>JAUPFP010000004.1:2133410-3545951 GCA_036925085.1 Brachycybe producta
GGGAAAAAAGGGGGGGGAAAAAGAGGGGGGGAAAAAAAGAGGGGGGAAAAAAAAGAGGGGGGAAAAAAAGAGGGGGGGGGAAAAAGAGGGGGGGAGAGGGGAAAAAGAGGGGGGAAAAAAAGAGGGGGGAAAAAAGGGGGGGAAAAAAGAGGGAGGGGGGGGGAAAAAAAGAGGGGGGGGGGGAAAAGAGGGGGGGAAAAAAGAGGGGGGGGAAAAAAAGAGGGGGGGAGAGGGTGGGGAAAAAAGGGGGGGAAAAGAAAGAGGGGGGGAAAAAAGAGGGGGGGAAAGAGGGGGGAAAAAGAGGGGGGAAAAAAGAGGGGGAAAAGAGGGGGGTAAAAAGAGGGGGGTAAAAAGAGGGGGGAAAAAAAGAGGGGGGAAAAAAAGAGGGGGGAAAAAAGAGGGGGAAAAAAAGAGGGGGGAAAGAGGGGGGGAAAGAGGGGGGGGAAAGAGGGGGGAAAGAGGGGGGTGAGGAAAAAAGAGGGGGGTGGGAAAAAAAGGGGGAGGGAAAAAAAAGATGGGGGGAAAAGAAAGAGGGGGGAAAAAAAGAGGGGGGAAAGAGGGGGGAAAAAAGGGGGGGAAAAAAAGAGGGGGAAAAAAGAGGGGGGAAAAAAGAGGGGGGAAAAAGAGGGGGGGAAAGAGGGGGGGGGAAAGAGGGGGGAAAAAAGGGGGGGGAAATAGGGGGGAGAAAAAAGAGGGGGGGAAAGAGGGGGAAAAAGAGGGGGGGAAAAAGGGGGGGGGAAAAAGAGGGGGGAAAAAACAGGGGAAAAAAAACAGAGGGGATGGGAAAAAAAAAAGAGGGGAGGGGAAAAAAAAGGGGGGGGAAAAGGGGGGTGGGGGAAAAAGAGGGGGGGAAAGAGGGTGGGGGAAAAAAAGAGGGGGGGGGAAAAAGAGGGGGGAAAAAAGGGGGGGAAAAAGAGGGGGGAAAAAAGGGGGGAAAAAAGAAGGGGGGAAAAAAAAGAGGGGGGAAAAAGAGGGGGGGAAAAAAAGGGGGGAAAAAAAAGAGGGGGGGAAAAAAGAGGGGGGAAAAAAAAGAAGGGGGGGAAAAAAAGAAGGGGGGGAAAAAAAGAGGGGGGAAAAAAGAAGGGGGGGAAAAAAAAAGAGGGGGGAAAAAAAGGGGGGGGGAAAAAAAAGAAGGGGGGGAAAAAAAAGAAGGGGGGGAAAAAAAGGGGGGGAAAAAAAAGAAGGGGGGGAAAAAAAAGAAGGGGGGGAAAAAAAAGAAGGGGGGGAAAAAAAAGAAGGGGGGAAAAAAAAGAAGGGGGGGAAAAAAAAGGGGAAAAAAAAGAGGGGGGGGGAAAAAAAAGAGGGGGGGGGAAAAAAAAAGAGGGGGGGGGAAAAAAAAGAGGGGTGGAAGAAAAAAGAGGGTGGAAAAAAAAAGAGGGGGGGGGAAAAAAAAAGAGGGGGGGGAAAAAAAAAGAGGGGTGGAAAAAAAAAGAGGGGTGGAAAAAAAAGAGGGGTGGAAAAAAAGAGGGGTGGAAAAAAAAGAGGGGTGGAAAAAAAAGAGGGGTGGAAAAAAAAAAGAGGTGGAAAAAAAAAGAGGTGGAAAAAAAAGAGGTGGAAAAAAAAAACAGATGGAAAAAAAAACAGATGGAAAAAAAAACAGATGGAAAAAAAAAAGAGGTGGAAAAAAAAAAGAGGTGGAAAAAAAAAAAGAGGTGGAAAAAAAAAAGAGGTGGAAAAAAAAAAGGTGGAAAAAAAAAAGGTGGAAAAAAAAAAGGTGGAAAAAAAAAAGGTGAAAAAAAAAAGAGGTGGAAAAAAAAAAGAGGTGGAAAAAAAAAAGAGTGGAAAAAAAAAAGAGGTGGAAAAAAAAAAGAGGTGGAAAAAAAAAGAGTGGAAAAAAAAAGAGGTGGAAAAAAAAAGAGGTGGAAAAAAAAAGAGGTGGAAAAAAAAAGAGGTGGAAAAAAAAAGAGGTGGAAAAAAAAGAGGTGGAAAAAAAAAAGAGGTGGAAAAAAAAAGAGGGTGGAAAAAAAAAGAGGTGGAAAAAAAAAGAGGTGGAAAAAAAAAAGAGGTGGAAAAAAAAAGAGGTGGAAAAAAAAGAGGTGGAAAAAAAAGAGGTGGAAAAAAAAGAGGTGGAAAAAAAAAGAGGTGGAAAAAAAAAGAGTGGAAAAAAAAGAGGTGGAAAAAAAAAGAGGTGGAAAAAAAAAAGAGGTGAAAAAAAAAGAGGTGGAAAAAAAAAGAGGTGGAAAAAAAAAGAGGTGGAAAAAAAAAGAGGTGGAAAAAAAAAGAGGTGGAAAAAAAAAGAGGTGGGAAAAAATAAAGAGGTGGAAAAAAAAAAGAGGTGGAAAAAAAAAAGAGGTGGAAAAAAAAAGAGGTGGAAAAAAAAGAGGTGGAAAAAAAAAGAGGTGGAAAAAAAAAGAGGTGGAAAAAAAAAGAGGTGGAAAAAAAAAAGAGGTGGAAAAAAAAAGAGGTGGAAAAAAAAAGAGGTGGAAAAAAAAAGAGGTGGAAAAAAAAAGAGGTGGAAAAAAAAAGAGGTGGAAAAAAAAAGAGGTGGAAAAAAAAAAGAGGTGGAAAAAAAAAGAGGTGGAAAAAAAAAGAGGTGGAAAAAAAAAGTGGAAAAAAAAGAGGTGGAAAAAAAAGAGGTGAAAAAAAAAAGAGGTGGAAAAAAAAAGAGGTGGAAAAAAAAAGAGGTGGAAAAAAAAGAGGTGGAAAAAAAAGAGAAGGTGGAAAAAAAAAGAGGTGGAAAAAAAAAAGAGGGGAAAAAAAAGAGGGGAAAAAAAAAGAGGGGAAAAAAAAAGAGGGGCAAAAGAAAAAAGAGGGGAAAAAAAAAGAGGGGAAAAAAAAAAGAGGGGGAAAAAAAAAGAGGGGGAAAAAAAAAAGAGGGGAAAAAAAAAGAGGGGAAAAAAAAGAGGGGAAAAAAAAAGAGGGAAAAAAAAAGAAGAAGAGGGAAAAAAAAAGAAGAGGAAAAAAAAAGGAGAGAAAAAAAAAGGAGAGAAAAAAAAAGAAGAGGGAAAAAAAAGGACGAGAAAAAAAAAGAAGAGGGAAAAAAAAAGAAGAGGGAAAAAAAAAAGAAGAGGGGGAAAAAGAAGAGGGAAAAAAGAAGAGGGAAAAAAAAGAGGAAAAAAAAGAAGAGGAAAAAAAAAAGAGAAGAGGAAAAAAAAAGAAGAGGGGAAAAAAAAGAGGGAAAAAAAAAAAGAAGAGGGGAAAAAAAAAAAAGAGGGAAAAAAAAAAGAAGAGGGAAAAAAAAAGAAGAGGGAAAAAAAAAAGAAGAGGGAAAAAAAAGAAGAGGGAAAAAAAAAGAAGAGGGGAAAAAAAGAAGAGGGGAAAAAAAAGAAGAGGGGAAAAAAAAGAAGAGGGGAAAAAAAGAAGAGGGGAAAAAAAAGAAGAGGGGAAAAAAAGAAGAGGGGAAAAAAAGAAGAGGGGAAAAAAAGAAGAGGGGAAAAAAAAGAAGAGGGGGAAAAAAAAGAAGAGGGGGGAAAAAAAGAAGAGGGGGAAAAAAAAAGAGGGGGAGAAAGAAGAGGGGGAGAAAAGAAGAGGGGGGAGAAAAGAAGAGGGGGAGAAAAGAAGAGGGGGGAGAAAAGAAGAGGGGGGAGAAAAGAAGAGGGGGGAGAAAAGAAGAGGGGGAGAAAAGAAGAGGGGGGAGAAAAGAAGAGGGGGGAGAAAAGAAGAGGGGGGAGAAAAGAAGAGGGGGGAGAAAAGAAGAGGGGGGAGAAAAGAAGAGGGGAGAAAAGAAGAGGGGGGAGAAAAGAAGAGGGGGGAGAAAAGAAGAGGGAGAGAAAAAAAGAGGGGGAGAAAAGAAGGAGGGGGAAGAGAAAAAAAGAGGGGGAGAAAAGAGGGGAGAAAAGAGGGGGAGAAAAGAAGAGGGGAGAGAAAAGAAGAGAAGGGAGAAAAGAAGAGGGGGAGAAAAGAAGAGAGGGAGAAAAGAAGAGGGGGGAGAAAAGAAGAGGGGGAGAGAAGAAGAGGGGGAGGAAAAGAAGAGGGGGAGGAAAGAAGAGGGGAGGAAAGAAGAGGGGAGGAAAAGAAGAGGGGAGGAAAAGAAGAGGGGAGGAAAAGAAGAGGGGAGGAAAAGAAGAGGGGAGAGAAAAGAAGAGGGAGGAAAAGAAGAGGGGGAGGAAAAGAAGAGGGAGGAAAGAAGAGGGAGGAAAAGAAGAGGGGGAGGAAAAGAAGAGGGAGGAAAAGAAGAGGGGGAGAAAAAGAAGAGGGAGGAAAAGAAGAGGGGGAGAAAAGAGGGGGAGAAAAGAGGGGGAGAAAAGAAGAGGGGAGAAAAGAAGAGGGGGAGAAAAGAAGAGGGGGGAGAAAAGAAGAGGAGGAGAAAAGAAGAGGGGGGGGGGAAAGAAGAGGGGGGGGGAAAGAAGAGGGGGAAAAAAAGAGGGGGGAAAAAAAGAGGGGGGGGGGGAAAGAAGAGGGGGAAAAAAGAGGGGGGAAAAGAAGAGGGGGAATTATACAAAAGAGGCTTTAGCCCATCATTTAGCCACCAACAGAGGCACTCACAACCAATCTGAGTTCCTCTGATAATGACCTTCAGACGACTAAAAGAGAACTAGTATTATAGAATTCGTCACGCATCCATACATAAGATTCCCTAGTAGAGGTCGTTTTGTGGGCCTTTAAGATGGCCGAACTCGAGAGACTGAAAGAGCGGGTAAACTGCTTGAACTTTCGGGATGTCGCGCCTGGTTAAATCAGGGGCTGGTCCAGAGCCAGCACCACCATGTCAAAATGGTGGTGCAAAAGGCCAGCACCACCACGTCAAAATGGTGGTGCAAAAGGGCCAGCCTCGTCACAGAACCTTGTTTGGATGGTTTAAATTCAATTACTTAGGGGCCTACAACTGCATTTTAAAATTACTTAAGCCAAAGTAAAACTTAAAAGGTAAGCTTAAAAAATCCCCATAAACTTACTAGTTTTGAATACGAAGGTAAGTTGCAGTCGTAAGTTGTGCATTCGTATAAGTTGCATCCTGATCAGTTGCAGCAATATTCAAATTATAAGAAATTTAAATAAAATGCATAATTTCCATGTGGGGGAAAACTGAATACAAAAAATTAAACAAAAATTAAACAAAAGAAAGCCCACTAATAATATATTAATTCCTTTAGTTCTGGCAAGTCATCAATGATGTCATTGTCCCAAGTTGCATAAATATAAAATACATTTTAAGTCAATTAGTGCCAAATTCATCCAAAATCAATGAGTTTAGCACCAACTGACTCATAACAATATCACAATATCAACAATATCACCCATAATGCTAACAAACAGGTCTCAGTATCAATATACAAAATAAATTTCCTCAATTCCTTCCAAATTATGTTAAAGATCAATCAATAGGCTTAATTGATCATCTCTAACATTTATGTATAATGTAATAAACAACCACGCCATTTCAAATTCTTCAGCCTATTTGATGCTATTTGAACAGTTCATCAAATTTATCACTTAAAACCAATATTCAATATTAACCCGACCTATTTTAAACAAATTGCATCACACCACCACCATCTTTGTGCTTGTTTCAAAGCAAATGAAATCAATTATCAAAGCAGTTTTTGCATTTGGCATATGTAAAATGGTTCTACCTAATTTAAGTAATCCCAAATTATTCCAATGAGCAAACAACAACTCAATGAAATAATGGGATCACAGCTAAAATTCAAAAGTAAATCAACCACAATCACAATTCAGCATATGCCAATATTGCAAAACTAAGGAAGTCATCAAACATCACAAAAACTCACTTAAGTTAGAAATACCTGTAACATCCCGCCGGACCGTTACAATACCCCGGTAAATTCACCCCCAAAACGGACGTAAAACTTACCGCTTACCGGCTCATTACGGGGACGGGACCGTACCTGTAGCCGCCTCCACACGGTGTTTCCCTGGGGATGTGTCGGCTCCAGGAGCCACCCTCGACGGACACGGACGAAAACCACACCGCCACGCCAAGAATATTGCGGTAGAACGACGGTTCTACCGCGAGCCGACACAAGTACCGGCCGAAACAAGACGGTTGAAGGTGGAGTGGCCCCAACCGGAAAACCCACCCTCCGCGGTACTCCCCAAAGAAATGACACGGACACAAGTAAGTGATGATTAAAAGTGTATTTAATGACACTTACGATGTAGATGTTGGTTAAGTGATGGCAGTATTAATATTTACACATTGGCTGGATCCCTTGTCCAGCCAACACCCATAAATATACAAGAACAAAGGCCTAAGGGCCAAGGCACAAATGAAGATGAAGATGCCAGACAGTGGAGGTCCTCTTGACCTCCACCCACAGGTCTAGTCTCCTTTCAAGCCCACAACACACTGCCCAGATCCTGTGGTTGACTAGGCCACAGGAAACCTCCAGGCAACTCCACCTTGAGGGGACAGAGGTCACATCTGACCTCTCACCCATAGACTTCATGGTGAGAGGTCTGCTGGCACCAAAATGGCGTCCGACCTAACAGCCTACTGTAGTTGTCAGGCAGACCACCATAGGGAAATTCGTCTGCTCACTCAAAAATTAAAATTTGAGCAGACCAGGTTGCCACATACCTATTTAGGCTACTAATATGCTCATACCAACCAATTGCTTTTTTGGCAAATTGGTTTCATTCAACAGTTTTAGATTTTACACATACATTGCATAATATCTTTTAAAAATGTTACATCAATGACTTTTGCAACCTTTGGCATGTTATAAATATATAACTTCAGTCATATTTATCATCATGCTTTTGAGCATTGAACTTCCAATAGCCCATTCAACATCTTTTTTAGGATTAATTAATCAAACCTAATTTATTCAGTCTCACACAAGCTATATTAACAGTTGCATTTGAATATTATTTACACATGTGATTTTATGAAATAACTGTATAAATAACTATCATAAATAACTATCAAAATTCAAATTCATACACTTGTCACTCAACAAAGAAAACAATTTTAAACATAAGTTTCAGACTAGCCTATCAAAAGTTAAGTTGAAGATTAGTCGACAGTATTAGACGAGTCTTATTCTACCTCCCACTTAAAATTTGATAGAATATGCTGTCAGTTATCAATGTTTGGTATATCTTCACACAGCCCAGGTCATTATAACACCTCCCTCCCATGAAGATAAGTTGGTCAATGGGCCTATATCATCCACCGAAGCAGGCTATATTCTGGTTGGATTGATTATGTGGAACCTTTGGCTAAGAAAGAATCTGTAGAGCATATCAAAAATAAATCCAGCAGATTTACTGAATTATAGGTTTATTGTTTTAATGTTATATTTTGTTATGTAGACCCAGGAGTGTCCAAGAGTTTTTAGACACACCTGGTGCCTTTGTGTACAAGAACGTATGTTCTTTTGTATACTTCTGTATAATGAAACTATTGTGGATTTGAGAACATACTATCTCTCAACACCAACACCCTCCAAGCAACACCTTCAAAGTAAAACCATCATAGCAATACCCAAAAAAAAAACAATGCTTAAAAGTAATGCCAGGGACACATGCAGATAACAAAAAAAAACATGTAAGAAAACAGACAATTATTCTGTTTTCAAGTGCAAGAAACATAACAGAACCTGAGATAGAGCTTTGCTCTATCTTTTCTATTCTTTCCTGCTTTTTGTTATAAATGGAGCAATAGGATTGCAGCTTGCATGACATCATCAAAACATTATTGTAGACTCAAAGCAAACAAAACTGTGGAACACGTGTTGTCCATGTTTCACCATAGATGGCTTGTCGCATTTCCGTTATGCATGTGTCTTCATCACATGCAAACAGAAAAAAAAACGAACAGAATTTCTTTTGTTGCAATGGTTTTCTTGTCTTTTCTGTTGTATGTTTCTGCATATGTTCCTAACTTAATACTCTGCAAGAAATACCCTCCAAGCATTTCAGCACAGTGCGATTAAGCAGTAAAGTTATATTTATGGACATAACATTCAACATATAACACATTAAAATAGAATTAGAAATGTTAGAAAATGTAATGTGTATATATTTATGTAAATATTGTAACTACTTGTGCCCCAAAAAAATGGTCACCTCTACACCTAACCCAATTAAGAGCAAAAACAGAAGGAAAAAGTTAAATGATTCCCCATTATAATCCCATTCATTAATAAGTTACTTAAATATAATTCCATAGTTTAATTTAATAAAGCCTGCCAGTTTCAATGCAAAATTAAGCAAATGATTTAAAAAATAATTTTACAAATAATTAATAACTTAAAAAATGAAACATACAAATAGTTTTAACATAAGTTAAAATAATTTCTACTATTGAAGCTGAAGATAAAAAACGAACTCAAAACCATCGAATAGAAGTCCAAAATTTTGAATGATAAAAATGGCTTCCATCATATCTTTGGCTTTTTACTGCATAAAAGCGACTAGAAAACAAAAATGACAAACGGTGAACAGTTTGAACTTAAAAAACCATCAAAACTAATAAAATAAAAAAGGAATCAAATTTATAAACTTCGAATGCAATGGCTGGGCTCGAATTTTAATGCAATATCAAGCAAATGTTTCTCAATATGTGGACCGAAGTGCCAATTATGATAGAATCAATTATCATTAGAACAAATGCAATTATAATTTTTCTAATCAAAAGCTGGTTAGAGGCTAGATATCCGTTTACTATCAATTATCAACTGTTCTAACTTCTAACCAGCGTTTTTCATTTAAAAAACACCAATTGTTGGTTGATCTAAATGGGAATGTTACTTCATAATTGGCTCTCAGGCTACAAATTGAAAAACATTTAATTGATAATGCATAAAAATCCTAGCTATAGCTTGTTGCATAATTGTACATACCATTTGATATGATACATACAGCCGCAGACTTGTCAATTGTTGTTGAAGAACAAATCAAAACAATAACACGAGTTTCATCATGGACAGTATTTTAGCCATTAAAAGATAATTTGCCATAAGACATTCTGCCAATTTTAAATAAAACTTCCAAACAGTCAAGAGTAATACGGTTTAGTTAAAATTACTGAAAAAATAAAACAGATCATGATGGCCATCACACCCCAAAGTCATTGTTATATCATTTGTTATTATAAAACCTGTTATAGTCATCTTACTTCTCGAAAGTGGAAGGCGGCCAACTTCATTTTGAAACAACAAAGATTTAATTGAAAACAACTTTGAAAGCTAATGAACCAAAAAAAAAAGAGCCAACTGCATAACTATCCATAACATGAAGATTAAAGAGAAAATGGTAAAATCTACCTTCAAAATGGAATACAGACACTGAAATCATGGGATACCCAATGACATCTAATTGTCAATTCACTAAAGTTAATTAAAACCAAGTTTAAAAAACCAAGTCATCCATTTTTTGGTTTAAATAAGTTATGCATACCTTCCATTGCAGAAAACGTACAAAATCGTCTTTGAAGACTTTGTAGTCTTGAATGCAGCACTGAAATGAGTCAAGAAAAATTAGTATAAAATTCAAAATAGAAAAAAAAAAACATTGGAAATTTCGATGGCAACAAAGGTTCCAGAAAAAAAACCTTAAGAGGATGAAAATTAATAAAACAGAAAAAGAAAACTTCAATTCTTTTTAACTTTTGAGGGTAATTATGCAAAGTGAAGTTAGTTTACCATCGAAACACCCAAAACTAGCAAACACGGAAAGATACAACCATTGGATCTCCTGGATCATTGACGAGTTGCATCACAACTTCACACAACATGAAAAAGTTCACTAAAAATATGAAGATCCATTTGTTAAATTTCATCATTTGATATAAAACCTACTTTTATACCAATTTTAAAGAAACAATCGAGACAGTTCATATAAATGTATTAAAATAAAATTGAACAATTACATAGGCTTTTTAATACGTTTGCAAAATTTATAATGAAACCGACATTAATTTTTATTTTAAATCAAGATAAATAATGCATCATTTAAATACATGTCAACTCTTTCAAACCAAATATCAATTAACAGAAAAGAAAGAAATTATTAAATAAAGAAAATTAAAGACATCCCCCTACCAAAAAAACCTGTTCATATTCCCTATTTTAAATGTAAGTGCATTGTTCATGATTGTTGTGTGAATAAGGAGGACCATACATTAATACACATTTAAGACAAGACAAAACTTACAAATTATTCTAATATCACAGCAGCCACAAAGATTAATCCCCAAATTTACATCACTGCCAAAATCATAGGCCACCCCCCCCCCTTCACATAAAAACCTCCGAAATGTCACCCAATTAAATTATAAAACCACCCAAATGACTCCCCAAGAAAATAATTACCCCCTCACTTGCAAATCATGAAAATAAGCCATTCAGAAAAAGATCACCAAAAATGACACCTGAATAAAAAAAACCCTCCAAAATGCCTAATAACCTCCAAAATAAAACCCAAATCACAAAAATTACCAACGAAAATATATAACAAACGTGAATTTAAGCAAAATCGTTCCTTTAGGGCAAATGTTTCCTTTAGGGCAAATGTTTCCTTTAGGGCAAATGTTTCCTTTAGGGCAAATGTTTCCTTTAGGGCAAATGTTTCCTTTAGGGCAAATGTTTCCTTTAGGGCAAATGTTTCCTTTAGGGCAAATGTTTCCTTTAGGGCAAATGTTTCCTTTAGGGCAAATGTTTCCTTTAGGGCAAATGTTTCCTTTAGGAAACACATGCATTTGAACAGAGAATTCGAAGTAATGCGTTGACATCAGAATTCGAGTAGAGGAGTACACCTTTTTGTAAATGTTTGTTGATTGGTGGTGCAACTATCTGATGAAGTCCACTTATATGAACTCAAATGATTTTTTAATTTTTTAAAATTATATTAATGAGTTATTTTAAATTACAAAAAAATCATTTTGGCAATCGTTGGGTGAGTCTGGACACTATTTTGAAAAGAGGATGGTAGGTAAATGGTGATGGTCTCTCAACAAAATAAAAATTTAATAAAGCAGAATAAAATTTCAGAAATAGAAAACATCTCTCTGAAGACAACCACAGCCATTGAAGCAAGAGACTACAAGTGCATAAAATGCTTATTTTGAAGTCAAATACATCTAAAGGTAATTGATTCTTATACAGAAGTTGATGTGTATGGTAATAATTGCAACTTCGATTGGAATTGTGTTTTACCTTTAAATTTTACCATTTTAAATTATATTACTTGAGAAGTGTGTTTCACAATTTGTTAAACATGAATTGAAAAAAATGTAATAAAGCCGAAATATATAAGATATGCAACGTGCATTGAACAAATTATCAATAATTAAGAGCCAAAAAATGCCTAAAATACAAATTATAAAAAAGTTTAACTTAAAAAAAACCCTGATAATTAAAAAGCGCGCAAAAAACATTTAGAAAAAGAGAACGATAATAAAAACATGCAAAAAAACGTTTAAAATGAAACCTACCTTTTAAGAAAATTAAAAATGTATATAACCATTAAACTCACCTAAAAAAATCTTAAGTTTTCTAAAACCGTGGCAACTGGAGAGAGAAAAAGTCAAACCTATCAACTAAACATTCTAAAATGGTCTGATTTAGCAAGGGGCCAATGTAACCCTTTTTATAAACTATGAACCTGAGCACAGGTACTAAAATTAAATAAACCTCCGCCCTCAATTGTGTAAATCTGCCAACTAAGAAGAAAATAATCCCATTGCCATTAGCCAATCATAAATCAGATTAAAATGAAATCTTCTGACATCACAATTCACAGAGGGCTGGAGTAAAAAATGCCTGCAGTTGACCTTTACACAATGATATATTTAATCTACACCTAATTATGCAAGAACATTTTATGCAAAAAAAAATTCTTTTGCTCACGAGTTATTTGTGTTTTGTGATTGAATTTTAAATTATTACAAATTATACAAATTGTTGTCTTACAAATATTATGTTATTTTCATAAAAATTATAACCTCCCATTTATGCTTTTATGAAGATGCAGAAGAATATTTTAATTTTCCACGGTATTAGAACTCTACACACAGAGTTCAAGTGCTAAGTTTTCTTCTTGAATTTAAAGCCTATATTTTTAAGTTCTTACGTTTTCAATAAGCACATGTACACACTTGTGCGCACGTGTACGCACATGTACACACTTGTGTGCACGTGTACGCACATGTACACACTTGTGTGCATGTGTATGCACATGTATAGACGTGTGTGCATGTGTATATAGATACATACACATGTATGTATTCAAGTACATGACATAGTTACATGTGATGCGCATGCGTCATTCATTTGTAATAATATGGTTTAGAATGAATATATGTCACATGTATTCTAATATACAAAAATAATAACAGAACATAGAAAGGAACACCCCTCCTAAATAATAGAAAAGACCCCCTTTCGAATGCTACAACTGGAAAGAGGAAGAATCGAGATTTTTTTTTTAAAAAAATTACGTTTTTAAAAAATCGAAATTTTATATATCGAATAGATCTAAAATTAGCCCTAAAAGAATGTGTACATCATTTTAGGTCTGATGACATTTTATTGTAGGTGGCCCCGTTTTCGAGTTCGACCCACTAAAAATTATGACCAAAAACTCAAAATTTGTTTCTAAAAAATTCATACAAAAATAACCCCTGGATAAAATTTTCTAATTTTTTGTCAGGAGCTTCATATTGACCCACGGAATCAAATAAAAAATACTGCATGTCTTTATCTCATTCCGTTCTTGAGTTGTTCGAGGAACTAAATCGGGTTCCGGACACACACACACACACACACAGACATCCTTTTTTTCCCCTTTTCTTGCATGATCCTATATACCTCCATTGCTTTTTAGAGCAATGGACGTCAAAAATGAACAACATTAAACAACTGTCCAGCATTACCCATTAAAAGAGAATTTACCATAGACATTGTGTGTCAATTTTTAATAAGAATTCCAATCACTCTCAAGAGAAATCCGGTTTAGTTAAAACGGCTAAGAAAGACTCAACCAACACCACAAGCACAGTTACAACAATTCATTCATCACAAGACATTTTTGCACCATCACTCCATAAGTGGTTGTGCATGCCGCGACAATTCAAAATAATAATAAAGAAAAAGCAAAAAAAAAAAAAGCCACAAATTGAGACATAAATTTTATATATTATTAATGTGTATAACCCGACTCCTACTGGGCGTCGTACTACGAGATGTCTCACGGCGACCTGTTGGCAACAAAACAGAATGAAGAGTCGCACGTTGCTTTACTACCGTAGAAGAATGGTAGCACCAAGTGACGAAATACCAAATACCCCATGCGAACGAAAGGGACCGGTCCAAACCGTCCGTTGGGATGTTGTACGGCACAAAAGCGGAGAGCTGCCCACCACAATAACAACCCCCAAGTGAAGACCCAAAACAAAGAGATGTAGAATAAAACGTATAGTTTATTCATAATTTATATATGGGTATGTGGCCAGATGCGGCCCATGGGCTATACGGTGCACATGTATGCTTTAGAGCATTTAAATATTTTTTGACTTTTGGCCGTTTTTTGAAAAAAAGCCAGGTCTATAGACTTGATTTTTGACCCATTTTTTCGAATTTTAAAAACTCTTGAATCCTTGTGCTTTTTCAAGCTTTTTGGGACTTCTGGGGCCAATTGTGTGCTCCTGATGCATTTTTAAAGCTTTTAAAGCATGTAGCACTGACACACTCGACACTTAAGTATCAGGCATGAGGTATCCCTTAAAGTGCAATCGTCCACCTCCAATTCCACACCTACCCCACCCTTAATTACCCCATGTGGCTCATACAATCGGCATAGAAGGAACCGACAGAGATGGATAACACCAAACGAATTGTTTTACAAATGTTACGCATGAAAAATACATTTTTTCAAAAGTAGTGGTATTTTGTTTGTTTTGCAATACAACATGCAGCAACTACAGCCTACCACCCACAGACTGATGGTTTGGTAGAAATAAATAAATACACCATGATGGAAGTTATAAAGATGGAGCAAACTGCAATATGATTATGGTCTCTTGTAGTAATTCATAAATAAAAATTACACTTCCTAAATAAAAAACAGAATTATATGCATTCTTGTGGATTGCAACGTGAACAAAGTTTATTTTAATGCTTCAAAGGCGAATTCGGTTACAATAATTGTGGTAAAGTATGACAAGATACTGCAAGCGAGCATACACATTTTTATTTTATAAGTTATAATAATAACTCTTAGCTAGATTTTGGGTACTGGGGCCATTGGTATCCAAATCTAAAATATGCATTAGATGTAAATGTTATATAGACGACATTTACTATGTATATATTGCAAATTGCTTAAGATGTGGCTCGTTGTGAATACTTTTAATTATCATAAACTATTATTTACGTGTCTTTTTTTATTATATGCATGCCTCCCACACAAATTCAGGCACAGCATTATTATGACTTAAGCTATTTTATGGTATTTCATTTTCGAGAACAAACCAAAATGAAAAATGTTAAACAAAGGATGTGCGTTATCTGATTATTATAGCGAGGTAGTATTATAATAATTAATTGTATTAAATCAGAAATAGATTAAACTAATTCCATTCCAATATGATTTTTTTCCCTCTTACTTTGGAGTAAATACAAACAAGCATTAAAACATTTTAATACATATTCATAAAATTATGAATTTATGACAACTCCCAAATTTGTGATCTTTTTATCTTAAATCTTTGCAAAAACCTTATAAAAAGTGGTCTAAATTTGTAGTATTTTTGTTGTATATTATACTGTATATGAAATACACAAAATATATCATATAGGTGAAAACAGACAGAAATAATCAATTTTAAACAAAGAAAAACAGAAAAATACACAAACACAGACACATATGGAGTAACTGGACATCAGTTTATAAATGGAAGAGAGAAAAATTTGTTTTAAAAGAAATTAAAAAAAGATCAAATTATTATTATTATCAGATATTAAAAATAATCCACCTAAAATACGTGCTGGTTTAATATATGTATTTGTATCTTTTTATGTAAATGTATAATAATAATAATAATAATAATAATAATAATAATAATAATAATAATAATAATAAAAATGTGTGCTTAATATGATTGTGGGGAGAGAAAATTTTTTTTTATATATATTTTATATATTTATAAGGATGCAATTTTCATTTCAATCATTGCATTCATTCATAATCAATCATAAAATCCTAACAAATTTCTTAAGGTGTGTGTGTGTGACAAAGACAAACATAATTAATGTAAATATAATCATATATATAGAGGCAATGAAACATAATTAACACAACAATTCAACAAATAAAAACTATAATAGTAAGCTTACCACCAATTGACAATCTCATATAAAAAGGCAATATCAGATCACCTGATACTTTTTTTTGTTCAATAGGTTTTTTTTTTCATTACTGACAAATTACTTCATCTACATAATAAAACATTTGTCAGTACAATCACATTTGTTTACCTGGGTACCCAACACTTACCAACATTGTTGACACTCAACAGTAATATTAATAAAACTAAAAAAGAAAGCAATAATTATTAAAAGAAAAGAAAAAGTTACAATGTTTCAAATTTATGACAGAAATTTATTTTTTGAAATTTTATTTTTTTTTTCCTTTCAAGGAAGAGTTTATTTACTAACCATGTTAGTTTAGAGAACCTACATGGACTTTCTTAAACCTCATTCAGTCAAGATGAATACATTGCAAGCATGTCTGGTATATACTGCAATCAATTTAAAACAAAATACACTGTATCATGCATTATAAAGTGTTGCAAAGTTTTAAATTAAAACAGCTTGCAATTTTTTTTTGAAATACAAAAAACAAAACAACAAAGAAAATGCCTATTTCCCTTTCTTTATTAATTAAAGAAAGATCTGCTATATAGTATACAGTATAAATCGTTAAGCTTTGCCTTCCGTTTAAAACTTGATTACATTTATTGTAAATTTCGTTAGTTTAAGGATGTATTAAAAAACTACACACAATCAATAATTCTAGTTATTTTTAGAAACATAGTTAAGAGTACCTCATGGAATAATAGTTGAATCAGACAAAAACAAAGGGTCTTAAAATGATCTGACTAGACATTTAGTAGAGGCTTTAATTTCGCTTTCTTTTATGCGATTCATGGTGGTAAGGTTAGTATTTATTTTTTTTTAAATGATTCTCTTATCAATTTTTCCAACTTCCTCAAAAAATTCTTCATTTGATGAGCAAAATGTGAAGCAACCAAACTGTATAAGTGCGTAAAGATTTATCATTGTTGGTACCACTTTAATTAAGGAAGATCAACAGGTTTTACTTTTTGTTACTTGATTTTCTAATTTCTCATCAATGATGTCCAGTTTGGTGAGAACTTTCTTTTTCTTCTTCTTCTTCTTCTTCCTCCTCGTTTTTGCGTTCTTCTAAGAATCGATCGAGAACATCTTGCATTTGCTGTTGACGACTCCCATCGTCATGTTCGTCACCACCAACCAAAGTATTAGTTTCGAAAGTCACGACCTCTTTGCCATCAGGACCAATAACTCGTTGCACCCTTTGAGTCACAACTCTAAAAAAGTCAAGATTGTTGTTAATTTAGATGGAAGTTCATGTATGTTGTTGTATTTCCGTTTAAATTATTTTTTATGTCGTTCTTCTGTTTTAAAAATTTTTATATTTTTTTCGTTTTTGATTTTCGGACATATTTGATAGCAAAAAAAGCAGACGACTTTTTCCCATTTTTTACATTTGAAAAATACCTGAATGTTTGCAATTTTAAAGCTTCTTGAGACTTTTATTGTCTAAGGGAAATGTCGTCCTTACTGAGGCCCTTTTCGAGTCGTTTCATTGTTTCACTAGGCATTTTAAAAGCTTTTTCATTTTTTTTTTTTTGAAAATAAAGCAAATTCGATGGACCTTTTTTTTAGATTTTAACATTTCTTGAATCTTTACAATTCTTTATTTAAACACTAACTTTTTAAAAACTTGTTGGGACTTCCGTGATCATTTTCAGCTCTTCTGTCGAATTTTTCAGGATTTTGAAAACTTTTCAACTTTGCTCTGGGGTTATTCCACGGCAACTCACACAGGTTTGGACCCGATTATAACTCTGCTTCCATGGTAGTTACTAACTTGATTTTTAACTTGTTAGAAAGGTATTGGAACAAGAGCAGCTTTTAAGATAAACATTTGACACCAAATATCTCAAAATACTTATTTTTTAAAAAATTATCAAATTTTTAGAGCAAGTAGATCTAAATATCTATATGAGGTATGATCCAAATTTCAAAGATGTTAAAAAAACGATGAAATATCGAAAAACATTCTAAAGTTTAAAAAAGTTAGTTACAGCCACAAAGGTGCATTTTTAAATATACATGTAATGCATAAAACGCTCAAACATGTTTGTCAGGTCCAAAATGGCCTTTTTCGTGTTGATTTGACATGGAATGGACCCTAGTTACAGAAAGTGTAACAAAATATAGAAAACTTGCCTAGTTGTTGTTGACGGTGCTCGAACCACATTGTGATCATCCGTCTCATAATCGCCTATTTAAACATAAAAAATATCATCCCATGAGTTGGTAATAAATTATTATAATAAGATAAGCATGACACAATTTACCTTGAGCATAAAATTCAACTCTAGGATCTGTCTCCCAATCATCTTCGTCAGGTTGTTCGGTTTCTAAAAGTAAATCCAAGTAAAACACTGGTCAACTCAGTAAACAGACACAATGATAAAGTAGGGCGTGAAAAAGTGTGCAATTAGCATCACAAAAAAAACCCAACATTTAAACAACACGCCATCAAATTTAAACAACATTAGTAATGAAAACATAAAAAATAAAAATGAAATGTTAGTCTGAAATAAAAGATAATTAAAAAAAACCAAAGAACAAAATAAAACAAAATATAGCAAAGAATCCATAAAAATTACTAAAAGGCACCCAAATCAAAATTCAACCACAATACCAAAAAAAAAAAAATAATAATCAAATGACAACAGATAATAAACCAAATAATAATTAGCTAAAATATTAATTAGTAATATGTAACACCAAACTAACAACAGAACCAAATTAATACAAAAAGCAAGCAGAAAACAACACTAAAACAGCATTAGTACATAGTACCATAAGAACAACAATTAAACCCTAAAATGAATTGATTTAAATCGAGATTTAAATGGAATTGTTTTTTTTATAGAAACTAGTAGCTGAATACGTTAAAAAAGTATTTTCATTATTATTTTGAAAAATACCAAATTTCAAGTTATTTGTGGTTAGATAAAAAAATATAATCATTTAACATAAAAACATTGTTTTAAAAGATTTCTTTATGTAAATAATTTTATAAAGACCCAAATTTCAACTTGAATCCTTTAAACAGAGCTATAAATATAGAAAAAACTTTGTTTTTCTTTTAAATACAAGATTCAAGTTACAATTCAAATGTTACAAAGCCGTTCTTAAATTTGGGGCATAGCACAGTCATTCACTGTTTTAGTTTCAAAACAAACATTGAAATTGTTCTTAAAAATGTTAAGAAAAAAAGGGCATCCATTTCTATATTTATTTTAACTGTATTAATACAGTAGTAAATAAATTTAGTGATTAGTCAAATTAAATGTTCCCACGTAAATTCTGAACAGAACTAATAGTTTCTATAACAAAAATATATTTGAACTTTATGCACCAACTGTTAATTAGAATATTTTTAAGTAGCAATTAGTTAGGCTAATTGTAAATTATCCCGTTTTAACACTGAAATGAAAAAAAATTATAAAGAATGTCATGCACAAAATTAAAACAATTACGCATTGTTAATGAAATTAAATTGACAATCTCACATGCTATTATTACACAATATAAGTATTAAAAAATGAGAAACCGATTAAAAACAAAGGACAAAATATTTTCTTGTTTTAATGTTTGAGAATAGTAAAAAGAACACAAATAGAAAAAAAAAACAAAAAAAAGATTAATTAATTAAAGTGGTTAGTCATTTTTAGTCTACCTGGGCGTTGCAATCCAACAGATGCACTGTGGATAGAGGAGGAGGGTTCTGGTTCCGGACCACAGTAACAATCCTCCGAATGAGAGGAAGAGGAGACCGTGGGGGAGGAAGGAGGAGACTCGTGGGACCCTATACTCTTTTTGGGAGACCCGAAATCCAAGGGTGGATCAACTAAAGGGCGCACAATCGTCGTTTTGGATGTCGAGGTTCTGGGACTGGGCTTTGGAGGACTCTCGGAGGATGTTGGAATGTCTATTTTAATTTCGGTCAAGGGTGCTTTTGTGGAAGTGACAACATGTTTAACAACTTTCATTACATTCCCTTGTTCATCTCTCGAAGTCATCGATTCGCTTCCCTCACCGGGTTGAAACCCTTCTAATGTTTTTTTCATAAATTCTTCCATCTGCTGATGGGCTTCGGGGCCAGAGAAAGACACCGATCTGATGTCAGGACGACTTCGCCTTTGCCGAACGACGCGACGAACATTTCCAACTTCGTCAACGGATTCATAAAACTCTGTTTTCGTCTCGCCAACATCATCGGAACCATCATCTCGCTTTAATCCAAATGGACTGTCGACATCTCTTGCAGATGGAATGTCTGAGGTGATCGTGGTGACATCTTCTAAACGTTCTCGATATTCTCTAAGTTTTTCTTCTGCATCGGGTCCAGAAAAACTGACAGTGGTCATTTGTGGTTGCATAATGACACGATGTTGAACTGTTCTCGTGATGTGCACATTGCCACTATCGTCAGTTGTCTCCATTTCAACAACATCCTCGCCGGGTTGAAAACTATCCATGAAGTCTTTCAATTTGGTGTCAACATCTGGTCCTGTAAAAGTGACAGTGTGAACCTCAGGATCTAACATCACGGAACGGTGTATCGTTTGCGAAAACGGTCCTCGTTCCTGCGCTGCACCGCTATCAAATGAATGACTTTCTTGCTCTTTATCATCGGTTCCGTAATTTTTTGTAGTACTGGACAAGGATTCGTGATCGACATCACTTCCGAAAGTATCGTAACGAGGAATCGTTTGGAAGTTGCCTTCGCTGTCGGTGTAAGTGCTCGTAATGTATCTGCCGCCGGTTGCGGTCGTAGTGGTTGTGGTAGTCGATGAAATTACCGGTAAATTCTTCTCCGTTCGAATGTTTCCTTCGGAGTCCATAAACTGTAGTTTCATTTCATCTTGTTCGATGTAAACTAGTTTCCCATCGCCATAATGAACATCTGGTAGAGAGGGAAGACTCTGTTGCAACTGCGGCTGATAAACCTTTTGTTCTTGTTCCACCGTATCCGTGCTCGATACCATCATCGTCGACTCTTCACCAGATGTTTGCATACTCGTAAAACTTGACGACATGATAGAATCAGTTTCGTATTGGTAGGTGGCATGTGTGGCTGTCGAACTGCTCGGTTCTAAAGAGTCAGTGCTCGACACCATGTTATCGGCACTTCCAGCACCTCCTCCTCCACTGCCACCACCTCTGCTACTTTCTTTCCCAATGCCGCTTCCAGCACCTCCGAGTGAGTCTCTGTCATATTCATGACCGGTGACACTACCGAAGTTTGAAGAACCACGTATTCTACCCTCGTCTCCGAGAGAGTCCGAATCACAGTCATCGTCTTCGTTACCATCTCGCCTCTCGTCACCTTGAAGAGAATCGACGTCAGCATCCTTTTCTTCAAAGTGCCTCACATCGTCACCATGTAACGAGTCTCTGTCGACATCATCATCTTCATCTTTTTGAACATAACTTTGAAAACTCTCCTCTTTACTAGAGAACGCGACAGTGGATGATTTGTCTACGACACTCGAAGGCAACGTTGAAGTAGTAACGGTAATCGATGAACTGCTCGATTCTGCTACACCACCTCTGTCTACGGTACCGTGACTAGAAATTATCGTTCTTTTCGTTACAGGAATTTCGTGGAGGGGATAAGGATGCTGTTGTTGTTGAAGCATCATTTTAATCTGTATAGGTATATCATCGCAGGACATAAGACAATCAAGATTAGCCTCTTCGTCGTCACCACTGCCACCAGGAGACGGAGTCTTGTCCACCAAACTACTTTCAGTCGCATCACCACTTTCGGTTGATCCTGAGTCAACCTTCGATTTTTCGAGCTCTTTCGACGGTGGTAGGTCTTCCGTTTCGGTCAGCGGTTCTTCGACTTCGAACTGTTCGACATTAGACTGAGCCTGTTTTATGATTTCATCTATTTCAAACATCCGTTTTTCGTAGTCGTCCGAATCGCTGTCATCGGGTCCTCTATCGGATAAAGTTTCTTGACTCTCGGCTTCGGAAGCTTGACTTTCGTGTCCTTCTTCAATTTCAGACAACCGAGCCGCCTCTTCTCTTGCTAACCTTTCGATCTTTTCAGCTTCCGAACATTCCTTTTCTAAACTTTCAAATTCTTGTAGTGAAGAAACCGAAGCATCATCTCCTTGACCACTACGGCTGTACATTTTACGTCCGCCGTTAAGAGATTCCTGTGAATCAGAACTGTGTCTTCTGTCTCTAGATAATAACTCTTGTTCCAGACGTTCAAATTCTTGTAATGAAGACATGGAGATGTCATCGTTTTCTCCACTCTTGCTGAAGAACTTTCTACCGGCAAGTATATCAAACTCGGGTGTACTCGACTTAGATTCCTTGACACGAGACAGATCCAACTTCTCATCCTCTTCGTCTTGTTTCTCGCCCTCTTCGATAATGTCTTCCAACTCTTCGTCGTGAGCATAAAATTCCGCTTGATCGTAACCTCGCTCGAAATTCATTTGGTAATGGTATCCATTTCCTTTCACAGCTGCTGTAGTTGTGGCTGCGGCTGCTACGGCTCCATCCAAAGAAGTTTTCCGTTCGGAATCTTCAAACTGCATTTCCATCCACCTTCCAGCACTCTTGTCCAATTCTGACTTGGAAGCACCTTCTTTTTCCTGTTCTTCATATTCTCCCTTTTCAGTCGAAATATTATCACGTTTGTCATCGTCGACAACATCCTCCGGATAGTAAGTTACTCCAATTGGTTTAGCAGTGATGGGACTTACAGAAAAAGGTAAATCTCTTGTATCTTCAACAATTTCTGCCTCGAATTTAGTTGTCGTCGTTGTTGTTTCAGTGGTTCCTTGATAAACCATTTGAGACACAATATCGGGAATGTCTTGTTTTTCAACCATTTCAAAAGAATCGCTACTTTCTTCCGATTCCGTCGCTTTGAAGGAACTCGACATTCCCGAAGTTGGAGGAGCATCGGAGCGCTGAACTGAACTTTTCCGCGACTTGACACCACTTTCGCGTTCCAATTCATCGTCATCATCGTCCGCAGCGGCCGAACCAGGAAAATGGTATCGTTTATCTACGGTCGGTGTCACATGTTGAGTTATAGTTATGTCCGGAATATCAGCAGTTAAAAGACTAACACCTTTTTCTTTAGCCGATCTCTCGCTAGTTTCGAATTCGTGTTTCTCTCTCGGTGACGACAGTTCAACACTCGGTGTCCACGGAGATTCTTTCCTGTCCTCCTTTCGTCTAACAGCCACCGGTGACGGAGTGGCCACAGTTATATCGGCAACACCTTCATCATCCTTAATTTCGTATTCGTCAAGTGGTTCTGGAGACGGCGGCCGTTCTATTTCTTCCGACAGTTCCTTTTCTTCGGTCTGTTTCATTATCTCCGTTAGCTCCGAATCAGGACGATCGTCAGAAAACTGGAGTTCTGAATAAGGTCTTTGGTCGGAATCTGATTCGGCATGAGATTGAGGTCTACTGCTGATGTCTAAATCTTTTAACTCCGATTCGGGTCGATCGAGATCGAGCTCGGAACGACCGATGACAGTCTCCGTAGTCGACAGAAAACTAGAACACGTTTCGTCTTCGAGTTCCGAACGTAAACTGGGACTGTAGACATAACTTTCATCCAATGTTACCGTTCTTTGTTGAGACTGTGAATCTACTCGTGTTCCGTCTATGTGACGAACGACGTGATCAGAATCAGAGTCTGATAGTTCTTCATCTGAAGTGAACTTTAGTGGAAGTACAGACGTGTCGAGCGGTTGTGATTGAACGATATCAGGTGGTAACTGACATAAACTGTTGCCTTCACCTCGCCTGAGATCCACATGACTAACTTCAGACCAACCACTTTCTCGTTGCGGTAACATGCCGGAAGACGAGGTACCTTTTTCATACTTATCGTCGTCTGGTTCGACATCATATTCTGGAATATAATCCACCTCGACCGGTCCATTCACTTGATGATAAACATCTTGTTTCGTTATTGAAGGTGAAGTGCTCGTGCCACTAAAATCAATCGATACATCGTCGTCGTCATCGTCTTCGGCCGGTGGTGCCGATGCAACCGGCACCATTGTACGGTCGTCCAATATGACACTGGTGGACGACTGCGTCATTAAAGTGGTGTGTGACGATATACTTGAAGGTGCCATCACATCTTGTTGATCCGAAAAGATACTAGAAGTGACGCTTGTTGTGGTGCTCGAACAGACGGCACCTCTAAAATGCATGTCACTTTCTGTCTCCTCCTGACTAGGACTCAGACTTTCGTGAAGATCATCGACAACTTCACCGGCTAAATAAGCTCCGGATTCTTGACGATATATCGAAGTTCTCATTTGAGAGTCACCCAGATACTCTGCTGTGTCAGAAAGAGATAGTTCGGAATGTTGAAGTTCACAATCCGGAGATAACCGTATCACATCACTAGATTCAGGTTCGACTCCATTCATATATTCCTCCTTCTCGGCTTGAATTACATCAGGTTGAAAAGAGTGCGTCGAGTGTGGCGGAACTTCCGCAGCACAGTCTAAATCTTCTTTGATTTGTGAAATTTCAGAATCTTGAATTACTTCAAATGGACTGTCCAGTTCATCGGTAACAATGTTCGTTTCGATATCGTACTCGCTCTGAAAATCAGTCAGAAGCCTTGAAGCTTGTTCTTCCATTGGAATCATTGTCGACGTACTGTCTGCAGACTCCATACTTCGTATCATACGATCGGACTTGGTACTACTGCATAACGAATCAAATGGTGATTTTATCTTGAATGTCATGTCAGATAGTTCTCGTTCACCTCGAATAACTTGTTCCGGAATTTCGGTTTCGTATGGTTCCTTCACGGGTTTCTCGACGGCGAAAAACTGCTCGTCATCAACGGTTGGAGTTAAAGTGTCTCTTTCGAATTCCATTGCAGACGGAACCAATGTTTCACTTGTTTCGGATGAAATTTCTAAACTTCCAAGGTGACCAGAACTTTCCGAATCCATAGATTTCATCGAGTCTCTCGAACTATGACTCATAGAAGAACCGGCCGTCATATATTCTTGTGAAGTTGGCGCAGTACGATAGGTTCCATCTTCAGACGTGGCACAAGTGTCATATTCCGATGATCCCGGACCGACAAGGGTTTCAACGTCCGAAGAACAAGGGCGGCTTGTGGCTGGAGTTCCATGGGACGTATGACCACTGTCGGTATCTACGGCAGAGTAATAGTGGCTTTCTCCAGAACTAGACCAAGACTCCATTTGTTCGCTACACTTTTGATCGTAACGTTCTGAAGAACGCCCAGAGTGCTCAGTAACGACAAATCCAATAGTTCCTTCATCACGACTACGATTTGATTGTGCATCCGTGGTCTCGACGTGTGCTGTTGTGGTGGTAACGACGCGATCACGAGCTTGTCTTCTCAATCGCACCACTTCTTCGAACTCCTGCTCCTTGGTTTTGAGTTCTTCGGAAAAGCGAACGTCTCTTTCTGACCATTCTGTTTGCTTGCTTCGTGCCGCATTCACATCACTTGATGTTGATATCTTGATGACCTCTTCACTTGTTAACTTTGATGCTGTCGATTCTTCCAACTCATGAATTCGTTTTTCTTTTATTTCCGACGCACTTTTTTCTTCGAGGACATCCTTTTCACTTTCCATCACTGCCTCTGTTTCCTTTTCCAACGACTCTTGACGCATCGATGCCTTCCAGTTCAAATCCTCCACAAATTCTTCGGATATTTTAACAAAACTTTCCCTTCTAAGATTTTCTTCCACTTTCATACTTTGTAATCTTTCGGCATGTTCCTCTACAGGAGATAACTCATCACTGCTTGCACATAGTTCTTCGTCCGTGATATCCACACTAGAGGTTTCCGTCATTACAGGCAATACTCTACCGTGATAGTAACTTTCATGGCAAGTCTTGAATTGTGGCGAGTCCTCTTCGATAAACTCGTGTTCTGACGAACCGTCAAATCTTTCGACAAGATCCTCTTCGGATATTTCGGAAGGTATGTGCCGTAATGGTGGTCTTTTTGACACTTCGATCTTTATATCCTCAACAAGTTCTTCAGCAATCACTCGTGCTTCTTCGGCGCTCAGTTTTTCTTTACTTTCGGCAGTAGATAACACATTCATTGACCTCAATTGTCTTTCGACGTCTTCGATGTTGGCCGTGATGGGTTCCGATTCATCTTCGTCTTCATCTTCTTCCTTTTCAATTATAACTTGTTTATGTGCTGGAATTTCTTCCGTAGTTTCAAGCCTATCTGGCATAGTTTGTTCTTGAACAGGAACTTCCCAAAGTACAGTCTCGGTAGGTACCTCCGAAGCACTCTGAGTTGGCGACACAAGGAACACGTTCTTGTCCGTGCTTGTTGATATAGTTTCCATATCTTCTGAAGGAAATCGAGGTAGTTCCTTCTGTTCTGGAGACTGATCATCCAACGGTTCGTCCATTTCTTGAGAAAATATGTCACTTCTCATACGACGAGCTACAAACTTTTCAGCCTTTACATCACTCGACGACTCCAACATTATGTCCTTAACCTCCGGATGATGCACTTCAATAACTTCTTCTAACTCGTGACTGAAGATTTCTGAACGAATCTGCTGATCAATTCTTTCCTGTTTTCCCTTGTCTTCGATAAAAGAATCAACATCGTCTAAGCCGACTGTCAAGATATTCTTCTCTTCAAGAGACAAGGACGTAGAAATCTGATCGAGCTCATCTCGCATGATGTCCAACTTGATGAACCTCTCGACTTCAGATTGGTCTTCTGTGAAAATCTCTTTATGCTCACTTGAATCTTGAGCGTCCTTGTGAGGTGATCCGTCAGTTTCGTCGAGCGATCCATCTCGAGAAAGTTCAAAAGGACTTGTACTGCCTTTATGAGACTCATCTTGCTTATCGATTTGATCAACACCGGCAAACGCTTTATTCTCAAATGCCAAAAACTGCTGACCAGCCAGTTCACTTTCAGACTCGGTACTCTCTGTTCTTTGCGATAATTGCACACTACTTGTCAAGTCTACGCTCGCTTGCGTGGCACGCTGAACACCATCCATCGACTCACTTTCTTCACGATCAGAAAACCCGGTCATCGAAGAGGAAGATGTCATATCACAGGAACGGTCACCATCTTTAGATCCTACTAGAAGATCGGGCTCTGGTCGATACACTACAGTTGTAGCAGATGTTTGCGTGCTTTCAGTATCACTCCTATCTGAAAACTCACTTGTGTTTTGATCTGCAATTAAGCTGGTGTCCATCGTGTCATCAAATGGTTGCGAAATTAATGTTGTTGCAACAGGCGATGAAGGTTTTACAATTATTTCATCATCGGCCTTACTTGTTGGTTTGGTGACAACGTCAGGTGTACTTTCTCTGGCCCGTGCAACGGCATCGGCAACAGCAACAGCAGTAGCCGTAGCTGTAACCGCTGTAATAATTGTTTGTACAATGTGAGTATTATCAGTGTCAGTGACTGGTGCAGAGGAAATGTCTTCTGTTGGAGAAATGCCCACATGCACCTGACTTTGTGGGGTTAATCTAATAGGATATTCTACAGCGGGAGAAACCTCTTGCTCTTCGCCCAAGCCAGACGGGGATTCAAGGGGAGATAATTTACTAAGCACTGTTTCAGTGTCGGCAGGAAGATGGATTTGAGGGGAATCACAAGGAGGAGAAGAGGATAAGAATTGATCTTCAACGTCAGTGTCCTCAGCTATGGCTCGCTGGTCCGCAGGAGAAACTACATCTACAAACGTTAGTAAGGATAGTACGGTTAGTATAGGGATAACAGTCACGATGATACATAAAAAAAGGTTGCGGCCTGTTATCACTTTGAAAAGTTATTCGTTACAGTCTTCAGGCTTGCATTTGATTATGTTCAAATTTAAACCAAAGCACAACAAAGTAGCTTCACAAAGGTGTATAACTTACTCTATATCAAGCAGACATGCAAAAGAAAAATTAAGAACAGAAGGTTTTCAGCCACACAGTGTTAAACCAGCATTTCATTCACTAATTGTAAAATCTTCCTTTGCCTCCGTTTTTTTTTTAATTTTTCTTTTTTAAGAAATTCAAGCAATACAATTTGTCTATAAGAGTACATTTGCATATTAGCGTAAAATAATTCCATAATTAGAGGGAATGTTTTGTGTGAAGTGTTTTACACTTAACACACAACTTTAGAGCTACGAGCGTATTACTACTTCTAGTATTTACTAAAAAAAAACACTAAGCAACAGACAAAAAAAAAACAAGATAGCAAAAAAAGTAACAGCAAAGAAAACTCAAAAAAAAAAAAAGGTGAGAAAAGTTAGAAAGAGTGCTTCAAATAGAAAAAAGGAAAGAAGAATGGCTTTAAGTGATCGAAGTACCTTGACGATTGGCCAGGTCATAGCCATCATTTGTCACATCGTCATCATCACCGAAAGCTTCATCAGGCACAGTCTCGTGGACGGCCACATCAGAGGCTGTAGTGCTATCAGCACTACCGTCTCGAGCAGCCGGCCACATGTCATCGTCATCGACCACACCGTCATCCTCCTCGTCAACGGTATAACGTTTATGTGTATCTTGCCATGCATCAGCATCACCTCCATTTTCACTTGCATCTAATGAGCTACAACTATCAGAAAAGCCGGCTTTCTTGGCAGAAGAAGCCTCATGCAAGGCTTCATCGAGAGATTCGACCGATGCTTCTGGCCGCTCTCCATTTTCCATATTGCCATTTGTGTACTGGCTGATTTCAACTGTAGACTCAATGAGCACAATAGGCAGGCTGCTGTTTTCTGTACCTTCAACATACATAAATGACAAGACATACGGGATAGGTGAAAAATACGGTTAAAACAAAAAAGCAAAACGAGCAAAACAAAATAAAACATGCACAAACAGCTGCATGCTAAAAATCCAAATGCAGCTACTGAAGTGCAAATAGGTATCATCTTCATCATCAAAAGCATTGTTTCTGTAATCCTGCAAATCATTAGAGAAAAATTAAATAGCAAACATGTCGACCTGTTTGCATCATCTGTGAAGTTCTTATGCAAATTTCGGCATGCATATCTTAAAAAAGAGAAAATAATAGTTATTTTGACTGGATTTAACTCGCAACAACTTAGTCTTTCTCATGCTGCAAAAAAAACACCTTGCATGTTTCAATGTTAATCAAAATTCCCATTTGAGATCGTGTGTACACATATGCGCTCGATATACGTGTACATCATGTATGGAGCGGAACAGTACAGATTTGTGCACTTCGCTTGTAATCTATGAGAGGCAGAGGTGTTAACTTAGTACAATTTTGTTCAGCTTAATCTCAGACACTCTGTAATTCATTCTCAACATTCAAAAACATACATACAATAGTAAACAACCATATAACAAACAACATAAATAACATGTTGCTTTTTTTCACATTCCAACATGTTTACTGGATAGTAGAGGGTAAGTAGTTTCTAAAGTTTCAAGTTTTTTGTGTACAAAATCGAAAATAAAGACGGTGGGATATATGACAGATGATGTTACGAGAAATGAGAAGCGAAGTTACGAACATGTTTTCAACGACAACAATAACAAAAACTTAACCAAATTTTATACCTTGCGAATTATACAAATTATCATGTTCTGGTGAGGCTGCCATTCGATGAAAATCAGGCGCAGAATGACGCCGATCTATGGCACAGTCATCCTCGTGACCATCATGAGGTTCGGTCACGAGAGCTTCCTTCGAGGATGCCAGATGGTCACGGTGGGCGTCTTCGTCTTCATATCGTTCACCATCAGTCACATCTCTTACAATATATATGTCTGGAGGTGTTTTATGCATGGTTTTTGGTGATGGTGGACCTCTTCTTTCTGACAGTGGTGTTGTGATAAACGGTTTTCCTTCTATTTCTAATAAAGGTGAATATTCTTCAACACCGATCTCGGTCAACTGAACACCTGCAGAATCGTCTGTATTTGGAGACAATGCTCGAGGTGACTGACTCGGTTTGATATCGTTGTTTCCGTTATTAAGATGTGTCTTGTCCGAAGTTTCGTCGGTGGCTTTGCTCACAGAAGCACGAACATCAACATCAGCCGCAACATTCATTTCTGGAATTGAATACGGGTACTCTAGACACTGAGCGCTTTCTTGAATAACATTTTGAAGCCATTGTGAAAAATAAGCATGCAATGTCAAACGGTATGAATAAGAAAATAGCATTCACTCAAAAAAATTCAAATGAAACGGCGAAAATAATTGCAGCAAATCGAATTGGGTAAATATTCATTGTTGTTTTTTTGCGTATTGTGTTGACATAAGCAATAATAATAATATTGAAAGTGTTTTATGGGTTTGTGTTTCGTGTTTATGTGCATATGTTTTACAGGATTGCAAAAAAAGTCAAAAAACACCAAATAAATTATCTGAAATTATGACAACGAATGTTATACTGTATAACAGTAACAAAAAACTAATTTTAAGCCAAAATGACTAAGCTTCACACAAAATGAGCGCATAACAATAAATTAAAAACACTGAAACTACGAAAAGGGTCCTATTCTCAATGACTGCTTAGCCAAAAGTGATGGTAAACTTATCAACTTGAGATATAAGTTTAGGTAAAAGTTGCTCAGTTTAACTCTACCTTAATAGTCATTAAGAACACGACCCATAAATCTACCACTGCCAACATGCTGTAGTTAAATATTGCTTTGAGCAAGTGATACCATAATGAGTATGACGTAATAACTGTGCTCAGTGCTTAGCTTACAACTTAAAATAACATCGAACACCTAATATCCTAAAGCAACTTAAAATCACACCATTAAAGCATAAAAAATAAATTTTTTTTGCCCTAAAAACACCGCCCGTTCAGTGTTTTGCTCGAAACGCATTGAACCAAAATAACAAAACACGAAAAGCAAAATCTGTGACTCGGTTGACTGAAAAACGATATTTACCATGAGAAAAGTGCTTTCCGTGATAGTAAGCGATAAAAGCGAAAATTTACCATCAAACATGCCAAATGCAACATATTTGAAAGGTTTTTTTTTTCAGTGCAAAAGTTCAATTTTTGGTACCTGTTGTCAAATCATAACTAGAAGTGATTTGGGTTGTGGTAGATAAAATAGTGGTTGCTTCGTGGCCACCTTCTTCTTCGGTAATGTCAGAAAGTCCTCCAATACCAATTCCATTTACATTGCCACCACCAACAATGACTTCAGTTAAATCCTTGGCAAAACTTCGCATCAGTGACTCCATCCTGCCTTCCGAATTATCAGCAGGATCATCTTCCGAGAACATACATTCGTCGCTTTCACGGCTTCCAACTTCGACTTCAAGGGACGATTGTGTATGAATGTCCAAAATGAATGGCCTCTGCATCTCGCCTCGTGAAACTGCACTCGATTCAGTCATTAATTTGGTTGTCGACCAATCATGATCGTCATTTTCTTCTTCACGTATCTTCAAGTTCTTTTTGAAAATATCCGTATTTAGTTTACCATTCATTTTGTCATCAACTACTATAGCATGTTGTTCAGTTCCTGGTGATATCATAAAATCTTCAATCTCAGGTGCTTCATCTTCTGTTCTAACATCAGATAATTCCACTTCCAGTCGCCCTGTTCTCTCTGCAAATTCAGTCATCTCCGATACAGTCTTGCCACCGATGACTTCCGCACTTTCATCTAAAGACTCTTCAGAGAGACTAATCTTTGTGGCGAGATCGCTTTCTAGTTCTTCTCGTTGTAAGCTTCGTAATTCTTGTTCTGCTGCAATGTTTAATTCTGTAACTGGTTGATTTGCAATATCAAGCATGAAATTGTTGCAAGAAGCTATTAGCATTGTCTGTTAACTATCTTAAAAACAGACTAACTTTTCGAAATGTACAGCCTTACTTAGCAAGGATAAAATGAAAAGAAAAACCCTCGAAAATAAAAGTTAATCCCTGACTCATGCAAGAAACTAAGCACTGCTTAATGATTTTTGGAGGCACACAATTGTAAACATTTGCAGCCTATATAAGCAAGTATCCAAGATGTAAGGGTTGGACAGTGAACTCAAAGAAATTCGATAATTTGATGATTTTTTTGCACACAGACACACAAACAAAGGAGATAAAGCAACAGCAACTTGGGCATAATAGACACTCACAATTAGGAGAAACCTCTGCCTCTCAAAATTCACCACTGTTGCAAGTGTAAATCATGTAATAAAGCATTTGGCACCAAATATGTTTCATAAGCAATGTATTAATTGATTACAGCAATTAGTAAAAAAGAATGCTAAAAAACCCATTCTAAAAGCATTATCACTAAAATGATTTGCGACAGCTAGTACTAAAACGTGCTTTGTATGGTCACTATAAAAATGAAACGAATCATAATATGCCATAATCATGCAACGGCATATGATAAATAGATTGTTGTGACTTTTTTGGCTTGCACTGCACGAGCGATATCCATACTTCGAGACTTTTTGTGCTTTTATGAAACTAATAACGTTACATTACCAGAAATCGTTTTTTTTTATTCTCTCTTACCTGCTGCCATATGTTGCATTATATCTGGCAGTTTCTCTTGTGGTGAAATCCGTACGTGAGTTCGAGGAACAGGCACCGGTACCGAAGGCGACGATTTCATTTGAACTCTCTCCTCGGTATCGGTAACCGTTTGTTGATATCGCGGTGGCTCTTCGTAAGAAATAGACAAAGAACCCAAACACGGCTCTTCTTCCATCAATCCATATTTTTCTTTATTAGGATCTTCTCTCGGCTTCGAAGCAGTTGGGCTACTGACGACATCTCGCTCATCACCAGCTTTTTCTTTACTAACGCTTGGCGCCATTGTTTCCAAAAGAAATTGGCTCGATTCCTTCTTCTTTTCGTCAGTCTCCACAAACTCTCGAATTGATCTGATCTCAACAGCATCTCGTCCTATTTCAGAAGACTTTACTAGTAACTTTATTTCGGCTTTGACTGGGCTTCCGACCTCACTGTCCAAAGTTAAACTTTCATCTTTGCTCGAAATAACAATATCATTTTTTATTACAGATGTATCCATAAGAGCTTCTTCAGTAGTGACAGTTCGATCGCGAGACTCTTGTTGAAAGGTAAGCTGTTCATCAATTTTTGGTCCTTGTACTTCTTTTAACACTTCAACTTCGATATGTTTCTTCTCCTTAACATCCCACGTATCAGTATGTATTATATCTTCTTCGTAATGTTGGATATCTTTAGTTAAAGCGCTTGTTTTCGTAGGGGGAACATCAATAGGTTTAATAGTAGCAGCAGCAGTAGCAGGAGTTGTTGGAGCAGTAACATCTTTTGTAGTCGTTGTCGTCGTAGAAGATGGAGGCACAAATTTCTCCACTCGTTCCAAAGATGAAGCCAATGTGGAAGCAATTTCGGCAACTCTTTCAGTAACTTCGATCATCTTTTGATTGTTTGATTTCGATGCCGCTTCTGGGCCTTCACTTGGAGTTTCTAAATCGGGTGTGGTGATTGTAATAAAATCTTCGGAAGGGTCCATAGTTGGTACTCCTCTTGTTAAGTCTAAACTACTTTTGTCAAAATACGCTTTTAAATCATCATGCTCATCAACAGGCTTTGACGTTAAGTCACGTTGCGATTTATCACTAGGCACAACATCAGAAACGGAATCTACAACAGTACCACGCAAATTAGCACCCTCATTTATCCTAACATCGGATACTTCCACCAGGGCCGGTTCAGATGTTTCAATGGTAGGTTGGACTTTGGTAGTAACCGTAGTAGTAGTAGTAGTTGTTGTTGTCACAGAAACAGCCACTTCTAAGGGTAACTGATCAGTACCCGAAACAGATTTCTGCCATTCACTAACTCTGGCTTCAGTCTCTGATTTGCTTACAACTTGTCGCTTTCCTTTACTAACTAGTTGTTGCGATTCTTCCAATTTCTTAAACCCTGATAACCTTTCAGAAAATGTTCCTATGTTCTCGAAGTCATTCAAAGGAGAAGGCGGACTACCGGAAGACGTATCTTTTCGTGAAGATTCTTTGGAAGGCGGAGGAGACACCATAGATGTTGGGTGCACTGTTGGTGTCATCTCTTGAGAAGTGCTTAATTTACGGGGTGGAGAAGTGACACTCTCATGGGGAGGAGAGGTATCAGCCAACTTTTGGAAAAAGTCTTTCTTTTGATGAAACGGAATGGATTCCTCAACCACACCAGTTTCTTGCTCTGGAAATATAAATTTCCCCTGGATCTATGAATAATATATAATTTAACAAAGCCCTGAACTAAATAAACTACTATACTACCAATAATAGTGCATAGACTGATAGTAAAACATAAATAAGAAAAAATATGATCCAAATCAGCTAAACATTTACACTAATGTCATTTTACCGTTCCAGACCATGTATATGACCACGTTAAGAATGTTTTCTCCTCTTATTAGATAATGAGTTTCAAACTATTTCATAAATCAGTGCATTTGTTAATTAATTTAGTTCTTTTTTTGTTACCGATTTTAAAAGCAGGCATTTGTGAAAAAATGCTTTCTCTTAATTCATTATTAGTCTTTTAGAATAAGTTTTTGGTGCAGTCTAACTTCATTTTGCATAAGTTAATAGTTCGAACTAATGCAAAAAAAAAGAACTACAATCTGTTATCCAAAAAGCATATCTAGCTTTTAGTCCATTATTATATGCGCAAATCCTAATAGACATGCCATGAGAAATTGCTCGTTATTAATTACTCTAATTCAATCGGGAAATGTTTTAGTTTTGAAGTTGGTCTTTTTTTGATAAAATAAGATAATTCTTCACAAGAAAATCTATAACTTTCATTATTCTAATAATAAACTAAATTAGTCATAATTTAAATGCATCAGCATAAAAGTGCCAAGTGCTAATTTCTTTCTATATATTCACAATATTCAAAGGTATGTGTGTATCCATGGATATATGCAACTTAACTAATACGACAATTACTCAATTCATATGAATAAAAAGAAATCAAAACACCAAAATAATGTTAATTAAGTGAAAAATAAAATCAAGTCACTATAAACAAGTTAAACAACCAACACAAGCCTGAAGCAATGTCATAAAATATACCTGCGTCTATTGCAGGTTGGAATCCAGGTGATGGTTCCACTCCTATTATATATGACACAAAAAAAAACGAAAATAAGTTATCCCCTAATAGGATACCTCTCTACCTTTAATCACAATAATCGAAGGAGACTTAAAAACACAATATGACTTAATAAATTTAAGCATATATGATAAAGCGGTAATAAATAATAATAGCGGATTTTTTTTATACAAGACGGAGAGACAGAAGAGAGGACAGATGATGATGAAAAACCATGAAAGATGAAATATGGTAGGCTAGAATGAGGATTGGGTTTAAGAGAGACACGAGTGTACTTTAAAGCCTTGAATCCCTCGTCAAAACTAGGGTTCATTTCATTCTCACCACCTACTGTATATATTAAACCGGATCCCCTATTATGTGTGTATAATGTATATTGTAATGGACAGTGTATCAAGTTGAAATGAATATCAATTATATACAATGACAAACAACGCAACTTTACAAAAATTAACATCAGAATAAAATCCTGTCCTAAACATCCAGATAACATCCAAATGCAAGTACAAGTAAACATTGTTGCATTGCGTGGTCTGACATATGGTTTACGGTTACATCATGAAATGACACAAAAGTAAATGTGAAAAACTGACATGATAATTCCACGAGTGAAATGTGATCATCAACAAACACACCAAAAGACACAGACATTGTGAACCCATGCACACGAAGTTCTTTTCATGAATCATGATCCATGTATCTCACAGCTATACAATGACATACAAATTGCTACTTGTAACTAAAACACTGTAATATAACAAAGTGAAAAGTGTTACCAAAGAATGTGAATGTGCACGACTTATGGGGAACATTTTTTATTGCGTTAGGACAAACTAGTACAGTCATACCTCGCTTAATGTTGTTGACTATATAAATTTATACAGAAACGCCTTTATTTGTGCCTTTGTAATTTTCGGAAACGAATCCTCTATCGTTAAGCGAGTTATGACTGAACTTTTGAAATTAACAACTACGGTTTGAAGTTGTCTATTTGGTTATTTTCTTTTGTCAGGCAACTAATTTTCGTGTAACATTTAGAGAACCTTGCAAATTAATACGTTTGATGTGTAAACATGTAGCATAAGATGGAAACAAACAAAATAATTATGTGCAAACGGGAAAAACCAAATATCCAAATTAAAAAAAAAATTCATGCAATTAAAATGCATAAACATATACCATATCTCTTAATTTAAAATAAAACAGCAACTCACACCAAATCAACTGAACTTGAACCTAAATTGTGACACAGAACAAAAAGTAAAAATCCTAATATTACAAATTATAAAACGGAAACAAAATGCATATTAATATTAATAAATTGTAAAATAAAATCTGAAAAAATAAATAAAATTAAAAGGGGCAATCAGTGAAAATGCTGAAAAATACTTCAACACAGGCAAAATAAATTACCAACAGGTAATGAATAATAACCTGAAAACTTGAAATGTTAAATAAGCTTAAACGAAACAAGCTAAACAATAATTTTCTGAAAAGATGTCTCTTAAAACAAATAACTTAAAATAATGCATCAAAAAAACAAAAATAAAAGTAACATGTAACAAACTTAAAACTAATTCAATGTACATTCATTAATTAAGGAAGGGCTTGTTGTAATAAAACACAACATAAAAGTGTAAAATTTGGCCATGCTTATTTACTATAAATATAAAAAAATCACCAACAACAAATAAAAACTAAACTAATATTATAGAATGCGTTGGTTGCGTAATAATTATGAGTACAGTAACTAGTTGTTTGTTAATATAATAATGTGCATGGATGTAGTTTTCAGTAATGAATGAAATCATGATGATAAGATATGCACATTCAGTTATTCATCGATTTGCAGAGTGAGTGTGACGTTGCGTTCATACATTACAATGAAACGTGACGTAACACTGATGGGAAAATTGTTGAATAATGAAAATGTGCAACACATATCAAATTTTGAAATTACATGGAAATTAACTGAAATGAGTTAAATGTGCGCTAGAAAAAACAAAACGACAAATGGTGAATCTGTGGCTTTGTGAGAAACTATAACATTACTGTATATATTACTCTGCAAAAAAAATGCCTATAGATATGAAAACACCTGCAGCATAAAATTAAATAGTCAATTCTTTACAAATACTCAATATTAGTTTATAACATACACTACCATGTTCTGCTTCAGAAGTTCACTTTTGGTGCCATCAAACATTGCAAAATTATTAATATCAATAATATATGTAAGATACTAGCATAATTACATGATGTGTCTTTGTGTGTTGGGGAACAAAATTAGAAAACGTGCCCAAAAATGGAAATAAATGATTAGATCCTACCTTTGCCATCAGATTTTCCATCTTTAGTGGAAGAGTACTCAATTCTGGTAACTTTGGTCAGATTACCAGATTCGTCCTTCTCAACCCATTCTGGATAAAACAAAAAAACATAATTTTTAGTTGAAAGTTTGATCAAAACGGTTAAAGAATAAACAATATAATAAAGAAAATAGAGAAGAAAATAAAAAACAAAAATACTCAAATGTATAGAAGGGAAGAATAAGTTAAATTATACAAGGCAAATAAAATAATCACAAACTATGTACACAAAAATAAAAACTATTTCAATAAACTTAAAAATAAAATTTATACAAAATAATAAAACCAAACAAAATATAATTATTAGCCAAGATTAACCTTAATATGTTAAAAAAACTTTATGTTTGTAAAGTCCCAAATACTTAGAAAATAATCTTGCAATCATGCAAAATAACCCCTAAACACAGAAGTTTAACTTCATCACCTTTCGAGAAAGCTGACGTGACAGTTGCACACGGCTTAGGAATCGAAACCAAGCCAGGATCACCTACTGAAGTAGTCTGTTCCGTGATGATGTGTGTCTTGGGTGATAAGAGAAGAAGATGGGGGGAAAATACAAAAGTGAGCTCTAGCTCAACGTTGACCAAACACAAAAATAACCATAATATCTCACTTGATTCTTGAGAGAGACAGACGAGGAGGAAGAGGAGGAGGATAAAGAAGGCGTAGAACTAAAGGAACCCGGTTTACGACGAGGAGACGTATCGTGACGAGCCTCAATCACCAATGACGATATAAACACTTCGGACGTGAGTCGTTCACATGGTCTGTTTCCGTGCCTTTGACGACGATGTCCTTTAGACGACGACGACGACGATGACCTTTCGGTGTCGTGCGAGGCCACAATGAACGCCAGTTGTGCTTCTTTTGATTGTACACAAGTCACATCGGGTGGAGGCAAAGACGACGAATGCGATAATTCTAACTCATAATCTGGTGTGATAGTGCCCGATGTTAGCTCTCCAACAACTGCACTTTCCGTTGCTAAATCGGTATCTGTCAGTTCAGATTCACTGAAAGCTAACGTTAGACCTTCTTCGCTCTGCAATGTTTCGCAACTATCGGTCATTCCCGTCATTTTATCAGTTGAAAACGTTTCTATGGAATTGTCTTTTTGCAAAGTAACACTATCGTCTTCATTCAGTTGCTCGAGAGACGTTGAAAAATATCCGGCCGAAAACGATGCGTCAGAATCAGCTTGAGTTTCATCATCAACTGGAACGGCTCCTTTGCTTCTAGTGTCAAAACCTAGCAGCAACAATTGTTTATCGCCTTCATCAATGTCTATTTCCCTTATAATGTCAGGCGATGAAATCTTCCTGAGTGGCCCTTCTACTGTAGTGCACACCATTTCGGTAACTTCCAACGGCTTCGTAGCAGTCTGTCCTTTCCGTTCAACACTCGAACTCACATCAACATCCCTGTTTTGCTTTGAAATAACATTTGACATATCTGAAAGTAAATCTAAACCTTTTGGACTCATTTCTAAATTTGAAATTTTCTCAACAGATATTTGAACAACTTCTCTGATAACTTGGGAAGAGGTTACTCGACTTGCTTCAACACTTTTTGGTGTAAAGCAATCAGAAACTTGAAAACTGTGCTCCGTAAAAGTTAGCCTTTTAGAAAGTGCATCAGATAAACTTTCTTTTTTTGAATCAACATAGGATGTAGACTCGCTAACGGGAATTGTTATAGATGTTGTCAAAATCGGTGTCTTCCTCGAAAAAGTTAAATTTTTCGTTACAAAATGTTTCGAAGGATGGCCATTTGTTTCTACTTGAATCTTCTCTTCGTCGGAAGAACCAACTTCTTCGAGCTCTTCGACAATAGCTTTGTCGTTCTGCGACCGAGCATCATATAGCGTACTAGTAGTAGTTTCCAATCTTCGATGAACATCATCATGATCATCATCAGCTAGCATTTCGTTATCGGACATAATATCTTCTTCGACATCGCTCAGAATGTTTCGTCCGATTTCGGTTGTGTCTTGATCTTTCTCATCCTCGGAACTTTCAAGTTCTTCAATGTCTGTCAAAAACTCTTTAAACTTAATTATACCTGTTAACCGAGGTTTAAATGCATGTTTTGGCACAGAAACTGTAATATCCGATTCTTCGCGTTCTAATTCTTCACTTTTTATGCTGCGAGACACAAGAGACGAACAATCATTGGTGGCAGCCGATTTAAGTACCTCACGTATCTTCGCAATGGCCAATTCTCGAACGGTGGTATCTTCGGCAGTTTCCGGAACATCAGCAACAGCATCTAGATTCATTTCAGATGTGACGGCTATGTCAGTCCCTCCGGTAGTATGTCCTACAGAAGAAACAACCTTCTCGGTAACAATTGCCATGGACGAAGTACTCACTACATCGGGCAAAAATCCCTTATCGACTGTTTTTGACGATAACGATAAGGTTAACGCTCGTGGAACCTCAACCGTCCCCTTATCTGGAATGAAATCAGTGATAGAAGTGGTCTCCGATACTATCGCAGAGTTGTCTCCTTCAATTTCGATCTTGCCCGTCAAAGGTTTAGTGCCACTCGAAGAAACGACAATTTGTCCACTATCCAAAATTTGAGAAACAGAAACGTCAACAACAGACACCTGCACTAACTCCGAAGAAACAATCATTTTATCAGATGGTACAGTGTGTAAAACAGGTTCCAGTCGCATTTTCTCACGAGTAGGAGTAATTACAGTGACTTCCAAAATTGGAGAAAATTCTTGTTCAATAATAATTTCCTGCACTTCAAATACTGGAGACTCTTTAGAAAAAATCGTAAAATGAATGTCAGCCACAGGACCACTGCTAGCTTTAGACTCGTGTTGCTCTAGCGTATCTTTTCCACTTAGAACTGTTTTAATTTCGCTAATAGGAGAAAGTTGTTTTTGAACATCTTGTTTTTCTAAATTATCATTTGAAGCCAACAGATTTTTTTCTTCCTTTCCAACTGCGGTACAAGGTACAGGAATACTAGATACAACATCAAATGAAGGAATTGCTTCTATTGAAATATCTACACTCTGTGCACAAACTCTTGGAGTTTCCAAAACAACCGAAGTTGCTCTTTCAATAAAAAAGTCAATTTCTTTCGAGACTAAATCTTCTCGGCTAGTAGACTCTGTACAAACATTTTGTGACGTAACTTTAAAAGATTCTTTTTCAATAGGAGAAATTTTGTGGAGATCATCATCAGTCTGATCAACAATATTTTCATGATTTACACTTGAAAAAGTTTCCTGTTCATTTGAAAGAGCTGGAGAAACTACCAAAGGAATGAAATCTTTCAAAACTCCTTTAATAAACGAACTTATACCATGTTCTAGATCAGATTTTGGCAAACTTTCCTCGAAATCAGTAACTTCTTCCACATTCTGCTCATGAGGCAATCTTGATGTTTTTGAAGAAACGCCTGAACTAAAAGGAATCATAGTGGAATCACCATCAACTGACAAAACAGGAGTATCTTTTGAAATAACATCCTTAATTTCATCATTGGAAATATTAGATACAGAGTCAGAAAAACTTTTCATAAAAACCTTTTTATTAATAAATTCTTCTTGAACTTCTGGAGAAACGTTAGGTGATGCGACAGAACTAACCGGAGTTTCTGAAAAAATCGGACAAACTGCTAATGGAATCAAATTCTTTAAAACTACTTTTACATCTACAACAGATGAAACCGCATCAGAAGTGGTTGGAGAATTACATAAATCTGTTGCTTCCTTTCCAACTACATTCTGAGTGGAAGAAATATCTTCAGAGACACCTGAATCTGTTAATGGCGCTTCCATATCAATAGTAGTTTTTTCTGCTGGAGTAATTAGCAATTTATCTTCAGTAATTGCAACTGAAATTTCAACCTTCTCAGAAGGTTTTTGGGAAGTAGAAAATTCCTCAGAAGGCAATTTATCTACAGTAATTATAACTGGAGGTTCTACCTTTTCATTTAATACAAGAATTGGGGAGATTACTTTAGCAAAAATTAATGCAGTTATTGGAGCCTCCTTATCAACAGCAACAATTTCTACTGGGAAAGCCGGCAACTTCCTTTCAGTAACTGAAACTGGAGGTTCAATTTCCTCGGTTAATTTGTCTGTTGGCGATTCCTTATCACCAGTAACGATTTCTGGTGGAGAGGGTGGAAATTTTTTTTCTATAATTGTGACCGGCTTTTCAACCTTCTGAAAAACTTCTTGAGATGGTGAAACTTCCTTAGGGGCAACTAGATCAACTAATGGGGCCTCCTTCTTCACATCAACAACTATATCTGCAAGAGAAATTGGCAACTTCTTTTCAGTAATTGCAACTGGAGGTTCAACCTTCTCAGATATTTCATGAGTTGGAGATTCCTTATCTACAGCAACACTTTCTGCAAGGGAAGGTAGCAATTTCCCTTCAGTAATTGTGATCGGCATTTCAACCTCCTCAACAGCTTTTTGAGATGGTGAAAGTTCTTTCAGGGCAACTACATCAACTAATGGGGCCTCCTTCATCACATCAACAACTATATCTGCAGGAGAAATTGGCAACTTCTTTTCAGTAATTGCAGCTGGAGGTTCAACCTTCTCAGTTATTTCATGAGTTGGAGATCCCTTATCTAAAGCAACAATTTCTTTCAGGAATGGTGGCAATTTCACTTCAGTAACTGTTACTGGAATCTGTAAATCCTCAACAGTTTTTTGAGATGGAGATAGTTCTTTCAGGGCAACTACATCAACTAATGGGGGGTCCTTCTTCACATCAACAACTACATCTGCAGGAAAAATTGGCAACTTCATTTTAGTAATTGCAACTGGAGGTTCAACCTTCTCAGTTATTTCATGAGTTGGAGATTCCTTATCTACAGCAACAAGTTCTTTCGGGGATGGTGGCAATTTCACTTCAGTAACTGTTACTGGCATATGTAAATACTCAACAGTTTTTTGAGATGGTGAAAGTTCTTTCAGGGCAACTAGATCAACTAATGGGGCCTCCTTCTTCACATCAACAACTATATCTGCAGGAGAAATTGGCAACTTCTTTTCAATAATTGCAACTGGAGGTTCAACCTTCTCAGTTATTTCATGAGTTGGAGATTCCTTATCTACAGCAACAATTTCTTTCAGGGATGGTGGCAATTTCACTTCAGTAATTGTGACTGGCATTTCAACCTCCTCAAAGGCTTTTTGAGATGGTGAAAGTTCTTTCAGGGCAACTACATCAACTAATGGAGCCTCCTTCTTCACATCAACAACTATATCTGCAGGAAAAATTGGCAACTTCTTTTCAGTAATTGCAACTGAAGGTTCAACATATTCAGTTATTACAAGAGTTGGAGATTCCTTATCTACAGCAACACTTTCTGAAAGGGAAGGTAGCAATTTCCCTTCAGTAATTGTGACTGGCATTTCAACCTCCTCAACAGCTTTTTGAGATGGTGAAAGTTCTTTCAGGGCAACTACATCAACTAATAAGGCATCCTTCTTCACATCAACAACTATATCTGCAGGAGAAATTGGCAACTTCTTTTCAGTAATTGCAACTCGAGGTTCAACCTTCTCAGTTATTTCATGAGTTGGAGATTCCTTATCTACAGCAACAATTACTGCAAGGGAAGGTGGAAATTTCCCTTCAGTAATTGTGACTGGCATTTCAACCTCCTCAACGGCTTTTTGAGATGGTGAAAGTTCTTTCAGGGCAACTACATCAACTAATGGGGTCTCCTTCTTCACATCAACAACTATATCTGCAGGAGAAATTGGCAACTTCTTTTCAGTAATTGCAACTGGAGGTTCAACATTCTCAGTTATTACAAGAGTTGGAGATTCCTTATCTACAGCAACACTTTCTGCAAGGGAAGGTAGCAATTTCCCTTCAGTAATTGTGATCGGCATTTCAACCTCCTCAACAGCTTTTTGAGATGGTAAAAGTTCTTTCAGGGCAACTACATCAACTAATAAGGCATCCTTCTTCACATCAACAACTATATCTGCAGGAGAAATTGGCAACTTCTTTTCAGTAATTGCAACTGGAGGTTCAACCTTCTCAGTTATTTCATGAGTTGGAGATTCCTTATCTACAGCAACAATTACTGCAAGGGAAGGTGGAAATTTCCCTTCAGTAATTGTGACTGGCATTTCAACCTCCTCAACGGCTTTTTGAGATGGTGAAAGTTCTTTCAGGGCAACTACATCAACTAATGGGGCCTCCATCTTCACATCAACAACTATATCTGCAGGAGAAATTGGCAACTTCTTTTCAGTAATTGCAACTGGAGGTTCAACATTCTCAGTTATTTCATGAGTTGGAGATTCCTTATCTACAGCAACAATTACTGCAAGGGAAGGTGGAAATTTCCCTTCAGTAATTGTGACTAGCATTTCAACCTCCTCAACAGCTTTTTGAGATGGTGAAAGTTCTTTCAGGGCAACTACATCAACTAATGGGGCCTCCTTCATCACATCAACAACTATATCTGCAGGAGAAATTGGCAACTTCTTTTCAGTAATTGCAACTGGAGGTTCAACCTTCTCAGTTATTTCATGAGTTGGAGATCCCTTATCTAAAGCAATAATTTCTTTCAGGAATGGTGGCAATTTCACTTCAGTAACTGTTACTGGAATCTGTAAATCCTCAACAGTTTTTTGAGATGGAGATAGTTCTTTCAGGGCAACTACATCAACTAATGGGGCCTCCTTCTTCACATCAACAACTACATCTGCAGGAGAAATTGGCAACTTCATTTCAGTAATTGCAACTGGAGGTTCAACCTTCTCAGTTATTTCATGAGTTGGAGATTCCTTATCTACAGCAACAAGTTCTTTCGGGGATGGTGGCAATTTCACTTCAGTAACTGTTACTGGCATATGTAAATACTCAACAATTTTTTGAGATGGTGAAAGTTCTTTCAGGGCAACTAGATCAACTAATGGGGCCTCCTTCTTCACATCAACAAATATATCTGCAGGAGAAATTGGCAACTTCTTTTCAGTAATTGCAACTGGAGGTTCAACCTTCTCAGTTATTTCATGAGTTGGAGATTCCTTATCTACAGCAACAATTTCTGTAAGGTAAGGTGGCAATTTCCCTTCAGTAATAGTGACTGCCATTTCAACCTCCTCAAAGGCTTTTTGAGATGGTGAAAGTTCTTTCAGGGCAACTACATCAACTAATGGGGCCTCCTTCTTCACATCAACAACTATATCTGCAGGAAAAATTGGCAACTTCTTTTCAGTAATTGCAACTGAAGGTTCAACATATTCAGTTATTACAAGAGTTGGAGATTCCTTATCTACAGCAACACTTTCTGAAAGGGAAGGTAGCAATTTCCCTTCAGTAATTGTGACTGGCATTTCAACCTCCTCAACAGCTTTTTGAGATGGTGAAAGTTCTTTCAGGGCAACTACATCAACTAATAAGGCATCCTTCTTCACATCAACAACTATATCTGCAGGAGAAATTGGCAACTTCTTTTCAGTAATTGCAACTGGAGGTTCAACCTTCTCAGTTATTTCATGAGTTGGAGATTCCTTATCTACAGCAACAATTACTGCAAGGGAAGGTGGAAATTTCCCTTCAGTAATTGTGACTGGCATTTCAACCTCCTCAACGGCTTTTTGAGATGGTGAAAGTTCTTTCAGGGCAACTACATCAACTAATGGGGCCTCATTCTTCACATCAACAACTATATCTGCAGGAGAAATTGGCAACTTCTTTTCAGTAATTGCAACTGGAGGTTCAACCTTCTCAGTTAATTCGTGAGTTGGAGATTCCTTACCAATAGCAACAAGTTCTGCTGGGGAAGTTGACAATTTCTTTTCAGTGATTGCAACTGAAGGTTCAGCATTCTCCATAAATTCATGAGTTGGAGATTCCTTACCAATAGCAACAAGTTCTGCTGGGGAAGTTGACAATTTCTTTTCAGTAATGGCAACTGAAGGTTCGGCTTTCTCTATGAATTCATGAGTTGGAGATTCCTTATCAACAGCAACACAATCTCCTGGGGAAGTTAACAACTTCTTTTCAGTAACTGAAACTGGAGGTTCTACTTTCTCTGTTAATCTATCAGTTGGAGATTTCTTATCTTCAGCAACAATTTCTGCCAGGACAGGTGGCAATTTCCCTTCAGTAATTTTGATTGGCATTTCAACCTCCTCAACAGCTTTCTGAGATGGTGAAAGTTCTTTCAGGGTAACAATATCAACTAATGGAGCCTCCTTCACATCACCAACTATTTCTGCAGGAGAAATTGGCAACTTCTCTTTACTAATTGCAACTGGAGTTTCAACCTTCTCTGTCAATTTATGAGTTGGAGATTCCTTATCTACAGCAACAATTTCTTTCGGGGATGGTGGCAATTTCACTTCAGTAACTGTTACTGGCATCTGTAAATACTCAACAGTTTTTTGAGATGGTGAAAGTTCTTTCAGGGCAACTAGATCAACTAATGGGGCCTCCTTCTTCACATCAACAACTATATCAGCAGGAGAAATTGGCAACTTCTTTTCAGTAATTGCAACTGGAGGTTCAACCTTTTCAGTAATTGCAACTGGAGGTTCAACCTTTTCAGTAATTGCAACTGGAGGTTCAACCTTTTCAGTAATTGCAACTGGAGGTTCAACCTTTTCAGTAATTGCAACTGGAGGTTCAACCTTTTCAGTAATTGCAACTGGAGGTTCAACCTTCTCAGTTATTTCATGAGTTGGAGATTCCTTATCTACAGCAACAATTTCTGCAAAAGAAGGTGGAAATTTCCCTTCAGTAATTGTGACTGGCATTTCAACCTCAACAGATTTTTGAGAAGGTGAAAGTTCTTTCAGGGAAACTACATCAACTAATGGAGATTCCTTCTTCACATCAACAACTATATCTGCAGGAGAAATTGGCAACTTCTTTTCAATAATTGCAACAGGAGGTTCAATCTTCTCAGGTATTTCATGAGTTGGAGATTCCTTATCTAAAGCAACACTTTCAGCAAGGGAAGGTAGCAATTTCCCTTCAGTAATTGTGACTGGCATTTCAACCTCCTCAACAGCTTTTTGAGATGGTGAAAGTTCTTTCAGGGCAACTACATCAACTAATGGAGCCTCCTTCTTCACATCAACAACTATATCTACAGGAGAAATTGGCAACTTCTTTTCTGTAATTGCAACTGGAGGTTCAACCTTCTCAGTTATTTCATGAGTTGGAGATTCCTTATCTACAGCAACAATTTCTTTCAGGGATGGTGGCAATTTCACTTCAGTAATTGTGACTGGCATTTCAACCTCCTCAACAGCTTTTTGAGATGGTGAAAGTTCTTTCATGGCAACTACATCAACCAATGGGGCCTCCTTCTTCACATCAACAACTATATCTGCAGGAGAAATTGGCAACTTCTTTTCTGTAATTGCAACTGGAGGTTCAACTTTCTCAGTTATTTCATGAGTTGGAGATTCCTTATCTACAGCAACAATTTCTGCAAGGGAAGGTGACAATTTCCCTTCAGTAATTGTGACTGGCATTTCAACCTCAACAAATTTTTGAGATGGTGAAAGTTCTTTCAGGGCAACTAGATCAACTAATGGGGCCTCCTTCTTCACATCAACAACTATATCTGCAGGAGACATTGGCAACTTCTTTTCAATAATTGCAACTGGAGGTTCAACCTTCTCAGTTATTTCATGAGTTTGAGATTCCGTATCAACAGCAACAACTTCTGCAAGGGAAGGTGGCAATTTCCCTTTAGTAATTATGACTGGCATTTCAACATCCTCAACAGCTTTTTGAGAGGATGAAAGTTCTTTCAGGGCAACTACATCAACTAATGGAGCCTCCTTCTTCACATCAACAACTATATCTACAGGAGAAATTGGCAACTTCTTTTCAGTAATTGCAACTGGAGGTTCAACCTTCTCAGTTATTTCATGAGTTGGAGATTCCTTATCTACAGCAACAATTTCTTTCAGATATGGTGGCAACTTCACTTCAGTAATTGTGACTGGCATTTCAACTTCAACAGCTTTTTGAGATGGTGAAAGTTCTTTCAGGGCAACTACGTCAACTAATGGGGCCTCCTTCTTCACATCAACAACTATATCTGCAGGAGAAATTGGCAACTTCTTTTCAGTAATTGCAACTGGAGGTTCAACCTTCTCAGCTATTTCATGAGTTGGAGATTCCTTATCTACTGCAACAATTTCTTTCAGGGATGGTGGCAATTTCACTTCAGTAATTGTGACTGGCATTTCAACCTCCTCAACAGCTTTTTGAGATGGTGAAAGTTCTTTCAGGGCAACTACATCAACTAATGGGGCCTCCTCCTTCTTCACATAAACAACTATTTCTGCAGGAGAAATTGGCAACTTCTTTTCAGTAATTGCAACTGGAGGTTCAACCTTCTCAGCTATTTCATGAGTTGGAGATTCTTTATCTACGGCAACAATTTCTGCAAGGGAAGGTGGCAATTTCCCTTCAGTAATTGTGACTGGCATTTCAACCTCAAAAGATTTTTGAGATGGTGAAAGTTCTTTCAGGGGAACTAGATCAACTAATGGGGCCTCCTTCTTCACATCAACAAATATATCTGCAGGAGAAATTGGCAACTTCTTTTCAATAATTGCAATTGGAGTTGCAACCTTCTCAGTTATTTCATGAGTTGGAGATTCCTTATCTACTGCAACAATTTCTTTCAGGGATGGTGGCAATTTCACTTCAGTAATTGTGACTGGCATTTCAACCTCCTCAACAGTTTTTTGAGATGGTGAAAGTTCTTTCAGGGCAACTACATCAACTAATGGGGCCTCCTCCTTCTTCACATCAACAACTATTTCTGCAGGAAAAATTGGCAACTTCTTTTCAGTAATTGCAACTGGAGGTTCAACCTTCTCAGTTATTTCATGAGTTGGAGATTCCTTATCTACAGCAACAATTTCTGCAAAAGAAGGTGGAAATCTCCCTTCAGTAATTGTGACTGGCATTTCAACCTCAACAGATTTTTGAGATGGTGAAAGTTCTTTCCGGGCAACTACATCAACTAATGGAGATTCCTTCTTCACATCAACAACTATATCTGCAGGAGAAATTGGCAACTTCTTTTCAGTAATTGCAACTGGATGTTCAACCTTCTCAGTTATTTCATGAGTTGGAGATTCCTTATCAACAGCAACAATTTCTGCAAGTGAAGGTGGCAATTTCCCTTCAGTAATTATGACTGGCATTTCAACATCCTCAACAGCTTTTTGAGAGGGTGAAAGTTCTTTCAGGGCAACTACATCAACTAATGGGGCCTCCTTCTTCACATCAACAACTATATCTGCAGGAGAAATTGGCAACTTCTTTTCAGTAACTGCAACTGGAGGTTCAACCTTCTCAGTTATTTCATGAGTTGGAGATTCCTTATCTACAGCAACAATTTCTTTCAGGGATGGTGGCAATTTCACTTCAGTAATTGTGACTGGCATTTCAACCTCCTCAACAGCTTTTTGAGATGGTGAAAGTTCTTTCAGGGCAACTACATCAACTAATGGAGATTCCTTCTTCACATCAACAACTATATCCGCAGGAGAAATTGGCAACTTCTTTTCAGTAATTGCAACTGGATGTTCAACCTTTTCAGTTATTTCATGAGTTGGAGATTCCTTATCGACAGCAACAATTTCTGCAAGTGAAGGTGGCAATTTCCCTTCAGTAATTATGAGTGGCATTTCAACATCCTCAACAGCTTTTTGAGAGGGTGAAAGTTCTTTCAGGGCAACTACATCAACTAATGGGGCCTCCTTCTTCACATCAACAACTATATCTGCAGGAGAAATTGGCAACTTCTTTTCAGTAATTGAAACTGGAGGTTCAACCTTCTCAGTTATTTCATGAGTTGGAGATTCCTTATCTACAGCAACAATTTCTTTCAGAGATGGTGGCAATTTCACGTCAGTAATTGTGACTGGCATTTCAACCTCCTCAACAGCTTTTTGAGATGGTGAAAGTTCTTTCAGGGCAACTACATCAACTAATGGGGCCTCCTTCTTCACATTAACAACTATATCTGCAGGAGAAATTTGCAACTTCTTTTCAGTAATTGCAACTGGAGGTTCCACCTGCTCAATAATTTCATGAGTTGGAGATTCCTTATCTACAGTAATAATTTCTGCAAGGGAAGGTGGCAATTTCCCTTCAGTAATTGTGACTGGCATTTCAACATCCTCAACAACATTTTGAGATGGTGAAAGTTCTTTCAGGGCAACTACATCAACTAATGGGGCCTCCTTCTTCACATCAACAACTATATCTGCAGGAGAAATTGGCAACTTCTTTTCAGTAATTGCAACTGGAGGTTCAACCTTCTCAGTTATTTCATGAGTTGGAGATTCCTTATCTACAGCAACAATTTCTGCAAGAGAAGGTGGCAATTTCCCTTCAGTAATAGTGACTAGCATTTCAACCTCCTCAACAGCTTTTTGAGATGGTGAAAGTTCTTTCAGGGCAACTACATCAACTAATGGGGCCTCCTTCTTCACATCAACAACTATATCTGCAGGAGATATTGGCAACTTCTTTTCAATAATTGCAACTGGAGGTTCAACCTTCTCAGTTATTTCATGAGTTGGAGATTCCTTATCTACAGCAACAATTTCTGCAAGGGAAGGTGGCAATTTCCCTTCAGTAATTATGACTGGCATTTCAACATCCTCAACAGCTTTTTGAGAGGATGAAAGTTCTTTCAGGGCAACTACATCAACTAATGGGGCCTCCTTCTTCACATCAACAACTATATCTGCAGGATAAATTGGCAACTTCTTTTCAGTAATTGCAACTGGAGGTTCAACCTTCTCAGTTATTTCATGAGTTGGAGATTCCTTATCTACAGCAACAATTTCTGCAAGAGAAGGTGGCAATTTCCCTTCAGTAATAGTGACTAGCATTTCGACCTCCTCAACAGCTTTTTGAGATGGTGAAAGTTCTTTCAGGGCAACTACATCAACTAATGGGGCCTCCTTCTTCACATCAACAACAATATCTGCAGGAGAAATTGGCAACTTCTTTTCAGTAAATGCAACTGGAGGTTCAACCTTCTCAGCTATTTCATGAGTTGGAGATTCCTTATCTACAGCAACAATTTCTGCAAGTGAAGGTGGCAATTTCCCTTCAGTAATTGTGACTAGCATTTCAACATCCTCAACAGCTTTTTGAGATGGTGAAAGTTCTTTCAGGGCAACTACATCAACTAATGGGGCCTCCTTCTTCACATCAACAACTATATCTGCAGGAGATATTGGCAACTTCTTTTCAATAATTGCAACTGGAGGTTCAACCTTCTCAGTTATTTCATGAGTTGGAGATTCCTTATCTACAGCAACAATTTCTGCAAGGGAAGGTGACAATTTCCCTTCAGTAATTGTGACTGGCATTTCAACCTCAACAGATTTTTGAGATGGTGAAAGTTCTTTCAGGGCAACTAGATCAACTAATGGGGCCTCCTTCTTCACATCAACAACTATATCTGCAGGAGATATTGGCAACTTCTTTTCAATAATTGCAACTGGAGGTTCAACCTTCTCAGTTATTTCATGAGTTGGAGATTCCTTATCAACAGCAACAATTTCTGCAAGGGAAGGTGGCAATTTCACTTCAGTAATCATGACTGGCATTTCAACATCCTCAACAGCTTTTTGAGAGTATGAAAGTTCTTTCAGGGCAACTACATCAACTAATGGGGCCTCTTTCTTCACATCAACAACTATATCTGCAGGAGAAATTGGCAACTTCTTTTCAGTAATTGCAACTGCAGGTTCAACCTTCTCAGTTATTTCATGAGTTGGAGATTCCTTATCTACAGCAACATTTTCTTTCAGATATGGTGGCAACTTCACTTCAGTAATTGTGACTGGCATTTCAACTTCAACAGCTTTTTGAGATGGTGAAAGTTCTTTCAGGGCAACTACATCAACTAATGGAGCCTCCTTCTTCACATCAACAACTATATCTACAGGAGAAATTGGCAACTTCTTTTCAGTAATTGCAACTGGAGATTCAACGTTCTCAGTTATTTCATGAGTTGGAGATTCCTCATCTACAGCAACAATTTCTTTCAGATATGGTGGCAACTTCACTTCAGTAATTGTGACTGGCATTTCAACTTCAACAGCTTTTTGAGATGCTGAAAGTTCTTTCAGGGCAACTATGTCAACTAATGGGGCCTCCTTCTTCACATCAACAACTATATCTGCAGGAGAAATTGGCAACTTCTTTTCAGTAATTGCAACTGGAGGTTCAACCTTCTCAGCTATTTCATGAGTTGGAGATTCCTTATCTACGGCAACAATTTCTGCAAGGAAGGTGGCAATTTCCCTTCAGTAATTGTGACTGGCATTTCAACCTCAAAAGATTTTTGAGATGGTGAAAGTTCTTTCAGGGGAACTTGATCAACTAATGGGGCCTCCTTCTTCACATCAACAAATATATCTGCAGGAGAAATTGGCAACTTCTTTTCAATAATTGCAACTGGAGGTTCAACCTTCTCAGTTATTTCATGAGTTGGAGATTCCTTATCTACAGCAACAATTTCTGCAAGGGAAGGTGGCAATTTCCCTTCAGTAATTATGACTGGCATTTCAACATCCTCAACAGCTTTTTGAGAGGATGAAAGTTCTTTCAGGGCAACTACATCAACTAATGGGGCCTCCTTCTTCACATCAACAACTATATCTGCAGGATAAATTGGCAACTTCTTTTCAGTAATTGCAACTGGAGGTTCAACCTTCTCAGTTATTTCATGAGTTGGAGATTCCTTATCTACAGCAACAATTTCTGCAAGAGAAGGTGGCAATTTCCCTTCAGTAATAGTGACTAGCATTTCGACCTCCTCAACAGCTTTTTGAGATGGTGAAAGTTCTTTCAGGGCAACTACATCAACTAATGGGGCCTCCTTCTTCACATCAACAACAATATCTGCAGGAGAAATTGGCAACTTCTTTTCAGTAAATGCAACTGGAGGTTCAACCTTCTCAGCTATTTCATGAGTTGGAGATTCCTTATCTACAGCAACAATTTCTGCAAGTGAAGGTGGCAATTTCCCTTCAGTAATTGTGACTAGCATTTCAACATCCTCAACAGCTTTTTGAGATGGTGAAAGTTCTTTCAGGGCAACTACATCAACTAATGGGGCCTCCTTCTTCACATCAACAACTATATCTGCAGGAGATATTGGCAACTTCTTTTCAATAATTGCAACTGGAGGTTCAACCTTCTCAGTTATTTCATGAGTTGGAGATTCCTTATCTACAGCAACAATTTCTGCAAAAGAAGGTGGAAATCTCCCTTCAGTAATTGTGACTGGCATTTCAACCACAACAGATTTTTGAGATGGTGAAAGTTCTTTCCGGGCAACTACATCAACTAATGGAGATTCCTTCTTCACATCAACAACTATATCTGCAGGAGAAATTGGCAACTTCTTTTCAGTAATTGCAACTGGATGTTCAACCTTCTCAGTTATTTCATGAGTTGGAGATTCCTTATCAACAGCAACAATTTCTGCAAGTGAAGGTGGCAATTTCCCTTCAGTAATTATGACTGGCATTTCAACATCCTCAACAGCTTTTTGAGAGGGTGAAAGTTCTTTCAGGGCAACTACATCAACTAATGGGGCCTCCTTCTTCACATCAACAACTATATCTGCAGGAGAAATTGGCAACTTCTTTTCAGTAACTGCAACTGGAGGTTCCACCTTCTCAGTTATTTCATGAGTTGGAGATTCCTTATCTACAGCAACAATTTCTTTCAGGGATGGTGGCAATTTCACTTCAGTAATTGTGACTGGCATTTCAACCTCCTCAACAGCTTTTTGAGATGGTGAAAGTTCTTTCAGGGCAACTACATCAACTAATGGAGATTCCTTCTTCACATCAACAACTATATCCGCAGGAGAAATTGGCAACTTCTTTTCAGTAATTGCAACTGGATGTTCAACCTTTTCAGTTATTTCATGAGTTGGAGATTCCTTATCGACAGCAACAATTTCTGCAAGTGAAGGTGGCAATTTCCCTTCAGTAATTATGAGTGGCATTTCAACATCCTCAACAGCTTTTTGAGAGGGTGAAAGTTCTTTCAGGGCAACTACATCAACTAATGGGGCCTCCTTCTTCACATCAACAACTATATCTGCAGGAGAAATTGGCAACTTCTTTTCAGTAATTGAAACTGGAGGTTCAACCTTCTCAGTTATTTCATGAGTTGGAGATTCCTTATCTACAGCAACAATTTCTTTCAGGGATGGTGGCAATTTCACGTCAGTAATTGTGACTGGCATTTCAACCTCCTTAACAGCTTTTTGAGATGGTGAAAGTTCTTTCAGGGCAACTACATCAACTAATGGGGCCTCCTTCTTCACATTAACAACTATATCTGCAGGAGAAATTTGCAACTTCTTTTCAGTAATTGCAACTGGAGGTTCCACCTGCTCAATAATTTCATGAGTTGGAGATTCCTTATCTACAGTAATAATTTCTGCAAGGGAAGGTGGCAATTTCCCTTCAGTAATTGTGACTGGCATTTCAACATCCTCAACAGCTTTTTGAGATGGTGAAAGTTCTTTCAGGGCAACTACATCAACTAATGGGGCCTCCTTCTTCACATCAACAACTATATCTGCAGGAGATATTGGCAAATTCTTTTCAATAATTGCAACTGGAGGTTCAACCTTCTCAGTTATTTCATGAGTTGGAGATTCCTTATCTACAGCAACAATTTCTGCAAGGGAAGGTGGCAATTTCCCTTCAGTAATTATGACTGGCATTTCAACATCCTCAACAGCTTTTTGAGAGGATGAAAGTTCTTTCAGGGCAACTACATCAACTAATGGGGCCTCCTTCTTCACATCAACAACTATATCTGCAGGATAAATTGGCAACTTCTTTTCAGTAATTGCAACTGGAGGTTCAACCTTCTCAGTTATTTCATGAGTTGGAGATTCCTTATCTACAGCAACAATTTCTGCAAGAGAAGGTGGCAATTTCCCTTCAGTAATAGTGACTAGCATTTCGACCTCCTCAACAGCTTTTTGAGATGGTGAAAGTTCTTTCAGGGCAACTACATCAACTAATGGGGCCTCCTTCTTCACATCAACAACAATATCTGCAGGAGAAATTGGCAACTTCTTTTCAGTAAATGCAACTGGAGGTTCAACCTTCTCAGCTATTTCATGAGTTGGAGATTCCTTATCTACAGCAACAATTTCTGCAAGTGAAGGTGGCAATTTCCCTTCAGTAATTGTGACTAGCATTTCAACATCCTCAACAGCTTTTTGAGATGGTGAAAGTTCTTTCAGGGCAACTACATCAACTAATGGGGCCTCCTTCTTCACATCAACAACTATATCTGCAGGAGATATTGGCAACTTCTTTTCAATAATTGCAACTGGAGGTTCAACCTTCTCAGTTATTTCATGAGTTGGAGATTCCTTATCTACAGCAACAATTTCTGCAAGGGAAGGTGACAATTTCCCTTCAGTAATTGTGACTGGCATTTCAACCTCAACAGATTTTTGAGATGGTGAAAGTTCTTTCAGGGCAACTAGATCAACTAATGGGGCCTCCTTCTTCACATCAACAACTATATCTGCAGGAGATATTGGCAACTTCTTTTCAATAATTGCAACTGGAGGTTCAACCTTCTCAGTTATTTCATGAGTTGGAGATTCCTTATCAACAGCAACAATTTCTGCAAGGGAAGGTGGCAATTTCACTTCAGTAATTATGACTGGCATTTCAACATCCTCAACAGCTTTTTGAGAGTATGAAAGTTCTTTCAGGGCAACTACATCAACTAATGGGGCCTCTTTCTTCACATCAACAACTATATCTGCAGGAGAAATTGGCAACTTCTTTTCAGTAATTGCAACTGGAGGTTCAACCTTCTCAGTTATTTCATGAGTTGGAGATTCCTTATCTACAGCAACAATTTCTTTCAGATATGGTGGCAACTTCACTTCAGTAATTGTGACTGGCATTTCAACTTCAACAGCTTTTTGAGATGGTGAAAGTTCTTTCAGGGCAACTACATCAACTAATGGAGCCTCCTTCTTCACATCAACAACTATATCTACAGGAGAAATTGGCAACTTCTTTTCAGTAATTGCAACTGGAGGTTCAATGTTCTCAGTTATTTCATGAGTTGGAGATTCCTCATCTACAGCAACAATTTCTTTCAGATATGGTGGCAACTTCACTTCAGTAATTGTGACTGGCATTTCAACTTCAACAGCTTTTTGAGATGCTGAAAGTTCTTTCAGGGCAACTATGTCAACTAATGGGGCCTCCTTCTTCACATCAACAACTATATCTGCAGGAGAAATTGGCAACTTCTTTTCAGTAATTGCAGCTGGAGGTTCAACCTTCTCAGCTATTTCATGAGTTGGAGATTCCTTATCTACGGCAACAATTTCTGCAAGGGAAGGTGGCAATTTCCCTTCAGTAATTGTGACTGGCATTTCAACCTCAAAAGATTTTTGAGATGGTGAAAGTTCTTTCAGGGGAACTAGATCAACTAATGGGGCCTCCTTCTTCACATCAACAAATATATCTGCAGGAGAAATTGGCAACTTCTTTTCAGTAACTGCAACTGGAGGTTCAACCTTCTCAGTTATTTCATGAGTTGGAGATTCCTTATCTACAGCAACAATTTCTTTCAGGGATGGTGGCAATTTCACTTCAGTAATTGTGACTGGCATTTCAACCTCCTCAACAGCTTTTTGAGATGGTGAAAGTTCTTTCAGGGCAACTACATCAACTAATGGAGATTCCTTCTTCACATCAACAACTATATCCGCAGGAGAAATTGGCAACTTCTTTTCAGTAATTGCAACTGGATGTTCAACCTTTTCAGTTATTGCATGAGTTGGAGATTCCTTATCGACAGCAACAATTTCTGCAAGTGAAGGTGGCAATTTCCCTTCAGTAATTATGAGTGGCATTTCAACATCCTCAACAGCTTTTTGAGTGGGTGAAAGTTCTTTCAGGGCAACTACAACAACTAATGGGGCCTCCTTCTTCACATCAACAACTATATCTGCAGGAGAAATTGGCAACTTCTTTTCAGTAATTGAAACTGGAGGTTCAACCTTCTCAGTTATTTCATGAGTTGGAGATTCCTTATCTACAGCAACAATTTCTTTCAGGGATGGTGGCAATTTCACGTCAGTAATTGTGACTGGCATTTCAACCTCCTCAACAGCTTTTTGAGATGGTGAAAGTTCTTTCAGGGCAACTACATCAACTAATGGGGCCTCCTTCTTCACATCAACAACTATATCTGCAGGAGAAATTTGCAACTTCTTTTCAGTAATTGCAACTGGAGGTTCCACCTGCTCAATAATTTCATGAGTTGGAGATTCCTTATCTACAGTAATAATTTCTGCAAGGGAAGGTGGCAATTTCCCTTCAGTAATTGTGACTGGCATTTCAACATCCTCAACAACATTTTGAGATGGTGAAAGTTCTTTCAGGGCAACTACATCAACTAATGGGGCCTCCTTCTTCACATCAACAACTATATCTGCAGGAGAAATTGGCAACTTCTTTTCAGTAATTGCAACTGGAGGTTCAACCTTCTCAGTTATTTCATGAGTTGGAGATTCCTTATCTACAGCAACAATTTCTGCAAGTGAAGGTGGCAATTTCCCTTCAGTAATAGTGACTAGCATTTCAACCTCCTCAACAGCTTTTTGAGATGGTGAAAGTTCTTTCAGGGCAACTACATCAACTAATGGGGCGTGCTTCTTCACATCAACAACTATATCTGCAGGAGAAATTGGCAACTTCTTTTCAATAATTGCAACTGGAGGTTCAACCTTCTCAGTTATTTCATGAGTTGGAGATTCCTTATCTACAGCAACAATTTCTGCAAGAGAAGGTGACAATTTCCCTTCAGTAATTGTGACTGGCATTTCAACATCCTCAACAGCTTTTTGAGAGGATGAAAGTACTTTCAGGGCAACTACATCAACTAATGGGGCCTCCTTCTTCACATCAACAAATATATCTGCAGGAGAAATTGGCAACTTCTTTTCAGTAATTGCAACTGGAGGTTCAACCCTCTCAGTTATTTCATGAGTTGGAGATTCCTTATCTACAGCAACAATTTCTTTCAGATATGGTGGCAACTTCACTCCAGTAATTGTGACTGGCATTTCAACTTCAACAGCTTTTTGAGATGGCGAAAGTTCTTTCAGGGCAACTACATCAACTAATGGAGCCTCCTTCACATCAACAACTATATCTACAGGAGAAATTTGCAACTTCTTTTCAGTAATTGCAACTGGAGGTTCAACCTTCTCAGTTATTTCATGAGTTAGAGATTCCTTATCTTCAGCAACAATTTCTGCAAGGGAAGGTGGCAATTTCCCTTCAGTAATTGTGACTGGCATTTCAACCTCCTCAACAGCTTTTTGAGATGGTGAAAGTTCTTTCAGGGCAACTACATCAACTAATGGGGCCTCCTTCTTCACATCAACAACTATATCTGCAGGAGAAATTGGCAACTTCTTTTCAATAATTGCAACTGGAAGTTCAACCTTCTCAGTTATTTCATGAGTTGGAGATTCCTTATCTACAGCAACAATTTCTGCAAGGTAAGGTGGCAATTTCCCTTCAGTAATAGTGACTAGCATTTCAACCTCCTCAACAGCTTTTTGAGATGGTGAAAGTTCTTTCAAGGCAACTACATCAACTAATGGGGCCTCCTTCTTCACATCAACAACTATATCTGCAGGAGAAATTGGCAACTTCTTTTCAGTAATTGTAACTGGAGGTTCAACCTTCTCAGTTATTTCATGAGTTGGAGATTCCTTATCTACAGCAACAATTTCTTTCAGGGAAGGTGGCAATTTCACTTCAGTAATTGTGACTGGCATTTCAACCTCCTCAACAGCTTTTTGAGATGGTGAAAGTTCTTTCAGGGCAACTACATCAACTAATGGGGCCTCCTTCTTCACATCAACAACAATATCTGCAGGAGAAATTGGCAACTTCTTTTCAGTAAATGCAACTGGAGGTTCAACCTTCTCAGCTATTTCATGAGTTGGAGATTCCTTATCTACAGCAACAATTTCTGCAAGTGAAGGTGGCAATTTCCCTTCAGTAATTGTGACTAGCATTTCAACATCCTCAACAGCTTTTTGAGATGGTGAAAGTTCTTTCATGGCAACTACATCAACTAATGGGGCCTCCTTCTTCACATCAACAACTATATCTGCAGGAGAAATTGGCAACTTCTTTTCAGGAATTGCAACTGGAGGTTCAACCTTCTCAGTTATTTCATGAGTTGGAGATTCCTTATCTACAGCAACAATTTCTTTCAGGGATGGTGGCAATTTCACTTCAGTAATTGTGACTGACATTTCAACCTCCTCAACAGCTTTTTGAGATGGTGTAAGTTCTTTCAGGGCAACTACATCAACTAATGGGGCGTCCTTCTTCACATCAACAACTATATCAGCAGGAGAAATTGGCAACTTCTTTTCAGTAATTGCAACTGGAGGTTCAACCTTCTCAGTTATTTCATGAGTTGGAGATTCCTTATCTGCAGCAACAATTTCTGCAAGGGAAGGTGGCAATTTCCCTTCAGTAATTGTGACTGGCATTTCAAATTCCTCAACGGCTTTTTGAGATGGTGAAAGTTCTTTCAGGGCAACTACATCAACTAATGGGGCCTCCTTCTTCACATCAACAACTACATCTGCAGGAGAAATTGGCAACTTCTTTTCAGTAATTGCAACTGGAGGTTCAACCTTCTCAGTTATTTCATGAGTTGGAGATTCCTTATCTACAGCAACAATTTCTGCAAGAGAAGGTGGCAATTTCCCTTCAGTAATAGTGACTAGCATTTCAACCTCCTCAACAGCTTTTTGAGATGGTGAAAGTTCTTTCAGGGCAACTACATCAACTAATAGGGCCTCCTTCTTCACATCAACAACTATATCTGCAGGAGAAATTGGCAACTTCTTTTCAGTAATTGTAACTGGAGGTTCAACCTTCTCAGTTATTTCATGAGTTGGAGATTCCTTATCTACAGCAACAATTTCTTTCAGGGAAGGTGGCAATTTCACTTCAGTAATTGTGACTGGCATTTCAACCTCCTCAACAGCTTTTTGAGATGGTGAAAGTTCTTTCAGGGCAACTACATCAACTAATGGGGCCTCCTTCTTCACATCAACAACAATATCTGCAGGAGAAATTGGCAACTTCTTTTCAGTAAATGCAACTGGAGGTTCAACCTTCTCAGCTATTTCATGAGTTGGAGATTCCTTATCTACAGCAACAATTTCTGCAAGTGAAGGTGGCAATTTCCCTTCAGTAATTGTGACTAGCATTTCAACATCCTCAACAGCTTTTTGAGATGGTGAAAGTTCTTTCATGGCAACTACATCAACTAATGGGGCCTCCTTCTTCACATCAACAACTATATCTGCAGGAGAAATTGGCAACTTCTTTTCAGTAATTGCAACTGGAGGTTCATCCTTCTCAGTTATTTCATGAGTTGGAGATTCCTTATCTACAGCAACAATTTCTTTCAGGGATGGTGGCAATTTCACTTCAGTAATTGTGACTGGCATTTCAACCTCCTCAATGGCTTTCTGAGATGGTGAAAGTTCTTTCAGGGCAACTACATCAACTAGTGGAGCCTCCTTCTTCACATCAACAACTATATCTACAGGAGAAATTCGCAACTTCTTTTCAGTAATTGCAACTGGAGGTTCAACCTTCTCAGTTATTTCATGAGTTAGAGATTCCTTATCTTCAGCAACAATTTCTGCAAGGGAAGGTGGCAATTTCCCTTCAGTAATTGTGCCTGGCATTTCAACCTCCTCAATGGATTTTTGAGATGGTGAAAGTTCTTTCAGGGCAAGTACATCAACTAATGGGGCCTCCTTCTTCACATCAACAACTATATCTGCAGGAGAAATTGGCAACTTCTTTTCAGTAATTGCAACTGGAGGTTCAACCTTCTCAGCTATTTCATGAGTTGGAGATTCCTTATCTACAGCAACAATTTCTGCAAGGGAAGGTGGCAATTTCCCTTCAGTAATTGTGACTGGCATTTCAACCTCAAAAGATTTTTGAGATGGTGAAAGTTCTTTCAGGTCAACTATATCAACTAATGGGGCCTCCTTCACATCACCAAGTATTTCTGCAGGAGACATTGGCAATTTCTTTTCAGTAATAGCAACTGGAGGTTCAAACTTCTCAGTTAATTCATGGGTTCGTAATTCCGTATCAACAGTAACACATTCCACTGGTAAAGTTGGAACCTTCTTTTCAGTAATTGTGACTGACATTTCAACCTTCTCAACAGCTTTTTGAGGTAGTGAAAATTCTTTCATGGAAGTTACCTCAACTAATGCAACATCCTTCTTCTCATCAACAACTATTTTTTCAGGAGAAATTGGCAATTTCTTTTCAATAATTGAAAATGGATGTTCAACCTTCTCTGTTAATTCATGAGTTAGAGATTCATTATCTACAGCAACAATTTCTGTCAGGAAAAGTGGCAATTTCTCTTCAGTAATTGTGACTGGAATTTCAACCTCCTCAACAGGTTTTTGAGATGGGGCAACCACATCAATTAATGGGGCCTCCTTCTTCACATCAACTACAATATCTGTAGGAGAAATTGGCAATGACTTATCAGTAATTGCAACTGGAGGTTCAACCTTCTCAGTTAATTCCTGAGTTGGAGACTCCTTGTCAACAATAACATGTTCCACTGTGGAAGATGACAATTTCACTTTAGTAATTGCTACTGGCATTTCAACCATCTCAACAACTTTTGGAGATTCCTCATCAACAGCAACATGCTCTGCTGGAGAAGTTGGCAATTTTTTTTCGGTAATAGCAAATGAAGGTGCAACCTTCTCAGTTAATTCGTGAGTTGGAGATTCCTTATAAACAACATGTTCTGTTTGGGAAGTTGGCAATTGCTTTTCAGTAATTGCAATTGGAGGTTCAACCTTCTTTGTTAATTCATCAGTTGGAGAATCCTTATAAACAGCAAATATTTCGGGGGCAGCTGGCAATTGCTTTTCAGTAATTGCAGCCTCATATTCAAACTTCTCACTTAATTTGTGAGTTGGAGAGATTATTTTAGTGACACCAATGTCTTTTACCGTAGCTGCCTTGTTAACAGTTATTACTTCTTCTAGAGAAATTGGCCATTTCTTTTCAGTAATTTCAACAATCGGTGCTTTCTTTTCATCTATATTTTGACTTGGAGACATTCCTTCATGAACAAATATTTCAGGTCCAGCTTCCTGTGGTGTAAAAAGACCACGAGATGTACTACCAGTTATATCCATTTCTTGTGATTGTGAAAGCACGGGAAAAACTGCCAATTTTGCAACATCCTTCAAAATGCTTTTTAAATCTCTTGGAATTACATGTTGTTTGATATCCTCATCATATCTATCTTCTTCGCCTTCAAATGTAGTTATTTCTTGTGAAGATTTTTGTAATATGTCTGTATGACAAACCAGGTTAGCTGTTCCAACATCACTACTCATAATTGAAAACTTCTCAGTAACTTCATCTGCAACTGCAGAATCTTCATTACGTATTTCTCGATCTAATAAAAGCGAACATGGTAAAGCATCAGTAATAGCAGCTCCTACTAGAGTATCTATAGAGCGTATTTCGTTGCTGCTGACATAAGTAGAATCCTGTAAAGACACTAGCAATTCAGATTTTTCTCGTTTAACAGAAAACATGTCTGTATCATGAGATTGTCCAGTGATTTCATTCTTAATATTCTCAACAAAATCAGAAACATCAGCAACTACATCTTCAACAACTATACCCTGATTATTAACACTTTGTCGTCTAGATAAAACAGGTGATACAGGGCCAATTGCTACTGGAACTATATTCATTAAAACATTTGATATACTCGTTGAAGTCTGTTGGCCTTCATCCTTGTACGACGCCATTTCATCAGAAACGTCAATCACATCAACAGATATACTATCACATATATCTGTATCTAATGTAGGAAGATGCTGGCTCATCCCAGAAACAGTCGGCATATTAGATGGAGTGGTTTCTTCAGTGAGCTGCCTAATCTTTCCAGAAACAGGCTCGTCACTTACTGAAGAAGCACATACATCGTCCATCACAGGCTCTGCATAAACATCAGGCAGTTCTCCTGAGTCTCCCACATACTTGCCATGTAGTTTATCTACAACTAAGAAAAACGTATCAACATTTTCTTTCCTACTCTCTATAGTTTCTGTTTCTTGTATGTGTTCCATTTCTGAAACATTACTTTCATCTACATTAATTACCATATCATTTTGCAGTACTTTTTCAGATATTTCAATGGAAATATTTTCTTCCTGATGTTCAGTTGCTACTTGCCCAATAGTCTCCTTAGTAGTAAAAATCTGCTCTAAGCTAACTAACTCTTGTGCACGTGATGCTTCTTCACTAGTATGTGGTAAACCTCTAGAAATAAAACTAGACTCCTCATCTACGTTAATATAAATACCAGGTTCACTGACAGCTACATCTACATCCTTCGGTTTAGTAAGAACAGGCCATATAACAGTATCACTTATAACTTTCAAAGCACTTGCTACACCTACACAAATGGCACCACCATCTTCAACAATTGGTTCAACGGCCGAAGTGTCAACCATACTAGTACTTAAATGAATTGTTTCCTCGATTTCAGAAATGGCAGTTAAAGGCACGGGTTGATCTTTTTCATCAGTTACAACAGATTCTATCAAAGAATTTGAAATAAAATTAATGCCCTCATCAACCCCATGTCTAACTTGTGTTTTGACAGTAACTTCAGTAAATGACTTAATAGGTAAAATAGGGGTTATGTTTTCAGATACAGGAGGGACATTTTTTTCAATGGTTCTGTCACTGTAAGCCACACTCTTACTAAGGTCTTCCTCAACAGTAGATTCAGTAACAATTCCAAACCTTAGGCTAACATTAGATATTTTAATTTCATCCACTTCTGTTACTTTTTCAATGGTCTCACTGGTATAATTTTTCATTTCCTCATCGACTAAACTTAATGAAGTGATTCCTTCATCTGAATCTATTTCCACATCAGTAACATTTTCAAATAATTTCGATTCTAAATATTCCATTTTAAAACTATATTTATCTCTTTCATCTTCTACTACATCCTTAATGAGCCTTTCCTTTTCTAAATTTTCTTCCATTCCTTCCTTTAAATCTTGTTCTGTAACGGCCCTTTCTATCGTTTCAGAAAATTCTCCAATGTCATATTTTGTCATTTCAATTCCCTCATCTCGAAAATGTAAAGCATCCTCAGAAGGTGAAATTACTATTTGCACTTTATAGGTTTGTATTTCGTGAAAATCTCCATCTGAACCATCTTGATATTCTTCAATGTCAGAAATCTGAGCTTCAGTTGGAGTTGATGGAATACCATCACCAGATTTACCTTCCTGCATAACACTGGAACTACTTTCAGTTAAACTAGGTCTGTCTGTCACTGCCCCTGTTTCGCTCTTGCTAATATCTATGGGACTAACTGCAACAGACACAGTTTCATGTCTGATTGGACTCGAAGCAGTCTCGGTAACCTTCTTCTCAACTAATCCCATTTTTTCCAGGTCTATCGGACTAAGTGAAACAGATATGAACTGTGGCATAATTGGACTAACTGCAGTATCTATAGTTTCAATTCGTGTATCAAACATTTGAGTTAATACTGAACTACTAGACACGTCAGAAACCACAGCAGTCAAGGCAAAATCAGGTTTATCTGTGAGTGAAGTGGATGAACAAGGATCAGTTTCTGCCTGCATTAATTCCTTCCATTTTATATGAGATGGTCTCATTATTTCCATAATTGATTTTTCAGCATATTCTGTAAGGCCTTCAGAGAAAATGCCCGGTGGACTACTGCTTTGATCCTGTGTGTGCACCACTGGAGTTTCAACGCCAACGTCCACCATTCGTAAAGTGTCGTGTTTATGCAACACTGACGGATGACTCGTGACCGTGATACGAGATTCCGAAACGATAGAAATCTGCACGGTTCTCTCGTCAGTCACTGGATTATGCAAAGTAACTCTGCTTTCAGTTGTTGCAGATGCCTCTTCTGTCTCAACCTTCTTAAAACCTATCACAAATTCCATCGGCTGCGAACCAATCCTTTTCGAAGCTTCCGTGACATCAACCATCGTTTCTGAAGAGGCACCACTTGGTGTAATGTCTTTCGTATCTTCCCCATGTTTTACAATAAAATAATCCAATTTAGGACATACCTCCGGGATTCCTGCACATGTTACATCTCGTTCAGCAGTAACACTATGTTTAACCATACTAACATCAACTGAATGTTGTAAGTCTTCACAAAGGTCACTTTTTGTTCTGTCTACACCTATTCTTCCTCTTAATCCTCCTCCTGTTCCTCCTTCCCCTCGTCCAAGAACAGGTTGCAATTTTCTTTGTTCGTCAATATCTCTGCCATAAATGACGAGAAACTCCTCGTTCATCTTTAATGTAGGTTTGGCGATTGTTTCTTCAGAAATGGTGGCCGACTTAGACTCATCTGGTATCCTTCCGTGTTCAACGGCAAGTCCTTCCAGACATAGAGATAAGATAATCATATGACTACGAGTGTGATTCTTAAAATCGGGAAGCGTATGATCGGAAATCTGGCTCGTATTTATATACATATGATGAGCGATGATGATGCTGGCAAATTTTAAAGCTAAAGCTAAGACACCATAAATGCACTGTACGAAACAAGCCCTTTATTCGATACAACTACACGATGGAGCAATAATGAAACCCACATTCACATCGTGATGTATGGAAGGCCGAGGGGTTAGAAGGAACGAGGTAAACAATTTTAACAAAAGTGAATATGAAATGAAAATCAAAAGAAATTGAAAAAAAAAGTTCCACGAACATAGATTAACAGCAGAATGCCACAGAGTAAGAAAAAAAAATTATAAAGCTGCAAACTGAAAAAAGCAATAAAAGATAGAACCATGCCTACGTTTGACCTGAACACGACAAAAAAAATGAAATAAAATCAACTATTAAACATATGTTGCAAATAAACCATACTTTGTACAAGGGAAATACAATAATTGTGATATTTCATTGACGGCAAACTTTTAAAAGAATAATTTACCTTATCTCCAAACAAATAGGGCCAGAAAACAAATTCATCTCAAATACTTTGATATAAAAATCATGCAAATTAACATTCAAAGAAGCGGATTGAAAAAAGGGTAGTATTTAAAATTATAAAAAATAAAATCACAATAAACAAGTAAGGGCCAGAAAATTATAATTAAAAAGCTATGAATTATGATGATATAAACGGATCGGGAAAAGATGGGAATTACGTGAACGCCTCGAGAAACAGAAAAAAATAAAAAACTACTAGTGCATCGGTTTGATCGAGGGATGTGACAGACAGCCTAACCCTTGACTATTCTAACATGAATCGAGTTTGCGAATTTACCATTTTATAAAAGGCAATCGATGTTATCTTATTCTCACTAAAAAAATCTCTTTAGTAAACTAATATAATCTAGGCATGATATATACATGACTGCAGCTGGAAATCTCAACTGAACACCTCTAAACAACTACAGTCAATAATCACTGTAATAATCGTATAAAAACTAAAACAGGCATACGAAGGACTCAAATGGCAGAACAATATATAAAACACAAGTGCAAAATTCATTTGCCCCTACAAAATCTTCCTGTAAAAAAAAAAAACTTCAGCAAATCAAATATAAAAAAAAAAAACAGAAATAAAAATAAATAAAGCAAAACACATTAACTAAAAATACAAAATAAAATTAAAAATAAATAAAATCATCAACACGAAGGAATTACTACTTCAAACAAATGTAAAAACAAAAAAAAATGATAAAGGTTAGTTAGGATTTAAAGGTTTTATACTATATACAATAACGTCATAGTATAAAATCTTTTGGAAAGAGGATTATGAACGAGGAGGCATTTACTTTCACATTATTCAATGTTCATTCACAGACACAATCACACGTGTTAAAAGCATGAAAAAAGGAGCCACTGTTAAAAATGATTCTGAATTCATGATAAAAATGACAAACAGCAAGTCCAAATCCAGCTCTAAAGTTTCTTAAAAAAAAAACTTTTCAATTTAAATTTTACTGCCTAGAACAAGACAGGTATTCTTTAAATTGAAAATTGTAATTTGGACGGCTGAGAATTAGAATATGAATCTTAACAATGAACATCAACAGTTAAAGAAACCACCATCAATATAAAACAAAATAAGTAAACATTTCAAAGATGTTTCCCTTGACTGCCAGAACAAACTTAATGATATTTTTGTGTACTTTTAATAGAATGAGCCTGATTAGATTAATGAAAAAATAAATATAGTAATGAACTAATTATTCACTCACCATCTTGAGTGACTTCCCACTGTGGCTCCTCTGATTGATCATCAACGTCGTGACCGCGAGTAAGCACATCCGGGCCTGCCTGAAGCAGGTCAGGGGTGCTACGGTCTAACTCTTGAGACGTCCATGTTTCGGACTCAGCTAAACGAGCTGCTTCCAGCTCATCTCCTGTTTAATAAACAACATGTGTTAAAATTAACACACACGAAATGAAGCGAATGGTTCTTACAATGTTAAAAATCTAAAATAGAAATCCAATCAGATATTGAGCAGTGTGCCTAAAAAGAACTTGAAATTATTGTTGTTAGTCACCTGTTAGTATCGGTTGAGGTTTGGTTTTAGTCCCGTCCTTGCATGAGACTTTCGTAAAGACTGAGTCGTCAATGGTAAAAGATTCTTCAAACAGAATCTCCTTCATACGTCTGTCTTCTTTTTGAACCACATTGTCAGTAGGAACAGCAAGAAGGTGACAAAGAATGTTAGTAACAAAAAAACAGTAAAGCATCTAACGAGGTAAAGTTGTTAAGCATACTTTTAACTACATTAGCTATTAAGGAAACAATTTAAAAAATGAGGTGGATATCTGTGCCATTTAGAATATTATCTAGCTATCAAAAATACCAGCCTTCAAAATATTTTCATTATCGGTGACTTTTAGGGTTGTATTTTAAATGAAAGTTTAATCAGAGACGGTGCGAAACTTATATATAATCTAAACCCACATTCACGATTGAATCTGGACAGATACACATCACTCACCCGTCCGTTAATGAGCAATCAAAATCTGCCAATCTAGTTAATAGACTAGATCTGTCCTTCCAGATCTGTCAGTTAGAATCCTATCTTGAATGCGTAAGTTTAGATGTAAAATAGATTGTTAAAGTTTACGATTTTAGTTCTAACCTTAGACGAAACAATCATTAAGAATACGACCATAAGATCATTGGAAGTAATGACTTTCTAGGATTGTTGAACTTTTTCATTTTTTTGGAATTTATTTAATTTTTTTTTTGCTGGTCTGGACTTCCAATGTCTTCCAAAATTATTTCAAATGCCAAAAGCATTTAAACACTATTGACTTTCAGCTTTTTTTAAGTTCCCAGTTTTTAGTTTTCAACTTTTAAGGATTTCAACACTTTTTGAAGCTTTTTTGGCTTTCTGGATCTACAGGTTGATTAAAAAATCGCCATACATAGAAAATATTGTTTTTTAAGAGCAGTATTTTCCCCAATTATGGAGACTTTTTAATCACGCTGTAGTTGAGCCCTCCAGAGGATTTTTCAATAATTTTCAGGGCATGTACAAACCACTGTAGAGTATCCCCTACTTTCCATTTTCTAGCCTTCTTTTCTTGACATTTGTTAAACTTACAGAATTTTTTTAAAACTTCTTTTCATATTTGGGGACATTATATAAGACTAATAATGCCTGTAGAATATTTCTAATGCATTTGAAAAACGTTTACAACATCATGATTTTCATCCTTCTTTGTTATTTCTCAGCATTTATGAGCTTTTGTTTTTTATATTTGCAACCTGGCTACTTTTCCAGACTCTTAAGGACTTCTAGAAGTAATGCGATTCCAGAAATTAGATATTTTTAAACATTTCTTTAAAATGTTTTCCTGGTTTCCCTCGTATCCTTACGGTAACTTATTTACTGCGGCGTCAATATCGACACATTATAAAAATTTAGCTCATAACTGAATGTACTTCCGTCATATACTTTACAATGTTTGCAAATTACCAACATGCTTAAAATAAATTAAAATTTCCACAAACGTTGTGAGTTGATATAATCAAATATTGCATACACAGACAAACTTTGTAATAATATATATATTCAACTGTACCTTCGTTATCTCCTCCAATGGGAGAAGGTGGAGGTGTTTTGATTAACTTTGGTGTTGACAAGTCACCTAATCGTTTTAAAACGATCAAAAAAATTGCAATAAAGAGTGCGTGAAACAAGACATTCTGTGGAATGTACCTTGTACAATATCTGTTGACATTTCTATGATCAGTGCTTTTTCTGGCACTACACCTTCCTTCCGAGTTTCTTTGACTATTCGCACTTGTTGATTTCCATCTCGGTCAACTATTAGCCAAGAACATATTTATCAAAAATTTGCGATCAAAATTTTGCTAAATTAGCAATTGTTGTTATTAATCTAGATAGCATGCATTCGGTTTAGATTTGATTGATGCAAGTAAAATTGCAATTCTACTGTCACATAACAAAATCAAGCAAAAACTGTCAAACAAGACTAACAAGTTAATAACAGAAAAACTGTTTTTCATATAAAAAACTAACCTAACCTCATATAGACTTACGCATGTGCTACAGCATCATACTTTAGCATTAGGCCATTTCATTTTATAGGTGCTTCAGAGCTCAAGTATAAAATCATGGCAACATCCTAAAAATTCTGCCAGAAAGTAAAATAATGAAGTATAGTATCTAACCTTCATCGGATTGCTGCGAAGTAGACATCCAAAGAGAAGTTTGATCAATTTCTACTACTTCAGGTGCCGTTGATTCAACTTCAAAATCAACAGATTCCATAGTTTCTAGAAGTGGTTGTGAAATAGACTGCATCGTAGCAGAATCCGCAGCAGCCTGAGGAGCCACATATACAGCAACGGGCTGAATATCCTGCACCTCCGATGGTTGAATGAGGCAATCTTCGACGGGCTCGGCAATGTGAACCACAGTGTTAGTGTCAATTTCATAAACGGTATCTTCGGCGATCTCTTGTATTTCAATTCCCGTGAATTCGACATCAGTAGTAGCAACATCCTTTTCGTTTAGATTAATACCTTCAGCTTTCGGTTGTTCTCCAAGCACAGAAGTCTTTGTCATCATTCTGATTACCTCCGGAGCATCACGACCCACTTCAATGACTTCATCGTCACCTAAGTGAAATTCGACTTTCCGTGAAGATGCTACTTCAGACTGGTATTGTTCGACCACAGTCAATTTGGTTTGAATATCAATTGGGCCAACAACTTCTTCCTTTACAATTATTTGTTCTGTGACAACTGGTAAAATAGAAGACGTTTCCTCTTCAAACAAAAGAGATTTAGGACGGTCCTGCTGTTCTTCAAATGACTCTGCAAATTTGGCTACTAATTTCTTCAGAGATTCATCTTCAGTAAGCTGTACTGGGACACGCTTCTCTTCTGCCTCACGTAAAGTAGGATCAGAAATCTGTTTTACAAATATTTCCTCTCTATCATTGCAAACTTCCGAAGCGAGCATTTGATCTTCTGGACAATATACAGGAACACCTTGAATCTGCTCTGCATAATGAGTTTCTTGAATTTCACGTAACTTGGCAATTTCAAGCCCATGTTCTACGAAGGCATGGACATCACCCCGGACTTCAATTGGTGTAACGGCCTCCAGTTCCTCAACAGTTTCGCTTTCACCCTTGATGAGCTCTTCAGATGACACAATGCCAAATGTATCCGATTCCTTTGAAATAGGTTGTGTAGAAGTCTCCTCTACTTTACGATGTTGAACGTTCTTTGATGCGTCGTCAGAAATATCTAGCCTCCCTTCGACAACAACTTTTTTTGTATCGACAATAATTACTGCCTTTTCTTGAGCATACTCAATCACGGGTGTTTCTCTGTTAAAAAAAGGGGGTTGTGGACTTCCGAAACTGTGTTTCATTTCTCTCTCTTGACGTTCTGTTATATCTTTGCCATCCAAACGATTCCTTGTGATTTTGTCTGACTCTGCAATATCTTCACTTTTACCAAGCACTACATCTTCCAATGCAATATTTTCTGCCGATGCCACTCCTTTAAGATGTTTTGCTTTAATTGATAGTTACAAAAGAAAACCTGTTGATACTTCCGAATTTTGCCATCATTAATTTAACAAAGTCAGAGCACAACAAAAGCATCAAAAAAGGTTGTTTTTATGTATTGTTGTCTTCATTGTGAAAAAAAAAAGTTTCATTTTGACTAAAATAAAGCTTGTAGCAAAATTTCATCAGCTGAGACAAAAACAAAATTGAAAAAAAAGTTGCAAAAAAAAAATGATGTGCATAAAAACTTCGATTCAAAGCAGGTTTTTCAGAATAAATGCTGAAGTGTATTAGTAGAAATCCAGTGAAAAGATAAGAATGTGTTCCAATTTTTTCTTCGTCATAATATGCATTTGTATTTTGTATCGCCCCTTCCCATATGACATTACAGTATGTACATTCATTCACATTAATCTGCTGGGATTCTTCTTTTTTTGTTGTTGTTTTTTCTGTAGTTTTTATTTCGTTTTAAACTCTAATTTTTTATGTATGAGTTTCTTGTCGAATTATTATTTCTTGCAAAGTTCGTCATGCAATATTGCCAAACACGACAATTACAGTATATGCTCCTAAATATAAAAATATATACACTGGAAAACGTTTATCACAAATATTTTTTCATGTTGAACAAATTTCGTTTTTAAAGGAAAAAACTTTCATGCTATTCTAAGGGGCTGGACCAAAAATGTATTTCGTGTTATCTGTTTTCTTGTTAAACGGACTTCCACTGCATTTTTTCTAGGTTAAACGAATTTTGTCTTAAAAAAATTATACTGTTATTTTATTTGACCAGCCCAAAAATATATTTCATGTTATTATCGATTTTTCATATTGTGTGTGTTGGTGTTAAACGGTTTTTTCACTGTAATTTTTCGTTTAAAAAGAATTTGTATGCTCTTCTAAGAAAGAAAACCGAAAATATACTTAGTGTTATCCTTTTTCTGGTTAAACGGGTTTCACTGTATATACAAAGCTTACAAGCAAACAGTTGTTTACTCTAAAATTAACAATTTCAGAATGTTGTTTCAATAACTCACTCAGTTGTACACAAACGCAGTCTGCAGTGCTCATAAAATAATTTTTTTACAAGTATGTAGAAAATTGCAAACATTCGTAAATGACACGGAAGCACATTCAAAAATAAACAGTACAGAAATAGCATATAAAATAAAACGGTGATCATGCAGTGTAAAATTACAGTGAATGATACCCACAAAAATGGGCAGCATGCACAACAAAACGTATCTTAATCAACAAAAAATTTTTCAAACACAACAAACTTTACAATAAAACTGTGGTAATAATGGTTTAGTACAATATGCAAATGTTTAGTATTTATATGTAGCAATCAGTAAACTTAACGTATGAATTTAATAAAGAACAGATTTTCCTACCTGATTCGATAACATCTGGGCCTGCCGACAACCTGCGATCGCCTAACGATCCGGCATCGCTACTCGTCTCTTCAGCCGATTCAGCTTCCTGTAAAGTTAACATCGTATGTGTTTTCTGCATTTCAAAAATGATTAAATTGGCTTTAAACCTTCATAATGTCCTGTTCGTCATACGAGACGTCGAGAGATGTGTCACGTCTTAAGGAGGCTTCACGAGATGGCCCCAATTCCTCCTTAAGTGTGTCAAATCCTAAAGTATATTTCCCATTAGAAAACGTAGACATAAACACAGCCCAAAATAAAGGTGACAAACCTGACTGGTCGAGATGCACTTTAGCGACAGCCTTTTCTACATCATCCGTTACTAACTCGACATTGAATATACACTGATTGATAATGTCCTCTCTACCTATCTTTCGTAACCCCTTCTCTAAATTGTTTCCTTTAAACAAGAAAAAACAATTTTTTTATCATTCTTCAAGCTGTAGATATAATTTTCAAACCCGTCGCTTTGTGTCCTGCAAGTTGTAACCACAATTGCAGCATAACAGTGGCCTGTTGTGCTACATTATCGGGATATTCGTCTTTGATTAGAACAATATTATCATCTCCAACATCAAGTTCTGATGCTAGAAGGATCCAGTCATTTCCCAAAAGATTTGCAATATCAGAAATTCGTAATTGAGCTCTATGGATATCTTGCTTTGCTAATAAACAAGAAGATTTACGTTACAAAAACTCTTTGTTTTCATAAATCTGTGTCACGATCACACTTACTTAATCCAACATCTGTTAAATAATCATACCGCTTTTCTATAGAAACGATATCTGTGTCGTGAGGCGATCGATCAGACTAAAACGACAATACACAATAATATGTAGCATAGGGCTAAACCGCTAGTAGATTTTGCTCCATATTTTAACAAAAATCAAAATAAACCTTATAAATGTCCGGCAATGCGATATTGAGATTACAGATGGGCGTCTGTTGAGGCTCTCCTCTACTAACTTTGGGTTCCCTCATAAAAGCGATGCGACCGGCAGGATCCTGATGAGGATCTCTAACACGTACAATGAATGGAAGCCGATTTTCTCGAAAGGCGTGAAAAACAAGACAAAGTTGTTCTCCCGACTTTGTCACCGGTATCAGATTGCCAGCAAACTCAACGAACTGAGGTTTAGTCTCCAAAACCTGAAAGAAATAAAAAATCAAAATTAGCGTACATATTATACTTATTATGTAGCATTACGAACCTCAACATCTCTACTTTTGGCAACTTCCACAAAATTCTCTTGATTTTCTAACGTTTTCTCTTCCTTGTCATCCGTCATGCAAAAAACTCGTACACGAGCTTCCTGTGGATCGTGTCTCTTAGCAAAAACAACAAACTTCGCCATGAACGGGACGTGAATAGCTTCTCTGTAAAGTTCTGTTGACATTTTTGTTGCATCACTGATATTTCGACAGTCCATTAACCAGAACCTGATAAAAATCGATCAGGGCAAATTATTTCAATGAAATGCAACCAATTTCTGTAGTAAATCTACCATGAAATTTGCACGAAAAAAATGACTACAACTTAAGCAAAGAATTGTATGCAAGGTTATAAGCAAAGATAGAAAAGGAAGTATTTTCGCAATCCTATGATTATTTGACTCGCATCGCGAATTTCATTAAACAATACAGGCAACTTTATCCACTGAATAGTTACAAACTTTAACTATTTGTAACTTCGGTGGTGACTAGAACTGAATTTAATTATCTTACATAATGAAGAAAAAACATAGACGAGATCTTTAACTTAAAAATAAAATACAAACCTTGCAGAAACAGTAGTTGTAAAAGAGACACAGTCGTTAACGAATGTAAGAGGTGTTGAACCAGTGACATCCTCCCATTGAGCTCTCGTCGTTCCTCCTGAAAAAACAGCCAACCATGAAAGGGTGGAGATTGACATGTTTTTCAAAGCAAACTACATAAGTTATGCTACTTGCTATAACGTGCAAAAATGAAACTATTTCTTTTATGTTCATAATTTTGTTTGTACATATTGTTAACCACTTTATATGTCCATTATATTATTTAAGTTTTGTGTTACTTAGACTCAATTCAAATTATGTATATTAGCTATATTACTAATTAGTAAGGCCTCGGCCTCATGAGACTGTATTGAGACCAAAATTCAAGAGAGCGCAAGGTTGCATAATGCTGCTCCTCTACCAACCTTGCATTAATTTATGGTTTAGCCTCTAAACAAACTCGTTGATTAACAAACGCATAAATCTGTTATCCTTACCAATTAGTAATTGCGACTATGCACAATGAATTGAATTTCAACTTAAGTTTTAAAAACTATAAAATTATTTTGTGTCTAAATGTTGTGCAAGTTTCAATCGTTCATTTATGTGAGACTTTTAAACATATCAAAATAAAACGTTTTGATACCTGTCCAATAAATTTACATTTTAAAAATTAATTAAGTGATATATGATATTTTAGTTTAGGATCTTTTAAATTAGCAACGTGGAACTCGGTCATGCAAATGGACATTCAATGAACATAATATCACTATATTCAATGAACTAATATTATGCTATGATTTTTTCATTCTTTTGGCTATAATATTTACAACATGCCGTTCATTGTCAAAATTAAAATATATAATAAAAAACGGCATTCCATAATTAGGAGTAAAAAATACTGTTCACAGAATTTTCATGAATTTCCCATTTTCATGAACGACTACTACAACCATCAAAATAATTTACATCCACGGCAGTTATTAGGCATTTATTTTCCGTGGACTGCAATCAACGAAAAGAAATGTAAAAACTGCCGTCAAAATAAATTCTTTTTAACCTTAAATTAAACAAACTTAAGATAATAACTACATGAATACGTAAATACTACGAGAAATAAAAAAAGTCGTGGTTTGTCCGCATAATACACATTACCGGAAAAGAGCAGAAAAGAAAAAAAATGGGAGACAAGACAACACAAAGAAAAACGAAACAAAACAAAGAAACAATGCCTCAAAACTTCAACTGGATTCATTTATGACATAAATATGAAGAATGATAAATAATAAAATAATTTTAAAAAATGAGAACAAGAGAAATAAAATTGAACTTAATACAAGGTGGTAGGTAATTTCGAACTATGAAAACAGCCTAATAGCAATAAATTAATAGATGAATACTGGAATTGTAATGAAGTAAAACAACAATAATGACGAGATGAAAATGTGAATTTAACGCAGAACAAGACCTCTATATTAAATTAATGCAGCAAGACAATATATACAAGTAATTTACTAAATTCAGCTGCCAAAACACAGCGTACAATATTCTATAACTTAGCATGAACAATGGTGATAAAACTACCAAATAATAAAGTAAACTAAACGTATATCGTTTTTAAAGGCCATGCAGAAAAATCAAAACTAATTACTAACCAATTAATTGGAATTTCTTATTTTTGTTGTTAGTTTAAAAACATTTTTAACCTGTGTTATGACAAATATTTTAGTTAACTGTTATTTAGTCATATATATATTAATTGTATTATTAGAAAAAGAATAGTTATTTTGCATATAAATTTTAGCTTTGCATTTGTTTGCATGTGTATATAATCATTTATAAAAAAAATTTAAATATAAGCAAAAAAAAAAAGCAAAACTTGATTGACAATCATATTGCATCTCTACTAGAAACGGAAAACAATCCATCATACAGATTAATCATCGGGAAGCTTGTTAGTGTTTTAGAACTAGTGACTGAAAGTTATTTGAATCAATTATACATGTATATCATACAGAAATGCAACTATGACTGTCAACAAACATTTCTTTAGAAAATATAAAATAAAACAAAGACTGGCTAAACGCCTAAAAATACGTCTTGAATGGGGAAGGTCTGAAGGAATGGACATACTCTGGAAAAAAACTACCGTTACAATGCTGCCATAAACTGGAAAACTATGAGGCTGAAGTGAGGCAGGAAGGAGGAGAAAACAAAAAGTAAAACTCAAAAGTTTAAAAAGTAGAAAAATATATATAAAAGAATAAGCAAGAAACATAGAAAAAAGATTTAAAAGAGAAATAAAACATGGACAGATGCGGACAAACCTGACTTGGTACTACCTGTTATACTGCATAACAACCTCAGCGTAGGTGCATCACCGCTGTATTGGTTGATCATACCCTTGGAGGCCGCTTGCGGCACGGGAATTGTTAAGGTAATAGGTTTGTGGAATTTGCGTCGACGAGGCTCCACCGTGACTATGGGACTGACCGCTACTCGGTTACCCAGCATTTTTGCCACCAGATCAGCAGGGATTGGCTGGGCCTGAAAATGAATGAGGGATTCCAATAAGCCCATCATTATCATTATATAATATGTATATATAGAAAGAGACAATAGCGATAAAGAGGAAATAAACAAAAATAATAATAATAAAAACGAAAAATCAACAGTCTCTTCTTCTGAATCAATCAAAAAGAAATTCCCTTCAGAAAATTTCACACAACATAAAAAAAAATAAAACAAATGAACAGACAAGAAATAGACAAGACACAAAGAAATAAATTGAAGTGGGAATATAAACTATGAGAAGTAATTTTAAAAAGCCTGCACCAGTCAATCCCCTTGACGAATTAAAACGCCTTTCTGATAAATCAAAATCAGAAAATCATTTTAATACTCAACAACCACACGAACAGCAACTCAAAACAACCTAATCATAAATTCAAAAAAGTAACAGTGTAATTCAAGCTGATACTTTACACCAGCACTTATTTGAATTGAAAAACTAAAATGATATAAAAATAAAAAAAATGACAGATGATAAAAAGCAAGTTTTAGTAATCTGGTTAGTTGGTAACGAGGTGGCAGAAATGCAGGGTAAACCTTTGTCATGAAGTAATTAATTAACTATTACAAACTTCTTTAACCAAAAAAAATTAACATGCTGTAACTTACAATGTTAATGATTGAAATTAATTTTAAACAAAAAATGAATTAGAATTACTTCAAGACATTGTAGATTTTTTTCACAAATAATTGTTAGTTTTGTTAGAAAAGCGTTGGAATTCAAGAAAAATAAACGAGTGTTAAATATGCTGGAGTTTGGAGACACTGAAAAGCAAAACAAAACAGGGTCCGAAAAAAGGAGAAAAGCTAAGTCAAATTCTAACTTTCACAATTTGAATTTGAATTTGAAAAATTACTCTGCAAGCAGACAAAAAAGCCTGTGGCAGAGGGAGAAATGTCCAAATGCAGCATGCGAAATGCGTTGTCAAAATACACACAAAATTTGAAAAGTACGAATTAAAATTGCTTTGAAAAATGTTTAGCTTTTCTCTATTTTGCATTAAAACTAGGACAAACTTTTGTTAGATAAAGCAAGAAAAGATTTATTCAAACCTTTTTTAGTCGGTTATTACAGAGAGAAAACGTTTAAGACAAAGTACTGGGTTCAAAAGAGGAATTAATGTTAGTGTCGGTGGTTGTTAAGATTTACGAAGGATGAGAGAAAAAAAAAAACACATGATAATATTAAACTCAACAAAAAAATAATTAAGCAAGCAACGTAATGGGAAAAATGAATAAGTACTTAATTAATAATGAAATTATTTTCGTTTTACACTTAAATACAAAACACAGATGAATAGGGCCTAAGAATTTTAAATTTTAAATACAAGTTAACTTATGCAGTTTTAGATATTGGTTACAGGACACTTACTAATGTGTAAATATAAATTATATTTATAATATGAAAATACACGAAAGAACATAAAAAAGCAAATAATGCATATGGAGTAGGAAATTGTATAAAGCTCGCTATCTATATTAAAATATTAAAATTAATTTTCATCGAGATAGCAGAAATACAAAGACTAGCACACTAATAAGCATCTACAGGTATAAGAGCAAAACATATTCCTGAAGAGCATGCAATAGGCAAAAAGCAGTGCAAAGCTAAGCAAAACATATATTTTCGTTTTATTGTGTTCCATCTAAAGGTGCGTTTCCGCGTGTTCATTCAGTCTCATGAGCCTGTATACAAGAGTCTGCAATATGCATGAGCTTAACAACGCTCAAGAAATGAAGTTTTGGTTGCCAAGTCTATGTTGCAGACTCATGTATACTCTATAAGTCTGAATGAACACTCTGCTTAAAATAGCTTATTTGAACACACTAACGATTTATAAATTTTGAATGAAATATTGAAAATGAAAATATATACGAGTAGAAAAATATGTAAACTTTCTAATTTATTTTTTTATAAAAAATGTATTTGTTATGAACTTATGAGTTAATGTACAACTAAATAACACTTATTGTGCCATAGAATTGTGTCTTTAGGTGTCATATAGGTGACAGTAGTAGTAGTAGTTGGTGCAAATTAGTGTCACCCAAAAGAAGTGCATCACAATGCCACAAAAATAGTTCAGTAACTACTCACTGTCAATTGACTTGTGTTCTTTCACTTTCAATGGTCAAGTTAGAATAATTCAATTTCGTTTGAAGTAAGTCTAGAAAGGGCACAATAGGAATACGAAATTGTGTTATTTTAGTCAGATTACATTAGCACTCGATAAGACTGCAAAATGACGTGCAAATGCTTAAATTGCAAACAGCTCTCAGAATTTATGAAATGACATTTACAGTGCATGAACTTATATTCGAAAACTTATAATGTAATATATATAGTTATACTTAATATTGTAAATATCGACATAGCTTGCTTATACTGTATAAGTAGATTTTGGCATTATGCTATCAGCGTATAAAAGCCTTTTTTAAAATCATATTTGGATCATTTCAGGCTAAAGCTAAATAATGCTCAATGCTATCACATTAGCATAAATATGCTTTGAATTTATATTAAAATATATCTATTTGTAGTTTTTGCATAATATTTTCAAAACGATAAAATACATTTAAGCTCTATGTACGTAAAAACGTAAAACACATTAAAATGTTACGAATGTACTAATTGCACGAATTAAATATTTAATTCACATTCCCAGCCAGAAACCATGCGCGCAAAATAAGCTACATGTTTAATGTATAATTAATTTAAGTAAATCAAAATTTAAAATACAACTACTCTATATAAATAACTTTCAATATGGACCATTTTATAAAGATCTAGCCTCAATATCGTACTACTCAATCCCATGTTATTTGTACGTTTGATGTTTTCTACGAAATTATATTTTATGAAATGTACTTATTTAAAATAAGCAATTTCCTTTATGTAAAGATTTCATATTGTGAGTTAAGCAAAGCAACCCTCAAAATGTTTAAACAAAAACATTCGCCTTATAAAGCGGTTCTTTATTTCGTACAAAATTTCGCTAACTCTCTATTGGTAGTTTTCACCCTTTAAAATGGAGCACGCAGTAGTATAAGTCGAATTGTGCCATGTATAAATTCTAAACTACACTAACAGAAAATAATCACAAATGTAAATATTGAGTAATTTCAGCAACTAATATAGATACGAAATAATGTATATGACAAAAAATCTAAAGCTTATATGAATGTAATTTATATGAAGTGTAAGTAAACAACAACAAAAAAATGTTTGATGAAAGTATGCGAGGAACAATGGAGTCTATTCCTACAAATGCTTCCACGTTCATACACAAATACAAAACACACAGAAAGACAACTCACAAGATACATGTATAAAAATAAAAATATTATAATTATGCAGATGTAAATATATATATATTATGTATATTAGTGTCGGTATTTATAAATATTAAGTGGGGGGAAAAAATAAAATTGTAATGAAAACTAACTATATCCAAGCTTTACCAAGCCAAAGTAATTCTCTTTGACTTTGTATGAATATTGACTGTGATTTTTCGTCTTTTCCCATTTCCCCCTTTGTTTGGTCTAATGAAGTTTACCTGAAGTCCAACTTTGATCTTCTTAGTGAGGGCTCCCTCAGGGAACACAGCCTGAACCTGAGGCACAACTGTCGAACTCACCATGCCACCTTCAGGTCCAATGGCATGAACCTCTTGACGCACTCGACTAACAACTGCAAAATACTGTGGGAAATCCGTGGTCAAGATGCGGGTGATTCGATTTGTGTTCAAGTCTTCCAATGCACTAAGTTCTTTGAAAACAAAAATGAAAATATAAAAAGAGTAAATCAAACTTATAATGAACATACAGCAAAACCGTTTAACATGAAAACGGTTGACACAAAATATATATTTCGGTAACTTTTGAATAGGATTTTTCGTATATATTTTAATTCGTTTAAGACGAAACGGATAACTTGAAAATATCCGTTTACGCAAAAACATTTTTCTGTACCCTGAATAAAAAACTAGGATGCCAATCCTTTTATAAAGAAAATAATTCAAGAACTCATTTCCCAATTCCCTTTTGAGAAACCATATATATTCAATGGAAAATAACCGATTTTTATAAAAAAAAAAACATGTTGCGGAATCAAAATGCAAATTCTAAATAATGATAAAATTTCCACATTATTATGTTTTATTTTTACTGTTATAAATTATAAACGGGGTGTCTGTTTTCAGTCTTATCGCGACATTGTAGTATCATACAAAATTCGTTTTTTTTTTAGTTTTTTTCCTTGAACATAAAATTCGGATAAAGCGAAAAAATACTTCTGTCGTTTTTATTTTGTATTAAAAGGTTCCCACCGTAAATTTGTAACAAAAAAACATTTTATGACAAATTGATCCATACCTTCACCATCAAAGCTCTCATTCAAAACATCTTGAACGGCCTCCTCGGTAGCTTCGAGTGTATGCTCGCGCCATGTCTCGCCATTGTCACTACGAAGAATCGTTATCTCTCTCTCCTTACCACGCAAAGCAGCAAAATGCGGTACTTCAATTATTACAGGACTAATAGCAGAAGAAGAGATAAAAAAAACTTAGAATGCAATAATAAATGAATAAATGAAACTACACGAATTTACCCAAGAAATTTCGCAGCTGATGGACCCATTTCGAGAATGCGACTGGCGCATGCCTCACCTTCCATCAGTGGCGGTGGATGCGACAACTTTTCTTTTTTCAAGTATCGACAAGTAATACGCATTGGCATTGCAGCTTTTCGTGGAGGAATAATGACTCGCACTCCCGAATGACGACATCCACGCATCGCCCCACCACGCGCATCGACCATAAAGCTGACCAAAAACCTACCAATTGCAAAGAACTTGCATAAACTTCTTAAACATCATGCAAAAACAAAAATAATTGCAACAAATGGGACAAAAGAAAACATCTAAGACCAAATATCAAACAATTTTTAGAAAAAAAAGTGTAAATGTGAGCAACACAATAAACGACAATATACTCTGGCAATATTCATTAATTATTCTTGTATGTTCAACAGTGTTTCACTATAAAAATACATTTACTGTGAACGTGGCTGTATAATGCCAGAATAGAAAGTCATTTGTCTTGTTGGAGTTCAGGATAATGGTTAAATAAAAAAACTCGTAGCTATTCACATACACATACAAAGCAAAAACAAGAACAGAGAGACATCATCAAAACGAGCAAAAATGTAGGATACAGTTAAGTCAAGAAGCACGAACACTTCTTTTAAACTATAGTTAAGAATAACAAGGATTCCACAAACATCATTCACTTAAAATGAGATGTCTCTATTTTGATGCAAATAGCCAAACTTACTTTGTGATACGAATGGGCTTAATTGGAGAATTACAATTATTATCGACTGAATTCACAACCGAAGGCATTTCAGAATAAAAAGTGATTACTTCCATCATTTTTAAAAAAAATTAATAATAACAATATTAACAACACTAAAAAATAAATATGTTTCCTAATTATAAAATTTATAAGAGATGGACACTCACTCGCGATATAAATAAAATATATAATAAATTACAGGAAGGGGGAAAAAAGGATAAAAAGGACGACAAAAAATATAATCCTCCAACAACTTCTGCTACTGCTGCTACTACTGAGAAAATTTAGGACAGGACAGAGAAGAAGAAGGGAGAATAATTTTTTTTTAAAGTTAAAAATTTTCATCAACAAATAGAATTCAAGTTGTGAAGTGATTCCAAATGACGTTATGTCATAAAAAATGACTGGATGACTGCCAATGCAGTACTAATTTTGGGAGAAATTCACTTCTCTATTTATGGAAAGTAACATTAACTTTAGAAAAAGAAACTACAGACACAAACTTTCAAAAGAGACAACTGGCCTGACTTTCAAAGTGCCAAGTAATTTCTTAAAGCATGAAGATCTACCTAGGAAGCTATGTGGGAGACCAAATACGAGACTAAACTGCAAAGGAATAATAATAACCATAACTCATGTTTGTTGAACTTTGGCAATTTTAGCGATCGATCATAATTCTACAATATACAAAGGTAGGTGGAACAACAGCAAAGCTAAAAACTGTAAACTAAATTAGAGACTTAGATTTCGTAAAAAATTAAGGGCCAGACCAGGACTGCATACAACACTTTATAGTGAACCTAACCCACCATCCCCATAATGCTAATGAGGCTCACACAGTATAGGAGAACACGAGTCTCATAAAGCCCATTATGCCCATAAAGTACACAATGCCCATAACGCCTATCAAGCCCGTGAAACCCACTACATTTGCGAGGAACATAAGTCCCAAAAAAACCACAAAGCCAATGAGGTCCACAAAGCATATGAGCTTTCTTCATAAAATTATCCGACCAGTCTATTGTCAAGGCTCATCTTTTGCAAAATCCCATAGAACCAAGGGTTTTGTGTACGTCTGTCTCTATACTATAAACCTGACGATCACAAATATAAGTAATAACCTAATATAAGTTGAAAATACCGCACAAACTCAATTTTTAAATATATTGTAATGCAAAAATCAAAACCAAGAAAACCATATAGGTTTAAAATTAGTAATAAATATAGAAATAATACTGGAATAGCTATCTGTAATTTGTACATCGTTTTGTGTTTGGTGTTATAGTTTCTAAATTTGTACAGTTCACCATTTGCAACAACAACAAAATAGTGACAAATTTGCTTTTCAGAATAAAATCTGTAAACTGCATTAAGCTCTCTTTTAAAAATCGACCACAAAGCTATTCCTGGACTTGTTCGTTTTCTTGACCTAAATGGATCTGCTATTTACTAACCCACAAGAACGTAATTCATAATATAGATGCAAAATCTAACTTCACAACACAAACGCACAAAACGAACACATTACAACACAATAAAATAATAAATAATATAAACCCAATAATACGAGACAGTAACAACAAAAGTAGAAGACAAAACACTTACGTTTTCCATTTTAGCTTCCTATAACATCCACGGCATGCATAAACAATTGGATGTGAATTGGGTTTTGGAACGAGATCCAAATAGCAGCAGGGATAAAAAAGGAACGGTGAAAAAAAAGGTAATTGGAAAAGAAAAAAAGACAAAAACAATCAGTTAGATATTAGTTAGTCATAATAGATAACATAACGCAATGTTTCAAACAACGTATGTAAATAAGTATTAAGATCACAGCAGATTACTAGATGCAGATGCAGATCCACACGAACGTAATTCAGGTACCTGCAATCTAAAGGATTAGGCAAGGGCAAGAAAAACCAACAATAACGTATTCGGTAAATGTTAAAAAACCACATGAAGAAACAACATTCTGAAACAATAATTTCAAAATGACAATGTATCAACTCTATTCAGTGATTTTTTTACTGAAAAAGTTAAGACATACCAATGTCTTAAGTAAAAAGAAAGGTGAAACTATAGAACATTTCATTAACTTAGAAGAACTTCTGGTATAGATTAAGTGCATGCTTTCAAAAAATCACAAGCAGCATTGTGCATGTTTCTAGAAACATCAGCAACTAAAGAACCCTATTAGAATTAGATTAAAAATAACACATTTTGAATATATTAGTTGTACTATTCTATCGTGTATCAGCAAACAGTGAGGAAGTTTTGCATAATGGATTTTTTTGTTTCGTTTCAGTGAGAAAGAAAAAAAAAATTACAACGTTTGACCATCTTATGAATATTTTCTTTAAAATCTGAACAACAACAAAAAATGTCTGTGATGCCCCCGCACACAGAAGAAGAAGAAAAAAAAACAGAAAAAGCAATGGTTTTAAAAAAACATAGTAGGATGACATCGACTGTTCGAACCTGCTTCGCCACATTCCTTGGACAGGAAGGAATCGGATTAACTTCTCACCATTGCTTAAGGTTACAATGCTGCGTAGACATTCCAAAAGAAACAAAAAGTCCAAAATGAAAACAGAAAGAATAAAATTAAAGAACAAAAACCAAGTAAAACACCAAAAAAATAAAAGGAACAGAGAAAAAGAAATACTAGTAGAAACAAAACACGATTAAGAAAACATTCATTTGTTAGATAGAACTAAAATACTTAGAATTATGGTAATCAATGCTCAAAACATCTTTAAATAGAATATATTGTTACAAATTAATTTATTAAGATGTATTTATATGAAATTAAACATTGAAATTGTAGTGTTATATAGAAATTTCATCTTCGTATGTTTAAATGTAATTCTTAAAAGGTATGAAAAGCTATGAAAGAAACCTTTCTTAACAATATATAATCCGTGCAAGGTAAAATTATGAAGCATGCAATAAAGGAGCAACATGAAGACCAAAGATGGACACAAGGAACAACGTAAATTTAAAGGTTGGATGGCTACAAATAAACAGCAGTCATGCAACACACAAATAGGAGTGGCAAAAGCTCAGGAAGCTCAACTTGGTACGGTACATATCTAAAGCGTGACAGTCTTCGAAAGTAAGAGCAGAAGAAGGAGAAGGAGTAAGCCGCTCAGGAGTTGCAATGGCCACTTGACTGAGAGCAGGCGAGATTTGGTCCAACCTCTGGTCACTCGCCCAGAGAAGTGGAGAAGAGTTTTGACTGCAAGGGTTGTGGAGCATTCAGTATAAATTAAAACTATATAAACACTATTAACTATAAAATGTAAAAAAAAATTAGGCTAGAAAAGAAACACAATTTGCTTTGCCAAATCAAAATAATGCTGAGAAATGTTATTACAGAATAAAGATTATAAAAGGTTTTTAAAAATAGAAAATTGTTATTAATGCTAATTTCGAATACAGAAGAAAAACAGAAAAAGAAATATTTCAGTTTGGGTCTACTATTGAAGTAATTTGAAGTTTGGATCAGAAAAAGAAACAAAGATAAAATGATTTATCCAAGGCACATCGAACAATATACGCATTGCAAAACAATGATAAATGAAAACTGAATATGAAATACTGTGCTAATTAAGCAAGTTATTTCACTTTGCATTTTTGTTTTGTAAAAAAAGTAAGATCCACATCAAGCTGACAAAAATGCAACATAAGTTCAAACCAACAACGCAAAAAAAAGCCGATTTTGAAAACAAAACAAACATGAAACAACTGTCAGCAGTACTCAAAACAAAACCAAAACGAATTTGTGACACAACACAAATTGTGTTTTGTTTTTGTTTCTATAGCTGTTCTATATAAACTACACAACTGTTCTGTTGTTGTTTCAATACTAACTGTCCACACTGCACAGACAAGTTGACAAAATGTTGCGTAGTATAGAGACAAAACTGAAACCTTTTGATGTTTACCGACTTGTGACAGAACATGGAATAGTTTGTGAAATAGCAGACAAAACACAAAAGTAGCAGAAATATTTTAGAATTGTTGCCATTTGTCTTGAAACACTGAGTTTCTGTTTTGTTTGTGTTTTGTCAGCTTGATGTGGATCAGGCATTATGTTGCCCATTACGAAACAATATTAAAATGTATATTGTTTCATATTTTGTCCTTGACGTGATTGAATAGTTGAACTACCACCGCGATTCCGAGAAAAAAATTCGAAGTGTATTAGAAACTAGAATGCCATGTGATATTGCTAATCTTTGAAAATGAACTGTTTATAACAGTTTGAAAAAAGGCGAAAATTACTTTTTTTTAAAAAAAAAATGTTAAAAGAAAATGGATCATTCTGAATCTACTATAAAATGCTTATTTTTAATTTTTTTTTACCTTTAGCATAATCTTCTACCATTCTAGTTTTGTAAATAATTAGAATTTTATTCTACTAGTGTCTCACAAAAAGGTGTACGCGATGTTTATGCGCCTCAAAACAACTCTCCCGCCTAGTTAAAGGCAACGCGTCCTTAACTTTTAATAAAGAAAAAGCTTCCTAAAGTCTCGAAATCATGATGAATTTTATCATTGACGAATCACATCTTCATTATAAAAGTATCATTCGATGTGTCTTGAACAAAAAATATCGATTTCATGCATAAAGCACAATCCTTACAAATTCAATTGAGAGAAGAAAAAATAGTTAACTATCCGCTAAATTTTGGAATGGAAATTATAATCACAAATTTATAGTGAAAGCCGAAATTAAAAATGGGTTTTTCAACTCAAAACGTCAAAAATTAGAATTGAAACTTTCCTAGAAAAAAAATCATGTTAAAAGTACTCTTAAACATTAAAAGATGGTAGCTTCTGTAGATAAAACGGAGAAAAGGAGAATTCATTTCCTATAAATTGTTAACCACTTGTCAAAATTAAAAGTACGAGGAACTCGACAGATAACTATTCAAAGATAAGTAGTTAGGAACGTACCCGGCTTGTATCGGTGAACGTGAGATGTCGATGTTGTCCGGGACATAATTTCCAGTGAACTGAGCATATCCTTGTAAGTGGTTATGCTGAGGTGAAAGCTGATCTTCTTCAGCAGTTGGAGGAGCTAAAAAAATAAAAAAGTTAACGAATACAGACTAAAAATTGAAAAAAAAAATGCAAATTGAGCGAATTTCACTAACCAGCCATTGTCTCCTTGAAAATCTGAGCCTCAATCCTTTCATCACGAGTAGGATCTATTGGAAGAGAATCGTCTCCGAGAGATTTCATTTCGTCCACTGTAAGATAATGATACGATTGATCGCCAAGCATCGTGTCGTCACCTACTAAAACCGAGAAAACAAATAAATTAATAAAACAAGAGACAAAAGCTGGAAATTGTGACGAAAAGACCATAAATCCATAAACTGAAAACAATGTATGAATAAAACATTTTTAGACCAAAAAAAATTGCATTACATATAAGAAGTGCATTTATAAAGCCAAAGTTGTTGCAAAGATTGCTTAAGAACCTAGACTATCCAATGTTCACGTTCTGCACGACGTCATAGACGCAATAGTTAAGTGAAATTTGACGTTTTCAAAATCATGGTCTCATTTCTAACCACAACACTCCCTTCAAAATTTACTTTGAGGAATAACCTGAAGTCGGAATCGTTTCTTTAATGTTGTGACCAGGTATTAAGGTCTTTTGGATGCAATATTTAAAAGGTTTTTTTTAATTCATACCCTTTTGAATTATTCTAATTTGCTTGACTCACGTTAAAGACCATTGACCTGAACAAAGTCCATTTTGTAAACATGTTGTCGTTCTTCAGGAACAACTTGAATATGTTCTTCAGGTTTTAAGGTAATTCTATTAACGTTTAAAATTGCTTTTTTTGCCATAGCCATTTGAGCATCTTCGGAACCACAAAATAGACCACAGTCTAATGGCACGTGCAACTCTTGGATTGTCTAGGCTCTCAACCTGAAAGAAATACACATTACGTTCTAATAATTTGAATCCCAAATAAAATAATTCATGAAATCAGCTATGCAGAGAGTTAACTAAGCGGCAGTCTGACGCTAATTTCTTAGGCCATAATAGTGACATAAATATCACAACCACATGTGTAACAAACATACTCTCAACTGATGACAGCGAGTAAATTATAATACATCACAAGAAGAAGAGAAGAAAAAACCGAATTGTATCTCAATATGCGCCCCTTCACAGTTCTGCCTTTAAATAATATAATAATAATATATATATAGATATATATATATATATATATATATATATATATATATATATATATATATATATATATATATATATATATATATATCTATGATATATATATATATATATATATATATATATATTTCATCCTTCTTATATATATATATATATATATATAAGAAGGATGAAAACAAAAATTCACTTTTGTATTTGCTCATGTAGGATACTATCATACAAAGACAACAATTGTGTCAGTCAGCCAGCCAGCCTAGAAACACTAGCTGTTTGTTTTTATCTATAAGAAATAGTTGACCTTCACACAACAGGACAACGAACTTTAACCCATCATTAAAATTATATCCATAAAAACACCATTGAATATTAACCTACGAACTGCATATAATAACTTATTATTTATGCACTAAAAATGAAATTAACTAATGAAATCCAATCCTGCGCAAAAATGTAGTATTATGGTAAAACAAAATTCAATACAGCGGCGTGCGCAATGAAGAAAAACAAGCAGAAGAAATTAGAAAGCATACATATGAATTAAATCCAATTCATACGCAAATTGTGTTATATTAAAAAGTATAATAAAATCGGCAGCAGCAAAGCTAAATTAGTAGTAAAGGCAGCAATAGTTTTGATTGTAAACAATGCAGCTCAAGTGTTAATAACAAAAAAAAAGTATAAAATGTGCAAGACAATTTTAAAAATGAAAGATAGAAATAGTCGAAAAGACGAGAAAAATTATTTAATTTGAAGAGATGATGGACAGGAGGAGGCAGGAGGACAGAGTTTTTGAAACTTACGCGTTAGAAGCTTTTGACCTTCATAATAGGGAAGATACACATGGGTGGCGTGGGTGGGTTTTCCATAGACGGCCGAGTCCAGATATTCGTCACCTGCACATATATAATATTAACGATCCCCATTCAGCTATATAAAATTTGTATGCAATTTGCAAAAACAAAAATCGAAAAATTTAATATCATACAAGGCAAATAGCCCATAACGCCAGAGGGAGAAAGAAAAATGCAATACTAAAAAATGAAAAACATAAGGCAAAAATATGAAATAGTGCAAAAAATTAAAAGCTGCTCAAATGCGATAAACCCCCTAAAACTATAGGAAGTTCCAAACGATCACCAAATCCCAAAATTATAATTTAATTTCAATTTATTTGTAAATGTAGTTAGTAATTAAGTAAAATTAACTGTCACTGGGTAGCAAACAAATTAAATAAAACGTAATATATTTCATTGTGAACTGGGTTTTGTCGCAGGTATGTTTTAAAATAGAAAGTAAAAATCAATAGTTGTGTATCTTGCTAATTAGTAAACAGCACACACAAAAAAGGCAAATGAAACAGCAATGGCAGCAGCACAGAATTGAATTAGTTATGCATAAAATGAGTTTGAGATGACTAAATCTTAGCGTAAACAACATTTAGCAGCATGTTAAATGATCTTTTTCTTGTCTCTTAAAAAAAACAAGTCCACGAAATGAATCTCAATAACCGTCCTCCTTTACATTACAGCTTGCAAATACAATTTTTATCATTCTTTTCATTGCTTAATAACCATAAAAAATAACATAATTAGTCAAGCCAAAAGTTTGCAGGAAATGCTAAAACACATAAATCATGGTTCTAACTTCAAACACCTTTTGAGTTCATTACGATACAATACTAGTACCATGTGTGCAATATAATAATTATAATTAATCAGTTTAATCCAAAATAAAAATACAATAAAATGCAGAAATTGCATTCTTTTGGGAAATTTGCATAATTTTGCTTAAAAACAATATTTTGGTCAAAAAAATGACAAAACATTTCTGAAACCAAATCTCAGTTATTACTTTGACAATAAATTGCTTGAGACATTGAATTAATTTGTGTATTTGCTATAATAATATATATTTTAATTTCCATAAATGAGCAATATTGCATAATTTCGATATTGTTGGGTTTACTTCCTATTCGTATAAAACGCACAATTTGCACACTTCTGAATATTTATTTGTTTAAAAGTTTTGGCCATAATAATAAGTAACCAATCTTCACCAAGAATGCGTTCGATTTTGATAGCATTCGGAAATCTTTTAAACACAAATAGGCGCAAGATTCATCCGTATATGAATTGATACAAGTTTGTGTATTTCGTAATTGCATGACAAAAAGCAGAAACTGCAAGTAGTAAAAATGATAAATGGCTGAACTTACCTCCTTCATCTTCGGAATCACTCATGAAAGTCTCCTGCATAGTCTCCGGTGCCACAACTTTGTATTTTTCTTCGGTGATTGTTGTAGTAGTTGTTGTTATAATTGTCTCAGTTACTACTTTAAGTGTCTCTACGACAGAAATGTAACCTAGACGCTGTGCAATCGACAATGCAGTTTGCCCTTGCTGTAAAAAAAATACAAATCCAAATTTTTATTGAAAATATTTTAACAAAAAGTGACATAATTTCGCTTACGTTAGTAACGGCATTTGGTGAAGCTCTGTGTTCGAGCAATAAGTTGATAATGACTGAATGGCCTTGTTGTGCAGCTTGATGAAGAGGTGTGTAACCAAGCTAAAAACAGTCGGAGAAAAACATGCTTGGATTTTGTTCTCGTTGGAAAAACAAAAGCTGCTAACAATAACAAAAATTAAGTTAACATACAGCAGTGACAGCGTTGACATCAACACCATGCTGCAGCAAGAACCGAACCATGTTCATCTGTCCAAAATGGCAAGCAACATGAAGTGGAGAGTAACCAGCTTTTGTTTTTGGATCTATTTCAGCTCCACTCTTGACCAAAATGGCGGCCACGTTGACACGATCATCTTGTGCGCATAAGTGCAATGGAGTCAGTCCATTCTAAAGTGAGAAATGTCATATATTCTCATCATTGAATTGTAATTATAGAAGTTTCAATTCAATTTAAACCTTTTTTTTTGGAAGCTAACGGTGAAGACATTTTTTTAATGTTTACTAAGATTAAAAACCGTAGGCAAAATATGCTATAAGTATTTTTATGCTAATATGAACAAAGTGATAACATGAACATGGTCGAGTGTGGAAAATTGATGGCGCCACCTCCACTTAGAACTAAATTACATCTCAGTTACAAACACAATTCAATGAACACACAAACGGTGGCTATACTTGTAAAACAGATTCGATGTGCTTCTTATAAACAGAAATAGAAAATAAGGAGAGGCAAAAAGGAATGAAAAGAACCTATAGAGAGGCTATAAAATTAATACTCCTACACCCACAACGTTTCTTCTCTAATATGGAGTTTCACTACCTCTATATATTTATCTTGTATGAAGCTGTTCGTTTTTTTTGTTGCAACATTTAGTGAAAAAAACAAATTTTAAATTGACAAACAACTTTTAAAAAATATTGCCAGGAAAATATTTACAGCAAATTCTAACAAACAACAGTGGAAATCGTTTAACATGAAATGAAAAAGACTGTAATAATTTTTCATGTTAAAAAAAATGTTTATGCTATTCTCAGAGAGCGAACCGAAAATATATTTCGTGTTATCCGATCATGTTCGTATCAATTTTAATAATAATTATCTGAAGTGTGTTGACAAATAGGTGAACAGTCATGAAACGAATTGGCCCAGTTTTTCAAAGAGTAAGCAAACATATACAAAAGATCTGATAATGAATTTTAGACACCATGTTAAAGAACGATGTGATTACACCTGAATACATAGCAATAAAAATGCAAATGAAGAATGCAATTAAATTAAATTGTACCTTCGCTTTGCAGTTGGGTTCTGCGTGATGTTCGAGAAGAAGTGTACTCATGTCGGTATGTCCCTCTTGTGATGACAAATGTAATGGTGTAAACCCTGCCTAAAATTTACCAAAAAAATTAATAATACTTGTGTTAAAATCATACACTTAATAGTCGGCATCGTCGACATACTTTGGATTCGGAGTTGGACTTTGCACCGTATTCCAACAAAGTTGTGGCTATGTCCATTTGATTCTTCTTCGCAGCAATATGCAGAGGGGTGTAGCCGTTCTTGGCAGTGGCATGGGGAGATGCACCTTTGTCCAACAAAAGTAGAGCCACATTCTGATGGTCATAATGGGCTGCAACGTGCAGAGGAGTTACACCGTTCTATATTTAAAAAAAATTGTTTACGATTTTAATGTTTTCCAACAAAAACAGGCTGCATGTATTTCAATCCTTTAATCTTCAAAATTAAGGTGATTTTCAACCCTTGAACTTTCGATATTCTATCTTTCTGGAGCATTATTAAGAGAAAGGTAGTGGTGTTCTTAGAAACTAGAAGGGTAGCTCAATCATTTGTTGTTTTTTATGTTCATTACTTTTAAAATAAGCTTTATATGTTAATTTTATTTTTTAAATTTAAATTTAATGTTAATTTTTATTGATTGTCCATAAAAGTTTATTTTGAAATATTGTGAACATGTGGCTCCTCACGTGCAGAATAACCACAGCTCAATAATCAGTTTGGAAAAAAAACAAGTTTGATGTATTTGTTTTTTTACCATCTTGGAATGAAAATGTAACAATTAACATTTTATACAAACTATCATAAAAAGTTTATTTTTTAAAGATTCTCATATTTGCTTCTAAAAACTTGGATACAAAATATATTTCTCTTTGCTTATGATTCAGCATTAAGAATTGCAACCAAATATTAAAACAAGTAGCAAATTAACAAATATTCTGAAGCACTGACCTTCCCCTGAGCATCGACCGGAGCCTCACGTTGCAACAAGAGACGAGCAACTTTCATGTTGCCATATTTGGCAGCCAAATGCAAAGGAGTAAATCCTTTCTTTGTTGTGGCAGTCAGAGAAGCACTGTGTTCCAAAAGGACCGAAGCAACATCGTCCTGTTCTTCTTTGGAAGCAATATGAAGGGCCGTGTACATGTCCTTGGTCGTGGCATCTACGGACGCACCATGCTGCAATAGTAAAGCAACAATGTCCGAATTTCCAAGACGAGCGGCAATGTGCAAAGGCGTTTGTTGTTCCTAAAAAAAACCAAATTAAGTTTGCAAACGAAAACGGCTCAACATATGGAAGATCAAATAAGGAAACTTACTCGTGCTCGCGCATCAACCTGAGCCCCATTTCGTAGCAGAATACGAATGATATCGATTTGATTAGCACGGGCTGCAAGATGTAACGGAGTTTCACCACGCACTGTGGGAACATCTGGATTGCTTCCATGCTGAATCAGATAGATAACAATGTTCATGCAGCCCATGAATGAAGCCACGTGTAATGGTGTCAATCCAGACTGAAAATTAAATACAACATTCGTTGTAAAAAAAATATAATCAACAAACGCAATATAACCCTTTATGTAATTAACAAAAAATGCTCACTTCTGTCGTAGCCTCAATAGATGCTCCGTGCTTCAACAGCAACTCGACAACTTTAATGCGGTTCTTCTTGCAAGCAATATGCAGAGGAGTGAACCCGTTAAGAGCACGCGCATTCGGATCTGCCTTCCGATCTAATAACAATTTAGCAACCCGCACATGTCCACAATGTGCAGCCACATGAAGGGCAGTTAGATAATCCATCGTAACATCGTCCACAGGTGCTTTGTGGTATAGAATAATGCGAGCACTGTCGACATGGTCTCCTTGAGCTGCCATGTGTAATGGTGCAAGGCCATTCTGAAGATAAAGATTCAATCTTCGATTACTAATTTCCCCTCAATATTTGCAAACAGATTTTTGGTTGGATAACTTCGTCACTAACAATTTTTGTATTAGTTTTGTAATTAATTGATTACATTGATTAAATGTTTGAAAAAACCTGCGTCTAAATCTTAGTTTAGTTTGATAGAAAAAGAAACTGTAGCTGTTTGTGATTAAATGCAAACATTACGTGGTCCGAAAGTTTCTTTTTGGGACCAGAATAGATACAGCAAAATACAGTTGCCACACCGTAACTTGAAGCTTGTGACGTCAAAAGAGTTAGTTAAAAATTTAGACTTGTGTCAAAATGACACAAGCCTATATTTTTAATTAACTCATTTGACGTCTAATGAAAAAAGAACAGAAACTATTATGACGGGTGTAGGGTGTGTATCGATTAATTAACTCAGTACTTTGCTTTCCCTCTGCTATCAATTGCCCAGGAGTCTAAAGCATGAATGAAGAGTATACCCGAAAAAAAGGCTCTCTATGATTGATGAATTTAAATTTTTATGTCACTCCTTAACACTCACTTTTTCTTGCAACAAATATAGCAAACGTTCTCAACAAATTCTGGAATTTTTTATTATTACCCCTTTTTTCAGACAAAATGGCAAGCCTAATTTTTTAATAAACCACTCTGACGTCACATGGTTCATATTTTGTAGCAGCAACTATAATGTCAATTTACGACCGTACGGCCTTTTTGAAAAACTGTGTAGTAAGTGTTATTTCTACACATTTCACATTAAAAGCTTTTTTTGTTAGAACAAACAAACGCAAAATAACCTCATACCTTTGTCTTTGCAGTGATGAAGGCCCCTCGTTCCAAAAGTACGTCCACCACATGATCGTGTCCGCTACGAGCTGCACAATGCAGCGGTGTTAAACCATCCTAACCATAAGTTCCAACCACCCAGTTAGAAAACATTTCAGCCCCTTAAATAATAAAACATCTACGATCGAAAAAACGAGAAAAAACACACCCTTGTCTTAGCATCGGTGGTTGCGTTTTTGTCCAAGAGAAGCGTAACCATGTTCGTCTTTCCCCATTTTGAAGCCACGTGAAGAGGAGTGATGTTATGCTAACATAAATAACAATAACCGATTTATAACAACAGTAACAACAATCTAAATGCTGAAGAAATTCCTTTTTATCTCAGCTAACCTTTGCCATGTAATTGACATCTGCACCACGTTGAAGTAGCACATTGGCAATGTTTTCGTTTCCATAATGGGCCGCAATGTGTAAGGGAGTGAAACCACTCTGTGGATTTTGTACAAAAAAAAGAGAGAAAAAAAAATACCATGACAAATTTTTACCTTTCTTTATTACGCTCGCTCGTAATACGAGTGTAATAAGGGCAAAACTTTTATGCAAATAAAAAATCAAAAATGTGATTAGAAATTATTCATTTTACGCAAATAAATACAAAGAAACAAAAATGTATATTATAATATAACAAAACACAATTAAATGTCTCAAGCAATTAATAGCAACAATCATTAGTATAACTGAAAATGCAAAATCGAGATGGTTTGCTTCGAATTTTTTTCTGATAAAAAAAAGGGTTTAAAATAATATTACGTGAATTTATTCAATTTTCCCCCAAAAAAGTTATGCAATTTGTGCAATTTAAGCATATTTATTTTGAATTTAATTGATTATTATTGCATATATGTAACTCATATGGGGTGCTTTATGTGCATAAGTTATGATAACTATTGGTCTTAGTAATGATTAAACGAGTTCCGTTTTAACTTACTTTCGAGGTGACGTCGGGATTATGGTCGTTCTGTAATAACAGAGCTGCTGCCTTACAGTCGTCCTTTTTGGATGCAATGTGCAGCGCAGGAAGTCGCACTTTGCCTCGTGTGTCATTCTCCAATAGAACCGCTACCACTTTATCGTGTCCCTGCTGAAGTGCAACAGCTAAGGGAGTGAATCCGTCCTGAAATACATCATTTAACATTCTGTATTTACAAACAATTGTTCACAGAAGAAAAAAATTCTCAGCTTCAAAGACACACTGTCGCGATCATAATTATGAATCAAGTAAGAAACAAAAACACATTCCTGATAACAATGTACGGAAGAATGAATATGCAATTCTAAGATTAGTAGAATCCTAAAACAAATCGTACCTCGGTTGCCAGACTTTGATTTGCTCCATTGGCGAGGAGAAAACGTACGACATTGTCGTGGTTCTCCTGAGCGGCCATATACAAAGGTGTGAAACCATTCTGAGATTGAACATTGACTGAAGCCGCATGTTGGACTAGAATTTTCACAATTTCTTCTTGTCCAGCCAATGATGCAATGTGTAAAGCAGTGTTCCCTTTCTATAAACATAAAAGAAAAATAACGACGATTATTGTTTAATGAAAGAAACCTTATTATAGAAATAGCAAAGAGGAAAAATACCTTGGTCGAAGCATCGACATTGGCACCACGTTTTAATAATTCCGTGACCACATTCACATGACCTTCCTTCGAAGCTAAGTGCAATGCATTTAGTCCATTCTAAATTTTCAAATAGACAAAACAAACAAAAGAGTTTTGCAATGACTAATAAGTAATAAGCTTCAGAGCCATAACTAAATTAAGTTATAATTAAAGCGTTTTGTTCTTTTCAAGACAATAAAAAAGTACTTTCATATATTAAGGATTTTCTCAAGCTGTAGAAGCTCTAAAAGAGCAAAGTACTAATTCACCCTTGCCTAATCTAGCTTTGCATGTTGTCTTCATACGAAAACTTTCTCATAAATTCTCTTTCTGTAAGTGTATGCGTATTAATATTTCAACACATTTTTGTCACGAACTTAAGAGCTTCTCACAGGTATATCTTTTAAAAGAAATTTAAACTTTATTTCAAACTAAAAGAATCAGAAAAATAAAAAAATACCCGTAAGTGATTGCGCTACCCTTCTAGTTTCTAAAACCATATTCAAGATTCTCTGAATTTTGTTGCTGAAAGACAGAATAACTAGAGTTCGAGGACCATTTACACTTTAAAACCAGATCAAAGTTGCTCCTAAAAACTAACAATAAGTAGCACAAAAACCTCAAGTCAAACAAAAATTACAAATGGTTCTGGTTTGTAAGTTAATGCATTTCGTGAACTTCGTTTTATATATATATATATATATATATATATATATATATATATATATATATATATATATATATATATATATATATATATATATATATATATATATATATATATATATATATATATATATATATATATATATATATATATATATATATATATATATATATATATATATATATATATATATATATATATATATATATATATATATATATATATATATATATATATATATATATATATATATATATATATATATATATATATATATATATATATATATATATATATATATATACATATATACATATATATATATAATCAACATTCTTCCTTAAGTCTCATATATATATATATATATATATATGTATATATATATATATATATATATATATATATATATATATATATATATATATATATATATATATATATATATATATATATATACATATATACATATATATATATAATCAACATTCTTCCTTAAGTCTCATATATATATATATATATATATATATATATATATATATATATATATATATATATATATATATATATATATATATATATATATATATATATATAATATCAACATTCTTCCTTAAGGCTCATTGTTGTCAATACATTAACAATAAGAAATTCAATCAATCTAAAAGTGAGGTAGCACTTCAATTAATCAATGTCATTCACCATGAAACACACAAAAAAAGTGAAAGCCCATCTAATCTAATTGCATTATTTCCATCTCAGGAACTGAAAAAGAAGAATTCTTCTTTTTAAAAAAAGAAGAATTTTTAGAGAATGCGATTTGTGCCTTTTTTATATGCAAAAATAAAAAAAAACCAAATATAGGGCAAATGCCTAAGTTAATAACAACTAGAAGAGATCCAGTTATTGATCGGTGTTCTTGCATATTTATTTTATCTACATGTAATAAAAAAAAATAAACTAGGAGGACATTTCTCTCTCTCCGATTCTCCATCTCACATAAAATCTTGAGGGAAATATCATTCATTCAAGCATGTCTTCTTCCTCATGCTGTCACCAAATGCGATGTCGAATATTCCCAAATCAATAATATCGATCACTTATTAGATCGATTTATAAGGCTTATATTAAATAAGTAATATACTATGGTCAAACTGGCACTTCAAACATGGTACTGAATACAATACTCGATACCCTATAGTGTGCGGAATGCACGCCAATCCAGTATTCAATCCTGGCTTAGCCATGGATATCGATTTAAAAGTGATCGATATCATTGGTGAAGAGGACGACTCCACATCTCTATGAGAAAGAGCAAATGATTAGGCCCAACATTTCAAAATAGTGGGGGGCAAATCAACACAGTGGAGAGGAAACCGTCTCACAAACTGTACCTCTATCTTTATTCTTCATTCTTCATTATAATAAAATATGCTTTTTTTTACTCGCTTTTATTTAACCTCATAATTTGTTTGTTTGTTTGTCCACCACCTTCTGAAATATTTGAAACAAATTCAAACTGCAAGGAATTAAACCCATGACCCCGATTACCATGGGCTGAGAGCCTGAGACACTAACTACACCAACAAGACAAGAGTGGATTTAAACATTGTTTTTTCTTATTTTTTATACCTTTTTTTTATAAAAGCGAATATCACAAAAACATGTTTTTTGTTTAAATTTTCTTCTTTTCCAATGCCTCCAAACCTAGGATAAATCTAGGTTAAGTGACAAGTTGTTAAATACCACTTTTCCACTACAAATAATTAACTGCAGTTACATAACCAAATTTATAGTTAACCGCAGACAAGTTAGAAGTCGTTCTTTTATGTGTTTCCGTTTTTAAGAAACCTGTAGTTAAATGATTTTACGTCACCGCCTGAGTTCAAGTTTCATTTTCTTTTAAAACAACTGTGCATTTTGTGAAATTGGGCATTCCTCATTCAGTAAAAAAAAATTAAGTGCCCTCTCACTATCCGCCATGTTGTTTGTAGGCTAAATTTATTTTAACACAGGAAGTGATGTATTTAACCAATCAATAATGTGGTTAACCACATTGTGCGAATGCAATTGGGTTAACTTCATTGTTCAGAAAATTAACTGTGGCTAACTATTTAACAGCAGTTAATTTTAGTAGTGGAAACGAGGTGTAAGTGGTGACTTACCTTTGGAGTAAAACTCTAGCCTCTAAACAGTCTTTATCATTACAAAAAAATAATATTTTTTCGCCTTAATGATAATATAGTCCAAATTAAAAGTGCTCAGATTTAGTTAAATTGTTTTAAGACAATTTCTCACAACAAGTACGTACGTGAGATTATATTGAAATAATCAATTGATATCTATCTCTTGGGTACTAAATGTAATAATTGTTAGAAGAAAGAAGAGAAGAAAAAAAAAAGACCCCGCCTTGAAACAACTTTATCGGGTTTTTTTTTTCTTCTTCAAGACAAAAAAACATAGAAGAAAATTCCTTTTATGTGTTCAAATAATTATCTAATCTGTATTTTTATAGAGGCAAAATTACGTCGTTTTCAAAAGCAAAATAAAAGCGAAAACTGTTTCTTTTCATATATATTATTATGTATGTGTGTGTGTATACTTGTGACTTTTGTGTAATGTGCGTTCTATATAATTTCTATTCCACCATCTAGATATAAATTCTTTTCATTCTCTTCATCCTTTGGCATTTAAAAAAAGGTGAAATATAAAAATCAATAATATATATATATATATATATATATATATATATATATATATATATATATATATATATATATATATATATATATATATATATATATATATAAGAAAGAAAAGCATTTTACGCTAGGTTTATGTATTGGTTGCTCAGAGTTAGTTGCTTGAAGGAGAGGGGGGTATTTTCATTTTTATTGAAATTCCAATTTTTCGAATTCACCTAAAAATACTTCAAAACCTCTCCAAAAAAGTGGAGAACATAAATTTAGCAAAAATAATAATTTCATGGTTTAATAATATTATATCGGCATATGTTTTCGAAATAAAAATCTTATAAAGCGATTGGTTTATTGTGTATGTTAGGGATTGACCCGGAGTATCAGCCCTGTAAGAGAGGGAGGGGGCCACCAATCTCATTGAATGTCTCTATGGATACAAAACATTTGTAGAAAATTCTCTCTTTTAATTGAAAACTAAACCCTTAAGATAATTTCAATGTTCAAAAAAATACAGTGTACACGCAACAACACAATTATCATAATCACACAGTGTGGATTTAAAATCATGATAAAAATATCATGATTTTAAATCCAAAAAAATCCGCACGAAAAAACCGCAACTTTTTTTAAAAATTAAAATGTTTTTTTTTTTATTTATTTAAAATATCATAAAACTGCTCTTTTTATTAACTGAAAATCCATTCACGAGAAAGTAATAAATGTAATAAATTGATTTTATGAAATTTCTCTTTCATTTTTGAATTAACTTTGTTTAAAATAGAAAAATTCTGCTGGAAAACAAAATTCAAAATGTAATTGAAATCAGTTGATTTTTTTATGGTGTTAACAATTTGTTTTTAAATTGTGATTTAAATCACATTTAAATCAACTTAAATCACGTTGGATTTTAATGAAAAAAAGTCAATTCGATTTAAGTCACTGATTTAAATCAATTCAATTTAAATCAAACCACCCTCTGTTCGTAACGAGAAAATCATCAGTTTTAGTCGCTAATGCCTTGTTTCCACTGAGATGGAAAATTTCACTTTTTGAAATTTTCAACTAGGCCTAGTACAAAATAAGACAAAACGTGGCCCTCCCTGCCCATTCACTATCATAGGCAATAGACCACGTTTGTTCAATTTTTTACCAGTTGAAATTTTTAAAAAGTTCAAACAGTAGAAACAAAGCATTTACCCTCATTTTAATTCAATTAAAAAAAATCACTTACAGCATTACTGGTATTAATATCGATGCTGCCTTTCAAATATTCCAAAACTTTTTCAAGATTTCCAGCTCTTGCAGCTCTCAAAAAACTTGCATTCCCATCCGTCTGCAAAGAAAATGAGAAAAACAACATTTTTTATTAAAAACATTTTTTGAAGATTTTCTGAAAAAAGAGAGTAAAAAATAAATACGACAAATAAACAACTATTAAAAAAGACTGCTTATATATTTAGAAAGCAATTATTTGCTAGCATCCAAATCATTGCCTAGCAACAAGCAACAAAAAAAACCAGGACACCTACAATGGGGTACACGTTTTTCATTCCTGATAGTTTTAGAAACATAAAACAAACATTATTGAAATCAGCATTCGATTTTTGTCAAAATGCAATTATAGAAAATTAGAACAGTATTTTAGATATAGGATAATGCAGTCAGTCGCCTTATTAGACTGACCTTTTGTTTTGCAAAACCTCTTGACCTCAACTAATTTGCTATTTGAAGTATTCTTTTGCTCAGACCAACTACATTCTGCATACAATGCAGAAAAAAAGCTTCCATTAAAAATTTCCCATTATTTTGAAGGCTTTTTTTTTCTTTAATTAAAAATTAATTTTAAATAATTCAAGAATCAAATAAACGACTTTTAAGGTGGCGCCAAAACAAAATTATATTTCACGTTGTTTATTATTAACATGCAATCACTCATTTTTATCACATCAATCATATCGATCATATGAAAAATCAGATGTTCTGATGAGCCTCACGCTCACTAGTTCACGTCATAATAAGAGACATTTTGGCATTTTTGCAACCCCATTCCCTCAATGTCAATTCAAATACAACGAAAAATGCAAAAAAAAAAAGAGGGATGGCAATTTGGAGGAGAATTGTACGTATAGTAAGAGATACATATAAAGATATTATATAATTATAATCACGACCCTCTTGTCATCTAGTCAGAGGAGGGGGAGATTGAGAACACAGGGTTTGGATTTACTATAGAGTTCAACTGTACACCCTCTACATCCTCCCACTGTGTGTCAAATTAAAAGGGAGCCAGAAAAACAAAACAAAAGACCCACAAAAAGAAACATAAATAAATGTCAGTTTAGACCAAAAGTAAAAAAAACAGTCATTTGACAAACCATATATAAAAAAGGCAATGAATTAATTCATTAAATGATCAGAAACAATTTTAAATGGGTTTTCATTTCCATTTCAGTGATATTTATTTTAATTACAAGCGTAATATACCTTGTACACACATGAGTTAAATGAATTCAAATTAAATGTGTTTAGGTGAATTATACGGAATCCAGTTAAGGACATGAACCAAATAAAATTGACTTTATTATTAATATTTTAAATTGAAATACTAAATCAATATTTTGTCAATAGTTTATAAATTATATTTAAGTATTAACTCAATATTTTTTAGATTATTTTACGGAATAAATTGAATTTGACATATTGTTTGTTTGTCCTTCGCAGGGCTCTGTAGAACACATTTATTATTTAAATGCATTTAAATTATCAGGTGTGTACTAGATATTAGGTACAGGAGGACTTAAGCAAACTACTCTTGTTATTAAATACATGAACACCCTGTATGATATCGATTATATAAAATTGAAAAAAAATTCTAAGAACGCATTTTATGAAACTATAATCTTATATTTTTAGCCTTATTTTTAAAATCAACTTGTGATTTGGTCAATTTAAAATATGTATGAAACCGAGTGCAATCTAGTAAATGCAAACTATGCAAACCAAAAAAAAATGAAAACCTATACTTCAAAGCAGAATGATAGCTTTAAATTAGCCAGGAAGCGCTCTTTCATATTTATCCGAATGTCACTTATTAAAATTATCCGGATTTAGATAATCCGGACTTCCGGCTAATCTGGACAGATTTTTATTATAGTATAAATTTTTCAGTTTATCAGTGTTTTAATACGGACCAGGTTCGGTTCTATTTAGTCCGGATATTCGAGATTCTACTGTTTTTTTTTTTGTTTAAATAATCTCCAAATGTCATTTTAAAAATTCTGAACTGAATTGGTGAAATAGTGAAAGTAGAGTGGAAACCGTCTAATATCAAATTAAAAAAGACTGAAATATTTCTTTTCGTGTTAAATAAAATTCATGGTAAAAGAAAAAAAAATCTTTATACAATTTATTCGTGTAATACGATTTTTCTTATTAAACAGTTTTCACTGTATTTCGACATTGGCTCGCGAGCTACAGTTTGAAGACCTCTTATCATAAACCCTTGGAAAAAAAAACACAGGCAATTTCAATTCAAATTGTAAATGCCATTTCAAGACTACGAAAAACATGAATGATAGTAAAAATATGGAAAGTAACAAATTAAAATGCATCAAATATAAAACGAAAACAGTAAAATTGAAATAAAAAAATAAGAGAAATTTGTTCAAAAAAATATAAAATGCGTAGTTGAGAGATACGATTTTATTGTTATATATATATATATATATATATATAATGTATATACATGTATAAGAGTAGAAACGTCAATGCGACAAAACCGGCATTTAAGCAGCCATATTGAAAAAGAAAGAAAGAGAGAAGAAATAAAAAAAATTCCACCTACTCAATATAATAATTAAGAACAATATTTTTTTCTCTCTATAAATAGAACATTAAAAGTCAATATTGATTGGTCATAATTCGATTTCGATAAAATCTAAAAATAAAATACAAACGAGAATTTTACAATAAAAAAAATATCAGAAATTATTAGAAAAATAAAAGCAGCTGAATATGATATAAAAATAAATTATAATTTTAAATTTATTTTAAAAAACTATTTTTAATTTTTAAAAATTCAGAAGAAGAAGAAAAAAAATCGAATTTCAAGTATTTGCAAAGGAATGTTTTTCATTTTCATTGTAAAGGCATTTTAAGAAGAAGAAAAAAATTGAAGATGATAATGATGATGATGGCCCCCAACAATGCAGCTGCTTCATTCCATTCCACAGCCAGAATGATGCTAAAAGAAAAGTGCTATAAAGAGCCACCATCTTGAAAACCCCCCTTTTTCTTATATATTGTATTCACACAACCAATGGCTTAGATTAAAAACAATTGTTTTTTTTTAAACCTAAATTTCATCATCTATAAAAATAAAACCAGGTCACAACCTACTAAAAAAAAATAACTATAATATATTTATGCAAACATAGAAAGGGTTCATTTGCTTACCTGCTCATTACCAGTAACCATGTTAGTTGTTTTGTCTTTTTTAAACTTATTTATCAATTATTAATTGCAAAAACTGCTCCACTTATTGTTGTTAAATTAAAACCGGATATATAAAACCTTTTTTTTGTATGTGTTTGTCTTTAATGTTGTTTAACATGGACCAAACTAACACGAATTTACACCACAATAACTAACAGCAACATATACACAGCAGCCACCACCACCACCTTCATTCACTTCGTCCTTCTTTCTGACAATGTCAATAGCGAAAAACAGAGAAAGAAAAAATGAGCCCTTCTCTCTTTCTGTTTCTGTACAAATATTCCCCTTCAAAACCTTCCTCTCTCTCTCTCTCTCTCTCTCTCTCTCTCTCTCTCTCTCTTGTTCCGGTTTATATTTTTTGGTGGCGCATGTGTAGCATTTTCATCTAAAACTAACGGACATAAGAACCCCCCCCCCCTCTCCTACCAAATCCAAGATTAATATTTTATGGCATGAGTCATTGGAGTACCATTTGATATCATCAGAGAGAGAGAGAGAGAGGGAATAGATAAATTTCTTCATTTAGATATAGGACTAGGACCCAAAATAAATGATGGACCTTATGACTTCACCCCTGCCCCCTCTTCTATTCAATCTCCTCACCCCTCAAAAATGGACTTACTCTTTCCCCTATGGGTTTTATATAAGGATATCCTTACAGACAGATCAATAGAAATAGATCGATTAAACACGCAATGTAGAGAAAAAGAGAAAAGTGTTTATCAAAAATGGGCAATCGAAAATATTCAGAAAAAAAAAATATTCAGTTAAATAAACAAAATGATGAAAATATAACTTCCTGATGTTATTTTTAAGATCATTTTAATTACATTTTCAGTAAAATGTTCAGTTTGAAGCATTTTACATCAAATAAACACCTTAATAATAATATAAAAAAAAACATTTTAATGAATATTTTATTGAATTTCTTTCAAGCATAAAATTTCAAGATTTTACTTTATTTAAAATTTTAATGTCCCCAGTGCCCCACATAACCACCAATATTTTTTTGAAGAACCACAAGAAATCAATGTATTGTGATGTCACTACAGGATCACACATAAGCTTTGCTTTTGCTCTACTAGAGAGAGAAAAAAAGAAAAATAAGACAGACAACAGACAAGCTTTGCTAATGATATACAGTTACTATGACAACGCGCAAGCGCAGATATGTAGACTAGAAAAAAACTGTAACATCCAATCACGACTGTAGATTTGTATTTTTCTATATGGGGGTTCGGGGGGGAGGGGGGCTCTATAAATATATATTAAACCCTAGAAATAAAGTTAGAACCACAACCTCCTTATTGTCTCACCACCCCAATACGCACACATATACATTGTGTACACACACATCCGTCATTCTTAAGTAAAATGTTTATAGAGTACTAATAAAACATGAGAGTAATGAGTTTCAGAGAGAATTAATGCAATTAGTACATTTTAAGGTCACCATATGAATATGTGTGTGTATGTGTGAATCATAAATATGATTTTCAGCTATCATTTGTTCTAACTAGAACAATTTGGCAGTATTTCATAACTAAATTATGAAAATTGAGTGTACTAACTAAAATCTAAGAAGAACAAAATTGTGATTTCTCTATTCTTGTAATAATAATCAATTAATAAGAGGTAACACCATAAGCAAATGGTTGTTTCTTATAACAGAAAAAAAGTAAAAAAAATAGTAAATTGTCATATCTAGCTCATAACCTTGCAACAGTCCCAAAAAAAAAACAAATTACAAAATATTACAATGACAAATATTGTCATATGAATATAAATGAATAATGTCCTGAATAATATACAAGTCATAAAATAATAAGAGCACAAGTAGAGGTATCATACGGTATGTATGTCATAATTGTCGTATCTAGCAGTCACAAAAGTAGATTACAAAATATTACTAATGACAAATATTGACATATATGAATGCCAATGATTGATGTAGGTCTACAGAATAATGTCATAAAATAATAAGAGCATAAGCAGTGACATCATACGATATGACTGTCATAATTTTATGACTTTTTCTTTCTATAATGAGGTCTCTTGTGTTAAAAAAACCCCTAAAAAATAAGAAAAATCAAGAATTTTCTTAGATATGAAAAAGTGCTTGCAGTGATTGCCTCCCATCAGGGGGCAAAATGAACCAATCTCAAAATATGGCAACAAAATATAATGAGAATCTTCTATGATGAGACAACATTTTAAAAAAAAACAATGCCAAATGATGTAATAATAACAACAACAAGAAAATAAAACCAACTTTTTGTTCGTTTTAAAATCGCGTGTTTAACTCACATAGAAGATTTGCATAAAGAGAATAAAGCAAATAACATTAGTCAGTATCTGAATCAACTTAAAAATCCACAATATTATATTGTGAATGAAATCATAGAAGCGGAAAGGAAAACCAGAAATGATGGGAGTTGGGAAAAAAAGGGGACTGATAAATGAGGTAATATTATTATTACAAAAGTGGAGAGACACTGTAATGATAATGAGGACGAAAAAGAGAAATTGAACCACACACAAAAAAAAACTAATAACAAGCGAAAAATTCGTCAATTTAACAACTGAATAAAAAAAACTTACCAAGCTTGAATTTTAACCTGAAAAACTTTTTCCAAGCAATATTTTAGATTAAAAATATTGAAGTACTTGTTTTCTAGACGTAAATTTAAAAAAAAAATTCAAAGTTTACACGAAATATAAAAAAAATTCCCATAATGAGATTTTTAATTTTCACATCGCGGCATCTTTGAAAAATAAACTTTTATGATAGTTTAGATTTCTAAAACTACCATATAAAAAAACTTAAAATTTCAAAAAAATAATGTCATGCATAGTCTCAAATAGTTAATTTTAAGTTTCATCTACAAAAAGCTAAGGCCCGAATTCAATAAAAACAATGACATTTGAACTTCAACCTTCTGAAAAAAAGTTTCAACATAGAAAACCCTTATTAAAGATAACTTAAAACATCTGTTTGGTCTTTTACAATGAAACCCTGATTAGAGAGAGGGTTAAAGTTGTAAGTTTTCTTGTTAACTTGCATATCAACTAGATGTCAAAAATCGCTTTGTTTATATATCTTAAATATTTCCAAGATGATTTGTACTTACAATTGACATCACGAATTAAGATGATACATTTTCTTTAAAATGAAAACTCTTGAATATGTGTCGTTCAAAATAAAAGATTTGTTCTTCCTTTGAGAAACAGTTAATGGAAAGTGGTAAAGAGAAGAAGAAAAAAAAAGCCGTCAGTTTACCGACCGACCGACACTTTTATTCTTTATATACGTATTACGTATTACCATGTGATGTTGGTTCGAGTAAAAAAAGTACCAGAGACAAACCAATGAATGACTGCATCTTAGGTCTGCAATGCGGAGTTAACATAACCCAAAGTTGAGTGCAAAACCTCCACCTACCCACCGCCACATCACATCATCAACCACCACCTCCTCCCTCCCTCCTTTCTTTCTTCTTCGTTCCTTCTTTTCTTCCCTCAAAATATTACAATCTTCAAGTTTTAATATAGATTTCATGAATTCATACATTTAACCTTGGCCACAAATGCACCATCATCATCATCATATTATCATTCACAATAAAATGCCCAAAATATATAATCAAGTATTGAAGAAAAAACACAATAGAGTGTGTTGCTTTGTCATTGTGTTAAGATTAGAAATATGAAATTAGGAATTTTAAAAAGGGAACTGGAAGATTTTTTGGTTGTTAATTTTGGTTAACAATTAGATGTAGAAATTACAAGTACTTAATTTTTAGAAACATTAAAAGAAATTCAAGAGTGATTATTATGAAAGTTAAAGAGTAAAGAAAATGAATTGTAGCATTTTCATGACGACATAATTCAAAATAAAACTTTTTTTATGGTAGTTTTGATAAACGGCGAAACTTAAATTTTCTTAATGGCCGCCAACTGGCAAAAAAAAACATTTTCAAACGAAAATCGCCTTCTTTAATTTGCCTTAAAAAAGTTTATTCTGAAAGATATCGTCATTAAAAAATGCTACAACTCAATTCTATTCCTCTTCAGTTTTCAAATAGGTACATAACGAATCAAAATGGATTAAATTCTGCTTTAAAGTGTGTTAGAAAAAAATAAATGAACGTATTTATTTACTAACAAAATTAACTATGAATAATGAAAATAACCTTCCCTGTTTCAAAATACAAAATCGCAAATTTTCCAACAACTTTGAATAATTTATATTCGGAATCAATCATAAAAAAAATTCTATCAGGAATCGAATCATTTCTAACTTTGAATTTCTTTCTTGTAAATTTAAACTTCCTCAGTTTCCCTACATAAAATAAATGGCTAAAATTAATAATTTACAATAATACAAAAATTACACTTATGTATGACTGATATATATTCGCTTAAAATATCATAACTTTATAAGATCTAAAAATAGAACATCTGATCAATAAAGAACTCAACTGTGTGAAATTATGACGTCAACTCCACTAACTTTATTGAACAAAAACTACAAAAAAATGTATTTTTCCACATAAAATATGACTATTACATCTGACCTGACTTCTTCCAGAATTCTCCAAATTTTGGTAATTCGTATTTGATCCTAATAGTCCTAAGCTAAACGCAAAATGTTTAGGGCTTTTTCATGTACTTTTTTTCAAAACATATTTACATGTATTATAGTATGAGAACATAAATATCAACTTGTGTCTGTAAGCTTATTTGCATAATTTAGAAAGAAACATCTATTAAAAGACATACATTATTAATAACTATATATAAGCTAATAGTACCGCCTACTTACGTTATCATTAAAGAACTAAAATATACGCAAAATCTGCATAGAATATTATGTTTTCATAATTATGAAGTCTTCTGAAATTTATGATTCTTTAGAGAAGAAAAACCTAACTTAAACAATGGGCGCAATCGAAAATCTCCATCCTTACCATAAGGATACGATTTCAGTATTAGGCCGGACAACTTCTTGAATCCTAGTGCTTTTCCAAGCTTTTTGGAACTTCTAGGGCCAGTTGAGCGCTCCTGAAGCATTTTTAGTGCTTTTAGAGCATTTAAATATTTTTCGACTTTTGGCAGTTTTTTGAAAAAAAACAAAAGTCTTGGTTTTTGACCCATTTTTTTATTTTAGAAATTCTTGAATCCATGTGCTTTTCCTGGGTAAGTTAAGTTACTTGTAAACACAACAGCATTTTTTTCAAAATGGCTGTGACTAAACATCATACAATAGTTAAAAAAAAAAACAATGTTACCTGAAATTTCTTTCTTGCCCAGTTGTAATGTCCATTATTTACCAGTTTTATACCCATTTTACGTGAGTTATTCTAATTCTCTTAAAGTTATCAACTTAGTTACCGGTACGGTAACAATAATAAATATAACTTCTCACAGTTCAATAGACCGCTGTTGGCTTTTTGAAGAAAGTCACAAAAAGACTTCCAGAAACAAAACAAAAAACATGCAACTTCTTCAAAAAAATATTGTTCATTGAACTGTCGAGTTTGACACGTTTTTATATTCTTAAAATGCAAAACACATTCGAACTATTTTTTTCTTTAAAACAACAAAAATATTCTAATTATTAACTAAAATATCAAGTTCAAAAAAGTTGTCATTGAACTTTTTGAATACATTTTATGGTTAAAAAAAAGTCGTTATTAAATTAACTCTTTAACTAACAAAAAAATAAACTTAAAAATTAAAACAACTTTTTAATATAAAAAATAACTGCAATTTCTTTAATTTTGTTTCACAAAAACAAACTGTTTGATAAAAGTTTGTTTGACAAGTTTATTGAATTATTATATATTTCAATAAAACATAAATATCGAAAGTTCTAATAGGTAAATAAGAAAGTCATAGTGTTTTTTTAGGTTTACCTTGATGAAACATCCTACCAAACGCATGACATCTGAATAGCATTTAACCCTTTTATCACAACGTCGTCACACAATTATAACGTATTGTGATAAGTTGTTATAAAGGAGATGAACAAACAACTACTACTTTACACCTTACAGGCTTAGTTACACCTTATCCATCTTTCCTATGTAACTTGATCTCAGAATAAAACCGATTTACACAAATGTGAACTCAAAACAAGATTTTTTATTCTTGTTCTTCTAGTTTTTGTCTGTCTGTCTACCTCTCACTGTGTTTACCTGAACCTGTAGAAAATCTTTTTTTCTTCTTATGCTTCTCAATCTATAGGCCTCGTATATATACCGCATATATATATATATATATATATATATATATATATATATATACTGTATATATAAAAAAAATAACTCTTGACGTGGCCAATGACCATATAGAAATGAAATTCACACCATATTTTTCTCTTTTTGATGTTTGTAACTTTGGTAAGCAACAACAAATCCATAAACGTCCAATAAATAATCATAGGACAAAAAAATATTACTTTTATACGCCCTTTGAGAGTAATAAATAGTATCTTTAGACAAGAGAATCATTTTACCTGCTGTTAACATAAACTATTATTTTTATAATCAAAATTAGATTCACTACTGATTATTGTAGTGTTATTTCCAAAAAGTTATTTCGCCATTAAAAAAAACTTTTATTAATGAAAAACAAAACTAAGTCAAAGGTAATGCTCTAAATTTAAATTCATTAACTTTTAATAATAGAATGATGTACTGGTGGTTCTGGGGACATACTTGTAGGGATTTGTAAGGTGCTGCAATTGACCACTACAAAACATCTTGGTTTTTTTTTTCTAGATTACTAGTTAATAAAATACTGTACTTTCAGAACTCCTTGTATTATTTTTTCACTATAAGCTAAAGCTTATGACGTCAGAGGAGTTGACCAAAAAAAAATTGAGGCTTGTGTCCTTTTGGTCTGACAAAAAAAAAAGAAATAGTAACAAAAGTATACAAGAATCTTTTTTTTTATAAAGTGTGGAGATGTTTCCTTTTTTATCAGACTAAATGACAATCACGTCAACCACCCTGACGTCACAAGCTTCATATTAAGGTGAGGCAATAATAAATAACGATTCCATCTTGTGTGAAGAATCCAACTGATTAGTAAACCCGTTGTGCAACTTGCACAAAAAGAAAAGGACTTTAACTTAAGCAAAGAGTTGTATGTTGTTTGCTATATGAAAGGACTCCTATAGAGAATATAGTATTCCTTGCTAAACAAACATATAGTAAATGCATGTTAAAGGAGGTAATATTTTGAAGCAATTAAGCGTACAAACATGGCGTCTAACACTAAAACAGGCACAGTATTTAGACGCCATAATTGCTCACCTACAATATATAAAGCAAAGAAAACCTCAGCTTTTATGAGGTTTGTTAATTTTTTTTAACGAAAACGTATAGAGGCAGGTTTTTTTTATGATTTTTATGACTTATGCGATTTTTCCGGGCGTTTTCTCCAGTGTTATCAGGTAGATCAGTTGGAAACCTTCAAATTTCGTATATATGTTGTGTCGAAGTTTGTTATAGACGCAATTGAAATCACCCATATGACTATTAATACAGTGGATTGAAAAGTAACTTCCACACCTCCCAAAAAAAATGAACGTTGATTATTTTCATTTCTTGTAAATAAAATCACCACACAAAAAATGAAGATGACTTTTAAGAAATAAAAGAAACAATAATTTTAAGGAAGTTCAAACTGTCAAGTTTCCTTCTATTTTTTATTATAATCTAAAATCTTTTTTTTCAAAGATGCACGTTTCATACAACAATTTTGTTATATGCATTTTTTTTGCATGAAGTAAGTTTACAACAACTTTTATTGCGCATGAAACGAAGAAGAAAGGGGAAAAAATCTAACAAAAGTTGCAAAGAAAAAGATAAAAACACCTGAGGTTAATGAACGACCAAAACAAAATGCAAAAAATATATATAATTTCATATATCATCATCATCATCAAAAAGAGATTAGAAAAAAAAAAAAAAACAATAGTCAATTTTTCTATAAACCTTTTTTTCTTTAAAATAAAACAAACAATGAACCAACTTTCTAAAATTTGCATTTTCACAGGTCAGGGTTATAATTTTTTTTTATGTATATATATATAAATTATTTCTATTTCGATCCACTTTTTCATTATTTCACGGTCAAAAAATAACATCCATCATAAGAAAAAGAAAAGAAAAATCCATTATTATATACCTGAAGAACCATTTTTATAATTATTTGCTTCAATGGATGTTCAATGTGAAGTGAAAACATTATTTTATTTTTCAACAAAGGTACCTTTTATTATCTTTTACCAACCATTTAAAACTTTTTTTAAAAAATTTAATTACATTTTAAACGCTGAATATTCTCGTTCACTTGTTTTTTTTCTTCTTCTTCTTCTTCTTCAGTATGTGTAACCCTAATTTAAAGTCACACAAAAAAATTCTCACAGATTTTTTTTTTGTTTCTACTTACTAGTCTCTCTCTATATAATATATAGATTCTATAGTACAATGGTACAGACATGCAGACAGAGAGAACTTTGCAACATTGGTTACCATAGTAACCAGAATCCAGTACAAACCTGGCAAATGTAATCAATCGATTATGCAGTCCTGAAAAATTGTCACCAAAATAAAATAACAGTGGAAAAAACCCTTTTTAACACAAAAAAATCGGATAACACGAAATATACTTCCTTAGAATAAATATCATAAAAATTATTTCTTTTAAAACGAAATTCGTTTAACACGAAAATATTGTTCTGTTTCCCTTTCATTTCGTGTTAAACGGTTTTCACTGTACCTGAGGCTTTGATGAATAAATCAAAACTACCAAAATACAATTTAAAAAACAATGTCAAACTATCATAGAAAATTACAAATATCAACAAAAAAAAAGTCCCCCCCCCCAAAAAAAAAACATCAAAAACATTAAAATAGAGAAAAGAAAAACACAGAAGATACATTTTTAATGGAAAACAATCTACTCGTAATGTACTGCACCAGAATGTCTATTATCTAACATAGTTAATAATAGAAATCTGCAGGTGAATTGAGAACGCACTGCCCTCTAGTAAGGATTTTCATAAGTTCTAAACTTCAAATGCTATAATATCTAATTATTATTATTGTATTGAGGACAACCGTTGGTGGCGGGCAATTTGATAACACGCTAAGGAGCCCTTTACATAGATATGGTACCCTTTACATCAAGCACATGGTATTCTTTCAGTAAACTCCATTTCTGATTTAAATCTCAAAAAGTGTTTACCCAGAAAGAGGTTTGGGATTCAGACCTGATTTTTGGTGATCAATTTTTTAAAAAAATTCTTATTGCATCAGTTTTGAAGCAGTTTCAATAATAAAATAAATTTCAGTGTTTTAGAAAACTAGAAAAGTAAAAGAAACATGTTTAGAATATTTTCATGTTAATTTTCATGAAGTTGATGATAAAACAACAATAAATATTTAATAAAGCATAATGTTGTAAATTTACATAGGCCTAATTATAGCATTTTAATTTCTATATTTTTTTACTTTAAAATTATTATAAAAATTAAGATGATATATAGTTTATAAAAAAAAAACATTCACGGCCACAATAACACAGCCTTAATTTTGAATGTCATTACAATATTGGAAACGTATTATTTTTTTCTTTTTCATTTATAACCTTGCTGTTATTAGCAATAACATTAGTAATAACAGCATAATGTTAGCAGCCATGATTGTAAACATCATTGCAGCAGCCAACACAGTCAGAGCACAAAATAGGTCGCTGTACTATTAATAACAGGCTTCATAATCTCAAAACTGAAGAATTCTAATGAAAAGAATGTGGCTTCTGACATCCAATATCCATCATTTCATCAAGAAATAATATCCTAGCATCCACTTTTTTAAAAAAAAAACCTAATAAATTTCTAAATTGTATTAAAAAAAACTAAACTAAGCAACTATTTACTCTGTTTTAATAGAATTTTGTTCATAAAAATTCAAAAGTAAGCTTTAAAATAAGTGTTGACTTGATGATGTCCTCAATTTTTCTCAGCATCCATTTGGTGTTTATGTACTTATTATGCCCTTTTATATTACAAATCCTAGTATAGGAGGCTACAGTATGTGTCTGCTCGTATAGAAAATATTGCTAATATTCCGTTATTCAGCAATTTATTCAGTGGTGGGACGTCGTATGCACATAGATATACATATGAACTAGAGACCGAAATGGGCTCCCATCAATGAGGAAGTCCCATCCCATCTCGTCCCATCACAAGAAATGGGATGGGAGTAAACAAAAATAGATGGGACAGGTGGGACTGATGGGATGGGCTGTGATGGGATGAAGCCCTAATGGAATGGGATGAGATGGGACCAACATTTTTTACTACCTTCGGTCTCTAATATGAACGTGACGCCACACTGTTGAATAACGGAATGTGCAGCTTTTATGCACAGTTTACAACTTAAAAAAAAACATCTCTCTAGACTTCCGCCTACGTCACACTTTTCTAATCAACCCATTTTTTTTTGTTAAAACATCGCAAAGTGTTGCTCATTTTTAGCACTCTTAAATAAATGACAGGCAAATCGTGGTAATGAATAGTTATTAGCAACTATATTTTTGATAAAACACACACGCAAAAAGCCAGTCTTAATTTTTTGTTTACTTATTTGACACAAATTGATTTCATCCATCAAATTTGTCATAAATAAGCCACATTTTTTATAATAAACGTAACAACATCCCATAACTTCATCCCGTTTTCGAAGATTCAACAACAATGATTTCTAATGGACTCAAAAAATTCAGGAAGAAAACTTCACAACTGAACTTGATTTGAACTCTTTGCTCAGGGTTCCAACATAAAAAAACACCCTTTGTTCCAAGGGCACTTTAAATACAGTTTTTGCAATGTCGCAACCCTATACAGATGGATTCAATTACTAAGTATCCTTCTGGAATTTGGTTATAAATGTAAAATAATTCGGACGTCGCATTGTTTATAAGCAACTTACAGAAAAATTCAAAGCCTGTTAGAAACTGGAATCGTAGCTGAATTAATTAATATTTTCATATTAACAGCTTTCAAAATAAACTGTTTATAGACAAAAAAATTAAAAATTAATTTCAAACTGACATAAAAAGCATATTTAAAAACATATCAACATATGGGGTCTAAAATTTATTCTAAAATAAGCTTTTTATGTCAGTTTGAAAATGACCCCACTTTCAGCAGGCTAATTGTTTTAAATTTTGGACCCAGTTACCTTTCTAGTTTCTAAAACACTCTGAATTTTACACCTGAAAGACAAACCAATCAAAGAATTTAAGAGGAAACGCTTACACGTTAAAACTAGCTTAAATTTCCTCACAAAAAAAACACACAAGAAAATCCTGTAAAATTTTCATCTAAAATACATTAGAAAATTTATCATTAATTAGTCATATTTATTATGAACTTAATTCATAATAATTATTCAATACTCACTTTTAACTCTTTCGGATGAGATGCTCCCATATTAAAATAACAATAATATTAAAATCTCTCTATAATATTTTGACTTTATGAAATAAAAGTGCTTTAAGTCTTATAAGCACTATTTTAAGACTCAAAACAAATTTCAAGATGAAACCAGGAATCACATACTCAAAATATGAACACAATTATCTCTCAATCCGACGAACCAACAACCAAAAAAAAAATCACTTCACTTTATACAAATTGTCGTCTTCCAATATTCCTTATTTTATGATATTTTGTATCAAAGATAAAATTTGCTTTTACGCTTTACAAGTAAACAAGAAGAAGAAGAAGAAAAACCATCCTAAGACCACATTATCTAAATGTGCACTTTAAAGACCAGTTCTCCATTTCGAACTCTTTACACACAAAAAAAATAATAATTTCTTCTAAACTTCTAAAAAGTAAAAATCCGGATTCAAAAAATTCAAAAATCTGTATATATTTTTTTGTCTTCTAATGACACACAAGGCAAATGAGGAAGAAAAAACTTCCCTGCGAAAATCCACACGAACACACAAGCCTCAAAAAAAGTTCGTTTTAAAAAAAGATAATCGCAAAAAGGCTAAGTAGATAGAAAGAGAGAGAGAGAAATCTTTTAAAATTTGTAAAGATCCTGAAAGCATTAGCTAGTATAGTACTAGCCTCTACCTATCTCTCTCTCTCTCTCTCTTTCTGTATGTGAAACGTGATCACCGAAATAACCCAGCTACCAGGAATAACTTTTGCAGCCATATTTAAACATCCATTTTGTGTAAATTGCACAAACAAATAACAGTCAGCCAGTCTTCAAAAAACTCAAGAGTAAAAATCTCTCTCTTTCTCTCCAGTCCCCCAAAAAACAAAACTTTATAAACAATAAGTTTCATCTTTCGTATATTTAACAACAAGTTCTTTTTTTTTAAAGTAAACGGTCAGTTTGTTGACTTCAACGACATTAAAATTATCAGTAAAAAAATAACATTCGTGTTAAAAGAATTTTGTGTGCTATAGTAAGGAACCGGACCTAAAATATATTTCTTGTTATCCGTTTTCGTGTTAAACGGTTTCCACTACCAAGGCTCGAAATTTCTTATCAGAAGTAACATAAAAAATTAAAAGTTTATTAACAACTATAATAGTAATTAATTATGAAAAAAAGTACTACCTGTAATAATATGTTTAAAATTAAATGTTTTACAGACAGCAGTTTGAAACTGGTCAAATTTCAAGTTTAGTGAGAAAATGAGTTTCAAATTAGCATAATCAGCTATCATCATCATTAATTACTTTAGGACATATTCCTTCTACTATTCTAAGTTTCTAACGAATTTTGAAATTTCTTAGACTATTTTTAATTTTTATGTCTACAAAGAGTTTATTTTAAAAGATAGCAACATACTAAAGCTGCCATTCTACTTTATAACACTATCATTTTCTCTTAGCATTGCTGCTACTGAAATGCAGAATGAGAATCAGATAGATAAATAGAAAATCAGCTATTCGTGAAACACATCTTAAACGCCTTAAGAGCCTACAGTGAAAAAAACATACAAAAATCTTTGCATGTAGGCGCTTCTGTAGCTGTGACGTCAACTTGTGACAAAAAACTCTATTTTGATACATTTTTGTCCGCCATCTTTTCTCTTATCGATGGATAGAAGTGGGTATATTTTAATAACAACTCTTTTTTGGATAAATATGCACTACTGAAAAAAAGGAAGAGCAACTTTTGATCTACACTGGTGAGTAATTTGAGTCGTATACAATTAGTGGTCAAATTTTAGGGTATTATGAAACTTATTTTTAGTGGGAAATTTAGATCCTATAAAATGTATAAAAGGAGGATATTTTGTGCCCTATGGGATTTAACATGAGCTAAAAAAATACGAGATTTTAAAATGAAATTAAAAATAGAAAAACTAATTATAAATTTTTACCAATTTATCACTAGATGAGCAATATTGTTATGTACATATTGCAATTTGAATTTTGAAAATCACAATTTTTGTTGCAGAAAACAAATCATTTGCCTGAACCATGTATTTTTTAAATAGGAATATAACATGGGCTAAAAAATACAAGATTTTAAAGCAAAATTAAAAATAGAAAAACTAATTATAAATTTGTACCAACTTATCACTAGATGAGCAATATTGTTATGTACATATTGCAATTTGAATTTTGAAAATCACAATTTTTGTTGCAGAAAACAAAATTGAGTTGATCTATGCCGTTGTGCATTTTTTGGGGATTTTACTTTCGTTTTGCTGTGTTCCGCTTAACTTTTGTTTCACCCGACGCCACTTGTGCTTTGGTGACCCAATTCTGTTTTACCCTTATTGATGAAAATGTCGTCTGACTGATTCCCTATTAATCATTGTATTTAATTTCTGCTTGATTGCGTTTATATATTTTTAATTTGAAGCTGCTTATGTTTTTTTACTTTAACACATAGGGGTGAAATGATGATGTCATGGTTTTTGGGACCAATGATCCAATCGTTTGATTGGTCCATTTCGTCTCCAAATGTTTAAAGTGCCCTGAGAATCCTCTTTGAACGGAGGTTAATTTTCCATTGTTTTAAGAATATATAAGGGGATGAAATTTTTGTATCGACTTAATTTTATTTTGTAACATTTATGTAGTTTTAAACCAGTTATTTTATATTTTAAACAAAAAGTTTCCACATCTTTATTTTGCCTTTTGTAAAACATCATCTTTGATTTCATTAATTTCGCCCAGTCGTAGATTTCGCCCAATATCATTCCAAAGACAGAAGGCAGACCAGGTGAAAACCTGAACTACAAGCAGATAACTATGTATGTAGGGATATGCATGTATGTATGTATGTATGTATATAAGTATGTATGTACACTGGCTAATTTTTACAACTATACTGTGCATGTTTCGAGAAATGAAGAGGGAGAAATCCCGAAAGCCCATTTTAGAGTAGTACAAACTGATGACTGGGTCAGTACATCATTTACTTCAGTCAAAAGAAATATCTGATTAAATTGACCATGTCTTATGGCATGCAAAACTCTGGAGTGGCTAGGCTCATAAAAAAATATAATGGAATTAAAATGGGATTTATTTATTTTTTTAAAAGTGGTACTTTTACGTGCGTATGCAAAGCTGCCTTTGCATACGCATGTACAAGCACCACCAGAAGAAATCTACCCACACACAGACACATTACTGAAAAACATATATCATCCCGCAGTGATATTTGATTATTGAATACATGACTGTTATTGTTAACAGTTTAATCGACACGTCCTATGACATGGTAATTATTGTCGACTGCCTAGCAAATCGGTTTACGTAAGAAAACATCTGTTGAAAATGGGGTAGATCCAGGAACCAATTGAAAACATACATGTATTCTAAACTCATGGTTATATAAACTGGAACTTGCAAGTATAAAGGTATATTTTTTTTCGTAACATCATGTTCACAATGCTGACCATTGTGGCAATCCTAAATAGTGTTGCATTAGCTTTGCTTATGATATTTAATTTAACAAAAAAAATTTCAGTATAAGATCGAAAGTACACCTTTGGTTTACTTTCTACCCCATGGCCAGGGTCAATTGCACCACCGGATAGTGAATTTTAAATATATCTGCTGCTGCTGCTGCTGGCCATAATGGCAAGCTCTTTATACTTTTGCTAATTTATACTGTCTGCTGATCTGATGTGACAGATATACTATGAAAATATAATTTCTCCTGATTTTCCTGGACATTTTGTATCTGCTGCTTGCATTCTTTCAAGCTATGAAAACAGCTAACAGGGTACATGAGTTATTTCTTAGGATATGTTTCCACTAATACTCATGCATCTGTAGGCCTATACATTAGCCTGCAACATTACCTTGACCTTTTTTCAAGACTCCAAAATGTTGCAAAAGCGATTAAAATGTTTCTTGGCTCATGTAGGCAAAAACATTTATGCTTTTCAGTAAACAAATGTGCAGACAGATAAACTTTTATCAATGCACATGCTGTATAAATAAGAGGAAAAACTCTCCACTCATTGAAGACTCTCCTAAAATGTTCTTTTGTTGCAACGTGTTGCATCATACATGTATACCTATCCTAAAGACTTATACAGAATAATGAGCCCTCTTTAGAAACACTTACACACCTTACTTAAAAGCAATTGAGAAGCACTGAATAGCATCAATTTTACTCTTAGGATTTTTGTATTAAGAGGATGTGACATCCCACAGGTACGGCATTGCCTGCAAATGCTCATATCAAATTGAGTTTTCTCAGTGATCCACAATTCCACATGTTCATTTCTTGTGGACTATAAACTGAATGGCACGTCCCTTATTTCGCAACATGTCCACACTATGAAATATTTCACATTGTACCACGTTTTCCATTTTGGGATAAAGGTGAGCGACTTTGTATTAAAGTGTGTACTAGGCTTTAATAGAAGCAGCAGAGGACTTTGACCCAATCGTTATTCTGCACATGCGCAATTAGGTTATGTTACGGTTATGGTTAGGATGGCGCTGCAAACTTAAATTTATTTTAGACTTAGTTAAATCAATGTCGTATGGTAGTGGCTTAAGTTGTAATGTATTCATTCAAAATTATAATTACAACTTTTTCTTGCAGGCAACAAATGCCACACCTGATGAAGGTAAAACTTTTTCATTTCTTTTTCAAATATTAGCAATTTAATACTAAGCTTGAAGAGCTATATTAATGGCATGCACTTTCAGAATCATTATTATTTAACGTAATTTAAAAAAGTTTTTATTTATTTTATAAGAAAAATTATTCATTTCGAATGATATTTGAGCTAAATTTCTGACTTTAATTTTCGATGAGCACCCAAAATAGGCAACTGCTCTCATTTTAACATGGGCTAAAAAATACGAGATATTAAAGCAAAATTAAAAATAGAAAAACTAATTATAAATGTGTACCAACTTATCACTAGATGAGCAATATTGTTATGTACATATTGCAATTTGAATTTTGAAAATAATAATTTTTGTTGCAGAAAACAAAACATTTGCCTGAACCATATATTTTTTAAAAAAGGAATTCCTCTTTCTCATTTGCTTCAATAGCTTAGCTGTGGGGCACCACTAAACGGCAAAAAGTGGAACTATAACTGTCATCTGCTAATATTCAGAATGGCGTCACACATATAGGCTCTTAAGGTGGCTTCATAGATATTCGTTTTGCTTTTGTCCTTCCTTTACAGCGTTTTTTTGAAACATTATGACAAAATTTAAATTGTTTACGAAACTAGAATGGTAAAATGATTATGTTAAAGGTTTTTTTCATGGCAATACCTTTTAAAATAAACATTTTATAGTTAAATTTGAAAATGACCCGTTTTTTGGTTTTTCCATTGGCACATTTCATGAAAAACTATTTTCGCCTTTTTCAAAATTATCATAAAAAGTTTATTTTGAAAGATTTCTTTAAAAAAAAAACTTAACATTACCACCAACTATTCTAGTTTCTAAAACACTTTGAATTTTTTTTTTCCTTAAGACCCTTCAGAAAAACCTTAAGAAACGAAATTTCTGCTAAGTTTTTAGTGAAATAAAATCTTTCATTTCCTCACTCTGTATGAAATATTTGCCAAAAAAATAAATAAAACAATGAATTTTGATACAAGAAAAAAACACTAGATGGCATAATAAGGCAAACCAACCTTATTCTTTCGAATCTTCTTCTTCTTATCATCATCATCATCATCATCCTCATCCTCATTGTTTTCATTCTTTTCATCCTGATCCTTCACTTTAGGACGTTGCCATGGTGATGGTACACAGCAGAACATTTTTCCTTAAACATCATATCTGGTTGTAGCTGTTATTATTATTATTACAAATAATGAAGCACTAACAGATTCAACCAATTGACATTTCAAGATTTCCAATTTTTTACTCGCTTTTATTTAACTTCATAATTTGTTTGTTTGTTTGTCCACCACCTTCTGGAATATTTGAAAATATAACTCACACTGCAAGGAATTGAACCCATGCCCAACATTACCATGGACTGAGAGCCTGAGACACTAACCACTACACCAAGCATGTCAAACTCGCGGGCCGCATGTGGCCCACAACGAATATCTTTGTGGCCCAGCCCCTGTCGGATCCAGGATTACTGACCATTGTCTGCTTGTCCTTTTTTATACTGTGCTTTTTCAAATCAAAACCTACGTTTCTATAAAAATTGAAGTTTTTGTTTTTTTGTGGCCCACATAAACTTACATCTTGTTTATTTGACCCGTGTTAGCCTGTTGAGTTTGAAATGCTTGCACTACACCAACAAGACAAGAGGGGATTATATTTTGTTCTTTTACTTTTTAGACTTTTTGTTATAAAATCATCATAAAACACAAAAAAAAAACATGTTTTTTGTTTAATTTTCTTGTTTTTCCTTTCAATTCTTAAATTCTTTCTTTGTTTTTGAAGAAACAATAACGTTATTTTTTAATATAATCCCTCTCTTAAGATGATTTTAAAGCGTAAACAAATATCAAACTCATATTATTCTCGTCTTTCAAATGAAAAATGAAATTTGAGAAAATGTTTTAAAAACTAGAAGGAGAAGATGGCTGAATATATATTTATTTTGTTTATGTCACCTTGGATGGCACCACTGAAGTGTCTAATGCAAAGCTCCGTAGATATTTTTTAAAAAAAATTTGGACACAAAAACCGTCAAGAAACAACATTAATAAAAAAAAATTGCAATTGTTTTCAAAACTAGAATAATATAAGATTATGCTAAACGTTTTTTTTTTCTTCGCACTATCTTAAAAAATAAACATTTTGAGAAAATGACACATTTTTCATGTTTGTTTGTTTTTTTTCATTTCGTGAAAAACTATTTTCGCCATTTTCAAAACTGTTATAAAAATTTATTTTTTAAAGATATAAAAAGAAAATTGTTAGCATCATCAGCAACTATTCTAGTTTCTAAAACAGTTTTGAGATGTTCTGTTTTTTATGTAAAGTTTCTCCTAAGAAACATTCGCTTGAAAAAAATATACATTTGTGGAAAAAGAGATTTCTCACTGCAGTGGCGCCATCTGAAGAGACAAAACACAAACTAAATATCTATGCAGCCACCATAACAGTATTTTCATGTGTCTATCTTTCTTTCAAAATAAATTTTGTTGCGAGTTTAAAAAACGACCCCCCCCCCCCATTCTTTAAGCAGACGACATATAGTTTATATAAAAAGTTTATTTTGAAAGATATCATCCAACATCAAGTGATTAAGCTACCCCCGCCGCATCTAGTTTCTTAAATATTTTCTAGTTTACCTTAATTTTCCTTTTCTGAAAGACAGAAATAATTCAAGAGTTCGAAAACCATCTTAAGTAAAAACAAACTTAAAAACTAAAAAAAAAAAATAGCGCTGAGCAGCTCTTGTTTGCTTACTACTTTAAGAACATCATCATCATCATCATCATCCTCATCCTTCAAAATATGAACATCACTAAAAACAAATTGATGTTTTTTCTAGTCATTCATGATGAGTGTTACATTACAACATAAACAACACCATAAACACCAATTCAGAGAAAGCTAGAGAAAAAAAGAAAATCCACAGCTCAACATTTTTTTAAAGTGCTTATTTTTGCATAATTCATTGAAAATGACGATTGATTCTTAACAATTTATCTTCGACTCACTTTTTAGATATAAAAAAAACACCACACACACACTTAAATAAGCAGTCAAATCAGTTTGAACGTTACAGACAGACAGACAGACTGACTATGTGTCTTAATAGAAAGAGAAAATATATCAGCAAAATTTGATATAGAAATAGAATCGCTTCTAAGTTTCTAAACCCACGTATGCTTAACGCAATGAAAGGAGTAAATCCAAAAAAAAAAAAATCCTCAAATCCCCATCCAGAAAAATTAAGAGAAAAATGTTCACGCCTACGCGTACCAACATCATTCCACGTATATATATTTTCTAAAGAAGATCCTTTTTAATTTGTTACGCGTGTATTTAGTCACCAGGGAACCCAAATACATTACTCATTATATCATACAAGAACCCAATTAAATCAAGACGCTATTTAAGTGTCATTCGCCCAGGACCGCACCTAAACTCCACCCCAGTTCCAATAACACATAATCAACTAAACTGATCAGTAAGGGGAGCGCCTCATCAGGAACTCACCTCTTCCTAATATCTCAATATGCAATTTTAACATTCAGAATTTTCAATAATGAAAATGACGCAAAATGGATTCTTCATTCTAATACCTAGTACACACACCTGAAAATTTAAATGCATTTAAATAATAAACGTGTTCTACAGAGCCCCCTGTGAAGGACAAACAAACAATATATCGAATTCAATTTATTCAGTTAATAATCTGAAAATATTGAGTAAATACTTAAATATAATATATAAACTATAATATTTTGCCATGTCTGTCTCTCTGTGAGTCTTTCTACATGTATATATCTTTCTCTCTTTCTGGGATAACGCTGTACAACCATTGAAGCAGATCGGAATTTATATAAATTTGAATAAATGAACTGTTTTTTTTTTCTCAAGGTCAACTATATGTTGCACCCTTCCCATCCAAGAACCCCATGATATTAAATTGGAGAGGGGAAAAGGTTGAAAAGTGTAGAGAGAGAGGGGGGGGGGAGAAAAAAGTGGGAGGGGGTGACGAAAATTGAAATGAAAGGAGTAAAAAAAGGAAAAAACGACGCGCATGCGCACAATTGCCTGTTAATTTTGCTCCCGTCATTTATGACGGGTTACCCCACTAGTAATATATAAACTACTATTGACAAAATATTGATTTAGTATTTCAATTTAAAATATTAATAATAAAGTCAATTTTTATTTGTGTGTATGTCCTTAACTGGATTCCGTATAATTCACTTAAACACATTTAATTTGAATTCATTTAACTCAGTGTGTACAAGGTATTTAAAAAACTCTCTATAAGTTACTTATAGAACGTTTTAGAACACGGCCGGGTTAGTTTGGACACTATGGTGTATGTCCTGTTTGCCTTATTTCAGGGGACTTTTTTATGTTTTGCTGAAATTCTACAGTGTGTTCACCGAGGCTTATGTTTAAGTCCCTCCTTTTGTTTTATGTTTTATTGATTTGTTTTTCTTTTTTTAAAAAAAGAAGATACAATGCAATACAAAATATATATATTCACGTAGAGAACAATATGGTTTTACTTTTGCCTAAAGACAAATGATGCCCCCTTTATGTGAATTATAAATAAACAATAAGTGGAATATCTTGAAGATTGACGTAAAAATAAAATATTCTTAACAAACTTTTGCTTTAAGTTTCGTCAGCAAAAAAGAGAGAAACATCCTTGCTCGTATGCAAAAAACATGGATTCATAATGTTTCTCCATACTATATGTTTTTAATATTCAATAACTTTATCAATTCTTTATCAACTTTATGATTAAGAATTAAAAAGTTCTGATGGAATTTGTTGTTCAAACAAGTAGCATTTTAGATTTACCGAGATTTCCATTTTTAAAAATGAAACCATATTTCTTCTAACTTCAGAATTCCACTTACGGCCTTGGGAAATTTAAATAAATTTATGTACTTTTTTTTAGGGATTATAAAGGATTATTTGGGAATTGTTCCAAACATTTTTGTACTCTTTTCAGAACTTCTCAAAATACTGAAATTTGATAGCACCCATTTTTAATTTATTCTAACCAATTTGTGATTAATGTTAAAAACTAAGTTTTCAGCATGTTTGTTGTCAGATATTTTAAGTTTCAACCGTGCAGTATTTTAGATTTTTTTGAGATTTTCATTTTTAAAAATGAAACCATATTTCCTTTAACCACAAAACTCAAGTTACGGCTTTAGTAAATTTAAATAAATTTATGTACTTTTTTTAAGAGAGATTATAAAGGATTATTTGGGAATAGTTCCAAAAAAAAATTTGGTAGTTTTTTCAGAACATTTCAAGACATTGAAATTTTATGAACCATTTAAAGTTTTGTTTTGTATTTTCTGCAGAATTCTAAGTACCATTATAACCTTCTGGTTAAGCTTTTAGTAAAGAATTAACTAACATAAAGCAAGACGTATATAAAGCTGTATAAACATTGTTTCCGTTGTTTCAGATTAATAAAGACAAGAATTTCGCACGTACAGAAACGTATTATTAGAAACATTATATGATGATAAGGTCACCCCATTTGTTCTAATGTAATGAATATAATGGCAAACTAAAACCTCCCCCCCCCCAAAAAAAGGCTCTACAACACCATATACAATGTATTTATTACATAAGAACCCATCAGCTGATTAACACGATTTGCACATATTTTCTACCGCAAACAACATAAAACATCCGCCCTTTGTGTCGTAACAAACAGCCAAATAAATTGCCATTTTACGAGAAATTGCCTTTTAAATTGGGTCAAGCCATTTTTATACCCCAATCTAAATCATCAATATTTGCAATAAAATAATAGCTAACGAGATTATACGTTCCAAATAGTAGTAAGCGTAAATTCAGTAGCGTACTTAGGATTATTTTTGAGGTTTCCCTGTATGTAAAAGGGACTCTATTATTCATTGTTATTGTAATGTGTTTGTATTTGTCACACACCTACAACACAAGTTATAGTTTTGGATCTTTGTTACCATGGCAACCAAAAAGCAGAACACAATGCTAACTAACTAACACAATGATCAAAGTGCATGTCGTTTAAAATGGTCGTTTCCAAATGTGTAAAAGATACGCAAATAAAACATAATGTAGTTACAAAAAGAAAAAAATTTCAGGTGTTGGTGCGATTGATGAACAAGACTGCAACACATTTCTAAACTCAACACAAAAACCAACGCCTGAATCACTAGCACCTCAACAGATTCAACCACGCTGACCAAGCAGCTTAGCAGATACAACAAAGAAGGCCAGCGAATACGTCGAAAAAGCTCAGTAGATGCAACCAAGCAGCTCAGTGGATGCAACCAATTAGCTCAGCAGATAAAATCAATTACCTCAGCAGATGCAACAAAGTAGTTCAGTTGATTCAACCTAGCATATCTCAGCAGGTGCAACCAATAAGCTCAGCAAATGCAGCCAAGTAGCTCAGTTGATTCAACCTAGCATCTCAGCAGTTGCAATCAAGCAGGCTCAACAGATGCAACTAAGCCGTTTAAACGGATGCAACCGCGCAATGATTTTTAATGAGCTGTTAATCAGACAGTTGCACTGAATTGCATTCCAGAATCAACAAGTTTGAAAAAGTGCCTGTGTCAATGAAGACGCAACCACCCACAGTTCGCATTCAAATTTCTGTTCACATATTCAAATAGAATAGCTACATCATTAAAATAAATAAGCATTAAATATCCTCTCTTCCTCTTTCTCATTACGAGGACTAATGAACAAATAAATGCAAACAACACAACTGTTGGCTCTAACTCGTAATGACGACTGTCATAAATGTTGATTCATAAATCATAACGTAATACACCTATGTGTATAATATGCATATTGTATAGAAAAACATTTTTTCTACACTCGAGTTACACCTGTAGCTATTACTTGCAAAGGTGTTGGTACATCTCATTAACATCTTTACGAATCATTAAAAATAATCTTAAATCGCATTCGTTATTTAAAAAAAACACTTTGTCTCACCTTTCTTTTTGTGGTTCACTTTAAGAAATTAAGAGTGTGCTAGAAACTAGAAGAGTAAAGAAACTCGCCAAAAAGTATTTTTACGTTCTCATCTTTAAAATAAACATTTTATCTGAAATTCGGATAACACGAAATATAACTTCAATCTGGTCCCTTAAAATAGCATAAGAATTCTACTTAACACAGAAGAAATATTTTAGCCTCATTTCGTGTTAAATGATTTCTAATATACAATGAGGCTTTGAAACTGACACAAAAACTCAATTTGAAAAACATGTTATCTAATTTAATTTATCTTCTAGTTTCTAAAACTATTTTCAATTTCTTCTGTAGTTTTTTCAGCAAAATGTGACATTTTTCTTTGAAAATACATCATTTAACATTGAATTTGTTAATATAATTTAATTGTTTAAGATTTTAACTTTTAATTTCAAGACTCCCAAAGTCAAATAAAGAAAACGTTTAATTTGAAAAACATGAAAATACTTAATACTCTTCTTAGTTTCTAGAATTAGTTTCAATTACTTCTGTAGTCATTTTCATCAAAGTGTTCCTGTGTTCTCTTTGAAAACACATCATTTTAACGTTCAATTTGTTAATATATTTAACTGTTTATAAATTTTAACTTTTTAATTTCAAGTCTCCAAAGTCAAATAAAGAAAAAGTCGATATTCAACAATGAACAACAACCAAAAAAAAACCCCCCACATATGAAACAACCTGTTTGGACTTAGTGAGTTTGTAACAACAGACGCACACACACACAGTTGAGATGAAGTCTAAAATGGAAATATCGATTTTCAAATAAAAGACTCAAATAATAATAATGAAAAGAAAAAAAAAACCATCGAAAAACCTAACAAAATTAAATGAATATAAACCACACATATAAACACAAAAAAACACAATTAAAACAACATACAACAAAAAAAAAACATAAAAAATAAGAACGAAACAAAAAAAAAACTCAAAATTTGAACAACAACCAAACAAACAAACAATGGAGATATAAGGAAAAAAAATAATAAAAGTAAAATTAATATAAATTAAATAATAAGGTTTAAAAAAATGAGGTTTTGTTTTGTTTTGAATTTCTAAATACCCTTGTAGAAGAAGAAGAAGAAGAAGTAGAAGTAGTTGAATTGAGCTTGAGTGTTACCTCTCGATGATGATGATGTTGATGATGATGGTGATGAATCTGATGACTACTTGGTTCACGAAATTCAACATGATGTGGACGATGTGGTCTATAATGTGCCTGATCCACCATATTAGGTTGAATATGAGTCACAAACTGAGTCATTTTGTCTTTCTTTCTCTTTAACTTATCAAAATTAAAACTTTAACAGAAGAAAAAAAAACCTCTCAAAAATCTAATTGAAGATCTCTATCCTTAAAAAACCCACCTTTCTGAACTTCAATTTTAAAAAAGAAATTTCATATTTTCAATCAAAAATCATCATCATCTCTCATCATCATGGAACCGTCATTTACAATTGACAGCATCCCCCCTTTCTTAATGAAAACCTTAATTTTTTTTTGTTTCCAAATATTACAAAGAGAGAAAAAGAGGAAACTATTAAATATGTTCTAAAAAATTGAAATTATTATCTGAAGAAATGCAAATAAAAAAACAAAATCACCAACTGAAATAATACAGTGAGATGTTGCAACAGAAACAACTAGGTCTCATGTAATAGAGAGAGAAATAAGAGAAAGTCTCACTCTCTCATTCCAACCAAAAAAAAAAACCCCCTCCAATCTCTCTTGTCTCCCTTGTTCTCTATTCGCTATTTCTACTGGATAGATGGGTTTTTGGAAGTTTCTTGTTGCTTAGCAACGGCTAGAAAGAGAACGCCAACGAGAAAAAGAGAGAGAGAGATGCAGAAATGTAGAGTTCACCATCTTCTATAAAAAAAATATTCAGAAACATCTTCTGAACCCTCAATTGAAATCCAGAAGGATGCTACTTTGTAACTGTAGACTTCAAAAATCACCTACACACACCCTCTGGACTCTCTTTAAACGTTTAAACTTACGCACACACGAGCGACTTTTTTTGTCGTGCGACAATCACAAGATGCAGCGAGCTATACTCGCGATTGTCGCTCATCTTTACACATTAACTACATTTTGTCCATGCGACAGTTAAGCGCCATGAAAAACTAACGCACAAATGTGGGGCGCTGTCGCTCTGCTATTATAGTCAAGACGCAAAAAAAAAAACGTAACAAGTTGCATCATTTTTAGATGCAACTACAAAAACTGTCGCACGCCTGTCTTGTGTAATTTGAAACAATGTGTTTTATTTTTTTTTACTAGCGATTGTCGCTCATCCTTACAATATTAGTAACACATTTGACCATACGACATTAAGCGTCATGAAAAACTATAAATATAAGCCTACTCTAGAGCCTGTGCGACAATTTGTAGTTTGTCCGCATAGTCGCATTGAAACGTATACGTCCCACACGTCACGAGTGTAACAAGTTGAATCAATTTTAGATGCAACTACAAAAAACTGTCGCACGTCTGTCTTTTGTGCCATTTGAAACAATGTTTCATTTTACGCGTCTTTTTGTTGTTGCGACAGAGCGACAAAAAGTCGCTCATGTGGAAGAGCTCTAAAGACAGGCATTTAGAAATCGGGACGAACACAAGTTGGCTCCGCCCTTTTTATGACGACCGGGAACTTCTAATTGGTTTGGTGTGTGATTCGACGTTGAAAAGGGCGGAGCATGTGACGTCAGACTACATAACCAACCAATTAGAAGTTGTGTTCGTCATAAAAAGGGCGGAGACAACTTGTGTTTGTCCCGATTTCTTATTGCCTGTCTCTAGAGTGTCTCCATTCAGGGGTTAGCACTTCCTGAGTAAAAAAAAAAGAAACTCAAAGAGCTCAAAAATGAAATTTACACTTTATAAAACCACAAATTTGAGGTGAAAATCTCACTTCTATAGTTGAAGAGGCCTGAATTCAAGAAAAATGTATCACTTGAACTTCAAGTTTGCTTTTGAAGCCTCATAGAAAAAAAGCATTGTTTTAGTTACGGCTTTTTTTGTGTCTATGTTGACAAAATTGATAACTGCTCATAAAAAAGAAGAGTTCAAGTTGAAGTGACACGTTTTCTCCCTGCATTTGCGCCTGAATAAAATGACTGCGAACATTCTGAGGAAGACACACCAAGTTCGCAACACGCAATTTCGTTAAAGTAAACACAAGTTTACTATTGATTATTAGATTTTGGCGAAACTTAATAGATTGGGAAGTTAAATATTAATGTCTATCGTTGGGTTTTGAATGGCAAACAACAACAAAAAAAAGGATAAAAATCTATAAATTGAATTGACTACAATTTTGTTTATATGCTGAAAATTTTAGTTTGTGAAATTCAACCTTGGCTGTGGTCATCAAACAGCCTCGAGATCTGTAAATGTGGCCAACAAACAATTCTAAAACAAATAAAATTTCAAAATAATAAATATTCCGTTACATTTTCATCATCACGTCATGTTTATTATCATTATTATCTCATGTATATAAATATTGTAGACTTACTGCAGTATATTTAATATATGAATGTAATGGGTGGTATTTTTATTTTGAAATAACTGTTGACATATTTATTTTTTTTTGTATTTTGTCAGTTTAACCGTCATGAAAAATGAAAATAAAGACCCTAATTAGAGCAAAGAACCGAGTTAACTAATGCCAGATGACCACGGAACAACAATCCCATAATATTCTAAACGTAATTAGAAATCGGGACGAACAAAAGTTGGCTCCGCCCTTTTTATGACGACCGGCAACTTCTAATTATTTTGTTGTGTGGTTCGACGTTGAAAAGGGCGGAGCATGTGACGTCAGACTACATAACCAACCAATTAGAAGTTTAGTTCGTCATAAAAAGGGCGGAGCGAACCCGAAGTTCGTCCCGATTTCTAGTTGCCTGTTAATATTCTCCTCCTTTTGAAGGTTTCCATAAACTAACCTGAAAATGTGGTTGAATAATGAATGAATACGACTTCTAATATTACTCATAAATGATAAAAAAAACAATGGAGGAGAAGAAAAAGACAAGGATTCTTCAAGAAAGATTTAAAGGCAAAAAGAAAACAAAACTGATGAATATGAAGAGATATCAAACCACTTCAAAAGTAGTTTTGATATCGATTTGTGGTCTTCAGAAGAATAGAAAAATGTAGGTGGAGTGACTGACAGTCACACTCACTCGAACAATAATACTTTGGAAAAATCAGAAATTGTACAGAGAACAAAAAAAAACCTCCAAAAAATGGAGACGAACAACATTTAAAAAAGGTTATTTTAAAATGAAAACGCCTCTAAGGGTTGGTTTTTACTCCAAACTTTGCTAAGATTCGCAAGCTTTGAAGCTCGTAAAAAATTAGCTCACCAAAGCTTAGCTTGTTCATAAAAACATATGGTCTTGCAAGCTTTACAATATTTTCTAACCTTTATACCCTAAAGAACAGATATACAAAACAATAGAACCCTTCCACTTCTGGAAGCAAAAAAGTGTGACTTGTTCACCCCATTTGTGTATCCGTTTCATGATTGGTGCTTTGAGTTGCTAAGCTTTGAAAAGTTGAACAATTTCAAAGCTAGCTTCATGCTCTGGCGAAGCCAAAAACCTGAAGTCCTGACGTCATTTTTGAAGCTTCTCAGGCTGCTTTGCAAGAGAGTATAAACCAACCCTAAAACTAATGAATAACTATTCTGGCTTTTAGGGATGGTGCTGATTAAGCGCCAAATATAACAAGCGACAAGTTGATTAAACGTCAAACTGAATAAGCGACAATTAGAAAAAAAGCCAAACAAACTAGGCGGTTATTCAGTTTGGCGTTTGTTCAATTTATCGCTTAATCAGTGAACTCCCTTTCAGAAGCAAAATTAACTTAATTAAGAAAAACTATTAAAAAGTGTTATAGAAACTAGAAGAGTTAGCATGCTGTGCAAATTTGAAAATCGCCCAACTTTATGCAGAAGAAATATATTTTAATTTTCGTCTATAAATGTTTATTTTAAAAAAAAATATCAACATGAAAAAAGTGTTTGACACTTCTAGTTTCTAAGACACTATATATTTTACATTTATCATAAACTATATGAATAACTGGTAACTGAATCACCTAATAGTATTTTCATGTTGATATTTTTCAAAATAAACGTTTTATAGACAAACAAAAAATTAAGGCTCAGTTTTCAAACTTAAATAAAAAGCTTATTTTAAAAGATATCAACATGTAGATTATTTCTTGACTCCTCTACTTTCTAACACTTCCAATATACGAGCTCGTATTCTTTAAGTTACTTTAGAATAACCAACCAATTAGAAGTTGCCAGTCGTCATAAAAAGGGCGGAGTCAACTTCTGTTTGTCCCGATTTCTAATTAAAGCCATGAGATAATAAAATTCTATGGCAATTAAAACGTCTGTTAAATTACTAACTTCAGATGATGTTAATCAATTGTGATAGATGACAACAGTCACAAACCATTAAAAAAATCATTACTTAACGGGGTCCTCCTCCATAATTACATTAAACATTCATTTTAATCATATTTACTCATTTGATTGAACCCTATTGGTTGCCGCAAAAACAACTTAACATATCGATCAATCAGTTAGGATTTGATTAGGCGGCCCTCAGTGCATATGAGGCCCATCAGTACTGCCTTAATAAGGATGCTAATCCGTCGTTTGTTAATGGATTATCACCAAATAATAATCCTCACTAATTAAAACACTAATTCTTGGTCCAATTCATGTAGAAGTTAAAAAAAAGGCAAAACAAACAAAAATCCATCTATCCGCCCCGCCCCCCTCCTCCTCCTTCCATTTTATCTGTATCAATCCTAATATTCCTATATATAACAAGCAAACAAACAAGCCAGAAGCAGTTAAGTAACCATGGCAACCAACCAGACAGTCTCCAATGAACAATATAATACATTCTAAAATGGAGCAGCTTTTCCTCTCTATTTACACTCCCAACATCACTTTGTACTCTTTAAATCCAAATAGCATCTTCTTTCTCTTAATGTGCACTATATCCATTACACAACTACGCTGTATTAAGGTGGCTGAATAGATATTTATTTTGTTTCTGTCCCTCCGGATGGCGCCACTCCAGTGGCTATTATGTTCAATGGGAGGTCTCTTTCGCCCACCTCCGGCTTTGACAAAATCTAGATTTTTCAAGCGAACGTTTTTCAAAAGAAACATTACGAAAAAATTCAAAGTGTTTTAGAAACTAGAATAGTTGGTGCTGATAATGCTAAAAGTTTTTTTTTTCATGATGATATCTTTAAAAATAAACTTTTTATAACAGTTTGAAAAAGGCGAAACGAAAAATGTCAATAAAATATCGAAAAAAACGGGTCCATTTTCAAATTGAACTATAAAATGTTGATATTTTAAAACATTACCATGAAAAAACTTTTAAAGATATTCTTCAACCATTCTAGTTTTAAAAACAATTTGATTTTTTTTCGTAATGTTGTTTAACTTGCGTCCCAATTTTCCAAAAAAAAAACATTCATGGAGCTTAAGCATTAGACACTGCAACGGCGCCATCCAGTGGGACAAAAACAAAATAACTATCTATTCAGCCACCTTTAAGGCCTACAGTATTTCTCTTCAAAATCCACGTCTTCGTTTTCATTTTCTATTCTTTTTCTTTTCAGAAAAGAATCTGATCCGAAGTTGTTTTCACTTGAAGTCAATGTCAGTAGATTTCATCTTTTTGAAGGTAAAAAAAAAAATGTAAGAGGCGGTCAATGACGCCCCCACCATAGTAACAAGGTACTGGAGAGACGAGGTGGGAATAAAATTTGACCGAAAGTAACCCCGTGACAAAAGAGTTACAAGCATGAACAGTAATTGCTACTTCCCGTGGCAAAAGAAAAAAAATTACGAGTACAAGGTACACAGATAACATTGTAAAATGGATGGAAAGAGGATTTTTTTCTTCTTCTTCTTCTAAAAGATAAAAACAAGTCCTCTGTAACCCTTTAGAAATTGTAGAAAAATTTCATTTCAAATGACTTGCAACTTGTATTCTATTATTAAGATCCATGCCTTGAATAGCCTCATTACGTATGCCAATTACATATAGAAAGTTATGCAAAAATGTCCGTCTGTCTGTCTGTCCCTGTAGATGTTGTCCTGTAATTTCACATTCCTATACGAGGAGGAGATCCTGATTTTAAATTAAAATTACCAGGTTAAGATTCCTTTGCATAAAACGACAATTCAACGTTTTTTTTTTTTTAAATTTGGACACAAAAACGCCAAGCGAACGTTTTTTTTTTTTAAACATTATGAAAAAAATTGAAATTGTTTTAAAAACTAGAATGGTAGAAGAATATGCTAAAAGTTTTTTCATGACAATGTCTTAAAAAATAAACGATTTTATAGCTCAGTTTGAAGATTGACCCGTTTTTCCATTTTTACATTGACATTTCATGAAAACCTATTTTCGCCTTTTTTTTCAAAGCATTATCACCAACTATTCTAGTTTCTAAAACACAAGAGTTTTCTTGTTGTTGTAATGTTTCTCCTGAAAAACGTTTCGTTTGAAAAAAATATAATTTTTCTCAAAATCACATGTAGGCTAAGAAACCTCCAAATGTAGCCGACGTTTAATCTCATTTTATCTTCATTGTTTATTACAATATTAATTGATTGATTGTGATTTAGTGCGAGTTTTAGTCTGAACAGACACGCTTCAGACATTTTGTCTGAAACGCTGCAGTCAATATATGTCTTATTCAGACAGGTAGTTAGAAATAGATGAAAACTTCAGTTGGCTCCGCCCTTGTTATGAAGACTGGCAACTTCTAATTGGCTAGTTATGTAGCCTGACGTTGAAAAGGGCGGAGCATGTGACGTCAGACTTCATAACCAGCCAATTAGAAGTTGCCAGTCTTCATAACAAGGGCGAAGCCAACTGAAGTTTTCACCTATTTCTAACTGCCTGTCTTATTCAGTGTGTGCCCGACCTTAAGTAAGCATTAGCTTCGACTTAAAAATCATTAAGAATACCATTAGTACGACCATTAGTGGCTGAGTACTCGGTCACTTTGCAATTTAAATGATTCAATAATTACAGTGAATTCCGTTTAACTGGGACACATTGTGCTGAGGATAATTTAACTTAAATTAAACGGATTCCACTGTATTTATAATTTATTTACTCAACATTAGCAAAAGACACAAATTTAGTTTGGAAGGCATCATTATATTTTGTAGTTTTAACATAAATATACAGCTACAACTGTGTTGTTTTTTTTCTGTACCAGCTAGCAGAAGTTGAAAATTCAGTTAACTGACTGACTACTGACGCGCTTCAATATAATACTAGTTTAGTTTTTTTTAAATAACAAATGTTGAACGTTTTCTTAATGCAACAGTATTTTTAAAGAGCCATATTAACAAAAAATGACATTGTACTGTATTATAAAATTATATTTCTTGAATTATAAAATTTATTATAATAGCCTAATAGGTCTACAAATGGTAATTTTAAACAAATTTAAAACAATAAAGAACGGTGCCAAAATAATTTCTTAAAACCAAGATATACATATAATATGTAGTAATAATGTAACTCAACTAAATAGTCCTCTGCCTATAGATAATTCTCTGCCATAGATGTGCATCAACAATAGAGGACACACAACTGTTAATTAGAGCTAAATTCCCTCTCATTTCAATAATACATGCATTTAAATAATAAACGTGGTCTACAGAGCCCTCTGTGAAGCGCAAACAAACAATATGTCGAATTCAATTTATTCAGTTAATAATCTGAAAATATTGCGTTAATACTTAAATATAATTATATAAACTATTGATTAAGTATTTCTATTTAAAATATTAATAATAAAGTCAATTTTTATTTGGTTCTCGTGTCCTTAACTGGATTCCGTATAATTCACCTAAACACATTTAATTTGAATTCATTTAACTCATGTGTGTACAAGACATAATAGTGGGATACGCCTTGGAAAAAAAAGAGATTCAAGGTTCTGTTTATAAAGAAACATACGAGAAAAACGAAACCTTGAAGAGATATTAATCTTGGAGGTTATGCAATTCAAAAGCTCACTCACTCAAGACGTTTTTTCATCTCTCTAACATGTAGTTGAGTTACCTGTATGTATGTTACCAGAATAAACATTGCAGTTCACAGAGAACATGTTGCCATCTAGTGGTCATATTCGTAAACTATAATTTATTAAACTCGATTCACACATTTCAACTTAAACAAAACTTTCAACTTAAATAAAACATGACGTCACGTTCAGACTATGAACATTACGGCTAAATGAATCACTCAAAAAATAATAAATGAAAAATTGTATTATGTTTTTTTACAACAAAAAGAAGTAAAAAGAATAACCCTTCAAGTAAAGTTATGATTTATGATCTCATTAGTACTCTTAGCTGAATGAGAATTAAATCATCCTTACTTCCCAAAGTCTAAACGAAAAAAAAAAAGAACACACGCATACAATAAAACGAGTATTAAAATATAAAACAAAATCTCTCATCTTATAGGGCCTTAAGCACACAGACCACTTTTAATTGTGTACCAAGGTTAGCGTCCTTCCATAGAAAGTACATCGCAACGACAGCCCAGCGACTTTCGACTTCGTTTTATCGCCTTAAAAGTCTTTCTAAAGTCACCTTGTGTGTTCCAACCCTTAAGCTCAAATTCAAGAAGGCAACTTATGCACACATACTGTGTGGTGCCACAAAGTGGTTGACACGATTTGCTCGATGTGAATCACCACCAAAAGCAATGGCCTACTGTCAGTGTGGGCCACTGGTATATGACCAATATCATCAGATTCATGGAAGGACTCAACCACTCATCGCCACAGTGGTCCAAAAAAAACCGGTGGCAGTGGTTCGTGTAAATACTCCCTTATGAGCTAATGTTAAACTAATGAATTTTTGCAAGATTCCAAGAAACGTCCTATTGGAAGTTGATGAGTTTAGCACTAGCTATGACTATCTCACACGGAGCAATAATTATGAATACGACCCTCAGAAGAAGATTCCAGCATATAACTCTCCTATTTTTTTTATTAAATACAAATAAACATTGTTTGCTATGTTGAAACTCTTACTCAGAATCAGAGGGTTCAAGTTGAAGTTCAAGTGTCACATTTCTTTCTTGAAATTCTTTAATGCCTTGAGGCATCAGGCATAATTCGCCTAATCATCTTCAATTTGAACTCAATGGAAACAACCAATTTTTCCATAAAAAAAAATAATAATAAACCACTTTCTTTCATACACTTTTTTTTGGTTTTCGTGACGAAGAAGAGCTGGAAAGGAAGAAGGGAAGGGGGGATTATAAGGGAGAGACTAGAGAGGTCAGTGAAGTTTGTTTCCTGGAAGAGCCTTGTTGTTTTCTAGGGTTCTGAACTTTTGTCTGGGGGTCCTCTTTCTCTCTTTGTAACTCACAATCAACCTCCCTTTTTTTTCTAAATTGATCTATATTCAACATTACACAATGTAAGGAATTTCATCCTTGACTATTAGTTTTTTCTTTCATTTTTTATTATTCGCTTTTATTTAACTTCATAATTTGTTTGTATATTTTAAATAAATTCACACTGCACGGGGATTGAGAACTTATGAACCCGATTACCATGGGCTGAGAGCCTGAGACACTAACCACTACACCAACAAGACAAGAGGGAATTATACTTGGTTTTGTTTTGACTTTTTAGACCTTTTGTATGCTATAAAAGCAAGTATCACAAAAAAACATGTTTTTTGTTTAATTTTCTTGTTCACAATTGGAACTGACTCTCATACCATTTCATAGAATTATACTACAGTAAAACGTGGATAAAACTGACCCCTTTACCAAAACGGAAACCTAAAAAAAAGTCTGGAAACTTATCCTATTCAGTTTGTGTTTTACGTACCTCTTAACAAAAAGGAAAAATTGTCTGGAATCACGGAATTCCGTTTTATTCAGGTTTCACTGTACATAATAATTTTGAAACTTGATATTTACTATGTACAGAAAATATTCATTAAATTTACACTGAAAAAAATGGGGGGACATAAACCTCAAAATCTAAAATCTAGTAACTCCCCCCACCCCCCCCCCCCCAAAAAAAAATAAGGTCGCCACTGAGAGAGAAAGACACAATAAAAGTTTACTGATAAATGATAATAATAATTATAGAAACAAAACTCAGCAGAACGGAAAACAATAGAAATGAAAAAAGGGAGAAAAAAAAAGTTAAGAATGAAAGTAAAAAATAGTAAAAAAAAGAAATTTCATTCTATTTTATTGTGAAAGTCAATTAGAAAGTGAAGTGAAACGTTCACTTGTGAACTCCTGGCAAAAAAATGTACTCATACCAAACACAAACAAGATAAAATATTTTATTTTCAACTATAAATCCTCTCATATATTATTTACACAATTATTTTCTTTTTCACTCTCTCTCTTATCGACAAGAGCAATAAATATTTAATATTGAAAACATTCCAAATGTCTTAAGTTGTTCTTCTTCTTGAGTCATCTCTACTTTTATAATTGACGTATTTACACTTTTATATCAAATGTTTCAAAATTAATTGGATTTCAGAACCAATTATTATTACAATGATTTCTGACGCGTTGTAATAATATAAAAAATGACCACTTGTGTCCATCAATCTTGTTTAGATCATCAGAAGTTGATTGACGTTTTTCAGTTGAGAAGTGACGACGACGACCTAATTTATTTTAATCATTTAACATTTTTTTGGTTAAATAATTTAAATGACGTCACTTGTCTTATAAAAAAACTGGTTTTTAGTGGTCCATTAAGAAGAAGACAATTTTTTTTTTAAATTTCTATTTATGATGATGATGGTGACTTGAAAATGTTTCATCAACCTGTTAAACCTTTAGTCGAAACCATTTTATCATGTAGTAAATATCAAAAGTTAAACAAAACTTGTATCACACAAAAAGATAAAACGTATATTTTGTAGAATAAAGTGTGTTCAACGGGTTAAATTGCACAATAATAGAAAGAAAAAAAATGGAATCCGAATTGCTTCAAACCGAGACAGGCAATTAGAAAACGGGATGAACAGAACTTGGCTCCGCCCTTTTTATGACGAACGACAACTTCTAATAAGTTGGCTATGTAGTTTGACGTCACATGCACCGCCCTTTTCAACGTCGAACCACACAACAAACCAATTAGAAGTTGCCAGTCGTCTTAAAAAGGGCGGAGCCAACTTGTGTTCGTCCCGTTTTCTAATTGCCTGTCAAACAGTGTCACTGCACTTCACAAAAAAAAAGGAAGTGCTCAGTAAAACTTTGATCATTACCAAGAAATTTAAAGTTTGTTAGGAAATATTACAAAATTAACTTCCATTACTTGACAATATTCAAAATAAATGTTTTCTGGCAGTTTGCAAAAAAAGATCAACCACCTTTATGGCGCAGTCACACTAGGCTTGTTTCCCAGCCGCTGGTTGCTGCTGGCTGGTTGTAGCGCTCTAGCTGCATAGTCTGAACTGCTACTAGCAGCTGCTTTCTCCAGCGGGCTAGTGATTTTAACAGCGGCTGGTGAAGTTGGACATGTCCAACTTTAGCAGCTACCAGCTGGTCATGTGACTCCCTTCCTGCTGCTGCCATCTAGTGTGAACTTTTTGTTGCTAGTAGTGGCACTAGTGGTAGTTGAAACTCCACTGCTTGGGTTGGTTGTTGTTAGAGATTGTGTTTTTGCAAGACGGTGATTGGATGACTTGCACTGCTAATACCAGCAGTGACTGGACAAGTGTGAACTCAAAGCAGCTGCTGCTTGCTGTTGCTGCTAATAGCCAGCAGTAACCAGCGGCTTGTAAACCAGCTTAGTGTGACTGCGCCTTAAAGGTGGTTTTGAAAGTGTATGTAAATGACCCTCAAAACTTTGATTAATCTGTCATTCAGATACAAAATGAAGAAAAACTAGAAAGTGTTTTAGAAACTAGAAGGTTAGCTCAATCACTAAAGGACATTTTCATGTTGATATCTTTCAAAATAAGCTTTTTATGTGAATTTGAAAATGACATCAACTTTAAACAAACGATATTTTTTAAGTTTGTCTTTAAAAACTTTATTTTGAAATTATCCACACTAAAGTACACGTAAATGATTGAGATTCTAGTTTCTAAAACCCCTTTCTAGTTTGTTTTAATTTTTCTACTGAAAGACAGAATAAATAAAAGAGTTCGCAAATCAGCCATTGCATAAACCATCTTAAAAAGTTATAAATCTAATAGTTATAAACTGTTAAAACGTTTATTTTAAAATAAAATATACACAACGCCATCAAATTATTCTTTGTGATTTCATTACTTTTCTACTTTTTAACAAATTTGAATTTCTCACTTACGACGTGCTCATTAAAATGTGCTCGTTATTTATTTTTATATTAAAATAGAATGGAATGTGTGTTTGTAAACATATTTCCTGTTACCAAACACCCTTTGACAACAACTGTCACCAATAGGACAGGATGTCACTGCACTCATTTTTCTTTCAACTACACATACAAATTAACCCAGAAATCAATCCAAAACATAAATGTGTGGGAGGTGGAATGTTATATTGGGAGGGTAGCCACATCATTCTATTCATCCACCATTCCCATCCATATCCAATTCACTAACTGTTTGAATGGGAACCCCAGTTCTCAATGGACAACTAGCTATTAATTCAAGCTTGAATGACAGTCCTGTGAAGAGAAGCAAAAAAAAAACGCCCCTATCATCACACAAGCAACTTTCTATCAAACTTCCTTGCAATAAAACTTGCAATGAAATATGCAACTCAAAAGAGTTTTAGTGCGATTCGCAACTTGATGATGTTCAACTTCTGAGACACTTGTTATGATAATTGCAATAAATATCCTCTTACTACTGTTGCCAACTACTAATTTGGTGGGTGCAAATGTAGCAGCAGCGCTAGTGCAATGTCACCAGCAACCGTTGCTGGTTGCAAGCTTGCATTGTTGCCTAATTTGCGCTTGGCCTAAAACCACGAACCTATAGGTTTCAACCTGTAGGTGAACAAACCAGTTACTCATACAAAGTAAAACGTTACCATATAAAACAATAAAACAGGTGGCAGACAACAGAAGAAACACCTTTTTTTTTTTTTGCAACTCGATGTATAATAAGGAAGACGAAAGTATATACAGAGGAGCCATATTTTATTATTTAATGTTTTATATTATACGACATGTCATCTTTTTTTTAACAGGTTCTGTAAACAACATTCAAATGAGTCAAATGTGAAACTATCAATCGTCATGTTTTTTTTGCAACGTTTGTTAACTTGTTATACCTGATGATATTATATGCAATGGTAGTTAAGTAGGCCTACCCTTGGCAACATCATTCTCAGTATAAACTTAAAATTGGAATACACACATACAACATGTATTAAGAAGAGGAAATATAAACTAAATTTGAAACTTCTGAGAATCTTATTAAATGTACACCATTTTTTTAAAAAAAGCATATCCACACATTAAAAGTCTTTTTATATTTAATTTATTTTTAGATATGTTCATTTTTTAGATTACTTTTATTATCGAATTTGCCAATGAGTCAAACAGGGGTGTTGAACTGGTCCATCCAGCATTTTCCCGATGGGCCTCTTAGTTTGAGGGCCGCGTTGGCGGTATCCTTTTCGGTCGACAAGCCTCAGGGATTGGATTGGAGGCTAACAGTGACGTCAATAAAAAGTGATAGGGAGCGGTGAATGAAGAGCTACAAAAAAAATATAACATTTTCTCCCTAACCCCTATCCTAACCAAACCGAACCGAACCTAACTATTTCGTTCCTCACCGCTCCTTATTACTTTTTATTGACGTCACTATTAGCCTCCAATCCAATCCCTCAGGCTTGTCGACCGAAAAGGAACACACCGCCGCGTTTTCCATTAGAACAATGGTCTACAAAGTGGAGTGCGTGAGATGGTGGTCCACGGGTGTATGTGAGATTTGCAATCAATTGATATGATATTTATTCAATTTTATTGACAATTATGCTATGTTAGAATCTTGTTTGCACCAGAAAGTGTGCTAAACAGTAAAATGGTGGCTGTCAAGTAACTCTGGTTATTTATTTCGGGGATGCGTGTGCTCCGTTTTTTTTTTAGTAAGTAGGGGGGTGCACGACCAAAAATGTTTGGGAGACCACTGCGTTAGAGGGCTGAAATTTATGATGAAACTCGATAAAAGTTTAAAAAATCGTACAAGAAAAAGATCAGAAAGCTGATTGTTTTATTTTTTTAACAATAGAAAAGTAAAAAAAAATAAAATGGCACATTTTGTGAGAAATAAAAGAATGGAAACTAGAAAAAATATTTTAGAAACACAAAATAGTTTTCCTGGTTTCAGATTTTTTTTTTAAAAAAATTGCTCGCTACGCTTATAAAAAGTTTGTATAAAATAGCAACAACAAAAAAACCCTGACATTTATTGTAGGCAATGATAAAAATAGAATCCATGTGTCATTCTAGGCATTTTTGGAGTTTCTTAATCCTTCAGTCTTGACTTGTCAGTCCATGGACGTGGTAATATACACAATCTTTTTTTTTTGTTTAAAATGTAATGCTAAGCAATTAGTAAAAACGGAGAAAAAACGGCGCAGTCCACACAGAAAATGAAAGGATTGCCAAGCCAAAATTGACCGTGTATTAACAACTTCAAAGCCAGGTAAGTAGTTTTTTCCCGGGTCCTCTCCGCCGCCAATGAAATCAAAAAGAAGAAAATCTTGTTCTGAAATTATAATGAAGTTTCAGTCCAAAGATTTATTAGAAGAAAATGGCAAATTACAAAAAAATGTAAATTTCTTCTGAATGTTGCTGATTGGTATACACTAACATGAGCTTTTGTCTTGTTATAAAAATGCAAATTACAGATTTTTTTCTTGGCAGAATGACAATGGAAACCCAACCATCCAGGAACCATATTAACAACAATATCCGGCACTGGTCCCATTTGTGCATTCTTTTTTTTTTCTACATTCCTTTATTCCATAGGGTCGTAGTGGTTAACATTAAAGACCCAGCTGAATGTAAGCCAAGAAGACCTTAAAGGAGTGGGTTTAAAGGATCAGCTGTTCGTGATGATGAAGATTATTGCTCTTATGGGGTGGTGGTGGTGGTGGGATCCGGTGAAAGATATTTAACTATCATAATACCATCATGCCAATCCCACGTTTCTTTTTTTGTTGCTACAAAAGAAATTTCGTGCAAAATATGAATGCCCATCCCAATCTCCTAGTGAGAAAAAGAGAATTAAAAAAACCACACGAAAAAAAATGTCCAGAAATGAATAAAAGAATATTTACAGTAAGTGTCCATATTATATTTCTAGGACAAACATAATTGCCACAGACAGACAGACAAGCCCTCAAAATGGCCTGTGTGAAGATTAGGAAATGAAGAAGTTTGAAAAGTAATGGATGGAACCTACTTTCATCATCCAATTAATTAATTTGAAATGTTCATCATCCTAACTGAAATTTAGTACATCATCGACCTCCAACTAAAAAAAAAATGAAACAGCTGCAACTTCACACTGAATTTCAGCCGGAAAAAAAAATTACATCTCAAGAATAAATCATTGAAGTAAGAAAAAAACACTTTGATCATTCCCCCATTTTAATTAAAAAAAATACTCAAATATTAGAAACAAGAATAATAAATGAATTAAATGAAAGTATTTTCATCATGTTATCGTTTAAAATAAACTTGTTATGTAAATTTGAAAATATCAAGTTTAATTTTGAAAAGATTATTGCAAAAAAAACGTAAATTTTGACACTTTTTTTTTCAAAAACCGCCATAAAATGTTTATTTTAAAAGATATTAAAAATGAAAAATTAAAATACCTTTAGCTAACTCATTTACTAAGCACTACTTAGTTTTCAATTTTTTTAAAACCTGTTTTAACATTGCAAAAATTTACTACCAACCAACCATACAACGAAATGCACAAAAAAAAAGGGTATACAGGGTGTTCTCACAAATCGGTGGAACACCGATGACACGGAGAACACCCTGTATACAAAGGAAAATGCCGGATGGAATTAAAACTATAGACACAGGCCCGGGGGACGGAATCTTTTCGGCTCAGCAAGCCGGATGGGGGCATACTAGAGATCGAATTCGATCAACATTTTTCCGATTCGGGCCGGTCTAGTGTGGAGGAGCCGTACGGCTTCCTTGAAGTCCCTAGACTCTCACACCCAATCACAGCTGCTCGGTTCCATTTTTTTACACTGCAATTCCTGCTTCCGAGCCGATTTGGGCCAGAGTATGTGGTAACCATTAAATGACGACGAGAGTCAAATGAGGAGGCTAGCAGAGAGAGGCTAGAATCGCCTTCTAATAGCTAGCCTCCACATTCCAACCCTCCTCATCGGTCGAGATAGAGTAGGATATAGATACCACCCCAAAATTACATAAGCATAAATATTGCAATACGTACACCCTGTAGAAAAATATCGTTCTATTCTTGATCACTGATCGGCTGATCAATCATTATTGTTCTTCATTTCAGTTGGTGCCAACTTAGCTTCCCCCATCAGATGCAGAAAAAAACACTTTTGGAATGTGCAAGGACGAAGTTTGTCAATTACATCAGTGCAAACCCTCAATTGTAATATTTTTTTTTTACAAAATCAGCAAATTATGAATGACGTCACGCATGATCGTTATGTTTTCAATGTTGTTTCAAGTCTATTGTGTCTTGTGCCAACAAGTGGATTTAAGTCGGTTTTAGTGGGTGAATTGATATAAAATTGAACACGCCCTTTTAAACAAAAGGTCATCATCATCATCATCATCATCATCATCAACCGAGCCAAAAAAAGATCCCTGACAATCAGTGAAATAAAATTTATACAATTTTTAAAAAAAAAATGGATCGTGGGTTGAAAACTTTTCAGCTTTTCCATTTCCTATATATATATATATCATAATTCATTTTATTGTTCGTCTTATTATATATTAATATGATCCTCGACATTAAGTGGCAATTGGTAGAAGAAAAAAACAGACAATCAAGACTAGAAACCGGTTCAGAAAGAAAAAAACGTCTTAATAAGAACCATCCCCTTTTTTTCCTTCTTAAAAAGAGGCGGCAAGAAAAGGAGGGTTCAGCAACAAACCTTAAAGTGGTCAAATTGCATCAACCAACCTACTTTTATATTACATTATTACGAAGAAGCACGACCTCCATTTATATTTAATCATAATCATTATTATTATATAAAGGATAACTAGATAGACAGAAAAAAAGAAAAACAATTTTCTCTTTAAAATTAAAAGACAAAAACGGTCATCTTGTAGAAATGAACGTGAAATTAAGCTTTGTTTGTATAGCATGATGTTAATGGGTCACTCTCATCCATCACTGGCCATAAAACACCACACACTAGTTAGTACTTGAGGTCACCTCAAATTTCACTTTCTCTCTCTCTCTCTTTGCATTCTTTAAGAATGAAACACACATTAGCCTCAAATTCTAGTTCCAGAATATTAGTTTTAAAAACAAATTGTCACATTAATTCTGGACACAAGTCACACTAAAGAAGACAACCTTCAAGTGTTAAGGCTCCGGTCAGTCTAGCCTCGAGAGTGTGACTATAGGCAATATCATCATGTAGCAGTAGAATTGTTAAAACAATTCATTGCGAGACTAAGCTTTTTTTATTTAAAAAAAATTCTTTGATTATTCTGTCTTTGTGAAGACAAATCTGAAAATGTATTAGAAACTAGAAAGGTAGCTCAATCACTTAAAAGGTATTTTAATATTCTTATCTTTTAAAATAAGCTTTTTATTTATTTTAGTTTGAAAATGAACCAACTATAAATAAGATGTTTTTTTTTTAAATTTTTGTCTATAAAATTTTTTTAAGGATATCAACACCCTTCTAGTTTCTAAAACACTTTCTAGCCTCTATCAATTTTGCCTCTTGAAAGACAGAATTAATCAAAAGTTCGAAAATCAGCAACTATTCATAAAACAGTTCAGTAAAAATGAAACATGAATTTCCACAATTCCTTTTTTTTATTGTTTTTATGTAAATTCAATGAATTTTTTCCTGAATTTCTGACCAAATTTCATTCCATGTCAAAAATCAGCAGGATTACATTTAAAAATCAATTTCTAAATTTGAATTCATAACTGAAAATAACCAAATAATAAATAAGCGTATAATAATAATAAACACATAGTAAAAATAAGTTGTATTTAATTGTTAGGGTTATATAAATATTATTTTAACTTCTACTTGGGTTACAATAATTTCAAATTTTCAATGTTCAATAACTTCCGTTACAGGCTTCCGTATCTATGATGGTAAATGTAAGTTGCATAAAGGTACATTCTTATAACAGTAATATGGTGGCTACGGTTGGGTTCCGTGTCTATTTCATATAAAGAGGGGGGGGGGGGCAGAAATACCAACTCACTTCCTTGTTTTATTCTGACATTAGTAAACAAGAATAAAAGTCAAGGCTCCTCCTAGAATTTTAAATGGCAGTCAACGCCTACGCTAGGTGGCGTCCTACTCAATCAAACCAACTAACACACACACACACACACACACACTCAACAACATAGAAAATATGGCACGTTGCCAACAAATGAAAATTTTTTTCCAAATTAAATAATTCCTTCTTCTTATTCATAATAAGGAGGAATTCAATTATCTTTACAAAATTGAATGACAAAACATTAAAAAACAGGAACCCCCTTCTTCAAAAATAAAAATGTCGCCAATATTCATCTGTAATGATGACGTCACACCTAGTATACATCCGCAAGAAACATAACGGAAGACGCAAACATAAAGAAAAAAAAAGAGCTGTCATAACTACTAAAAATAATTACAATTTCTAATAATGATTGATTATTACACACATAAGTGCAATTAGTCATTTTTTTGTGAGACACTGTAGACAAGTTAGAATTTGAACAAACAAAACAAAAAATGGAGATTTAAATCTATTTAACCTTGACCAATGAAAATGACATAACATTTTTCGCCTTCTCCCCTTTTTTTAAAGTTATATTATAAATATAAATATTGCCAACTTACAAATGACAATATTAGAAACACACCCAATTTTCTTTGACCCTCAAAAATTTATGTTAAAAACTATGAAACGAATTATCCTAATATAATTACAATAAAATGTCAATTAGTAATATTTGTGCAAAAGAAAAAAAAATCTAATCAAAACTCCATTAATTTGTGTAATTGAGAAAGAAAAAGAAACATAATTAGTGATGACGTCATCTACCAAGGACACATAATAAACAACGTTTTAAAAATAATTAGATGAGAAGAAAATACGAAAATAAAAAAGTAAACAATCTTAATTAAAGTTATACCACGTCTAATTTAGACTTTAAAATGGTTTAATTTTCAGGTCTTTGCACAAATAAAATAGCTATAAAAATGCTAAAAAATAAAAGTAAACTTCCGCATAAAACATGTCAATAATAAAAAAACAAACAATAATAAAATAGAGAGACGATTAAAATGTTTGCGTTTACGTCACACATGAAGCACGGACGACGATGCATGGCTACCGCCGCACTTACGTCATCAAGAACAACATAACACACAGGCATTTAGAAATCGGGACGTACACAAGTTGGCTCCGCCCTTTTTATGACGACCGGCAACTTCTAATTGGTTTGTTGTGTGGTTTGACGTTGAAAAGGGCGGAGCATGTGACTTGAGACTACATAACCAACAAATTAGAAGTTTGCCGTTCGTCATAAAAAGGGCGGAGCCAAATTGTGTTCATCCCGATTTCTAAATGCCTGTCATTACACTACTGCACACACACACACGTCTACGTAAACGTCAACGGCGCAAAACAACATTAAATCCTTGTTCTCATAGAATAAGATAAATCAATGTAAGACCACCCCCCCCCCCCCCCCCCTATGTATCAAGTGTTACTGATCCGTAAACTATTGCAACATTTTCAGTAGGAAGTTTTTTCTTTCTTACCGTGTGTCCATTTTATGAGCTTAAAAATCCTTCCTTTACTTAACTTTGCTCTTAATTATAATTTTTATAAGATGGCCCCTTACGAACAACAGCTGATTTGCAGAACCTCCTTGATTTATTTTTTCAAGAAAATTTTTAAAAGAAAATATTTTAGAAACTAGAAGGGTATTTCGAAACACTTAAGGATATTTTCATATTGATATATTTCAAAATAACATTATTTATAGATATAAAAAAAATATCGTCTTCTTTAAAAAGCGTCGTTTGTTTAAAATTGGATCATTTTTAAACTCACATAAAAAAGCTTATTTTGAAAGATATCACTATAAAAAAATAACCGTGTTTGAACTACACTTAAAATTACTAAAACAATTTCAATTTGCTTCTGAAAGACAGAATAATCAAGAGTTCGAGGGGCGTTTTATACTTTAAAACCACCTTAAGAAAAAATTGAGAAAGTATTTTAAAAAATTACGATAACCCAATAAATTAATGTAGCCCTGCCTACTTTTAATCCTTTATTAGACAAATAAGGTTTTTTTTAAAAAAAGTTTTCATGTCAATGTTTCAAAAAAACAAACAAAAAACAATGAAAAAGCAACAATTTCAGTTTATCAGTTTACCCTTCTAGTTTCTAAAGCACTTTGTACTTCCCTCTTATTTTACTCTAAAAAGACAAAATGATCACAGTTTGCGGGATGTGTTATACAATTTGCACTTTAAAACCTACCAAATTGACAGTATTTTTTAAAAAGTAGAAGAGTAACAACCAAATTGAAAGTATTTTTAAAAAAAGTAGAAGAGTAACATAACCGAATTGATAGTATTTTTAAAAAAGTAGAAGAGTAAAATAGGCCTAACCAAATTGAAAGTATTTTTTAAAAAGTAGAAGAGTAACGCAACCAAATTGATAGTATTTTAAAAAGTAGAAGAGTAACGCAATCAAATTGATAGTATTTTTTAAAAAGGTAGAAGAGTAACAATAAATTTAATGTACTTTTTTTCATTATTATATGAGTTAGAAAAATACGTTTTTTGAAAATTATTCCTGTCAATGTTTCCAAAAGAATGAAATCTGACGAATTTATGTAGAAATCAGTAATATTTGAAAAGTGTCATTAAAAGTTTTATTTTTAACACATTTTTTGCTCTTCGATATTGAAAAAAAAAACACAACAATTTCAGTTTATCCTGTTTGATTCTGAGTAAAAATTGAGGGAAAACAAGGTTTTTGAACAGACGGACAACCGCCGAAAAAAATTGTTTACAACAAGTTTTGCAGAAAAAACAACAACCAGAATTGAAAATCGTCTCCCTGTTTTTTTAACCTGAGTGTCACCTTTATATATTAAATCTATGCACACACGTATAAAAACCACCTACCGACCGACCTTTAAAAGAAAACCAGACAACCCTCTCTCTCCCTCCCCCTACACACATTAAACAGGGGTTTACAAGAAAAAAGTTCACAAACTGAACGGAGAGAAAAGAAAAATAAACGAAACTTTTTACCTGAGCTTGAAGCAAATCTACCGGTTGAATTTCAGTTTCACCGTCCAACGAAGGCATTTTATAATTGTTTATTGGTTCATTCAACAACAACAAAAAAAACAATTCACAAAATCACAACCGATATGAGAACTTTACTATAAAACAACAACTAAACAAAATATCCAAACGAAATCATGTGTGTAAAAACCAAACCACCGCCGTCGCCTCGTCAGTTCGTCCCCATTCGTTCGCAATCTCACTTGCCAGTCGCCACTTAACATTTGCGGCTAAGCTAAGAATGCCCAATTCTGAGTCGATTAATCGGAGAATCGATTTTTTGCTTCTCATTAATCGATTCGACACCTTTCGATTAATCGATTCAAATCAAGCCGATTCAACTTTCTTTTTTTTATAAATAAAGTTCCATTAACATGATATTTTTTATTATTTATTAATGTTTTTGTTATTTTTATAGTTGTTTAGTTTTGTTATTTTTCAAGTTTCAATTCCTTGATTATTCTATGTTTAGCAAAATTATGACGTCATTATAAAAATCGAATCGAATCCGTTCATTTTCCGATTATTAATCGGAATCGAAACATCCGATGCGATTCGATTCATATGAATCAATTCAACAAACAAGTTTGGTCATGACTACTACAGCGCCATCTATTGTGCAACACAAACAACCTAACATTTATTTCTTCATGGCGTCCAAATGAGATGTTGCACCCCTAGCGGTGAAAAAATATAAAAATGGCAGAATGTATACAATTGTTATAGAACGCATACTCTTTGTTAATTTCTACGCACTCTGAACGCTCTATTAGCTCTGACTATAACGACTACGTTTACAAATGCTACAGATCGCGCATTCTAAATGATATACTATATACTCCATTCACTCCTTTATAGCCTATGAGATTTTATTCAACATTACTATGAACTATAACCTGCCTCATCGTTTTGGAAAACTTGTGATGTCAGAGGGGTTGACAAAAAATTTTGAATTGTGTAATTTAGTCTAATAAAAAAAGGATGATATCAACAGTTTAAACAAAAGTAGCTGAATTCTTTTATTACCCGTTTCTAATTAGACAAATGACACAATCCTAAATTTTTCGACAACCCATTTGACGTCATAAGCTTCCTCTTACGATGAAGCAGGTCAACTCATAAACATAATTAATTTTGCATATTTATAATAAAAATGTTACAACAAAAATGAAAAACCACCTTCTTTTACTTCTTTCAAACTATGTCCAACCCCTTCCTAATAGAATACTCAAAATACTTCTAGGAATCACGTTATAGTAAAAGACGTGATTAGAATTCTAAATTTTGGCGCCAAAAGAGGACACAACAATGAACAACCAGCACATATTTAAACACCACTGTTAATTACTACGATGTAACTTGCGTGACGTCATATCAATGTATATCTAAAGTGTTGACGTCATAACTAAGGCAACCGTTGAAGCTAGTAAGAAATTTCAATACGCATGCGCACCTAAATTTTTACTGACCACACATATCTGTTAACAACGTCACATGTTTGAAACCAACCCTAGTTGTCCTAATATGGCATCTTTTTTTTTTTTGCGTTTAATAAGTTAACCAACATTACGCCATTTTAGTTTGCCCAATGTAATATTTTTCAACCAAAACTTATACTACACCCTATACATCAAATTATTAACGAGAAAAGATTCTTTATGCCATATATTATTTTTCTTTATCCAGCTAACAACCATTAACCTTTGTATAAAACAGTAATTTTGATTGGGTGAACCGCATTGACTGGAATGTAAGCAATGTTGTTATTGGTTTATTCAAATGCAAAGCTTTTAAAACCGGCTTTTAACGTCTGTTGGTAAAGAAATCATAACTGAACTTTTGTGTGGCGTTATTTTTGTATGTTAGTTGTTTCTTTGTTTCTCTATCTGTTTTTATCCTTAAGTTTTGCTCATTTTTTGGTGTCTTTCTATGTAGATTTCAGTGTATTTCTTTGAAGAAAAATGGAGGATTACATCAAAATTGAAAAGATTGGCGAAGGTGAGATTCAAAATAACTTTAGAAAGTTGAAAGTGGTTTCAATGTGTGACGTCATTTCAATGTTAAGCTATGGACCAGGGTAGGGTCCTAGCCTAACCTTAAACTACGAGATGACGTCACCAGCGTAGTTACACATTTGAGCTGACTTTTTCTATTTAAATAAAGGGACCTATGGAGTTGTTTATAAAGGCCGTAATAAGAGAACTGGACAGGTAGTTGCTTTGAAGAAAATTCGACTCGAAAGCGAAGAAGAGGGAGTTCCTTCGACCGCTATTCGAGAAATCTCGCTCCTCAAAGAACTTCATCACAAGAACATTGTTTGGTAATGAATTTCGAGCTACGAAAACTCTGGTTAACGTCTAATACGAAAGAAATCATTTAAGTCTTTGCTGAACAAAGACAATGAGCACATTTTTTAAAAAAAAAAAACAACTTTCAAGAAATATTTGAAACTAGAAGAGTAATGAAGTGCATACATGACTTTCCTTAACAGCTTGAAAACATATGAGATGTTAAATTGTTCTTTCAAACTGTCTGAATAGTTCATTTTCAGTAGTTATCAATATGAAAATTATTTTAAAGCCTCAATATACACAACCACTAGATAACGATTTCAAGTGGTTGCTTTTGTACAATACACCGACCACTTTTTGCAGTCTATCAGGACCACTAAATGTTGCTCGTCTGTGAACAACTTAGAATTCTTTGACGAATTACTTTAAAATTGCGCAATCAAAATGTTAAAAAAAAATCAATGATTTATGTTTTAATTTTTCTTAAGTTTGGAAGACGTTTTGCTTCAGGAAAGTCGACTGTACTTGGTTTTCGAGTTCTTGTCTATGGATCTCAAGAAATACATAGATACGTTTCCGAGTGGCCAAGGAATGGACAAGAAAGTGGTCAAAGTACGGCCTCAAGACACAACGATACATTATGTTACTGAAACTTACTCTCTTGTGTGTGTGTTTGACAGAGTTATCTGCATCAGATTATCGATGGAATCCTTTTTTGTCATCAACGTCGTGTCTTACATCGTGATCTGAAACCTCAGAACCTTCTGATCGATCGAAAAGGTCTGATCAAGATTGCCGATTTTGGATTAGCGAGAGCATTCGGTATTCCTGTCAGAGTTTACACTCACGAAGTAGTTACCTTATGGTACCGAGCTCCCGAAGTCTTACTTGGATCTCACCGTTATTCGACTCCTGTCGATATGTGGAGTATCGCTTGCATCTTTGCCGAAATGATCACAAAAAGACCATTGTTTCATGGTGATTCAGAGATCGATCAACTGTTTCGTATCTTCCGAACATTGGGAACGCCGACCGAAGAAACGTGGCAAGGAGTTTCACAAATGCCAGACTACAAACCGACTTTTCCGAACTGGAAAGGAAATAATTTAACAACTACTTTAAAGAATCTTGGAAAAGTTGGAATGGATCTAATGGAGGTACGTATTTTAACGAATGAAAAGTGGCGCCAATTTTAAGCAAGGCTACAAGTGCCATCTATCGGCTAACTTGTGAATTAATAATAATTCATGCTTTTTCTCGTCTTGGGGTTTTTTTTTTCCTCCAGAAAATGCTTGTTTATGATCCAGCAAAACGCATTGCAGCAAAGGAGGCGATTGTTCACCCTTATTTTGCAGATTTGGAGAAACTTCCTGTTGTTTTGCCTCTTGGAAGTCGTCCTTTGTCTACGATTAATTAAACTTTTTGTGCCAATTTTTTAAACTTTCAATTCTGACTTGTGTTCAGTTATTTTTTTTGTATATTGATTTCACTTGTACTTTAAATAAAATAAATTGTATAAAACAACGAAAGTTAATTTTGATTTTTCGTTTATTATTGCGTTATGGGAGGGATGGGGGGAGTAAACAATTTGCACAACTTTTAATACACACATAGTGTGAAAAAATATTTTAGGAAATTTAGGGACCATATCCGTGAAGCATTTTAATAGGAATGAATGGAATTTTCGTCTATATAAGTAAAATTCCAACGAAACAATCAAACAATACATGTACAAGAAACACGTTCAAAAACGGCCTTCTCCAATCGCATTTCGGCCATTTCAATCTGTGACGTCATTAATTAGTAAACGCATTCTATTGGCTATTAAAAACGACCTAAAATACTGTGGATGTCATGACATTATAACATTAAAGCAAGTTAGTTCAGCTGTAGGTGTACCATGATGGCGCATTTCTACTCTACAGGCAATTAGAAATCGGGACAAACAAAAGTTGGCATCGCCCTTTTTATGACGAACGGCAGCTTCTTATTATTAGTTTGTTGTGTACTTTGACGTTAACGCGTGTGACGTCAGATTACATAACCAACCAATTAGAAGTTGCGTTCGTTATAAAAAGGGCGGAGCCAACGTCTGTTTGTCCCGATGTCTAATTACCTGTTTTATTTAGTTAGTACATGACGCCATGTTAGGTTTCCTTTCTGGTTCACTTTTGGAAACTATGCAACGCCCAAGTGCTTCAATTGTAAACACGAGACCAAAGAAAATTGTACGTGGCTCTACCTTGTGGTGGCTTTATATTCGTTACTTCTTTTTGTGAAATTGAGATTCGTGTTTATTCTCTTTCTCTTGTCGTTGCGCCTTCGACGTGTTCACAGCTTTTTCCTTCGGTTATTTTTTTGCTAGTCTTATAATTTTATAAAAATGGTTAAAGCAAAGTCTCCGAAAGCAGCTGCAACGCCTGTAAGTATAAAATATTTTAATATTATTCTTGAATGTTTCTAATGAAAACATTTCACTGATTCTTTAAAGCATATTATAAATGTCTCTCACGCGGTTTTTATCGCCATCAATGGCCGAAACACGTGGTTCGATACAAACGTGGTTCAGCCTTTCACAAAGAAATCATCTCAAAACACACTATATGGCTTTCATATTTCATGCTTATTACAAGCGTAGGCTTTTTTCTAACAGTTATGAGTAGTTTTTTTACAAACAAAATTATTATATTTTAAAAATAAAACGATTTTTTTTTTCGATTTGGGACGCACCTCCAAACTAAGATGGCTGCTCATTGTGCGCATTGTTTTGAGCGGGAACCAAAACACTGAACGAATTAATGAATTACTAACGCCATTTAATTTAATAACCGAATAAATAAATGTATTAACGGCATTTTTTTGCGTTATTATAGTTTTTTTCTTAAAAATACTTAGAAATCACAACTGAACCTCGTGTAAAGTGATGGAGAGGGGGCTTCGGTGGGGCCCAATATATCCCACGTAGTTTAGTAGCTACTAACCACCACTCCGTACGAGATGGCGCTGCGGTTGCTTTTTTTTTACCCGCCTCATGTTGGCCTACTATTGGTTACTTGACGGTATTCATTAGAAATGAAGTAATTCAGCAGCGCTTTTTTTAAGCAAACCGCTGTTTCTAAAACGTAACTTTATTTTAATTCAACTATTACGCTAAGCTTTAATTTGACTGATAAAATAAGTTATTAAACAAATTTCGCTAAGCACTGAATTAAAAAAAATATATTTACCGTTTTGAAGGTTTCAAACAAAAAGAAAGAAGAGATTCTGAAGAAGAAAATCGAAGAGGAGGAGGATGTTGAAGATGACGATGAAGACGAGGACGATGATGATGAAGTAGAAGAGGATGATGATGAAGACGACGATGACGATGATGACGACGACGAAGAAGTCGTAGGTGGAGCAGGAGCAGGAGTTGGGGTTGAAGATGACGGCACGTTTTTTTATTATTAAAGATTTGCAGTTTTTACTCAACGCAATGGACTAACGGTTGTTTTTCTTTTCTTTACAGATGACGATGACGACGACGATGATGATGAGGAAGATGATGATGAAGGTTGTTGTCTTTAACACGTGGGTAAGTGCTTGAAAATATGTAGCTAACGCCCGTTTTGTTTTGAGCACAGATGATGATGATGAGGATGAAGATGATGACGAAGACGGTGATGCTGACGAATCTACAGAAAAGAAATCAGCACAAGTTAGTATTGGCTTTTTTTTTTTTTAAAGTCGATTGTATGTGGTGCTACGTATTTTAACTTTTGGATTTTCTGGTTCTGGCAGACGCCAAAGAAAGCACAACAGAACAACTCACAGAAAACTGGTGAGAAGCGAAAGAACGATGAAGATGGAGTGGATTCGAACTCCGCAAAGAAGCAAAACACAGGTGAGTTATCGTTCTGTTTTTTTGCTGTTATTTAGGTTTTATAAAACATCTAAAAATTTGGTTTGTTGCATTTTTGTATTTTTCAGGCAAATTGTCGTCAGAAGAATACCGTAAGTAATAGGAATGTTGTCCGTCGCTAATCGTATTCCTTCCCATTTTCAAAAAAAGACATCAATTATGAAAAGAAAAAAAAATCAATTCCTCAATTCCATTGTTTTCATTTTTTAAAAAAATTACTTTAATTTAACTTTTGTATCATTATCACCTTTAAAAAAACCATAAAAAGTAGTTAGTAAATCGAAATTTTGAATGTGTGTGCGTGTGTGAACTCTTAACAGTTGGCTCAATAAATGTTGTTTGGAATTGATAAAACAAAAGTTTTACCTGAACGTCAAAAAAGTTTCTCTTCTCTTGTTGTGAACCCCATTTTTAGGCGAAAGATCCGAACGGTCTTTACTAATCAAAGATGTACCTTTTGGATCGACCGAAGATGACTTGAAGAGTTTGTCTTCAGATATAAAAGTTGTGAAGATCTTAAGAGACGCTGGGTATGTTTAGGAAACAATTAAGAGCCTAAACACTCCAGAATTGCACGTGCCCACAATCACAAATCAGTTTTGCGGTTCTGAAAGTTACTTTTAAATAACTAGCAATCAAACGGGCTAAAACTGAAAGCTGTTTCTGAAAAACGGGTGGGGGGGGGGCGCTTAGCAAATTTCGATGAACTTTTAACATGTTTCGAGCAAATTAGCATAATTGTAAATTTATATAAAAAATAACTGACCCCACACCATGCAAGAAGTGATTGTGATGAATTGCGACCATGTTTTAGGACACATCAAATTTCATTTAATTTCCATGCTGTAATATGCAGCACGTGCACGCTGGAGTATATAGGGTCTTAATGGGGGAAAAACTACTGCAAAAAAAAAAAGGTGGTTGGGAGACTCATCTTGACGACGTCTTCAAACAATGAGGTTGTGTTAACGTTTAGTTTTGACGTGCGTGGTCGTTTCTATAGGCGAGCCTACCTTGAATTTTCATCGAAAGAAGACCTTGAAAAAAACATAGAGGCAATTAAAGAGTCTGAAATAAAAGGCAAAAAGATAACTGTTGACAGGCCAGGAGAGCCGCAACCGACGAAAGGTCTTTTATTGTCAAACTTGCATTCTGAAACAACACTCGGTGATTTGCTCAGACATTTTAAGACATCTGTTAATGGCAAAATTTGGCAACGGGATGGTGCTGTGTAAGTAATAAACCGTCGTTTTGTTTTTGGAGAAAGTTTTTAATTGTGCTCTTGTATTTTTGCTTTTTTCAGAGGTGGTATTGTCTTTTTTGAAAATCATGAAGATGCAGTTCAAATGAAGGAAGAATTACTTGAGGAAACACTCAAGGGACAAAAAATAAACATTGAATTTGCTAAATGTTAGTGAACTTATATAAGACATTTATTATTTTTCAGCATGGTGCAGAAATTGATAAAAACGTTTTATTTTTGAAAACTTTCAAAAGAAAGTTTACAGATTTGTGTAACTTTAAACAGCAAAATAGCCATGGATAATTTTTCTCAGTTCAGTTCACTTAATGGTTGCTTTTTAAAAAAAACGTTCTTAGTTTTCTGCACCAGTAAAAACCTAAAGGACTTCCCCATAAACAACTAATTTATTTTATAGCTTTCGAAGGAGGAGGTCGCGGTGGTTTCAGAGGTGGTTCACCACGAGGAGGTGGCGGTCGTGGAGGATTCAAAAGAGGTGGATTCGGTGGTGGTGGTGGAGGAGGAGGAGGATCAGAAGGATTATTCTCTAGAAACGGGCGAGGTTTCAGAGGGGGTGGAGGCGGGCGCGGAGGTGGTGATCGCGGCGGAAGAGGAGGAGGAGGAGGAAGAGGATTCGGTCGAGGAGGAGGAGGCGGTGGTGGTGGCGGCGGCGGCTTCAGAGGAAGAGGACGTGGATTTAGAGGTGGTCGAGGAAATTCAAATGGCGGATTTTAAGAGTTTGAAATTGGTCATTAAAGTAAATTCCATTCGTGTCATTTTCATTTGCATCTGGGATAAGTCATTTGTTAACACATTAAAATTTGAATGTTTTCCCTTCATTTATAATTGAAGTTTTATTATCTACGTTCAGAGAAGACTTTGCATTAAAGAGTTTGAAAAATGCATTTGTAACACTTCATTTCTTTAGTTTGTAATGGTTAGGGACTTTATCAGTGATAACTTTTGCGTGCATGCATGTCTGCTATGATCTTATGTAATTTGTGGAGAATGTAAAACAGTAAGAGTTCTGTTACTGTGAACATTTACTTACCAAGATAATTAACATCTGAAGTATGAGTAATATTTCAAGACTATGAATTTTTATTTTTTTGTAGCCTATTAAGTCTTAGTTTAAAAAAAGACAATAGCCCTTTTTCAACCAAAATAAGTAACATTATTCAAATTCACCAAACATGGTTAATAGAAGTAAGGCCGGCCCCATGCTCTTGTTATGTAATGAGCACTAGATGTAATTTTTCATAAATATCGTCTTTAATTTGGAATATTTAAGACATGATATGACGCTGCATATTGGCAGACATGTGCAGGTAGATGTTACATCTAGGGCCGGTCTTAAAACAAAATCTTTTCTTGAAGTACCTGTAACTACAATTGTGAACTCCATGGAATTTTTTTTAAATCTATAGATAAGAAATGTTTCCTGGCAATTTCTACAAACTAAATTTGTGTATAATCTTTAAAAATTCTCTATTAAAACTAAATTTTCTTATCACCTGTTTAATTTTATCAGATTATATTACTTTGCAAGTTGCAACAATTTTCATAATAGACGTTTCCCCTGAGATACATCTAGCCTTAACAAAGTTGGCCAACATATTGTTTTAGTAGTAGCTTTTGTAAAGAAGCGCCATTACTTGTTTGCAAGTTAGTAACTGATTCAGAAAACAAAGCTTTCAGCTTGTATGTAGCAAACGTATGTTGTTTATTTAAACAAATTTCAATAAACCATCTTGGTTGTTTTTTTATATAATAGAAAAATGACATCCGCTAAAATGGTCTCTACATAAACAAATTTCGAAATATTAGCAAATAAAATAAGATCAGAACAAAAGAAGACGTTTGATTTTGAAAATAAACATAAATAAAGTGTCCTCCACAAAAAAAAAGGATCAAGAGGGAAGAATATGAATAAAGATTGAAACGCAAATAATTCGATAAGAAATCAAAAAACGGACTAAAAAACTATTTGATTTTTGAAAGCGCACACAAAATAATTAGGGAGGAAAAACCTACTTTTCAGAACTGATAACTATGAGATATCAAGTGAAACAGCACAAGATGGGGGAAGGTGTAAATGGTTTGTCAATTCGACAACAGCTTTTTTTTTTAACTTAAAAATTTCGAAAGCAAACAAAATTTCTTACACAAAAAAAAAAAAAACGATTGCAACGCAATGCACGAAAAAGATAACTTAAGTTGTGCTTCGATTTTATTTGCTGAACAAAAAAGAAAAACGCTTTCGAAAGTTCGTTCTTTTAAAAAGCAGCCATTTTTTAATTACCGCTTGCGACCGAATGGCTCTCTGTTTTTTACGTCATAAGGCAATTAGCTCAGCATTAAACATCCCTTCCCCCTCCTCCAAGAAAACATATATAATTTTATATAATCCATCCCAATTTACAATTTTTTTTATCTGTATTCTGTCCCTCGATGAGAGAAACAACCAACCGATTTTCATCACCCTTTTTATAATTTCTCTTTCTGTTCCCTTTTTTTTTATCTTAATATCTGAAAAGATCTTTTCATGAAATTCTAAACACAAAAACAAAAAATATAACCATTTCGTTCGTTTACCTAAGAACACCACCTGTGTTAAACTGTAAACTTTACTTTAGCAGCCGAACCAGTTTTTGACGAGACATCTTCATGAGACTAAACAAAAATTACAATCAAAAGAGTTCAAGGACACAAGAAAATCATCAGTCGATTCTTCTTAGAAGCAATTCTCATTACCTGATATGCAATAGACATATTGTCCGGTATACTTAACCGTTCCTTCAACTTCCGTCTGTAAAGAAAGAACCGTTTTCTAGTGGTCCCTCAAAACAAATATCTATCCGATTTTACCCAATCTTTTTAATGTATTCCTCTTTTCTGTAATCTCCGGTCCAAATTGCTATTTTATTTCCAGCCTTTCTTATATTAATCACAGCTCCGCATATCTCGTCACCTTGTTCGTCAAAAGCTTCTCCAATGAGACACAGAAGCTAAGAAATGTAAAACTTAATAGTTCGATCAGTCGTGCGAATATAAAAATCGATGATTACCAACCGTTTCCAACCAGAAATCGTCAACGTCTTGCATCCTTTGACCACGTTGAATGCTGAGAAGCCATCTGCCCCCGTGTCTGTTCTTCTCGTCTTCCCACATTGGTTTCACACCGTGCTATACAAATCGAGAAGAAGAAACAACGTTTCAGCAAGTATACTTTCACGTCTTAAGTGTCACATTAAGTAACAAAAAAAAACTCCGCTTTCAAAGAAACAACAACTAAATCTCGCACAAGTATTTTCATTTTGATATTTTTCAAAAATAAGCTTTTGTAGCAACTGAAAGCGAAAAACAAATCTTCGATTTCAAATTACCATAAGAAAATACAAACGTGAAATTACAATTAAACAAATCCGTTCCCTATTCGAGTTACTGAAACACTTTCAATCTCGCCAGAAAGTTTCTTACATAACGCTTAATATGCAAAGTTTGGAAATTTTTTCAATTAGGAGCAGATTAGCCTCAATGCAGGAAAGTCAAAAGCCTTATTTCGGCATAGCATATTGAATAACTCCACAGCCTTAGCTCTAAGGCTAGCGGCTTCTAATAGAGAGAATACCCCAAAGTTCTATTCAATTCTTCCCTTTCATTTGTATAATTTTCAATAAACGGATGTCTATAAAAACGACAATCGACCTTAAAGAGACAATAGTCGCAACCGATCTGCAATCGACTCGCTGCTTCGATGTGATTATAAAGCCTTATATAAAACGAAACGAAAAACGAAAGGATTCTTTGTAATTACATCAGAAAATAAACCCATCTTAAACGGATATAACTTACGCCCAAAAATCCTCTACGGTATCAAAAGAAGTCACTTCACAAAGATTTTCTTCCCATGTTTTTGACTTATTGTTACGAAAAAACCACAAAGTCCACTTATTCTGAAGCGGATGTTTAATGAGTAGTTCCGAACTGAGAGTATCCTGAATTTTACAATCTTGTTGATTGACGCCAGTAGCTTCAGAATCCTTGAAAAAAAAAGAATGCCAAAAATATGATCGATAAAACATGAATTTATGCAAATTTCGACCCCCGATTTCAAAGGTCATTTTATAAAAATGAACCAGATTTTTTCAACTTTTAGATATTTGTACACAAGTTTAGACTTATTTAATGACTTATCAGAAGTTTACAACATGTTTTAAGGTCTAATCAACGCTAAACGTCCTGTTTTCGTCATTTTTCGATCGATTTTTATGATTTTAGGCCTAAAAACCCAACGCCGTATTCCATTAACATTAGATCCAACCGCCGATCAACAAAAACGTTACGAATTTTGCATAAAATAAACAAAATATCGTACAAATATTACAGTAGCATTCATAAACCAACGAAACCCACAAATTATTCATTGAAATAAGCCTTATAATATCAAAATTGAATGCTTTTGTTACGTACCTGCATCGTTTCTACTTTTTCGGCCGCCATTTTGCCGATTACTAACTTCCTTCTTTCGCCCTTCTTCTGGTTACTAAAACGTGTACTCATTTTTGCTGTTACAGACCAACACATTCAAATGTATAGAAACAAATACGAGCGACTTCGTTCCTTTATATGTAATTGCTTGTTATACTACTACTGCAACGATCCTAGCGGCAACGACGAAAACTTCAAACAATGCACCGCCATTTTTGATCACGCATTTCGAAAATTTCGCTAATAAGCAAACAGATTATTGCCAACGTTAAATCTGAGTATAGCATATGGAATGAACACGAACAAAAATATGTTTCTTAGAAATATATTTTTTGTTTGATTTTTTGTTCTTCCAAAAAAGCTGAAACTTTGGTTTAAAGTACCACAGACGTCTAGTGTATAAATATTACAAATAGAAATATTAAAAATAATTAAAATAATTTTTAAAAAAATTAAAAATATGTAAATTAGGCCTAAACTAGAACGTTATGACTGAGAGCAGCCTACCAATAACTAAAGACTAATAAACGAATACTAAGAAAATAAAAATAATTCCCACAATATTCTCAATTATTATTATAAACAGTGTATTATGATGTGTATATTTATTATCTATAATAGTCTATATTCTTTCTGCAAGTATTTGTCAACTAGATAAAAAACTAAGTTTTAAAGTGTCTACTTTTTCAGACTTTTATAATAAAACTGCAGTCTTTGTGGGAAATAATTTCTGATAATCGTTGTTCGTTAAAATTGTTAATGATAATGCATTCTGTAATTTTTCATTTACGATATTGAAACCTTTGATTATGATAATTAAAAGGTTGTAAGTTGAAACAGGGTCATAACAAGGGTATGCTAGCCCCTGGTCGAAATTATTTTGCATGGGCCCTCCGGAGGTTTCAGCACCTTTTTTCTGACTCTCTCCATGCTCATTCATAAAACATGAAATTTTAAAATTATTTGATACAAGAATGGTTTAGAAAATTAATTTCAAATATTACTACACATTTCACAATAATTTGTAAATTAAAAAAAAAATTAAAGACCTTTATAAGTTTTTGTTGTATATTTTTTATACATTTATATTTTATGTTGTCATTTGGGCCCCCTTGAATAAAGGCCCTAGTCTGGAGAACCAGTTAAAACCCACTATAGTTATGGCCCTGAGTTGAGATTTTGTTTTTTTAACCAAACACAGTGAATTATATGTTGGTGCATGTTTTTATTTCTAACTCGTTTTGATATAACTTTAAATGAAGACATGTGTAAAAAAATAAATAGCCTGTGCAAGAATAAAAAAGTGATTTAAACGATTATGCTGAAGGCTCAAATTTGTTAATTTATCATTATATATATATATATATTGTATGTTGAAATGAACATTTAATTAAAAAAATTGGATGAACGATTGATTATGGTGGTTTTTTTAAAGTATAAAAATCCACTCAAACTATGGTTATTCTGTTTTAAAAAAGCAAAATTAAAAGAAACCTTTAAGTGCTTTAGAAACTAGAAGGGTAACATCAAATCACTTAAGAGTAATTTTATGTTGATATCTTTTAAGACAAAGCATTTACGTTCGTTTAAAATTCACTTAACTTTTAAGCATAAAATATCTTTAAATTTTTTATTCATAAAAATATTTTGAAAAATCTCTACATAAAAATACTAATTAGTGATTTATCTACCGTTCTAGTTTCTCCTAAAACGCAGTCTAACTAGAGTTCGAACATCAGCTGTTAATAAAAGATCTTAACAGAAGAAAAACTCATCAATCGTCCTTCTTACTTGTACTCGAGTTTATCTCGTGTTTACTTTCATCATTACTCTTCAGAATTTCCTCAGCACAACAAGCAGGAAACCAACCCTTGGCCAGTATAGCATCCGAGTTGGTATTATTAGCTTGAACTTCACCATAAAGCCAATACCTAGATATAAATCAAATGTACAGAAATGTTTAAACAAAATTCGTATTGACCCGTATTAATTAATCCCATTTTAGCTTTACTCGAGTGTTAACGGCGAATAAATATATTAAGAATGACCATTTAACTGTTTCGTTTTCACTTAGAGCGGTCATAGACGAGAAACTTTTAGTGGTCAAGGTGTTCTGAAATGATGCCAAAACCGACCACTTCAGTCGACTGCTAGCAGTTGGGAAGTTTTTTTTTTGCAGTTTATTCAACCATTAGGACCACTTCCCAATTGCTGACAAACGACTGTAGTAGTCAGTTTTGGCCACAAACTGACCACTTTTTGCAGTCCATCTCAGCCACTGAAAGACACTTGTCTGTAAATGATCTACATGACCATGGGTATGCTCTGTGCATGTTAAGTAAAGCGTTCACTTAAACTTGGCGCACCCTTACGTTTCTTTAATATTACCTTTTAACCCTAGCCACCAAAACTCTTTCTCCGACATTGACTGAAGCTCGTGGCCAAATTGAAAATGGAATACAACACATCACTCCAAATCCCATTGTTGTTGGAAAGAAAGAACCACTAAAATTCTTTACGACTACATAATCCTTCATTGCTCTTTTCTTTTCTTCGCTCTGCCTAACAGCTTCGGCCTGTTTTCGAATAAGATTAACAAACACCCATGAAATGAAAATAAGTTTTTTTCTCTTCTATTCCGAACTTGCCGTCAAAGTGTACTGATCACATCCTTCTTTTACTTCCCATAAAATACCATGATTAGGACCGGCATCATCGTCGTTATATACTCGCTTACCGCAAAAAACTAATTTCAGATTCTTAATGAACCCCAAGTCATAAGGGTATATAAAATTCTTATCTTTCACCTGAAAACGAGAATTTTTGTTACAATAAATAATAAAAAAAGAAGGCTACAGTTCGATTCAACTAAAAAATAAACACAGGTGCTCACTTTCGACATGAGGATACGTTCAAACAGTGTTCGATTTCTCAGTATTGAATACAGCTGAGATAAGCAAATAAAACATAAGAATTGTTCAAAATTATACAACACAAATACAAGTGTAATGTGGCATACTTGAACCAAAATTAGAATCCAAGCTCCAATAAAGACTCCAATTGAAATGCACGCAGCCACATCATAAACGTAAAATATCAGTGGTAGATTAAACGTCTTTATGTTAAAAAGATGAAAACATTTTAAAAATTACGTGCATACATTTCAATAGCTGTTAAACGATTAAGTATTTACTTTGCCGGCGGATACGTAGATTTGTAACATAGATAGCACCAAAATGGGACTATAATGACCACATCCAAAAACGAGAGAAAGGCAAAAATAGATTAAATAAGCATGATTCCTATGACCACAACAGTTGTTCATCCAAGGACAGTGATGATCCATCTTCAACACACACCTACAAAGTTATAACAATTATTTCACACGAAATTTAACCGACTTTCGTCATAAAATTGCCTTTTGCATCTACGACAATGATGAGCCCTCGGAGCTTTAAATCCTTTACATACTTTGCAATAAATCAAAAACTGTTCATCTTTAGGGTTATCCTGTGATTAGTAAAGTACATTATTGGAATAACACTAAAGAATTAATAATTTATTATGACATGGACAGTAATAAATCATAGCTTCTGAAGAATCACTAGGCAATGTCGAGAATTGCAGACTACACAACAATGTACACATTGTCTAGTGATTATTTAGAATGAGCCATTTTTCCCTTATTTGGTTGACATAATTTTTACCGGTTTCCAATTCAGAGGAAGAAGACCTGGACCAACAAGTGAAGCACATAGGAAGTTATAGAATCCAAATATGTGGATAACAACCATCAAAAGAAAATTTAAAACGCATACTGGACTATAGAATGGAGGCCAAAATGTAATTAGACAATATATCGTTACTGTCGTCGTATATTCTACTGCTAGAAGCACAACAATAGGACCCCACGCAAAGAACCGTTTCATAGCCGTCAACTCCATGACTTTCGCGTGGAAATAACACGAAACTTTCTGTTAAATAGAACGATGAAAGGTTTCCACATCGACAAAAATAAATAACTAGTGTAAATATGTTGACTAAAATCCATCGTTTGTGTCTTGTGTGATTCGTTCTCATTGTTGACAGAGTCTGGTTGTGTCTCTCAGCTGAGAAGTACACAATTCATACAGTGTCTCATATGACCTCATCGACAATAAACAGAATTCATGAATTAGTAAAATACTCCTCGTGAAAAGCATTGAATCTATGAAGTCTATATAATAATTCATAATTGGTCGCTGGACGTGACCACCCCCATATTATAGGATTCTGGTTAATCTTCATTTCTGATTTTTTTTCATTTAGAAGGAATTGAAAGTGGTTTAGAAACTATAATAAATATATCACATAAGATAATGCTGAGCTAAGTCGACCACCAGTATAAGTAGACTACAGATGCTAAGTTGACAACTGGGTTAAGTCAACCAATAGGCTAAGTGGAAAAACTAGAATAAGTCGAACCCAGAGCTAGGCGGGCCACTGGGCTAACTGGACCATTGAGCTTAAGAGATTACTAGACGTAGAAAACCGAGCTTTAGAGGCTAGAACCAAAGAATACATGTACCTGTATGAAAAGCAAGCGAATTGCAAATCTTCTAGTTACAATAAGTCCTCAACTTGCACAGTTAATTTTTTCCAAAGGTAAGTTGAATGGCATTTAGTGCTACGTATTTTTTTATTGCGTTTATAGAGCGTTATAAGGAGAAGTAGCGCAACCGCATATCTACGAATCCAAATCCGCGTAACTGTAATCCTGTAATTGTATTTATAATTTCTTATTGACCAAATAATACAATTATAAAACGTACAGTGTCTTGTAAACATCTTCATTGATTTTCCAACAATATAAGTACAGTACAAATAATTCCTTCGTAAGTACTTTACGAAATTATTAAATTAAATTTTAAAAAAATTAACAAAAAAGTATAGGATTAAAACAGTCAAAGGACATTTTAAAAAATAATTTTTCATCATCACTGTTTTGAGAGATCACCGACCTTGACTATGTAACAAAATTATGTAACGATTTAAAAAAAAACGAACTGAAAACACATTACAGTGAAAACCGTTTAACACGAAAACGAATAACATAAAAAATCGGATAACACGAAATACATTATATTTTCGGTCCCATGCTTTACAATAGCATAAAAATAATCCAGGTTTCTTTATTTCCGTGTTAAGCGGTTTCCAATGTATATTAATTGCAAAATCATTTTAAAACTGAATTTCATTCCGAATCGTAATTAAGCTTCCTGAAAAACATTACCATATCGCTTTTCCAAAACCATTACCAATACACTTATAGTATACAAGCTCTTTCCCACCCCCACCCCCCAATCTGATTGCTTACATGAAAAATTTAAGACTAGTCTACTGATGGCACAATTCATGAGGAGTCATCAGGAAATACAAAAATATACCACAGATTCTGTTACTATATGATTTCAACTATCGCATTCTGTTTCTGTTCTGTTATTTTGCTCAACAATTGCAACAGACAAAATGAGTCCGTGAGTGGAAACGTACCTTTACTACGACATCAAAGCGTCATAAATAATATCATCCTTTTTACGCATAACAAATTGCGACACTCCATTTTTAACAGAATGTGTAGAAAATTTTCAAAAGAAAACCTCAATGTTTCTTTAAAAACTAAACCGGTAAAATTATTTTCATGATTTATATTTTTAAAAAAATATAACTATTTATTGCAAAATTTCAAATTTTATCCAGTTTTCTTTTTTCTTTAAGTTAACGGTGAAGAAAACTATTAAACTAGGTTCATTTTGAAAATTGCGCTAAAATGTTTCCTTTTTTAAAGATATAACAAAAATAAATAAAATCCTTAACATTCTAGTTTCTTATTAAAGTTACTTTTAAAATATGGGCAATAAAAATTCTATCTCTACAATAATTACTTTCAAATATCATCCACTAGAAAACGTTTTCGTTTTCTCTTAATAAATATAACTTGTATAGAGATGTAAACGGTTCGGAACCGGTAGAACCGGTTCGCCAATTACTGGAACTGATAGAACCGGTTCGTCCGTATAGGACGAACTCATAAGAACTGCTGAACTGGTTCCGAACCGAGTACAAATGGTTCGGTTCTACCCGTTGCCAATTCTAAACTTGTACGACTGGATCCCAAATAATGATATGACTGTTTAATACAAAAAAAACCCCAACTGATCCACTCATTCGTTGTAACTTTAAAAATTAAATATAAAAAACACCTTAAATGGAAATTTGGAAGTTCAAATCAACGATATGACCGAAAGTAAAATATTTGGACGTGAATTCTGTTTTTTTTTTTCCGTATCGAAATGGGAGACGTACGATGGACGATTACGGAGTGAATCGACATTATTCTTTACCTCATTCGTTCTTTTTACTCAAACTTGTCTGTACTTTAAGATGACTTTCATCGTTGCCGTTAATGATTTCGACAGCACAACGACGTGGAAACCAACCTCGGATTCGTTTTGCGTCTGAAAATAATTTGAAAAAAAAAATGCAATGAAAGGAAGAAAAAAAACACACACACAAGAATTATTACAGAAGTTTTATACCTGGAGTATTCGGGATTTGAACATCTCCATAGAGCCAATGTCTAAAAATGAAAAAAACAAAAATTTAGAAATGTTCGAAATGACATCACTCAAAAATAAGGTCTAATATCGTCTCACTTATTCCAACGTGAAACCATAACTTTCGCTCCAACTGTAACTGCAATCCGTGTTTCAATCGATAATGGTGGACTGAACAGAACTTTCATTCCTTTCGTAATCGGAAACCAAGAACCACTGTACTGTTCGACGATTGTGTACTCCTTCATTTGCAGCTTTTTACCTTGTTTCTGTTGAATCTGTTCAACCTATATAAACAGAAAAGAACAACGATAATTAATGCAACGCAAAAGCAGTTTCATTTAAATAAAATGTATAAAGTGAACAATCGCAATGGAAACAAACAAAAAATTGATAATCGCAATTTAAATAGAATAAATACTATATAAACGCAGATCGAAATTGATGCAGCATTACAGATTGCTTGATTCTGAAGTATTTAGAGGCTATGAGTATGGTGGCGCTAATCTAGCACGAAACTGAAGAAGTGTCAAATTGAACAAGCACCAAATTAAACAAACACCACACTGAGAAAGTACCGAAATGACTAAACGTCAAATTCCTATGTTACGGTTCAAGCTTTCACAGTAGCGTTGTTATACACGTGGAACAGAAACATCTATAGAAACACATCAACCACGCAAACTTTGAACTGACCTAATTCTTGAATGCGGTACTGCAGTACCGAAAATATATCTCCTGTTATCGGTTTTTGTGTTAAACGGTATTTATAATGTGATATTATTCAAGTGTAAAGCGAATAAATACTCGAACATACCGTCAAAGTATACTGATTACAACCATCTATCACAGGCCAAAGGATGCCGTCATCGTCGTCAAACTCTTCCTTACGACAGAATACAAACTTGAGGTTCTTTAAAGGACCCAAGTCATAAGGATACACGAACTTCTCTCCGTTCGGACGAGGACGCTCGGCCTTCAATACAATCCAACCCTCGATACCCGTTTGATTTTTAAGAATGAACCTCATCTGAAAACAAAAAAAATCGAAAGATCCATATAGAATCGTTACGATAGGAATCGACAAAAGCTAATACTTGAATGAAAAGCAGAGTTGCAACCGAAGCTACGACACCGAGCGCCAAACCCAGAGCGAAGATACAAGTTAAAAATCCGTTCACTTCCAGGTGGATGTAAGGATTCACACGATAATATCGATTCCAACTCTGTTTTTTTTAAAAAAATGAGAGAAATTGTTTAGAGAGAAAAGGTGGATTTAAAGTTGAATATTGTGCAGAAAAAAAAGAGAAAACCTTTTTGAAGCAACATTATAAGTGTTTCAAGATTTTCTATCAAATTGTACAAATAAACGATAAAAATAATATAATCAAAAATATAATCTTAAAAATCAATTCAGTTTCAGAAATTCAAGAAGTAAATGACTTAAGAAGATTTGCATTTTCATATTTTAAAAAATGAAATTAATAAACCAGAAACATTTATAAGATCCACAAATGTAAAACTTATCTAGTCTTAAGAAGTTTTATGAACAGCTTACAGCACAGCGTCGATTATCGGAACCAATTTTTTTTTACTTATTCTTACGGAAATACAACTACTTTCCTCCACTTTTTTATTGTTAGTTCGATTATATGAACTAGTCATGTCCGACATTACTTCCGATAATTCTGGTTCTAATAATTCAAATTCTGGTTATTCTGCCTTTCAGAAGAACAACAACAATACCTTATCTACACTTCAGCTAAATACATTCAAAAACAAACATATTCAATTGAATTATAAGGAGTCCACTTAAATACACGGCCAAGATAAAATTGACATTATTACTTAACATCAGAACAAATGAAATACTAAATCAATATTCCGTTAAAACTAACCCATTATATTGAAATACAAATTTCATATTATATATATAATATCCCAGGTCTGTGTGTGTGTGTGGGTGTCTTTCCTCTAACGCTGGACAAACACCTTTGTCAGAATTTATATAAATTTGAATAAATGAACTGCTTTTTTTTTTTCTCAAGGTCAACTATATGTTGCACCCTTCCCATCCAAGAACCCCATGATATTAAATTGGAGAGGGGGGGGGAAAGGTTGAAAAGTGTAGAGGGGGGAGAGAGAAAAGTGGGAGGGGGTGACTGAAATTGAAATGAAAGGAGTAAAAAAAAAGAAAAAACGACGCGCATGCGCACACCAGAGAAAATGAAACGCTCATTTTCTCTTTCAAATATAAAAAAGGGGAGGGAATAATAGTAGAAAAATTAAACTACAGTTTATCACGGGCAATTGTGCCCAACATTAGAATTTCTTTTGCTCCGCCCTTTTATGAACGTCATTAATTTCTAATTGGTTTGTTACTTGGTCTGACGTCATAAAAGGGCGGAGTAAAAGAAATTCTAATGCTGGACACAATTGCCTGTGAATTTTGCTCCCGTCATTTATGACGGGTTACCCCACTAGTATTTAAATATTAATTCAATACTTGCTCTCAATAAAGAGATGAATAAATTGAAATTGATATATTGGTTGTTTGTCTTTAACAGACCTCTGTAGAACATGTTAACTTGTTAGGTGTAAATATGGCATAAGAAGAAATAAAAGTGTTTGAAACTAGAACGGTAACTGAATCCCTTGATAGTATTTTCATGATATATCTTTTAAAATAAATTATTTTTTAGAAAAAAATTGAAAAATTTCATCAGCATAAATTTGGGTCATTTTCAAAGATTATTTTAAAAGATAAGCCACATGAAAATACCTTTAAGTCAACCTTCTAGTTTCTAAAACTCTCAAGTTTATCTTAATTTTATTCCTGAATAACAGAATAACCACAGTTAAAAGGGGGTCAAAGTTCAAAACTTTAAAAACCACCTTAAGTGATTCATTTTGTTTGTATTATTTGATTTTAATCCGTTTTCATCGTGTTTTTTGTACGTAATACTCAAAAGTAAAAAAATTTTCAATTTAAAATTCTGCATTTCAAGATATTTTTATCTCTTTTTCAATACTCTATAAATCGCAGTATAGAGTGTTGCAGTGATAATGGTTGAAGCGTGGACGCAGCCACAAATGGCAAAGACGAGGAACCAAATAAAATTGGCATGGTTCTTGTGTCCGCAACAGTTGTTTATCCAAGGACAATGATGGTCCATCTTCATTACACACCTTTAAAGAGAAAAATAATTTCGTAAACGTGTTTATACCGAAAATGAAATTCAATTCTCACCGTTCACATCTTCGACAATGATGTGACCTGGGGGCCTTGAAGCCCTCACATTCGTTGCAGTATTGCAAACATTTTTCATCTTCACTGTTTTCCTAAAACAATATTTTCAAATCTAAATTACAAACTGGACATTAAATAAACTTTACACAGATGTTCAAACACCTAATGCACACAGTTTACATGTAAAGCATGTAAAACACACACACACACTATTCATACAATATCATTCTGTAACACCTGTGAAGGAAAACGAGAGCCTTTTTCTTAACAACAGTTTAACTGTAAAACTTCTCCCTTTTCTATTATCTTGTTTCCATACAATAGAATTGACTCAATTGAGTGGGTGGCACCAAGTGACGTCAGTTGGAGCAATCCTCCTACACGCCAGTTGAGCGCAAAGTGAGCGTTGTTATTTTCGGCACGGGCAAAATTAATTGAAACAACGAGAATAATTTTTAAAACTACTTATAACAGAATATAAAATTTTATTTGAAACTAGAGGAGTAAACGAAAGTGTATTAGTAATTTTCATGACGATATCCTTGAAAATAAACTTTTTACAGCAGTTTGAAACAATCGATTTTTCATTTATGACCCTTGACTTCTACTTCCAGAGAATCGAGAGAAACTTTAAAGTTTTAGAGGTTAGAATGGTACCTGAATCATTTAATAGTGTTTTCATGTTGATATCTTTCAAAATAAGCTATATTTATGTCAGCGTAAATTTTGAAAGACATCAACATGAAAACACTATTAAGTGATTCAGCTACCGTTCTAGTTTCTAAACCATTTTTAATTTCTCCTTAGTTTTGCTCCTGTAATGCATAATAAATTAATAATCAAAGAGTTCAAAAATTACCCATACATTAAAAAAAAATTTAAAAACACAAACAAAAAGTATATTTTTTACGATATTGTCATGAAGACAATAATATTAGCACACTGATTTACTCTTGTAATTTCAGCCAAATCTTTAAAATATGGTTTAGAATGATTTCAAACGATGATTATTCTGTCTTTCAGGAGGAAAATTACGAGAAAATACAAAGCGTTTTTAGAAACTAGAAGGATAGTTCAATGATTTAAAGGTATTTTCATGTTGATATCTTTCAAAATGTATTTTTTTACCTGTTCTACCTCTAATTGACTTTTTATAGACAAATTTACAGATAAAATTGTCTATCTAAGCGTCGTCTGCTTAGTAAGCCTTAGTTAGGTCATTTTCAAAATGACATAAAAAGCTTATTTTAAAAAATATCAACATAAAAACATCCTTAAAAGATTGAGTTACCCTTCTAGTTTCTAAAACACATTCAAGTGTCTCTTCTTTTTGCACCTGAACGAAGGAATAACCCGCTTAAATTCTTGGCGAAGTTGTTTTAAAAGACTTTCTCATTGACTCCCGTAACTGAGCGCAAACAGAGCGACTTTGATGAAAAGTGAACAAAACTCCAGCTGACGTCGTTGATCTTTATGTAGTAACTGAACTCATTTATCTCATTTACTTATTTCGTTCAATAAAGGTTTATTACCGGTCTCCATTTAAGCGGAACGTAACCTGGACCAATGTACATTGCACATAAAAAGTTATAAAGAACTAGGCCCGTCCAAAGTGCAAATAAAGCCGTATTTGCGAAGCCTCCGGGACTGTCCGAAGGGGGCCACCACATGCTCAAACAGTAGATGGTCGTCAGAGAGATCGACTTTACAACGATCACGGTCACGATCGGACCCCATGAACAAAAGCGTTTCAAAGGCCCGAAGCACATAGCGGCATTAGTTAACTTCATAGACGAGCTGACGTACTTGTCAAACAGAGATCAGAGAAAACCCACCAACACGTCCTTTCAACAGAAAAATAACAAACGAACAAACGTGTCAATAGGTAACCCATCTTCCATAACCGGTACTGAAACTCACAGCTATTTCTTAAATTACATAAAAGCTATTTAAAATCGGATCACAAACCGCTACAATAATAAATATGGAAGCCCGTTCGGGACATTATGCACAATAATTTTCGCTCAATATGATTGAACAACCGTATAATAATATTGAGCAAACGCAGACTAGCGTTTGCCCATTACAATTAGCTGAGCGCATGCGCATTACCATCTTATAGTTTTATATAGGAAAGTGATTGCAGATTTGCGTTAGCACCGCCATCTATTGATCACCAATGGAAACTGCCGATGAGACGTTCACTATAGGTTTGGTTAGGTTAGTTTTCCTATATAAAACGAAAAGATGGTAATGCGCATGCGCTCTGCTAATTCTAATGGACAAACGCTAGTCAAACGCAGGGGCGTAGCTCCGGACCCACAAGCCCCGCAAAAAATGAAATACTAATCCAACCAAACACGTGAAAATAAATATTTTTGCAATACATTCTGACGTCAGCAGACAACTTTAAAATTCTTCAATCTCAATACAAGAGAAGATTAACAATCTAAAGGTCACGACCTTAAGGTGGCTTGCAGCAATTATAGTTTATTACATTTTGCATAGAAATCCGAGCCTTTTTTGTTAATATAAAATTATAATCTATGACATCATATTTGTAATGGGTGGATGCAATTCTAAATTGACGAATACAGTGTGCCTAATTAATAATTGACACAGGTGAAATGTCAGGTGATCAAAAAATTCCTGACCTGAGAAATTGTCACTTCTTTTTCATTTGTCTCTTTTATTTCATTGCCATTTCAACATTTTCACCAAATTCAGCAAAATTAGTGTTATTATAATTTGCTTTATTTTATTAATCAGTATATTATACTTTATACTTTAATTTGACCAATTTATGATGTTTCTTATTTTAAATTTTTGTCTAATTTTTCTTTCTTTCAGGTCATCTCATCAAAATTTCGCCATTTGTTTTGGACTTTCTACTCTCCAACTTAAACATTTTCATCAAGAAGTGAAAACATTTTTATTGTCTTTTCAGATGTGGTTTTTTTTAAATATTTTTGTCTTAATATTATATTTTGCACACTTGTTTTTTTAATGCCATTTTCTCTCTTGCTATTAATTTTTTTTTCAGAAGGATTCTATTACAGAAGGAAGGAATTAAATGGTGAGAAGAGTTTATTTTTCACTTGTGCAACAATTTCAAATACATATATTGCCCTTTTAAACAAATTGCCAATTACTGCCAAAATGCCATAATTATGCCAGCGCTTGTGCCGTACTCAAACTGTGTTGTCCTGTGCTGTCTCCACAATCCAATTTTAAAGACAAGATTCCAGTTTCTAAAATTTTGTTTGTATTTGCCACTGATAGCAAGACTTCCATGGACACCATGGAGGAAGCACTGGAGGAGGCACCACGTGGAAGAGATGGGTGTTAAGGAGGCACCATATTTATGTGCTCACCATTGGAGATCAGCGTTGGATGGATGAAGCCTGGGGCTGAGCTCCACAGGCCTTATATTTCACATTTAACTGTTTCTATTTTAAGAACCGTTTTCATTTGCTTTTGTTTTTCTTTTCTTTTTCGTTTTTGTTTTTCTATTTTTAGTTGGATGCCACCAGTGCTGTTTTGAGGCTCCAGCAGGAGCAAGGAGGCACCACGATTACGTGCTCACCGTGGGACCAGATGGGCGATGAGGAGGCACCACAATTACGTGCCCACCATGGGACCAGATGGGCACGGTGGAGGCACCATGATTGTGTACCGGCCATGGGAGTTTAACGTTGGATTAACCGCGGAGCCTGTGGCCCAGCCCCACAGGCCATATTTTTTTAATTTAATCATTTAGTTTAAGATCAGTTTTCATATTTCGCCTTTTTTATTTTTTTATTCTATATAGGAGCCCCCTGGACATCAGGATGCCGGATATGTGGGACCGCGCTACGAGATGTGAGTTTTTTATTCGTGTTTTCTGTTTTCTATGTGGCGGCAAACGCGCGCACAATATGGCATTGGCACGCGCGATACTTTATGTTGTAATATATATGGGCAGTGATAATTATATGTATTTGAAATTGTTGTCTGTTGCATATAATTAAATATATTACAGGTCTACAGGTTACAGGTTTAAAAATAATTTGTTTATATTGAAATAATAAATTTTAATTTTTTCTTCTTAGATTTCAGGTGATTTTAAAGCTGTAAACACCTCCGGAAATCTAATTATTTTTTCTTTCAGGTGCAAAACTGCAAACTTGGCTGTGTTTTACAAACTAGAAGGGATATCTTTCATAAGAAACTTATGTCAGTTTGAAAATGATCGAATCTTACAAAGACGATATTTTTTTAATTTACGTCTATAAAAAGGTTATTTTGAAATATATCAACACGAAAATACCCTCTTAAGTGATTGAGCTACCCCTTCTAGTTTCTCTAAAACACTTTCTAGTTTCTCTTAATTTTGCTCTCCAGAAAAAGACAAAATAATCAGAGTTCGAAAATCAGCTGTTCATAAACCCATCTTTATAGATCATAATTTTAATATTTACGTTTATTATATTTAATTACATTTAGGCAAATTAAATTTATTTATTTTACAGATTTTTTGATTTTGAAAAGGTTTATTTTAATGTTTTCCCCATTAAATTATATTTAATACATGTATAAAGCGCAAATACCTGTGTATTTCCCCCCCCCCCCCCCCCGCGTTTGTTCGTCAGTTTCGAAGCAGCCGATGGTATGAGACGACAGGCAATTGTGCCCAGCACTAAAATTTCGTTTGCCCCGCCCTTTTATAACATCAGACCAAGTAACAAAGCAATTAGAAATTGATGGCGCTCATAATAAAGCGGTGCAAACAAAATTTTAGGGCTGGACACGCTTGCCTGAAAGTTGAAACTCTAAATTGACCCATTGAACAGGTAGGTAGGCGTCGGCGCCGCCGATTTTATCGGTGAAGACCTTACGTCAAAAAGCACATTAAATATTGGCGGCATATATTTTATTTAATATCAATTATCGATATAAGCTTAACTCGATACTTCTAATTTTTAATACCCTACTTTTAGCGCTGAGCGCCACAGTTGCGTCGATTTTTTGAATGGCACGAGTGCGGACCGCCGATTTCATTTGGTCGTCAGTTCCCACCTGTATAACATTGGTTTCGTTTTGGCATGAATTACGAAATTTGACCGCTAGATGACAGCACTTACTAAGAATTTTTGGTGTTATGGCGGTCATTTTTCAAAACAGCTCAATCTCTTTACAATTTAAATGAAATAACTGCGCGTAAAGATCAAACGACATCGACAACAACGCAGACATAACAAGCAGTAGTCGTAAACATGTAAAAAATTTTAATAAAAAACGATTGCAATTCAAATGGAACAAACAGCAAATGACTTCCGGGTCAGTTTTTAACTCACCAGATACTGAATGTTTCTTTTCGGTTAATAACATCAGATTAAACGTTCGAAACACAAATTTGTTGAAACTTTGGCGTATATGTTTGGCAAAATATGTTTTTGATGTATTATTTTACAATAATACATCAAAAAGATATTTAGAAGTTAATCTAAACCTTGAACTGATCCGACAAAACGTCCCGCCATTTTGAAATTAATAGTAACCGATTACAGGCACGTAGAAAACGGGACAAACATAAGTTGGCTCCGCCCTTTGTATGACGAACGCAACTTCTAATTGGTTAGTTATGTAATTGACGTTACATGCTCCGCTCTTTTCAACTTCGAACCACACAACAAACCAATTAGAAGTTGCCGTTCGTCATAAAAAGGGTGGAGCCAACTTCTGTTTGTCCCGTTTTCTAATTGCCTGTTAACCGACTCGACTATGTGATCGCAAAATAGTAACCGATTCAAATAAATCTTGTTTCACATTTTGACATGCAACATCATATCGATAAATCGATCAATAAATTATCGATATAGCTATACATTATTGATATATCGGTGTTTAATTTCGCGAATTTTTCAGTTATTTTTTCATTCACAGCTGCCGCAAAGGAGGACGTGCAACGTATAATGTATCATCATGAATGTGTCACCAATTTCAGTGAATCAAGTTAAAAAGAACCTTTTCAACATTTCTGGCTCTGGAAACGCCGCTTCATCGTTCACTTCCGGTCTGTAAACAAGTTAACGGGAGAGTAAAGTAGAGCGAATGTGGCCCCTCCATAGATATACATGAGGGATCGTTTGTTATTAGATTCAACGAGAGGGCCACACTCACTGTATTTGCAACCTATAAGGTCAATATTTGAGTCTAATTATTATATGTGAATTTTTGTTACAGATGCCGCTAAGAATATGCTATTTAAATATCAGTCGGACAACGAAGTGGAATTAGCCTACAAAAAATTTAATAAAGGTTTTTAAAGTCGTCTTTCATTAATTTATAGCGCCTTTAATGGCTTATAAGGCGTTTTCAGAGCTTACAAACCATTCTGAAAGATAAGAGTCGACATATTTGTTAAAAACAGAATTTTTTATGACCATTTTCATAGTTCGTCATAAGCAAAGACTGAAGAAGCTGCGTAAAGAGCTTGATAACTTAAGCCAGGACGACTGGAAGTATCCTTCAGCAGAATCACTAATTGGCTTGAAGTAGATGGAGCCGCAGTCCATTTCGACAGTGGATGATGATGATCCGATCGTCTTAAACTTCAATAATTCTTTACTTCGGCAATCGGATCTTTCGCTTTTAAATGGCCCTCACTGGTTAAACGATAAGATCATAAGTTTCTACTTTGAGTATTTGCAGGAAGTCGAATACAAAGACATTGAGGAGATATCTTTCGTCGGCCCGGAAGTCGTACAGTTTCTCAAGTTTGCAGAAGAAACGGATTTGAAGACTTTCTTCGAAGATATAGATATAACACGGAAAAAGTTCGTCTTCTTGGCCATCAACGATTCACAGGCATTCGATTCTCCAAGTGGATCTCATTGGAGTCTTCTCGTCTATCGTTCGCCGAATAAATTTGATCATTACGACTCTTGCGGTAATTTTAACGATAATTCTTCGAGAGGAATCGTCCGCAAACTTAAGAAACATGTGAACGAAACTTCTGATGTCGAATACGTCGCGTGCAAGTGTCCGCAACAAGTGAACTCTTATGACTGTGGAGTTCACGTGATCTTGAATACGATGATTCTAGCTCGACATTTCGTTCGCAATGAACCGATCGTATGGTACGATCCTCACGATGTATCTCAACAAGGTCGGAGTCTGGTTAAGAATCTGATTTCTACTCTGAAAACGAAATGATGCCATTTTAAAGCCGATTTGTTTAATTGTTAAAAATTGCTGGTTTTAAGTTTTTTACATCACTTGACTTGTGTTTGATATTTCAATGGAATTTATTTAATAATAAAAGGAAGTTACAATTTAAAATTGCTTATTATTTAACTTGTTGTGTGAATCTATTTTTTTTTTTTACAAACTTCGAATAGTTGAAAAATTCATTATTTTTATGTGAAGAGATATATTAAATCGTGGTCATTTATTAATATTTTTTTTAAATGTAAGGAACCCTTGAATTCTGGTTATTCTGTCTTTCATTAATAAGATTGAGACTTGAATTTTCATGTTGATATCTTTTAAAATAAGCTTTTTTTTGACATTGATTTAACTTTAAGCAGACTATATTTTTTTTAAATTTTTGTCTATAAAAAGATTACTTTGAAAGATATAAACATGAACTGGACCGGCCCGAATCGGAAAGTAAAATTCTGGATGGAATAAAAACCAAAGAATCGAATAGGTAAACCCACACTAGGCCCGGACATAATCAGATTAATTTGAAGACAGCGACCGGTATACGTATGGCTCTGATTCCGTCCGATCAAGTCTAGTGTGGCGCAACCTTTACACACTTTTAATTCAAATTTAATGTATGATTTCATTTTAAAAATACTAGAATATTTGCACTTGTGTAGCTTTTTTTTAGAACTTCAAGAGGCCAGTTGAACCCTCTTGAGGCCTGTTCAGGACATTTAAATACAAGAACAATGAGACCTGGAAACATATGAAGCCATAATCTACAAAAGATAGTCGTTTTCAAATGGTAACAAAATCATTCATTGGATGGTCCACGAGGGTGCGTGAGATCTGTAATCCATTGATATTTATTCAATTTTATTGCTAATTGTGCAGTGGATTTTTCATAGATTTCTATGTTGAAATCTCGCCTGTGACAGAGAGTGCGCTGAACAGAAAAATGGCAGTTGTCAATTATTCCGGGGTGCATGCTACATTTTTTTTTAGTAAGTAGGAGTGCGGGACCAAAAACGTTAGGAGACCACTGGGCTAGAGAATACTGATTTCTCCACGCAAAAAAAAAGAATCAACTGTGTTTCCATAAAGTAACTTAAGTTGAAAATATAACTCACTAAATGGCGCTATCTGTTCTAGTGTGTCAGTCTCTACGTACTTTAATAAACCTTGGTGTTTTTAGAGAGAGAGAGAGAGAGAGAGAGAGAGAGAGAGAGAGAGAGAGGTATTCTTGATGCCTGACAATATAGGGGCGTGTTAGCTGTATTGATTTTCTAAGAAAACTCATATGGAAGTACCCGTTATAAAATTTTATATGTAATAAGACTTAAAACGATTTTTACTGAAAATAACAAAATGTGTGCCCACATCCAGCAGCAATTCGGAAATGCAAAATGCTGATGTGAAGAAAAAAAAATAAGTTAGTGAAGAGGGGGGAGAAAAAAAAAAACAACCTAAAAGTGAAATTGAGCATAATAAAATTGGAACACAGAAATAGCTAAGCTCACTTTAAAGCTTTTCAAGCGACAAGTCGATTTCGAAGCTAATTTCTAAAATTATATATTAAAATTAGCAAATTTTACTAATTTAAGTTTAAATTTTATTATCATCATCATCATCATCTGATTCTGTGTTTTAAATGTAATTTCCCTTTAAATATCAAGTTTGAATATAATTAAAATAAATAGCGCAATTAGTCTTATAATAAATATTCATCAGTTGTCGTGAATATTTTGTAAAATGTACAAATAATACAAAATGGACAAGAAAATAAGGGTTAAATTTACATAAATAAAATACCATACCCGTTCAAGTTTGTCGACATTCTTAGAAAATAAAATCAGATGTAAACAACGATACAAGAAGGGCTAACAGAAGAGGCTAAAAACAGAATACATTTAATTCATGAAGTTTTTTTTCAAACCATATTACTATATAATGAAATAAATTATAGGGTGTGTCTTAAACACTCCCCCCCCCCCCGCATCTCTCCAAACACTGAGAGTCAGTCCCAAATGTGGAATATTCATGTAGTCACGACATTATACAAATTCGAATAATACATTAAACAAATGCAAAGTCATTCACAAAATTCATTTTTGTTGTGCAAAAAACAATGAATTATTCATGAAATTTAGATAACGAAGAAAAATAGTAAAATGCAATAAAAAGGTAGAATGAATATGACAATTTTATTTTCTAAATAATTTATTATTTAGAACACAGCAAATATTATAAAAAAAATATAATGCTATTTTAGTATTTCTAATTGAAAGTGTTTTAATTATTATTCAGGTTCCTATTTATGATATTCTTTATTGTGTTTGCATAAAGCCAATTTTCAAACGTTGAAAGTAAGTCCGGTCGGTTTTTTTTAATTTTTCATTTCTTGAACAGATTGCTTAAATAGCACATCAAAACCGACAAAAGCCTTTTACCCATCACTTCCTGTCCTAACACCGCCCTTCCATTTTAGCCAAGCACTTTGCCCTCCCCCCCCCCCTGTTTTATGTTGGTTTACTTGCTGTAGGGGGCCTATAGCTTTTGTTCCAAGCAAGTGTTAATTAGCATAATAATGTGACAGGTGGTTTACAAGCCATTTTCTCAAATACGAATGAGGAAATTGCATGAAAGGGGAGTGGGAGAGTTAAATAGAAGGAGAGAGAGAGAGAGAGATTGAGATTGAGAGAGAAAAGGACGAGTTAGGCCCTTGCCACATGGACCACTTTTGGTGGTCGATCTCGACTGCAAAATGAAGTCGAGTTGTCGCCTGTGCAGGCTGTGTGCCAAGGTCCGGCTTCATTCCATAACAATACATTGAAACCACAGCCCAAGCCACCTGCGACAACATTTTGCAGTTGAAATCGACCACCCAAAGTGGTGTGTGTACCAAGGACCTAAAAACAAAAAACAGCACGCATACAAAAAAGACACACACAGATCACAAAACACAGAAAAGAACATGTGAACATACACAGGGAGAGTACACAGCACAAACACACACACATATGCCACACCCAAATACAAACCACATAAACTAGCATAGATAACACACACACACACACTCTGAGACAAAGAGGGAGGAGGCTTAAAGTACTATGTTAACAAGACACAACATACACAAAATGGAAAAAGTCAAAGCTTCATGGTTGGTAAATGTATTTTATGGGTTAATCTGTAAAGTGTATGTGTTTGCGGTGGGATGGAAACAAAAAACTAATGTATACTTATTGAGAGAGACTATATACATTATGTGTTTAAGGCGTTGCAGCTACAAATCGCCATGCACAAAAATCATTGTCTGTACACCAGATGTTATCAGTGGTACGCTTAACAGAGTAAAGATGAAACTAAATAAGCCCCCCTCCCCCCCAAAAAACTCTTTTGAAATATCTTTTTATCATCATATAAACATAAAATTATTAAATAGAGCCACACCAATGTTTCCAGTGATTGCCTACTTTCAGGCTAAAATTGTTATTTACATTTATGAACAAAAAAATCACGATAAAAAAATACCTTGAGATTTATTTTTATTAAAACAGGAGATGCTTTTTCTCTCATATCTTTCTAATAAAATCTTAAAAAAAAGTCAAAAGACCGTTTTGACGTCACAAAACAAGAGTTTGTGACGTCTACAATATTAGATATGCTTTCAAAATAATGCAATTTAAAATAAGACTGAAAGCTATTAAGGTGGTATTGTACAGTATGATCCTAAAATTAACTGCCACATTTAAAAATCACCTAAAACTTACAAATTTAAATAAACGTATTGATATTTAGGATTTGTCTATTCTATTTTTTGTTGTTGTTGGATGCATTACTTTGTGAATGTTCCCATAACAATATAGATGAAAATGTGTACTGTTATTTTCGGTGCAAATAACATCCGTTCTGTCAAAACCAGTTATCTTAGTTGAGACACTCTTTACACATCCACACAAGAAGAACATCTTGAGAGTAAAAGCAAAGTGTATGTAATGTTTGGAGTGGTATATGGAGAGAAAGAAGGAGGTGAGTTTGACAGTCCACAGACCAATCTGACCTTTTATTATTTCCATCATCGACCGTCCACCAAATACAATATACACGTAGAGCAAGCAAGCAAGCACACAACTATTTTTCGATTGACAGGAGAGAAAAAAAATGCAGTGGTCCGTGTTTGTGCGTGTGTGTATGTATGCTTTATTGCACATTCCAAACACTATTCCCATCAAATCGCACTAGAGACTTTATGGATTTTCAAGTTGATGTCAAAAAAGTTGTTGAACATCTTTTTGACCTCTATTTATATAATGTATGTATCTAACCTTTTGAGCACTCCGATTAGAATTTAATGAGAAAAAGTTCAAACAATAGGTAGACAAAAAAAAATTAAAAACTGAATAAAATTTTCCATTTTTCAATATTAAGAATTTTCGTGGCACATCAACAGCTCAACTCCTTAAATTACAACAACAGCTTATGTAATTTGCTTTTGTGTGTTAAAAAAATAGGTTGTAGCTTTCGTTTTTTGCTGAATTTTTTGTGCATATGTTACCGCCAAAATCACAGATTTGGCACATTCCATAGGCAATGTGAAAAACTACCAATTCGTTAGTAAATCTGCAAAGTTCAAAACGTTTTAGATAATGTGCAGAATTCCTGAAACAAACAGGCAATCACTAAAATTCACTAAAACACTATGTATTCTGCAAAGTAACAACCTACTGTATTTATACAATGTGCATAATAATTAATATGCAAAATCACCAAACAACCAGGCAACTTGCGAATAATAATGAAAATAACATTTAGAGATTGTGAGCATTTCTTACACCACTAGGTATTTTGCATATAAATTAGCATTGTGCAAAATAACGTAAAATTTTAAGTCATGTGCAGAATGACCCATTTCCTAGGCAAAGTGCAAAACACATTGGAGGTAATTCAACATACATACGACAACTTTACGACAACTTTGGCTTTTTTATACGTTTGTTACAATTTAGATTTTTGAATACATTCTTTGTTTTTTATTGTAATTGTTGTAAAATAAAAGTTGTTATAAAAAATGTTATATGCCACAAAACCTCTATTGAGACATGAATGCCTATTTTTTTTTGCTTTAAATAAAAAAAAAACCTAAAGAATTTCAAACTTCTGACAAGTAAAACTTTTATTTTTTTTCTTCAAACACGAAGTCTTTACTAGTCAATAGAATTGATAAAAAATACAATAGGTAAGGTTGCATATATATTTTTTGATAAAATGCATTTGCAGTGTACTACATAACATATCAGTAAAAAAAACTTCCATTAAAAATAGAACGAAAAATCTATTGGTGGTTGTCTGATCAATATTTGATCGATTGAAAAAAAAAAGTTTCTACAATATTTTTTGAGCATATTTTCATTGAATTTTCAATGATTTCCTTGTTATTTTTTTCTATCTATTTTTTTTTTTGAATTTCGTATTCTGTTGAAATTCGGAATGTGTACAAAAGTGAAGATTTTCACTTCCCTCTAACTTTCTATCTATCTTACTTTTTTTGAGTGTGTTTTGTATTTTCTCATTGAACACGCACTATGTATATGTAGGCAGTAGGCCCTATGTGTTATTTACAAAATGGACATTTTATATCCTGTCTGTGTTTTTTTGTTTTTGTTTTTCATTGAACACTATGTACAGGGTGGGCAAAAAAAAAAGATGAGAACATCTTGTAGCATACGAGTTATTTAAAAATATAATTTAATTAATTATATTGTTTCATGTAATTTCATTTGTATTTCCCGCGGACTTTTGTGACTGTGAGGATCATCATCTTGACTGCAGATCAGCCCACTCACCCGCTCAATATTCTGTTGTGTTCTGGCAGATTTTGGTCTACCACTTCTGGGTTTACGTTCTGTTGTACCGTCGTTGTCAATTTTATTGATAACCCAACTAACACTAGCTATGCTCCAGACTTTGTTTGGAAACTCATTGGTCATTCTCCTAGCACCCCACTGTTTTTCAATTCGCAAATGTTTAATCAGAATACGATCTTCCGCGGTAATTTTTGTCATTCTTCGTAAAAAAATTTAACCTGCTGATGTAAACAATTGGCATATTAAAACCAAAGATAGCGCCAGGAAATTGTCGAAATAAAGTCATCATATAGCTAAATAGGTAAGTAAGTAAATGAGTAAACAATTTAAGCTATTATGGATACAGTTAAACAAATTTTGATGTAATTATATTACTTTTTACGCGATGTTCTCACTTTTTTGGCCCACCCTATATGTATGCACGTATGTATGTGTTTGTTCCTTTCCTCTGTTTATAGAACAACGACAGGGCTAGAAATTTTGCTTTTATATTGTAGGCCTATTTACTCATACTGTATGAAAAAAAAATTCAATTGAACAAACTTTCTACAACGAAAGTTTCATGTTGTACCCACACATATAAAAATTTGTCATCGATGTACCGATATATACATGTATATGTATGCCTTGCAGCACAAAATTATATTTATGTTTCATGTTGACTTTATCCCAAACAATAATGCTTTGTTTCCCAATAAAGGAATAACAAAATATCAATCTTATGGGTATTATGAAATAATAAAATTCAATATTATAGCAAAATAACCTGCTTTGGCTTCTGTGTGTGTGTGTGTGTGTGTGTGTGTGTGTGTATGTGTTTTAGTATCGTTTCCACTTATACTCACGAGTCTCTATTCTTAAGACTGCAAACATTTTCATTTCTAATGATTTTTGCATTTCCACTACAACATGTAGCATGTTTGACCATTGACAAATGCACATTTTAATGATATCTACATTCTTATCAATATTGCATTCTGAAGTCGTTTTTAAATTTTCTGCTCATTTGTTTCTAAAGAAATTAACATTTTAGATCTTGGATCTGGTGCATGAAACATAGAGACAAAGCAACGTTTCAATTGCTTTTGCAACATTTTTGTGTCTGTAAACGAAGTATTTTTGTTGTTGCATATATTAGCATGCAACATACCTGGACTTCTGAGTCTTAGTGGAATCATTTCTTTTGAAGCCTTTTTTTTAACTTATTCATCAAACAACGTAAAATATCATGAACCATTTGAATCTCATTAGTAAACTCCAAAAAGAGAAGAAAAAAACACAAGTTGCTGTCAAACATCAAATTATGTGTTTGATCATCAAAAGTGGAAAGGCATGTTCTCATAAATAAATCCAATGTACTTTATATTTTAACAACAAAAAAGTATTTTTCTACCCTGCAAGAATTATCGATTTATTTAGAAAACTAGCAAATATCACGGATAAATTTATACTACAGTATGAATATAATGGGTGTTTTTCTCTCTAAAACAAGTGTTATAAATAAAGATACGAAATTTTACATCTAGAACTATTTTTGAAATATTTATTATTCTCAAAATACATCAACTACTCATCTTGTCAATGTAAAAAAAACAAATTTAGATTGACATTGTCTGTCTTGATTAATGTGGGGCTATTTTGGGTTTTCGAAAACTTTCTTGTCTCTTGAAACACGTTTACTAATTTAAACTTGTTATTACTTCAAAAATATTCAATTATGAAAATCCTTCTCGACAAAGTTGTTATCCACCATCATTAATTAATATGTTAATTCATTATTATTTTTTCTTCTTAAAATCTTTCCTTAGAATCTTCAAAGTTAAAAATTCCATTTTGGATTCTTGCATAATTAGTGAGAAGATTTAAAAAAAAAAACTTAGATACTTCTTTTCCTTTATTTTAAAATAATTTCATCATTAAAAAAATACATACGGATGACGCAGGTAAAACGCATCCTGTTACAAAAACGAATACCTCTGAAATTATAAAAAGCTACATATTTGAAATTTCATATCGTTTTTAACAATACAACAATAGTTTATTACACAAAAACTGAAAGATAATGAATAAAAATAAATTAACATTTTGTAAAATAAAAATTAACAAAAATTATTGTATTATTGAATTTTGAATAAATTCACCAATATCAAATTCTAAATTATGAAAAGAAGCTTTTTAAAACAACGTTTTCGACATTGTTAATTCTTTAGCAATATATTTTAGTTTTTCTTCTAATAAATGTTGGTATATTGTTCAGGCGGTTTATCAAGAGGTCAATTTCAAAAATCCCATTATTCTGTCTCTCATTCGTAAAATTAGGAGAAACTAGAAAGTGTTTTAGAAACTTGGAGGGTAGCTCTATCAATCACTTAGAAGTATTGTAAGCTTTTTATAGTCAAAAATTTAAAAAAAATCGTTTACTTAACATTGGATCATTTTCAAACTCAAACATTTTGCACTTTAAAGACAGAATAATAAGAGTTCGAGAGGCCGTTCATACTTTTAAACTACCAACTATGTAAAATCACAAATGTGTTTAGCTTTCTATAGTTTCTAAGATGGTCTTCTTTAAACTGGACACGTTTTACCTGCTCCACAAAATGTATATATTTAGTAACTGCCTCTCATGTTACAGTGAGATTCTCATTTAAAACCTACGGAAAATATATGCCTTAACATTTCTATTATTTATATTAAATATATAATTGCAACTTGAAAGCATATTCATCTATGAACTTTCCACTAATTAACAGCAATTATTCTGCCAATTAGCCTTATTAATCACAAAGACTCACATATTCTACATACAAAAGAATATTTTTTTTTTAAATAAAAAACCGTTTTTCTTCTTTAATAATAAATGATGATGAACCCTTTACAATTGGAAAAAGAAAACAGAAAAAAAAAAGATTTCTAAATGAAATATACAGTACTTCGATAGACACACAGCTGCTTCTCGGTACAGGTACATTTTTACACTATAGGAAAGATTCAATTTATTATTATTGTGATTGCATTAGCATCCCGGTTGTCATGACAACGAGTCAGTTATCATTATTATCCAATATCTCCATATAAAAAAACCAACAACACCACCGATCACACAGTATATATAACTAAGCCAGTTTTTTATGCTTGAACTAGCTCCAAACGCGCAATTTTTTTCATTTTCTCTTCTTCTTCAACTTTCTTAATAATGTTCATAAAAGAATGTTATTTATTATAATCGATTTTGAAAGTGTATAATTTTGTACGTGTCTTGTGTGTATGCGCAACCAAGTTTAAAAATTCAGTTTAAAATTGCACCTTAATTTGACTTTTGTTTGGTCATTTTACATAAATTACTCATGAAAGAGCCAAAACATTTTAAGAGAGAATTCCGTTTATTAATTATACAAGTGCGGGTTTACACACAGCTGTAATTTGCATTTTAAATGCATTTACTGACTAATACTGACAGTTGTGAATGCATATGAATGCCTTCCAGAAAGAATAATAGTTAGCAAGTGGTTGAGTATAATGAACAAAGTTGAGAAAATGTTTATTGTACACGTCCAATGTTTCAAAAATTTCATTAAATATGTTGACACTAAGGTGGAACATCACTTAAGGGCCTTGGCGCACAGACCACTTTTTGTGGTCGATTTCGACTGCAATATGTTGTCGCAAGTCGCTGGGCTGTGTTTGCAATGTATTGCTGTTTAAAGAAGGCGGACATTGGCACGCAAGCTTGTCGACTTAATTTTGCAGTCTAAATCGACCACCGAAAGTGGTCTCTTGTGTGCCGAGGGTCTTATTCTGCACATTTACTAGATAATATACAAAACCACCAATTTGGTTGCAAACGCACTTAATTAATAACGTTTTATTGCCATGTCCTGTGGCCTTTTCAGAACATATAAACATTTTTCGACTTTTGGCGATTATTAAAAAAAATCATTCAAGAGATTTTTTAATTTTTTCAAGGTTTTTTAAAGCTTTTAGAACTACTGGGACCCTATTGATGTCTTTTCATATACTTCCTTTTACTATTTAAATGTTCTGCAACATTTACACTTATCTACAATTTATTAAAACGTTCACAAACTTAATAGTAAAACATACAAGTTCTACAGACAAACTTAATATTCAATTGTGAAAAGACACAATATACACACAACCTTAGGTCATCATGATTTTTTTTTTACTTTGAGTTGACAAGAATTCGATTTTGATCTTCGATTATTCTTAATATTCGTACGTGTTCATAAAGGAAAATCAATATCATGCGAATAGACTGCATGTTCACAATAAAGAAATTAATTGGAGTGAAGTGAGAGCAAAATATAATATATATGATTGTCAACCAAGCAATAAATATATTGTGTGGGTATAAAAAGCCATGAACTATAATATTTTTTATATTGTAAAGTTGGCAATTTTTAATATCTATGATTATAATTCGAGGCACTTCCACTCGAACTCTTTCAACTCTCTAAAAACACGATTTTTGAGATTCTAAAAAATTATTTTTATACTATTTTTCAATTTACATTTTATTTTAATTAAATATAATAATCATGGCTGAGAAATTCGGGAATAAAGATATAGCCCAGTTCAGGAGGAATTCGAGATTAAAAAAATACAAAAATCGAGGAAAAGAATTAGGGAAGAAATGACTATTTTTGTTGTTTATTTCAAGTTATTTCGTTATTGGCGATTATTTGGTGATTATTTTCAATAAATGAGCGTATTTAGTAAATTGTTATTTTGAATAAACAATGTAAACAAGTACCAAAAATTCACCTAAATTGTTCATTATACAAGTATATAACTTGTTTCAATGGGTTTTAATTATTTATAGTCTATTTTCAATGTAGATTGTAGCGAGATTAATGTTTAATAATTATAATAAATTACTATACATTTAAATACTTAATTTGAAAAGAAAAATTCCCATTTAAATAAAATATTTAATTTTTTTTTCAAAAATCACGATTTTCTGCAACCCTGCTTTGACATCTTCTCAGAGGGTACTAGAAGTTGGGCCTAAAAATGAACTTCACTTGAGAAAGAAAAGGAAATAACTTTATTAAAATGAATGACATTCATTCATTTCGATCTGAAACGTGTCTCTCATTTTATTTTCTGAAGCTAAAAATTAATACTTATACAGTATTTATAATATTACTAATATGAGCCTCTCATTGAGAACTGCCATGTCACAGGAATTGTAATTTCCTCTTTTTGACACAGATGTGCGTGTCGCTAAAAAAAAAACAGAATTCTTCTTAGACACGCACTTTTTGTCCATTATTTTCAATAAACCTCGGGTCAAAAAGACGATTTCCAACAAAAACGTTTATATTAATATTGTTACATATAATGGAGAAAAACACAAAGTCTGAATGAACATTATGCACTCATTATGTACTAAAAAGAAACTGCAATTACTGACTTCTCTATACGCTATATATTAATTGGATTCCTTTGTTTATGTTTGTGTTTAATTATGATTTTGAAACATAACAGGAAATAAGCTAGCTCAAAATCTCCATTGGTGTCCACCACCCACAAACACATACTTAAATGTGTTCATATAACCCATTTTTGTAATAGGCTTGATTATTATGGTAGAACTGAAACCACAAGAGAAGAGATTTATTAATATTTCAGTGGATTAAAATGGGTAATGAAGTTAGAAAATTAAAAAACAATCAATATGCTAAAATTTACAATTATTAATAAAAAAATGTTTGCTTTTTTTTGGTAGAATACAGAACACCAGCAGCAAATGTCTGGTTACCCTTTACAACCATAATATACTGACACAGACAAAAAAAGATAATATTCCTGTACGTTTAAGGTGTTATTAGACACTGGGGAAGCCATCATTTCCACAACAAATAAACAACACAAGTTTGCTGCAACTCTTCCACCACCACGACATTACAAAGACATGAGGCTGCACAATAATAACAATAAAAAAAGCTTTTTTGTGTGTTTGTTATTGTTTTTGTACTTTAATCCACTGTATAGATAACTTATAGATATATACAGTTCCATTTCTGGTTGTTTTTTGTTGTGGATGGAAGTTATACTGTATAATGTGTATATACATGTACTGTAGTTCAGACAACATAAACATACACGTATACAAACATCAACATATGACATCAGTTCAGATGAGCCATATCAACATATTGTACATGCTATTTGCCAATTCAAGAATACTTGACTAGTTTATTCAAATGAAGTTCACTTTTTTTCTCTCTTGGGAGATTGTATTAATATGCTCATATACAACAAAGAACAGCACGGGCAGAATAAAAAGAAACAGGGCTAAAGTTAGAAATACATTTTAAAAATTTTTTTAAAAAAAAACTACACACAAAATCTCTATGAATACGAATTTGCAAGTATACTATAATCTATTCATATTATGTTTCTTCTATAAAAATGATTAGAGCTGAGGTAATAGTCAAAGTTCAACTTTTTTTTTTAGGTTTTTTTTTAAAGTTTGCAACACTCATATCAAATAATGGTACCATTTGGCTACGACAAAGCCTATCTATCTTTATTATTTGAAGTAATTTTCCTAGAAAGTCCTCGCAAAAAAATAACATCTCAAGAAAGTCATCTATTCTTTTTCGATTATGTCCACTGAAGATTTTACTTTGTGTTTGCCACCATAGATATGACCAAAAACGACTTTCGAGTAAATAAAAATCTCTATATACAAGAGGTTACACACTAAAGAATTACGTACATTCTGTGTGTTTGTATATGTTTTCTTGAAGATTTTCTCTTTATGTTCATGGAATGTCACGTCATGTTCATAACACCTAAAAATAGCAAGATCCCTTATATAGCCTAAGATTACATTTGATGTACCAAAGAAAACCTCATTAAAGGAATAGCACCCCTGACAGTTATTACATTTTACTTATTGCAAGACGTTTATTATGCTTACTCATGTCTTCTTCAGTTGTATATTAAACCAAGAACAACAGAAGGGACCCTTTAAAATTACCTTACTCAGTATACAACATTATACCTTTATGAAATCATGATTTCAAAAGATACAGACTGTTTTAGAAGAAAATTTGCCAATCGAGATTAGAAAAAATAAATCAAAGTTTGTTAGCAAGTAGAAGTAGATATTTTCAATATATCTTCAAAATAAACTTTTTATGGTAATTTAAATATCATTTCTCATCATTTTCAATAAAATCGCTACAAAATAATTATTTACAAATATGTTATCGTAGAAAAAACTAAATTTTAGTGTTCACTTACAGCCCCCCCCCCCCCAATAGCCTCTCAAAACTCAGATGCACCCGGGGACCTCGTTGAAACTGAGAGGCCCCCAGGAACCTCTTAAAAACTGTGAGGCTTTTGTGAGGTTCTTGAATCACCAGGAAGTTTCTCAAAACTGGGACCTAAAAATTTACACTTTATGCTGTTAATACCACAATAATTGATATTAAAATGTAACTATGTTAACAGAGAATTTTATTAGAATACTTTAATATTTAAAAAAAAATGCCTCGCTTAATAAAATAATAAAAACATAATGAAAACAAAAAAAGAATGGGGATATATGAATATCGTTCTAAAATTTTCTTTTAGAATTATTAGATATTTATAATTAGGGCTCGGATTTTGATGCAATATCAACCGGAATGTTTCTCAATATGTGGCCCAAGTGCCAATTGTGAAGTAACAATCTCGATTAGATAAAAAAAATGTTCTTTCTAATTAAAAAAAATAGTTTGAGGCTAGAACTCTAGTTGACAACTGATAGTAACCAGACATCTAGCCTCTCTAACCAGCCTTTTCTGATTAGAAAAAGCATAATTGCAGTTTCCTCTAATAATGATGATGATGATTACTTTACAATTGGCACTTGGGCCACAAATTGAGAAACGTTCTGGTTGATATTGCATCAAAATCCGAGCCCTATTTATAATATAGGCCTGAAATAAAATATTGTCTGATGCTATTATTCATCAGCTGTAACAATAGGCTAGTCTAACATCGTTAATATTTATAAGCCACCAATTGGTGGAAAAACATCATTTCATAATGATAAGTTGATAACGGTTAAATTAATCACATAATAATGATACTGTGATAATTTTTCAAATTTATCAATCAATATTTACAGCATTTTTGTTTGCAGCATAAAAATATCGTATAAAAAATAGTATAATTAGCATATAAGCGGTAAATTTGAGAAAAAAGAAGAACAAAAGGCATTTTAAGAGATTCAGCAATCTTCTGACGAAAGCAAGAGAGTCAAACTCACTATAGACTTTTGCTGTTTCATTAATTAGATATTAGACGATATCACTAATTCGATGTATTTTTTATATAATTAAAAGTGCTCCAAATCGCTCTTATATAACACTCTTACATTACATAACCTGTAGTATGCTAGTAGTATACTTCTTAAGAAAATATGCACTTATTTGTTTTTTTGGCATGAACATATAATAACAACGTCTCAAACAAAGAAATCTGCATGACTTCATTTTTCTTTGTTTTTTGAGTTGTTCAACCGCATTTATCCATCCATCCTGAAATTTGGCACATTTTGTCCATAACATGCGTATTAAAACTTTATTGTTCTAAAAAGCAACACAGGTCTAAAATAGGCTCTAAAAATCTTGTGGAAGTCTCCCATAATCATGAGGCTAGGGGGTTATGTCCACTTACTAACGACCCTACCTCCACCCTCTGATACGTATACAAATATTACTGAACATATAAAATTCACGTTTATTACAAAATTGCACTTTCGAACCATCCCTATGGAAACATTATGAAGCAATCGATGAAGCCAATACTATGAAGACCAAAACATGAGGAAAAAAAAGGAAGGCGGAGGAGTTTAGAAATATCCCTCCTCCTTCTTACCATATACCTGAAATAGGGACTTTTTCAAACGAATTAGGAGAATTAAGTCCACTCATGCATCAAATAGATAACCCCTTTGACAAATGAAAGTTTTTCTAATCAATACAGTACTTTTTAAAGTAAAAAAAAAATCATTCCACCATTCTTGAAAACCTACAAGTTTTTTTTTCCTCTTAAAAATGAAATCTCAATATTTTAAACATTTTCCTAATGGAAGATGTTTACATTCACTTTTATATATCTAAAAGGGCCTTTTACTCTTAAGTACAAGCCCCCCCCCAGGAGCTTATATATTAGCTAAAAAAATAAAGCAATGAACTGAAATTGGCCTAAATGTAGGACATCCATTTGATATGCAGGTTGGAAATAGAAAGGGGGGGGGGGAGAGGAAGGTTGACTATAAGCAATAATCGATGGAAGTTTGTCATTGTCAAAGTAGTTTTCAGAGTGAAACAAGTAACACAGAATGAAGAGAAATTTAAACTAATCGATAAAATCCATGCAGAGAAAGAGTGAGCTTATAGAAGACATAGAGAAAATATGACAAAAATAAATTATAAACCTCTCATAATAAACAAAACAACAGCAACCAAAAAAAAAAAACTTAATCGAGATAAAATTGCTCATTAAATAGCAAAATAAAAAAAAAGAAGGAAGTTCAAATATAACCCTCCAAACTTCAGTACAAATTCGTGTTGTTTGTTTTAATATTTATTAATCAATATAACATAAAATAGATTTTACAATATTATGAAGGTTCCAGCTAATTTATATCTGTGTGTTTTAGGTGTATGTTACCGCCAAAGTAAAATCAATTGATTATTCTATAAAATAACTAGACATTGTGCAAATTCAAAAACATGCTTGTAAATCTATACTGTTAATAGCATTATAGGTAATGTGACAAAACGCCTAAAACATCAAGGCAATTTAAATAATGGGTGCGTGTTGTTTCTGTGCGCTTCCTAAGTGGCTGCATGGAGATGCCTTTCAGGCGCCTTTTATGTCAAAATGTCAGTAATTCAAATTTCTGATCAATTAAATCAAATTTTTACATGATTTGCACTTCCTTTACTGTACATAGCAAGCTCCATGAGCCACTTCAAAAGTGCTTTAAAATTGGACGCACTAACAAGTAAGCTTTAAAAAAATAGCTCGTTGCTGTTTACATTCTACACATCAGGACCATAACAAGGGTACAAAAGGCCCTGGTTCAAAATATTTTGCAGGGCCTTTTCAGCGCATTCTTTTCTGCTCCTTTATTTGACAAAAAAATTTAAATTGTTTTTGACTAAAATAAATAAAGTTTAAAAATTATATGAAAAAGAAATGGTTTATAAAATTAATTTTAAATGTTGCAATATATATATTACAGTAGATTTTGCAATCATTTGTAAATTATAAAATGATTGATGAAGTTTATCAATTTTTGTTGTAGATTTTTATGAAATTATTATTTTAAATAGGCTCTAATCTGGAGGACCAATTAACCCCCCACCCCACTATAGTTACGGCTCCGATACGCATAGTCTAAAATTCTACACATATCTATATATATATATATATATATTGTTCCTATTTAGTACTTACTACCGAATATGTGGTTCTCTGCACATAGTCTACTAACCGTGCAAAACAACTTGATTTCCCACATTGGCAGTAAAATAATCTCTGTCAGTGTTAGGCAGACATGCGTGTGTGTGTTGTTGTCTATCTTTTCATTCAGCAATGACACTAAATGAAGATAGACAGCACAAGTACACACAGTGTACAGACAAAGAAATAGGTGGCTTTGTGTTTCACGCTTTCTGCTAAGAATAATTTGACAATTATCTATAAGAAATTCTTTATTTTTGTCCTATGTGTTTATGTATGTGTGAGGTCATTATCTATAATGATGCAGCCAATGCAAACATATCTTCTGTCAATGTGATGATGGTAAATGAGAGTGAGAGAAATAGAAGAAGAAGAAAAAAAAATCTAAGACTCTCTTTCTGAATAAAAAAAACAGCAAGCAAGCAAAATAGATGATCCATCCATACATCCCATCCATCTACCCTTCAAATCCATAATACAAAATAGAACATCTCCTCCAATTCCAATCATTTGACAGTCAACTTTATATAACCAAAAAAGCCCCCTCTTCATCAGAATTTTGCTTGACAAAATCTATTTTTCATGCTTTAAAGAACAATTACGGTATAAGGTTTATAGGTAAGATTAATGACGTCAGGAGACACCAAACTAGAATCTTCTTCAGAACTGTGTGTCATTCTCATCCATCACAAAATTCACTTGGAATAAAAACAACAGTTTTTTATTTAAAAAAAGTAACTTTTAAATTGTTAGAAGAAAAACAACCTTAGGATATTTTAGCATGCGTATCTTCTATAAATATATTCTGCTTTTTAGAAAGCAACTCCTAAAAAAAACAAATTAAAAAGTTTGTTTAAAAATATAACAAAAAAAATTGCTCAACATTTTTTTATGAAAATAAGAATATTTCAAAATATACTTCTACTTTTTAAAATGAATTTTAAATTTCTTTTAGACGTAATCTAAAAAGGTGAGAATTTAAATGTAGATTTTCGACCATACTCGAAGTATTATTATGGACAAATAAAATAAAAGTTTCTAATAGACATTGGCATCATTTCGTTCAAATGGCAAACAGTGAAAACTGAACCACAATCTATTGAGGCCAAAAAATTTGTACAAAATGTACAAAATGCACAAAACATATAATCACAGTGCAACTTCTTTTGGAAACACTACTGTATAGTACCATATCCGTGCAATTTGTGCAATAATAATCAGTTTAATAGAAAATAAAAATTCACAATACACAAATTGCATTGTCTTTGAAATATGCATAACCTTGCATAGTTTCACTTATTTCTTAAAAACACTTTCTTGGTTAAAAAAAAATCTTAAACCAAACTGCTTTAATTTTACATTTATTGCCATTGTTTCTGACAGTTTTAGGTATTAATTTTTTTTAAATTGTTTTATTAAATGTGCTATTACTACTGTATATAATACACATTTTTATTTGCACAAAATGAATAATGTTTTGTAGGCCTTTTGCATGTACAGTATTTTTCATTTTTGTTTATTTTCTATTGGCATAAAACGTACATTTTCTAAAAAAAAACATTACAAATTTGCAGAATTTTTATTTGCATAAAAGTTTCAGCATTAATAATTATAATGTTATTAAGTTGAAGTTGTACAGAAATACCTTCAATGGTGCCTATTTTTAAACACTTTTAAAAAAAGCAAATCTCTGCCTAACACATGGCACCACCTGTAGCAACCTATTCAACACAAACATTACCTACATAGATCTTGCAAAGTAATTCAAAAACAACACAACATCGAAAAATATTTATATTTTCACTCAATAAAAAGATATGAACTTACGGATTACTGTATAAAACGGAGGTTTTTACTTATGCAAAACCATTATTATGTGCAACCATATTTAGCTTCTTCATATATTGTTGCAACTGAAATTTACAATCAATTATCACACTGCTTGTGAACAACACTATAGCAAATACAAGTTGTTCTATATTGTATGAGTAAGGGCTCGGATTTGTATGCAATGCCAAGCATATGTGTTATCAATCGGTGGCCCTAGCGCCAATTGTGAAGTAACAATCCCAATTAGATTAACCAACAATTATGGTTTTTTTTTTTCAATCTAAAACACTGGTTAGAGGCTAAAACTCTAGTTGACGACTAATAGTAACAACACATCTAGCCTCTTTTGAGGCTTTTTTATGAAAAAGTATAATTGCTGTTGCTTTAATGATGATGGTTGTACTGTACTTCACAACTGGGACTTGGGCCAAAGATTGAGAAACATTCGCTTGATATTTCAACTCTAAATGGATAGCAGAAAAGTTAAAAATTAATGAAAAATATACAATTTTCACTACAACGTGCTGGTCTGTTTAATATCATAAATCTATTGAATATTTAAACTTTAAAAGTGTAGTAGTGCCAATTTAGAAAGAGACCTTTTATAATATATTAATAAGATAACAAGATAGCTAAAAACGAATATAATTTCGTTACAAACACGTAAGTTACTGACCACATTTCCTAAAGTGTTTGAATTCCAATTTAGAGTTTATCCTACTAAATATTTCACAAGCAAGAATGTGTTTTTGTATATGCATCTTATATCATATGAGATAATGTGAAATGGAAAAGAGAACATTAAATATTAAGCAAAGGAATGAAATTTGTTTTAGACTGGTATTTTTTCCCCCTTCTTCTGGATGCTCATGAGATGATAACAGGCATTCATTACAAAACCACAGAAATGAACATAAAGAAAAATGTTTGTAAAAGTATATAAGTATGCATGTACAGTTGTGTGTGTATATGTATTTGCATGCATGCACATGTATTTGTGTGTTTGCATCATCATGATTCTGCCAATTTTCTGTGACATGAAAAGAGAACACAAACCAACATGCAAATTTATGTAAGCATGTATGTGTGTGTACATCAGTGTTATTATTATTTGTACATCACAGACTTTACAGTGGTCCACAAACAGTTTTTTTTTGCTCACTGCGTGAAGAAATCGCGAAAACATTTTTCGGAAACTGTGCTTACATCTAATAGAAAAATTATGGTTTTTTCCTCCAATAAAGTTAAAATTTATTTGAAAATATTAAATTTTATCATTAAAAATTACGTGGCACACTAGTGTTCCATAGAGGTGTAACTAGCTACTTTTGAGCCCAAGGCAAGAATAAAACTGGCACCGCCTTAGTATTATCATTCTAGTTATTTTGGACATATATTTCTGGCGCCTCTGAAAACTGGCGCTCCGTTTATATAATATTTCTAGTTATTTGGCGCCCTCAGCTGAGCCTTGTGCCCATTTAATAATAAAATTCATTTAATAATAAAATTGACACCCCCTTAGTAAGCTCTTATTACCATTCTAGTTATTTTGTGAACCTATTTCCGCGCCCTGAGCTTTTGCATTCCAGGCTGGTGCCTCACTCGCCTTGTCCTAGTTATGGCTCTGGGGTTGCACTGGCACACCGTTTGAGAATCACTGGATATAATGCATACTAGTTTTAACAATATAAGTCTTATAAGATGACAGTCAGTGGGAAGAGTGCTAAATACAAAAACTGCTTGTATTTCATTCAACACTTTCATTCGTCGTTGGAGTGCGCAAGAAGAAATATCGTCATTCAGTATTTATTTACACATACATACTCCATCCCACCCACATAGACACAGAGAAACAGAGACACACACAAGAGAGAGAGACAGAAAACAGCATAGAAAAGTAGGCAAAAGTAAAGCAAGCAACATCCAGCCACACACACACACATTCAGCAGCGCTTTTATATATTATAGCAAACCCTGCTAAGGTTTTTACTAATACACATAGATCTACCTACTCTCACTGTCTCACATACTGTACATTCACTCGCGGTTGCCTGTACAACTTCAGAGAGACATACACACCAGAGAGATAGAGAGAAGAAAAAAAAAGCCACAAATCTGAAGTCAAGTGAGGCGTACAAATATTTTCAAATGAGAACATAAAACTTTTTATTTAAAAAAAATACATATAAGTCTCCTAATAGACATAAAAAAATCACAATGGAAACGTCAAATGAAGTTAATTCTGCAGAACGGATAACAAATGTTTTCCGCGGAAATGCTTCATCTGAAAAAGAGCTCAATGTTTATACAAATCTTGTAAAGATTTTTGTCTCATCTTCTGGTTCAGGTAAGTTGTCATTATTACTTTTTTGTATCAGCATTAACTATTTAAACTAGCAAAACTATTTAAGCAGGTCATTGGACTCAAACACCTTTGACACCTAAAACCCCTCATTGGTTTTTCTTTTCTGTCTTTATATTTATAACTATATTTTTCATATAATGCATTGTTGTAAATGTGTTTTGACTTATGGTTATATGAATATTCTGTAGCACAAAGAGATCAGCTTTGAAAGTAAGTTCTCTTGTAGTTGTAAATACCAATGTCACTTTGATGAATTCGCATTTTGACATCTCACATTCTGAAATCTCAAATCACAGAATTACTTTTATGATCTGGCTTAAAAAAACATACCGAATCATAAGTGTCAAATATCATTCATACCTGTGCATATAACAAACACCCTTTGCAATTTTATAACACGGAAGTAATGAAAATCTTGTACCCCCCCCCCCCCCCCCCCAAAAAAAAATGCAATAAATTCAAACCCAAAGTAAATCCTTTAAATCTAGACTAGACAGATGAGAGATTTCCTAATATGCATTATTACACTAATCAACACATTTTTTTTGCTTTCTTATTAATATTAACTAATTTAGTAAATTCAACCTATTTCCATAAAAACAAAATATTTTTTTTTAGAAAATTCATCAGAATTTTTTGTTTATTCTTTATTAACTTAATAAGTTTTGAACCTATTGTCAAGTTTATAGTTAATTTATAACCAACATGCAAAAAAAAAATAGATAATTAACAAAATTGTGTGAAGAGAAAATTATGCTCGGAATGTTTTTATGAATGTCTGTATTGACTTCACATTTTATATTGTGGTGCAATTTGTAGAAGGTGGTAAGGACTCCTAATTTGTTAGCAACTCAAAGTAGAAGAAAAAAAATTGCTTTCAAAATGATTCTCTGTTATGGTTACAGCCTATAAAACTAAACATAAAATAATATAGGCGTTAAAGCAAACAAATATGAAGGTTACATAGCCTACATGTATATATATATATATATATATATATATATATATATATATATATATATATATATACTGTATATATATATATATAATATATATACACAATGTATAATGTGCCAAAGAAGAGTGAAAAACATTCTATGCGTAATTATGGGATTGTCAACAGTTTGAGCTATCAATTCAAAAAGTCACGAACTCTTGTAATAATTAGAAGAGTGATTTCCATTTTAAAATAAAGCCATCTGTATTTTTTTTATTATTATTATTCTCATGAGATGAGATGGTGATGATGGTTGTATATTGTCTTATGATGTGGTTTTATATGATTAGTAAAAACCATTTTAAAGTGATGATGATGATGATGATGATGATGATGGCTGAGTGGTGGTTGATGTCAAGGACTCCGATAGATTCAACATTAATCATAATATAACCCTTTAGAGACACATCCACCAACACACATTAATGGTTGTCATGTTCCTGTTTATGACCACGCAGTTCTGGATCCATAAATGAAACTCCTTTGATGGAGTCTCGGATACACAGACAAGAATTTTAAAGTCAAAGCAATTTGTTAAAATCAACAACAAAAAACCCATTCATAAATCAAATTAATATGGTATTTCAATGAATGTAAACATACTATGTGGAAATTTCAAAATAATAGCCATAAACATTTTTTCTTAAAAATAGCATCATGCTATTACTTTTATGATAACAAGAAACAATGTAAAGAAATGAATTCTGATAGTGTAAACACTCATGTTATGAACTACAATGGAAATTTTTCATTGTACAGCAAAAGAAAAACCTTGTCCTTTCTATAGCATTCACTAAACTCAAAGACCAAATCTCGTGTTAGTAAATGCTAAACTGGTACTTAGCATATGCTAATCCCACATTTGGTATTCTTCTGTGCCTTGCAATACCAATTTTGACAAATTTACGTGAGATTTGCTCACATTTTATTAGCTACCTAGGGAACTGGCTCAACAATGTGAAAAAGATAAATGCACTTGACTGTAACAATAATAAACATTTTAAATAGTGGAAACAAGTTCTTTAGAATGTTTGGAAGTAATCTGTCAAAAGTAATGAATTACTGTAATGATATTACTTTTACAGTAATTATAAATTCACCTTGAAACCTTGAAACCTTTTGAAAACATGTAATTTGTAATTGTAATTATTTTTCATTAGAATTGTTGCTCTTGATAGAATTGGGAAGACTTTCACGTATTCCAAAGCTTCAAAACGATCTTACACTACACAGTTCCACTACATTTCAGTGTAATTTCACTCTGAATAAATTGAGATTAAATAGAAAATTGATATTTTGTCAGAACCCGATAAAAACTCAGAAATAACATTGCATTTATGAATGGGTAGTTCAGTCAAGGTGTATTTTTATTTTTGACCCTTGCTTCATCCTTCACGGACGTGAAGGATGAAGGAGCCCTTACCATTATATGATGTTTTTTGTAGATGTGGCGGAAAAAGGTTCAAACATTAAACTGAAGTAAAACGTAAACTTTAAAGTTCTACAAACAAGAACACTCCAATGACTCCATTACCATCCTTTGCCTATGTTGAAAGTCTTTTGGCAGTGGCCTGTAATGATGTGGACGACTTGTCTCATAAAAAGTTGTGATGCACACTTGCTCAAACGTATTATATATCTATTTTGAAAATTAATTACTTTGAGAAAAATAAGTAATTGTAATTAATTACGATTTACTATTGTAATGAGTAATTACGCTTCATAAAATTCATTATTTTTAAAAGTAGTTTGTCCCAACACTGCTAAATAGTAACAAAACATTGCTAATTTACACAGAGCTCTATACTTATCATAACAAATGCCTCATGGCACAAGCTGAGTATATAAAACACACCTAGTTTTATTACTTCCATTGAGTTAAGATGACCCTGAGGTTAGATTAGGTTAGTTTAGGTCACGTTAGTCTGGTGAGTTTAGAATTAGAGACAGCTATCATTAGCAGTTGCTCATATTCTATTGGAAATATAAAACTTGAGTTGAGCCAGGTCTCAGCTAAGCACTTTCTTAACTAAGCTATACAAATGCTCATCTTCAAGCACCCATTAAAACACCACCCTAAAAGCCTAGACTTTCTAGAGTTACACGCAGCATAAAACATGGTCAATTTTTCAGCTTTAAAGTTGCTCAAATCGAAATTTTGGTTAATACTTCTTTTAAAAATATATTTAGACTATGGAATTTTCTTCCTGTAGGCAGCTATTATTTGCTAGGGTGATTTCAAATTGACAATAACAGAAAAACTTTGTCAAAATGGCAGTTATTTATGCATTTATGATTGAAAGTTATCTCGAAGGCCACATTGACTCTCGAGCTGATTGCCGGTGTACATAAGTTCAAAAGTTGAATAGAATTTTCACCAACCAGCCTAGCAGTTATTCTTTAAAGTTGGTTTCCTAAAAAAGTGCATATTTAATTAAATGTACATTTTTGTTTGCCAATTTTGTGTTAACAACTATAGGAGTAATTCTTTTCCTAACTGCTTAACATTTTAGAGTCCTATTCTTAATGACTGCTTGGTGTCAAAGGTAGACCTAAACTCACGAACCTTTACATGAGACTTTAATATGTAAAGTTCGTAAGTTTGGCGACCCTTAATTATTTCAGAAAAATATTAACTCTTACTTGTCGCAAGCATAATAGGGGCTACTGGTGTTGTTCTCGCTAAATTAATTATAAATGACTAAACTCATATTTCTTAAGATTCAGAAGATGTTGCTAATGGAGTTAATATTGTGTTGTGAAACTGACAAGACAACCGACAGACATTTTATATAATCATTTGAGTCCTTTGCAATTGCAAACTTAGCATATTTTGGATGGCAAACATTTAAGCAACAATGGACATCCTAGTCCCGTTCTTTGTCTAACTCCCACTCCAGCTACTTGTTAATGTATTTCTGTAATTCTAATTTTAACATATGCACAATATGCATAGCATACAATATACAAACGGTGCATATTATGCAGAAACCATATAAAAGTGGAGAGACAGTTAACAAAAATATCTCTGGTGAATCTTTATTCCATCCAACCCTTCAAGAACCGTTTTAACATACAGAAATTTTAATAACAAATGCAACAAAAATCTAGTTAATCCAACCGGATAAAAATTATTTGCAGAGAATTAACAAAAACACAGAAGAGAAAGGTTTTTTTTTAATAATTTGAAAAATAAAATAAAAAGTAATCTTTAAATAATACCGTCATCTAGCCTCATCATTTCACAGAGAGATAATTGCAATGTAGATCCATCATTTATTTCAAAGCTGAGTTCTAGTTAATCATGCATAAATCCTAATTAATTAGGCATTAATCCAAATTGCATGTTTTATTAATATTAGAATTTTTTAATAATATTAATAGTTCATGTTTCCTATGAATTTACTTCAATATTTTCTTGCATTATATTTCTATCTATCACTGTTTTGTTCTTGTTAATCACAAGTTTTCCTTGACATGAATGACGAGGCAATAACAATTGTTAAAGTGTGAATTTCATGAATAGAAATTTACATAAAATGTACAAGAGACATACATATACACATTCAAATAGAGTTATTGTTATTCTTATTTTGTTATAGAAGAGCGACTGTCAACAATAACCTTTATATTTATTTCTTCAGGGGGTCTTGAAATTTATAATTTTCACATAATGTAAAGGAAACTGTTTCAAAATAAAAATGTTTCCGTTTCCATTTGGTAGGGCAAGAGAAATGAAAAACAAATACAACCTTCATGATCATCACGGTTGAGCTAAATAAATAAAGCTATCATCTGAATAAGAACTAATTAGATAATGCAGTTCTTTAACGATTAAACTTAATTTACATTGAGGCCTGGAGTCTATATACTCAAATTCTTAAAACTAATTAACGGAAAACGCAAGAACTGCTCCATAAAATGAAAATCGTGAAATTTTCCCTATTTCTATAGTCTAACCTTATACACATTTGAAAATCACCCAATTTTAAGCAAGAAGATATGATACCATTCTAGTTTCTAAAAAAAATACACATTCAGTTTCTACTTAGCTTTTCTACTTCTATAGCTATTCATAAAACATCTAAAGTTACAGGAATTGAGGTCCTTAGTTTCATCATCTTTAATAAGATGTTTTTTGTCTAAGGAAATCGATGTTTTTTGTCTAAGGAAATCTACGTTTTTGATCAGCAATTGATCAACTTTTTTTTTTTTATAAATTGCCCAAAAAACGTTTATTTTTAAAGATATCAATAAACTTTTAATTTTTCATAAAAATTCATTGAAGACCTCAATCTGCGTTCCATTTCACCTATGCTGTATTTAATTTTTTAAGCAACTTGTTGGTGTCCATTCAAAATAAAACTTATGAACCAGAATGGGATTTTCAATAAAAAAACTACAATTTCTACCAAACATGTTGTATGTCTTTTTATAAAAGTCACTTGCAGTAAGGACGAACATACAATACCTCAAACAATTTTATTTCTAATTAAGAACATTAGTATTATCCTAAGTACTTTTAAATTTCCTTTTAAAAAAAAACCCTTTTTAAATAAAAAAGAAAATACCAGTGCAACAGAAAGATAAATGGAACCTTCTGTTTAGAAGTCTCACATGAATTCTTTTCTTCAAAATCTTTGCTCTGATCTTCGAAATTCTCAAGGCATTTCTGCTCTATATGAGGTGTTGCAGTTTTTTTCTTCTTCTACTCCTCCTCCTTCTCTTTTATGATTCACTGGTTCCTTTTGTGACACACACCTTTTACTATTTGAATCCTCCAAAGAATATACTGAGGTTTATTTTGTTAGAAACTCAAAACATTTCAAAATATACATAGAATATAGTATATAGGATTAATATACAGGATGATCATTTTAGTTGTGTACCATTACAAAATATTAATACCTTTTTACAAAATAGTTTTTATTATTTTTTCAACTAGAAATACAAATAAATACAAGAAGTTTTTTTTAGTTTCAACTGTTTCAACGGTATAATTAAAATAAATGCTCAAACTATGAATTAGTTACGTGTTTAATTAGCTACTTTTAGGGCTGATTGAGCCCTTTTGGTGCATTTATCTGGCATTTAAATCCTTTTTTGATTTTTTAAAGACAAAAGATTCGGCTTTATTTTTTTCATTTTTTTACAATTTTGAAATTGTTTTCATTTTTCTAATGATTTTTGGGCCAGTTGAGCCCTTCTAATGGCTTTTCAGTAAATTTGAATTATTTGGTATTAAGAACATTTATAAACTTTTTAAATTTTGGACATTTTTTTGAAGAAAAAACAAAAACAAAAAAACAACAAAGGCTTGAATTTTGCATTTTTTTTTCGAATTTTAAAACGTCTTGAATTTTAGTATTTTTTAAGCATTTGAGCCCTAATTTCTGAAGTATCCTGAGCCCTTTTTTGGCAAGAAGTTTTGGCAATTTCGGATAATATTCGATTTTTTTGTCTTAAATGAAGCTTGAAATAAAACTTCTATTGTGCTTTCCTTTGACGTTTAAAAACCTTTTATATATAAAAAAAGGTATTAGATTTTGAAATTATGCACAACTAAAAATGGCAACCCAATAAATACAGGGTGTACTAAAGAAAGTTATTATGAAGAAATTGATATTCATAAATTCGTAATCTTCTAAGAAATGCTTAGAAAAAAATGGCATAAAATGAAATCTTTCTTATTCATTTATGCACTGATGGATGAGAGAAAGGGTATTCAGTGTTAAATATACATATATATTGAATATTTGTCCTCGTAAATCTAGAATACATATACATAGGAGGCTATATACTCAGGTTTCAGGCATTCCTTATTTTTTTTTTTACTTTCTTCTCATCATTATGTTATGATGAGGATCTATAAATTCAAAGAAATCTCCATGAGAATGCTGAATATATAACAATAGAGTTCGACAACTATTGAAGCAACACACATATACATATTATACACACACATACATTCTTATGCAAATTTAGTTTAAGCTTTTGTATTCACATTGCACATCATGTCATTTTATTTATATATACATGTATATGTATATATAGGAAAGACAATTTCAGTGTATTTTTTTTTTACTTATTTAAAACACAAACGATGAAAATGGAGATTACGGACTCATGAATTTGCTTTTATGAACTTCCATAAAGAGATCGACCTAGAAAAAAAAATAAGGGAAGCCAACAAGCACAGAGTAGGGCCTAATGGATATTTTAAAAGGCAGACAAAACATAGAATGAAGGTCTATTGTTAGTTATATTTTATACGTACAACATACATATATATAAATTTACAATACAATTGTCTCTTAGGGAATAAGCTGCATTTCTGAAGCTCATAAAATGAAATAAAGCAATCATTTCATATTTTTTTTTGTGTGTGTGTTCATTAGATACAGTCTAAATATGCAGTTCTATTACATAAACACGCACACAAAAATACATACACACACAAACAATATATACTTACACAAATTGTACAAACATTGTGTGCACCATTAATTTGCATTAGAAAAATTCTTAAAGTTCTCTTGAGGTTCGCCATTGTTACTCTACAACACCCCTTTATTTCAGCTTGAAATACATTCAAACTAAGTCCTTTTGTTCATTGTTTTTAACTATATTTTGATTTACAGATGAAAAAGTTAAACAAACAAAAATCAACACCATTTATAGGTGCAAATGAAGTTAAAACTAGATTTACAGCCCTCTTTTTGAATCCAAAAAGTTATTTATTAAAAAAAAAAAAAGGTTCAAAAGAGCCAAGTGATGCATAATAGGGTTAGTTCTTTTTCAATATACACTGGTCCTTTTACTCAATTACACGGACTCACAACTTTGCATAATTGATTGTATTCACCTTCAATGCAAAATCTTCGTGAAAGGTTTCTACTAATCTTCTACAATAAAATTGTAATTTACTTCTAGAAAGAAAGAAAGAAAGAAAGAAAAAAAGAAAAAAAAAACATAAAAGGGCAAAGGTTGAAACCTATTTAGACTTGTATAAACTTAAAATAAAAAAGTTGTTAATAGATTATTTATCTACAATTAAAACCTAATTAGAAAAAAATGTTGCATTAAAATGTTTTCATTTATGATTAATGAAATGCAAGCGCGCAACTGCTACACACACACAAAAATAGACACACACACATAAATGTATACAAAAACACACGCACATTAAAAAAAAACCGACTGACACACGCAAAAACAGCAACATGGACACACACACATTGAAACACCAACACAAATTTGGCAATTTTAAAGTAAAATTTCTTCATTTTATTAATTGAAAAACAATAATGGATCAAACCATATAATAATAAAGGACTTAAAGGGTTCAAATTGTTGAAAAAGAACTGAAATTAGTCAAAAATAATGAAGAACAATTTAATGAAATTCACATGCAATTTCATAAATTCATCAGCTGTTTAGTCAAACCACGGTTTTCCAACCACTTTCAAATACATTAATTCCTACGTAATTCATTATTTTTCATGCATTTCATCAATTTAGGCAAATTCAAGGTTTTTTTTTCTTCTGTTATTTTATCAGTTTCATCAATTTATAGTCACACCCAAAAATGCTTTTTGCGCAAAATGCAATCCGACATTTCAGCCATTAGCAAAGATTTAGCATAAAAGTTATGTTACAAATGTGTGCAATAATTGTGTACACAATTTCAACAGAATATAGCTTGAACTTGAATTATGGCTGTCATAAAATAAGATATTGATTCTGTTCCACCCAGTATGAGTCTATAAAAATAGGCCACATACACACACAATGTCCAAGCTAGTGTTTCTGTATGTTTCAGTGAAGGTTACTAATAGTTTACAAGGCAGAAGAAAAAATAGCCATGAATAGAAAGAGAGAGAGAGAGAGAGAGAGAGAGAGAGAGAGAGAGAGAGAGAAAAAAACTATTCACAATCGACAACAGAAAACAACCAACACACAATACATTCATAAATAATAACCAAAAATTATCGCTACAATAATTCCTTTTATGCACGCCATATAATACTGTATTACAGACTTTTAGCTCGGTCACTCGAACATTTATTTCTTTTCAGTTGCTTTCAAATTGAAAGCACGAAAGGACAGCAAATACTGAGTGACATACACATACATACACACAAAACAAGGTTTCACCCACTGATTATTAGACAAACTATCAACCAAAAACAACAACAACAAACAAAAAAATAAACCATTTGTTCTGTACTCTTTTTCTCTAAATTAACGAATTTATATTTTTGACTGTCACACATTTTCAAAAGGAAATGAAGACGCCCCTAAAGTTTACTTTCTCTGTAAAACACAGCTGTTATCATGGTTCGTGTATTTACAAGGGGAGAAATAAATCGAAATATTTTTTTAATGTATTTTTTTTGGGTGTCAATAAAAGATTGTCACAACTAAATTTGTCACAATATAAAAACACCTGCTGTAATTATAATACGACAGTAAATATAAAATGAACTAGGACAAAAATTATTTATATTACAAAATAACACTATCTAGAATGAATTTATTTTCATTTTCCTGAAGAATAGATTCAAAGCCACTTCTTTACACCCACATCCGGTCTTCATAACTATTGTATAAACCTATCTGATTAGAGATAAAAAAATAAATTGCCTACTACATACATCCCACCTCCAATTATATGAACCTCCTATTGAGAGAGATATAAATAGGAGGGAAAGAAAGGGGTTTCTATTGTGTGTGTAGTAAGTCTCGTTAAAAACAACTCCTCCCATTCACTATATGTGCATGCCATGTATTGAATCTATAAGCTTAGAACTTTTTTTTTGGTATATACCTGTCTGTTTGTACCCTATATGTATACATGTATATAATATAAACCTATCATCAGTCACCATACATAGTATAGGTATTGATTTTTTTTTTCTCTCCACCCAAATCCTCAAAAAGCCACGAAGAGTAAAATCTGTATATAACAAGTTTTTTTTTCTTCTTATTTTTCTTCTTCTTATTCTCTTTTTTTAGAACTTTTTTCCCTTTTTTTGCTTTAGGTCAAAGCTTTATAACCACCTACAAAACCTCCACCTTACGTCTCAAGAAAACACAAATACAATTTATAGTGAATGCTATTTTTTTACTCTTCTTCTTCCTTCTTTATGGAGGTCTTTTTTTTGTTGTTGTAATGAAAAAAAAAATAGTTATCATTGTTTCTGAAACAGTAAAAATAATTCTAAACATCTCTTTGTGTCCTTATTTATATTTGTTCTTTTTAAAAAAAATATTATGTACATTCATACTAAAGAAACCCATTATTTATAATGCCCCCCACCTATCTCACTCTTTCTCTCCATTGGTTGCGTTTTTAAAAGCAATCTTCCTTTTTTCTTATATATATATACTGTATTATATTCTTATATATATATTTTAAAAAAACTTATTTATGTTAGATATTCCAATTTGAAATTTGTTTTTGTATTTAAATTTTATACTACATGTATAGGAAAATCTTACAAAATTCATTTCTTTGTAATTTGAATTCTGTCTGAACCAGTCAACTCCTTATAAATGAATGAAACGCGGTAAAATGGAAAAATGGTCAAACATTTTTTTTTCTTTATATTTAATGAAATCGTCGAGATAGAAAAAGTTCGTGGGAGGTAACGCAGCTTTTTTTTCCATCTCAAAGTTTTAATTAAATAAAAAATTGATTGACCATTTTCCATTAAACAAACACCGTAGCGAAATTGCAGCATAAGAATTATTTATTTACTGCCGCTTAATAGATAGGTGATTTATTTTATCATTTAAAATAGTAGTCTTTAATTCTAACTGACATCAAGAATAAAACGAAATTATTTAATATATGTTCATGGTTACGTAATATTATCCAGATTATATAGCATTTATAATTAATATTTATTTCATGTAGGCCATCTATTAGGAAGGGGTCATTGTCAGTATTAGACAATATATACCATTGTCTAATTTCAGCTAATAAACAATTGTATATGGAAAAAAAAATTTCTGGTCGTTCAGTTTTCTAGTCATTAAATTTTAAATGGATGTGGTTACTGTAAAAAAGTAATCCTGTTCATCAGAAGTAAATTCTAGAAGAAATTCAAAGTAACAGTAACAGGACTCAGACCAACCTGGAAAGATACTGAAAGTATACGACAATTATTTTTGTAAAAAAAAACCCACAAAAAGTCAGGAAGTTTTTTCCCCAAACGTCAAGTATTTTTTTTACATTTGTAATGTAACTTGCAAAAGCAACCTTACTTGTATAAAATTTGTGAAATTTAACGTTTTTTTTATACTCATTAGCAATTTTCTTTGCAAAAATCTTAGGCTCTCGGTTCCCTGGCCACAATATTAGCAAGATTATACGAGCTCGTATATTGCACTCATAACACTGATGTTTCATATTTAGGTAGAATTATTCATCACTCATTTGAACATTTTAACAAAATATTCCTTAAGAAGTTATGCAAAGCAAAAATATAATTGAAAACACTAAAAACCAATAGTACAGTAGTATAAGTGAAATTTATATTAATCAATGAAAATAAGTACCTCATTTTGCCAAATTTATAATAATGAACAAATTTCTAAACAAGAGGAATAAATGACCTACAGCAATTATAAAATTATGTATGGCGATCTCTGTACTTTGAATTCAATTTACTCAGAATTACTCAGAATTTTGGCTTCTAGAGCTCTCAACTGCAATTAGTCAGGAAAATGAACCCTTGAATGGTTAGGAATACTCATGGAAAATTAGAGAAATTGTTTGTTTTTGTCTGATCCATGTCTGATTCCATAAGGAAACAAATCAAAATAAATTAATTTCAATTATGAAATCTTTTTCATCATCTCTAGTTCTCAAATGAGGGGCTTAGAAGCCAAGAGGAATAAGTAATGAATGTAATTTTTCTCACTAAAAGACCTCTATAGACATCAATGTCAAAGTTCTACATTTTGACACTAAAGCAGCAACAAGCAGCCTTTTCATTTATTTCTATTGTCCACCAAATTATTAATTTTATTAAAAAAAAATGTGGTACTTTAGCTACATGTATTTTTAATATAAAAAATGTCACTTATCTCTCTTGGCTTGTAAGCCCCTCAGATAAAATCTTGCTCATCTTGTTTAGTCTATCTATGCAGTGTGTTTTCAATGTATGACAAAACAAATGGTAGCATCAGTTTGACTAACATTATTTACAAATAAAGGCTAGACCCTACACACGCAACAGTAACTCTTATGTATGGTATAAACAAGTCTCTTAGATTTTTTGTTCAATCCACAACTGAGATTTATCAAAAGTTCACTCGTTTTTTGCCTCTTTTTTTTTTTCTCTCTCTCTTTCTCAATTCCAATCTTTCTTGAGGCGCCTTCACTAACAGAGTACGAACTTATTGAATTCCTTTCTAACTCCTCGAATATATTCGGTTCATTTCACATTTAACCATTTCCAGAGCCACATACACACATTCGAATCAACTGACGAATGAAATCCATAGAAAATAAAAATTCCCCCCCCCAAAAAAAATACTGTTGCAGTCGTTTGAAAATATCTGATGAAAATGATTCCACTTGGAAGGAAGCATCAATAGAAAAATTCACTCAATCGTACTACTTTCAAAAAAGATTTAAAATTAGAATGCATTTTTGGTTGTCTTAAAAAAAAAGATCAAATGAAAAGCTGTCTTTAACATGCGGCTGATAAACAGCGTTTACATGAATGGCATGCAATTAGTGAAAGAATTTATATATTTTATATATAAATTGGAAGTTTTATTATTTTAGAATAACATCATACAGAGATAGAGATGGAAGTAGTTTTTCAGCATAAGGCATAAACAGTATATACAAATAAATACACTGCCATACATCTCTCTTTATAAGCTTCCTAACTGTATATTTTCTGTAGCATTTTCTGTCTTCTTCTAATCATGCTACTGTATATGCGATTGGCAAAACATTGCTAACAAATTACCTTCATAACTATGATATTTTATCAGACAACTCAAATAACTTTCAAAGAAAATGGGCTCAGAAAGAAGAAGAAGAAAAAAATACGAAAAAGAAAGTTTTATTACATGTGTTGTAGATTGAAAAACAGTAGTATCATAAGTAATAGTGCTGATCCCATATATCTTACAATGAGAAAATGCAATGCGAAACATCCCAGAAATGTAATTTTTTTTCCAACTGGATCATCATAAACATAATATGGATAGTGGATACCTTGAATATTGCATCCTTGCCAATAGAAATACTGTCCAATAAGCTCTCATTTATTATAAATAAACATATTTTTCCAAGTATTTTTTTTTTCCTTTCATAAAGTCCTTAAGCAACAAATGTGTACAGTAAGTAAACATTCTAGAATTTTGTTAAACTTCTTTTTATAGCATTAAAAACAGCAATTAAAAATTCACCTAAAATTAATAACTTTGAAAATAATACAGTTGAGATGTATCCAGATTATTTTTATTTAAACAACTTTAAGTATAAATGATATTTTGTTATCTACATTTCTTTGAATAGAATTTTTTTTATAACAGTTTAATAACGACCATTTCGTTTACAAAATGGAAAAAAATTCATTAAAAACATCAATTTTTGTTGCTGTCATTTTTAAACTATAATAAATACTGTATTAAATCTTAAAGATATACAATAACAAGGGATTCAAGGAACCCTATAGACCTCCATTGCTTTAATATATGCTTTCATATATCAATAACCAACTTTTTTTCATTGTGCGCATGTGTACGCACATGTACACTTGTGCGCATGTGTAGGCACATGTACACACGTGTGCGCATGTGTACGCACATGTACACACGTGTGCGCATGTGTACGCACATGTACACACGTGTGCGCATGTGTACGCACATGTACGCATGTGTACGCACATGTACACACGTGTGCGCATGTGTATATAGATAATCACACATGTATGTACTCATGTACATGACATAGTTACATGTGATGCGCATGCGTCATTCATTTGTAATAATATGGGTTTAAAATGAAAATACGTCACAAAAATAATAACAGAACATAAAAAGGAACACCCCTCCTAAATAATAGAAAAGTCCCCCCTTTCGAATGCTACAACTGGAAAGAGGAAGATTCTCGATTTTTTGAAAAAAAAATTACGTTTTTAAAAAATCGAAATTTTATATATCGAATCGCTCTAAAATTCCAATTTTTTTCCAGTTTCATCGTCAGAATGTTTACATCATTTTAAGTCTGATGACATTTTATTGTAGGTGGCCCCGTTTTCGAGTTGTTCGACCCACTAAAAATTATGACCAAAAACTCAAAATTTGTTTCTAAAAAATTCATAAAAAAATAACCCCTGGGTAAAATTTTCTAATTTTTTGTCAGGAGCTTCATATTGACCCACGGAATCAAATAAAAAATACTGCATGTCTTTATCTCATACCGTTCTTGAGTTGTTCGAGGAACTAAATCGGGTTCCGGACACACACACACACACACACACACACACAGCCACACAGACATCCTTTTTTGCCCCTTTTCTTGCATGATCCTATATACCTCCATTGCTCTTTAGAGCAATGGAGGTCAAAAACCGTTTCTTATCTGAAAAAATGGATAACACGAAATATATTTTAGGTCGGTTCGCTTAGAATAGTAAAGGCTATAAAAATTCTTTCATTTAACACGAAAAAAAATATTCCGGTCTCTGACATTTCTTGTTAAACAGTTTCCCTACTGTAGTTATGAAAATAAAATTATGATATTCTTTTATTATTCTGATTTTAAATTAAATTTTTAATTTATTTTAAAATATGCTCTTTTTTTTTTTTTAAAAAAAGGGCTAAATACATTTCTCAACCATTACAATTAAATTGTCTTGAATTGTAAATTGTTGCGTCTTAATGTAGTTCTACTTTAGAAAATACTATTTTTTTTTTGCTTTTTACACTTGGCATTTGTGAAATAACAATAAATGCAAACATAAAGCAGTGGACAATTTTCTTGACTTTCCACTTAAGAGCCTTAAAATAACATCTCATTTTTAGTACTCATTTATGAGTACTAAAAAAGGGCACACACATACACTTATGTGTTTTCTAGGCCTTCATTAACGTCGTTCATTAAAGAACTTGAACATTACTTTTATAGATAAAACGATATCAAATGTCGTTTAGAGATGAAATTACAGTGCAGTTTATTTCAGAACTAACTTAAAGAAGGAAAAAAAAAAACGTAATACCACCACAAAAGATACTTTAAAAAAATACTTAACATGTGATGCAGTGAACTACAATACTTTTTTTTCACAACTTTATCTTTAAGCTTCTATAATCTGTTTATCACAACTGGACATTTAAAGCAAAAAAAAAAAAACTAATCTTATGAAAGCTTTGCAAAATAGTGCTGAAAAGGAAGGGAAAAAAAGCTATTGGACAGTCTGACCAAGGATTTGTTTTATATGTATGTTTAGATACTCTGGGAACAAAATATCTGTTTGGCATCCAGCCCAATTCATGCAGAAATTATCTCAGACTTCAGACACACTTGATGAAGATATACCCTAACATGTGTTAAAGCTATATATGTATATAAAAAGGCCACAAGAAAGCCATGATGGACCCGTATTTCTGGTTAAATTCAGAGTTGAAGTTCAGTCTAAGATCATCTTGTTGTTTGAAATGAAAATACATTAAAGGATGCCTTTGAAGGTCCACTAGGGACATCAGTACCAATTAGTGGAAAACGATGGCTACAGTATTTGTAACCTCATACATCCCATATACATGTATACTTGTACATTGTACATTGTGTATTGTATATAACATACCGCAAAAAAGAACAGAAGAACAAATTTTCTCCATTCAATATCGACGATTGCAATTGTTCTCTTCTGTTTCTAACTATTGCCTTTTAGCCAGGAACATTTTAAGACAGATTTTAATGGACTATAAAATGCATACATTCGACAAAGTATACTAATAATGGGGCATAATTTAGTACCTTTTTAACTATTTTGGCTTTTCATGTCGGATTTAACTAATGACTGAACACTATGTATAGGTACAAATTTGTATGTACAAGGTGATTCAAAGTTTCTATATATATAATATAGAGAATAATGTTTCTTTAGTTGAAAATTATTTTTTAAAAAAAAATCATGATTTTAAAAATAAAAAAAAAAATAATCGGATTTTATTTCTTTAAATCACAATTTAGAAAAGAAGTACTTTCCATTAAAAATTTAAAATATATATTACAATTTACATGCACAACAAAAACAATATGAAACAATTTAAGTTTCATCAAACGTGCCTTTTAGTTGTTTATAATAACAAATTATTACTTAACAATTTTCTATAAAAACGTAGTCATTTTCAAATTTAGCTTCAGTTTATCTTTTTTTTTAAATCATGTAATTTAAATCAATCCAGCCTCCATTATTCACAAACACAAGAAAGATTATTAACTATGTATGGAGGACTTTTGAATCATCTTGTATAATAAATATACACTTTAAAAATACAACAAGCTAAAACTAATTATGAGCGTAACATAGATAATTTTTATTATTTTTTATTAAATATATACATTAAAAATTGTTATTTAATAATTAATATAAATAAACTTGTCTAAAAACTGTCTAAAAAGTCAATTTTCAGTACCATAAAAAGTTTATTTTGAAAGATATATGAAAATTCTCTCTTCACTTTTCTGTTCCATGCCATTTAAACATTTTAATAAAGCCCAAGTTAATATAATATGAAAATTTCATAATAGAACTTTTACAAACAACATACAAAAAAGGTCACTTGGAAGCAGCAAAAATTTCAGGCAACTTATCAACAGCTGACCAAAATAAATCATGGTCTTATGATCATTGGTCATTGGTCAATTAAGATTGATTTTCACTGAGAACGACCTTAACTCTGGAAAATTTTCTAAATATATACAGTATATATATAGTGTATTATTATGATGTACAGTATACTCTTTTGCTTATAAATCACAACACCATATGTACATGATATAGAAATTATAATAAACTCGAAACCTCACATTCATATATATTATTAATCACATGCTAAAAACAGTAGTGGACAAGTGTTGTTTTATATGTGTATGTATATTTTACAGTGTAGCAAATAGAAAGGTAGAAAACAGCCAAAGATCTTTAAGTCTGTCATGATTTTAAATGAAGAAGAAAAAAACCCTGATAAATATAAACAGAAGCAGTAGTAGAATAAATAAATGAATGGTGAAATATGGTATTTCAACTGTGTTGAATAACAGATCACCACCACCACCACCACCACCAAGAAAAACTTAGAACTTTTTTTTCAAATATAACAGATGGTAGAAAACAGAACAATATACAGAGTGGAGTTGCAATTTTAAAATATTTCATTTCAGGGTCACAAAAAAGGCTAAAAGGAGTTTAAATACTATTTTTTTTTCATGACTACTAAAGCTCTAGACTAATGAAAATAAAATGAAAATTACAAATTTATGGCTTGATAAAAAAAATGCAATGCAAATTAAATTTGTTCCATTGATAACACCTTGTTTTTTTTTTTGCATTAGAAAGACTAATTAACGAACCGACTTGTTTGTTATATAGATAAAAAAAATTGCTATTTAAACGTTCCCTAAAGTAAAGCCAAGCCTCTGATTAATCGAAATTCCATACTTGAGCCTCCGTGTTAAATGTAAATTATCTTTTAAATTCTATTCCTCATTAATTCAGAGATAAAATAGTAATTAGGGAACTTTTTTTTTCGTTATAATTTTTACTTCTAATGTGAAGTTTAGTATCCATAATCAAATTATACCACACCAAAGTGAAAATATACATCTCGACACTTACTTATATCGGCCATTTTACTTATAAGAATCTGAAATTATTTAACTTTTTTATACTTATTTATCGCTGTTTATGGTGTAGTAAAATACGATTTTCAATACTATAATTTTTAAATATTAATTGAAGACCTAGAAAATTATTAACATATATTCGCACCCTATTTTGCATTTCGCACTTTTTCTCCCCACTCTCTCCCTCCCTCCCCCTCCTATAATGTATGCTCATGAAATTCATGAATTAATGATGCATAACGTTTAAATATACTGTATACCATGTATATGTTAGGCTTACAGTTGTGCAATAAGGATCCTTTGTAGCCCTTAAATACTGTATGTATATATTGAAAAATGTAGATGTTTTTTGCCATTTAATGCACGCAAATACTCAATGATTATTTTTTTTGTAGCTATGCATGCAATATTGCCATAAGCAAAACTACTCATTAAATACCTCACAGTGTGAAACTTTATTGGGGAAATAATTTTTTCTAGAAAAAAAAATGAGAACTATAGACAAAAAGAAAGCATTTGATGACTTTAATAATAATAATAATTAATGATGGTTCATAGATTCGACTCAAATAAATAAAACCAATCAACTATGAATTTGCTCTAAATGGCATGCAAATAAATGTTGGAAAATTCCAATAAAACCAATGACAATTTGGCTTGTAGGCCTACATTTAGATCTTTATAGTAGATTCTGGGTCATTTCCAAATTCTTGAATTAGATACTTTGCCAACGTCTGCATATCTTTTAAGATAGAATTTTGACATTTTGCCAATCCAAATCATACATTTACATAGGCTTATCATTTCTTCTTGCCTAACAATCTTTTTTTTAAAGCTGAGTACAGACGACAAACTCTGGCTTTTCAGGGCGGCGAGCGCAGATGACAGACAGTCCGTCAGATGTCTGAGGTTGGTTGGTGGTTGTGCAAGTGCGTGGATGTCTGAAAAAATCTAGGGTTAACAAGCCAAGGAATGACTAGCCAGAATTGATCGTCTGTACTCAGCTTAAGTAAATTAATGAGCACTTTAAAAAAAGTTGCATTTTTTGAAACACAGGAAACTGAACTTGGAAGTTACAACCTTAACATTCTTGCCAATACTTGAAAAAAGTGTTTAGCAAAAGAAAAATTGATATAAATGATTCAAATATAGCCAGGTGTATATCTATGTCAAGACTGTCAGTGTGAGTTAACATCAGTTGTGAGCATTCAAAAGAAAAAAAAAGTATGAGGAACACTTTTTTTTTTCAATCATATTTTTTATCATTCAACTATAGCTACATACTTGTAGAACAGTGGTTCACAAACTTTAATGGCTAACGGGCACAGTATTTTTGTCCACAGCAAACCTAGAAAAACATATGGCGCACTAGTGTGCCACAGCAGACCCTTTGGAAACCACTGATTTAGCGTATAAATTTAGAATAAAAAGGTTTATACTTTTTCTAATAAAGTTTAAATCTAATTGAACACATTCAATGTAACATTCCAAATGTCGTGGCACACTTAGCAATTCTGAACGCACATCCTTTGAGAATCACTGTTGTAGATAATACAATTGTATCTCTTCATGCATCTTGTCACACACACATATCATTGAACTAATAATCGAACTCGAATTTTTGAGTGACATGGCTCATACAGTATTAAAAACGGAAGTGACCCCCACCTCATATTTGAAGAAAAAATAACTTCAATCATTTAAAAAAAAAAGAAAGATAAACTCAAAGCTCAACTTAAAAAATGATGATTCGATGAATCTCAATATATAAAGAAAAATCGAAAATAAGTTTCCCATCAAATATCACTTTGAATAATGCAAGTAAATAATTAAATATAAATGTAATATGCATCCTATGCTAAGTATTTACACGTATATTTCAGACGACTTTGTCACTAATAGGAAAACTTCATTTAAAAAGACAATTAATTGAATGTTGGAGTTTGTGTTCTTTTTCTATTGAGAACTTTGTGAGGCTATAAAAAGTTAATTACCAAAAAAAAGAAAGGCTTATATTTCAATGTTCACAAAACTAAATTGCAAATATTTATAAAGCTCTTTTATAATGATATCTACAGTATTCTATTAATAACTTGTTCTTCGTCGTCGAATGTTTCTTACTAGCCCCACCCAACAATTCCACCATATAATCCTCGACCTTTTTTCGCCTTATTATTATATTACATCGCAAAGTTAATTAAACTAATGAATGATGTACATTCTACACAAAACGAAATTCATCTTGTTCACATTAAATAAAAATTAAGTTTCTAAAACTGCATTATCTAGTCTGTATAGTGATACTGCGTAAGACTTTGTTGTTGTTAATTACATATCAAAAGTGTATTGACTTTTTAAGCTTTTTTTAATACACAAGTAAAATAATGAGGAAAGTCCAGAAGAAAGAAACTAAGAAATCGATTTCAATCATGACGATATTTTTTCTCAACGTAATACATAAGAAAAAAAATTTTTTTAACCTAAGGCAAATTAAATTTACAATCAAGTTTTGATGAATTAATTTTCAAGTTTAATAAGTACAGTTATGGGTTCTATAAAAAATTGAAAAAGAAATAACACAAATTTATTACTTTGCATCAAACGGTGTCATGAATTTCATGACTCAATCACTTATATATATATTAAGCCAGGTCTGTATGTGTGTGTGTGGTTAACGCTGTACAATTTATATAAATTTAAATGAATAAATGAACCGCTTTTTTCTCTCTCAAGGTCAACTATATGTTGCACACTCCCCATCCAAGAACCCCATGATATTAAATTGGAGAGGGGGAAGGTTGGAAAGTGTAGACGGGGGAGAGAGTAACGTGGAGGGGGAAAAAGTGGGAGGGGGTGACTGAAATTGAAATGAAAGGATTAAAAAAGGAACAAACGACGCGCATGCGCACACCAGAGAAAATGAAAAACTCATTTTCTCTTTCAAATATAAAAAGGGGAGGGGCTAATAGTAGCAAAATTAAACTACAGTTTATTACAGGCAATTGTGCCCAGCATTAGAATTTCTTTTGCTCAGCTCTTTTATGAAAGTCATCAATTTCTAATTGGTTTGTTACTTGGTCTGACGTCATAAAAGGACGGAGGAAAAGAAATTCTAATGCTGGGCACAATTGCCTGTGAATTTTGCTCCCGTCATTTATGACGGGTTACCCCACTAGTATCTTATTGCTTTTCCTATCATTTACTGTATAAAATAATGTAAAGCAAGGTAGGCAGAGGGTGTTTTATGCAAAACTTTCAAAAAAAAAGCTTTCAGTCTCTTTGGTTAAAACTTTTAACACTAAACTGTTGTTGTAAAACAAATTTTAAAGTAAGATTTTTAAAATATTGTAAACAGTATTTATTCCGTACAAAACCCAAACAAACAAGTTAGCATCTCATTATCATGAATTACAATTAATATTTTATATCACAAATTGTCTTTGGCGACACATTTACTTTGTTTCAAGAACCATTTCTCAAATTTCTCAATGCTTGTAAATAAGTATGTTATTACTTATTAATCTGAAACTGCATAATACGTTACAACTAAAATAAAATGCAATTATCTTAACAGCGATCAGCAGGGCTCGGATTTTTATGCATTATCAAGCAAATGTTTCTGAATCTGTACCCCAAGGGCCAATTGTGAAGAAACATTCTGGTTTAGATCAACCAAAAATAATACGACTTTTTTCAATCAAAAATAATGGTTAGAGGCTAGATAGAACTCTAATTGACAACTGATAGTAACCAGACATCTAGCCTCTAACCAGTCTTTTTGATTAGAAAAATCATAATTGCAGAACATGCTCTAATGATCATGACTGAGAAACATTTGCTTGATATTTCATGAAAATCCGAGCCCTATTAATCAGTACTACTAATCACATGCACCTGAAATTTTTACATTAGTTTAGAACAAAATACATTGTAGATTAAGCACCACTTTCACTGCTTGAATCGTGATTTCGGTGAATACTAACACCCATATGGGAAAACACAGATTGTGATTTGCATATTCAACATTATTGTGTACAAATACGACCTGCAGCTAATTTACGACAACATCTGATGTGCAAAAGGTCACACATTCTACACAATGTTAAATATGTAAATCACCCTACATTAACCCTACATTAGAATTTGGTCTTAAAAAAAGCTTTTAAAACAATGGCATATAATTATTTCATTAAAAACAGGTTTTTCTTAAAGATAAAATGGATATTTTTTATTTAAATAAAAATGTTTTCCAACTTCCAAAATTTATTACTTTATAATGAATTAATTTAATAATTTATTTAAACAGTTACTACAATTTTTTGATAATAATTTATTTTAAAGAAGTGCATTATTTTGTTTTGAACGTTGTGAACTTGTGATACTTAATTTTAAAAAAATCTGCCAGTCAATACGTCCCAATACAATGGCACACTGGCAGTGGCGCAACAACGAGGAGGATGGGGGAAAGTTCCTCTCCGGGCGCCAACAAACAGGGGCGCCAAATGCTTAGAAATTAAAATTAAAAAAGTTAAAACTTTGAATTTCTACTTTTTTCTCCACTATTTTCCTTATTGTACATAACGTAGTAGTTTTCATGTATTGTTCAAATTATTCACACTAGTTAGTAAACCCGTCGTGCAATTTGCAAAATTTACAAAAAGTTGTACTAAGCTATACCTACTAAAGTGAATATAGTAGTTTTTGATTTTAAGCTAATACATTGTAAACACACGAGTTAAATGAATTCAAATGAAATGTGTTTAGGTGAATTACACGGAATCCAGTTAAAGACACATGAACACCAAATAAAAATTGACTTTTAATTATTAATATTTTAAAATTGAAATAATAAATTAATATTTTAATGTCAATAGTTTATATATTATTTTGAAGTATTAACTTAATATTTTCAGATTATTAACTGAATAAATTGAATTCGACGACATATTGTTTGTTTGTCCTTCACAGGGCTCTGTAGAACACATTTATTATTTAAATGCATTTAAATTATCAGGTGTGCACTAGGTATAACAGTTGCAAACCTAAAAATTCCCATTTATTCACACTAAGGGGCGTTCGCAGTAATGTAGTCTCCGGGCGCAAAATTCCTAGTTGCGGCACTGCACACTGGACAAAAGGATTCAATAATTCTTTTGTTAAAACTGTTTAGAACGTTTCATAACATTCATTTTCTGACGTCACAAGCTTTATCTTACGATGTGACGTCAGAAAATGAATGTTATGAAACGTTCTAAACAGTTTTAACAAAAGAATTATTGAATCCTTTTGTTATGACACAGGCCTAAAATTGTTTTCAACCCCTCTGTCGTCACAAGCTTCATCTGATGGTGAGGCAACTATAGATTTCGTGAATTTCTTCTGAGCAATAAGAAGTTAATGATGTTAGATAGATAATTTAACTTATATTATAATTTTAACGATTACAATAGAATATTCAAAAGTAATCTCTGACAGTAAAATTAATTAGAATCTAAGCGATGGTGTCTTGCCAATAATTCATATAAGTACTTTTTTGTGATGATGAATTGTAGGTTTATTATAAAAAATGAAAAAAAAAATCAATAATTTTCTCATTTTAACAAAACTCTACAAAAGAAATATTTCTTTGTTCGAAAAAAAAAATACTTCAATGCTAACTAGTTGCCAGGCAGATTAATGTGCACAACAAATAAACACCAATATATTTATTCAGAAAACAAAAAAATATATAATTATTAATTTATTATTGTTTTTCTCGCGAAGAAATCCATATAATCTAATGATAGAGCACAGATCAGACAAACTCAGACGTCTCTTTTTTGTGTATACAAAATTGCAATTTCTAGAATGAATGTTAGAAAAAAAAATTGTGAAACTAATGAAAGTGTCATTAAGTACAGGGTGTTTATTGAAATCATTTCAAGAAAATATTATACTACACTTCAAATTTCTTATGTGTAAATTTAAATTGTAGAAACTTTATGTAGAAATTGTAGAACTTTAGTGCCATTGCCAAAAAATTGGGATATAGGTTCTTTAAAAACTGGGCTCAAGAGTTCCATAAATGAATTTTTGTTTAGAAGTTTCTAGTTTTCATCAGTAAGTTTGATGTTATTTTTAGCTACACTCTGTAATAAAACAACAATTCTACGCCCTTTAGAGCTTTGAGACAGATTCTATTACAAAAAAACAAAACAAGACTAACTACTTATACTTGTTAGTACTTTCCATTGTTATATGTGTAGATATAATCTTAATTAAATTAATATGGATTTTTAAACCAAGTTTGTGTGTGTATATGTGGATAAAAATAGTAGCAGAGTAGATATTACTTCTTTTATGTTCAGCTATCAAAAGTATCATAAAACTGCTAAGTACTGTACTTGTATATGTAACTTACGTCTTGTGACTTTGTAAAAGTAAACTTAATGTCACTCTGTAAACGTCGACTTGAAAAAAACGTCATTTTGATAGATTCACTTGGACAAAGTACATAACAACCAAATTGCAACAATTTCGTATAACACATTTAACAATTTTCCAGGTGGTTTAGGCAATGTGCAAAATGCTCCTATCAACAATCCAATATAGATTCATTATGTATATTTATTTTAGACATTCTGCATATTGACTTAAACACTAATAAATGTGCTGATTTCCAATGGAATTTATGAATGAACATATATCGCCTAGTAATTCAAGTCATATTGTGATTTTTGTCATTTTTTTTTTTGAGCTGCTCATTATTTTTTATAAGTCTGATGTATTTTAGCTAATAAACAAAAGCTTTAATTAGTTTCTGTTTCTCTCTCTCTAATCTCAATACACATATTAACAAAAAAAGCTATATACCTGGCTTATTGAAACTAATAAAAGCTCATTATTTTGGTTAACCTTAGAAATTGAAAACAAAAGGTTTTTTTTTTCTATATGTAAGTTAAAAGTTACTTTCGATTGTTTCTTATATGGGTTTTATTTCTGAGAGAAGAAACCCTAATACCAATGAGATTATATTGCATTATATTTTCCATCAGTCTGGCTCAAAGCAAATTCTATCTCTCTCTTTTCTTTCCTTTTCTTTTCTTTGTCGTATCCTTTTGCGATGATTATAATTGTGTAATTTTCAAATCACTTTCTTCGTCTGTTTGTATAGGGTCGGTAAGAAATATGTAATTAATTTTTTTAAGATCACAATTATGTATATAGTTAATGCAAACATTTTTAGATGAATATTTATAGCCATTGATCGGGTAAATAATAAAAAGAAAAAATATTTATTTAATTAATTATTTTAAAGTAAAACTTAATAATTGAATTATGTCTTATGAAACGAAGCTGCGAGTTAAAAGAAAAAAGGTTCATATTCTCAGGAAAAATTCTCCAAAAATAAATTCCCGAGAATTTTACGACACTAGTTATAAATGTACATGGCAAATTCAAAAATGCATTGCACGTGAACCGGATGAGCGACAATGGACATATTGAGTGGGCAATATTATAATTCATTTCTTTTTTAAATCTAGTAATTGCATATGTAATTAATTATTTTTACTGATGTAATTGTAATTCATTACTTTTAAGAGTAATTTTTTCCAACACTGTCTTTAATAGCAGTTTGCAAAAGACAAATTTTGAAGTTTTCTTTTCTTTTGACTAAATTAAATTTGAATTGCCATAAACTTCATTTTAAAGATGTCAACATGACAATACATTAAACGTGATTCAGTTTCTAGTCTAAGTATCTAAAATACTTGAACTTGATTCACAAATACTGAGTATTCAGTCTTCTAGTAAATTTAATTTTATTAATATTCTTTTCGCGTATTTTGCCATAGCTGTGGTGGCCACCCAACTGTGAACCATTACAAAGCTTATAAATTATTTATATATGTATACAATTATTATTTTTAAATAAATTACACAGTGAAAACCGTTTAACGCCAAAACGGATAACACTAAATATTTTTTTTCAGTCGGGTCCCTTAGAATAGCATAAACGTTCTTTTATTTCAGTCAAAATTTCGTTTAATGCAAAAAAATATATATTCTGGTCCCTTTCATTTCGTGTTAAACGGTTTCAAAAATATATGTTATCATATTATTTTTTATGTATTATTATTATATTTTAAACTATTCATAAATTATTATTTTTGTTTGTCTATTTTCAGATTTTCCTCATGAAAGACAAAGATTATTTAGTGTGGTGTTGCCAGCCCTACAAAACCACTTTCGTCCACATGGTCTCGATATCCAGTTTGTGGACAGTTTTTGTAGTAATTACACCAGTTTGGCTGATTCAATAACATTAGAAGACCACTTGTTGAAGGCCCAACTACTTAATGATCAACTAACGGAAATTGCAGAATGTCATCGACTTTCTCCAACCTGTTTTCTATTGGTAAAATAATGAATCATCATCATAATTACCTCTCATTATTTATTAGTAGTGGTGGCTGCTTAATTAATTGCCTCACTATCGACGGCACAATAACTTCGAATAAATCAATAGATTCTATGCTAGGCTTTTAATAGGCCACCGATTATATTAATGTGAGTTTCTACCTAATAAAAAAAATAGTGGTGCCCCAATCTCTCGCTCTCTCTCTCTCTGCCTGTCTCTACATAGCTTTTTATTGATCATATATTTAAGAATCTCGAGCACAAAGCAAACAGTAAAATAAACCGTTAAACCCATATTTATGATTATTAGAAATCATTTTTTGTGTGGAAGAAATTCAAAGTTTATTATAGAAACTAGAAAAGTACAGGAATTATATAAAAGTAGTTTCATGGCGATATTTTTCCAAATAAATGTTTTATGTCAAGTTACATGTATAAAACGACTCACAGCATTGATTTTGCATTTTTCTAACAAAGTTTCTAAAAAAAAAATTTTTTTTTTAAATTACCATGAAATACATAAAATTATTTTTTATGTGATTTCTTTTATAACTTATCTAGTTTTCAAAAAAAAAAGTTGATAAAACATTTCTGATTATCATTTTAATTTCACAGACGTAAAATTTTAATAAATTTCTTAAATACACTATACAGTGGATCGAAAAATATAGTTTGGATGTTATACGTTTTCGTGTTAAACAGTTTTCACTGTATATGTCACATATGGCCAAATTGCGGCTCACGAGCCACAAAATAAATTTCATTTCCTTGTATGTGGCTCGTAGTGACATGAAGTTTAGACACACCTGGTATACACACATATATATAAATATATATAAAATACGTTGTGTGTTCATACAAGCAAAAGTGATGTGTAAAAAAAAGTAAGAAAGAAACGCTAAAAAGGTGAATTTATACAACAAGAGAATTTTAAAAAGAACACAAGAGAGAGTATACACTGTATAATATATAGTATATAAAAAAGTAAGATGTTCGCACGGTTGCTTCTGATTTATTCGTCGTGTGTGTGTTTACAAAGTGGAATGTTTCATACTTTCACACTAAAGTACACTCCTAACATCTTCATATTTACTCAACTTGAATTTTTCTTTTATACTTGCATTGCATGAATACATGAGGTTTCATTCGAACATGACTACTTTAATGAAAATCCCTTTTCTTGTCACGAAAATTGTCAAAAACTAAACTTCTTATAGCAAAAATCAACTACAACGTTACATAGAATCCTTTAATCAGTAGGAGTTCCAAAATCAAGCAATGTCTATTGTTCTTCGCAAATACAAAAAAATGCCACTACAAACGACCAAAAATCAAAAAGCTTTCTAAATGCCCTAAAAAGCCTCAAGAAGGATCAAATGGTCTGTAGTGCCAAAAAGTTTCAAAAAGTCAAGAAAATCAATAGCAGTAAAAAAAAAACAGTTTAAACCGAAAAATCGAATCACCCGGAATATAGGTTCGGTCCGGTATCCGGTTCGGATAGGTTTTTTTATCCGAAGCCCTAACTAGGACAAGGCAAGTGAGGAACCTACCTCGGGCGCAATGCTCAGAGGTAGGCTTACAGTCACTGAGGCGCAAAATAACTAAAAATGTTAATTAATACGAAGAGGGAGCGAATTTTATTTTTGCGACAGGCTCTGTTTCCATCCATATGAATTCTTTTAAGACGAAACTGATAACAAAAACATTGGTTAACACAACATTTCTTTTTGGATTTCAACACGAAATAAAGTTAAGGCCTTGTTTTTCATATTCCCTTTGGGATAGTATGTTTGTAAAACCCTTTTTTCATACACGAAAAACACTTAAATCAGTGAGAAGGTTTTCCAAATTCGCTTCATTTCTGGAAAATAAATTTTCAAAAATGGACAAAGAATCAAAAGTGTCCTAATTCACTAAAACTGTACCCTACTGGTTCTACTGGAATTCATTTCAACCACAAATATTAGTAAATGATGTGACTAGAGATTAACGAGTGATCTTTGCTAAATTGTGCATCACACATATAAGAATCTAAAACAAAAAAATTGCACAACCTAATAGACAATTCTTTTTTTTTTAAAAAAAAAGTATTTCCGGGTGTGCTTGATTCTGTCATTTTCATATCAGACACGAGGCGATAGAAAACCTCATATAAAGAGGTCATACATGGTGCAAACATACAACATACTTTGAAGGTTTACATATTAAATATTTAATCTTCTCTAGAAAGAAAGTAGATAAGATGCTTTCTTTCTTGAGAATGGTCTAGCTAACATTGATAGTTCACAAGCCACACGTTGGTTCCGGATGCTGGTTTTTCGATATATTTTTTACAGATAGCTTTTTTAAATTTCTGGACACCACATTTACTTGTTCAAGAAGTTACCAAAAGCAAACTTTTCTCAAAGAAATGCTTCTCTCTACAGCATAAAATACAAAGTAAAAAGATTTTTTTTTATCATGTGTGGCAACTTGGCAAAGAACATGCGGTTCATTTTTCATATAAACATTAGACAAAGAAGATGAAAAAAAAATGCAGGAAATATTTTCGACATCTGTCAAAAAAAAAGAGGTAGCAAGTAAAAGCAAAAGCAGAAAGAAAGAAAAGTAAAAGATATGTGACTATAATTCAAAAGTATGTGGCATAACAATTCCATGCATGTTCTTGCCACATATCTCGAATTGTCTCGCGTTTTTCGACAGGAAGCACCATTTTGGCAGATAGCAGACAAAACGCTAGCTGATATATAGAACTAAACTTTTAGAGAGCAAAAAAAAAACCAACAGACAAGTTGCACACGGAATACAGATTTTATTTCCTATATATTTGTATGTAAGAAGACAACAAAAAAATGCCTTGAGACTTGAGAGTTGAAGTGCTGCTAAGTTTACTTAGATCTTCGTTTATGCTCAACTCTTGGTGTTGAGAAGAAGACAAAAAAAACCTCAGCAACACTTTGGATCAATATGCTTGTTTTTTATACATTTTTTTTTGTTTAAAGTGACATTCACCCATTGCTATATATACTTGTATAAAATATATACAACGACAGGCAATTTCATATTTGTAACACATCACATACTGGGCGCAATCGGAAACTTAAGATTGTGAGACGTTTCCTCAGCCGTGTTGATTTCACCTCCCTCCAGTTATCTTGAAACATTGGGGCAAATCATTCAAGCTTGTCTTTCATAAAGGTGTGAAGTCGTCCCCCCCACCAATACCAATCACATTTTAGATCAATATACAAGGCTTTTATTTGTCACCGTTCAAATAGAAAATTTGGGGGTTGGATAGATGTAATCTCCCTGTGTAAGCATCTTCCGCCTTAAAGCGCGTCTTTGGCGCAGCAGCACTTAATATGCTGCACTCATTAAACATTCTCCACAAAAGAAATTCAACACTGTTCAAACAGGAACCCTTGTTTATAACATTTAAAAACATTTTCTAGGCTACAAATATAAACAGACATTGGTTCTTATTTGTAAAGGCGTAAAAACTTAAGTTATTTTAAAGGAATAACAACAGTCGAAATTAATTCCTTTAAAATGACTCAGTTTTATGACGTTACAATTAAGAACCAATATCTTGTTTAAAACTTTTATTTATCTATTAGTTATCTGATAGAAGCTTTGCTTATTGCTGTGAAGAGTGATCGATATTATTAGTAAAGAGGGGAACATCATATTTGGTGACAGCACGAGGAAGACATGCTTGAATGATATGCCCCCAAGATTTTAAGAAAGTGGGGGAATCGACATGGTGCGGGAAACATCCAGATCTCAAAATCTAGAAGCGTGATAGCTCTACGTCCTAGGCGATTCTTAAAAAGAAAAAAAAATTCCGGATGTAGAGTCGACTTCATTTTACATATGAGGCCATAGAAAACCTCATATGAGTAGGCTAGGGTGTCAGCATATTCAATTTATTCTTCTCGAGAAAGCAAGCACATATTGATTAGTTGCTTACTTTCTTGAGTAGAGTAGGCAGAGCTAGTAAAATTACTGGACGCGTTTCCAAAGCGCTATTTTTTCCTTTTTCTTTACAGAAAATACTCTTTTCATTCATTTCCGAATGCGCCCATTGTGTTCCAATAGGTTATCTTTTGTCTTAATTTACAATAGATACACATTCTACTATATCCTACTAAAAACTAAATAAATAAAAAACAAGATTGAGGTGGATCTCTTCTGTATCTAATGTTTGAAAAAATCAATGAATTATGTCTTCATATTAGATACTAGCATTTATTTCAAAAAAATAATAAAACTATTCGTTTCTAAATGTGTATCACGTTTTTGTAGCATTTTTTGAGATTTGGAAATTGTTGAATTCGGTCAAGTTGAAGTTAATTTTAAATGCTACACTTTCTATAATTGCTATTTTAATGTTCTAAATCCCTACTGAAGAAAAAAATAGCCTTGCCCATCTTGAAAGTTTGCTAGCTGCAGAGAACAGGGCATTTTGTTAGAAGGAATTCTTACTAGAAACCCCCCTATAAGAAGACATGGCCATCCAAAGCTTATTAAAGAAATAAGAGCTAGAACAACTGATGCATATTTGTGGTCTTTCTTTCCAAAATGTATTTAGACTATGGAATTCTTTTCCAGTATCATAGTTCTGTCTTAAGAAGAATTCAATTTGACGATGACGTCTAAACTTTGTCTAAATGATGTAACAGTGTAGAGCCCCTGTTACGGGACTCAGGTCTCGATTCTTTTCATTTGGGACGTGGACTGCATTGGGCTGAGAGAGTGTTTGACTAGTCCTTTTTCCATACGGTGCCGGGGTCGTTCCCTATGGTACTTCCGTTGAACACAATTGCAAAGGAGAGAAATGGTAATAACATGCGAGACGAATACATGTTGACGATGTTACTTGTTTAATGCACACAACCATTAAAATACAATAAACACAGAAGAGTTACAATGTGTGGCATTGCTTCGCCACCGGACTATTGAATGAATTATTTCATGTTTCGATATCAGAGAATGGACCCTGAATCAATCAAGACACGGGCCTTTATATCTTTGGCCTGTGTGTGCTTACACAGGTGCACCCATGCCCAAGGGACTGTGCCTTGATAGGTATCCATCCATCCGCCGATTCCAGAACCAGGATGTGATTTATACTTTGGGGTCTTAGATAGCAGAGGGAAGGGCGGAGGGGGTACGAGGAACCACAAGGCTATGATTCTAAAGTCAAGGCAAAATACAGGATGTTACAATGACAATCATTTATGACTGAGAATACCACATGAAATAATTGAGGTTAATCATCATTTATTAATTTATCTTAAAATTCACTCTATCTCATTATTAATCTCCTCTAGTGTTTGATTGGAAACAAATATGGCCACCGTTTACTGCCTCACCAATTGTCATCTCGTCTGGTCAGTCAACTAGTTGAAATGGCTCAACTGCAAGGAGACCTTTCAAATGTCAATTTCCTCAGTGATTTGTACGAAGAGGACACTAATGCATTGCCAGCTGTACACTTGTTAAAAACGACTCCTCATGACACTGATGACACTGAAAGGTAAAGCTGAATGTCCCTATGCTATGAGTTAAATTTATTGATGGGTTCAATCGGAAACTTAAAAGACTCTTTTTGCGCTGTAAAAAAATCTAGAAGGAGGTGTTTGCTCCAGTGCTCCACCTCCTACACAATTCTTTTTTTTTTAAAAAGAGAATTTCCGGAAGTTTATTTTACAATTTTATTCTTAAATATACAGTGATGCCATAGAAAACCTCTATGAGAAGAGTTTACTTTACTAATATTAGCTTTTTCTTTTCGTTTCCAAATGCACCCCACTATTATAATGTTTTGTTTCAATCATGTGAATGTTCATTATTGTTATTATTATTAGTAGAAAAAAAATCAATGGATTATTTAGTGACCATTTACTATCATTCAAAAGCTAAAACACACAAACTGGAACCAAGTAAATTTACTCAAAAGATTTAAGATTAGCCTACATAAAAATGTAAACATTATTAGAAGCAACTTCAAGCGAAAATACGTTTGTTATAAACTAGAATAGCAGGTGAATTTATTAAAATATTATTTTTTAAAACCGTACTTTTTATGGAAGCTTTAAAATCATGTTTTCATTAATCATTTGAGAAATTTCACTGCAAGAAAATAAGCTAGCCTGTGGCAGAGGGACAAGATTCCAATGGCAGTATGTGAAATACATTGTCAAAACACCATTCATAAAAATCCTCATTTAAAGCATGTATATATTCATCTACATGTATACATTTCTTAGTTTCTTAGAAACTTTGACTTTTTTCTTAAAGTTGCTTCAGAAAGGTGAAACATGGCTGAAATTAATTAACTGTTGTAATAAAATTAACTTGAAAAGGTCTTCTAAATAAAAGATGGACCTAATCGCCATATAGGAGACACTAAAACTGAATAACATAAGCCTGAGCAATTGGGCTAAATATATTTTAAACTAGAAAGTTCAGACATTTTGATCAAATATTTTTGGCAGGTTTACACCATTCTCTTGGAGACATAGAAACAAAAAAACTCGAAACGTGGAAACCTTTTTTTCCCCAAATATTCGCACCATTTTTATTCATAGTGAATATGATTTTTTTCTTTTATTTCAGTGGTAAAACCACAATTCGTTTTTTATGTGCCATATGGCTGTAAGGTTCCAGTATAAAAGCACTAAACCGTTCTTATTACACGCTATATTCTATACATGAATAGAAGAAATAAAATACAATTTCTAGTCTTTTTTTTTCTCCCTTTGTTTCTCTCACTCCAATTGTTAAGACTAGTGAACACGTCCATCATATTATTATTGTATATACACATACCTTGAAACACAGACCCCCCCCCCCCTAAAAAAACGCAATTCAGAACAAAAACAATTCAAAAACTGAAAGAAATGTTTGGAAAGAGATGTGGATTTTTTTTTATTATGATATAAAAAGAAATCTACCCTTACTTATATTGGCTAAAAACATAAGACCCATCCCACCCTTTTTTCCCTCCAAATTTAAAATGGATTTCATTTTTTGTATATTGCTCACTATTTTTGTAATGTAATGTTTTGTCTATTTGCAGTTCTCATAACGAAGAAAAAACCGAGAAAAAAGAAAAATACAATGTTAAACATTTTTTTAAACTTTACAACAACATTGAGACAGAAGATGAAAAAGATCAAGACCGAATTCGTTTAAAATCAGGTGAGTTCACATTTAATTAACGTAATATCCTGTCCGGAAAAAAAAATATTCAAAATTAGAGTCACCTACAGAGTGAACTTCATTCATCATTTTAATGCAATCAGTAAATCCTATTTAAAATAGGAGCTTAATGTCACATAGCTTCTTAGTTAATTAATTAATTGTAACCTCTGTAAGCTATATACATGTGAATGCATTATATTTGAATCTATATGGGTATATATTATTAAATGAAAAAGTTAGTTGTTCAGAAATGAAAATTGGTAACATTATTACCTTTATTTCGAAGTATTGAATTTTTATATATAAAAAAACCAGGGATTCAAAGAGTAAGATAGACCTTTGTTGCATTGAAGTAATGTTTTGCATATGAACCGTTTACACTACACTCATTCTAAAGGGTTCATAATTATAAAGAATAATATTTATTAAATCATAAAGATTGATTTAAACAAGCATTGCAATTAAGCATGCAAAGAAATATAGGTCCTTACAAAGTGCTACACTGTCTTGTAAACACTAGCAAAATCTATACAAAGTGTTTCATTTGTGTTGCAAAATTAAGAGAAATTTGAAAGTCTTTCAGAATCTAGAAAGGTAACCCAATTAATTAAGGGTATTTTCATGTTGATATTTTTTTTAAATAAGCTTTTTATGTCAGTTTTAAAAATGAACCGAGTCTAAGCAGACAATATCTTTAAATCTTTGTCTATAAAATTTTTTATTTAGAAATAAATCGACTAATAAGTGATTCATTTATCGTTCTAGTTTCTAATACACTTTCAATTTTTTTCTTAGAGTTGCTTGTTAAACGTAGAATAACCCCTGATATAAAACATCTCAAAGATACAAACAAACTTGTCTTAAAAACATATTTAGACCTAATGTACTAAGATAAAAAGGTTTATTTCCGTTAAAATGACACAACCATATATTTGATGTATATTTAATAATATCATAAACCTTTTCATTATAATCATCATTATTATTATTCAAAACATAAATCATATGGTAACTATATGATCTCAATTTTCATATATCAAATACAAGAATTCTTAGCAATGCAACTACGAATAAAGGAAATTGCAAATTTTTTCGAAAAATATGCAGACGAATAATATTTAATATAACTGAAGAGAGAAAAGAAAAATTCAATAATAAGTAAAAATTCAAAAACAAAAATTGACTTTTTTTGTTATATGATAGAAACCATATTATTGAACATAAGTAATGACATACTTACACAATTACTGTATTATGTACGGTACCCACTATATAATGCATTACAATATGCCTGCTGGGTACCCTTATATTGTTTATATAATGCAATGAATATAAAGAATCATTCATTTTCTTCTATTTGATAAACAAAACTTTCTTTTCATTGGTTAACTCTAATAAGAAGAAATCAGTGGCAGAAAATCGATGTAACTTCTTAAAGCACTTAGCACTTGAAGCATTAGAACACTCCCCCTTCATATAATAGACTATGAAGCATCTTCTATCATTTTGTTAGAACTTTCTCTTTCAAAAGCATTTTCTTTCCATATTAAAAAAAAAGAGATGGACTGACTGTATAGAATTTTGAGTCAACTAAAATTACATCATAATCTTTTTCACAACATAAGAAGAAGAAGAAAAAAAAATGTTTACTTAAAAAGTTAAATTAGAAATAAGAAACGAGTAACAGAACAGAGCGAGAATAATACATTTTTATGAAAAAAAAACTCATCAATAAATATGAGCTAAAAAAAAAGTGAATTATATAAGCTAAACCGAATAGGCCTATTTATCTTTTGTTGTTTTTGTTGTTGTTATTGTTGTTGCATACTGTTGTTGTTTTCTTAAAAGCTTTTTACGATAAAATTAAAAACAAATCCAACATGAAAAAAGATTTACTCAAATCATGTCATTGAACACACGTAACTTAACTACATAAATTATCCAATGTATATACCGTTTGTCAACTCAAGGTTACTTATTAAGTTATTTTAATCAGCTGCATTAAACTGCTCTGATTGGTCAATAAGATATCTAAACTCTCTGATATGAATCTGCTCCTTTTATTTATAATGTGGTTTTAAAGTGAACTCGCCTCTAAAGCTGTCAGTTATTCGTTCTTTCAGGAGTAAAATAAAGAGAAACTAGAAAATGTTTTAAAAACTAGAACGTTAGCTCTGGGTACTTTTCTTATTTTATATCTTTTAAAAATAAGATTTTTATGTGAGTTTGAAACTGAATCAACTTTTAAGTAGGCGATATTTTTTTAATACATATAAGAAGTTCTATTTTGAAATGTATCAATATGAAAAATACCCTTAGGTGATTGAGCTACCGTAATAGTTTTTAAAAACACTTTCAAGTTTCTAGTTTCTCTTAATTTTGCTCCTGAGAGACAATAATCAGAGTTCGAAAATTAGCTGTTTGTAAACGATCTTTTAAGGTGTGTCCAAAATTCAATTCGAAAAAAGATTGGAATTATCATTATGCGTTTTGAACACTTTATGCAAACTTTTGGCCTTAAACATGATATCTACTCTTCTAGTTTTAAAGATATATATTCAATCTTTAGATTATAGTGGTTCCCAAACTTTTTTTTTGGCCATATGAGACTCATGACAGTATTTTTTATTTTTGCCTAGAGAAATCGCGGCACACCTAGTAAAATTCACAGCACACTAATGCCACACAACACACCCTTTGGAAACGGCTGACCAGTGTAATAGCTTTTCGAAATAAAATGAAAGTTTAATTGAAAATATTAAATTATATTAACATATGAAATATGACATCCAAAATTTCGTGGTACACCTGGCAAAACTCACGGCACACCCTTTTTTTTGAAAATCACTGTCTTAGATAGTGCATTTTAGTAAACTATACACAGGTCCATCCATACTTACAGCAGATGTCTATGTTTATTTTAGAAACTGTCGCTATAGAAATGTATCTGTGACGTGTTCAATCTCAAAATAATATACTATACACTAGTAATATACTGTATATTAAGGGAGAGAAAAAAAGCACACTGACAGCTGATTCTATCTTTTTAAAAACATGAGCTCTCTTATACATTATATAGATTCTTGTATATGTAAAATAGTAAACTCAAAAAGATGCTCAAAACACACATACAAAAAGGATGTTGCTGTCATCTTATTCCAAGTTACAACCCTCTCTCTCTCTCTCTCTTATAAGAAAGAGAAAACTTCTTCATTATATTTTGCTTCCTAACTACTTTTCATCATTAGGATAAAAGCTTTTATTTAGAAAATGTCATGTACTATCTGTCAGCGATTCTTTACATATGCAAAAATATATTTCTATGCAAACAAAAAATTATGTTTAAATTATGAAACATATATTACAATTGAAGAACTTTCAAAAGATGGAGAAAAATATATATATATATATGTATATACTTTTTATCTTTTGTACGAAAAAGTTTTTTAACATCTTTATTCTTATCTATTGTTTCGTTTTAAATGAAAATGTTATTAGCAAATTAGATTATCGAACAATAGAATCTTTGAATACACTTTCAAAAGAACATGAAATACAAAACTTTTTTTTATGATTATTTGGGCATATTTTATTTCATGTTATTTTTTTGTGTCTTTCTATTCGATCAATAAAACCACATTAAGAAATTATTAGAGCATATACTATGTATTCAGAATTAGGTTTCGCTTCACTTAGCTCCTTGATTTTATTGACAGGACATCGAGTAAAAGATAAATTAAACTCCAACTGTATACCCCCCATATAGAAATAAAGAGATTACAAGGACGAGAAACAAGAAGAATCCATATTGTTTTATAATAAAAGAGTTAGGTGACGAAATTCGCAAACCAAAATTCACATTTAATTGGTAATTATAACACTGATCCCCTGAAGTATAGCAATCACTGCTAGCATGTTTAAGCACTCTACGTTGACTAAACTCGACTCTCGTGGGACCGTTTTTTTTTAACAGTTTTTAAATTCTATTCGTCTTGCACTTTTTCATTTTTCATTTTTCATGAGATTACAATATTGTATTTCATCTCAAACGATTGCAGCTCATACGACGCTGAAGGCTGGAGGTAGAGGTTAGCATTAATTCTGAGTGGTTCCCAAACTTTTTTTTTTGCTCACGGCACCACGGGCACTCGAGAATTATTTTTACAACTAGCAAAACTCATGGCACCCGGTACACAATTTGGAAACCACTGGTCTGATTTCGCTGTTCCCGATAAAATGAAAATTTAATTGAAAATATTAAATTACATAAACACAATCAATATAACATGCAAAATTTCGCAGCACACTCCTTTGGGAATCAATATTCGAAGTAGTGTAGTTGAAGAATACTGGTTGTGGAGGATGTTAATTTGGTTTCTGGTACATTATTGAATAATCTAATAAAATCCTCTAACAGCTAGCCTCTACCTCTAACCTTTGTCATCGTTACAGTGCAAAACGAATGATCGTTAAGCGAAAATTGAACACATATTAAACAGCTATACCAGGTATTGCATCATACCTGGCACCAGCCATGTAGTGAGTCAGCTAAACAAAAAGCTCTTCCATATTATATTGAATCAAAAACATATAATTATCAGAGTGCTAAATATGCCAGCATACGTCTGACGTCATACCATGGCCTACCGTATTTTTTTATTCTTAAAATAATTATAGAAATTCATAACTAATTAATTACTGCACAGATTCATTTGTTTTTTGACAGTAGCATATTATAGTGATAATGTATCAAACAAAAAACTTGCATGTCTTAAATTTTCTCTGTTATCATATTGTTCCATCCATTTTAAAATTTGGCCTATTTTGTTCAATCAATCAAAGTTATATAAAACTGTGTTGCAATGCAACAAAGGTCTAAAAATCTTAGCTAAAAAGTTCCATTTCATTTGTCTATGATTCACCATGAATCCTACTGAAAAAAAGTACTTTTCTAAAACACACAGCAACAGAAAAAAAGGTTGATATACAAGTTCCATAATGAGATATACTAGTACAGTATAAAACAAAACTAACTGTAATAAAAGTTGAACTCTATTGAGTTTATTTACCAATAGTATTTTATAACAATAAATTGTAATTTACGCAACACAATAATGATCATCACGACAAACAGCAGGAATCCATTGTGTCATTCTCAAAATAACTCTTTACATTCATAAGTTGTTGGGTTTTTTTTTAGTTTTGGATGTCATTTCTTTTTTTTGTACATTTAATAGCAAAAGTGTCATCCTTCTTCTCATCCTTTTATTTTGAAACAAAATTTACTATCAGAACTATTTTCCTCACCTCCTAATTCAAGTTCAACTATGTTCTTTTTTTTTTAATAAGATTGGGTATTGTGTGTCTAAAAAAAGCTTCTAAAGACATTGTCTTTCTATTTTTATTGCATATTCTTCCAATAACGTCATACACTCAGCCGTTGATGCTCACCTTCACTATGCCATAGACCATCTAACAAAGGGTTCATCACAACCTATTCTATGCGTTCAAAGACTCATTGAAGGTAAGGATTTTCTGTTGGGGGTTTTTTTTTAGAAAAAAAAATGGGATTGAGGGGTAAGTGCATCTCTTTGCGTCTATCTACCTCGAGAGAAATTACTTTTTGTCTTCTTATTTCCTTTTTTTTTTTTTTTTTTGGTATATTTTCTCTTAAATTAATCTGTCAGACATCAAAGCTGAAAAACAGAAGAAAAACACTTTGATAAAAAAAAATGTTAGATCTATAAGTAAACTTTGATCTCTACACGTTTAAGTTGAGTGCTTTCTTTTGATTAGATGTGGTGGAAGCTAACTTATTACTTTTTTTTCCACCCTTTAAACTTACAAAAAAAAAACACAACCCTAAAAACTACTAAGTTTCCTTTCTAACCTAGAAAACCACAGTAAGGAATAGATCACACATACGGAAATAAAATTCCAATGAAAAGAGAATTTATCTAATTTGAATAATTCTATTTATATGGCTGAATATCTGCAGGAAAAAATGGTGACATTGTTTTATCTTGCCACATAGGTATTACATGCTATCAGCCAATAGAAAGGTTCAAATTAGAGCTGGCGATTTGTGTTTTGAGTCTGATTCGATTTCGTGTTTGATGCCAATATTAACTGATAAATTGGAAAATCCAAAATCGAAAAAATTGAAAAAAAATCGATAATCGAAAAAAATCGAAAAAATACCAGAAATGAGGAAAAAAACAAGAGTCAAAGAGCCCTAATAAAGAGCTTTGTATGTGTTCATTGAAACACTGTTAGCGATTTTATTCTTCAGTTTTTTTCCACATTTTTTTCCCACAAGTAGATATTTTCGATTACTTTTGATTTTCGATTATTTTTAAATTTTTCCGATTTCGATTTTCTATTTTCATCGATTTTTTTCTTCCAATTTTTTGATTATTCCGATAAAACAAAAAAAATTATATTTGGGTTTAGTGAAATCGATATTTTCCAATTAATCGAAAAAAATCACCAGCCCCTAGTTTCAATATTAAGGTTCCTTTTCCTATTCTTTCTTCCCTCTTTTTTTTTTAGAAATTTTCTATTTTAACGTGGGAGAGAACCTTTGAATGCGAAGGAAACACAATAATTTAATTGAAACTTTATTGTCAGTTTATTATTTATTTCTATTTTCTGCCTACTTTTATGCATATGTGTGATCCCATCCCTAAGAACACCTTTTGTTGCTCTTTGGTCTTTTCATCATACATTTTTACCGATACTCCACTTTTTATTTTTTTGAAATGCAACCTACACATTTAACAAAAATAAAATTCTATTGGATGATGAAAAAGTACTTATTTGTTTTTGTTCTAATATTGGTTTCTAAAGAAAAGTGCGTGCAAATATATATTGGATGGAGGGGGAAAAAATGTTCACATTATTAAGTTAAGGTGTGTTTGATTGGCAGTCAAGTCTGTTAATTTTTAATGTGGTCTATTTTCTACAACCTCAAAAAAAACTCAGATCGATTCTTCATTTTTATTCAGTGGGCCCAACTACAATATTAATACAGTCTAATATGTGTGTGTGTGGGGGTGGTGGTACGGTAGTTACTTTCATAATCATACATAAATACTCTCTTTCTCTCATATATTGTATACTTTAAAATCGATTTTCAAATTTCCCTTGAGAGTATAAGAGAGTTTTTAAGGGGTTAAACTGACTGACAATCGTTATTTCCAATTTTCTTAGTGATGAATGTTGACCAACAACGTCAATAGTAAAAAAAAATATCGGTTAAATGCTTAAAATGTGTCACCTTAATGATTAATCTATCGTGTCTACCTTTTTTTTTTTTACAAAAATGAATGAAAGAAAAAGAAAGAAAAAAACACTTAGCAATTTTCTTTATATATTGTAGTCTAATTGTGTTGCAATTGGTGCTTTTAAGAATTTATAAATTACAAATAATCATTTTGTAGTCTGAAATTGATCCTTTACTAATTTATAAAGGTTACAATTTTTATTGCAATAAAAGTGTCAAAATATACAAAAGAAAACCGTGCTAAAATATGCAGCAGGTAATTCGAAGAAAAGGTCACTTAAAATGGCTCATAAATAGCTCTGATTATTCCGTGTTTCAGGAGCAAACTAAAAATACCTTAGAAACTAGAATGGTAGCTCAATCCCTTAAATTTCTTGTTGATATTTTTTTTTCAGAATAAACAAACTTTTATGGATAACAATTTAAAAAAAATGCCATCTGCTTAAAGTTGGGTCATTTTTAAACTAAGATAAGAAGCTTATTTTGAAAGATATAAACATTAAAATATCCTTAAGTGATTAAGCTGCCCTTCTAGTTTTTAAATGACATTCAAGTGTCTCTTCGTTTTACACCTGGAAAACAAAATGATCAGAACTCTACAGGCATTTAACACCTTAAAACCTTAAAGAATCGATTGTCACAACGTTTGCAATATGGGTATATTTGACAATTTCTTGACATAGTGCGGCTGTTTACGTCTATTGTGTTTGTAAACTACTACGACACAGGGGTGTATTTCCAAATGCACCCAATTATCATTTTTTCTCTTAAGAAATAACAAAATTCGATTTTCTCCAGGAACTTAAAATAACATTAATCAATAAATAAAAACACACAAATCATGATAATCATAACGCACATTTTCGATATTCATCAATACTTATTCATTGATGTGACGTCACGTCCATATATTTCGATACAAGTAACGTCACATCGCTGCATAAAACGATGAACAACAGAATGTGCAGACGATGGTAATATACTAGAAATGCAAAAGCTGATTACAGGCGATCAATTCTGACATGTAAAATCCTGGCTTTTCAATGCCAAAATTGATCGTGTACGTGGTGGATTTTGTTAATTCTATCCAACTTTATTGCTTTTCTATCTTGACTCCAACAATAATGGAATCTGGACGGTGTGGTGCTAAGGTTTGAAAAGCCTTGCAATTTGGGAACATAAGCATTTTGTTCAAATCGTAATGCTTTGCTATGATAGTAACATAAAGAATTAGATGAAAAGAAAAATTAGACAACTGGTTTGAATGTCTGTGGTTATTTTGAGAGACATTCCGGGATTAATCAGGTAGGATTGACAAGCCAAAATTGATTATCTGTACCCAGCCAGCATTAGGAATAATGTATATGAATGTCACGTGTTTGTGACAGTAGACAAAAACTGTCCATTATAGAAATCTAGGCACCAGAGCCGCAAGTTACTAAGTTTGCACCGGAGGCAAAAAATTGTACTTGCGCCCCTTTTATCCATCGGAAATAATTTCATTTATGAACGACGACGAGGACTGGAGGTGGAGGCTAGCAATGCTTCTAAGAAATGTGCTTGGAGTATGCTGGCAGTGAAGTATGATAATTTAGTGTCTGGCATGCTCGCTCCTCATCAGTGCCATCCACGGTATGGTGCCATAAGTAGGTTCAGTAAATTTGGGTATGAAAACGATAATTTGCTTTCTCGCTCAAAGCGCCACCAAAATCAGTACACTAATCGAATAGCTAGTCTCCACCTCCAACCCTTGTTGTCGTGATTTGAGATGAAATTGTTTGAGATAAGTACATCCATTATTATTAGTTATTTTGCGCCCCTATTTCTTCGCTCCTAGCCTCTTAAGCTTTGCTGCACTGGACACAGATGCCTTATTCGCCTCGCCCTTCTTACGGGCTCTGCTAGGAACACATGAATTGCCTTCAAATAAGTTCGTTATTTTTTTTCTTTCTTTCTATGTCACTAAAAAGTTACATAGTTCTTCCATTTGTAAAAAGATTTTTTTTATAAAGATAATCTCTTTAATTCTTTGCGAAAACAAAAGGTCTTAAGTACCTTAAGAGAAACTAGTATAGAATCACCAAAACCAAACAAACAGCATTCAAACCCCAAACTGAGCAGAAGATTGTCAGCTTTTCGAGTTAATTGAAAACCCAACTCTTAAAAAACAAGAAAGAATAACATTAATTATCTAGTGGCACAGTAGCAAATCACAGCTTTTATATATATTACATGGTCCATCTCATGCGGTTTTCTTCTTTACTTTTTTTTGTTGTTGTTGTTGTTTGTCTTCTTTTTTTTATAGGTTGCAATGAAAAGGAAGTTTCTTCATCTGCTCAAGCTAAGAAATACTTTGATACATCTGAGGACAACTCAAGCCTGGAGGACAATCTCATAAAAACGTTTCAAACAAAGATCAAAGAAGAATTTAAAGATAGTAGCAACATGTTACAATTCAGGTACAAATAGATTATTTATTGATATTTTACATTTCAACCACCTGCAACTTAATTAGGCAGTCATTATTGACCATTAAAAGTGGTCTGTGTGCCAAGAACCTTAAGTGCTTTTTTTTTCTTGAAAAGCAGTCGGGGTAAGTACTAGCATGATTCCCGAACACGTTTTCTTTACAAACGTCCAGCCAACGTGTTTTTTTTCTTTCTGAATGCTACTGTACTTTTCTATTTTCTTTACAGAAAAAAATAACTTTTTTTTCGTTTCCGAATGCACCCAATGTGGCTAATATAATTTTAATAATGTATAATAATCGTAGACATGTTTCAACATTCGATTTAATGACAATGCATCATCATCATTCTAGGAATTACTGTTTCTAAATGTAATTGTACTGTAACGTAAAACGTTATATGGATTCAACTACGTTTCTATAGAAAGTATTGCTTTAATATGGATTTTATACATGCATAATCGCATAATCATTAAATCATATATAATATATAATAAAATTCGTTTAGCAACACAGAAACCATATTAAAACAATATTAGAAACCACCAATCTCTCTCCCCCCCCCCAACTTTTTTTTTGTTGCTGTTGTTAGAATTAATATTGTTAGCTTATTTAATATTATTTGCTATTTGTTTGCATAGCAACCAAAATTATTATAGGGTAACGAAGGCAAAACTGTAGGTGCTGTAACGACAGTAACGTAGCTTAAAATATTGATGAACAGTAATACGGTCTCTCTATTATACCATTATTGTAGGCAACCATCAGGTTAGTTGATGGTTGGCTAAACTACCGGTGTTGCGATGGCTTTTGTTGAAACTGTTTCTCGAAAAACTAATAATGAAAGTTAGCAATTTAGTTGTATCCAAAATGAGATCTTTCTTTGTTATCAGATACATTTACAGTAATAGAAACCTTTTTACAATTTATTAATCAATAATATTGGATCCATTCCATTTTGTTTAGTCTCTTTTTTAATGCAATTATTTTTTTTTTGCAATGTGTTCAACTAGAAATCTTTGAAATAACAATAATCCTGTTTTGAAAACAATAAATACCATATCAATATTAATTATTATTAATTATTATTATTTATTATTATTATTATTATTATTATTATTATTATTATTATTATCAATAATAATAATATAAATGATTTTTTTTAGCAATGTTTGGTTTCAATTTTCAGTTAACTTCAATAATGAAACTGTTGCAGTGAAAATGAAAACGTTCTGAATGGTTTTTTTTAAATATTTTCTCTTATTTCTGCTTGGTTAACTTAACGAATCTGATACAAACATGACAGATAAGAGGATTAACGAAAAGTAGGACTTTTTTAAAACACAATATACTATTTCCGGGGTTACATTTCTATTATTGAAGACTGAGTAGGATATCTTTTTGTTTATATATATTTTTTTTTTCTTTCTCTTTTGTTTCCCGTTTTCTAATCCGATTTAAAAGTTTTCTATTTCTCTATATAAAACTATTATATGGGCCATAACTGGTATCACAGTTATAGAAAAGACTCAACATTTTTCAATTCATAAAAGAAAGTTGCAATGTGGAACTGTCGTTTTCTTAAAATTAATACCTTAATAAGTTAATATTTATTCATACACCAACTCTTTTCAGTTCAAGTTTTGAAGTTTATCACACAAATTTGTAAAACGATTTTCAGTATATGTGGGCGGTTTTTTTTTGAGAACATATAACTAACTTAGCCTTCTTGTCATCATCTTTAACCTCTAACTATAGTGCAATTATTTTCTATTAGTGTCACATGCTAGAAAAACAACTTTCAGAGTTATTGAGCTTAGTTTTTAGCTCTAGGATAACTAGGATTAGCAATAACTAAGAAATTCAACAGTTGAATCAACTGTGACACAACACTGGCTATATTTAGAAACGAAATTGTTATGGGCCAGATTTCAAGATGGGAACCTTAGCAGTTGAGTTGTATTCTTAATGATTGCTAAATTACAAGTGTAAAGGTAGCACTAAAGTCATACAATTTTGATAAAATTATTCATGTAAAAGTTGATGAGTTTTGCACTTGCTTTCACTTGAAAATCATTAAGAATACAACCGTTAAACTTTAACAAAAACCATAAGAACAGGTCTCTACCGAATAAAACCATGTTTTATTTATATTTAACACCTCTTAAATAGTGTATTTTTATATGAAATAAATGCGAAATAAATGCAATTTTGCAACGTTTAGCACGCTGTTGTTAAACTGTCTTGAAGGATCACTCTGCAAGCAGCCAAAAATTACTGTGGCCGAGGGACAAAAGTCCAATTGCAGCATGCAAAATGCATTGTCAAAGGAGGCCAACGTCATTATTTTGCCTGCGCCAACAGTGGCAAAGAGTGGCCGAGTTCTGTCAAAGGTGGATACTTCCGCCTTTTTTTGTCGACGGTTATCAAGGTCATACCAGTGGCCCACACTGACAGCTGGCCATAATTTTAAATGGGTTTTCTTACACGTGATTGTGGTGCTACTCAGCGGTTATCACTGAGTGGTCTGTGTGAAGCCACTTCAAACTTAGTATAAAGTTTCGATTGTGTCCTTGTTATTCATGTTCTGTGTATATATTTTCTAACTAAAAACTTTGAAGAACCGCTTATTATCAATAAACTGTTCATTAAAAAAGTAACTTGACTAAAACTAATTTAGTGCACAATTTCATCAAGTAAAAAGTAAACAATGTAATCAAAAAACATCCACTGTTTTAGATCAAATTTTTTTTCCCGTCAAGTAAGTTCAACAAAATGTTGTTGCTATAAAATGATAAACCTATTTTCAATTAAAATGTTGAATTATTAATTAACATTATTTAGAGGAAGACGTTTACATTAAAAACAATTAGACCTGATATAAACAAAATGACAGATCAAAACATGAAATATAAAGAATATGTTTTCGTGACAAACCATAAAATACTTCTCATACTTTCATAATAATTTGGCCCAAAAGTTTGCATAAAATGCACAACACACATAATGACGGTACCAATTTTTTTTTGGTAAACTAGATTGTAACAAGTGCTATAATGTGCAATAATACTCAGTTTAACAAAAAATAAAAATGCGTAAAACGTACACATTACATAATTTTTTTTTAGAACTTAAAACTTAAACATACTGCTTTTAAATTTACGGAAGTCACAAAAAAGTCATTTAATTAATTATTGTGCGTTTGCTTTATATGTTTATATTTGCATAAAATGAACAATTTTCTACCATATTAAGCATTTGTTGGTTTATATTTTTTCTATATTCATAATTTCTAAAAAATAATTTGCAATTTTTTTTTAAATTTTATTTGCATAAAATTTTGCCTTACTAATAAGTAGAAATATGACTGACTTTAATGAAAAAGAAAACCTAATTTTCATATTAAAAAAAAGAAATTCATATGGAAAATATAAATTGGAATTCCTCGAAGATCACATTTTCATAACTTAATAAAGAAAGTGAAAAGTAAATTAATGTTATGTCTGAGTATTAATATAGTTGTTGCTTGGCAACATACGTTTTTTTTGTGTGTGTCTGGTATGCAACACATTGGACACATCTTTTTACTGCTGACTAAACATGTTGACAAAAATTTAGTTGCTGCTTTCTATGGCTTCTTGCATGGATGTCATAATGGAAATTTAAACATAATTTTTTTCATTTTTAAATTCTAAACTATTTTCTTTCCATATCCTATGAATACTGATGCTAACTGCTTATTATAACCTGTCTGTCTTGAATATATTTTTCCTAATGCAATGGGTGCCATAATTAAATTTGTTTTTAAATTTTATGATAAAAAAAATGCTTTTCATTAAAAGTACATAACTTTTGCTGACAATGGAAGGCAGAATTGAGATTTCTATCAAAATTTCTGCATCCTGTTCGACAAAAAAATTATCAAATTTCGCATTAAAAATTTTGATTTCCAATTTGAACAAATTATTTCAATCATTTGTGCTTAATTTCCACTAAGATTGATTTGTAACAAATTATATAATTGGTTATATTTTTAATTTCTAATTTTTTTATGATGTGGAGGAATTACACTTCTCAATCACCACATCTGTAGCTATATTTCTAAAAAAAAGGTTGCTCACTTTGGGACTAGAGTACTCTATAGTCACTAGTCAAACTATCTCCCAGACTTCTGTTGCAACGTTTAACTAAAAACTTGTTTACTTTGACCAATCTGGAAAACGCATAATTTTGATTGCTCTTATTGAGTTTATTTATAATGGTTAAAAATACACCCTTTAGGTTTGTTTTAGTAAAGGGGTGCGTTTTAGCACCAAAATGAGACTGAGAAAACAAACACCACAAGTAAGTGCAGTTAGAAAATAGCATAAAAACTTGCTTACACGCATCATTTTTGGTTGGCAAAAATAAACTTGAAACTTTCAAAGCTATTACACCCACTTTTAGTCATAGTCTAATATGTACTTGTGCAATATTTACGAGAAAAACTGCTTCATAGTAAATTTGACAACTTAATACTTGCAACAACCAAAAAAGAAGAAAAAAACTTGGGTAATATTTGCATAATTTACATTTCTTCTTGGCCATCCATTGCTGTTCATATCACATTCATGAATAAAATATATCTTCTTGCCTCCAACTCTTTATTTTGATTATGTAGGTTGATACATACAATGTATACGAAAATATCTCAATTATACAAACACACTTTTAGAAGTATGTAGAACCTATATCTATCTCTTCACAATTTCCTTCTCTCTGGAGTTCAGATAAACCAAAAACGGTCAAAAAATGTTTCAAAACTTCATCTTCCCACTTTTACTATCTCCATGAGCAAATGCTACAACTCAACACATTATGTCTCAATTTTTAATGTCACTTACTCTTCATGTAAACAAATATTCATGCACTTTGTAAGACAAAAGATAAGCAACTAGATTTTGCATGTACGCATGCAAGCATGCATTCATATCACGTGTAAAAAGACACTAAACGATAAGGCACCGAGACTTTCTTTCCCTCCCACCGCGTGTCGATTCCTCCACTATCTTGTAATGTTAGGGACAAATCATTCATGCGTGTCTTTCTTATATAGGTGTGAAGTCATTTGCCCCAAAAATAATATCGATCACTCTTCAGGTCGACAAAGAAAGGGTTGGGGGTCACTACAGCTACCAAGGCTCACAAGCGTTACTAGGGGGAGAACAGCTACTTGGGTCACTACAGCTACCAAAAAATAGGGGGACAAAATATAGACCTTTTTATCACTTTCTCGTTACTACAGCTAAAAAAAATAACCCTTTCTCCATAACCTAACCGAACCTTACCTAATGAAACCTTACCGAACCTTACCTAACCGAACCTTAACGATCCTAACCAAAAAGTACCAATACTAACCGATACTAACCAAACCGAACCTAACCGATCCTAACCAAACCGAACCTAACCGATCCTAACCAAACCGAACCTAACCGATCCTAACCAAACCGAACCTAACCAAACCTAAACGAACCTAACCAAACCTAACCGATCCTAGCCAAACCTAACCGATCCTAGCCAAACCTAACCGATCCTAACCAAACCTAACCGATCCTAACCAAACCTAACCGAACCTTACCGATCCTAACCGAACCTTACCGATCCTAACCGAACCTTACCGATCCTAACCAAACCTAACCGAACATAATGAAACCTAATCGAACATAATGAAACCTAACTGAACCGAAAAGGCCTATATTTTTTGGTAGCTGTAGTGACCGTTGGTAGCTGTAGTGACCCTTTGATGAAAAAAAGGTCTATATATATTTTTTTGGTAGCTGTAGTGACCCTGGTAGCTGTAGTGAGCCAGTCCCAAAGAAAGCTTATATCGGAAACAACAAAAATGCTTGTGAAATTTAGAATTTACATGGAGGTCTATAGCATTTTTAAAAGTATTTATTTCATTGTGTTTAAAGAGTGTATTACATCTAGGTTGGTTTAGGTCAGGCTTGTTGCAAAAGGCTACAAAATCGTACATCGGCAATATCCGACATTGGCGATTTGCCTCCCCTCTAATATTTTTTTTCTAGGCGAGTGAAAAGAGCAACAAAAATTACCGATATCTTTTTCCAAGCTTTTTAGGATTTCTGGGGTTAATTGAGCACTCATGAGGCATTTTTAGAGCATTTAAATATTTTTCGACTTTGGGCCATTTTTTCAAAAATGACTAGTCAAGTCTATAGACGTGGTTTTTTACCAATTTCTTCGAATTTTAAAAATTCTTGAATCCTTATGCTTTTCCAAGCTTTTTGGAACTTCAGGGGCCAGTTGAGCACTCCTGAGGCCTTTTTATAGCTTTTAGAGCATTTAAATATTTTTCGACTTTTGGCCGTTTTTTTAAAAAAAAAGCCAAAAAAATATATATAAAATGCCATAAAGTTACGTGTAAATTCTAACTATTGCTCGCTTTTTTGCGCGTGTTCTGTTTCCGGCAAAAAATTCCATGTGTACTCACTCAGCTCGACAAGGTCTTTTCAACAAGCTGCAGTTTATTTAAGCTGGCGAGGGGCCCCCTATACTAGGATTGTTCCTGACATTGTTGTACTTTTTCTTTAGAAGTTTTTTTTTGTATGTTGTTTACATACCTTTTGCATACCTTCAGGCAATATACGAAATAATTTACTCGAACATGGCATGCATAGGAGAATTGAAAATGATTTTCATAAACTTAATTATGTGCATGTTCGTTATTATTTTTTTCTATCTCCCGTAAGCAAAATAAAATGTTGGATGAAATCAAGAAAACTTTCTTTATTAGTATACAGACCCCCCCCCCCCCCCCATATGTTTATTTAAATTTGGGCCTCTATTCTTCACTTTTTTCAATAACAAACAAGAAAAATAAACAATCTTTTTTTTTTCATGAAAAAATAAAGATGTTTATAGTGAAGTACAAAATGATATTTTTTTAAAAATTCTGTTATCGTGTAGCTATTCTAATGAACAGCTGATTTTCGAACTCTAGTTGAATTCCAAATTGACATAAAAGTTTAATTTTAAATTTATCAACACAAAGATACTAATAAGTGCACTACTAATTGATGCATCTACTATTCTAGTTTCTAACGTGCAGATAAATAATTTGTAATGAAATTTCAATGAAAAAAATCTAAAAACAGCTTGACGTTTTTGCATCCCAATATTAAAAAAAAAAACATTATGGAGCTTAGCATTAGTCAGCAGTCTGCCTTCCGGGGTGAAGGTGGGGACAAAACAAAATAAATATCTGTTCAGCCACCTTAAGAAAAAAACAACAACAAGATAAAATGTTGTTTATTATTCACAGTTTACATACTAGCGTATGCAGTAATGTACATCTACTGTGTATATTTTACTTTTAGAAAGCTAACAGGTAGTTTTAGAGGCGAAAACAATCAGAATTCTTCTTTTGTTTAGATAATTTTTTTTTTCTGCTGTGATTTTTGAATAAAAAAATCTATGAAAATGGGTCGATAGTAAACAAATAGTTGCTAAGTTTATTTTTTTTCCCCCTGCAACACCAAAAAAACTTATCTTAAAACATAAAATCTTAAAGACGTTTGTGTGTGTGTGAAAGCAAGAAAAAGGTTTTTTTTTACTTCGATAAATTTTTAATGAAACTTGCAATTTTGTTGTTTGTTGACTGAGAAAAAACCTTTTTCTTTTTATTGAAGTCTCTGTCTGGCTTTTATTGTATAATGGTGTTATATACTCAATGTGTGTATAGGCCAATATTGTAGAAACCAACAACAGTAACAGAAAAAAAGTGCAAACGTCAATTTCACGGATTCAACTGCACGGAAATTAAAGTTTGAATAACCGTAGTCATGGGTCTCTATCTGACCTGCCTTTTTATTCCAATATTTTTTTAAAAAAAAAAAAACAGCCAAAAAAACAAAAAATACATTGAGGTTTATTGTGTGTGTGTTTTTGAAAAATGTATAATAGATCCGACTTTTATTGTTGTGCAAAGTGCCTAAGACCCAGTAAAGCAACTTTTTTTTTACCTGATAACATTTTGCTGATAAAAAGTTGCCTTAATATTTAACCATTTATACATTATAAAGTACATTATATTGTGTTCTTCGATGTTTCTACTTGCATTGCATTATTTTGTTCAAATTTAAAAACACATTGATAACTTTTTCTATGCAACAAAATGGTTTTTTTTTTCTATTAGATTTCTTTTGTGGTCACAAGAAGAAAAAAATGTCATAATAAGGAATTTAAGTAGAATTACATATCCCTGTGGGTACATACAGTATTCGTATAGCTATTTTTCCTGGTTTAGGTTGGATACAGACAGACACAAAGCTTACCAAACCCATAAGGCCCACATAGCACACCAGACCCATGAAGCCCACCAGACTCACACAGAAGGCTCACAAAGCCCATCAGTCCCATAAAGAATACATGAAGCCTATGAGATTTTTTTATCATGAAAATGAAAGCTCAGGCCCAGCACACCATGAGCATTTGAATTTGAATAATTACTCTGCAAGGAGCCCAGAGGGCCCATGCAATGTCAAAACAAACCTCTATCACCTACTAACCCTAACAATTCGTTATGCAAATATAATATTGAGTTGAATGGCCACATTACTATATATTCCTTATTCAATAGCACCACTATAAATTCCCTACATCAAAACGTTCCCCATGCACAACCTCTTCTGGAAGTAAATTCCATTGTCGAATCACTCTAGGTACAAGTGACCAAAAATACGAGTCTGTATGTGCAAAAATCTTATATTACGGAGACATTATTTCTTTCAAATTCTGAGTTACAACATAATTTGTTTCTCACTTAGAATTCCTTGGAATGACAAAGGATTGGAACCTGAAGTGACAGAGTTCAACAACTACCTACAACATTTCTGTCAAGAAATAATTAAGAAAATAAAAGAGGTTGTATCAAAAATTGTGTCAGTTCAACCGGAATTGACATCCATAAGCAAACCAGTACAGGTAAAGATTTGTGACGTTTACTAACATTCGTATTTTTTTAAATATTAATCATAAAAACATTAAATTACAGGATTTGTATGTCGAGTGTATAGGGCATTTAAAAACGTGTCAAGAAAACACGAATAAAACAGATGGTTTTGGTAAATCCGACTTAGCAAAACCGCATCTGGATCAGATTCGTAATCTCGTGCGTTCGAACCAACGAAACGACGAATGGCACGGTCCAATTATAATAAAAGGACCAGATGGTAGTGGCAAGACGTCTTTATTAGCGTCGGTTTTCAAATCGTGTCCACAGTGGTTCTCGAAAGAACCTTTAAATTCTAGTTGTACGGAGTTTTTGGAAGTTGTTCGGGTTGTGCGACACCTCGGGAGGACACCGGCCTCTGTGTACAGCCCACTTCTAGTACAAAACCTTTTCGGTCAAATCAGTTTGGCATTTAATTTGACCATTACTCAAATCCATCCGAACATGGATCTGACCGAATTGTGTTCACATTTGCAAGAAGCTATCGAAAAGGTTTCTCAGTGTAATAACGGTATTCAATTGGTAGTGTTACTGGACGATGTTCAAGAACTGAAACATCCAAGGTTTGAAGAAGTTGTTCTTAGCGGACTTCTACCGTGGAACCTTCCAAGTAATGTCCACCTAATTTGCTCAATCAACTGTGGATCAAGTGCAGATGAAGGAAGCAAAGATGTAACAACGGATACGAAACTCTTGAACGCTTTACAAAATCATCCGTTAATTAAACATCAAATCATCGACTTAAGTCCGTCGTCATCGTCATCAGGTGAAATACATTCCAGTTTAGTTAAATCCATCGATGCAATTCTTAACAGTGGTTATCGAAGAAGGTTACAAGATGATCAAAAACAATGGTTATCAACCGTGTGCCATCAATGTCCAACAATTCCACTTATCGAAAGATTACTTGTCGAAGAAGTGGCAAGTTGGAAATCCTGTACTTTGTTGCCTAGTAAAAATAGTTATTGTGTTGCAGAAGAAGAAGACTACGAGAATCACCGTCAAAATAGAGGCGAGGATAATCCAACTTCAAAGCTTACATCATTAGAAGCTGTCTTAAAATTGATTTTTAAAAAGCTCGAAGATCGTTTTGGTAAAGTGGCAATCTCGCGTGTGGCTCAACATTTATGTTGCACTCTATACGGACTGGCAGAAACGGAAATCTTAGAGTTGCTCAGTTTTACAGACGATGTTTTTCCATGTACTAATGTTAGAAATGGACAGACACCAACTCTCGTTTGGTCCAACATTAAAAATTCTATGCGTAAGTTGTTAGAACTAACTCTAATCAATGTAAGAGCTTTTATCTTCTCTCCATTCTGTATTCTGTACGCTAGAGATGGACACAAATTACTAATGAAACAAACCACTTTCGGTTTTTTTTTTCTTCGTCGTAAGTAGCCATTGCAAAATTAGCAACTACAAAAAAAAACAATGAATTAGAAGGTTTTTAAAACAACTTTAACAAGAAAAATTAAAAATACATTAGTAAATACAGTATATGAAAAAAAAATCCTCTTACATAATTAATTTACTAATCTAGTTTTTAATTTTATGTTCATATCGTTGAGAATAAATATTTCATGCAAGTTGCATGGACATTTTTTGTCTACATGAGAAAATCTTCCATTTACTATTCTAGTTTCTAAAACACGCATTTTTGAAGTTCTTTTCAAAAGCTAATGCAAAAAAAAAATGGAGCAGAAGATTTTAGAAGCAACTTTTTAACAATAAATTAAAAATGAATTAGAAACTAGACCAGTAAATGAATATATAAGAGTACATCCTTGTACATAATTCATTTACTAGTCTGGTGATTATGTTCATAATGTTGAAAATAAACATTTCATGGCAAATTAAATATATATAAAGATGAAAAAATCTTCTTCATGTATTTACTATTCTAGTTTCTACAACATTTATTTATTTTCTTAAAGCTGTTTTCAAAACCAAATGCAGAAGAAGAAAAACAAGAGTAGAAGGTTTTAGAAGCAATTTTAGCAAGAAAGTTTCAACTTGAAAATGAATTAGAAACTAGACTAGTAAATGAATATGTAAGAGAGAACAAACATCCTCTTACATTTTTCATTTACTAGTCTAGTGATTATGTTCATATCGTTGAAGTAAAAACACATTGCAACCACAGTACAACCACCTGTAACTTCATTTTGCAATCGAATTCGACCACCAAAAAGTGGTCTGGGTGCTCAGAGCCTTATACGCCCTGTGGTTTCGAAAACACTCATTTTTTTTTTCTTTCTTAAAGTTGTTTTTAAAACCAGATTTCAGAGTTGATTTTAATTTCATTTTCACTTAAAATGGTAAATCTTCCTACCAGTTATTTAACTATTCATAATATAATTAGTTAAACTACTGTCCATCTCCACTGTACTGTTTTGTAAATGTGTGTCGGAAGTGTTTCTTGTTCACGTAGAACCACAGCCATTACTGAAACTTTTCAAAATTATTTATGGCTTACAACCAAAACGGGAACCTTTAAGGACTAAATGTAGAGGTTGTTACATGTTAGTACCAACTTTTACAGTATTTATCATATTAAAAAAACACTTTGAAACTTTTGACCACGTTTTGAAGTTAGGATTCAAACTTCAAATATTCAACTGAAAAGAAGAAAAAAAAAACTCCCCAAAAAAATTCGTTCAATCTTACATTCTGTCTTTCTCGACCTCTCTTAGACTTTCACTCAATTGATTCTTTTTTGTGATGTCAACTCAAAACGTCTATTCCATTAGATAAAAAGAATGGATTTGTTGTAACCATGCGAGAAATCGTAGAAAACCAATAAACAATTGAAAAGAAAAAGAATAGAAATGGCCACAACGTTTGATAATAATAGCTCTTTTTTTTCCCTCCTCATTTTCTGATGGCTCGAAAAATTCCAATAAAGAATATTGTATATGATGATGATGATGATGATAAGTCTAAAAACAGCGTCTATCAAGAGTTTTTCTATTCTTGTTTCCTAGGAGATGGTCAGAAAAACCTTCATTGTAAGATGATAGCAAATACATAATAACACATAAACAATCAACCCAACAACCCACCAAGGCCTTGTAATAAGAGGGCTTCTTCTACCAAATTGCTTTTAACCCTAACTTTTTTTCCATCTTTTCCTGAAAAAAAGGAAAAGATGGGAATTCTCTGTGATTCTATATATATTCTAAGACATACTGTATATGTCCAATAAAAGGTCACATGTGGAGTTCGGTCCATAACATCTTTTAGTAACTCTTTTTAGCACTCAAATGTGGCCTTTTAGTTGGCCCCAATCTTAATAAAACCAAGGGCATATCACTGATATCACGCCTATACATTGTTCAGGAAATAATAATAGTGAATCCCACTGAGCATAAACCAAAGAATTGAAACATATTTTGTAGCTTAGCTGCAACTGTTTAGTGCATATTATGCTCTTGGTTATATTGATGTGTCCTTATGGTGCTGAAAATATTGCAGAAAATCAGTTATGTGATGAGAGGGGATGCATTGTTATGCTAGATATAATAATGTCAAGGGCTTTTTCTAAATTCATACATTCTAGAACATTTAAAAGTCATTAAGCTGTAGCAAGCTGTAAAGTGCAAAGATTAAACAGCATATTTGTTTTCTGTAGCTTTAAAGCTGCTGCTTGATTTTGCTTTAAAATTTCAGGCAACAAAATCATTATTATTGCATATTCGGGTCAAAATCTAACCTCTAACCTGTTCAAAAAGTGCTTTGTAGCGGTTACGTCCTAACCAGCCTTTTCAGTTTTTTTGGAATTTTGATTGGTTAATTTATGTTTTTGTTTTGTTTTTAAATTTGCTTCAAATATCAAACCAAATGGAAGCTATAGAAAGAAAACTAGCAGCAGCAGTTCGCTTAGCTTTAAAGCCATAGAAAGTGAACATGAGTTTAATCGGAGTTTAAACCAGAGCTTTAAAATTAAATTGTTGATTCCATTTCTGAAGTCTATTGTTTTCAAATAAGAACCAAAAAACCCCCCTCTAGGATAAACAACTCGCAATCTAGTTTAAGAAATCATACTCAATTACTTTGCAATGGTTGTCGGCAAGAGAGTATTTAGAGAAGTTTATTGTTCCTTTTAACGACATCTGATTGTAACTTCAATGATGCTTTTTTTTTCTTAATAAATCTTTCCCAACTGTTGCACACAAGCACATACAATGCATTGCTAGCATATGCTAGACAAACACACAGGAGCCTTAATTCTATATAGCGATTACAGCCACACACACACATATAGGGTCTCTACAAACAAAAACATTCACACACACATATGAGGTTCATTTCTTCTCACAATGTTATTTACAGGCAATTGTTGTCAACATTGTGTCATTATAGACAAAACAGTCTTTTATCGAGTTTGCACCTTCTTTATACTAACTCTGCAGTTTAAGAATAAATGTCTCTATGAACAAAGGCCCGTTTATAGTAGAAACCTACATAAAGCTTATAGGTCCAGGGGTAGACTTTTCCAAAAGCAAGCCTGGGTTGGCAATTTTATGAAACAAGCCCGTTGGATTTGTACACCTCGATCGTGAGCCTGGTGTCATTTTTATAAAAACTCAGCCCATGGGCTTGGTGGTGGGGGGACATTGACTTTGTGGGCCTGGCTCACTATGAAGTATTGTGGGAATAGCTCACTATAAAGTATTGAGCTCCTGGCTCACTAAAACGTATTGTCGGCTGACCTGGAACTCAATTGTTTTACAAAAATTAAGTCTCTAATTTATAAATCTGCATTTCATTATTTTAGAACTTACAATTTGAATACAAGATCTGGAAACAAATTATCATGAAATGCTAACTATAAACAAAAAAAAAATAAAAAACGCATAAGCGAATTGTTCACTTAATTATTTGTTTTATTATAAATTTGATAAACCATTACATTATTTCTATTGTAATGCATTTAAAATTAACGATTCTCTTAAGGTTGATTAATAATTGCAGTGTGTATTTTTTTTTACATATGTTTATATAGGAAGTTTACTAAGAGAGACTCAGGTGGCAAACAGACCTCTTCTTGCCTGGAAACATCGATGTATAGCTAAGGTTGCTCAGCAACTCTACCTTAGTGACAAAGTAACCCAAGCGACCCATTCTGACATTGCCAATCTTTTTCTACTCACGTTCATATCCGAAAAAGATAGTTTGGTAAGGAAGGAATCGATACATTTGCATGTTATATTAAACTATATATTTTTGGGACTTGCAGGATCATATCCGATAGGTATTCGATACCTAACTGCATGACAGACTTGTTCGACTGAACAGTACACAATTAACTACTGGAATATTTATGATTTTCATCATATTTGTTCCATTTGTTCAAATTTTAATTTGTTCAAACGATTAACGAAAACGTTTCACATCTTTTATTTAAAAAAAATGGCAAAAAGCTTTAATATTATTAATATTAAGTCTATAAATTTAACGTAGTTGAAACTTTAAAAAAATGCAAAACGGCCAAACACCAAAAAGTATTTAGTAGTCCTGAAAATAAACCAGGAGGGCTAAGATTAAAGAATTTTTAAAATTTCGAGAAAAAAAAACAATTCTTTTCCATTTTTTCAAAAATCCAAAATTGTTTAAATGCGCAGAAAATGCTTGAAAAGGGCTCTACAGTCCCCAAAGTCCCAAGAATTTTTTTAAAAAGTCTGTAAATTCAACAGCACTGCTCAATTTGAAAAAAATTAAAAAAATAAACTGAGATAATTTAAACTTTTGCTTTTTATTTCCAAAAAACGGCCAAAAATTGAAAAGTGTTTAAAAGTCTTTCTTGAAAAGCCTCGAGAGGGCTCAACTGAAATTCATTTCAACCACCAATATTGGTGAATGATGTGATGTCATCATTAAATTCTAACTGAAGAGAGATTAGGTATAAATTTTCATCTAAAGAGTAAACATAATGGAGAAGAAGAAGAAGAAAAAAAATCATTTTCTTCCCATTCTTTATATGAAACCAAGCAGAAGAAACTTTTTCTCTTCAACTCTTAAATCATTTTCATTTTTTTGGTTCTTAATATAAGCTTAGAAGAGAAATTGGATGGAAAAAAAAAATTTATGAATTCCCAAATGTAAATAGATATTTTTTCTTCATATTTGAAATATGTAAACAAAAATAAGAAATATTTATGTGCGTGTTTACCAAGTCATATCAAGAAGAAGAAGAAAAAATCATTGAGAAGCTCAAGTGTAGTTTTTATGTGGTTCTAGCTTTTATCCCAAATAATAATTATAATTAGCCTAACAAAGCATAAAATATATTGGAAATTTAATTTACATAGGCGCCTATAAACATTTCCATTGATTGTTTGCAAAACTAGGAAATTCTTTCAATTAGCAGCTGCTTAGCCTCTATGTACAACTTTGTCGACTTATTTCCAGGGCTGGATTAAGCCAATAAGGGCCTCTAGACCCCAATAAGGGCCCGTCCCCTTCAGGTCCTATTCATTCTTCATTATCCTTATTGCATAGGCGCTCCACAAGAGTTCCGAGCTCATAGACTTCAGCCTACTTAGCCTAATAGATAATCCAGCCCTACTTATTTTGCGCCTTTGACGCAACCTATATAACAACTCCACAGTCTTAGCTTGGAGGCTAGTGGCTCCTAATCGAAAGAATACCCCAAAATCAACTTTTCACACACTTTTCATGAAAATATTTTTTTGATCAAATTCTTTTACAAGATGTCATCGAGACCTGACTTAGCATCATCGAGTAATTTTACCAGAACAGAAATAGGGCGAATAGTGCGAAGAGCATCACTGTATAACAATACATTCGACAATGATATCAAAGATATCCACAGTCTTCGACAAATTGACCAACTGTGGCATCATTTGCTACAAGCCAGTGAGTATGTCTTTCCAAACATTTTTGCATTTAAGGCCTTGGGCGCACGACCCACTTTTTAATGGTCGCATTCGACTGCAAAATACACTAAGCGTGTCGCTCGATCGTGTGCAAAAGGTCCAGCGTCTTTCCACGGCAATACATTACAACCGCAGCCCGGCCACATCAGAGAACATTTTGCAGTCGAACTCCACCACTCAAAAGTGGTCACCACGTGTCAAGGCTCTTAAGCTGTTTTATGAACAGCAGATTCTCGAACTCTCGTTATTCCGCGTTTCAGGAGCAACATTAAGTAGAGAAATTGAAAATGTGTTAGAAACTAGAACGGCCCTCTGAATCACTTCAATACTGTCATCTTAAAGCTGAGTAATTTTAAAACTCACATTAAAACAGCATTTTTAAAATAGAGTAACATGGAAATCCCTTTAAATGATTAGGCTACTCTTCTAGTTTCTAAGACACTTTCAAGTTCCTCTTAATTTTGCTCCTGATAGACAGACTAGTTACAGTTCGAGGGGCGTTTATACTTCCAATTTCAAAATTCAATCTTACTGTTATTTTAATTTTAACAGGAGATATCGCTGCCATTAAAAGAGTGACTGTTTGCAATTTTGAGTTCCTGTTTGCAGCTTTATGTACAGTATCTGTGCGTTATGTTTTGTGCATTTTGGACATTGTTCGATCTCAGGTATATATAAAATGCCCTAGAAAAGTATCTCCTATGCCTGCCTCATCGTAAAAAGAAGCTTGTGACATCAGAATGCAAAGAATCCCTTCGTTCAAACTGTTGAAAACGTTTGATATTATCCGTTTTCTATCAGACTAAATGACACAATCCAAGATTTTACCGTCAACCTCTCTGACGTAACAAGCGGTTCTTCTTACGATGATGCAGGTATGCACAACATATATACGAGCGTGCATACGACAAACATGACTTCGTATATTATGTACCGGGTATAGAATTCTATCTTTTAATGTAGCCTAAATTTCGGTTGTGTATCACTACAGCCACAGAATAAAGAGATATAAAGAGATATTCTTCTCCTTATTCTGTGCTACAACTTTTAATAACTTCATACAGCACAACAGTTTGTATCGATTTCAAACAAAGCATAATAGAAAAAGATTAACTGAAATGTTTTTAGTTCAAATGTTTCAATGTAGTGTCATTCACCTCATTGAAATCTTTCATAAGCTTCAGTTACATATTTACTTAAAAAATGTTGTAACTTGTTCACTACACTCTAAAACAAATTGTTCATTGTATTAATTGTGTTCCATGTATGGGCGTCTGTACATAGAGGTAAGAAGTGAGGGCAATCGCCCGTTGTACTAAAGTCAATTTGAAATTTCAGCATAAACGTCAAGTTTAAATACAACAAAATTGACAAACACCAGTGGACCCAAAGTCCCGCAACGCCTAAGGCCTAACAGATATAGATCTAAACGCGCCACTGCCCTTTATGAAACATGTCTGCGGGTGCTATTGGTTCTATGAACTTTAATATAAAAAATCTCAATCTAATGCTTTATTCATCTTTTGTTGATTCCTATTATTACAAACACAAGTCAATTAATAAAACTGGTTTTGTTAAGAAACTAGAATAGTAGAATGTGCAAAAGAAAAAATCAAAATTAAACTTTTTACGAAATTTTGATTATAATTATTTGAAAAATACATAATGTTTGAATATTTTCAAACTTACTCTAAAAGGTTTAATTTTAAAGATTCCAACACTAAAATCTTTTTTTTTTTCACATAGCCCACCTACTATTCTAGTTTTTAACAAACTTCGAATTTAATAATGATGCTTTTTGAAACGGTATTTAAAAAAAACTCAACTGAACGACCCCTTTGAAGTAGATGCACATAAATAGCAAACCAAAATCTAATGTTTCTATTTTGATTTTCAGATTCTTGACTTTGAGATCGATTTACTTTACTATGTCATTAAACTATCCATGGATATTCTGTGTAAAAATCCACTTCAGTTTGCTCCCGTGATAATCTCATGGTTACGGTCCTACAAAGGTACTTGAGAAATAAAGACACGGAGATATACTCGATCGGATCAGAGGGGGGAAAAAAGCTTCCAACAATGAAATATCAGAAAAATCTTGTTTATCAAATGTTTAGATATGCGTTTGAACACAATCGAAACAATGGTAAATCAGGCGATGGAATGGTGCGACTCTCACGAGGAACCACTATTGGTGCCCTTAAACACATGGGTTTGGAATCCGGTTCCCGAAGAGGCACTCACACTCAAGTGTCCACTGAGTATTGCATGTTTCGTACTCTCTCGAGACAATCAAGCAGTTATCTACAGCGATCGCGAAAAGGCCATCCACATCTATTGTCTTTCTTCGAGAAAACAACTCAAGACTTTTACAGGTTCTAATTTTTGTTTTGGTCTTGCACGCAAAAAAAATCGATACATCATGAAGTATTTATTATGACTAAGGCCAAAACGTTTCGACAAACAAAAATAAACAAATTTCCAATTTGTTTTTTTCTATAAATTATAGGTTTCATGTAAATAAAAAATAAGACACACAAGAAATGCTAGAAAATTGTTCATTTTATGCAAATAAACTTGTGCTGAAGCACACACCAAAGTTACAAGAATTTTAATTTTTTAATGTTTGTAGGGTTTTTAAGTATTTTGTAACCCCTCGGTTTCGCTGAGCTTTTTTTCTTGACGCATTTTCATAACTTTTTAGGACATTTATATATTTTTCATTTTTTGGCCTTTTAAATTAATTTTTATCAAGTATTTAAAAATTCTTGAAACATGCAATGCTGTTGTATCTAATCTTTATTGTAACATAAAATTCTAAAATGAAATTAAAAAAAAAAATAAACATGGCAGTTATTAACAACCAAAATGTGTATATGTTACTATCAATCTGCCGAATCAGTCAATCCGCAGATTGCCTATGTAGTAGGCCAACTGTATTTGTCATTTTTTATGAATCTTTGTATTATTTCTATTGTTCCTTTAAGGTCACTATGGCAAAGTGGTTTGTCTTCACGTTAGCCACACCGGAAAATACCTAATCAGTGGATCAGAAGATACAACTACCATCGTATGGGACATTCACACATCAAGTATTCGACATCGGATAAGGTCTGACACGTCCTCACTTAGAGAATTCATCTAATAATATAAATTGACAGTAGCTTAATGCGATTATTTGTTCTAATTTGTGTGTGTGTGTGTGTGCGTGTGTTAAGTGAACATATTGCAACAGTGACATGCGTGGCAACGACACAAAATGATGCTTTGATCATAAGTGGATCCGAAGACAGTCGTGTTCTCATAGCTGACATGGAAACAGGCAAAGTGGTTCATAAACTGGAACATCATAGAGGAATGATTTCTTGCTTATACGTAGCCAACGACGTCGACATTTTAATAACTGGTAAAAAACAAAAATTATATAAAAATGTCCAATCAATTTAACTACCTTCTAACTCGACGTGACTCACCAGTAAATTTTGGAACAAAAAATTGTGAATAGGACGTAAAGTTTAGTTTAGATGAGAATATTTTAAATAATACACTCGTAAAAAAAATTCAACATTTAATAAGAGACTAGAATGGTTGGTGAATGTAACCGAAGTATTTTCAAGATGGCATCTTTATAAATTAAACTTTTCATAGCAATTTTTTGAAAATCTAAATTTCAATTTTTCACTTATAGTAAGGAAACTGAATACAACAATTTTTCAAATTCTTATATAAAGTATATTTTAAAAGATGTCAACATAGTTATACTTTAAACACATTAAAATGTTTTATGGACAACAGGTATTTAAATTTAAGAGCCAGAGTTAACTCTGGCTTTGCGTTGTAGGAGCAACACTGGGGAGAAATTGAAAGTGTATTAGAAACTAGAAAAGGCAGCTGAATAACTCAATGGTATCTTCATGTTGGTGTCTTTTAAAATAAACTTTTTAGAGACAAAAATTACAAAAATATCATCCATTTAAAGTTAGATCATTTTTAAACTCACGTAATAAGCTTACTTTAAAAGATATTAACATGAAAGTGATTAAGGTATTTTTAAAGTGTAAATGCCTCTCAAACTTCGATTATTTTGCCTTTCAGGTGAAAAATGAAAAGAAACTTGAACGTGGTTTAGGGTAACGCAATCACTTAAGGGTATTGTTATGTAGATATCTTTCTAAATAAGCTTTAATTTGAGTTTGAAAGTAACTCAACTTTAAGCAGACGATATTTTTTTTAAAGATATCAACATGAAAATGCCCTAAAGTAACGGAGCTACCCTTCTAGTTTTTTCTTAATTTTGTTCTTCTGAAAGACAGAGTAATCACATTTAGGAAACAAAGCCATTTTAACAACAATTCTAGTTTGGAAAACACTTTCAAATTTCTATTAATTTGATTTTTGACAAAAAGAATAACCAGAGTTCGAAGGGCATTTATACTTTTTATCTAGCTTAATGTACAATTCTAGTTGCTAACAAAACTTGAATTTTTTCTTATTTTGAAAGTACTTCAAAATAAAATGGGGCGTCTAAATTCCTCCATCGTAAAGCTGAACTCAATTGCTGTTTTTTTTTCTCTCTGATCCATTTCAGGAGCTGCTGATAGCGCAGTTTGCGTGTGGAGTTTAGATAACTTTACACTTCTAAACACTTTGTCGTTTCCATGTTCCGTTATCAACATGGACGTGTCTAATGATCGAACATTTCTTTTGGTCGTTTGCGAGGATAACAAGTTATATCTACGATCTCTAACAACTGGTTCAGAAATTCATACCATAGACGGTCACGATTCGAATGTAATTTTCAATATTGTTTATTTAAATTGCATTATAACTTCCTATAAACGACATTCGGTTCTTTTTAATACAAGGTTCTGAGCGTCTGCATAGCAAATGACAATTGTCGAGCTTTGGTTGGCTGCGAAAACCATCAGATTTACACTTACGACCTACACAGCACGAAACTACTTAAAGTTTACAGTGGCCACGATGGTCCCATCACGGGCGTTAAAGTAAATATAATCTTCATACGTTATAAATAAACAGTTTAATGTGTAAAACGATGCTGTAGAACATTTGCCTAAAGACTGATATAAATATGTACTGTATATATAAACATAGGTGACCGAAAATGATGGTTTTCTATTTACTGCTGGTGGTAACATGCTCAGAGTTTGGTACTTTATTCCGGATCAAGATCATAAGCCACACAATAAAGATCAAGTTAAAAAACAAGACAATCACTCGGACGTTGTCATGTGTGTCGACATCTCCAAAGATGGAACACTAGGGATATCTGGTAAACAAAATTTACTTCATCTTTATCGTTAAAACTTTTTCAGGGCTCGACAAAAATAAACCCAGGAAAACATTATTGTAAACACCATTTTTGAGGTTTCGGAAGATGTTTATGGAAGAGAAAACATTTAAAACTTGTTTTGGAGTGTTTTGTGTATACAACTGATAACTTGGATCTGCAATACAAGAATGTTTTCATTTTCGGTGTACCATTCTCGAATCAAAAGTTATTCTAATGCAAAGGTGTACCTAATATTTTAAAGTGGTAAATTTCGATACTACAATTTCGAAAATAAATTGCATGCGAACCGGAAGAGCAACAACTTTTGTCGAGCTCTACGAAACGAATTTACAGCAAAGTACTGAAAAGAACTTTGAAAATTCAATTAAAACCTATGTCCACATACTAGAAATAAGTGGAAACATAGATTTAACATGTTTGCATAAACATCAAACACGTCGCAACAAAAGGAAACATTGTGTCCACATGTTAGAAACATGTTGTTGTCACAAATCATCCAGTAACTATTTGCTCCGTATCTTAAAAGCAAGTACTCAAATGAAACGGTCAACAAGACGAGGCTAGTGGAAACCAGCAACACTAGAAAAACGCCTGGGGACAGTTCCCGCATGTCGCCTCTTGTTGCCATTTTCTCTGTTGACGTTTACCGCTCAAATTGAAAACACTCAAAAAGAAGAGGCAGTCAATAACTAGCAACAGAAACATAGAGACAGACGTCAACTAGTGGTGATTTCGTTTCAAAAACATGTCAAAGGTCGAAATGTTTCCACTTCTCGCATCTGTGTGGACTAGCCTTAAAGCTGCATATGACAGTACAAAATGCCACTAATTAAATATTTATAGGATCTGCTGATTGTACAGTCAAAGTTTGGCAACTGAGTAACAGTGAGTTACACAGCACGCTGGAAGCACATACAGGACCCGTAACGTGTGTCGCATGTGCACCGAGTGGGCTCTTTGCTGTCTCTGGATCCGAAGATAAAACAGTTCGAGTTTGGGGTCTGACTCTGGGACACATTGTCAGCGCTTTCAAGGTATACATGAAAATGTTAGAACTTCAACTTCTATCCATTCTAACCTTTCAAATAATGATATATACTCACTTTTATTTTGGTGTTATTATTTTTTATAACGAAAAAAAGGAACATGATGCAACCGTAACTGCTGTTAAAGTGACATCCGACAGTCGAAAGGTTTTATCAGCAGATGCATCCGGATTTCTCAAACTTTGGCAAGCAGATAATGGCACCGTCACGTTATCTTGTCGTGGATCGTCATCTTATGTCGGCATTACTACCAACATTAAGTTTGCTATCTGTGGCAGCGGTGACAATTGGTACGAACACTTACTCGCACATCATTCTTTATCAACAATTTATCACCATATTTCTTATCCCTCTTTCTTAAAAAAAAGTATCCACATTTGGACACTGTCTCAAGATGACAAGAAACATACAGTCAATCACAAAGAACCTATTTTGTGTCACGCTCTTACATTTGATTCCAAACATCTTATAACTGGTTCTCGTGATAAATCTTTGAAGGTCTGGGAAGTCATAACTGGGAGACTAACACAAGTAACTAATTAATGGGCTTGAGACACTCATGAAACATTGTAGCCATTGATTAACGTTATTTGTCAACCGTTGTTTCAATTAGGTCTTGGTGGGCCACACTGCTGCCGTAACTTGTGTCGATGTAGCTCCATTGAACCGTATCTTAGTTGTTTCTGGATCAGAAGATTGCAATTTAATTGCATGGGATATGCAAACTGGACATGAAGTGCACACACTTAGTTGTCACACGGATGTTGTCACGTGTGTTCAACTGACTGTCGATGGTCACACAACTGTCTCGGGTAAGTAAAGTGTTTTAGGGACAGCTGATTTTCGAACTCTGGTACGGCCCTTGGTAAGCGAGCAACTTTTTAGTAGTCGGGTTCGATTGCAAAATGAAGTCGCCAAAACCGACCAATTCGAGTCAACTGTGGCGGTTGGAAGGTGGTTCTAGTGTGGTTGAATAACTTTTTTCTCTAATGTTTTAGGTTCAAATGATCAGACAATTTGTGTATGGGAAACACAAAGTGGACAGCTGGTTACTTTGTTCAACCTTCACTACTCAATCATCAATGTGGTCATGTCTTTCGATGCTGGCCACATAATGGTACAGCTTAAAGACTGCAAGAAGATTCCTCTTGTGTGTTTACACAACTGTCCACCAATTGACATACAAGCTTACAAAAGATTGGAAAAAGCAATGGAGAAAGGTAAAAAACTGGACAGTAATGAATAGGGCACGGATTTTTATTCAATATCAAGCAAGTGTTTCTCAATTAATTATGAATTAATTATGAAGTAATAATAATAATCATTACAGCAACTACAATTAGGCTTTTTTTCTAATCAAAAAAAGCTTGTTAGAGGCTAGACGTCTGGTTACTATCAGTTGTCAACTAGAGTTCTAGCCTCTAACCAGTGTTTCTAATTGAGAAAAATCATAATTGTTGGTTGATCTAAACTGAATTTTAACTTCACAATTAGCCCTTTGGTCACAAATTGAGAAACGTTTGCTTGATATTGCATAAAAATCCGAGCCGCAATAATGAGCCAAAGAAAAACAGATGAAATGAAATTTTTTTATCGTTTCTTGCTGTTCAAAAAGAGTCTTCGTTACAAGCTGCACTACCACGAAAAGTTCATCGAAGAATTCTACAGAAGGAAATGTCTTTGGACACATATACCTGGGCTAAAAAATATGGAAATTTTCCAGGAAAACAACACAGTTTCTCATCTAGTTTGGAAGATTTTACACTTATGGTTATGTCACCCATTTCGTCTTCTACTCAGAATTTGCATAAAGTCTCTTCACAATCAAAAACAAATCTGAATCAATCAGAAATCTTTGACGAACTTCAGGTAAAATTACAAATGCAATACAAGTTGGATTTTTTTTTCTGTAACAACACCAATATTTCTTATGATATATTTTAGGCTGTTTGGGATGGGACGGATCCTACTGAAAGTCGCCCTCAAACTCCAACTCAAACTGGTCTCTATTCGAGTCGTCGAGATCACAGCATATCATCGATGTCTAGTCTCACATCAACAGATCTCGTTACTAATAATTTACATGAAACTACTAATAAAGGTCTAAATGGAGGTCATGAACTTCCGGATTTGTTAGCTAATAGTGGTGAAGATAACATGTCAATACTTTCTGAAGGCAATATCAGTGCAGCAGCCGATTCGGGAGTTTGTAATATTTTGTAATCGTATAATTAACATTTGTTAGTAATATTTTGTGGCATGTTTTGACAATTTTTTTTTTGTAAATAAGATCCTATGCATTAATAGAGCTTGTTAGATATACTAACTTGAAAATAAAACTATGGAAAAAAAAGTAATTGAAAGTTTTAATCTCAAGAGTTATAATTTACAAACAGAAAAAAAACATGATGCCCACCATCCCGAAGTGTCGTATTTTCTTTCTATATACATTAAATATATAGCTCAAACAACATTACCACTTTGTTTTGTAAAAAAAATGAAATACAAATTTCTGTTCAATGTGTCTACTTTGATTCCATATGTTAGATATTAAAAAAACTGTTAGTTTGTTCAATATTTCTTTCACCGTTAATCTGAAGTGAATTTCGTGTTTGGTTGTACTTTCTTTTTGGAAAATTATATCTTAATTAAATGTAACGTTATTTAAATAATTCTCACAGATGATTTTCACATTTTACACATTTTAAAAATTAAAAAAAACATTGACGAGCAAAGAAAAAAATGTTACTGTATTTTCCAAACGATAAGTCTTTGGGCCCAGTCATTTTATTGTGATATTATATATATTAGTTGTAAGCTTTCAATTGATTGATAGAATATGTCAGATCGTTTCGAAACCTTTGTTAAGTTTGTCTCTTGTCTTGAAGGTGAGGAAGGTTTCATACACCAATTACCAATTCAGTAATTTCGTTTTAAATGCATGTGATAAGATTTTTCGTTCTAATCCTAATTTGACATATAAATTATTGTATGTTGTCATATCAGCAGCATGACATTTATGTACTTTTATGTACGTGTTTTTATTGTTTTAATATCAGTAGGCCTATAATTAAGTGTACATGTGTGCACAATTGCCAAAAATATGTTTGGAAGTTTTTAAATCTGTTACAATTGTCTGTCTTTTTTTTTCTCAAATCCCCGTTTTCATTTTGCTTATTATATTCACTTGAGATTAAACAAGAACAACAACAACAACAACAAAAAATGTCGTTATTTTGCAAATGACAATCAAAAGTGCATCCCTCGATCGATTATTCAGAAACTCGTCGCTTATTTCATTGTGAAGAAAATTTGGCAATTTATTTTTAAGAAATTCAAATTGTATCAAAAGCACACACAAAAAAATGCTATGGCACATTTATAATAAGATTCATCATTGATTTTTTTTTCCTTGAGAAAATTTATAAAAGATAGAAAACAGAAATTTTGCAGCATACAAAAAGGATTCATTCATTTGTGAAGTAAATTAGTTATGCCATTTAAATGACACTGCATATCTGAAGAGATTTTTTATTATTCAAAAACAAACCTCCAATTTGGTTGTTTAAGAAACAAAAGTCTTGGAAACGGGTAATTTAACTCATTCAAAACAATGCATCAACTTGCAATTACTTATTTTCAATTGTGTGCAAGTTTAAACTAATTTTATATATAAACTTGACCCTGTACTTCAAAAATAATAAACACAAAAAGGAAAAAATTGAAACAATTACAAAAAAAATATCTTCCTGAAGAACAAAAATAATCACATATAAAACCCCAAAATACATAACACTCATTTTGTTGATGCAGTGAAGCAACACAAGTATGATAAAAAAAAACCTACTTTTGAACAAAAAATCATAATATATGTTAATGCAAACTGATTTAAGTTATGCAATAAGATTTTTCAATCATTTTGAATATTTTAAATGAAATATACGGGTATATATTATAAGCAAAATAAACAGAAAATGGGCTTTTAATAAATCTATATGCATACAGGGTGCCCCCATAACGCCATAAAAGAGAAAAATAACTGCATTATTTAATGTTATACAGTGGATGAGCACTTTTGAATCAGGTTGTATATTATAAATCTATTTAATTCTTTGTTAATTGAGTAAATATTGTAAGAATGAATGTCATGTACATGTAAATATACAGTAAGTCACCTCACCTATTAGAAACACAACAATTTCATTCTCTCAACCCTATTATTCTCGCTAAATCCCCCATCCATGTGTTTATTATGTAAATGTTGTTGAACTATTTAAATTTTAATCGTTTGCATTTATATATTGTATTATCTACGCAAATATATTCATTGAACTTCTCAATTGCAATGAAATAATAAAAAAATCGCATTTCAATTCATTTCTATCGCAGTACCATATGTTCAGAGGCCTAAAAAAATATTCTTATCGTATCTAATAAGCTGCTTTCAAGGCAATAAGGGATGGTCAATTTTTGGCCTTAGGGCTGGCTGGCATCATATAAAAATTCCACATTTTTTGCAGGTGTCATTCTACCTCTATTTGTATGAATACCCTGATGGTCAGTAGTTGAATTTGATACTAGGAACATACCTGTCTGAATCTTGTTCGAAATAAACAAAACAAAAGACTATTGCATTGTTAAACTTTTCAGAATATCCAAAAAGGGCTGACAAAAATGTAGACTTTACAATAGATTTTTCCCTTCATTCAAAGGTAAATAACACACGTGGACACCAAAAAAATAGAAAAACAACACACCTTAAAAATATAAGTTGCAAAATAACGCGAGACACCTTGTTGTAAATTCTGAATTCTACTAATAAAGGTTTTACACTACCCTAAATTCGATAAGGCAACTTTGATGACAATGTTTTGCAATTAATTTACAAAATTCACATTAGTAATGAAGACATTGTTGTCTTGAAATCTTTGAAGTTAAATTACCTAAAATTACAACATATTTTTATTCAAGTTAACAAAATGACTGCATGCACATGTATTCAAAATCCAAACACAAAAACGTAGTATTTTGTTTTAAAATCTGTTTAAGTGCATGTTTTTTGTTGTCTCCTTACAAATATTTTATAATGAAATTTGCATATGACACTTAATTGCTTGCTGTAAGTGTCAGAGATATGAAAAGGTGTGCCGTGAGTTTTACTAAGTCACAGCTTAAGTGTGCCGCGAAATTTTGGATGTTTTACTGTAATTATAGTTGATAATAATAACTTATTATTTTAAATTAATTTTCACTTTATTTGGAAAAGCAAAATAAAGAAAGGCATCTTCTAACACTTAAGTCAGTGATTCCCAAAGTGTGTCGTGGCACACCACTGCGCCGTGAGTTCTGCTAGGTGTGCCACAAAATTTTAGATCTTCATTGAATACGTTAATGTAATTTAACATTTCAAAATAAATTTTAAATTTATTTGAAAAAAGCACCAAAACCAATGGTTTCTAAAGGGTGTGCTGTTGTGGCACTCTAGTGTGCAACAATAACTCCAGGCAACAAATACTGTGCCTCGAGCAAAAAAAAAGTTCTGGAACCACTGACTGAAGCGCTAAACCAGTGGTTTCCTAACGGTGTACCGGGGCACACTAGTGTGAAATGAGTTTTGTTAGGCGTGCCGCGATTTTTACGAGCATATATAAAATATTTTGCCATGACCCCATGAGCAAAAAAAGTTTGGAAACCACTGCATAAGGACCATAAAGTGCCAGGACTGCTTTAAAAAACTCACATTGTTAGAAAAATCTCTGCATAACAGTCCCTTTGGCAAGGTTTTCATAGTCATGCCAACTACAAAATGATTTTCTATTGATGTAATCCTGGAACTTCATTGTATTTCTTCACCTCTTTGACACTTTTTACATGCAATAAGTGTAAAATGTAAACCTACTATAATTTAAAAGATATCTATGTATATCTTTGTATATTTGCGTGTGTTCACGGTTTTTCTAATGTCAGGCACAATTATGCAGTGGCAATATAAAATAGACATTAAGAACGACGAAAAAGAGGTATATGACCTGAAATGACAAAAGAATAATGAAGAATCATCATTCATCTACATGAGGATTTCAAATTTAAATAAGAAACTGAATCACACACACACACGAAGAAAACCGACGGGAAACATTTTTACACAATGACAAAGCAAATGACACAAAGGATGACACACACAAAAGGTATATTAAAAACCAATTGTAAGACACACGCATACTACACCCCTCAATGAATTCATATACTGTAAAGTCTTTATCTTTATTGAAATGGAAACAAGTTTAAATTATGTGCAAAGAAAAACTACTAAGTGACCACAAGTTCTTGCTACCCCTTATAGAAAAAGTTACATTCTTTGATAGAAATTATGTTACCTTAACGACACTGATGGGTGCTAATACAATTACAGATGACACACATCTTTAATTATCTTATTGTACCATCTTGTTATCATTTCATATAGTTATATATTAATGATCTCATTAATCATTAGCTTCTCAGGCACATAAAGTGGTCTTTAGCAGATTACTGATTAAAAAGGAGGTGTTTACATAAGCCACCATATATCATCACCGTTCTTCTTGTGTCACAATGGTGAAGAATGGTCGAGCAATGCCACAGGTGGCAACCACCAATTTTTTGTCAGTGGTCATCAAAATCATACTACAGTAGTGGCCTGCACTGACAGCAGGTCATGGTTTTTAATGGTTTGCTTCACCCAAGCTACTTCGTGGCAATAGTCAGTGGCAACAACTAAATGACACTGTGTGGAGCCAGCCTCAATCATTCTTACATATTTTACTTCCAAACTAAACTTTTTCCACAAAAAAAGTTGCCAGTTCAAATGTTCTGAAAAGAGCCTCATTCCCTAAAGACCAATATATTTAAAAAATAAAAATGATAAAAACAAGAAACAAAATTAGACGTAACACACATCTGTGCAATTATCACTATAGTTCACTATATTTTCATTAACCCTGGTTTGAACCTAACTAATCTGAAATCTCACAGAGTAATCGTATTGTCACCAATTTGTAATTCCAAGTGTTAGCAATTACTAAGGCTCAAGTTTTTCTGCAATATCAAGCAAGAGTTTCTCAATTTGTGGCCCAAGAGCCAATTGTCAAAAACACAGGTTAGAGGCTAGAACTCTAGTTGACAACGGATAGTAAATACCCGACATCTACCCTCTAACCAGCCTTTTTGATTAGAAAAAGCATAATTGCATTTGATCTAATGATGATTATTTCACAATTGGCACTTGGGCCACAAATTGAGAAACTCTTGCTTGATATTGCATTAGAATCCGAGCTCTAGTGATAACAATTTAAAATATATATATATACAGTATATGTACAACGTGTTAGTACTTTAAATAGTATTTTAGAAAAAAAGACAAACATCCGTTGCAAAGTCAACAATTTGATGAGGTCAGTGAAACTCAAAAGTATAACGTTTTATTTTTAATTCTTCCTCAGGAAATGAAATTTACTTTTTATTTAGTATTCAGTATCTCAAGATGTAATCGCACTGAATCGTTTTCCTGCTACAAGTTCAGAAAATATCAAAAACAAAACAAAACAGAAATTGTAGTTTTAAAAAAACAAATATTTTTAAGGTGGTTTTAAAGTTTAAACGCCCATAAATCTCACATAGAGAAGAATCAAACATGCTGAATATAACTTTGTTATCTCTGAGTGCAAATGAACACAGCATTTTGTATTTCGATTTCGATTTCCTGGTATCTTTTCAGCGTGTATGATTCTTCCCTTATTGTATCTTTCATAAGTCAAATTAAGAAAAACTTTAAAGGGTTTTAGAAACTAGAAGGGTAGCTCAATCACTTAAAGGCAATTTCAAGTTGATATTTGTTAAAATAAACTTTTTATTGTCAGTTTAAAAATGACCCAACTTTAAGCAGACGATACTTGTCTATAAAACGTTTATTTTGAAAGCTGTCAAAGTTTTCAATTTCTTCAGAAATGCCAAATTATCAAGAGTTGGAAAATCAGCTGTTTTTATAAAAATATCTTCAATTTTTTCAAATAAAAAACTAGCCTTTAATAATGTTCTTCATTTGGCATTGTGTTTATTAGAATGCAATGTGATTACATGGACAACCCAAAAAAAAACACGCGTGATAACACTACCATATGAAAACGACAACGCCTCAAATATAAGCATAGCTGATAGATGAAAAGTGAGGCTAAAAATACAACACGTCCCACATACACACACAATTTAAAAACAATTAAAAGCTCGTTCTGCAATATTCAATTATCTAATTAATAAAGTAGATTGAGCAACATCTTGCACAATGTTGCTGCTTTTAAATAAGTTATTACAAACTCAGGAGTTCCTATCTTAGCTTGAGCAAAGATACTGTAATGTTCTCCTGTATTGAACGGACATGCTCTAAAATAATTCTTCTCATTTGACTTTTTTTTGCCTCTCTATAAATGAGAGCACATTTTAAGTGCAAGTTGTGGAACTGCTTCATTTACATAATACAACCAGTAATCTCTCGTTGAGATAGAATCTAGTAGTTGAGAGCATGATGTTGTGAGGTGTGCAAATAATAATACCCTTGGTGTCATTTTCAATGATAACTGACAAATGACATAAAATAATGACAAACGTTTGTCATACTCTCGCAAAATAAATACACTTTGGAGATCAGTTATACTGACCATGAATTCAATTTTGAGTTATCTTTTCAAGTTAACAATTTGATTTCTTAAGTAACCTGTCAAGATTTAGACAAAACTCCTTGAAAAATTAATAAAACTTCTGTTGCTGATTTAGAAAAAAACAAAAAAAACAACCAATTTCAGTTAAATGATTATCATTTTAACCTAATTGTCTACCTTAATTGCACATTTCTTACACCTTATTACCAATTGATGTGTAGGTTTATGTTTTGTCATAACTGAAAAACCTTGACTTTTAAGTACATGGGTTTGTTTAAAACCATTAATCTTCTTTGTTTGTACACCTCTTAAATTGAGTTTGCAACCTACATTTTCTAACTGAATAATTTGTTTCATTAGTAAAATACAGAAGAAGAAAAAAATTTCAATGCCATTCCACCCAGAAACAGTTACATTTCATAATACAATTTGCAAGCGTAAAAATAATAAAATGTTAGCTTGCGTTTTGTAAAGTTTACTCAGAAAATAATAGAGAAAAGAGATAACAATCAAACTTTTTTCTATTAAAAACTCACAATAGAAACGACATATCTGAAATTCTGAATTGGATTTGTCACTTCACACTTTTGTTATTGTGAAGAATGAATATGAGAAACGTGAATAAAAAAAAATTCAAAATATGTATGAACTATAAACGATTCTGAACACTTAGAAAAGTTATTCATTGAATCATTATCTATCAATTTTTTTTCTTCATTATTGACCTGAACCAAATGTCTCAATGAGCAACCAACTGTTGTTGGAAAAATACAAGTTTCTTCTACATCTACTGTATCTGAATTTGTGAAATAATAATAATAAAAAATAATAATTTACATGAACTAATTTTTATTTCCTTGCTTGATAAGAAATAAATTGTCGGAAAGAAAAAATTTCTATTTAAAAAAAACTTCCATTACAATTGTGATATGAATAAATGAAAATGCCATTCAACTTTTGATAAATATAATGAAAGTTATGAACTGTAAAAAGAAACTGATGAAATTTTATTCTTTTTATGTAACTGGTAGGCCAAAGGCTCTTTTTTTTGCCTTTTTTTTTTTTTGCAAGTTTTTAATAAAAAAAGTTTATGAAAATCTAGACAGAACACATTGATACTGTAATTTAGAAAATGTCTACCAAACTAATTACAACCATTTATTTCTATGATACAGCAATGCTATATTTATTAAAAGTATTTTAAGATGAGGTCAAAATATTTCCTGATGATAAATAGGAAAAAATATAAATATTAGTTGAGATTTATAACTAGAAATTATTGTCAGATAGTTAACTTTTTTTCATTATGAATTTTAAACCCATTGGGCTAATTGTGATTTTTCTCAACTTTGGTGAGAAAAGTTACAGCTCAGCCTTAAACTGACCCGAAAATGGCAATTGTTGCTGTTATTCAAACATTAATAAAATAAAAATTAATTTTATGTACACAGTCTAATTCACGAGTTTAATTGTGATCAGTGAATTCAAACTTCTCGCTAGGAATATAAATTGGGATCTTCAAATATCAAACCATATGTTTTACTGTATGATTATACAGTATACACTAAGTATATATCAAAACAAAATTACTGGTTGAATAATTTAAACGAGGAGCCTGTTCCCGAGAAGTTTTAATGCACACGCGCACAATTGTACAAATAGAACAAAGAAGGGCCAAAACTAAAAATAAGTTGGTAGCTCACCACGAGCTTAACAGGCTAACAACCAGTAACAAAAATAATTATGCATGCCCTCTAAAAAAAAAAACAATCAGTAATCTTGAGTTGACAAATAGTAAAAAAATACATAGAACAGTTGGCACAGGATACTCTGGTTCGAGAGCAAAGTTATGGTTTTCGACCAGCGCATGTCTGTCTGCATCTACAATTGAGAGGATTCTGAGCTCCTTGGGTCAACTTGTTTTCAAAATGGTGGACTAGGTGAGGTTAGCTTATGAGGAAAAAATATTTAACATTTCTAACAGAAAAAAGGAGGAAGTCAGACTACTGTAGAGTTGTTCTATACTCTGACTGAACTTTATATCAAAATTTAGCGTTTGAACCAGACACACCCACACTGAATTGGTCTAACTTTTGAATAATGCATTAAACACAGGAAATGTAGACATTACTGTCTTGCAGACGATACTGGGAATGTATTGCACCAAAAATCTCCATTGTAGCTCCTCCGGTTCACGTGCAATGAATGAGTTTTCGAAGTTGAAGTGTCAGAACTTCATTACTTTTAGCAGTTTACTTCCCAACGCTGAATGAAATAAAACGATTTTTACCCATGAAATCCTTCACTTTTAACTTGAAATTTACAATACTTGCTAGGTTAAATTCATAAATTGTAATAAATACCTCAGAATTACTAAATTAGGTAACTCAATGATTTTCGAGTATTCATTCAACGGTTATACAAAACAAGTATTTTGTAAAAATTGAAAAAAAAAAAGAATGGTATCTGTATGCCAAACGTGTCTGGACTCGGTTGAATCTATTTTAAGTTTATTATCCGAACGGATATCTGTTATCCGACAGACAAATAAAATCGGATATCCGTAATCTACCGACAGTAACAAAATTCAGTACTATTCGAGGCATCACTAGTTTGTTTAGATTTTTTTAACAATTCCTTAAATTAGATTGAAAAAAAAAACACAAAAAATAGTCTGTTTAGAGATGTCAGTATTTTCTTGGTTTTTACCCTCCTATAAACACTAAACGAATTTTAAGGAAAAAAATTTTTAAAAATTACAATAGATCTAAAATAGATTATAATTTTTCTAATAATAAATCGCAAACAACTATGCATTATTATATTTATAACATACTGAAAAAAAATGAAAATAAGAAACGTCCTGAGAAAGTTGAGTAATTGATGCAATTATCTGATATTTTTATCTTTTTCTGAGTAAAAATAAAATTTCAAGTCGTTTCCTCTAGATACAAATTAACGCAAACTTGTCTGGATACTGTAATATATTTTAATCCAACCTCCCACAGTAGCATAGCTTTATATAAATATCCTCACACTAGAGTAATTTCCTTTAGAAAAAAAAATAAATATAAAAAATAATGGCAACAACACAACGATATATGAATGAAATCTTATCCCAACACACCAATAAGCAAAGAAATAAAAAATATAATTTATTGGTCGTTTTGTAACGTTATTCGTCGATGCGATCTTGTTAATTTAATAAAAACGCAGTTGCAATAAAACGGTAATGATGTTTTGAAGATAAAAAAAAAACCAAGTCAAAAAAAAAATATGGAGAAAAAAGGGGGAGAATATCAAAGAGAGGGAGAGAGTTATCATCAAGACTAGACCAGACCAGACTAGAGGATTGAAGCAAATTGCTACTCATCTAAGCGAACACAAAAGGCATAACAACTCATCATTTGAGTCCTTCTTCCTTCTTCTAGTCTCTTTCAATCGAGAAAATCATCCAAAAACTCAGGAAGGAAGCAGCAAAACATCATTATCTTCTTCAGCCAAAAAAAAAAATGAAGAGAGCCAATGGTACTCAACCTAACTAAACTTTGCCAATTAGGAGTCACACTTGTTTGATATATATATATATATATATATATATATATATATATATATATATATATATATATATATATATATATATATATATAATTTACCTGCAATTTCATCCATGAATGTGACAAGTGCATTCACACTTTGTAAACAAGTGTATGAAATTGAGATTCTTTCAGAGGTTCAAATAAATCCCTGGGATAGGTTGCTCTCAATGTTGATGCTGAATCATAATAATAATGATAATAATAATAGGCTGATAACTGAGACATCATGCAATGAGGGCAAATGAACCCATAAACAACTCTGAACCCCAGGATGATCTTATACAATGTTCTTAGAAAGTATGATGCACTAGGCATCATAACCTTTCCCACCATGCCACCCATAGCCCATGGTTCAAAGTAATTTACCATAACCACAATCTAGTCCTAAAACAGTTTATAGTATGTCAACTCAGGACTACTAGTTGTAGTAATTAAAAAAAGCTTGTGTATACATACATTACATACACAACACAAAGGAAGTAGACATGGCCATCCAAAGCTTATTAAAGAAATAAGATCTAGAACTGATGCATATTTGTGGTTTTTCTTTCCAAATGTATTTAGAATATGGAATTCTCTTCCAATGACGTCTAAACGTTGTCTAAATTACAATTATTTATGATTGGAAATTAACCCTCCCTACCACATTGCCCGCAGCTGACTTCAGGTGTACTGAGTTGAGTTGAATTGGATTATGAACAGCTGATTTTTCGAACTATTGGTTATTCTGCATTTATAGAGCAGTGCTATTTTTAGGCATTGTGGCGCCCAGTGCAAAACCTTTAGTGGCGCCCGCCCCCACCACTTTGGCAAAGGCGTCCTCGCACCCCCTCATTTTTGTTGATTAAGATGAATTCAATTTGATTATGATCTCTAAACTTCGTCTAAATTACAATCATTTATGATTGGGAATTATCCCTCCCTGTACTGCCACATGGCTCTAGACAGAGTTGATTGCAAATTGTACCGAGTTGGCGTAAATCGAATACAGAACAAAAAGAGGAACACATGCAAAAGCAAAAGGCAGGTTTGAGAAGAAGACTTATCAACATCCCAGTGACCAACCATGACAAGTGTGCTGCAGCTCAAAAAAAGGAAACTTAAAAGGTTAAATCCTCTGAACTGAATTCATACTTAATATTATAAAAAACCCTTGTTTTAATGAGTTAAACAGGATGGTTCTATGTTAAAACCCTGCTCATAGGGTTGAAGTTCAAGTGGCACGTTTTCATCTTGAAATTATGCCATAAAAAGACAAATATCTTGAGTTGCCAAATAGTATAGACTACAGAACAACATCATGCATTATAAGTGACATGTTCAATTTTTTTCTCATACATAGTTATATCTTAATTAAAGAATTTGCTTTAATATTAAGACATAATTTTATGATGAAAGAATATATGCATAAGATCATATGACACATAAATCGTTATTCTCTCTACACAAGAATTAAAAAAATTGACATCTCAAGATCCTAGAACTTCTTGTTTGCCTTCAGGCTCCACTCTCCAGCTGGCAAATCTGCTCAAAGAGAAGGGTGTCTCCAATGACGTCAGCTTTCGTCAGCACAGCGCATGCATTTGAACGTGAACATGTGTTCAGCCAAGCAAGCATCAGTGACTGCTTCAAAAATCGTACTCAGAAATCTCATTCAGACATGAGTGTGAGAGAGTTGAGGCTGTTTTTGCTCGCTGCTGCTGCTGCTGCTGCTGTTAATGTTGCTTGCCTTCAGGAAGTTCCTCAAAATAGGTCACATTTTTATTTTATATGTGTGTGTGTTTAGAAGTACATGTAACAAACACCAAATCAAGTTAAGTTTCTCATCTTGGCTATAAAAAAGGTATATATTCAGTGTGTATAAAATAAGTTTTCGTAGTTATTGTTACTATATTCAGGCTGGTATTGATCAAAGTCGTAAAATTCACATTTCGCGCCAAAAAAAAATTCGATTATATTCCAAGTGTTATCAATATTTTTTTTAGATAGTAAAATCCAAAAAGGTTTTGGTTTTATTTTTATTTTATAACAGTGGCTGATAAAAGTTTGACAAACATTTAAAAATAAACTTTTTTTAAAAAAATAAAATGGACTGCACATTGTAGAAATTTATTTCATCATCATCATCATCATCATAATTGTCAATAGTGAATAGCACAGTGGGATATCATCATCAAAACCTACTCATGACTAAGCTCGCTCCGGATATCCCCATAATGTTTGAATGTATGAATGAATGAAGAGCAACTTGAATGGACACCTACATTATTTCAATTGAGTAACAATTAATTCTCAAAAGGAAAACCAAGTTGGAACTGCAAGTGCCACATATACAACACACCTCTTTTTTGGGTGTCTTGTCTCTTCTTCTTCTTCTGGGATACAAATCCTTCCCCTCTCAGCTCCCCTTGTCTCTCCCTCTCTTCAGTCCTGAAATTTCCCTTCCTCTCATGAAAATCCTATTCTAAATTACGCCTATATGGGTGTCACAATTGGATTTCTACTATAATAATAATTCTACAACCCTACAACAGTCACGCCAGTGTTTGAAAATTACTTGAAGGACTCATTTCACTCCTTGGATCAACTCAGTGTAGTTGTAGTAGTACTAGTAGTGTGTGTCATCTTTAAAACAAAGTGTGACTCATACAATGCAATTCCTACATTGAGAAGAAAAAAAAAATATAATTTCGTATTGTTCTTCCATTTGACTTTTTATTAGTAGGAAGCCACTTTTTTAAACGTCATTTATTTATATAATTCAACCGTGGGACGTTTGTTGTTGTTGCCTTTTTCTCTCTCTATTTCATATAAACGAATTTCTTCTGTATTTTTACTTGTCTTAATTTTAATTACAAAAAAAGAGTGAACTTTTTTTTTTTTGCTTATGCCACTAAAATTTCAAATGATATCAATTTCATTTTGATAAAAGCTGCAAGCAAATTGGACCATAAAAACTTTTCGAAGAAGAAGAAGAAGAAGAAGAAAAAAGTAAAACCAATAACATTAATACTAATTGTAGAAGACAAGAAGAAAGATGAGATTAAGAAACTCAAGCGCAAACATGACTGGAGTACCATTGAGAGTAGCTCTAGTAAGGCAAGGAGTTGGACATCGGATTTGTTATATGGTAAGTCAAACTTCAAATCATTTTTATATTTCGTTTATTATATTAGACAAGTCTTAATTAATTTACTTCATTATCATTTAAAAATACAAGAAATATTGATTTAGAATATCTCTTCTTATTGAATTGACATTTGATACACTGAGAAGTTAGAACACATTTGATTTTTATTTTTATTTGAACAATAATCAGAATTTCATCTTAAGTTTCAACATTTTAATAATTTACTCAACATTTTAAAAATATATTTTAATCCTTTTTTTTAAATTTTTTATTAAGTTAAATTAAATTCAATCAAGCTAGAGAAAAAAGACAGCTGAATTTATAAACGGATTAATTAAGTTTAAAGTTAATTAAAAAGTCTTTTGGCAGTTTTTAAGAGTTCAAACTAGTTTTTTTTTCTTTTGCCAACTTTGATAAAGTGATCTCATGATGAAAAATGATACAGTATTTAAAAACTTCGGAGGTCGGGCCAAAAAAACTGACTCACATAATTTACATTTTAGCAACTTCGGCTATTTCTGCATTTTAGAAACAAATTTTATGACAAAATAACTCAATAAAGTACTTTAGAAATCAGAATATACAGTGAGTGTATATGAAAAACAATTTGGGATAAGAGCTGTATTTTCCAGCTAAACTCTTTAAAAAGCAACGTTCCTCCTTCTTCATATTTTTTTTTTTTCAAACTCCAATAACTAGTTAATTTTTTATAAATATTAATTTCATTAGACCTGTATCTCATTTTCTACTATTCTAGTATGTAAGCCACTTCAAAATATTCTTCTCAAAGTTGCGAAAAATGGTTTCTCTTCCATTCGCGCCAGGATTCAGGAAAATTATGAAAACTTAAGCTGGTACAGACGGTCGCTTCTGGCTTGTCAATCCTGGGCGTGAAAACATATACACTTGTTCAAATCGTACGCCTAAAGCTTTTATAATGATAGGAACATGAGCAATTAGTTAAAACGCGAAAAAATCGATGCTGTTCACATGAAATTTCAAAAGAAACCCAAAAGAATGGACACACCAAAGTTGACCGTCTGTACCCAGCTTAAGAGGCCCAAACGAGCCGTATTCACAAAATATTCATGTTGATGATGGGCTGACAATCGTCCAACCCACATTGGTCCAAAATTCACCAAGAAAACTTGGCACTTGAGCTTCAACTTAACCCCCCCCCCCTCTAGTCTAAACAAGGTTTCAATAATTTCAGGTTTATTGAATATTTTTTGAACAAGGTTTTTTGAAAAACAGTTCAGACGACGATTCAAGTTGAAATTCGAGTGCCAGGTTTTATTTTTGAATATTTATCTTAAAAGTAGTTTGATTATTCGGTTTTTCAGGAGCAAAATTATCAAAAACATGAAATTGTTTCAGAAACTAGAAGGGCATTTTTTAAAATAAGCTTTTATATGACTTTGAAAACTACTAAACTTTCAGCAGACAACATTTATTAAAAATGTTGTTCATAAGAAGTTTATTTTGTAAGATACCATCATGAAATTGACTGTTAAGTGTTTCCCTTCTAGTTTCTAACATACTTTTAATTTCTTTACTTAGTGTTGCTTCTGAAACTCAGAATAACCCCGGACCTCATTACAGATAAAAAGTCATAAGTTCATAACATTGTGACAATCATGCCACTGCTTGAGCACTATTATTTTCTAATTTTCATATTATGTTGTCCATCAGTCAATAGCAATCATAAGACAATATTTATCCTAATAATATTTTGTAACTTGCTTTTGTGACTGTTGCAAAGTTATCAGAACAATTCACTGTCATATGACATTCTTATTATGTTTCTGTAGCAATACCCCGAAGTTTTTGTAAAATCAACTGTTCATAAACCAGCCACCTAACTATTTTGTTGCCCTGGCATCTTAAATATACCAGTTTAAGATCATTGTTTATTTTATTTTTTTACTTCCGAGCAACTGGTCATCCGATGGCCATTGACCACACATGAAACCAAACATTATATCAACACACACTAACTGACCAACAATAACCTCAACGACTCAGTGAACGACAATCATAAAAAAAACTTTAAAATTAACATTCTTAGAGAGCAGAACAAACTAACAAAAAACTTATACATAGTTTGAGAAAGCTAAAAGTTTCTCCTTTAAAACAAAAAAAACCCCTAATAATTACACTGTAAGAATAAGTTACTAATGTAGAATTATTATTATTAGAAATTGTGACCTTCATTCACCGACACTCTTCTTCTTCGGAGAGCATCCGGAACCCACACATACAACATACACCTTAGTTTTTTCTAAAGACTTTTCTTAAGCCAAATAAGAATTATTAATTTATATTTATTATAATCATTTGAGAACAGATTTCATTCTCACTCTTTCTGAAGCCCTCAAAAAAACAACAAAAAATAATACAATTCCTAACTAGGCCTTCAAAGACAATGCAAGGAGTTTAAAATTAAAAAAAAAACCATTCCCAAAGACAACAAGTACAACTATTTAGAGGCCTATATTGTAACTTCATTATATTACCCCTTTAATCTCTATGAGTAACCTCAATTTAGAAAACCAACTCAAAATTCTATTTCTCATATGGGTTGAACCCCTCTCCCTTTAAATTATTATTAAATATTGTTGGTGTATGTAGTTATTATTGTTTGTCGTTTTGAATTATAATATGATGATGGTATAAGTAAGGGGAGGAGAGGGAGGGGTTTAGATCATAGAGAATGTGGTTAAATTTTTTTGGAAAAATAAATAGGCTACAGTAGTCAAAATCTCTCTTCACTGACATAGAAAAAAAATTCACGAGACAAGAGTGTTTGGACGATAATAAGTTTAAAAACGCAATTTGAATACCAATTAGTATAGTGCCTAAATATGAAATATTACAAGGGAGTTTAGAAAAACCAGTCATTCTGCATAGAAACTTGCAATTTTTTTTTCTTTTTCGAGCAAATTTACTTGTAGTAATAATCATTTTTGATTTTCATTTTTTTTTAGAAAAAAATCAAGCAAAATTATAAAATAATTTAAAAACTTGAAACTTGCATTGTTTTCATTTCCTCTAGTTTTTTTTTTTAATAAATCTTGAAATTATTTCATAAGTTGTTTCAAAATTCTAATCATTTCTTTTTTTCTTTCGAAATCATATTCAGCGAAAACCGTTAAAAAACACGTTAAAACCACCAAAACGGATAATAAGAAATATAATTTTATTCCAATTCCCTTAGAATAGCATAAAAATTCTTTCTTTTAACACGAAAAAATATTCTGATCAATTCTATTTCATGTTAAATGGATTTTAGCAAGTTACTTGCTTTGCTTTGTATATGCAATATGGAAAATATCTCTAGCAATCAACAATCATATATGACCAAAAGATGTTTAAATGCAAATTACTTCATTGCCTACATTTTAATAATATATACTTTACACAAATTCACTAGCCAATTGTTGAAATTTGAAAATTGCCTAGAAATTATTTGGAATAAATATTCCTCCCCCTTCCCCCTCACTCTGATTTTAAGTATAAAGTAGGATTAAAAATGGCCTAGTACTAGCTATATTTTGTGTGCGGATTTCATTTTTTTTAGAAGAATGAACAAACTATGGCTTTCAAAAATGTTTAGTCATAAGAATTTATAAGGTATTGAAAAATGTTAGCTTGATATTCAAGTACCATTTCGTCAAATTCAATTCAGTCAGTCAAATGTTAGTAACTCACGCTGCTATGAATAATTCATTTTGCGTGTTTTTTTTTTATCTTCTTATTGAATTAAACTAGAATTTACTAAGTAGGCCTATTGTGCAAAAAAAAAGCTATAGGCCTTAAAAAATAGGGCCAACTTAAAGTGGAGAAATAATACACTATATAACTTGTGGCCCATATCTTCTGGCCAAGGTGAGAGGCTAAATAAGCCTGTGGTCAACAATATTTCGTATTTAATAACGAGACCCACCCCAATCTCTCATACACCCTTTGTAAATTTCTTTAAATTTTATCTTTCCTTATAATTTTAATTTTAAAGTGAAATTAATGTTCTTTTCATATTCATTAATTAGAAAAAAATAGACACACATATTGGACAACCACTTTCCTTGGTAAAACCATTAAATTGCAAGGAAATAAGGTTGTTCCTTTGAAAGAAAGAAAGAAAAAAAAGTATCTTTGGAAATATGTAAGAATTTCCTTTTATGATTCCGTCATATTATTACATGTATAATGTTATAACGATTGAGGGCGGATATCACTTGAATAAACGCAGACAGATCAGTTACTGAGATAATAATTTGCAACTTGGAAATCAAATTTACTTCAACTTTATACAGACTTCTATAATAATGAGTATATATATAAGCCAATAATCTTCTCTATTCCACCACCCCTCCTTTGATCCAACCTCTAATAACAATATGATTCATTTTATATCGATTATTATTATAAGAGTCTGGCAAAAGTGGATCACGTCACTACGATCACCATTAACATCAATTCTTCTCAACAAAAGTAGATTGCCACTTAGAAAAACTCTTTATTTGGTTAATTGAACTTCTCATTGAATAAATAAGCAATAATTTTATCACTCAAAATCCAAATCAGAGAGATATTGATTTTGTATTTCAGCAAATGTCTAAATTTTAAGGACAGAATCATTTGTATAATTGCTAACACAATTCAGTACCAATTCATAAAATGAACCTTAGTTTTTTTAGAAGCAATTGTGAAAAAAAAAGAATGCGTTAATTTGTATTTTTCATGATTATAATTTAAAAATAAACTTCTTTGGCAAAGAAATAAGAAATTTGATTATTTTAAAATTGTCGTAAAAACGTATTTTTAAAATGTAAACGCCTCATAAATTCTAATTATTCTTGTCTTTCATTTGAAAAAGTACGAGTAACTTGAAAATGTTTTAGAAACTAGAAGGGTGGCGTCAATCACTTAAGGGTGTTTTCATTTAAAAATAAGCTTTTTTTTGTCAGTTTGAAAATGACCCAACTTTAAGCAGACGATATTTTTAATTTTATTGTCTACATAAAGTTTATTTTGAAAGGTATGAACATGAAAATACAATTAATATCTAAAACCCTTTCATTTTCTAATTAAAGTTGCACCTGAAAGCAAAATAAGCCAGTTTCAAAATAAGCCGGTTCATAAAACATTTTAAAGATATCATCATGAAAATATGTATAGAAAATTCGCCTATTATTCTAATATTTTATTATAATTCTATTATTCTAAAAAAAATATTTAATTGTTTTTTTTTAATTACTTTAAGATGCCAAATCAACACACAAACAGATAATGATCTACAAAGTAAACATACAAAGTCACATTCGTGACATTACAACACTTATTATTTTGTTGACTGCGGTTGTGTCCAGCTTAAACGGACGGAAATCGGTTCAGAAACTTATGGTCTTGGTTTTTTTTAATAAAGTATGGAGAGAACATTTAAATGAGCTTAGAAATCATTGCGTGTGATGATGTCATTTGGGATGAACCCAACAATATGAGAGTTTTTACCAAAGTTGCGGAACCTCGCCAAAAAAGACAATACGTGTACGCAAAATGAAGAAGAGTCCACCCCCACCCACAACTGTGTGCATAAGTCATACTTTCTCAAAATACACCCATTAATATGATTACTATGATTAGTAATTATTTAGACACATTGTTAGATCTAGACTTTTTTTTCTTGAATTTTTTTTTTCTTTCTTTTTATACTTCTGTAACAACTCATGTATTACTCTCATACATACTGTATATTGTAGTTTTATGTCTTTATAAATAAGAATTCAGTAGGCCTATTATATGATCTTTCATTTTGATAAAATGACACATCACAAACTTGTTTCAGATTCATGATTTGAATTGTTCGTTAAGTGATAAAAAAAAGTTCCTGTCATTAAAGGACTGTTTTACATTATAAGATAAAAGAGAATATTATTCAATCTTATTATACGCACAATTCCACACACAAAAAAGATGTTTTTGTGATACTCGCTTTTATAAAAAAAAACGTCTAAAAAGTAAGAAAAAACAAGATCTAATCCCCTCTTGTATTGTTGTTGTAGCGGTTAGTGTCTCAGCCCGTGGTAATGGTGGTCATGGATTCAACCCCTTACAGTGTGAATTAATTTCAAATTTTTCAGAAGGTGGTGGACAAACAAATTATCAAAGGGATATAAAAGCGAGTAATAATAATAATAAAAAGACACAAGTCAGTTTCAAATACAAGTCATGTTTTTCAATACAAGTGAACATCTCTTCAAGGCAAATTCTGTACAAGTCAGGACAACACAAACATCCATGCTCCAGGATGCGAACCTGGAACCCCCGGCTCTACAAGCTATTTTTCCCGCAAAATTCCATACAAGTTATAAGTCAAATATTGCTATGAATCTTGCACATTTTCTTGCAAAAAAAAGCCCCGAAGATCAGCATTTTCATTAAGACGGTGTTGCAAGAAACAACTTTTAAGTCTTGCAAGAGTATTATTATCACATTGGCAATTACAGTTAATTCAAAGACACATTACAGGGAATCTTGCTTTATATATTGCCAATGGCAATGTTCAAACATTTCAATAATATTTCATTTTCATATTTCTCATTATTGCATTTTTTATTTCGTACTATTTGTATGTTCAATATATCAGCAAAATTATAGTACTTAGTAATCAGTCGAGTCCCATATTAAATAGCATTTTTTTTACAAATGAAAGTTGTATTTTATTATACAATACAACTTTCATTTGAGTAAATGTTATGCTGGTTGGTACCAAAGTTTGTTTACGAAAGTGAAACAAACATAGGAAGTCTTTACTAATAAAAAAAATGAAAAAAGCTACTGTTTGTATTGAAGTGCACACACACACACACAAGTGTGCAAAAAAAAACTTGGCATGTGGTCCCCATCGAGTATATTTCATGATAAACACTTGTAAGCGCATTTTTAGGCAAGATGCTTTAAAAACAAGGGGGGGGGGATAAATACTAAAAGAAAAATAACAAGGAACACTGGTGGGGAAAGTGTATACTAAGGAGGATAGGGTGTGTGCGTGTGTGTCTAGTAAGGGTGAGGGGGGTGGTTTGAAGAACCCATGGTACAGTAGACAAGAGGAAGTTGGACATCCTGTCAATGGACTTGCAATATGCCTGCATTTCCCCCCCTCCTCCCCCCTTTCTCCACAATTATGGTAATTACTAATAAGTATTCACAGACTGGGAGTGGAAGTAAAGAGGACCATGAACTAACATATCAATTCCAGACAATCACATTCAAACCCATGACAAAAGACAAAGGCTCCGACATTCTAGAAAAAGAAAAAAGAAACATCTAAGAAATGGTTTGTTTTGCAAATTGGAAAAACATCCTCAATAAACCAAAAAGTTAAAATAATGGGAAACTTTAGTCACACAAGAGTTTGTATTACAACAGTGTACTACCGAAAATTATACCACGTTTGTTCGTTAAGAAATCTTTGATAAGGTCCATATGAAAAAACAATTTCAGCCATTGTTAAGTTGATTTTCGAACTGTGGTTATTTTATTTTTCAGCTTCAACACTTTGGATAAGTTGAAAATGTGTCATAAACTACATTGTGTCATAAGCTACATAAACTCAATAGTTCTGCTTTCATGTTGATATTTTTCAAAATAAACTTTTTTTATAGACAACAGTTTTAAAAAAAATATTGTCTGCTTAAAGTTGGATCATTTTCAAACTCACATAAAAAAGCTTATTTTGAAAGATACAAAGTTTTTAAAAAAATTACCCTTAAGTGATTAAACTACCCTTCTAGTTTCTAAAACTTTCAAGTTTCTCTTAATTTTGTTTCTGAAATACAGTTCGAGGGGTGTTTACAATTTCAAACCACCTGAATTCCGACAATGTTGTTGTGTCCTCCATCTGTTTGTATTGAAACTAAAACCACAAGTGAAGAACCTATTTGACGAATACAAATATCAAAAATAGACAATTTAAATTGGAAATTCTTTATTTGGAAAAGTTTCTTCTTTCTTCAAAAGTTCAAACCTTTTTTTGTACCTACGTTGTACCTATTATGTTACACACAGATTTGAAAAAAAGGTTGAAGTCACGAATGTAGAAAACGAAGTATGACGTGACAAAAGAAAATACGTGCATAATATAATATAATCAAAATAATATAAAACAGTTCAATGCCTTTGAATACAAAAGTATCACTTGAGTGTATAACAAGACCAAAAAAAAAAAGAATGTAATTATTTTGTTATAAATTTCCTTTGAAATATGGTCACGTTATAACAACAAGTCATTTAAAAATGTTGTCATAGGCCTATGGAATTAGTTCGACACGAACACTGTGACTTTGTAAACTTTTGTTTGGTGTTTCTAAATATGAAACACACTTTCATTCTCACGAAAATAAGAGAAAAAAAAATATTACAAGTCACAAACTGACAAACAAAAAAAAATGTAAAAGTTTCAAAGAGAATCAAAAACCACCCAAAACGCACCAAAAAAATTCCCTTTCTTGAAAAAAAAATATACTAAACACAATTCCAGTTTTCAAATTCCCCCAAGCCAAGTATTTATACAAAGTGTCCCAAAAATGTACACATACTTTCATGGACCCCATGTGTCCCCTCGTACATCTTTTATGATACACTGTAGTTTGTCTTCTGTGTATATATAAATTTTGTAAAAAAGAGGCCCAGCTCAAGCTACAACAGAACTTTACAGTGAGCCCAGCCCACCAAACCCATAAGGTTGATAACGCCCATTAAAAAGCCCACAAGACCAAAGAAGATCACAAAGCACAGCAACAGTCCAATGCGGCCCAGAAAACTCATGGGCTGGACTTAGAGAAACCTCAATGTTAGTTAGAAAGTGAACAAATAAAAAAAATATAAATTCAAACATTCTTACAATTGTTGGTGGTAACATATGCATCAAAATTGGTGTCAAACAATTGGAAGTCAATGAATTATAAATGAAACTTTCATAAACTCAGAAGAAGAAAAAAAAACCATTTCTTGACCTGTAACATTTTTGTCTTTACACTTACAGAACTTACTGATGCAGCAAACTTGTTTGCAAACGTAGCCACAATTCTAGTTTCCAACCACATTTAGATCAATTAGATGTAAGAAAAAATGTTTAACACTTCATTAACTGTAAGCTTTTGTTTTATAAGTTTAGTAATTAATACTAATTAATTTATTCATAAACTGAATTTTATTCTAAGAAAATTCTAAATTCTTTTATTTCTTTCAATATGATTGGTTTAAAGACTTTTAAAAAATGGGACATTCTAATTAGACTAATTAGAAGAAGAGATAATAATAATCAAAATAATTCAAGCATGAAAATACATTTTAAGATAATTTTTTTAACATTGTATGCTGTTTGTAAACTCTAAATGAAAAGTGAAGGCCACAAAATAAAAGAATTGCAATTGCAAATTGCAATTTGCAACAATGCAATACAAATATATCTTCAATTTTCATCATTTCAAAAAAAATCTTTTTTTTTTGCTAGTAAAACCTTGAAGTATATTTGCAAAATTATTTCAAGTATTTGGCACAAAACTACAGCAGTGTGTTTACGTGTACTAAATAGGTTCCAAGAAATTTCTTGCTGTTGGTGCTTGTTATAGAACGAAATTATAAGTCAAGATTTCGAGACACCTTTATTCAAAATTCTTTACATTTTATTCAACAAAATGTATAAAATATTTAAACTTCCCGTGTCATTATAATTATATTATTATTGGAATATAAGAGTGGTTTAAAATTTTAAATGGCCTTCAAACTATAGTTAATTCTGTCCTTAGGAGCATAATTAACAGAAACTTGGAAGTTGCTTTAGATACTAGAAGGGATAGCTGAATAACTTTCAACTTATTATTATCTTTTAACGTACTACTGTAAGTTTTTTTATGTGTGTTTGAAAATGATCCAACTTCAAGCAGACGATATTTTTAATTTATGTCTATAAAAAGTTTATTTTGAAAGATTGTTAACATGAAAATATTATCAGGTGATTTTGCTACTGTTCTTAGTTTCTAACACATTTTCAAATTATCATTAATGTAGCTACTGAAATGCAGTTTTTTTTTTAAATAAGCTGTTCATGAAACATCTTGAGTTAATAATGTAGTTTTTCATTGTTTTGGATTAATCTAAATTATGAGTTTGGTTAAATTTCATTAAAAACATAACGAAAATGGTTACTATTTTCAAAACAGCTGATAAATTAACAATTTATGCTGTAATCGATTTTAAATGCCCACCATAATTGAGGCAAAGGCCTCAATAGGCCTCAATGCAACAATAAATTGTTGATTATTGCAACAAATTAACGTTATGTGAGATATTGATTTATCAATTATACTTGCATGATACAAGCTCCCAATAAAAGTGATTACGTTTCTTTTTATGCAAATTATAATCGGTTGATGATGAATTTATACATTTATAACATTAATATATTTATATGCGAAGAAGTTGTGATCCAACAAAAAAAGTTAACCTCATTTGGAGGTCGACATTATAGCTGCTCTCGAATTATTTTGAGGTCTGGCTCATCCAACCAAACATTTGTATTTTTAGTACATTTAGTAAAAAAAAACACACAGAATCATAGTGCACCGCAAATGCATCATGTTAGCTTTTTGAAGATATTACTAGACAGAAAGAATGAAAAAAAAAAGCTTTAGGTTGCAACCTAAAATGCTTTCTGTGGTAATAACTGAGTTTGAGATATTACGAGTGTCAACACCTCAGTAATTTACAAATGAAAGGTTTGGGTTTAACACTAAATAAATACAGACTCCAAAGATGGATATGTTAAATTAGCTTTAGAGAAGTAAATCTTAAGAGCTTTCAGACTTTGTCATGTCTTCCAGCTTTTAAGCCAGTTTCACACAACTGCCTACAACTCATTCATTCACCATGCATCAAATGCAAGGACCTTTTTTTTACAGTTAGGATTTGCATCAGTAATCTCTACTTGTATTAATAGTTCTAGCTAATTAAAATTACTTGCTTGTTTGTGTCCTTCATGTTAATTCTACAATTGTACAGACCACCTGAAAATCCCCCTCAAAATAATGAAAAAATTTACAGACACAAACATATGTTTAATTCTTATTTTTAGTGAAACCGCGTCATGCACCAACAATTTTTCCAATGTCATTTTTTGAAATAAATGTCCAGAAATATGTCAAAGTCACATGACATCGTCTTTTTTTTTTAGTTGAAAAAAAAAGCAGTAAAAACGTTTTCAGAATTTTCTTGTCAGATCTAGTCACTTATTTTTATAAACCACTCAATAAATCATCGTGTGGAAAATGAAAATAAACCTATTTGTAAATAAAATGTCCAAGAAAAAAATTTCAAAAGTCAATTTATAATTATTTGTATTATAAAAGGAAATAAAGTCATTTATAACTAATTAAAAGGTATTATTAATTAACATGCAAACATCCTCTTTTTGTTTTCACAACTTGATAAGGTGAATGGAACAAAACACTTTTAATTTCTTTTAAGTACCTGTTAAGAGAAAAAGAAAGAACCTTGAAAAAGAAATGTGATTGACAAGCGAAAATGATTGAACACATTGGCTGGCTTTTTCACGAACCAAACTTTCTAGTTTTCCTTCTTCGAAGTTCGAACATAATCAGATATGCATTATTAATATTTGTTAGATGTACATCATTTTCAAAGGAAACAGAATGAATGAATGTATTGCACGCAACATTAAATATTGACAAAAAGTCTATATTTTCCTTTCAAAAATTTTTCTTTTAAAAATGTATGAGGATTGACAATTTTGAATTTTGATATCATGGTGTTCAGTCATTAGAAAAATTGTAGACTATGTATATGTACAGAGTGCCCACAAAGTTCCTACGCATACTCTCATTCTCCCAATTATGGAGTATTTTGACGAATAATCCAGTGGACGATGGATTAGACTTGGATCTGGTATGGTGTGGCCTCATCAGAAGGCGACAATTAACAACATGTCTCTTACATTTCGTGTTAAACTGTTTCCAATGTATTTTCCAAATTGTGGTCCAGGTGACAAATGTGAAGTAATCATCATAATCATCATCAGAGCAACCAACAATTATGCTTTTTTTCTAATCAAAAGGGCTGCTTAGAAGCTAGGATGTCTGGTTACTATCAGTATCTAGCCTCTAACAAGTGTTTTTGATTAAAGAAACATAATTGTTGGTTGATAACTAAACGAGATTGTTACTTCACGATTGGCACTTGGGTAACAGATTGAGAAACATTTGCTTGATATTTGCATAAAAATCCGAGCCCTAGTCATCAATATGAATTCTTTGTAATACTGAACTGTCTACTGGAAGAGAATTCCATAGTCGAAAAATGTTAGGAAAGAAGAACCAAAGATCTGCATCAGTCTTTGCAGTTAAATTTTTTATTGGCATGGAGTTGGTGTGTGTCATCCTGTGTGAGGATTTTTCACTAAAATACAAAGTAACATGGATATATTTTTGTTAGTCACAAAATATTCTTGTAAACTGAAGGTTTGTCTTACTTCTACGTTTCGTTAATGCAACCCAATCCAACACTTGCAGCATGTTAGAGAAGCTATCATTAAATTAGTGACGCCCTTTAACAAACCTATGTTATTATACAGTCCATACCTCGCTTAACATTACCTCTGAGATCGATACCTTGCTATAACGCAAATGATCCAAATGCTATAGCTTTGTAAAGACACACCTTTTACTTCAATAATGATTTTGCTAACGATACAGTTTTCAAGAACGCAATCCTATCGTTAAGCGAGGTATGAGTACATTACAAAAAAAAATTGCGTAATGCTTAGAAATGGTAGGAAAATATGAAAAAAACAAATAAAAGTTATGTATCTTTTTGTCATAACGAGATGTTATTATGTAAACATATTTAATTGCTAATTTTATGCTAACCATCACTTATTTATTTAGTTTAATTTTTTTGTATTAAGTTACTTTGGTCTAACCCAAAAGCAACATCTTAAAACTGGGTATGCACTAGATATGGCAAACTGCAAGGTTAAAATTTTACATCATCAGAATAGGTCATCAGTCTTCTAATTTTAAGCTCCTCCTCAGTTGTTAACCAACAAAACATATTCATGATAATTGTTATGATCATGATAATTTCCAACAGGTTGCATTATGTTTGAATATTGTGTTGCTGCTTACTGAAATACTGAATGATGATAACACGTAATACATTGTAGTAATTTGTGTCACTTTTGAAGTTAAAACAGAACTCCCAAAAATTTGTAATTGTATTTGTAAAGAATAGAAAAAAAATGTTTGCAACAAAGTGAACATGTGGGACGGAACATGTTACTTGGACCCCAGATATTATCGTAATCAATGTTTAATATCAAAACTGACCAAGTCTATGAAATAATAAACATGATAATTTTGACCTTTTCCATGGCCTAAATAGAAAAAAAAAGGTTAGAAAGAAAAATTTTTAAAAACATAATTTAGTACTCGATGAAAATTCTGAAATACGAGCCAGTAAAAAGACCTTGTTCAAAGTTACTACCATGAAATTACAACTGAACTTTTGTTTAATGTTAACTTTTTACGATTTCTGTGACTTGGCAGTTACAACTTTACATGTACTTGCTTACATGAAATATGCGTTTGTTTATTAAGGTGGGTGTACGGTTGAGCTAAAGATGAAGTATTTGCGCTCAAGCACAAACTGAATATGAGTGTCTTTTTCAGCTTGTTTTCAGTCGCTTTACCACCTAACCTTCAAGGGTGGTGGCTAATCTAGCGTACAACTGAAGCACTAAATTGTACAAATGCCAATTTTTTGGCACTAAAGGCCAGACTGCATAATTGCTTTCTGCAGTTTTAAAGCTAAACTTTCTGTAGCTTTTCATGTTACTGCATATTTGCGTTTTAAAGCGTTTTTTAAAAAGCAAACTGCTGCTTGCTTTCTATAGCTTGTATATGGTTTGATATTTGCAGTAAGTCAGTGCGTTAAAATATCATACAACCAATCAGATCCAATGAAAAATGAAAAGTTCAGGTCAGCTGATTGTGACCTGGCAGCTACTTGTCATTTTTTTTAAGCAAGTAGAAGTTAGATTTTGTTGCAAATATGCATTATTGACTTCGTTGCTTTAAATTTTCCTACTAAAAATTAATAGCAAGCAGTAGCTTTAAAGCTGCAGAATGCAAATATGCAGTCTCGCCTATATTCAGTTCGGCATTTGATTGATTTGGCACTTCTTCAATTTGGCGTTTGTTCATTTATTTCCTCCTCCTTTCAGCTAGCTGTTTAGCTGATCAGTTTCATATTCAGCTCGTTTATAAATACAGAAGCTTTCAGAGAACAAGTGCAAGCTAACAGCACATTTCTGCTTCAGCTCATATAAATCTACTTTCTTCGGCTCAACAATGAAACGACATTATTAATTCTCTAGTGTTCTGTTGCAAGTGTAAATTTCTGAAGCGACTATGTCAAACCAAATTTATTTTTGCTGTCTTTTCTTCCACGATTCATGCTAAAAGCCATTCTACGAATCAGCACATAGCTAGAACAACGAACCCTTTAAAAATTGAGACGAGGTAATTTATTTAAAAAAAAATCCAAATGTATATTTCTAAATATAATCTATATTGACAACAGCGTTTGCTAAAATAATAATAAGAAGAAGAAGAAAAAAAAACTATATCAAGAAAATTAACTGACATACATTTAGATTTACACAAACTGTTGTGTTTGAGAGTTTTTTTTTCTCTCTCACTACAGGGTGTCTAGACCAAATTTGAACGTTTATTTATAATTTATTATGAATGCAATGTTTGCTTTAACATAGGAGATAACCATTTAGCCTTTTAGAGCCATGTGTAGGAACAGTTTCTATTTATAATGTGGTTTACAGGTGATCAAGATTACCTACTTTTTAAATTAATTACAAAAAAAAAATAATTATCTCTGTTGTTAAGAAGAAGATTCATTCGTGTACAAACTGTACATGTTAAAATATTAATAAAAGTATTTATTCGTTTGACCTGATTTTTCTCAGTAAAATAAGAAAACTCAACTTCAAAAAAAAATACAGCAACCACCTTAATAACAATCATTTTTCTTATCAAACATGATAAGTTATGGTACAAGAATATCTTGGTAAAAGAAAAATATAACCAGTTCTAATAATTATACATATATTAACATCATGCGCTACTGTACAAACTAACTTCCTACATTAGATTCCTTGTGTTTGAGAACATACATTGACCAGGGGCCTCATTATAGACAGAAAATAACTCTCTCATATGACAGTAAATTGTCAAAATATTATTATGCCAAATATTGTCATATTACCTAAATTGACTAGTGTGTAGTATAAAATGATAGTCACAAAATAATAGCACACAGAGAGTGGCATCCTAAAGTATAAATGTAACAATTTTATGATTTTTTCTTCAATGAGCAACCAGGGGCCTGCCTCATTACAGAAAAAAAAATCATACCTTGGGATGCCGTTCTTTGTGTGCATACACTAGTCAATGGAATTAATAAGATAATAATTGTCATAATAATATTTTGTAATTTGTTGTGACGGTTGAAAGGTTATAAGCCAGATATGACAATTGACCATCTTATAACCTTGCAACAGTCATAACAAATTACAAAATATTATTATGACAATTATCATATTACTTCCATTGACTAGTGTATGCATACAAAGAGTGACATCCTAAGGTGTGACTGTTACAATTTTAGGACTTTTTTCTGTAATGAGGCTCCAGAATTCTATTTGAAACTGATTGTTAGTAACTTAAGTAAAAATAATGCGAGTGGACACAAATGCAATGCACGTTTATAGTAGCAAATTTGTCATTGCAAAGAATACGTGATATGCATTTTTCTTACATTGTGTCTTGTACAAAATTGCACATTTAGTTTTCTTTTCTAATGCAAAACCTTGTCTTTTGTGTTGTGCGCGTTTTGTGTTGAAAATTTAGAAAGAAAAATCAGAAAACGTTTTCTGATTTATAAATTTTCTCAGATGTTGTTTGAGATTTTGTAGAAAATCTTTTGTTGTTCAATTGAAATTTAAAACAAATGTTCTCTCTCCTACATTCAAAACATCCGTTTCAATTGACGCAAGTCCTTTTTTTTTTTGTCTTTTCGGAAACTTTCTAGATAAACATTTCAACACACAAAAAAATCTTGTAAATCGATTGTCAATTTCAGACATATGTTTCAACTTTAAAACATAAAAAAGAAATCAATTATCATATATAAGTTTAACAGATAACACCACTTTTGAATGTTTTTTTTGCAACAAAAACTGAAGACCATGGATGCCATACATTTATTTGATGTATGATAATTCAAACACTAAGGAAAGAATCACACACGCTGATAAATCACCAAAAAATAGAAATAAAAAAATTCCGTATTTCTTCGCGCAAAGTTAAAATATGGCGCTTCTGGTAAATGCCTTACAAAGTGAAATTCAGTGATATTTTTATCCAGTGTGTGTGATTTATTCCCTTAAGTAGAAATTAAAAGTGTGTTAGAAACTAGAACGATAACTGAATCACTTAAGATGGTTTGTGAACAGCTGATAATTCTGGCTTTCATAAATTTCAGAAACACAACTATGAGAAACTGGGAAATGTTTTTTTAAACAAACTAGAAGGGTAGCTCAATAACAAGAGTATTTTCATATTGGTACCATTCAAACTGAATTTTTCATATAGTTAAGTGAACCATTTTCAAAAATAAAAAGCATATTTTAAAAGATATCAAACATGAATATACCCTTATATTTATTCAGCTACCTTTCTAGTTTCTAAAACACATTCAAGTTTAGCTTCCTTTTGCACTTGAAAAACAATATAATGAATGCACCTTAATAGTATTTTCATTTTGATATCTTTCAAAGTACACTTTTATAGGTAAATATTTTTAAAAAAAATATCTGCCTAGCATCAACTATTTAAATGTGTGGGTTACATAAAAAGTTTATTTTAAATGATAACAACCTTAAGTGATTGAGCTACTCTTTGTAGTTTCTAAAACATTTTCAAGATTGTTTTTCTTAATTTTAACTCCTAAAAGACAGAACTAACCAGATTTCGAAGGGTTTTTTTATAATACCAAAAACGCACATCCTATTATATTCCAGCTGTTAATCAAAAACAATTTCGTTTTTTTCGTTGTTAAAAAGTATGAATTTCAATGGAAAACAGGAAGAAACATATTAGAGCCTTTTTGCATGTGTTTACAATTAACAAAAAAAAAACAAGACTAGAAGCCAAACTTGGTATGATTCTAATGAATTCCATCATATACAGTTGAAACAACAAGTGACCAAAAAATAACCACACCCAACTTCCAATTAGTTCTACATATACCAAAAAACAAACTAAATTGTTACAAATACAATTTCCATCAGTTCAACTCAACCAGAACACAAAATTTGTTAAGGATGTCATCTTCTTCATGATCAATTTACAGATGGTCTCGCAACATATATTTTAAATGTCTTAAGCGCACATTTGACTGAATATTGTTATTTCTGAAGAACTATTCTCTTAAAGACTAATTAACAATTACAAACCATCAAACTCCTAATTAGATTTAATCTAAAAGTGGTTGTTTTTTTCTAGACATATAACAATGGTATCTTCTTCATTGTTATTAATTTCCATGACCGAATTTTCTGATACACAAACTCAAAAATCGGTAGGTCACACATGCAACATATTGGAAGAGAAAGAAAAAAAATACCACATGGTTTTTCTTCACAGTTTAATTGAGATTTGTTCTAATCTATTGATTGAAGTGTTTTATTTTACTATGTAATGTTTATAATTTGTTTTGTCTTTTTGTTTTAAAGAGTTCCAATGAAAAAGAAAACTTTGCAGTGAAAAAGGGATTATTGTTACAACAACGAGATCGACTTTTTAGTCGTTGGAAAGAACGTTATTTTATTCTGACAAAAGACTACTTGGCATGTTTCAAAAAGTCTTCAAAAATTGCCAGTTCTGACATGGGAGGATTTATTTTCAAGGTATGCTCAAAAAATATTGACACTTTTTTTTTAATCTTTTGCACTAAATCGAAGCTTATTGCTTTTTTTTACGTGTTTACTAAACAGTAATTTGTAATCTGTTTTGCTGTTAGCTACAAGTGGAGGTTGTTTTTTTTTCAACACGTAAAAAATTCATACTTTGTTAGAAACTAGAATAGTTGGTGAATTTGATAAATTATATTTAAAATAATTTTTTGTAGCAGTCTGATAATTATAAATTAAATTTAAGTGAAATGTAAAAGTTTAAAATTGAAAATAAGTTTATTTTGAAAGTTATTTTTAAGTAGTTTCAGCTACCGTTCTAGTTTCTAACAAACATAGCTATTTATAAAACATCTTATAATTTGGTATCTGAGTTGAAAACGCAATAAAGAAGCATTAGAAAAAAATAGTATAATTATGTTGTTATTAATTAGGATGCAACCTTCATCAAACCATTTACTAGTTATTACTTAACTATCATTATGAAACTGTGACAGTACTTGAAACTAAATTGCAAAAGTTACAAACCATCCTGAATGTAAGAGGTCCTCAAACATCATTAATCTTTTTTCAAGCAACTTTACCACAAGAAATGCAACAAAAGCATTTTTTTTTTCTTTCTGGTGTTTGCAACTCACTTTTTATAATGAATTCCTCAAGAGACAATAAAGAACCGTTTCTAGTGGAGTTGTTGGCAACTAGGGTAAATGACAAAATGTTAAAAAAAAACTAGCTCTTTAAGTTATATTTAGTTGTTTGCCAAATTCTTCAGATTTAGTTCATCAAATAAAAACCATCTAAAATGCTCAACATAACCAACAAACAATATCCCTATGAAGAGAAAATACTGTATATATAGCTTTATGGACTTGGTGGGCTTTGCGGACTTAATGGGTCTGGTGAGTTTTGTGGGTCTCATGAGTATGGTTGATTTTTGAAAAAGCCATGGGCTTTGTGGACTTCATGGGCCTGGCGGTCTTTATGGGCTTCATAGGTCTGGTTGATTTTCTGGGCTTCATGGGTTTTGTGGGCCTCATGAGTTTGGTTATCTTTTGAAGAAGCCCAACACATGGGCTTTATGAGCCTGGTGGGCTGGGCTCACTATACAATTTTGTGGGTTGGGCTGGGACTAAATTTCTTTACAAAACGGAAGTCTTTACTATTATGAAGTCTTTGCCAAAAGGTGTTCAATTTTTTGTTATAAACAATACTAAAAAAGTCAAGTTTTACGTTTCATATATTTTTATTATAAAATGTAAAGATGAAAGCCACAAATTTAATCATTTTACTAGAAAGACAATAAAAGCGTGTTTTATGGTCTTTGATGTCATTTTGTAGTCTGCACTAGGAGCAGTGGCATCATTTCTGAAGGTGGTGGCACCATTATGAAATACGACTGGTAGCTAGCTAGCATTATTACCATACTTCATTTAAACATCTACAATGGTTTTGCAGTTTACACACACACCATGGGTAATAACTTCGACGCCTGTAAAGATGAGACACATGGTATTGCATTGGTGGACTAGCTTAGTGATATCAAGCCATTTTTCTTACCATGTCATGAAAAACATTGGTCAAGAATAAAAAAAAACCTATCAACATTTAAGTTTAAACTTAAGTCTCTCTTGAGACTTCTAAAATAACATCCCGGAAGTAAATTGCAACTTTGTAAGAACAAAAACAATTTCAAACTTTTAAAAAAAGTAAAAGTATACCTATATTTACCAACTCCCCCACCACCTTGTTACTGTGTTTACAAAACAGAACGAAAACAAAAGGTCATTTCTCTGTTTTTTTATATATATTTTTAATATCACCATTCATGATATAAAATAATAAAAGATTATTTTACGGTCAAAAATGTTGTTATCTTTTGTATTTTTTTTGTTTGTTTCAAAAGAAAAATATTCACAAAACTTGTGTGAAGAAAAAAAACGAAAACTAATTTTGTAAAATGTTTTGTCTCAAGTTTTAATATGTATTTTTTTTTAAAAAAGTTTTGTTCTGTTTTGAGGCGGAAAAGGTAAAAATACTAAATCTATGTGTGAATTTTCCGCATTTACAGTAGAAACCGTGAAATGGAAGGGAGGGAACAGAATGTTTTTCCTGTGGTTTTAAAATGTAAACCGCCCCTTGAACTCTTGATTATTCTGTCTTTCAGGTGCAAAATGAAGAGAAACTTGAATGGGTTTTAGAAACTAGAAGGTTAGCATAAGCTTTTTATGTGCAGTTTGAAAATGACTCAAATTTGAGCAGATGATATTTTTTTTTAATTTTTCTCTATAAAAAGTTTATTTTGAAAGATATCGGAATAATTTATTGAATGTCTTTCTACCGTTGAGGCATTTTACTCTTTAAAAATTTAGCTTCATAAATTAGTTATGACAAGTTGACAATGCAACTTCAAAAATTCATTGCACAAGGAACCGGAAGAACGATAATGGACAAATGGGAGCAAAACATTCACAGTAAAATCGGCAAGACAACAATGTCTTCATTTCCTGTGTGCAATTCTGGTTTCTAAAACATTTCGATTTTTTTCGTAAAGTGTTTCTCCTGAAAAACGTTTGCTTGAAAAAAATTTTCTCAAAACTGCGGGTGGGGGAGAAGAGACCGCCGACAACATAATATTTTGACACTGCAGTTGCGCCATCTATGGGAACAAAAACAATATAAATATTTATTTAGCCACCGTAAACAGTTTCCACTGTATTTCATTTTGTACCCATGCAATTTTTTTTTCTTATTGGTGATGATGGAAAGAAATTCTCCTTTGGAAACACCCAGTGATTTCTGATGTTACAGCTGCGAACTAAAGATATTTCCCATTGGTGTTTCAACGACTGTACTAGACAATAATATTTTGGTAATTGCAAAGAGATTGAGAGAGAGAGAGAGAGAAAGAAAAAACCCTCCCATCATTTTGCTAATAGAAACTATTCCCCATTGTCTCTGATGGAGATAAACTGAGAAAGCAATTGTTGCTTCAATATCAGAAAAGCCAACCTCAGGAATACTAGAATTGCATTTCGCCTCCATTTCGAAGAAACCATGATGATGTACTTAGATCGTATATAATATACAATTTTCGACAAGACGAGATAGCTGCCAGTTGTGATAATACAATCACTGACAAGAGGAATTCTCCAAGGAAATTATTTCAGAGATCTTAACTCTCAGTGCCACATTCTATGTTAAATCAATTACTCAGCCTTGTGTAACTGTCCATAATTTGTTTCTTGTCTTTTTCAGACATTTTTCAATGTCTGCTAGTTGAAAATAAAATATGAAGTCGACTCTCGTGAACGTTATTTTTGTTTTTTCTTATTCTCGAACTTTGGTTCTTCTGTCTTTCAGAAGAAAATTTAGAGAAACTTCGTGTATTAGAAACTAGAAGAGCGCCTCAATCATTTACGAGTATTTTCATGTTGATTATCTTACAAAATAAGCTTTTTATATCCATTTAAAAATGACTCAACTTTAGGCAGGCAATATGTTTTAAATTTTGTCTATAAATAGTTTATTTTGAAAGATATCAACATGAAAATACTATAAAGCTATTCAACTACCCGTTCTAGTTTCTAACGCACTTTCGATTTTTCAGGACTTAGTGTTGCTCATGAAACTCGTTATAATCAAAGTTTTAAAATCATAAAACATGTTAAAATTTCATTTCATTAATTTTCTCGTTACTCTTGATTTCAGTTGAGTTTGGTCGACGTTGATGGAGTCGAATGGATCGATAAAAAAGAAGGTGGAATAATTGCTATACGTTCGCTGACCGAAGGACGGTTTTTTCTTAGATCGAAATCGGAATTGGAAGAATGGCTTCAGGTGAAAAAACAACAAAAACTTACATATGTATATACTGTAATATGAACATATTTAAATCTTCACATAAATCTATTTATATTGCATTTTTTGTCAGCTAAATCTTAAAATCACACACTTCGAAATGGCGCACGAAAATGATGAAAAAGCTTTTTGTTCCAGAAAATTTCAATATCAACTTGGGATTAGAAAAGTAAAGAAATAATATAATGGTATTTTCATGGTAGCATCTTTTAAAATAAACTTCTCATGGCAGTTTAAATTAAAAATATATTAAGCTTTTTACTAACTTAAAGTGGTTTTAAAGTTGTAAACGCCTCTCGAGTCTCGAACTCTTGATTATTATGTTTTTCAGGAGCAAAATGAAGGGAAACTAGCGAGTGTTTTTTTTAAACTAGAACAGTAGCTGAATCACTTTAAGGGTAGTTTCATGTTGATATCTTTCAAAATAAGCTTTTATGTGAGTTTGATTATAACCGAACATTATTTTGAAAAATATCAACATGAAACTACCCTCGCTCGAGTGATCGAGCTACGGTTATAGTTTCTAAAACACTTTCTAGTTTCTCTTAATTTTATTCCTAAAAGACATAAATCATCTTAAGGCGAAAAAAAAATCAACAGTTTCGAACTGTCTTTTTACGACAGTTCAAAACTCTGTTGAACTGTTCGAACTTATTGTATATTTTGAACAATGTTGTCATGAAAATACCGTATTTACTCTTCTACTTTCAAATACAGTGAAAACCGTTTAACAAGAAATGCAAGGGACCGGAATATTTTTTCGTGTTAAAAAAAGAAATTTTATGATATTCTAGAGGACCAGAACCGGAAATGTATTTTGTGTTATCCGATTTTTCGTGTTAAGCGATTTTTTTTTTCACTGTAAATCATGACATTTTTTTCATAAGTGCTTCAGTAAGGCGGCATTGAACCTTTTTTGCTGCATCATGTCCAAAAATGAAAAATTACTTAGGAATTCAGTCTTAAAACACATGTATAAAAAACTAATCTCGTTCGTTGTTATTTATGTATATTTTTTTTTCTCCTTCTTCTTTCGTAATGGCAGGTTTTAAGAGAAACCATCAGCCAAAGCAAAGGAAGACGAGAAGCATTAAGAAGTTCGGTTAGTCGAGACGGAATACATTCTCAAATCTGTGAAGGAAGTTTACAAAGCATCTATCAGAAGTAAAAACTTAACATCCATTTTCCTGATACATATCAATCATTTATACATTACTAAACCCATTAACGTTTTTTTTTTCTTTTCTCTTTCTCTCTTCGTAGATGTAAATTACCTGTGCATTATACCTACTCTGATTGTGGCTCTGACTATTATCGGTTCAGTTCCTCATCTGACCTAATCCGTGGCAGCATAGGTTTACTGAGAATTCCCGAAGACCGTTCGTCGGCATCGAGTAGTATGGCCGAGAGCACCGGTTTTTCGTGTGAGAAACTTTACTAATAATAAACAATTTTAAGTACGATTTTACTACGATTTAGAAATAACAGAAAAGTTCTTCTAGGTCGGCTTTAGACGGTCTATTTTGTGGTGCCACGAAAAGTGGTCATTTTTAGCAAACCACTGATTACATAGGAGGTGTTCACACAAACCACCTCAACCGGGTTTTTTTGGCACAACAGTTGAAATGAGTGGTAGAGCCACGTTAACCACTTCTTGGCACTAGTTTGTGGTGACGCAAAGTAATCCGTGTGAAACTGGCCTTGAAAAGTCTGCTAAGTTCTTATAATAAATTTTAAGAAATTAAAAAGTCATAATTTCAACAACAACAAAAATTGCTGCAAAAAAGTCTCACTTTCGAACATAATTGTAATCGTATTCATAGCGAATTAAAAGCAATTAATTAAAAATTATACAAAAATACAGAAGTCGTAAAATGGGCTTTTGAATTTCTCAAAATTTATGATAGGAATTTATCTATCTAAAAGAACTTTCTACTATTTACTTATTTTCTTTATGCCAGTGTGGCAAATTTCTTGCAAAAAAACTTGCAAGTGTTTTTTACATTTATGGAAAACACCTAAGTAGTCATTGTGGAATATTTACAGCAACATTTTGTCACAATTCTTGTGTTGAATATTGCTGCAAATATTTCCATTGTGATCGTAGCTTTTTTAAGATCTTAGCTAATCCTAAACAAATTTATCATTGTATAGTCTCAACCGATATGGATTTACGATCTTGCGACATAGAAGAGACACCTACTCCATCACCTCCATCCTCCTCCTGTTCAACAGCCTCGAGAAATTACCTGGCACACCCGGGACAACATCCAACAGGTGTACCCATGGGCCACAAAAGGAGCTACAGTCACGGAAGACCACCGACTCGTCTTCAGGAACCAGTTATCATTTATCCCAATGCAAGAATTTCACCTAAAAGTAATTGGGATTTAGTCTATCTGATAAAAATGATAAAAACTACGGCTTGTAACAAACTGGAGTTCATTTTTTCGTGTGTTGTTTTTTTAGTAGTTGACCGTTCATACTCTGATGCTCATCAATTGGAAGCTCAAGCTAGGCGACGAATACGATCTGAAAAGGAAGTCGGACCGAAGATTACGACGACGACGACGACGACCGAAGTCAGGCGGACCACTTCTACGAGACCAAATTGAATTTCTTAAGTGTGTCTTAACTTTAAAGTGCACCATTGTGATTTTAGAAAAGAAAATCTCATGTGTTGAAACAAACAACTTAATTTAAACTTAAGAAAACATTTTATCTATCAGATTTATATATATATTTTGAAATGAGCTGTGTTGTAGATAATTAATTTATCTCAATATCAAGCGAAAACTAACTGCCTACAATTGACATTTGGACAGAATCTTTTTGACTTTACAAATTGTTTTTTTTTTTGGTTATGTGACTTTTGTACAATTAATTCATACAAAAAAAATAACATCAATTCGTTTCTAGTCGTTTTATTTACTTGTTTGTAACAAATTAATTGTATAGCATTGTTTAATATTAAGGTTTGTTTGCAGTCGAAGGGTCAATACAATATTTAATGCGTTTTTTTTCTGGTTCTGTTCAATACTAAAATGATTCAGAGAATGTAAATATTAATGTTAAATGGTGGAATTGAATCTTCACTCGTTGTGTACATGTGGTTTTTTTTTTATAATTAAAACTGATTATTTAATATTTTGTTGTTTAGTTACAAAGAAAAAAAACTATTATCTTGTTTTAATTTGTTTTATGAACAGCGCTAATTTTCGAAATCTTGGTTATTTTGCGTTTTAGGAGCAACAATAAGGAGAAATTGAAAGTGTGATAGAAACTAGAACGGTGTTTCTCTGGGCGCAAATTCAACTATAAAGGACTCAATTTTTGCTTATAATATTCATCAATTAGCCATAAGAAGCAATCAGGAAAAACTATAAAAAGTCATCAATGTAGGTTAATGATTGCCAAACAATTTTTTGCTCATGGCACAGTAATTTCTGCCTGGAGAAATCGTGGCACAAATAGCAAAACGTACAGCACCCTTTGAGAATTATTGGTTTAGTTTGTAACTTTGGACATGCAATAGGAAAGTTTTGTTTATTTTGCTTTTTTTCTAATAAAGTTAATATTTACTTGAAAATATTAAATTATATTATCAAATTCACTGTAACATCCAAAAATTCGCAACACATCTTGAAAAACTTGTGGCGCATCCTTTGGAAAAAATCACTACTGTAGGTTAAGACTGAAATAAAAAAATTCCATTTGCTCATCTGAAGACCAATCAGACGGAAAAGAAACGCGTTCGTTTAACTGATGGGCAACGCACAGAGCTAATAAATGTGCGATATTTATGAACTTTGCTTTTTTCAATACCCTTTCAATAACTAGGAAACATACGAGCTCATATCTTACAAAATAACCCAAAAATACAATTCCTGTGTACCGTGTCTCGTTTTTAAATAGAAAATTAAAAGCCGAGCAACACAACACCTTATACACTTACAATGTGGAATCAATTCCCAAATTTATTTTTATAAAAAAAAAACTAAATAGCCCTGTAGTAGTATGAATGATATTTTAAACTAAACCAGAAAATACATCTTAGAAAACAACCCTAAAATGAAATTCCAGCATACCTTCTAGTTTTTAAATAGAAAATTAAAAACCGATGGGAAGATCGAACAAAACTAGAAAACACAACACAAAAATGAAATTCTTGTGTCTCTTCTAGTTTTTAATTAATGAATTTAAAACCGAGAAGATGCACATCAAAACAGGAGAACAGATATTTGATTTAACGTTGTGGGGCACTAGACAGTTCAATATTATGTGTGTGTGGGGGGGAGGCGGAACAATCGGCCCAATCGCCCACTTTCAATCCAAAACTAGTTGAAAAAAAAAATTCAAACACAGACCTACATAAAATTTGTTTAAAAATTGCAATACACGACGAGAAAATATGATTTTCAATAAAAATGTGTGGGACAACGTTAAGTACTGTAATTTCGAGAATTTTTTAATAATTTCTGACACTTTTGAGAAAAATTAAGCGTTATACTAAATAAGGATCATAAGTTCAGCTTAAAAAACCTAAAGTTCAGCTTAAAAAAACTCCAAATTATTGCCAAGAATCGGTCATATTAAAATAAAACATAAAAAAAAATCGGACTTTTCTAAAAATTTACAGTTCCTTGCAAAACATAAGGGGGATATATTTATATTTGTTTGTTTTTGTACACATGGTAAATACATATAGTACGTGCACGTTTGCATGTATTGGACTTTTGCATGTATGTGTCTATGTAGTGCACTTTATACCGGACTCTTAACTTCTTAATACCCCAAATCGTGTAGTTAATCAAGTAAAAGCCACATCAAGTGACACACTTCTATAATGTGAAAAACAATCAGCTACATGTAGACACAACAACAGGAAGAGTGTATTTGAAAACGAACTACAGTATACGACCAATCTATATAAAATTATATACGGACTTTCACACAGTTTTTTGTACAGCGATAAGTGTACTCTGGTAGTGTGGAGTTTGATGTTGATACATTATTTTGTGACAGATCGAGAGACAACAGTCAAACTGCAGCATAAAAATCTATAAAAAAAATAACAAAAATAACAATATGCGCCAAATTGACTGAGTACTAAACTGAATAAAGGGCCAATTGGAACAAACGCCAAACTGAACAATCCCCAAATTAAGCAAGCGCTAAACTGAACAAACACGGCAACGCCAAACTGAATAACCGCCAAGCCACTATAAACATGCACCAGAGCAGTAGCTAAAGGTGAAGCGAGTGACGCATCTACTTCAGGCGCAAAAAAAAAGCTCAGGGGCGCGGAAATAAATGCTCGAAATAACTAGAATGATATAATACTAAGGGGTGCCAGTTTTATATTCTTGTCTCGGGCGCAAAATTCATTAGTGCAGAAATAAAGGCGCAACTTGCCCATAAAATAACTAGAATGGTAATACTAAAGGTCGCGCCAAAGGCGCGATAAAAGCTAAATTGAATTGATATCTTTTCAATCCTACTCGACTCTTCAACCTAGAAAACTGACAAACTGAATAAGCGCCAAATTGAAGAAACACTAAACTGAATAACGTTCACATTTTTCGCGCCTAGAGGAGAAACTACACATCATTTTTTATATTATATTGCTTTTTATGTTTCCCGCTTTTCCCTCAATGAATAATGAGTCCAAATGACAAACATAAACTGAAAACTGTTCTCATCAGATGGTAGCACAAGTCCCATATTGATTCATGTATTTCAAATTATTCAAGCAGCACCCCCGATTTTATTTGTAGATAATATATTAGAGAAGGAGGAGGAGGGGTATTTTGGTGTCAGAACAGTAAGTAAAAGGAAATGAGGACAATATGGAATGGAGACATTCTTCTTTTGTTGGTGAATAACTCCCCACTTTTATTATTTTTCCAGACTTTAGAATTACAAAAAGAAAACTGCATTTGGAAAAGCTTCAGGAGGATGGAGGAGGAAGAAGGGTAGTCTGGTAGTCTCAAGAATGAACTGCTTCAGTGACCATTGGCACTGACCAATGAAAAAGAGGCGCTCTCAACTGATTGAAAAACACAAATACCAAGAGGGATTTAAATATAACATCCCTCCTCCCCTCTCTCAGTGACTAGTTTCAAACAAAATATAACCACATAAAGAGATTATTTTTGAGTTCACACAAACACACTGCCAATTGCCAGCAAACAAGCGAAATGTAATGAAGTTGGTGGTGGACACTACAAACTTCGAAAACATCCTAAAGTACTTTTTAATAATGACTTGTGTCTATATTCATATTATGTGACACACACAAACTTTTGCATTGTCAGCTTTACAAACAATTTAAAACAAAAAACTTCACTTCAGGAAGTAAATTTGCGGGAGAAAGAAAGACTTTTTAAGAACTTAAACAAGAATAAGATTTGTTGCCGCCACAAAACACTTTAAAAACATTACCAAAAAAACAACATTGTTTTGTGTATTTTTCATTATGAGTGTTTCTCGTGTAATCAACCAGGTGAGCATATTTGCATTTTATTTTTACCTTTCTTCTTTTTATATGTACAACTCATAAGTTTTATTATAAAGTGTTGGTAAGAATGAAAAAAAACTGAACTTTGTTGAACTTGTATTCTATTTACACGCATTATTTACTTTCACCCTCTCTCCTCCTCCCTTGGTCTATTTCGGTTGTTTGCCGGTTGCTAACTTCAGACTCATATGTAACTTCTTCTTCAAAAAAAAAAGTATCCTAAGTTCTACTTTTTATTTACTCAAAATAATACAATTTTTCATTGTAATAATACTTTTAGGTGGTCTTAAAGTGTAAGCGCCTGTTGTATTCTGGTCATTTTGTCTTTCAGGGAGCAAAATTAAGAGAAACTCGACAGTGTTTTAGAGGGGTAAAAGGGTAATTTTCATGTTGATATCTTTTAAAATAAGCTTTTTATGTGACTTTGAAAGTGTCCCAACTTGAAGCAGACGATATTTTTTTTAAAATTTTTGTCTATAAAAAGTTTGTTTTGAAATGGATCAACATGAAAACACTAAATGATTCCTCTACCGTTCTAGTTTCTAACACACTTTCAATTTCTTCCAAGATTTCTTCTTAAGTGTTGCTCTCGAAACGCAGAATAATCATCAGTGTTCGAAAGTTTGTTATTTATAAAAAGAAAATATCTTATGAAAAGCGGTTTATTTGATCAATTAACAACTTATTTACTTGCTACTTTTTGCAAATACAGTTAGTTCAATTGTAGAATGACAACTGTAACTACTTTAAAAATGTTGTTAAAACATCATTGTTTGTGATCAAAAATAAAATGATGTAACTAAGCTCAAACTCAACTTTCTGAACAAAACAAATAAGCCTACTAGGTATAGTGTAACTATAAAGTGCATTAGTTCTACAAATTAGTTTAAACCACATAAGTATCTGGTAGTTTATGACCATCTTTGCAATAACTTAACACATATACAGAAATTATTCATTGGAACAAATAATTTCATTTTGTTGATTTTTTTTGTTACCAATGAAGAGCCTAGACACTCCAGCCGCCAAGTGTGCACGTGCTGCATAATGCCATAGACGCAAAAAGAGATGATCTCGATTCTAACCACCTTTACTTCTCTTACTTAACTGTATTTTGAACAATAATTGAAGTTGCAATCGCTTCTAGCAATGCTACTAGCCAAGTATATTAACAGTCTTGTCATTGCAACATTGAAAAGGGGTTTTTACTTTTACACCTTTTTGAATTACATTAATTTGCTTGACCCATGTTAAAGGTCATTCATTTATAGCAAAATGATCTAATTTGCTAACAACATGTCATTCTTAAAATATTTTAAGAAAAATTCCTTGCATTCTTTAACATGTTCTTTAGGCAACGAGGTATTTTCATAATGTTGCCAATTGCCGTTTCAAAGTTACTCTCAAATGGCTCCACAGCAACCACTAGAGCCATTTGAGAGTAAATTTGAACCTGTGAAATTGACTTATGTCTCATGCCGTGTTTAACTCTGTAATGTTTAGGTTCTTACGTACTAAAACAATGTTTACTTTATTGCATTTTGTAATTTACAAAAAAAGAAAACTGCCGAGTTCTGAAGCACAAATACTAGAATCACCCTCAGCCATATTGAAATTTAATTTTCTATGCATCATTAAAAATGTTTTGAACTTGTGACTTATTTCTATTTTAAGAGATTTTGTCTGAAGAATAATCAATAATAAGTTTTAGATTGATCCTTGCAGACACAAGTATTGGTAATATCGGGTAATCCAAGAAGGGGTTACAACTTTGGGGCCCAACATCAAGGCAGCATTATCACAAGATTTGTCTTCCAGTCACATACATACCCAAAGCATGGTACAACGAGCTAAATGTTGCCCATCAATGGTTGCTTTGTATTTGCCTACACTTGAGATTGTCTCTTTATTATGTATTTTACAAATATTAATAAATAAACATCATCATCATCATTAATCATCAAATTAACTGAAAAATAAATCATTACTTTTAGAAGTTTTAGAAAGTTTGTTCCATTAAAATTTATCAATTTTGATCTATTTTAAAAATATCTATTAACGTGGGGCCCACAAGTAAAGAAAATGTGATAAACACCATCTAAAAGTTTTAAAAATATGTAAACAACATTTCGAATCTCATGTTTTGCGAGTAAATTTGTAAATAATCTCTTAACGTGAATCTTAGAAAAAACTTAAGGAGTCCAGAAGAAGATGGAGAAAAAAATAAGTAGAAAAACGGTTGATTAGAACATTTTAAGTGGGTTGATATATTTTTTTCTTCTTCCAAATTATAAAAAGAAATCAAGTTCAGGACTTTGATTTCAAACGCAGTTCTTGTTCGAATTGAATCGCTACTTATTAAGTCATTGACTCGTCTCTTGTGTAGTCTGCTGGCCTTGGGTACTGTACTCATGGGTCCAAATCAAAGCTCAAACTTTGTTCTTCATTGTGCACTTTGAACTTGTTTCAAACTTCAAAACTTTTTTTTTCTTCTTCTTCTTCTCTTTACTACTAATAGTAGAATAGAAAATAAGATGGTGAACAAAAAAAAGTTGAAAACTTTGTACTCTTAACATTACAGTTATAACTAAATGCTACAGTACAAAGTTTTCATTCAACTTTTTTTTTTCCTGCTAATTTCAAAATAGAAAAATGTATATGAGATCTATGGTTTTATTGCCAATATTACACATTAAAAAAAACTAAAAACGAGAAGAAACTCACGTATTTGTGTAAGTGGAACACATGTGTATTGTGTAAACATTTCTTGGAAACAACAAATTATGTGTTTCTTCGCCACAATAACTAAGGAAGAAATAAATAAAAAACTTAATGCAAGTAAAAATTCAAAAGAGTGCGAATTGTTTTCAGAAATGATGCAATTTATTCAAATAACAAACATACTCCAAAAGAAAAAATGTTTTATCTTATGTAAAGAAAATTATAAAGCAAAAGTTCAATTAATTAAACGTCTGAAGCAATTATTATTATTGTATTTTATTTGCAGAATACGAACAATTTTAACCATATTTTGCTTTTTGTTTTGTTTTGTTTTCTTATTTGCAGAAAACCAAAATTTCTGGAAAAAAAAACATTTTTGTGCATTTATGAATTTTTATTTGCATAAAAATTTTCTCCTTCTGATGTAAAAATGCTCATTATCAATGAAGTACCCATACAGACGAGTGTAATTCTAGAATGTTAAATTATTTGTGATATAGAGCAATTAACATGATTGCAAAATGGGCAATTTCTAAATATAATGTAAATTGGAGAAATTTTAAACATGTGGTTTAAATGGGACACGGTACACAATCAGAATAAAATACAAAAGACAACACCACATCCCTCTTTTGTGTCCACTCACTCTTTCAAAATAGAAACAACAGGATAAATGACACAATGACATGTGTGATACCGAGTTTAAAAAGACCCTAAAAGGCGCCACATTTTATCCTAAGTATTGTCCAGTTACATTACTCCAAGATAGTGCCACATACTGTCTTCAATGAATGAATCTGGACAATACTCATTGTTGAATTAGGTGCTTCACATTGGGAATGCAGTCCCACAAGACAAGATCATAAAATTGCGACCATCATTCCTTGTGATGTATAATTTTATACTTTACACCATTCAATCGATGGCAGTTATAAAAATAAGATACACATATGGAAATATTTGTCATATAGTATTTGTTTTGTAACTTGCTTTTGTGCGAGATATGACAATTTACTGTCATATTATATCCCAGCTTTATTACCTTTTTGTAATTAGTTTAATGACTCCCCCAGATGTACAATATTATAATCTGAACCTCTAGGAGGCCAAGAGGAAAACTTTTTTTTTCCTTCTGGCCACCTGAAGTGTCATAATCTTCGCGTGATTGCACTCTGTGGCTCAGGTGGCACACAAAACAAATTGGACACATATACCGTGTTCTGTGCTGTTCCACGACAAAGTGAACGTCCAATTTTTAACGTAACTTTTTGGGAAATTTCAAACTAGAATATACCTGGTACATATTCTAAAAGTACTTGTGTCAAAGCACCTCTAAACAAATACCTGTTATACCAAATTTGAAATTTGAAATGTTTCGCTAAAAATTGATGCCAAAAAAACGTGATATTTGGGCATTTTCTAAATGGCATAAAATGTTGATCATGATGCAAATACACCAACTACTATTCTAGTTTATAAAAAAAAATCTTTGCATTTTTCTTATAATGTTTTACGAATAGCTCATCTTCGTACTCTTAAGTTATTCTTACAGTAAGCAACACTATAAAGGAGAAATTGAAAGTGCTAGAAACTAGAACGGGTAACTGAGTCACTTAATAGTATTTTCATGTTGATATCTTTCAAAATAAGCTTTTTATATCAGTTGAAAATGACTCCAATTTAAACAGATGATATATTTTTAATTTTTGCTTATAAAAACTTAAATAGTTTATTTTAAAAGATATTAACATGAAAATACGTTTAAGTGATTGAGCTACCCTTCTAGTTTTTTTTAAAAAAAAATGGATCGTCCACTTATTATGTACAGATAAAAAACAAATTGTTATTGAGCCACACTTAAAGAAATCTGCATGAGACAGATTAAAACACTTCAGGTGGTTTTTTTTTAAAGAAAAATGTTTATCTTAAAATGTTGTCACAAGTATTCCAAGTTCCAAGTCTTGATTTGATATTGGTGGCCTAAATTAAACCAGATATTGTTACATCTTATGGAAATTGTTCAATGTCCATCCAATTATTCCCAACATGAACTAAGCACGTGGCTTTTTTTTAATAATAATATAAGAAGAAGAAGAAGAATAAAACGTCGTTGGATGAATGAATTCAATCCAATAAATTTATTATAATAATTAAAAAAAAACAATCAAAATATATCACTAAATAAATCACTCTTCATCTCATATCATTAAATTCATTGTGTACACATATTTTTTAAAAAAAACAAAAAACAATCTTGTTGATATGTTTTTCCTGGTTTCAAAATGTTTATAATAATAAAACTCGAGGCCAAAAAAAAAAAGATTTTTTTTTTGCTTGTTGTTGATGATGATGTTTAGGTTAAAACGCTTACATTTGACTTTTACACTTTAAAACATACAATCGTCAATCTTTTGCAGTTTAAAACAGGGTGCAGACGATTAATCTTGGCTTTAAAAATGCAAAAAATTACCCGTTTATATGGTATTTTTTTTGTTAACTCAAATTTAAATTTGTTTATTGCTTTTTAATCTTGACTCGACCGATCTGCTTTGCTCAGTTAGAGACAACCTTTTTGGACTAAACTGAAAGAAACTGAATTGGTGTGCGATGTGGATTTGACAAGCTTTCGAACGCGGGGAAAATATTTATTTGTTCAAATCTATCCTGGATTGCCTCTTAAAAAAATTACCTGAATATGTTCAAAATCATTTTTCTGTCTTATTTTTCAAAGATTTTCTTTTTAAAAATGGAATAGGGACAGAGACAATTTTGTTATCTTATTAACTTATATGCAAGCCTTGCAAAGTGAGAAAATAAGCGTTTGTTCAAATTGTAATTGACACACACACAATCCAGTGTTTTTCAGTTAAATTCAAAAAAATTAAGTAGATTTCTGGCCGAACAGATCGGTTCGAGTCAAGATTGCAGAAGTTTCATTGAGTTAAAAAAGAATCCACCACATAGACGATCAATTTTTTTGCATTGAAAATCAAAGATTGACAAGCCATAATTTATCGTCTTATGCCCAGCTTTATGGTTAGCAATGAAAGGAACATGAGCAATTAGCTAAAAAAGATTAAAAATAGGCTCTGGACGGCCTATGTCCAAATATAATTTCAAAAGAAAACCAAAGAAAAACAGACATAAATAGTTTTTGAATGTCTGTGGCGATTTTGCGAGACAATGCCAGATTAAGAAGCCAGTATTAACCAGTTAAAATTGAGAAAGCCAGGATTGATCGTTTGTATCCATCCAAAGACCAAGAATATAAAAAAGAATAAGAAGTTGGAGACAAAAAAAAAATTGCAATACGATTTTTGCACCAGGAAGATTGTGTCTAGTGCGTGATCACTGTTCAATAGAAATAACTTCATTGACTTTGAGGAAATAGATAAAAATAAATTGCCCTTCAAATACAAAAAAACTAATGGATCAAAAACTAATACGAATAATAAAGTAATAAAAAGGGTTGAAAGTGCAACACAGATTCAAAAATATTATATATATTGAAATAAAATTTACACCAAAAAAAAAAGTTTGCAGACGTCTAACTTTTTAATAAGTGTCTCCCCTTATCACAATCGCTAAAACTTGTTTCTAACCCAAAGAACTAAAAAATCCTTTTTCTCTCTCTCACTCTCTCTATATATAATAACTCATTATAATTACAACATCATCATCAATTTTCATTTCATATTGAAATGAGATTCAACGTAAACATCTCAAGGTTAATTCAAAGTCTTGTTTAGAAGAAGAAGAACTCTTGTTCAAAAAAATCCCGTCCTCTCATCGTGACTACTTCTTATAGTATAAAACAACGTAATATGAGCAAGGGTAAAAGGCAATTTTTGGCCGAGGTGAATGACTGAATTACTTATGTTATATATTATTAATAATATTCTTTAAAAAAAGTTATCTTTAAAACGCAAAACAAGTCACTTGATTGATGTGCTTTATTAGTAAATTACAAAATTTGCTAATAATAAAAGTTAGGATAATATTGGTCTAAAATCGGGACATTTTTAGATGCAACTTTTAAGGTGGTTTTAAAGATATGTCATCATGAAAATATCTTTCATTTCTACCTTTTACCTACTATTTGTAATATTTAGCTGTTATATATGCTAGAAATAGTATTGAGCACAATGAATTAAAATAACTTAAAAAAATCTTTTTGCAAAAGAACATTATTGAATATTCCTTTTGTACGTACAGATTTTTTTAAAAATTATTATAAATTTTATGACGCAGGCAATTGTTGCTTGTCAAATTACCATAAACTTGTGTATCTCAAACATCACATTTGAAAGTTCCTTCCAGTTTCTAAATTAGATGATGATGATGATGATGATTTCGGAAGTTAGTAGTCCACTTGAATCCAATCATTTCTTATCATCTTCTTAAACTTCCATCCTTCATAATAAATAATGTGTATTAATTTTATATATATTTATTTAGATGATGTCGCCAACAATAATGCTGTTTTCTAAGAGTGCCATTTATCTGTTCTTCGTTCAATGTGTACTTTTGGGGCCTGCTTATGCAGCAACACTTTGTTGTTTTATACTAAATGCCATCTTGGAACAAGCGCATTCTATTTTGGATCAAGTGTATCTTCAATTTAGTGGACCAAGGCTCGAAGTGCCTCGTAGGACAGTTCTCCTTAATGGATGCACTCAGGCATGTATTTTAATGATGTTCTATGAATAAATGAAATGCGTTCCGAAATTGTTTTAGCTGTAGAAGCACAGCCTGAAGCAAAGAATTTGAAAATATAAATCATTTTTTTTTATTTAGAGTGCGGCTTTGCACGTAGCGAGAGCATTACATGCGGCCGGATACAGAGTTGTGGCCTGCGATTTCCCTCAAAATTGGTTAAATCCCACGAGGTTCTCTGCTGCCGTCGACGAGTATCACACAGTTCCTAAACCAGAGCACGATGGAGTGCAGGAATACGTACGAACGCTTTGCGAGATTGTACAAAAGGAAAAGGCAAGCGATTCGTTGCGCATGAGCCTCGAGTGTGTGCTATCGAACTTATAATAACTAATTCACGCATTTTGCCATGTTCAGGTGGACATATTTCTGCCAGTTTCCACGGCGGAAGGTGCCGTGTTCGATTCTTTGGCAAAAACACAGTTGGAGCGACAGGGTTGCGAGTGTTTTATGCCATCGGCAGAACACGTTCGTCGACTCAGCAACAAAGTGACTTTCTTCGAGCATGCTACCAGATGTGGCTTCGACGTACCACTTCACGTCAAAATTCCATGCATCTCTGAAATCATCCACTTGTATGAGAGTGGAGCTTTGGCTAAAAATGGACCATTTGTTTTAACTAGCTTGAGGTATGAATTCTCATTAAATCCTAGCTTTGATTATAAACTTATCGTAATTGTGCTAAAGACATTCTTTAACTTTTTCCAGGTGCAATCATAAATATACTCAAGATGGCGTAATGATGCCTCGTACGATCGAGGAATTTTTGACCAACATCGGAGAGTATGACGGCTACACTTGTTCACTATTGTTGCAGGTATGAAGTGAGGCGCCATTAGGCACAATATCTACAAAACTTTTTGGGGCGCACGAGATTGTTTTAAATTTTAAAAAATACATATCTATTTATTGAAAAATAAAAAATGTCCAAAGACAAAAAAATTAAAATATTTACGTATTTACATAATATGTGATAAATGTACCTAGCGCCTACGAGTCCTTAATACAGCCCTGATCAGTCGAGATGACAGAAAATACTAACAAATGAACAATTGTTATCATTTTCAGCAATACATTCGAGGTCGACGCCTTACAACGTCGACAACAATATTGGACGGCCAAGTTGTGGCTCATTCAGCATGTTATTGTGAGGCTCCTTATGATTATGACCATATCCAGACTACAAATACATTGGCATGGATCCAGACATTTGTTAAGGTATAATTCCGAACTTTTTGTTGATATCTTTAAACGTATTTAATAAAACTATTTTTTAAAAAAAAATAGATGTATCCAGTCAAGTTATCTGGAAATTTCATCTTTAACTTCGTTGTGAGTTACAAGAACCAAAAATTGTATCCAGAAAGTTGTTTGGCCGGTGTCGGTGTTGCTATTATGAGTTTCCAATCGGAGAAAGCTCTCGGTATCAGCATGTTAACAGATGTACCAAACAAAACGTAAGTATTTACGACCCCCTCCCCAACTTGTTTGACGACATTCAATTATATAAGCTAATTTAATTTTTTACAGTCCTCTTCATCCACAAAATCCACGTCCTTTGTATTGGTTGTACGAAGAATTCTGGAAGGTTGGCACCACGGTACCATCAGTGACCTCTTTCCTCGGATGTCTTTCGAAAACCTTGTTCGGCCACGAAGCCGTTTTCAGCTTCAAAGACCCATTACCCTTCATCGCTCTCAATCATCTTCACCTTCCATTTTTAGTTTTTGTTAGTCTTCTTCAGCGTAAATACTGGACAGATATCAACTTTCGCGCTGGCAAACTGCGAAGTTAAACGCTGCCAGAACGGAGACAACGATAATTGAGAACTTTACTTTGACGGCTCGTTTTAAAGTTGTATATATACAAAAAACTAATCATCCATTTCACGATTCTACATCAAAAACTGATCACAAAACCTCATTGAAATTGTATTGTGAATTCAGACGTTTCTAATTGCACGATCGATCATTTTATTATATGAATCCCCCCCCCCCCCAAAAAAAAACACATGAATTTGTAGCCATTATCATAAAAGGGACATCTTAAAAAAAACATAACTTCCCTTCACTTGAAATCATATGTTCGTATTATCACAACTGAAGTTTCTTAACGGAAAACGTCTTCATTATTTTGACGAAAAAAACTAATTAAAAGTGTAATCCATCCATGATCCGTCCATTTTTGAGAACGAAATGCCACTCAATCACATGAGGGCGTTCACAGACAAGCGCCTTTTAGTGGCTAAGACGGATTGCGAGAAGTGGTCGTATAGAGTCGACTCGAGTAGTCGGTTTCGGCTGCACGTCAACCACGTTTTGCAGTCCATCTCTGACACTAAAAGTCGCTCATTTGTGAACGCCATTGAGTTGTGAGTCACATGTGATTGAGTTAAGTAGTTTTTGCCATTTGATTCGTCTCGTGATAATCCATTAAGATAAAAAATGCCCCCTGTAATTTGTACATTCGATTCTTTATTATATATGCATATCATTGTTAGTTAAATAATGTCATTTTTTTGTTGAGTATATTTAACCATATCATTTTGTTTTTGGTCAGTATTATTTGTTTTGAAGATGATGAAGTAGCTAGAATTTTTACATTTACACCCCACACTTAATGATTGACGTAAAATATACATTTTACTATAGTTTTACGTCTTTTGAGAGTTAAGAGAGAACAAAAACATTCATAAACGAATAGAGATATTAGTTAAGAAAGACACAAGTTTAGTCATTTTTTCCCCTTTGTTAAATTATTTTATATTGCTCAATTTTTTTTTTTCATCATAGTGAAATTCACTGTGTAACAAGAATTTATATATTTTTTTTTTCCTAAGTAAAGCTGAAAGTGTGATTGAAACCATTTATTCGTATGTAAGCCGTAATTCGAATTAGATGTTTTACTATTTTTTAAAGAAAAAGCTTTACATTTGTATGTATGCGGAGAGAAGTGATTGAAAACAGATATTAGATTTGTAACGAAACTCACTGTATTATAAGCCGAAGCTTGTATGATTTTTCGTAATAAAATATTTTATTACTTGAATAAGAACTACATAGTTTTTTTTTTCACATTTAACAAATTTCAAACTATCACATCAGATCTAATTGTTCGGGAAGTGGAGTCCAATAAACGCAGCCGCCATCGAGCAACAGGCTCTCACGAGAATAGCTTTCCAGATGCAAAGTCTACAATTTTCAAAATGCAAAGTTCAATAGGCCTACTTTTTTTTACTTCTCAACTAATAATGTGCGATAGTGGGATTAAAGTATCTTATACGACTATCGATGGTATTTTTAGCGTCGATAGTCGCGTTTCCAATATCGATAGTTTTTTTGAAATACTAAAAAATGCAAAATAAATCTATAGCCTCGTACTGAAACGACACAACAACTTATTTACTATCAACAAAAAAACTATAAAATGTCAAAATGAGTACGTTTTTAAAGTGTAAACGCCACTCAAACTCTCAACTATTCTGTCTTTCAGAAGCAAAATTGAGAGAAATTTTCAAATTGTTTTAGAAACTAGAAGGGTTGCTCAAATAACTCAAATTGTATTTTCATTCGGACATTTTAAACAAACAAACAAAAAGCTTCTTATCTCAGATTGAAAATGATACAATTTTAAGCAGACAATACTTATAATTTTCGTCAATAAACAGTTTATTTTGAAAATATGTCAACATGAATCTACTTTTAAGTGATTGAGCTACTCATCTAGTTTATAAAACACTTTCAAGTTTCTCTTAAGATTACAATTTTATTCTTCAAAATTAGGTTCTCACAACAAAGGTCTAAAAAAAACATCAGCTTTCTGATATTTTTCTTGTACGATTTTTAAACTTATCGAATTTCATTCTAAATTCGTCCGTCTAATGGAAAAAAACCAGCCCTCAAACTAAGTGGTCAATAGGGGGGAAATGCCCGATAGGCCAATCCGACTCTGAGTCCCAAGAATACAAATTATCTAAAATTCTTTTCATAACACAAAATCATGTTTAAGTAAAGCCTCGTTATATTTATTTCCTTCCTTTCTGCATTTTCTTACCAACATAAGTACAACAGTAATATGTCCAATCAAAAATTACTGCTTATTTTTTGCAAAAAAAAAAAAAAAGTAGGCGGCGCCAAAATGTAAGTTTTAAATAATAAAAAATGTTTTGCATTATATGTTTTGTGTTTCTCTTGTGATTATTATTATTATTATCACAAAAACAAACGGTAGCAAAAATGCTTTGTAAAATAGGGTTTTAAAATTGTTTTTCTTTTATGAGGGCACCATAGAAAAATACTTGTGCAAAATCAAGGTAGATGGCGCATGCAACCTCCATAGATGACAAACTACACTCGTCGCCGATTAGTTGAAATCGAATGCAGCCTTTTAGCTAATTAAAGCGTCCAAAACAACCCCTATTATTAGTACGTGACAAACAAAACACAATATAAGTGAAGAGAGAGCACGTGTAGAAATAGCGATGATGCAATTAGAAGTTTGTCACGTGAAAAAAAGGAAAAGGGCAGTGACAGTACATTTCTATGGGAAGGCTAGTGGCGCCATCTAACGATACACGCACAAAATAAATGATCTATACTTGAATTCTTAACACGAAATTCGGTTAACACGGAAAAAAATTCTAATACCTTCCATATTAAAAGAGTCTCACTGTAATTTACAACTCAAGTTACTTCGACAAAGTAAATACTAACTAATACATCTAACGGAACAAGGAACGAACGAACCTGCCGCCTCACATAATGAACCATTCCTTCTAAGATGGCCGTTTTGTCGCATTCGCACTGTAACAACTGACGCCACAAAGCTCCTGCCAGGATTTTATCATCGCCAACCAACCCCTTGAAGAAACAAGAGGATTATTTTCATTTCTAGATATTCATTAAGAGGAAAATTTCACTTCAAACCTCGTCATATGTAAAGATGGCGGCCAAAAACTTTTCATTCAATTCTGCAATATCTTTTCTTCTTTTAGTAGACGCAATTTTCTAATGATCAAAGCGTTTTATACAAAGATTTTACGCTTTAGCCATCATTCACGTCAAGCTAGAAGCCTAAAACTCACTCCTAATTTTGCAGCTCTCGCATCCGTATCTTTCCAGAAAGCACCGACTAAAGCGTTTCTAACGACTCGTCCTTCATCTCCTTCGTTCATCAAACGTACCATACACATCCTAACCGACATAGAAACGTGTTTTAAATGTTATTACAATTTAAAGACGTAACAGAACGACATCAAAAACCAACCAACCAAACGTGAAGCTCGGTGACAAGAAACCACGAATAGAAAGTATCACTCAAATTGCAAACTTAAGATAAGAATGTAATTATTCAAAATTACATTTCTGTTGATTAGAAATCAAACTCTTCGAACTCACACTTTATGAAATCGTTGTAATTAACTTGATCTGCGCATTTCGTGTACATAAGCATTCCAGAAACTTTCATTTTCTGCGAACGAATAAAAAAGACCCAATACCTGAGGGTAATTTCGAATAAACGTCACATTGATATTTTTACGTGTTCGCCGTGTTCCAATTTTCCGAGTACTCGCATAATACGTTGAAATCGAGTCGCTACTAATGGATCAAAGTTGAACAAAGTTGAATTCTATACAAAATCATGTAAGAAACATCCATTTCAACCCATTTCAACTCAAAATTCAAATACAATAAACTAATATTCTTCTCACTAATGAGATGTTCCTCGTACTTCTGATGTTTTGTGATCGATTTGTAACCATACTAGCTGTTATTTCGCACACTTTAGGATTGGATAAACTTGTTAGACATCTTCTATGTACACATGTAGTTGTTAAATGCCGACAAACGATATTTAAGATCTGAAAGTAAGTGTTAACAACCATGTGGTTTTATCTTTCCCATTGGTTTTTGCGGCTTTATCTCCGTTATTTACGCTAGTTTAACACTTTTGATGAAATATAATACTTACGCAACATTTAAATATTTTCATAAACTCTAAACTTACTTTATATTTCTGAAAATAAAGCAAAAAAACACAGAAAAAACGAGTCTGAAATCTACGATTTTACCTTTTTCGTGCAGGCCGCCATTGTTGTCAGCAGCAGCGCCATCAACCGTTCAAAAGTCTAAACACAATACATTGTGGCAAGGTCATTAAACTACAAGCGCCATCTATTGACCACATTTGTCACTATTTGAGCATACATTTTATAATAACACTAGGAGGTTTATGTTGGGTTTTATACGTCATTTTATAGTATAAAATGATGAATTTCGATGATACTTTCGTACGAGAGTTTGAAATCGATGAAAATAACGTGTTAAAAATACATCAAGTTAACGTAGGCGATGTCGGTTGTGTTGTTTGGGACGCCGCTTTGGTCCTGTCCAAATACTTGATTAAAATGTCTGATAACCGCGAGAAACAAACAAAACTGAACATCAAAGGATCGCAGGTTATTGAACTCGGAGCTGGAACCGGATTAGTTGGACTAACGGCCGCAGTTTTGGGGTAAAAGACCGTTAAAAAAACCGTACAAAACGCGTTTTCAAAAGCCGCCATTTCTTCAAACTTCTTACTTTCGCAAATTTCCAGGCTCCAGCTGACTATGTGGCGGTGATGATACGTCACAGTTTAGAAATTTGCTGGTGAACTAATATGGCGTATAAATAATTGAAATTTTTACAGTCCAGACGCCATATTAGTTCACTCCTTCCGTTTATTATTATGGGCTCTAACATCACACAACACATTTCAATGCTGCTGGTTTTCTTGTAATATTTCACTCTTGATTGGTTATAAATGAAGAAATGACATCATACGATGACGCAATCTGACCTTTTTTTGATGACCTCATTGACCTTGTCGGTGTTTTCATTTGTCCTTTTTCTCATAGGGCTGATGTAATTTTGACGGATTTGGAAGAATTCCTTCCATTGCTTCTGAAAAATATTGATTTTAATAAAGAGGTGTTAAAGGGGAGTGTCACAGCGTTATCGTTGCCATGGGGACGAATGGATCAAATTAATTCCAATCTGAAAAATAAGAATTTTATTTTTGTTTCAGATTGTATTTATTATAAAGAGGTTCATAAATTAAAATTTAATATTTCTTTTTCATAAAATAAAATAAGTATGAAAAGTATAAAAATGGAAAAACGTTATGAAATTATTATTTAAAAAAGTGAAATATAAAAAATTATGAAAAACAGAGGTTGATAAAATTAGAAAAATAACAAAGATATTGAAACAAATGCAGAGATTAATTAAAATTTATTATTTATTATTAATAATTATTATTTTAAAAAGTTAAATATATAAAATTATGAAAATAAAGGTTGATAAAATGAAAAAAAAAATACAGAGGTTAATTGAATTAAAATTTATTATTTAATAATATACTAAAAATATTAATAAAAATGTAAACAGATTAATAAATTAAAGTTGATCATTTAAGAAAAATAAATAATAAAAAATAAATAATAAAAAATAAATAGCCCCTTAACGTATTTTCATGTTGACATCTTTTAAAATAAGCTTTTTAATATAAAAAGATGTATTTTCAATGACAATAACATGAAAATATGATTAAAGTGATTCAACAGACAGCCGTTCTAGTTTTTAACACACTTTCAACTTGTTCTGAAACGCAGAATATCCAGCATTTGAAAAATCAGCTCTAAAAAATCTTGTATTATTTTCTCGAAAGTCTTTGCAACCGCTGGTGACAACATTGGAGTCGTTAAGTGACGAAAAAACGATAATTCTATTTTGTTATGAAGAAAGACATTCAAACGCGAAACAAGAATTGGAACATAAATTCTTTGAGGTTGATTATCTTTTTTTTAACCATATTTAATCCAAATTAATGGAATTACTAATTTCAGATCAAACCTGGTATTTTTTTGGTCTTTCTTTCTTTTTTTTCTACAGATGATCAACAATGTGTTTGATATTGTGAGTGTGTCCGAAGAAGAACTCCATGAAGATTACAGAAGTTCTGATATCCATGTGTTGAAATTTATCAAACGTTTAAAATAAATCAAACTATAAATATTTCCTGTATTAAATATAAAATTAAAAAATTCAAGACTACAAAAAATGTATTTACTTACTTGAAATAAAGTCCAATTTTTACTTGTATTCCAAAGAATTAATGTGGTCTTAAATTGTAAACATCCTTCAAATCCTGGTTATTCTGTCTTTCAGAAAGAAAGTTTAAGGAAAGTTAAAAGTGAATTAGAAACTAGAAGGGTAGCTTAATTATTTAAGAGTAATGTCATGTTGATATCTTTTAAAATAAACTTTTTATGAGAGTTTGAAAATGACTGAACTTTAAGCAGACGATATTTTTTTAAAAATTTTGTCTAGAAAAATTAAAAAGTTTAATTTGAACGATATCAACATGAAAATAGTATTAAATGATTCAACTACCCGTTCAAGTTTCTAACACACTTTCAAATTCTCCTTTAGTGTTCCTGAAAAGGTAGAATAACCAACAGTTTGATCAAATCAGCTGTTCAATAAAATATGTTAAATAATTTACTATGTAAACACTTATTTTATTTGTAACATTACTGTGGCCACATGTACACATGAGTCATGACATATTGTTGCAATAAATAGGAAAATTGGAAACACGGTCTGTGAACCCAGATTCTATCATGGAAACACAGTTACAGAATGAATGAATGATTTTTGACTTTTACTGAAAAGGGGAAGTTTTGAGTGGGAAATGGAAGTGTTATGGTCGGGTAGAAATGAGAAAGTAGAAAGAAGGATTAGAAAAAAAAAATGAATATAGATGAAAAATAAACGAAATATTCTTTATACAAATACTGAGATGTAAAATAATATATATATATACCAGTGTAACTCCCCCGCCCAATTAAAAATGATTAATTAATTATTAATGCAAATTTGACACTTTTTTTTTGTTTGTTTTCAACTTGTTTGGCCACCATAATAATAATGAAGCCTCACTATTCTCAAAAGTGAGATACAACTTTTTTGACTTTTTATCAAATGACATTTAGTATTATCCTTCCTGGATTTAGAATATTAAGAAATAAAATCATCAAATAATAAAATAAGCTTAATTATTAAATATATTATTTCTAAGAAAAAGAATGTACAACTTATAATTTAAAAAAGCTCTTAACTTATGATAACTTTTAGAAATAATAACAATTAAAAAACTGATGAATAAAATAGCACAAAAAAATCACTAAAAATGGATAGAAACAGTCCTTTAGATTTTTCTCTCTTTTAGCCTTTTTTTTAAAAAAAAACAAAAACATAATTAGTTTAATGACATTCGTGAAATATTTCACTATGCCAAATTTGCATTGTTGGTTTTGTCCGTTCAAAATTCTTTTTGCCTAAATTTGAAATTTACCCCTCAAAAGAACATTAAAAAATAATTGGCGTTAAGAGATAACATTAAAAAGGTAATTTTGGAAGTTTAGGAAGAGGAAATTTGTAGAAGAGAAAAAGTCCAATAATTATAGAAAGATAAAAGTGTGATATAATGTAAGTAAAATGGAAAAGGTGTGTGCTTTTTTTTTCTTCTTAGACTTGTATGTGTTCACAGCAATATGCATACAATTATAATAATGACAACCGGGCATAGAATGGAGGGGGGGGGGGATAATTTGTTTTTAAAGAGGAAACAGGGAATCAAAATTTATAGAATTCAAAAGAAAACAATAAAGAAAAAAATTTAAATTATAAATATTTATATTTATATATATTTATAAGTTATTTATATTTATATGTATAATCTAAAAATTATCAAGTACCAATATTTTCTCAATAGTACTTTACTGGGCAACCTGCTGTCTATTGGAAAGAACTATTTCAGCATTAGATATGCTGCACATAACAACTCACAGGAATTTTACACTTGGAATATATTTATATAGTAAGTAGTATTAATAATAATAATAATAATTAATAATTAATAATAATAATAGTATAGTAACACATTTGTTTCTTTGAAAAAAAGGACCGTATATAGAGAAAGAATTATATATACACTACATACTGTACAATTATTTATAAAACCAGTAGGGCCCAATTGTATTTTGTAATCATCACTCAACTTTTAGAAATTAATAACAGAAGCTGCAATTGTTAATGGGATTAGGCTAAGGACAGATGGAGTAAATGGGGTTAAAAAGCTTTTTTTTTAAAGATAAAGTTTTTTTTTTGAAGAGGTGATTAAAAAAAATAAGAACATTTGCAGTTGTTTGGAGATACCCATAGACATCAGCATTAAATTTATCTTTCCAAAAATGTTTCTATTTATAGTAATTCTTGTTTGTGTGAAAATCAATATGTATATAAATAACAATAAAACTTTTCTCTAGCTAACACTCACATTCTTTGTGTTTTCTGTGTGTGTATTATTGTTGTCTGTAATTTAATATTTATAAACTAAAAATCATTTCTATTTCAGGTTTTCTCACCCTTTACTTATTATGTTAGAATCCTCTGTTTAAGCTTCAAATTAGAAATAGTTGTATTTAAGAACAAAACAAGTGAAATTTGAATTATTCATTGATGTAAATTTGCATTAAATTTCTTGCTGTAATTTATAAATGTGCAATTAAAGAAAATATAAATAAATAATGTTATATATCTAAACAATAAAACATTTCATACTAAAATATAAGAAATCTAAAAAGTTGTAAATGAAGTGAGTGCTTTTGCAAAGAAAAACTATTGAACATGATTCAATAAAATTATTTTTATGAAAAGAAATGAAAAAAAAAACCTAACATGTGTTTCATTCAGGGTGGTGAAAGGTGCATAAATGAAAAATGAAAAATAAATGAAAATAATACTTGAATAGACTTAATTAAAAATAAAAGCGCATACAAAATTCACTCACTCAATATATATTTAATTTTTTTAAAGTTAATTAATTAATATGCGTCTTAATAAAACAAAAACCTTGAATTAATTTAGAAAAAAATGTAAATCAACAAGCAAAGTGATAATATTATAATGGTCGATTTAATTTGTATAATTAATTTTGACAATTAAGTTTAAATAATCAACATTTCTAATAATTTGCAATAAAATAATTCAGTTGTGTGCATTTGCTTCTTACTGTTAAATTTACGAATTCTCTCAAATAAATTTAAAAAAAAAACACTATTAACTACTATGATCATGCCCGCATTTTCTGATAAAATAGAGCAACATAAAAAAAACAAATGTCCAATTTGCTATTTTGTTAATGTTATTAATACTGAAAAAAATCAATTTAAAATTCAACATTGGACACGAACTTTTTTTATATTGATCTAATCAGAATTGTCACTGCACGTACTGCAAAAAAAATATATAAACTACCAACTAAGAATAAATAAATAATAAAATCTAGTAAAAAAAAATATTAAAGAAATGAACAAAAAGGTTTTGGTGAGGAAAATAAGACAAACAACTGAATAAAAATAAAAAGGCGGTGATTGTGAAAGGCAGGAATTTGAAGAAACCGTTGTGCAAAATTTGATAGTGTTGTTCGGGAATGTGTTTTAAGTAATAAATTTCATTTCAATTTACTGACCAGTAAAACATAATCTATAGATATACTGAAAAAATAATATTGGCCCAAAGATGTCACCAAACAACCACTATGTTAGAATGAAGAATGTTAAGAAGAGAATGAATTTGCAGAGGTAGTTAAGTAAAACAGTTTTTTGTTGTTGTTAGCAGTAGTATTGCTACACATACTGGAAATTGAAATAGGATTAAGTTGGAATTTTTGGATAGGAAGCAAGCTAAAGAGAGAGAGAGAGAGCGAGAAAGGAAAGAAAGATAGATAGGAAGAGAGAATCTCAAAATGGGCCCGAATTATTGTTGGCACTGGCTAAATTGGAAGGATCGGGACGCATTGAAGCATTGGCTGCCACCAACATGGAAGGTTCCGTATTGCGACGCTTGATTTTACTCTTAGTCTTCTTTAACATGGTGGCCTATGGTATTTGTTTCAACAGTCACAAAAACAGGAATCCGTGGGGTTTTTTTTATTTCGAAGATCAAAGAAGGAAGAGAGATTTGCACAAATTGAAGTCCAAAGTTATTGGATGACCGAGGATGATGTTGGCACACACACACAGAGAGAGAGGTCATCGTGGAATCAACATGGACACAGAAAAAGAAACAGGATGGTTTTGTTTTTTTGAAGGATAGAAAAAAGAGAAGTAAAAAGACGTTTGTTTTAAAAAAAAATAAACACAAAAAATAAAAGGTTTTTGGGAATAAACGGATTGGATAGAAAATAATATATAAAAATAAAATGAACTTATGTACAAAGTAAAATTCATTTGCAGCCTCCAATAAATATTCTAATAATACCACTAATAATAATAAAAAAATAATAATAGCATAATAATCATAATAATAATAATATTGGAATGATATTGATTATTTAAGCACCATAATCACCACCCTGAATGATCAATGTTTTGTTTTTTGTCACTCCAATAATTACCTGTTGAATCCATAACAATAGAAATTTAATTTGTAAAACAATAAATTGATAGGCCATCGATCAACACCCTAAACCTAAAAGCAAATTACACCCAATAAAAATAAATCTTAAATGCAACAACTTTTTTGTGAAGCCAGTTCCCATCAACATCATCATCATCTCATCAAAGAAAGGCAATAATGAAAACAATGAAAATTATTAGTAGAATATAATGAAGGTCTGTAATATTAAAGCCACAAATTGAGGAAATAAAATCGCTTCAATTTAAAATGGAATTAATTTAAGAAAAGAAGGTAAATTTCTAATTACTGCTTGAACATGTAAAAAAAAGTTGTCACTTGGCAAATACAACTTTTCTTAAAGGAGTTTTTGTTTATATTGGGACATGGATTACATAACAATGTAGTAGCACCAATGTCTTGTAATATAACCATGCAAGTATAATATGTTCTCAATAATTAAGAATATATTTGCTACAAGGTGAATACGAAACGCAATTTTTTTTTGGTTTGCAGCGAATATACTGTTGTAAATCTGACGCAACTGCGGGCACTTTCTCCAAAACATTTAAGAATGAAATTCTTTTTAAACTTTTTTTTAAAAACGTCATGTCTTTTCTAGCTTTTAAATACCAAACTGCATGTTCTATAAATTCCTGTATGTTTCATTTTTTTTAATATTATATATATATATTGTCTATTAAGTTTCAAGACGAAAAAAGAGTGATTTAACTTTGCAGCAGCTACAAATTGTTTTAAAAGTTTGTAAACAAGAAGACTAAGATATAATAAGATACAGTTATAGAATTTGTCCATAGTAGGAAGGAATATATTTTGTAAACTTTGTGTAAACTGCCCTTTTTTGTTGTTGTTTTTTCTTTGCCCAATTTATTATGTTTATTTTAAGTTTGTTCGTAACGAGTTTTTGTTTTTTTTGTGTTCTACTTGCGAACATCACTATAAAACCTTGCAACTCTATATATTTTTATATATATATTGTGTAATGCATTGTACATTATAAGCACGCTACAAATCACATATATATACTTTATAATGTAGTAAGTCTATATGCTTGTTGATGGTGATGTAGTTGTTGTTTTTTGTGCTGTTTTTTTTTTCTCTTTATCATATTTTCAATTAATTTCTTTTAATTAGTTTTGTTTTTACTGCAGAGTATTGGTGCGACCTTGGTGCCAAAGGGGAGTTGATGCATTGGATTTTTTCTTTAGCATAGTTGCCTATTAGTGAAGAGGTAAATTGAGAAAAGAAATGAGTAAAATATGTTAGACAAGTAAAAACAATAACCGTATTTTTTCACTCCATTAATGATTATTTAACCACACGATATTAATAATAACAAAGAAAACATTTGTGTAGTAAATTTGATAATCATAAAATATTATAAAAAAAATTTAGGGAGAAAAAAACACAAAAAAAAACCAACCACATTACCTTGAGTGCAGATTTAAGGACCACCACTTCACCAGGACTTTGAATCCATGGTTCTCCATCTACTTGGACCGGTACATCTGTGTGCATCCATATCTTTATCTATTAGACAATCAATAATAATTTAGAATACAAGAAGAAAACAAGAAACTATAGTTTCTTCAAACAACATTAATGACAATACTACTATTACTACTACTAACATGTCCTCCCTGTGATATCCTGACAGCGCCACGAAGACCACTTTGTATCTGTCCCAAATGAACCATACCAGTAACGCCGACTACTTCCAACATACCATCGTAATGGGTTGGTTTCGAAAACTGGTCTTCCTTTTCAGGACCCCATGGATTGGCACCCGAACCCCAACTGTAGAAGAAATTATTGATACGAAAATTGTGCATCAATTATGGAGATAAAAATCACATTTTAAAGTGAGATACTCCATTTTTGAGAGCAACTTCAAGTGCTCACTATTTAGACTCTGAATTATCTTAATGTGGAGCACATGCTCTAAAAATTAGAGCATGTGTTCCATTTTATTCATACAGATAATTCAAATACTGAGAACAAATGCTTATACTGTGACCACTGCGTTCAGAAGCATTACCTTTTTCTCTGTGCTCATGCTCAGGAGCAAATGCTCACTTTTTATTCATGTGGACCTGTGGCATTATAAGTGCTTCAGACAAATTAGCATAATTTGTAAAAAATAAATCGTGTATAATTAATAATGATTTGCGTGTACAATGACTGATGCTTAATGGCACGATAATTAATTAACTTCGTTTATTTTATGTGTGCAGACACGAAACAAAATTAAAAATCTTTTAGAAAAAACTGCGCAAAATAATACAGAAACAATTTTTTCCGTTGCCCAGTTTATCACAAAATTACAATTTAAACCGTTTAACTTAAACCGTTTAACACGAACACAGATAACACGAATAATCATCGGATAACATAAATGTACGGCTCGTATGTTCGTTGTGCATTTCGTTTTTGGATTATACTGACTATTATTGTACATATGGCCATCATATGGTGCCCTAGTATGCCCAAAGGGGTTGAAACCTTCATTATCCGTTTTGAGCATTTTATGCAAACTTTTGGCTTTAAACTCACAAAATCCGTTTAACACAAAAACAAATTCTGGTCTCTTCCGTTTCATATTAAACGGTTTCAACTGTGCATTATTAATATTAAAAAGAAAAGAAACGACAATCAGAATAAATTTCATTGATACAAACCTGAGAATATTTAAAATAATTATCCCTTCGACAGGTGGTAAATCCACTTGTTTGCCATCCACTTCCAATTTAATTTTTTTATGAAGATCTTTACACATTCTTCTGTCAAACATCTTACGAATTCCCATTTTAACATATACACCTTTGTTATGAAGCCTAATAGAAACAGAAACAAAATTACGAAATAAGAAATGTTACTACTTTTACATTCTACATACTTTGTATTATATTATACTGCATAATAAAGTTCTTAAGTTTTATCATTTTTGTACCTGCTATTGAATTTATTTGGATTTTCTTCACGAGCATTGTGGAAGTCAAGGCAAAGATCTGCATCAATTCCGATGCCAAAATAATTATTCATTACAAATATTTGTGTGTTATCTTCTGAGGTGGAACCAGTGCTGTTGGCTACAGCACCCGATTTGTCATCAGATTTTTCTTCTGGATGAAAAACTACCGTCCATCTAACAAAAAAAACATACAAAAAAGTCGCTGTTTAAAAAAGCAAACATATTATGATAAAATGATAATAATGGTTAAGTTTCGTACCTGTCCAGCCTGATTTCTTCTGCTTCGATAATATCCTTCAAGACATTTATGGGATCCTCACCACCATTATAGCCTGGACCCCAACGAAGCACTCGTGCCAAATCATTGCCTGGTTGTAACACACATGTAATACATTTTTAAATAATCTTGTTGTCAAGAGCCAAGACAGTCCAGAGTTTCTGCACGACGCAATGTTAAAACGTGTTCTCAATTTTAATCATAAATCTATCATGAAACTTCATTTTGAATAATTAATTATTCAAGTTCCAATCGCTTCGAATTGTCATTTGGTTGCTAGAGCCATTTTGAGCAACTTTGAAACTACAAATTTCACTAAATTTCATGGCATGTGCAAGTCTGGCTTGTCTAGGCTCTTAACATCGAAATATGAATTTTTTTACCTGTTCCCAAAGGAACAATAGCACATGCTGGTGATTGACATTCAGAATCCTGTCCAACATTATCCAGGCACTGCAGTACCCAACCAATGGTCCCATCCCCACCGCAAACCAAAATTTTATAATCTCTCACATGGCGAAACACATACAATCTTAAAGAAAAATTAAAAACCAATTATAAATGAAATTAGATAGTTGTTCAAATGACAACTTATGAATAAATCAACAAAAAAAAAACAAAAAAAAAAGAAACGAACCCAGGCAGTGGTCCCCCATTTTCTAAATCAAACACTTGATAAGGATTCAAGAGTTTCCTGAAAGATGTTATCAGTTCTAATCCTTGACATCCACCACTTTTGACATTTACAAAAACAAGCAGAGGCTGTTAAAGAAATATTAACAAAAATAAGTTAACATACTACATAAGATGACAGACACATTGTTGACTGAATGTTTTATGATTAATTACTTACTTGTTATTAATGTTTGTTTTGTAATACAATTAAATGATGCTCATTTAATATGCAATTTTTAACTTTTCATATTTTTAGCTACCATACTAGGCAGTTTTGCAATTTCGTAATCATATTTATGGTTAATTTTAAAAGGATAGAGATAAATTACCAATAATTAAAAGCAGTCCACATCAGAGTTCAACATTCGAATTCTAGTTACCATAGCAACGAGATCATAGACTTTAAATATGAAACATTTTCCTACAACCACAAGTTATTGCATTGCTATTGTGCATGTATTTTTTTTGCATATAAAATGACAATTGATATTATCTTGTTTTATATCAATTTTTATATTCAATTTCCATTTTTAATCATATCGTGCAGTACATATAATTCAAACTTTAAGTCACTGCAACTGGTATTTTCATAAAAATTAAATATGCAAATATTATTTTACGAGAAAAATATTAAACATTTGTGTAAAAAAAAACATTGTGCACATTTCTGAACTTTAAACTTGCAAAAGATGAACAATTTTATAGGTTTATTGTCTATTTGCATAAAATGCTTCATTTCTAAAAACAATTTGCATATTTTTGAATTTTTATTTGCATAAAAGTTTTGACCTTAAGACGGTTTAAGAAGTTAATTTAGAACTCTGATTATTCTGTATTTCAGGAGCAAAATTAGAGAAACTAGAAAATATTTTAGGTAGCTCAATCACTTAAAGGGTATTTTCATGTTAATTATTATAGACAAAAATTTAAAAAATATTTGTCTGTTTCAAAACCACCTGAAAAAACCTGAAATAAAGAGTTCGAGCGGCGTTTACATTTTAAAGCCACCTTAATAATAACACTTGAGAGTATAAAACACTTTCGAGATTTTCTTTTAATGTAAATTACCTGAACATTTTCTGGAATCATTTGAGGTTGAACGTTGGGTAATAACAAGACCATGAGACTTTTATCTTCATAAGTGGATTCACACAAAGTGTAGAAGGCCTTTACAGCAGTATCAGGACTTTCATAGGTGATCACCATGGAACCATATTCATAATAAATTGGACCGATTGAGGAAAATCGATTGCCTAATAAACAAGCAGGACACAAACATATACATACATATATATATATATATATCAAGAAAAAATGTCTTTTAGACTAAATACTTGTTGTTGTTGGTGTTCCTGTAATGGTGCACTTACTTTTTCCTAAGAAATCAATGAGGAGTTTCTCGTACTGTCGTTGAGACAAGTTTGGGGGTAAATTGCCCACAAAAAGGGCAATTGTGGGACCGTGTGGATCTTCTCGTTGTTGTAGGTAAAACCTTGTCATTCCCATTTGCCTAATGGAATCCTTCAGAATAGAAAAAAAAAAGAATAACGCAAATGTTCATTACTTAGGAGGATATGTAGGAATATCATTTTCAGTAAGTGTCACATGATGACCACCACTGTGCAAAAACTGAAACATATTATGCATTCATTTCGCTTTGCTTTGAAGTGAAAAATACAATTTAAGTGATTGCAAATTTACTTTTCTAAGGCAGTCATCTACTTTGAAATAAAGATACATGAAAAAAACTTAATATAGTTTAAGTTGAGTTTCTAAACTGCAATTTATGCCAAGTTGCAATTTTGAAAAAAAATTTAAAAAATGCAACTGATTTTGTAAATTCTAAAAATAAATAATAACTGTTTTTTTTTGCATATTTCGTTACAAATACATAAAACCATGGTTGGGAATTTTTTTTATTTATTTTAAAATAATTAAATCAATCGATTAGTTTGGTTATAATCAGAGATTATTATGGTTAGAATCACTAAATTTCATTCAACTCGCGTTTTAATACACGAACTTTTTGTAGCTTTTCTAAGGTCCAAATTGAACCTCAATATAAGCTTGAATTCTCTGTGCAGAAATTCAAAATGGAAAAACACTGTTAGAGGGTAAGTACTGTAGTAGGTTTGTTCTATGTTAAAAACCTATTCTGAGGGTTCAAGTTTAAAGTTTAACTGCTAAGTTTTCTTCTTGAATTTGGGTAAAAATCAGTTCACAATACGTCTTTCAAGTGCAATATGTAATTTATTATACTAACTTTTATGTAAATAAAATAATATATTAATTCTAAGTACACTTTTGATCATAATCATTTTTATAATTCAAAATAATTCATATTAATCGCGATTACAATCACTTTAATCAAATGATTATAATCATTCCACAATTCTCATGGAACCCCTTTTTTCATAAACACAGGAAACTTTCAAATAATAGATTTGCCAATTTTGGAGATTTTACATGAAATAGGCATAAAGGCATAATTCTAATATTTTTAATTTTGAAAACTTGAAAAGTTGCATTATAGTTGCATATCACAAGTAATATATCAACGAATTTCTTCCACAATCAAAGGAATAGTCACATATTTTGTAAATCAATAATTGTTTTGAAATTACCCTGCAAGCAGCGGAAAGGGCCTATGATAAAGGGACAATTTAGTCCAGAAACTGTATAAGAAACGCACCGTCACAATTAATTTATTAGCACACATACACACCATACACCATTCTCCAATGAAAATGTAAAAATTAGATAGAAAAGCAGCACTTATATATTTATATGCTTTGTCAAAATCACGCTAGCATGAATTCTCACAAAATACAATTTCCATCACACACAACATTCACAGGAAGTTAAAAACATACTAAACGAATAAAACATTGAAGCAACTTTTTCAGTTTAATAAGTTTCACAATTTTATCCTCGAATCCCGCGAATCTTGAAAAAGATTCGAGATTCGAAAACTCGAATCTTGGCGCTTTTTTCGTCTTTCGAATCCTAACCTTAAAAAAAATTAAAACTTTGGTAAAATTAGTTTTAACTCCATTGATGTCCAATAGACGCGTTCACTAACAAAAAAACGGCGATTGTTGCAATTTCGGTGGTATCCGGATCATCAATTTTATATTGTGGCGACCCTGAGTGCCACACTTGTTTTTTATTATTAATAATTTAATATTTAATATTATTTCATTTATTTGTATTTTTGTAATGAATAATATAGGATTCTTCTATGAACGATTCGAGATTCGTGAGATTCGAGAACCTTTTAGGATTCGGATTCGGATTCGGATTAGAGAAAATTTAGGATTTGTCCCACCTCTAATATAAATCTTACCTTTCCAACTAATTTAAGAATTTCCCAAGGTTTTTCTGTCCGTTCCATTACCCGTTCCACAACAGCTTAACAAATAAACATCACAATTACTTTGAATCAATCAATCAATTGAGAAAAATAACTATTCAATAAAATGTACCTCCTTTATCCAGTGTGACTTCGCTGATGCGATACCTCTGAGGATTTCGATCGTCAAGAACAAATTTATCAGCTGCTAATTCAATGACACCTTCGACTGTCGTGTCCGTCATCACTGGGATCGCTTTATACGTTTCATTCAATCTTAACAATCACCAACATAATTAATAGGGCTCGGATTTTTATGCAATATCAAGCAAATATTTCACAATTTGTGACTCAAGTGCCAATTAGGGCATCTGCAATTCTGCTTTTTTCTAATCAAAAATGCTGGTTAGAGGCTTTACTATCAGTTGCCAACTAGAGTTCTTTCCTCTAACCATGTGTTTTTGATTGAACAAACCATAATTGTTAGTTGATCTAAACAGTATTGTTACTTCACAATTGGCCCTTGGGCCACCCACACATTGAGAAACATTTGCTTGTTATTGCATAACATGTCAGAACTTTACTTTGGCGGTGGCCACAACTGAATACCTTAATTTTCCTGGATAGACTTTAATGTGGCCCCGACTATTATCTTTATCTTTAAACCTAAGGAAGACTGCTGGTCTTTTGCCATCTCGACGTGTGATGTTGAGTAGAGGAGATTGATCCTCGAGTTCTCTTTCTTCGGATGATAAAGCATCGGTGATATAAAAATATTTAGGGTCATCCGTGACGTGGAATGTACGTAAAGCTGCCTCCTAAAATAACATTTGAACAAAAAAGGTTTAACACAAAATTAAAAAACATTTCACCGACTATCGAATTTTTTTTTATCATGTTACCAGAATTTCATATTTGGTGGCAGTTTTTGACACTGTTATGGTGCGAAATACACGACGTTTAACTGACGAATTACCATCGTAAACTTTTAGCACCTCTGCAATTATAAAAGTTGTTGTTATGGAAAAATACTTTTAATTAAATTCTGAAATTTCTTATTATACCATCGTCTTTTTCTCTATCTTTTTCTTTGGTCATAGAATACTCATCAAAATCCTTGCTCTTCAGATCACCACTGGACGAAAATTCTTCCGATATGCTACGAGCTACAAAAAATGAAAAAACATTGGCAAAAATAATTTAGCAGTGTTTTTGCATCTAAAAATACAACAAATCACTACTGAAGGAATTAGATTTTAGTGGTGTCAAAAGAAGTGTGAAAGTTTAGAATCTTAAAACTGGTATCCTCGTAAATATTGGCTCGAGTACATAATAAGGAAAAACAAACAAAAAATAACGAAATAAATCCTCATGCTGTGTCCTGTTCTTCTAAAGTGTTCAAATCTTATGTCTCAACCAATGTTTAGTTCCAACCAAAGTGCCATGTTCCACATCCTTATTAGCTTAGTTGCATGCTCACCGGTTCCCAGTTCTCCTACCAGTGTTCAGTTCTCATGAAGTGCCCTGTTTCCCCACAAAGTATCCAGTTATTTATAAAGTGCCCAGTTCTTTTAAAAGTATCCAGTACCCCACAAGTGCCCAATTCTCATGTCATTTGTTCTTGTAGAAGTGTCATGTTCTCCTAAACGTTCCTGCAAAAGTGTCTTGTTCTTCCAAAAAGTGTATTGTTCTCCTGGAAAAGTTAAATTCTCATTTATCAACCAAAGTCCAGTTTTCAGCCAAAGTCTAGTTTCTGCAGAAGTGTCAGTTTTCCCCAAAAGTATTCAGTTTTCCAAAAGTAAACAGTTCATCAAAAAAGTGCAGTTCCCCAAAATGTTTTTAGTTCTCCAGAAAGTGACCAGTTCTCCCAAAAGTGCCCCATTCTTCCAAAAGTGCCCAGTTCTCCCAAAAGTTTCCAATTCTCCCAAAAGTGTCCAATTTTCTCAAATATGTCCAGTTCTCCAGAAAAGTGTTCAATTCCCATTTCTCGACCAAACATCAATTCGCACCAAAGTGCCGTGTTCTCCACTAGCGTTATGTTTCTTACAAGGTCAGCTCTCAACCAGTCCCTAGTTTTCCTGCCACTGTTAATTTTCCTAAGTACTAGTAATTCTCTTCTAGTTATCCCATTACTGTTCAGTTCCTCATCAGACAACATTTTCAATTCCAACTTCATCAGAACCCAAGCCAGTTTCATCTTGTGATTTACAATACATAAATAATGAATACACACACACAGAGACGTTACGTGACACCATGTCAAACGTTAAAAAATATACTCACGATACTCACGGGACAGTACTACATCCAGATAAAAAATGAAGCAATAAAAAATAAATAGAAAACTTAGAATTTTCTTTTTAAAAAAATCAATCTCAGAACAAAATGAGAAACAATAAAATTAGAAATTCAAATAATTAATCCTTTTTTGTGTTATGATTAGTAATTTATAAATCACGCAGTTAATTTGAGCATAATTAAATTTCTAAAAATATTTTATACAAAAAAATTATTATGTTATTTTAAAGAAACTAACCATCTTTCTTTCTCGTTTGCACACCGATTATTGTTTCCATTGGAACGTCAGTTCTTGGAATGCTAACACAAGAAGGTGGAACCATGATGCTCTCTAAGTTGCCAAAATTACATCCTGAAGAAAGATTTTTGTGGCAGGCAGCATGGGACTAAAAAAAAAGAATTAGAAAACATTTTATACCAGGATGACCACTGGTCAAAAATAAATGTAAAAAACACAATATTATCCAACTTACGGTGATGCCACACCATTCACATCTCATTCCAGCTAAACACTCTGCTGACCAACACGTTTTCTTGCACAACAAACACTTTGAATTGCCGGGAAGATTTCCTTCTCGCCAATGGTGAATGTGATTAACATTTAGCTTAATATCATAATTAGTAAATAATGCATTAAAAAAATAAATTCATGTGAGATCAATTTATGCTTGGATTTTTATGCAATATCAAGCAATTGTTTCTAAATTTGTTGACAAATTGCCAATGATGAAGTAATCATAATCATTAAAGCAACTGCAATTATGCTTTTTCTAATTAAACAAACTGGTTAGAGGCTAGATGTGCTGTTAGTTACTATCAGTTGTCAACTAGAGTTCTCTTTGTTTGAGAAAAAAAGAGCATAATCATTGGTTTACTTCACAAAATTTGGCTCTTCGGTCACAAATTGAGAAACATTTGCTTGATATTGCATAAAAATCTACGCTCTAGACATCATCATTTGAAATAAAAACAAAATTACCACTTCTTTATCTGGGACATAAGTGGCACACGACTTGCAATCTGCCACTGCAAAATCTTGACAATCCATGTGGACGTAATACTCACAGACTAAAACAATAATTTTTAACAAATTATAATCACATTTTATATTTAAAATTAAGTTTAAAATCAAAAACTTACTTTCACATCTTAATGCTGAGCTATCTTCTATCCTCTTTCTACAGACGTTGCAAAATTTTCGTTTGAAATGGGCAGGTTCTGACCAACAATGAGCTACTGGATTCTAAAAATACATTAATAAAAGTTGACCAATTTAAATAAAATTATTTAATATAACATGTAATGCAAGAAATGTCGTCAAAAACGTTAATTACACATACGTCAAAACAAACAGAAATAAAAATTTAGAATTTCTGTTACATTTCTGCTTTCCTTCGCGTTTTAGAATTCTCGCACATTACCGTACATTAGAAAACATTTTAATGATATTTTTGCATTTATAAGAAAAGGGAAGAATGAACAGAAGAAGGAGCCATAAAGATTAGTGCTACTGAAAGATAAATAGAATGAAATACCGTAAAATCTCACGTATAATATACACTCGTGTGTAATACGTATGCTTAATTTAGCCCAAAGTTTTCTGGCAATTTTACCGAAAATGACATATTCTTAGTACTCGCGTATAATACGACCCGTGTTTTAGAGGGCAAAAATGAGTAAACATTGAGCGTATTATACGCGTGATTTTACGGTAATTTAAATTGGAGAAATTACGTTTCTCAGTCGAATTTGTTTTCTGCATGTGTGATCTAGGCTTTACTATTTAATATGTTGAACTTCTTTTGCAGATACAGTCACAAATCAGCCAATAGAAAATGATCAAACTACACAAAATACCAAGTGACACACGTAAAACTATAAAAGTTATAAATTTTAAATTCCTTCTAAAATATTGAAATTTAATTTTTAAAATAAAGCAAAGTAAATGTTCAGCAATTAATAAATTTATGAATTTTTTAAAGATATTTTTTTTTTTGGAATATGAAATAAAAAAATGAGCTAAAGTAAAAAATAAAAAAAGATAGAAAGATCTTAGATTTTAAAAAATCGGTTTTGAAATTCGATAACTTTTATTAATTGCATAGATTTTTTTGCGTCATTGTAAAAATCTATGTCAATATATATTTGACATAAGTCTTAAGTTTCAAATAAGTAGTTTTTATATTTTCTGATATACATTCATATTTAAGTATAATATAAATTCATATTAAGATGGTTGTTGAACAATTGATTTTCAAACTATGATTATTTTGTCTTTCAAGCGCAAATTTAAGATAAACTAGAAAGTATTTTATAAACTAGAACGGGGTAGCTCAATCACTTAAAGGTATTTTCATGTTGATATTTTTTTTTTCAAAATAATAATTAACGTCATTTTCAAACACATGTAAAAAGCTTCTTTTGAAAAAATATCTGTAGACATAAAATGCCCTTAGATGATTGAAGTCCCCTTTCTAGTTTCTCAAAAATTCAAGTTATCTTCATTTTGCACCTGAAAAAACAGAATAATTAAAAGTTCAAAAACCTGTAAAAACTGTGAATAAAATTTAAAACAACAAACAATCTCAGTAAATAATGGAATTTTATAATAATTAATCAGTTTATTTAAGTGGTAAGTCTAAAACTTATAAGCAGAATGAAAAAACAATTAATATTTCAAGATTAATAGATAAATATTTCGTTTAATAAATAAATCTGCAAATTGTTGTCTATAAAAAGAACATAATGAGGTTGACAGTGATTTGTCTGGTGGCCTCTTTAATGTACATGTGTGTGACATAGGTAAAAGCAGAGATAACATCACATTTGGCCTCCACCCCAATAATAATAATAACAATAAGATGACCACAAAAAAGGGCTAAAAACACACTTCAGAAAAAAAGAGAGACAGTGTGTGAAAAAGAGGATAAATCTCCTATTGTATTCAATATATATTTATTGAAACACTTGTTTTTTTTTCACTTTGACAATATCTTATTTTCAATACTAATTCATCTGTGTTTTTAAATGAGACAAAATAATAATGATATTTTATTAGGTATATATATATCCTCTTTTTTTGTGTATGTGTGCTGGATCCCCTGCATCCAATAAATGGCGCCTTCTATAGCTAATCAATGGTTTCTCCTTGATGTCTAGGCCTGTGACGCCCTCTTATCTCTCTCTCTCTCTCACTCTCTCTATCTTTCTATTTCTCCCTTTATAATTCGTCATCACATCTAGGGCCCCCCTCCTCCTCCTCCTCCTCCTCCTCCTCCATCCTTCCCTTTTAGACCACAATGAGATTTTCCATGAATAGAAATAAGCAGGATGTACCCAAAACTGCTTCTGCAAAGAAAAAATGAAAACTAGAAGAAACCTTCTAGTAAAGAAGAGAAGCAAACAAGACACAAGATATTTTTGCAGTTTATATGAGTTTAAAATGCAAGGAGGTGATGTGTTTCTAGCCAGAATGATGCTCTAGGAGAAGAATGATATCCAAACTATAAAAGCTTCAGAATATTGTTACAAGTGATGATGGCTTCAATGAGAACATCACTGTTATGCGTCATCATAGCAATGGCTACCAAAAAAAATGAAAAATTAACAGATCCTCTTCTTCTTCTTCTTCTTCTCCACACACACACATACACACACACAAAATAAAGTAAAATCATTGTATTTTTTAAATGAAAATAATGTAAAATAACAGCTAAATTGTGACATTGTTGTCTTGTGTCCTACTGCAATCTATTGGACTTTCCATTTAAGCAGTTAGAAATTAGTATTTTTTATAAAAAAAAAACAAATACTAGAATACTACTCTATAAAAAAATTGAATATATTCTAGTATTTTAATACAAATATTAAAATATAACAGCAGAGTTGTGAGAGAAAACAGACTAATACACTGTTTCTAAAATATAAAATACAGCTAAAGCACGCAAATTCAATACACAATTCAAATTACTTTAATGATAATTTAATGGTAGTATTTTTTATTTTGCACTTGAAATACATGTTTAAACATTTTGTATTTTATATTTCAGATGATGTATTTTAGACTGCTGTGACTGGAGTACTTTTATACACAGTCGTGAGCCATATAAAATAATAAAAGATCTGAGATATCATTTATTATGGCAGACTTTACTTCGAAATGACATTACAGTGGAAACCGTTTTAACACGAAATAGTAGGGATCGAAACATTTTTTTTTGTGTTAAAGAAATGGGACTACACAAGCTGGCTGAAAAATCACTAGAAAATATAAATAAAAATTAAAAATTACAACAATGTCATATAACTTTCCCTCAAAGCGGGAACATAGCGTTTCTGGCAAATACCCTTATAAAGTGAAATTCAGACATATTTCTTTCAGCATATGTGATCTATCTCTTAGAGACTGAATCGAAAATATATTTTGTGTTATCCGATTTTTGTTGTTGTTTTAAGCGGTTTTCACTATATTTTGACTGTGCAATTGGACTCTTGTCTCTCTGTCACAGTCCTTGTTGATTGGCAATGGTTGCTCGCAGTCATTTTTTATTACAAGCTTTTATTTCAGTTGACATGAGACCGTTGTTCCGTTTGCGTTGACTTGTATTTCTAATATTTTAACCAACTGCCCAATAATCTAGAGATAGCTGAAATTTTGCACAAAGCAGCCTCTACTATTTTGACGTGTTAATCTGTCAAATTATGACAGGTCCTCGAAATGACCTCTCCAGGATCCGCCGTTATAGGTAAGGAGGGCGGTTACCTTAAATAACGTATTATTCAAAAACATAAATAAAAGAGCGTGTACCGAAAAACGTAGTTTTTTTTTATAAGAATCAACTATTAATTAATATAAAAATAGTCAAAAACTTTAAATATAGTTCTTGACTATTTTTATATTAATTAATAGTTGATTCTTCTCAAAAGTCACTTAAAATTTTCTTTAAAAAAACTTTTAATAATATTAAAAACCATCTCTTATTTAAAACAATTTATTCATTTTAGAATTAAATAAAAAAAATGGCTGACGTTTTGATTGTATTTACAAAATACAATCGTAATCGTAAATGAAGATGATTGTAAATACAATCGAAACGTCAGCCATTTATTTCTTTATATAATTCTAAAATGAATAAATTGTTTTAAATAAGAAATGGTTTTTAATATTCTTAGTAGTTTTTTTTTATATTTACTAGTTTTAAAATTGCATTTCTAAACCTCAAATTATGGGATTATGCTTAAAACTAATTTTTTTCATATCCTTCTAAAGACATCAAAAGTGAAATTTGAATAATAAGTGTAAAATTACAAACTAAATGCAATTTTTAGCTTAAAAAAACTCTGCAAATTATTAAATACTTCAACAAAACAGAAATAAATGATTTCTTTTTGCATGTTTTTTGACTTGTAGAATTGCAGTAACATTATTCTAAATTAAATCCTAAAAATGATATTAGTCCATCTCAAACTGAAAACAAGAATTGGTTAAAATAAATTATAAAAATGACAAGAAGAAAATAACAAAAATTAAATACTTCACTTTAAACTTGTTTTGTATTTTTTTTTACAAATGTAATCTTACCCTGACAAGTGATGCTGCAATGCTGGCACAAGGTGAAACCACTGTTTTTAGGCAGCGATCATGAACAACAAAGTTGCAAACTATCAAAAATAGAAAAAAAAAAAGAGAAATTAATATGATTAGATGAAAAAAATTACATATATTAATGTAAATATATGATTTTATATGCAAATAAAGCAATAATAATGTTCGAAAAAGATAAAAAGATTAAAAAATGAGGAAAGAGTGAGTTTAGTAAAGAAAATATAAAACATCCTCATTAGAAATTTAGAAAAGTAAAATCTGAGCCCCCTGAAATAGAATTCTTAGTGACATGTGTAAGAACTCCAGGAACACACACATATATATATATATATATATATGTATATGTGTGCCTGGAGTTCTTACAACCGTGACGTCTGAGGCTCTCTCTCTCTCTCTCTCTATATATATATATATAGACCCTCAGACGTCACGGTTGTAAAGAAGAATTCTGCAAATAAGTCAATCATAATAGAGTAGTGTTGACTTAGAGATTACGTCACAAACTCACTTAAAACAATACTCAAACTTGCAAACGTCTTTTATATTAATTTCTTCTTATTTCATAGATCGTATTAATTGTTTATCCAACATATCTTTAAATAGAAAATGCCATGAACTCATTTATTTCTATTTTTAAAAACAAATATTACATCAGTGATGGATAATAATTCAACAGAAAACAGAAAGAAAAAGAAAAAAACACATCAAAAGAATAAACAACTAGTTTAAAAATTAAAGTCTTAAAACTTTACAAAATGGATTAGTCTGAATTTAGTGTTGATATTTATATAATTATAATCCATAATAATAATAATTTTATTGTAGTCAGAGCCGACGAAAGAGGGGAGAAGCCGAGAGAAATTCTCGGGGCCCGTGCAGCCTGCTGGGCCCGGGTCTGGATTCCTTTTATTTTTCTTCTTTTCAAAATCACTAGATTCAGTTTTATTATTTGTGATTTTGTTGCATAAGTTATTTAATCTCTTTGTCGGGGAATCATAATATTTAGTAATACTAGTACGGTAATAACAGTGTTCATAGGTCCGGGGCCCAAAACCCAAATTGATTGCACGCTTGATGTATTTTAGCCGTTGTCACTGATAACAGCTAAAATATACCGAAAAAAGTCTTTGATGATTTTAATTTATATTTTCAAACTCTATATTTTTTTATTATTATATTTATGAATAAATAAGGAACAATTTCTCATCTACACGCAGTTTTTTCTGTCATCGGGCCGGGAATTAATGTTTCCCGGGGTCCGGGCCCGCACTCGGCGGCCTTTAAAAATAACAAAATTTGTATCATTCTGTTATGTTATTTGTGAAAGTATCAATTTCAGTTTTTTTTTGTTTTTGTTTTCACTTAAAATTTGTCAAAAAAAATACCAACTTGAAGTGAAAGACAATAATTCACATTGTTTTTTTTTTTTAAATAATATGAAAATGTTCTTTTAATCTTCTAGTTTCTAACAAACTATCAAACTTGGCTGAAATTTAATTCTAAAATACAAACAAAATGTTGACTAAATTGCCACCCCCCCCAACCCCTCTTTTTTCCGTCTTCAAAAATGTTGCTTAAAATAAAGGTAAGCTTAAAATATAATGTAAGACTATAGTGATTTTGTGAAGAAGATTTAAGTTCAGTTAAAATTCGCTTTGCCTTTAATGTGATTTTAAAGTGTAAACGGGGCCACTCAAAAACTCTTCATTATTCTGCCTTTCAGGTGCAAAATGAAGAGAAACTGGAATGTGTTTTAGAAACTAGAAGGGTAGTTCCATCATAAAAGAGTATTTCCATGTTGATATTTTTCAAAATAAGCTTTTTATGTGAGTTTCAAAATGACCTAACATTAAGCAGATGCTTTTTTTTTTAAATTTTAGTCTATTAAAAGTTTATTTTGAAAGATACTAATTAACAACAACAAAAAACATGAAAATACTTTGAAGTGATTAAGTTATCCTAAAGCACTTTCCAGTTTCTCGTAATTTTGCTCCTGAAAAATAAAAATAATCAGAATTCCAAAATAATAGCTAAATAAATGCTATTTTTTTTAAATATTTGTCTATTAAAAGTTTATTTTGAAAAATATTAACATGAGACCTTTGAAAATGATTACGCTATCCTAAAGCACTTTCTAGTTTCTCGTAATTTTGTTACTGAAAAATGGAATAATCAGAATTCGAACATAATACGACCAATTAGAGACGTTAATTATTGACGTTCATCTTAAAAAGAATTGCGATTTATCTAATATTAACAAAAAAAAATATTATTATAATGCTAATATAATCATCATTTAGTTTCTAAATAAATATCAATTTCATTTTGGAATTTATTTCTAAAATACAAACTTAGAGACAAGTTAATTAATGGCGCTATTGTCTAAAGTGTGTCACACCTAAGATGGATGTTAATAATTAGTAATTACACATTAATTACACATAAAACACCAAAAAAAAACACTGACAATTTAGAGAAACAACATATTTTAGAAATAAATTCCAAAATGAATATGATATTTTTTTAGAAACTAGATGATTATTAATAATATTTTTTTGTGTTATTATTAGACAAATCGCACTTCTTTTTAAGATGAATGTCAATAATTAACTTCTCAAATGGCCATATTTTTTTTTGAATTCTGATTATTCTTATTTTTCAGAAGCAAAACTTACGAGAAACTAGAAAGTGCTTTAGAGTAGCTTAATCAATTCAAACTATTCTCATGTTAAAATCTTTCAAAATAAACTTTTAATAGACAAAAATTTAAAAAAAACAGCGTCTGTTTATAAAATTGGGTCATTTTCAAACTCACATAAAACGATTACTTTTTTAAAAAAATATCAACATAAAAATACTCTTAAATGCCTATTAAATTATTAAGATGGTTTTAAAGTGAAAACGACTCTAGAACTCTGATTAATTTTGTCTTTCAGATGCAAAAAGTGTTTTAAAAACTGGAAGGGTAGCTCAATCACTTAATAATATTTTCATGTTATGTTATCTTTCAAAATAAGCTTTTAAGCAGACTACATTATTAATTTTTGTTTATAAAAAAATATCAACAATGAAAATACTTTTAAGTGATTGGGTTACCATTCTAGTTTCTAAGAACATTTTTTCTAATTTATCTTAAATAATGCCTCTGAAAGATAATCGCATTTAGAAAACCTATCACTAATATAATATTTAAAAACGTCATACACACAAAAAAAAACATAAAAAGGATCTACATGTAGTAGAGACAGAAACATGCGGGGAAAAAAAAGAAATTTCCACGGACTTGGCACCAAAGTCCAATTGAAATGCGCAGAATCAAAGGGACGAATAGAAAAGAAACACATCGAAATTTGCATATCCATATATTATAGTTACTATTACAATGCGCAAACACATAAACTTTTAAATTTTGAAACATGTCCTTCTCAACCTCTAATTCTCAGTCATCTCCTTTATATGGTTAATAATACCAAATAAACAGCTTTAAAAATTACCCCCATCTCTTCAATATTGTTTCTTTATATTTTGCTTTGAAAGTAAGAAAAAAGAAGGAAGGTCTTAAAAAAAAATAAAAAGCTCCCCCTTGCAAACTATACAATAGATTCGCCTCATAACAATATTGCAATGCGGTGAAAATCTCCAAAGGGGGAATCATCATAAATACAACTAAACATCTTCATTTTGCAATTGATACAAAAATTCAAAAATCTAAAGTTTAAATCATTTTTGTAGAGCATTAACCCCCCTCTATATTGAATTGATTTAAACACTTGACAGTTTTACTCTCAATCTAGTCTCAATGAAAATACAATAAAACTCTCAAGACATTTAAAAATAGCAAATTCAATATAAAAAAATACACTCAAAGTAGAAAATTTCAAGCAAAAGAAAAATAAAATATGTTACTATTTTACGAAATAAAAATTTTAATATCAAATTAGAAAGGAAAAAAAAAATAATGCAGTTTTTTTTAAAAAAAATCTTCAATTTAAAAAATCTGTTTACTAGAATCGTTTAATCGCCATCACAAAATGGCAGAAAATGAATATTTATGCCTATATAAAATAATGAAAAAAAAATTGTGTCCACTAGGTGGCACTTTTGTATTCGGCGCGCTTTCAAGTCAGCCATCTTTTTTTTTTTCTCCATATATACTTGCAATAGAAAAATAGTCTAATCTTCATCTATGTATATAGATATATATATATATATATATATATATATATATATATATATATATATATATATATATATATATATATGTATATATATATATATATATATATATATATATATATATATATATATATATATATATATATGTATATATATATATATATATATATATATAGGCCTACATTTCCTATGCAGCATCCATCTCGTCCTCCTCCTCGCCCCTTATTTTCTTCATACTGTTAAAACCCATAGAAACACAGATTTTATTTACAAAACACATTTTTTTTTCTCTCTTCTCTGTCGCTTTCTTTTAATTTTTCATATTTTCTTCTAAACACAAATTCTATCTTTCATTAGGCGGCCATTTTCATTAAATAGAATAATTAAATTGCTTTCATTTGTATAAATATAACCGCAGAAGAAGAAGAAGAAGAAAGGAAAAATGAAAACAAATTCTGACATAAAAAAAACCACAATGAAGAAAGAAAAAAAAAAGAAGAAAAAAATCATCTTTAAGAATAAGATTTTTTTTTCTGAAAAAAAAAAAAATACAAAAATATAAACAAATGAAATAAACAAAACTAGAAGAATAATAAAAAAAAAAGATTTCCTAAATAATTCATTTTAAGAGTGTAAAAAAAATAAATAAAACGCCATTTTAAAAATAGGCTTAAAAATACTATATTAAAATGGATTATTGATTCGAATTTGATCATTAAAAAGGATCTAGATTAATTTTAATGACCCCCCCCCCAAAAAAAAATAACAGTAAAATATTTAATTTCAAAATCTGATCATCAAAAATAAAATATTGACAAGAGACATTACTAGAAAGAAAGAAAAAAAATTAGTGGAGAGATGGAGTAAAGGTTATTGGAGGGTGGATGTAAGAAGGAGAAGCTAAGAAAAAGGGGAGAGGGAGGAAGAGGGTTGAGGGGTTAAATTAATTTCTTACCTTCACAAATATATCCTTGACCAATGAGGCCCCACAACATATCCGTACAATGATGGCAATAAGTTGGCTTGTGAAATGTTTTCTTTGAAAAAACATGCCCATGACCATAACTCTGTTCTCGATGTGTATCCGACTCATTGGATGACAACTGAGAAGCCATATTGCATTTGGTTCTAAAAGGGCCCTTTTTCCAGAAGGATGAGAAGAGAGAGAGACTAATGCTTAAGACTATATAGGCCTATATAGTTAATGGTACAATCCACTCTCTCTCTCTCTCTTTCTCTCTATCTATCTCTATGGCGTTTTCAGAGAAAGATAGAAAAGAGATGATGATGATGATGATGATAATAATAATGATGATGATGATGATGGCAAAAGCAAAAAGGAGGCCAACCAACCACACAAACACACACTGAAAAAAAAAAACACAAGAGAAAGATAGAGAAGAGATAAAAAAATTATTTCAAAAATTTCTATTTCTCACCACACTTTTTTTCTCTCTCTCTCTCTCACTTTCACTCTATCTCAACAAAACTGAAAACACAGATATTATAATATATATTATATATATATTTTTTTCATCCAGCTAGCTCTCTCTTCTAATGAAGAGGGCCATGTGTTCCACTAGAATCTGTTAGTAGGTCATTTTTATAACACAGTACCATCAATGATGAAAATGTTGGCCATGGTTGGCAACTAAAAACTCACTCTCTCTTTCTCTCTCAGGTCCAAAAACTCACTTCAACTCTCTCTCTCTTTCTGTATTCCTCACTTGCAACTAAAGAGAGAAGAAGAAGAAAAAAATACGCTTCCAAGTGTCTTTTTGGTTGATTTTTTTTTTTTTTTTTCTGCAAAAGCACATAATATGAGACCAGAAAAGCGCTCTCAAAAATCTAGTATTTTATAGAATATAATACAACATACATATATATATATATATAAAACACAGACACGCAGCATCAGCATCATCAAGTATAAATGAAGCTGCTTTTCAGCATCATGCTGAACCAATGGAAAAGCTTGTTACAGATTGGCCTCATGTTCGGCTTCTCCTTCATGCATATACACTTTCATTATACGTCTTATATATATATTATATTAAGAATATATGTATAATATAATGGCTTTCTCTATTACATGTATATATTTTTCTAATTTTTTTAAACTACTTGGAATATGAGAATATTTTTTTTTATCTTCTTCTTCTGCTTAAAAAATTAAAGACATTTTCAGTTTTTAACAGAATGCAATTTTCAATAAACTGCAGCTGTTATGGTCTTTCTGATTGATTATAAATTTATATCTTAAATTATCATGACCACAAAGACAAACACATTCTTAAGAATTCTAAAAAAAAAATTTATAATAAAAACGTCATTGACGAAATTCTTTCATATAGATAAAATATGACTTAGGTAGAGGTCACTGTGCATTCATTGGCTTAAATCTCAATTATAGATGTTATGGGTCAAGCAAAGTCAAAGTTACTGCTAAACTCGTTAATTTTTTATAGGAAATTTCATGTAGTTAATGAATAAGGAGTTTAGCACTAACTTTGACTTAAAAAAATTACTACGAATATGACCCTATAAGCAGATTCAATCAACTTTGAAGTCAAAGATCAATTGAGACTCACCAATACCTTATACAATTTGACCTTCAACTAACTTTGACGTAACTTTTGATAAAAAACGGCTGTAATAATATTAAAATACAGAAAAGCTAGTTCTTCATAATTGAAACTTTTCAAAATATTTTGTTTAAAATCATTTATGCAAAACATAATCAAGAAAACAGTAATTTCAACTTTCCTGACCTAAAAATAAGTCATAAAAACCCATAGAAAATATTAAAATTTTTACAGTTTGATATGCTTTAAAATGTTGAGTGAAAAAGATATTTAGAAATTACTTACCTTGTAAAATAAAATGGATGAGTTTAAGTCAGTTCACTCTCCAAAGTCCAAATAGAAAAGTTGATACCAACACAGCACCTATCATATTTAGAAATTTACTCTCCGATAGTAAAAACAAACATTTATCAGAACCAACCAATTATTTTTTTTTTCTATTTTTGTTGACACATTTCAGAAAAATCTTGATATTGAAAATAAATTTTGAAGTTAAACTGTAACAAAGTAAAAACACAAGAAAATACAAGAAAATTTCTTAATTAAAACATTAATGAGTGATTGAGGGTTAATTCAGTTTAAGTTCCTTTAAAACGCAATTCTCTCTCGGTCAAAACAGGAAGGAAAAATAAATTTCATCATGCTAATTTTATAAAAAAAAATGTCTATTGTTTTGTATGGTAATTTTTTTTAAATAATTGACCCATTCAAATTCTTTTTCTCTACTCTTATTTTGACTCAATGGAAACAGGCAGCTAGAAGAAATTTAAAGGATATTAAATATTTAAAAAGTAAATGAATTTTACTTAATTGAAGCTCCAACAATAAATAAAATTGCAAATAATTAAAACTTACTATGCTTACCAAAAAATGCATCTAAGTTTCTTAAATATTAGCATAGAGTTAGTTATTTTTTTCCAGAAAAACATCCTTATCATCGTTTATAAATAAGGAGCATCATACAAAAGTGACAAGATATGACATTTTTTTTTATTTATCACGTTTATTTTACAAGTGACGAGGGTTATTTTCTGCCTCTACCTCTACCCCCACCTCTTCTAGCACCACCTCCACTATTTCCTCCCCTAAATCCTCCACTTCTTCCTCCACCACTGTTTCCTCCCCTAAATCCTCCGCTTCTTCCTCCCCCTCCTCCTCCTCCTCCTCTACCTCCACCTCTTTTACGGTTCCGTCCCTCTTGCTTTTTTTGCTCGTACTTTTTCTTCGCATCTGTTTTTCTCTTCTTGTAAATTTCTTCCGTCGATTTCAGTTCTCGTCTTAGTGGTTTTGAACCCTTTGACAATTTACTTTTGTTTCGAAAGTATCCTAAATACAAAATAATACAACAACGATTAATTTCAAAATTATACAAAATGACACTTTTAGAATTTAAACTCACTTCCTCTCATGGAATTATTTGATTTTGAACTATCGTTATTTTCATTTTCTGAACCACTGTCATCATCGTTATTTGAGATTTTAGACTTTTTCTGCCATTCTTTATAACTAGTATTAATTATTAAGGAAATTTATTTTGATTTACAATCGGTTTTTTAATGAAATGAGACCGATTAAGGATACATATTTGAACTGTATGAAGCCGGAATCCAAACGCCACTTTCAGTCTTTATCTTCTTGGCCGTTTTCTCGCTGCCACTTAAGTTTTGATATTTCTTTGTTTTACGATCCCTGAAAAAACACAACTCATTTTATAAAATAAAAGTACAGTAAAGTGAAATGCTTTCGTGCCATCGAAATTGACTTCTTCGCTTGTGCATCTGCCCTTCATCGTCCGCAGTAATATCCAGAACAGCACCGTGAATCTCGTCATTAAATGTTGACTTGTCAATTCCTAACCTGTAAAATAATCACTATTAGAATGAATAAAAATAAAACAAGGCCGAGTTTTGTCTAACCCTTTCTCTGAATGGTGATCTTCAGATCTGTAAGGAAGATAATATTCGTTATCTTTGAAATCAGTCCGTTGTTTCTTTTTTCTCCTCTTCTCAATCGTATCTTTGCCACCTTTCTTCGAAGGTGCAATAACTGAAGTAAATGCTTCCTTCAAAACGATTTAATAGCAAATCAGACGTGTTTAACAGAAGACGAAACTCATCTGACGATGAACGTAAAAGTCGATACAACCTCAATATCTTCTTTCTCAGCTGTTAAAAGATCAACTCCACTCGACCGAGCTAAATCATCACTTTCTTTCTCTTCGAATTTCTTCTGTATTTTACTGTGATAATTCACAATGAATTTCGAATGTTTCGCACGAATTCCCTTCATTACAGTTGTTGCAACTGTTTTTGCAGTCGAATTCACCTCAAATATCGTCTTTAAATCAAAATAAAACGATAAAAAGTCAAGTAATATTCACGTGTGATAACTTATGCATTAATACCGCCTGAGGTTTGTAAGACTTCATTTCTACAAGGATTTTTGTTCTCTCACATTCAAGCTGATTATTTAACGAATCTAAAATTTAAAAACAAGTACAAAATTAAAACCATAAAAAACAAAAGAGCGAATATGTGTATGCTTCAAAAAACACACCCAGAAGTGGATGAAATGCTACTTTTATCATTTGTGCATCGTCCTTAACTCGTCGTACTGATTCAGGTGATGCAGCTTCGCGAGATTTCACATAGTGCGAATAAGCATTTTGACAAACACGTTTCATGTTAACCTGCAATTTAGAGTTGATAAATTTGACTAAAAGTTTACACTTAAAGTGAAGGTTACAAGACAAATGCTAATTTACGTATTCTTCATACATATATATCCAAAACAAAATGTGAGCTATTGAGCTACACAATTCAGAATTTGTCCTTTTATACACCTTTGCATTTGTTTCTATTAATGCTCTTAAGAGTCTAAAGACACTCCAGAGTTTCACGTATCATGAGACACAATCAATTTTGCAGTTCCAAAGCTACCCAAATGGTTCTAACAACCAAAAGGTGGCTAGCAAAATGGACCTTTTTAAGATTAATGGTCTTTAACGCTGGGCAGGCAAATAAGCATAATTCAAACGTGTGCAAAAAAAACTCCTTTAAATATTGCAAAAAAAAAAACTGATGTCAATACCCGCCACAACATTCAAGAAGAGATTGCAACTTCAACTATCGTTAAAAATTCCAATTAAAAGCTTTAAAAGTAGCTAGAATTGAGACCATGTTTTCGGACACATCAAATTTCACTTAACATTGCGTCTAATGGATTCAATTTTAATTGATTAGGAAACACACAAACCAAATCGTCGTCACTGCTGTGCCACATTTGTAACTGTTCTTCCTGCTCGTCAATGATACTTTGAGGCACAGATCCAAAAACTCCATTACAATCTACAAACATAATAACAAGAATTCACTTCAAATCTTCCAAAATTTAACTTGGAAATGTCAACCCCGTGTTTACAAACCTCCGTAATTAGAATCAACTTTAGCATAATTCATTGGCTTTCCCAAAAAGAGATGCAAGTCCAACACATACGCCATTTCATCAGGTGAAACGAGTGAAAAAGAATTTCCCCTTCTGCCTGCTCTAGCGACACGACCTAACAAAAATTAAAACTGGTTAAACGATAAGTTACATTTAAAATTAGTCACTCTGTAGTGATCATTTTTTAAGTTCTCACCAACACGATGAACAAATAGCTTGCTTTTTGCCGGAAAGTTTACATTGATAACATTATCGAGCAGAGGAATGTCTATTCCACGTGCCGCTATATCCGTCACCAATAAGACGGAGACTGTCTTTTGGCAAAATGATGCAACGTTTTCTCTACGAGCATCCTGATCCAAACTGCTGTAAATGTAGGTGCACGCAATGTCGGCTTTTTTAAGAACCTTAAGAAACGAAAACTAATTATAGCAGTGTTGTTTTCAAAAGTTAGAAAAGAATCACACATGCGTAATAAAATCCTACTGAATTTCACTGTGTCATATATCTTTCAGATGCAAAAGACCATAGAAATATTTCGATTTTTTATTCTAATTCTAATCTCTGCTGGGTTTTCAGCATGTGCGATACTCCCCTAATTCATTACAAGTACTAATTAAATCAGTGAAAAACTAATTACAATTTGTTTACAATTACAATATTGTTGTTTTCTATGTTTTTCTGATTTGTAATTACAAATCAGAAAAACATAGAAAACAACCAATACAAAACTGATTATCAAGCAGTTTGCGAACAAAAATCTAAGAATAAATTTAATTTGAAAAGAAATTACAAAAAACAATTTAAAGTAATTGTATTTTCATTATAAACGGTAATTAATTAAATTCTAAATTAAATAGTTTCAAAAATAATGTGCTGAATTACTAAATACTTCCCAACAATGACATTTAGATAAATTCAAATTTGCAAGACAGAAATAAATAAATAAAAACAAGTTAACCATTGCTGTATACTCGACATGATGCTTCGTAGCCAAGAAAACAACCGTCATTTCATTCGGATTAACAACATTCCGTAAAAGATCAAGTAATACGGCCATTTTGTCTTCGGAACGACAACTCAAGAATGCCACCTTAAAATAATAGAAATCCCAAACCTCATTTTAAAAAAAAAACCGTTCTTCAAGTTACGTTTAGATAAAAATGATAAAAAAAACTTACTTTAAGATTTTCACTAAGTTTACTTTCAACATCTAAACGAATGAGAACCGGATCATTGAGACCCGCTTTCGCAAAATCGACCAAAAGTTTTGGAAGCGTTGCAGAAAAAAGCAAAGTTTGTCTCACGTCTGGTAAACGTTTAAAGATTTCACGAAGCTGTTCTTGAAACCCCATTTCAAAGAGCCTTTTTTGTTTTAAAAACAATGTCAATATAAAAACGACTGACGAACGAAATCAAAAAATATATATAACAAACCGATCGGCTTCATCGAAAACTACGTATTCGACGCAAGAAAGTTTCAAATTCATCTCAACTACAACGTGCAAAAAACGTCCTGGTGTTGCAATAATTCTGTGTGAAAATAAATAAACAAGCTCTAAAGTTATCTCGAGAAAAGGTATTTTGTCATCTTTTTTTTTATGTAATTACACGTCAGGATTTTCATGGATGGCAGAGAATTGATCGTCCATACGATCACCGCCAAGAATCGCAACAGCTCTTAATCCAGTGAATTTTCCAATCTTGAAATAGAATGTGAAAGAATCAAATAGCAAATATTTTTTGGTAGATTCGAACTTTTTACTAAGAATTTTTTAAAAAAATATGTTTCCCGAGTTTCGATTTTGAAATTAAGACTATCGTGGGCAACCTTTTATAGAACTCTTTGTTAACTTTATAGAATTTGTGGGCTAAGTGTTTTTTTTTCTGGAATTCTGATAACTTTCGAACACTCCCAAGGCATTTTTTTCAGACATTTTTTTAGTCCGTAGTCTTTATCGACATATCTTAGTATTTTTTTATGTTGAAATTTATACGTTTCTTAGGAGAGATGAAGACTTGTAAAGACTCTTCGACACTTCTGGGGACCTAATTAATACAAATTCACTATCAAATGAACCCCTACTAACAAACATAGATTTAAAACCGATTACAACAAATTTTTACAACAGTTATTTTGTTAATAACATAGTAAAACATACTTCTCTCGTGAACTTCATCGTCTGCAGTGCCAATTCTCTCGTCGGAGACAGAATTAGAGCTCTAGCTCCTCCTGATGCCATTCTAGCCTTCAGCTTTTCAAACATAGGAATGAGAAATGCAGCTGTTTTGCCACTTCCTGTCCTGGCCATTGCCACCACGTCCTTCCCTTCTAACACAACTGGAATACACTTTGAAACAAAATAAACAATTTAAAAAGAACGATCTTAAACAGAACGAGTGACTCAAGTATCCTTGAATTTAAAAATCACTTTGAAACAAACCTTTCTCTGAATTGGAGTTGGAACTTTGTAACCTTTTCTCATGATTCCATTAAAAACGAACTGACTCAAACCTTTAAAGACGAATACAAATTAAAAAAACAATTTGTCACAAAGTTTCTATAGTCAACAATTATATCGTCGTATACCCATTGACTGAAAGCCTCCCGATTTCTTTTTCTTCTTATTTTGTAGCAAAACCAATTTTCTGGTGTCCAGCTCGTCATTTTCTGATTCTTCAGCGGCGTTTTCTCGTTCATTATTTGATTTTGTCTCCATTTTTTAAGTTTTACAACGGTTAAAACTATAATTTAAACGGTAACAATAGTTGTTTACATAAAAGTATTTAAAATAAACGTAGACTTACCGCCAAATTTTCGTAACGTTCACTTTTCTCGGTGAAACAAGACAAGAAACGTGAACCAATCTAGAAACAGACCGATTTCACACATGTGTTCGAAGTTTCATAGCACATTTCATAGTCACTAATGTATTTCATTTTCTCAGCAGCGGCCATCATTAAATATACGGAAGCACCATAGGTTATTATTATATTACAGAAAATAATGTATACAGAAATGTAACCATACTTATAAAAAACATTTCACTAATTTGATGAAAATTAAATAATATAAAAATAAATCAGTCATTTTTGCTAAAAATTCATTTTTAATTAAGATATTCAAGTTTTGTACTAATTAATTCGGTTTGATTAGACTTCCGTACTTCTAAAGTTGACGGCGGCGCAAAAGCAATCAAGCCGATAAACTTTTGCGACATCAATAATGATAAGAAAATATTAAATTAAAATTTACTCGTATATAAAATTATGTAATAAATATTCGTATTTTTATTAGATTTTATTTAAAAGACATATGAGGATAAAAAATAAAGAAAACTTAAAATTAAGTTCGTCGGCTATTTAGACATATGTTAGTGACTATAAATTTGTTGGCGGCTCGCCGATGTCTTTTTCAATGGCTGCATGAAATTTACAAATCGTCAATTATTTCACTTTTTAATTAATTTCTGACGTGATAGGAGGTAAATATCTGCCTTCATTAGTCATTTTTCATACCTTGAAAGAGTTCTTTATTATGTTTGCTGAACGAAAATGATGTAAATAAGCTAGAAACTTGGCTAATGTACGTTTCAAACTGAGGCCAGAACCTCAAATTTCAAATGTTTTTTTGGCGTTTTCTATTAAAAAAAAACATCATCAAGAAAAATTAATATTTACTTTTAAAGGAAATAAAATTATTATCAAAATCTAATCTTGACTTTTACCTGATTGAAAATCTTAATAACCGAATGTTTAATTATGAAAACCGTTGCTACTAAAATTAAGAACCAGGTTAATGACAATATAAAATTCTCTCTCCTTAAAGGGGTTTAAAGTTCACCGTCCTATCGTTAATTACAATTAAGGAAATGGACAGAAGAGGAATAAAGGATCGAAACCCCAATTCTATTCCTCCGAGGTGGCTGCATTGTCCGAGAAAGTCAAATTCCTTAATAAGTGGTCTGTTTTCACCTTTTATCTTCAATACAAGAAAATCGTATTCCAGACTTTCTTTTGGTTCTTTTTTAGGGAAATTCTTAGCTTTCAAGACTCCACTGAGTTCACAATATGACGATCAAGTTCCAGAAGAAAGTCGTTTTCCTCCGTCGATGTTGTTAGCATCGATGAGCAGCTACAAGGTTCTCTTCCTTTTTTCTATACAGCGAAATATCTGACAGAAATCAATAAGTTTTAATAGATCTGAACTAAAAAGTGTCTTTATAATAAACAGGTCAAACTTGGTTTGTGGATTGATTTGTCGTTCACGTCACGATTCTACGACAAAGACGATGTCGAAACGACAGGAGTTAAATACGTAAAGTTACAATGCAGAGGGTAAATTAGAAAACTAATTGGTTCAGTTTTTTATCATCTTTTGAGGGAAAAATTTCTTTGAAAGAGGATCCAAAAAATATAATTAAAAATTAAGAATTTTCATTTATTATTCTAGTTTCAAAGAAATATTTAAATTCTTTCATAAGTTGCTTTTAAAAAAAAGTCTTCTCATCGTTTTGCTACGAAATACCCAATGATTCGTCTTAAGAATGGATTTTCTTTTATCTTTCTAAAAGGCATGGATCGTGTCCTACTGAAGAACAGACCAGAACTTTTATCCAAATCTGCACACAATTCATTGCAAAGAACCCCGAAGAAGTCATAGGCATTGTTTTTTTTTATTACTTATACGTTGTCTTAGGGTTGGAGAAAAAAAAATCATGATTTTATGGAAAATATGTAATAATTTTTTTTCATATCATATTTAATGTTTTAAAATTAATTTCAATTTTTAAGCCGTCTGTTTGCAATTTTGTTATCATGAATTAGATTAATTATGGGGGCTGCACGTGGGGGTCGAAAGTAGTGGAGAGATAGAACCCCTCGAAGACCAACTAACCCCGCGTATTGCATGAAAAGGTGCAGGAAATGCTGATGAGCCCTACTTATGTTTAACAACTTTGTATAAGTTCCACACAAAAAGAAACTTATTAATAATTATTAAAAATATGATATCATAAAATATAATATAATATCATTTAACACACAAATCCCATGATATTGAACAACCCTGGTTATCCAATTAAGTGTAGAAACTCAAAACATCGTTTCTTATTTAGTTGTTTTCCTTTCAAAGGCGTCCACTGTACTCATGGTTTCAATCGATCGGGATTTCTAATCATTGCTTATCTCGTCGAAAATCAGTCTTGGAGGTAATCACAAATGAGAAGAAAAAACTCCTTTCCTTATCTCGTTATAATCGTTATATGTTTGTTTTTGTTAACATTTTGTAAAATGCAGTATCGAAGCTGCTCTGAATGCGTTTTCTCAAGCTAGGCCACCAGGAATCTACAAAGAAGATTACTTAAAAGAATTATTCGTAAGATACGGAGATGTCGAAGATACTCCTCCACCTCCGCCACTTCCAGATTGGTGCAATGGTTTGTAAAAAAAAAAAAAAAGTCTGAAACTAACGAGACACTTGATTCCTTAAAATCGCTTTTATTTTGTTTTTAGAATTCGACGACAGTGTCGATGATGATGGAAACGAAAACAATTCACACGAACAAGCGCCGAGGAGGCGCAAAGAGTACAACAAAAAGGTTAATTACCTTATTGGTTCTTGTTTTGCCGATGTCGACGTTGTTGCTTATCTGTTATCTTTAAAGAATCCGACATTTATGGACGGAATCGAAGGGGTGGAAGTGATTTCTAAACAACCAAAGTTACTTCAGATTCAAAGGAAGTGTCAAAATATGTGCAATTGGAAAAGGTACAAACATTTATCACATTTTTATTGTGAAACGTTAAACAAAGAAAGCCAAAAGTTTTATGCAAATAAAAATTCAAAAATATGAAAATTATTTTTAGAAATTATAAATTTCAAAGAAAAAATAAAACAAAAAAATGCAAAATCAAAACGATTTTTCATTTAATAAATTTTTATGACCAAAAATGTTTTCAAAAATTATGCAATTTGTACATTTTAATTTTGTAAAGTGTAAGCAAACCTCAAAATCTTGATTATTCCTGTCTTTTGGGAGTAAAAATAAGAAACTAGAACGGTAGCTCAATTATGTAAAGTTATAATCATGCTGATCTTTTAAAATCAGCTTTTTATGTCAACTTGAAAATAATCCAATTTTAAACAGACAAGGTTTTTTTTAGTTTCTGTCTATAAAAAGTTTTACTTTGAAAGATATCAAACATGAAAATACTCTGAAGTGATTAAGCTGCCCCTTCTAGTTTCTAACACTTTCAGTTTCTCGTTAACATTCCCGAGACGTAGATTAATCAAAGAGTTTCGGGTAACCCCCTCATTGTTCATTTTATGCAAACTTTTGGCATTATATTAACGAGTGTCTTGTTCCCGTTTTACAGTGTTGGTTTTCCTGGAAGTCAACCAGTATCGATGGACATTAAAAACCTTCGATTACTACACGAAAAACCATATAAAGTCAGTTGGAAAGCTGATGGAACAAGGTACAAAGTGACCCCCCCTTCTCCCCATTGAAGCATATCTCTAAATACGTTCGATCGTAACACAAAAGACAATGCGATTTGTTTCTTGAAAAAAAATAGGTACCTGATGTTAATCGATGGTGAAGATGAAGTTTACTTCATCGATAGAGATAACTGCGTGTTTCAAGTGAGGAACTTGAGATTTCCAAGGCGTAAAATGCCGGATGAACACATAGCAAACACTTTGCTCGATGGAGTGAGTTTATCCGTTTATACTGTAAAGTATAAATCATTACACATATATACATTTTTGTGTCTCGAGTTTGATCAGGTTAATATAATAAACGTTCGAAAAGTTTTGTATTTAATCGTTTTACGTTTTTTGAGAAAGAAACTTGTATAGTAAATTTAGCAAAAAGTTGTTGTTGGAACTAAACTTGTGTGGTAATTGCTTCCATAGGGCGTTTGCAGACGAGCGACTTAGTGGTCGCTATAGACTGCATAAAGTGACCTGTGTGTGGCCAAAACCGCCTACTCGAGTCGACTTTATACGACCACGTTTTGTAGTTCATTCAACTACACTAGGACCACTTTCCCACCATTAGAAGTTGATTTGAATGGTCGGTTTGTGCCGACCACTTCTTGCAGTATTTCTATCACTACCGCTACAAGTCGCTCATCTGTGAATGAACTTAAAATAACTTGTCTTTTTTAAAAAAAAACGACACTCAACAGCCAAGAAAACTTTGGTTTGGATAAAAAATCCAGTTCCTTTAGCTCAAAAGTACAGAAAACAATTTCGATTGGTTATTTTGCGCTTCAGGAGCACCAGAAATTCAGAGTCTGTTAGAAACTAGAACGGTAGCTCAATCACTTAATTGTAGTTTCATTTTGATATCTTTCAAAATGAACTTTTCTGTTATTTTTAAAAATGACCTAAGCTTAAACAAAAGATATTTTATTTTTTGCCTACAAAAGTTTTGTTGAATAATGATACCAACATGCAAATACTATTGAGTGAATTAGTTACCGTTCTAGTTTATAACACACTTTCAACTTCTTCTTTAGTGTTGCTGTTCTGAAAACACAGAATAACCAGAGTTTGAAAATCGATTTCGTAAAACATTTAATATTTTCATGTCGATATCTTTCAAAACAAAATATCCTTGTAATATCCTTTAAGTGATTGAGCTACCCTTCTAGTTTTCTAAAACACTTTCAAGTTTTTCTTAATTTTGCTTCCGAAAGACAACAACGAAAACAACTAAACATTTTTTTAAAAAAAACTTAACCAACTGTTTTTCTATAGGAAATGGTCATCGACAAAGTCAGTGGCCAACCTGTTCCTCGTTATCTCGTTTACGACATTATAAAATTCGAGGGTCAGGAGGTGGGCCAAGCTGATTTTGACCGACGCATGTTATGCATCAACAAAGAGATTGTCGGTCCACGGAGTCAAGCCGTCCAAGACGGTAAACTGGATCGACGTTTGGAACCGTTTGGTGTCAGAGCTAAGCAATTCTTCGATATTCCTTACACCAAAGAAGTACAACGCTCGAGAATTCATTCCGATCTTATCTAATATTTTCTTTATAAAATCTCTTGATTAAATTTTTAGCTCCTGAGCGATAAATTTACAAAGCAACTGAGTCACGAAATCGATGGTTTGATCTTTCAACCAGCGATCGATGTAAGGCAATTTCTATTATTTTATTGTTTTTATTTTGTAATAATTTATTTTAATATTTTATTTAGCCATATTTGCCTGGACGGTGCATGGAAGTTTTAAAATGGAAACCTCCGAGTCTTAATTCTGTTGATTTTAAACTAGGAATCTGCAAAGAACAACGCACAGGGTTCGAAAATTCTTATTTTTTGTTACGATATAGAATGTTTATAGAACGGTACGTCTAAATCCAAAGAGGCGAAACCTTTTCTCTTGTTTCAGAATGATGCCCGAAATGAAAGGTTTTCTTTATGTTGGAAAATTAGAAACTCCGTTTGCCGAATTAAAAGTAACGTGTTTAAAAAAACAGCTGTAATTGTTAAACAAATATAATGGGATTTTGGTTTCTCTGTTTTTGCAGTTGACGAAAGAACTGAAAAAACTAGACAAGAAAATCATAGAATGTAAATACGATGGCGGCCAATGGAAGTTTATGAGGGAAAGAACCGATAAATCGTTTCCGAACAGTTACGACACTGCCATCGGTTAGTTTCTCTAAAGATCGATAAACCTTTACTTCTTGTAATGACAACAGCTTAAGTACCAACTTCTAGCTTAAGGTTCCAAACGTTAGTTTTCTTGGAAAATGTAACTATTTGTAGATACACTTACTTTTCAAATGGAAGTCGGAGAAAGTTAGTTAGTTTTCAAAATAAATACAATTCAGAAAGTAATGGGATGTAAGTTACTTTTAAAACAATAACTAAAGTTGTTAGATCATTTTCTCGAAAGAAGGATAAACTTTTAAAAGTTACTATACGTCACGACATACGTTTGAAAAGGGGGATTAAGTTCCAATTTTCAGATAGAAAATGTTAAATTTCATGGGAAATGTAACTGTTGTGTGTAGAGTTACAGTTACTTTTTCAAAGAAAATTGGAAGAAAAGTTGCAGTTAAATTTAAAAGGGAATATAGTTACAGTAGTGTCTCGATTATCCGAGCTAACGTGGACGAAGAACAGCTCGGATGCAATCAAACTCGGTTAACACAGAAAAGTGTAGTATATGTCGACAACGTTCGCCTCCCCTTAAGGATCTCCCGCATTATTGCCATTAAGGAAAATACGTATGTACTACACGAAAAAGAATATGCAATTACAAAATTGAGTTTATTTAGTGCTTATTACGTACAAAAAATATATAAAAAGACAAACTCGGTTAACACAAAACCTTGGATAATCAGGTCTCGAAATAATCGGGACTCTACTGTACTTTTAAAACAATAACTAAAGTTATTAGGTCAGTTTCTCTAAAGAATGATAAACCTTTAAGGAGGATTAATTTCCAACTTCGAAGTTCAAAATGTTAGTGTCATGGCAAATGTAACTTAGTTACTTTTTCCAAAGAAGCGGGAGAAAACTTGCAGTTAGTTCTCAAAAGAAATACAGTTAAAACTGCATTTAAAACAATAACTAAAGATAAAATTGTCATTCCAAGTTGGAATTTTAAAAGTTTTAAAGAAACAATAAACATAATATGTTTTTTTTTTTATATTAAATGTACACCTAGGTGTTTGCAACAGCATTTCGCATCCGGTAACAAAAGAAAAACTCACAGAATATATTGACAGTTACAGTTGGAAACCAACAAATAAACGACCGCACGACGTAACATTAAACGAACCTGTGTTTAAAAAACCATCATAAATTATTAAAGTTTAAAAATTGACATTTGAGAATTATAAATAAAAGAAAATTCATCCCATTTCACATCATCAAATGAGAGAGAAAGAAATTATTATAAACTTTTGCTTTTCATTTTATGCCAATTTCTTTACTCATCGATTTATTCAGTCGTGTGACGTCACTACATCTATTTCTATAGACGTAATATCATACTGGTGAATAAATCGATGAATAACGGAATTTGCAGGTTTATTCTTTCGGGTTTCTGTTGTATAATATTTTGTATATGTAAATTTTGTTTGCCGTATTTCTGATCTATGATGATCCGAACACTTAAATAAATACTGTATGCATTTTTTTTTTTCATTTTGCGATTTTTACTTTTGAATTTTAAGTCATTTTTTTATTGGATCTCATTAATTACAAGTCGATATTTTAATTATAACTCTTAATATTAAAGAGTTATACTATATTTAGGAATGATAAAAAAAACTTAAATTGTGAAGACGTTTTTGTGTCATATTATGATTATTAGATTATATTTATTATTATTGTTATTTGCCAAATCCGTCCTACAAACCGAGTTCATTTTTAGATAATTTAATAGCTCACAGTCCAAACTTAACAATAAATTTTACCATTTCTTAATATTAAAAAAAAAACTAAAAAAAAAACACAAATCTTCCACTTCATACTAATTAACGATTTACAAAAGTTCTTCCTGTATGTAATGAGTTCTAACATTTTCTTCTTCTATTGTAAATTTAGTTAAAAATCACATTTCATATAGAAAATATATATTTCATTTTTTTTTTGAAAAAAGAAATGTGTTCATTGTTGAGTTTATGTAGATTTCTTATGAGGTATTTGAATCCATCATTTTGACACTTTGTAATTTAATAACTTGTAGAAAAATCGTTTGTTTGTATTGTGATTCTACAGTACAGTGCAGTCAGTTGTTTGTGTAGTATACATATTGGTATGATGATGACGGTGAATGGTGTTTGGTAATAGAACTACTATATTACATAAAAGGTGCGTGTTTGTGTTAACTTAATAGAATGTCAGTTGTTTTGTTTTGCATTGTTCTTTATTGTTCTTGAGAAAAAATATATCTCTTGGCAAAACAATGAAGAACTCTGAAAATAGAGAATTTTTCTTTCTTGAAATTATTTTACCTCTGACAATATACTGTAATTATATTTTAAATAAAATTCAAAACAGTTCAATTTGTTTATTTTCTATTAGGTCTCTATATTATCTATGTAAACAAAAATATACCATTTCTTTAATTTTTTACATTTGTAAAAAAAAATATCTTTTAAAAAAATTATGTAAGCGAAAATTATATATATTATATATTAAAAAAAAAATATATATATATATATATATATATATATATATATATATATATATATATATATATATATATATATATATATATATATATATATATATATATAATGAAAAAATGAAAAAAAGGTTAAAAACCTTTAATATAATACAATATCCCCCATGTAGTGAGATAACATAATAAAATATAAAGTATGAAAAATAAGAAAACTCTACGTCAATGTTTTTAAAGTATGAAAATATTTTTCTGTTCTCAAGTTCTGACGCTTTTTTTATGCTTTAACCTGTTCTGCGCGCCATATTTCATTTTTTTCTTCTTCTATAAAATAAGAAATGAATGGGTTTTGACATTTTGTGGTACCCACAATACACACTTGAGTAAAACCCTCAATATGTAATTATGGCTTGTACTTATTATATGACGTCATATAATTGTACAATAACTTAACTCTTATGAGTAATATTGTCTTTTTTTTGTGTGTATGTGGATATGACTAAAAAAAAGGAAAAATACAGTGCAGTTGTTAGTCATTCAGATCGCTTTTTTTTTAAAAAATTAACACAACCTTATAGTTCAATTTATGTTTTAAAAAGAAAATTATTCAATCGTGATACAACATCGTGAGAGACGATATGGTCATTGACTTTATAACATCTTCACCTCATTCCAACCAACTACCCACCTCCCTTTTTAGCTATTGCCCAAAAAAAAAATGAAAGAGTTGGACCACATAAAATGTTTACATATATAAGGTAGTGCAAGTAGTCAAATCATTAAAGTAATTTAGTTTTATTGGAAAAATTGACATGACTGTGTTGTAATTTCTATACAATTTATCCATGAAAATGGAAGAAAAAATCTGTTATTTTAACCTCATTTTCTTTTAAATCAGGTCATTGTAATTTGTAACAATCTCCACAAGGGATTATACTGTATATATTTTTTTTCAGTTAAGAACTATAATTTTATATTGGACTAGGTTGTTGTATTTTGAGAAGAGAAAAAAAAATATTTATTCAAATAGCATTTATTTTCAAATATTATCTCTTGATATTTCTAAACAGGAAATGAGGTGTGCTTTTTTTAAAAAAAAAGGGAGGTGAAAGACAAGTCTTAAGTTATTTAAAACCCATAAAATTGCGATCCTTGTTTTCAGCAGGAGGTCCCAAAATGCAACTACCGTTGGACCTAAGCCAGATTGGACATGCACCATTTTAAAAATGAATGTGGTGTGGATTGCCAAGTGGTCATTCAGTCAATTGATATATTTATTATTAATTGAATTTTTGTCTCTAAAACTATCAAGAAATAAAGAAATCAGAAATTTAACAAACTGATTCTATCAATAATTATATTAAGTAGAACATTAGGTGAATGTCACAATGTGTAAGCCACACATGTTGAGGCCTCAGTTAATCTATGACTTAAAAGTTGATTGAAAACGGTTGTAAAAGCAATGAACTATTGTAATTTGTTACTTAAATTTTAATACCAATATATGATTCTAAATTTCTAAATTTCTAAAAAAAATTACAAATATTTCAGTTGCTATTGTACCCCATCATTGACAAGTGGACCTTTCCTTTGAGTGAACTCAGTAATAAAACGTCCCGGGGCACAATGGGTCACCCACCCACCAAACTCTTCAAACTTTGCAACCATATAACAAAAGACTTATCTCCTTCTGAGGAAAATATAAGTGGGAGGGGTGGGAAGTTTACTATGGGGTGGGGACGGTGGGGGATTTTTCAGAAATTGCTATACAAGTGTTCCCACCCTCTGGAAAAAAAAGTTGAACTCATAATTCCACAAATATCCTTACTATTTTACCCCATTTGCCCCTTTTTTTGCAAGACCATTTAGTCAAAATCGAATTTTATGTATTTATATATTTAGTAATAATTAATAATTAGCTTCATGATATGACAAAAAAAGTGTGTCTATATTTAAAAAAAAAAGGTGTCAGAATAAATTTAAATAGTAATTATTTTCTTCCAAATGCAAATAAATCAATCATAGAAAAAATAAGAACAATAAATTGTAAACGGTTAATAAATACTTTTCAAATTATGCAATTCACAAACACCAGATAGAAGAGATAAACATCAATTATTAATGTAAAACCTCAAATTAAAATAATTAATTCAGTCAAATTTAATAGGTGACAAATGTTTTTAGACTACAAAAAAATAATAACAAATACATTATATGTAAAATTCTTTCAAATTCACTTATTATTACTGTCATTATGGAACATAACTTCAAATTTCCAATTACTACTTTTATGTTTTATCATCAGTCTCTTTTCACCACGATTTATTTTCTTTGTTACTAGGTTTAAAAAAGAACCAGTTTTTTTTTAGAAATATATAAATAAGCATTTATTATATGTCTTGACTTAGAATATTACTGACTATGAAAGCGTTTTTATTCATATAAAAATATGTATAGTTCCAAAATAAATAATGGTTTGTGAAAAATCTAGATGTTCAAATTATAGCTATGGTCATTTATTATTATTTTATTACCATGTTTTCTATACATGTATACACACATACAGTATGTTTCTAAAGTATCTGAACATTATATAACAAATTTATTATCAACATTTTGTAAAATGACCATATTTTAAACTGCATACACTTCAAAATAATGTAAATTAATCATAATAATAATGAAACTTGTAATTACTCTGATCCTTTTTCATTAAATATCTTTGGAATTTGTGTGTATTATTAATGCTTAATTTTAGACAACTTAAAATTAGTTAAATAATTATTTTCACAAAAAAAAAATTGCTCACAATATTAGAAACTTTATATTGAATATTTTTTTAAGTTGATTTTCAATTATTTCTGTGTATTGCCTATTTGTATATTATTTAATATTTTATATAATGTATTTATTTATTATTATTTATGTTATTATTTATATACTGCATTTTATATTTTTATTATTATTTACGGAGCTCTGTAAAAGACATCAGTTTATTTTTTTTAATTTTACAATCCGTATATACAGATTGTAATCTGAGATTGTAAAATTAAAAAGTAAACTTATGTCCTTTACAGGGCTCAGTAATTATTTGATATTAATTATTATTTATAATTTTAAGTAACTTTACTTTAAATCTGAGTGTTGTGAACTTATGAAACAAGTTTACCAGTAAAGAAAATACACACTATAAATTACTATATTTATTATTTAAATAAAAACTGTTACAGTTAACAGAAAAAAACAAAATTATTTTAAATTTATTATAACATTTTAGACCAAGTGTAAAACAATTTTAAATAATTTACTCTTAAAAGTTTCACGATTAATTTGAAAAAGAAGAAAAAAAATCAAAAATACAGCGTGATAATTTGCATAACAACAATGTAAAAAGTAAATGACATGAACAATGATGAAGTGTTTTTCTTGTGAGCTTATTTTTTTTTATCAAATATGCGAATTATGAAGTAACTTTTTTTTGTGTTCTTTTGTTCAAGAAAATAAAAGAAAGATAGTAGTAACAAAAAATAAAATTGTTCACAGAAAAGTGAAACGGTTGAAATGTCTACAAAAAAGTTATGCATCAAAGAGATATTACCCGCTTCATTTCTCTCATTTTTTTTTACTTTTCAAAAGTTTTACTTGTAACAATGTTCATTCTTTCTACTTATGCACCTGTAAAGAGGCTAATTTTAGGTGGTGGTTCGATGCACCTTGTTCAACAATAACAAAAAAAAAGTTGTAAAACAAGATTGCAATTACAATTGCTGCTGACTAGTTGCGAATAGACAAAAAATGGCCCCACAACCAACCATCACGGTTGTCCAAAAACTATAGATGATGATGGATTTTCTAATATTAAAATTATATTGCAAACGGCGTGTGGTCTAGATATTTTTTTTTAATAGTCAAGCAAGTACACAAATGGGGGCAATCTATGGCTCGCGAGCTTAATTTAACTTAACCAAATTTGGATGCAAATTAGATGCAACTAACATTAAGAAATTTTGTTTTGAGAAAAAAAGAATCCATATAATAAATTTCATGGGGAACGGCCCGGCCCGCTTATAATAAAATCTGAAATTTTTTTTAATATGGGTCAATAAGCATATTTAATAAACATAAATTTTAAAACAGTCAAAAACAAACACATAAAAGTGTAGGAAGGAGAAGAATATATAACCAATTTTATTTATGAGCACCATCAGGAAATTAAACTATTTTTTTATTAGAAATTATTAATTAACTTTTTTTTTCTTCTCCAAAATGTAGCTCATAATTAATCAGAGCTAGGAGGTTCATGCAAACCATTTTTTTGTATAAAAAAACCTCAGAATTCATGCGAAATCCGTTTAGAAACCTGATTCATGTGATACTAATTGTCAAATATATAAATTTAATAATGTCTTTTTTTTTTGCATGTTTCATTTATTTTATGAGGAATGTATATTTTGCGAAAAAAAATTGCAAATAACTGCAGAAACTGGGTGTTTATTTCTCATTTTATTTGTACAATGATTTTTGCATATAGGCTAATACAGTAGAATGTCGATTATTCGAACGTCGATTATCGTAACCATTTTTTTTTTACTTATTCTTATGGACAGGGCCGCAACTAGAGTATAGGATGCCCAGGTGCAATAGTAAAAAAAAATGCCCTCAATGAATATATTTTTGAACATCATTTTAATAACACTCTTCGTGCTTTCTTAGCTGCAAACATGTCGATTACATCATCAAAATTTATTTGTCTGGCAATTTTGTTTTGAATTAAAATTAAATTATTGAAAATAATTATTTCAATTTATATATATTACAAAAAGTATGATGCCGCCCCCTCTGCATGATGCCCGGTGCAACGCACCCATGCCAACCTCCCCCCCTATTTGCGGCCCTGCTTATGGAAATGCTACTTACTTTTCTCCACTTTTTTATTTTGAGTTCGATTATAAGAACTTTCGATTATCAGAACTTGTCATGTCCAACATTAGTTCCAATAATTGACGTTCTAATGCATATTAGAGGATCTAATATCGTCTCTCGACAGTACCGATTTTTTTTACATTTTGGCATTTTGAGCCACCTATATTAACCTGAATAAAACATTTTTATCTTGTGATTAAGAGTTGCCAAAAGTGACAACATGTGTCACCTTCACACGATACTTGTTCAAGTTGTTTCTTAAATTAAGTCGTTATAACTTTACTATTTGTCATCTCAAGATATATAGATTGGGTTATTTAAATGAGTATACCATTTCTTTAAAGTTGGGCACATAAAAAACAGAAACAGATAAGAACAACAGAAAGAAATGAGCCTCCGACTCATTTAAATACTTCCAACTGATAATCTAAGTTTCACTGAAATCAAATTACAACTTATGAAGTTGTAATAAAATTGATTGCTGACTAATAAAATTAATTGCAAATACTTTATATTTCAAATCATTTCATGAACGAATTACTAATTTTACTATAGTTGCCGCACCCATCAGATGAAGCTTGTGACATCAGAGACCAACACTGACGTCACAAGCTACATCTTATATTAAGGCAACTTTAAATTCAAATTTTAATAAGATTATTAGTTCAAGATTTTAGTTTAGGTTTAAATTATTATAATTAGTTCTTTTGAATAGTCATATTAAATTCGTAACTTTGAGAATAATGAAGCATTTTATCATATTTTTGCATTTTATCATTTTATCAAATGGACTGGTAGCTAATTTTGCTAAAACATATTTTCAATATTATATATTATGCATTTTCAATAATATATTTTCAACTTCGTAAAAAAATTTTTTTAAAATCTTTTCTGACTCTGAAGATGACTACAATTGCAGTCAAAACGTCAGCCAGGTCAACTATATGTTGAACTCTTCCTTTGGAAAGTGTAGAAGGGGGGGGGGGAGAAAGAGAGAAAAGTGGGAGGGGGTGAGGGGAAAAGGTTGGAAAGTGTAGAAGGGGAGAGAAAGAGAAAAATGGGAGGGGGTGACTGAAATTGAAATGAGTAAAAAAAGGAAACAAACGACGCGCATGCGCACAATTGCCTGTGAATTTTGCTCCCGTCATTTATGACGGGTTACCCCACTAGTTTAATATAACTATTCAAAAGAACTAATTTTTAATTAATAAATAAATAGCCAAAAACCAAATAATATATTTAGGTTCAATGTGCCAAATATAATATGCACTATAGATATGTTAAAATAATCATCGTGAAGAGAAATAAAAACCATCAAAAGTAGCCATGATGATGTTTCCTGCCATGTAGGCAATGTAATTCAAGTTTACTTTTTAACAGAATGTCGTAATTTTAAAATAGTGACGGCATTATGGAGCTCGGAATTGTATGCAACATTCAGCAAGTGTTTCTCAGGTTGTTGTGGCTCAAGTGCCAATTGTGAAGTACATTAATCATCATTAGAGCAACTGCATTTATGCTTTTTCTAATGAAAAAAAGGCTGGTTAGAGGCTAGATGTCTGGTTACTATCAGTTGTCAACTAGGGTTCAAAGTGTTTTTGATTGAAAAACGCCATAATTATTGGTTGATCTAAACGGGATTTTTACTTCACAATTAAGCTCTTGAGCCACAGATTGAGAAACATTTACTTGATATTTGCATGTAAATCCGAGCCGTAGTGATTATTCATTCATTTAGTCATATTCCATCTATCATATTACATTGTTGGCACTCTAGAAATATTAATTTGTGTTCTTTTATGCCTGTGTGTTTATCTCTATTTTATGTTATATGTTGTGTTGTCTAAAATAACATATCCAATTTTTCAATCTAACACCATTTCGGAACTTTTTGATACAAAACTTAAAAAGAGTGGAAAAATCAGAAAACTTTTTTTTTTCATTCACATTGTGAAAATATTTCTTATCTAGAATAAAAAATTGCACACCTGAGAAGTAATTTTTTTTAAAAAATTAAAAAGGCAATTTTTCACTAATGAGTAATACATTTCGTGTTAACCATTAAACGGTACATGCCATTTTCAAAAGGGATGTTTACATCAGAGGCAATAACCCTTTACTTGACTAATCAAAGCCAGTTCTAAGAACAACTTCTTGAATCTAAGAAGAAAAGAGAGACTACAAAGACACAAAAAGCTTTTTTGAAAGAATACTATGTGTGCCAAGAAAATGATGGAAAAATTGTGGAGGGCTCAAGGGAGGGAGGGGCAGGTCATGTTCAACGCCTCACTGAAGCTTTATAATTTGAATTCAACTTATAAATGGAATGTACTGAACATTGTCAAATTGGCAATTGGCAAAGTTGATGATGATGATGGCCTAAAAATTGATTGCGCTTAAACTTTTACCGATAGATAATTTAAATTTTAAACTAATCATTTGATCAGAAGCGCAAAATCAGTTTTTTTTAAAAGAATAACTAATCACTTCATAATTCTCAGAAAAAAAAACATTGTAAAATTGTAACCGGAATTCCACAAAAGTTATCAAACTTATCAATGAATGAATAAATGAATGAATCATATATATTTATATGCAATCATTTTTCTCTAAACTACTTCTTGTAGCAATTTCAACATCATAAGCGGTTTTGCGCCACCCTAAATTTGTTGCAACAACATTAATTCTACAACAACAAATGCTTATGTTGTGGTAAAACAAGAGTTACAAAAGAAGCCAATGAAAAACAAAAAACAAAAATGGCTGTCGTGTAGCTTCCATGCCACAATGTGCATTGTGGTGCATCAGACTGTATAAATCGCACGTACTTTTATTGCCAATTTATTTGGTAGTGTCCTCAGTTGAAAGTCGAAAGTAATTGTTGTTACAGTGGCACGTTTATAGTATCTGTTGAGCCCCCCCCCCCCTCGGCATCTGGGATTTGGTGGGCCCTGGTGTTTGATAAGTTTTTTTTCATAAATATGCTTTGATTAAAGTTTTGACTTTCAGGGCTCAAAGCGCGCGCCTAGGCCAAAAATCGCCACTGAAAAGTCGGCACAAAATAAAAGCTACCATAAGTTCTTTATAACATAATGCGTGTTTTTTTCTGCACTTGTGGTCGGACCATTCATGACCACTATGGAAGACAAATCCATAATTCAATTATGGATATCTACAATTTAATTGTGAATATTTATCATTAAATTATGCATAACTAAATATGAATTGTAGATATCAATTAATTATGGATAAGCTTATGCATAATTGGACCATTTTTGACATTAAAAAAAGAATCACACATGCTGAAAACCCAATCAGAATAATTAAATAATCCTTTCCACTGAAAAATACATGGCGCTTCTGCTTAAATGCCTTACACAAAGTGAAGTGAGATTTTATTCTGAATGTGTGATCCTTCCCAGCCATTCATAATGGTTCGACCACAAGTGCAGAAAAAGTTAATAAAAATGACAAAATAATAATAAAAAAAGACTAGTTGTGAGCTGACGCAATATTCTCATAAAAAATGTGAAAATTTTACAACTTAAAAGTTTTTCTTCATTTTTTTGTTATTGCTTCTAAAGTGAATTCATAACACACACGTTAATAAGTTGGAATTAAAATAAGTGTGGCAGGTGATACCAATCAGTTCTGTCAACATAAGAAAGAAAGAAAAGAAAAACGGAACATGTGAAAAAGGTAGTTGGTAAAACATCTGTCACATAAAACAAATGCATCAGATAGTGAGGTCCAAATTCAAGAAGAAAACTTATCATTTGAACCTTCAGAAAAGAGTTCCAAACATTGAAAAAACCCCTTAATTTATTGAATGTTCATAAATAGTGGTTCTCCATATGTGAACCTTGATCAGAGAGGGTTCAAAGTGCCTAGTTTCCTTTCTTGAATTTCGGCCCCTTTGAGTCTTGTACTGTATTTAGATGGTTCTCAAAAGTCTTACAAGTGAATCATATCGAAAAAGAAAATGATAACATGTTTAAAATAAGTCATTTTTAATAAATAAAAAAAATGAGGGTAAAGATGTGAATGGACTTGATAAAAATTTAGATTTTTTTTTTGCGCGGGAAATATTTTAAGATATTAAAAAAAAACATTTTTGTCAAGTGTTGAAACTCTTCTTCTATTAAAGTTATATTATTTATAACTGATGCTGTCTGAAGTTCAAAGATTCACTTTTGATTTTCCGTTTGCACAACTTGATTACTAATGTCAATAATAATTTTGTTTGTTTTAAGACAGATATTATTGCCACACATACAAGCCTCCACACACACAACACTTCAATTCAATGATTTATTTCCTCCCTCACACAATATATATATAGAGTCAAGATACTAACTAACTGAACATTCTTTTATTCATCGATTTACATACACGCACAGCACTGTGACGTCAACACACCGCTGAATAATTCGTTAAATAAGAAAATGTGCGTTAATTAAGATGGTTTATGAACAGCTGAATTTCGAACTCATGATTATTTCTTCATATCAAAGTACATACAGTAGCAACATAAATCCAAGAAATTGAAAGTGTGTTAGAAACTAGAATGGTAGCAAAACACCAAAAAAAAAATTAAAAAATATCGTTGTCTTAAAAATTGGGATCATTTTTTTAAGTGATATAAAAAAAAACATATTTTGGAAGATATGAACATGAAAATAACCCTTAAGTACTGTAATTGAACTACCCTTCTAGTTTTTAGAAAACTTTCAAAGTTTCTCTATAATTTTGCATTTTGCCCCTGAAATTCAGAGCCTCGTTACAGAAAGTTAATAAGACTTGTCCTATGACAGTAAATTGCCATAACTAAGTGATAACTTTGTAACAGTCATAAAAACCAATTACAAAAGATTATTTTGACAAATATTGTCATATAACTAACTGCCAATGACTGGTATACAACATAATGTAATAGTCATAAAAAAACAATGTGCATAAGCTGTGACATCATAAGGTATGATTGCCACAATTTTATAACTTTTTTTCTGCAATAAGGCCGGTGATTTCAAGGTTAAAAACCACCTCAAAATAAGGACACTCTTTGGGTTTTTTTTTATTTTATACCAATAAAAGCAAACTATTTCATATACTCACACCCTGTAAAATCTCATACTAAACTTTAAAAAGGCAAAAATATTTTACAAAATGCATGGTCCTTTTTCTTGTTTTAAATTAGACAACCTGTGTCCCGGTCATTGGCCTTTCTGTATAGTGTTACGGTCAACAAAAGGGTAAAGGGCAGGGCGAGGACAAAACATGTGGAATGGGGGGTCCATTGACTAAAATAAAATATTTCTAACCTCCACCCCTAAAAATAGGTTCTATATGATAAAAAATGGAAACAAGAAAACTATTTGAAAAATTCGACCAGGATATTATGTGTTGAAGACAAACAACATGGAAATGAAATTGAAATTCCACACAGAAGTGAAAATAATAATGTTCAATCAACTTAATAATCAGAAGAAAGGGGTTAATTGAATAAAAAGTGGGTGGTGGAAACAAATATACGGATGTGTTATAAACTTAAGATAAAAGAGGGTGGTGAAATTGGGGGTTATCGAAAATGTAGAAGAGAGGGTAACATTTTTTTTTAATATAGCCTTCAACACAGGACCTTATAGGCCCTTAATCCCTCTTCAATCAAAGTGTCCATTGGTCAGTTCAAAAATGTGGGTCCTATAAATAGCCACATCATCAACATTGACCCTTTTAATACATGATTCGTTTTAGAAAGAGGTCATCCTTTAATTTTTGGGTTCTAACATTTTTTTCTCTCCATATTGTCACCAAGAGATAGATGATGATGATGATGATGACCACTGTCCACATCCTACGCCATCTTCAAAGGTCTGGGAGAATATCTACAACTTCTTTTCAGGCATCAACTATATTAAGGCACCAACTTAACCACAGTAAGATTTCTTCTTTTAGAGTATTTGTAAGTTTGTAAAGAAATTATTCTTTCAGAATGTTTTACAGTTATGAAAGTTAAATTTTGCATGTTTTTATTTAAAAAAAAAAGTTAACACAATTTCAAAATAATTTCTGACTCATAAAACTTTCTTCCTTTCTACTTTTAACATGTTAAGTCAAAACTGTTGTTTTCAAGGCACTAGCTGTTTCTAAATTGCGTGCAATAATTTCATTGAAAGAAAAAGAAAAAAAAAATGGCCCTCATGGTCAACATGTATTAAAAATTTAAAACCTCATATACAAAAAGACAGAGAGATAAAAGGTGGGGGAAATGATTGAAAGGAGAGGGTGGGAGGAGATTAAATATAACCGAATGCCATCTGTTGAGCAGATTTAAGTCACATCTTAATGGGATACACAACTTGTTTTTTTGAATTAAAATCTGAACTGTTGTTACTTCCGTTTGTTTTTTCTTTCTAAATAACCACTTTGTAAAAAAAGGTATTTTGTCCATTGAGAGAGTCCCCACTGTCCCTGGCCCTAAAACAACTTTCCAACAGGTTATCCATTACCCCAAAACTTTCTATCAGATCCTGTTTTTCTTACTCCTGTATGAAAAACCGCTTGAGCCTACAAAATTTATTGCGTTTGCTTCTTTGTAAATTTCATTTAAAATTTTTATTTAAAATCAAAGATGGCTGTTTTAGAAGAAAAAAATGGCGGGAAAACGTTAAGTGTTTCAAAAGAAAGCAGTAAATTTAATTTAGTAATTTAAAATGAAAGATGGCTGTTTTAGAAGAAAAAATGGCGGGAAAACGAGAGTAGTAAATTTAATTTAATAATTTAAAATCAAAGATGGCTGTTTTAAAAATGGCGGGAAAACGTTAAATGTTCCAGAAGAAAGCAATGAATGGCCGTTGTAAAAAGTAAAAATAAACTTGACCAACATCAAGTGGGGGTTGAGAGGGGGGTAAAACAATTCCTTTACAGCCCCAACATTTCCCCAATGTTAATAGACACACTAGCCCGTTATTAATTCTTTTGGCACAAGTATTTTATGGGTCCATTATAATAACAGTAAGCCCCTTTGCATCAGTGCTAGTCAAGCCCCCATCAGCCAATAAATTCCATCTTATTTTTTGTTAGGTACTTCTGTATTAGTTAGAGGAACTAAGGGTGAAGGTCTTTTATCTTGACCCACTATTTTTTTTTCTTCTCTCTCCCCTTAAAAACCTTTAAAATCCAATTCATGATTGGTTTCTCTAAAATGAGTTAAAAACATGGAAGGATGGTCATGTGATCAAATTTTGAACCACATCACCAGTTCAGTTAATTTAAAGGGGGGTTTCTCAAGCAATGTGGTCACCGATAGAACATGTGGAGCTGTTTCAAATTTCAGTGGGCTCCAGCCTCCAATGGGGCCCCCCTCACATTTAAAACATAAAGCAATGTTACGAACTGAACCGTTTTATGAAAGTGGTCAGTCACCTTTTTTTTTAAATAACGTTTGCATTTTTTTATTACTATATTGATAAAAAAATTACAAAAAAATCAATTAAGAAGTTCCATTTTGCTATTCCATACAAATTAAATGGCTCTCTTTTTTTTTAATAAAAGCTCCAAATTACTACTGCCTCCTCCCTTTTATGTATAAAATTGCACACTGGACATTTATTAAGAAGATGCGGGTTGCAATTTGAGAAATAGGGGGAGCTTAATAAAAATTAAGCTTTTTTTTCCACCACTCTTCATTTTTTTCTATTGTTGGAAAAATGCCACTTTTAAATTGCTTCTCCTCCATTTTAAAGACATTAACATCTTTAATTAACTCGTAATTAATTCCAACCAGAGCAGAAATTGGAAGAATTTTTTTTTCTTATGAAACGAGGAAATTGGATCCACTCTAACAAAAAAAAAAAAAAGTGAAACTAAAGTTTAAAAATCTCGTTATTATTATTTTAAACTTCAAGCTTTCGATTGTTTCATTTAAAAAAAACTTAAAAAAGACCTGAAGGTCAGATAAGAATTTTTGATAAAAAAGTCGATTTTAAACTATCACTGTTAATTAAAATATTTTAAAATAAAAAAGCTAAAAAAATTATTATTGCTTGACCAAATAGGATCCAGACAATGATATATATATATATTATTAATTTTTACATAATTTTACTTCCCCCTTTTTGTTTTATTTTATAAGTAGACATCCTTGAAATTCAAATAAAAACTTTCAAAATTGATTTCAGTTTCTTATAATATTATAAAGTTCAGAAGAAAAAATCGTGATCTTGAACAAGAGGAGGAGGGAGCAAAGTTTTTAGTCCGGTTTTTTTTTTCAAGAAAAAAAAAAACCATTAAAAATCCTGACAGGCTTGACATCCAGTCAACTTGAAAAAACCAGAAATACACTGAATTATTTTTTGTTTCTTAGAAAAAGTTACTAAAACTTCTTAAATTTCATGTTTTCAACCTTCTTAACCCCATTCTAATTCTATTCTTTACTTTTATTTTTTGTTAATATTAATAAAACTAGAACTTAGAGAAACGATTGAAAAGGAACCCATTTTCAGAGCAAGTTTTTCTTAGGTAGAAGAACACTTAAAATAACCCTTCTTAATCAAGGTTCCGCAATACTGAAAAAAAAACCAGGGTTGATTGACTACAGTTGAAACTTTCAACTTGAAAAGGGGTTTTCTATGTTGGAACCCTAAAACAAACGATTTAAAAGTTCCAAACTAAGAAACTTTTAAATTATTGCTCTGGAGTGTGTCCTTTTCAATTGTCTCTAAATTCTTGTTTTTTTTTATTAATATTACAAAAACGTACTAGTTTAAAATTAAGATTGGGGTTACAAAGGTTGAAAACCTGAAATATAGCAAATTTTAATAACTTTTTAGGAGAAAAACATAATTCAAGAGTTCAAAGTTGAAGTGCTAATTAGTTTCTTCTTGGCATTTGATGAAGTGTTTATGCATTTCCGCTTTTCTCAAAAGTTTTTAAGATGTTTTATATAAATAGCAGATTTTTGAATATTCTGGTTATTCTGGGTTTCAGAACCAATACAAAAGTATATTAGAAACTAGAAGGGTAACCTGAAAAACTTTTAATAGTAATTTCATGTTGATATTTTTCAAAATAATTTTTTTTTAAAATAATTTGTTTAAAGTTAGGTCAATTTCAAACTAACATAAAAAAGCTCATTTTAAAAGATATCAACCTGAAAATAATACCCTTTAATGTGATTGAGCTATCTTTCTAGTCTTAATTTTGCTCCTGAAAGACAGAATAACTAGATTTCGATGGGCGTTTACACTCAATCATCTTAACAGCTCAATAAAAAAAGTATGCATTCACATTGTATTATTGGTAAAGTAATACGAGAAAATTAATTAAACAAAGTTTGCTTTCATAGCATTGTAGTAGTAGTATTGCTCAAACGTTAACGTCTATAAAGTTGTTTAAACAAAAGTTTTAAACTTTTACACAGGGTTCTCTCTCTCTCTCTCTTGCGTGGGAAACAAAAAAAAGTTTCTGTCTTACTTTTCTAAGCTAGTAATTACTATCTTTAAAGAAAGAAACTTAAGAAGAAGAAGAAGAAAAAAAACCGGTTATGGATGAAAACAACAATAAAGCAATGCAAAAGCAGACATTGGGAGAAAAAAAGTTCTTTCTTTTCTGTCATAAAAAGAAAAGCAGCAAACACACACATCATGGTCGTTGCTAGGATACTTTTAAAAATTATTCTTATTTAGTTTTCTTGTTGAACATGCATGCAAATATCAACAAGATATTTCCATATAAAATTCAAAATAAAATAGTAGCGACTAAAATTGCAAAAAAATAAATCCATTTTCAAAGTAACAAAAACCTGACAAAAAAAATACATTTAAAAATTCAGGACTCTTTGTCAGAGAGGCTAGAAGAGAAAAAAATTTTTTTATATGCATTTTATATTTAACAATAGAACAAGAAGTGATTTTCCTGTTCATTACCCATCCAACCATGTTCCACATTATTTTTCTGACTAACTTTCCTGCCACCACAACATCAAAACTTTTATTTCTATCTCTTCAGTTTTAATGCATTAAAAACAATGGATGTTCAACTCAGAAACCCAAAAAGAGCCTCACAATAATAATTATGGCCCCCCTTCCCCCATAATATGGTTTATGAACAGCTGATTTTCGAACTCTCAAGAGCCCATTATTAAGAGAAAACTAGTGTTTTAGAAACTAGAAGAGGTATTGTCGTCCTGCTTAAGGTTTGGATCATTTTCAAACATAAAAAAGTATCAACATGAAAAATACCTTTAAATGAATAAGTTACCCTTCTAGATTCTAAAACACTTTTTTTCTTTCCAATTTCTCTTAATTTTGCACCTGAAAAACAGAATATTCAAGAGTATAGAGAAGAGTTTGTTTTAGCATTTGGCCCGCATTCAATCTAAAAGTTGGCCACGTGTTTTTTTCTTTTCTTCTTAAAAAAAATTACCTGAGTGTGCGAGGCTAAAACTTCTCAAAACTAAGCTTTCAAACATTAGGAGCAAGTTTTTTTTGTGTGCTTTAAAGCTTTGCTTTATCTTTTTCTCTCTCTCCCCCTTTTGTGGGTCACGGTTAAAGCACCCCTTTACCAGTAAATAGTTCTATGTTACTTTTTTTTTTATATATCTTCTTTTTCTTATTCATCTCATTGCAAAAAGATATTAAAAAAGTAACCTGCAAGCCTCAGGCTTTTATATGTATTATTATTATGTACAAACATATTGGCCAAGTTATTTTTTTTTTCTAAAAAAAAAGTTTTAATAAAAACTCCCACAAACTACAATCAAACACAAAACTTTCGAGAAAGAGACTAGTTTTGTTAAGATGGGACAAACATAGACTCCCCCTGTAGGGTTTTTTCTTTTGAAAGAACAGAGAGAGAGAGAGAGAGAGAGGAGGAGGGGGGGGGTCACATTGTGTTTAAAGAAGAAAAAAAGAGGGAGGTGTCAAATTGTTGTTTCGAATGGAAGGAGGGGGCCCACTGGTAAAATTCCATAAGAAAATCCCGCGCTTTTTTTTTCAGTGGCGCCAAAAGTAAAAATTTTGGCGCGAAAACAGAAAAAAAAAGAGGGAGAGAAAGCAAGAAGGGAACAAAAGGACAACTTTTTGTTCATAAAAACGTGTAACTAATTAAGAATTAAAGAGAGAGAGAGGGGAGGGGTCAAGAGGTTTTTCTAATGTACTTGATAAATATCCATATATAGAATTTAAAACTAATGAATATCTCCTTGCATCTTAAAGAGAAAATTTCAATAAGAAAAAAAGTTCGAAAAACTTTCAAGTTCACAATTTCAACATATTTAGTGAACAAAAGACTCGAAAGAGCAAAGATGTATTTTTTTGTGTTTGTTTGTTAAATTTTGAGGGTAAAAACTTCTTTAAAAATTTTTTTTTCTAAGAAGATTGAGGGGTGAAAGAGAGAAAAAGACTTTGAAAAAAAAATGCATAAAAGAAGTTTTGAAAGTTTTCTTCTGATGGTAAAATTGAACTTGGATTTAGAGGCTAGTTTTGACTTGAACAAAAAAACATTTTTTCCTCTTTCTCTCTCTATATATTTTAAAATTTGAATCCGTCCCATTCAAAGAATGGACTGGTTGGTTGAGGTTTTTTTTGTATGATGATGATGATGATGATGGCGTGTAAAATGGGCTCGAGGGCAAAAATGCCTACGTTCATTTTGGTTAGTCGTACACCGATTGGATAGTTTAAAAACTGCATTATAATGATATAGAGAGAGAGAGGGAGGGAGGGGAAAAAAACTTTTTTTCGTTGTTGTTCGGACTCGGTTGGCAAAGTTTTTGAGAGAGAGAGATAGAAGGAAAGAGAAGTCCGCCATTTGGAAATTTTCATTAGAGAGCTGAAGAAGTGAACTGGAGACTAGAAATGGAACTGCTGCTGGCAACCACGGGCTTTTGTTCATTTTTAAAATACACATACACATACATATACACATGCCAACAGATAAGAGAGAGAGAGAAGCAGAAAAGTTTTTTGGAAAGCCAAAACCAAAAACCAGCCATTTTGGATGATGTTTCATGAAAGAACAACTCGGAATTTTTTTTTTTTGTTTCTTAGGGTCCGGTTGTGATTTTTGTGGATTTTATTTTGAAATATGTGTTGTTTTTCTGTCACTTTTTTTTAAAAATGGGTATTTTTTTTTGCCGTTATTTCATCAAGGATTTATTTAATCTCTTGTGGATTTTATTTTGGTTTCTTTTATGGTGGTGGTTGGTGGTTTATATGTTCTACTGAAAACAAAACTTCTGAATTTTGTGTTTTAAAAACTTTTTTTTCTTCTTTCCAAACTTTTAGAAAAGTTTGTAAACTTTTTTTTTTAGCATGTTTTTGTTTAGCAAAAAAATTATATTAATGTAGTTTGGCTTTTATATATATATATATATATATATATATATATATATATATATATATATATATATATATATATAATTTGTGTGATGGGTTTTCTTATTCAAACTCTTTTTTATTTGCTTTTTATTATTTGATCAGAATCAACAAGTTGCTCTTTTGAAGAAAGAAAAAAAATGACGATAATCCGCCATTTTTATATATCATTGTAGGCTTTTGCTTTTATTTCTAAAAAAAACATTTTAAGCTTTTATTTTTGTGTAAAAAAAGACATTATTTTAAACTGAATTTTTGTTAAAACTTTAAAAACTTGTTAAGAGAAAAAGTATCTTAGACAAAAAAAATAGGGTTTAGTTAAAAGAAGGGAAGGGGGAGGGGGGATAAATATTTTATTTGGCGGGAAAACTGCTTTTTTTTTTTGGAGGGAAAACGAAATCAAGGACGCTTACCGGCACCATTTGGATTTTTTTTCGGAATAACTACCAAGATTCAACATTTTTATTGGTTCCTTTTAATTTGGATGATTGTGCTTCTAGTCCATGTATAATTTAATATCATGACTAGATCCACACTCATCCATATTATTTGGAAAATTTCAACATAATTATATAAGAGACAAAAAACTTGATAAAATTCAACATTTTTCATTTTGAAAAAAAAAAGAAGGGGGGGGGGGGGAGAAAAAATTAATTAAAACAAGTTTCTTAACTTTTTTATGTATTTGCTTCATTGTTTTTGTTTTGTAAGTAAAGAAAATATGTATGTAAATTAAGATTTTAATGACATTTATGACTCGAGGGGGGGAGGAGAAGAAGGGGGATGAGAGAGGGTTATCTAAAGTTGCTTATATTCTTATGAGGGATACCACCCCATTCTTCTCCACCCAACCTCCCACCACCCCTTGTTGTTATCTACATAGACTTTAATAGAGAAAAAAAAAACCCGCCATTGAAGTCAGCGAACTGCAAAATCAACTTTTTTTCTCTCTTCACTCTTGGTGTCTTTCAAACAAAGGAGAGAGAGAGAGAATAAAAAAAACCCACAGTCCATTTGCCCTGAGATTTTTCTCATCACAAACTCACCTGACCTTTAATTTATTCTAATATTTTTTTTGTTTTAAAATTTATTATATATTTTTTTTCTTCTAAACTCTCCCCGAATTTATTTAAAATATAAACTCTTCCTTTAGTGTTTGAGACAAAATTCTCCCCTTTCTTGAACAATGGTTATTTGGTTTCTCTCTTACAATTATTGTAAAGAGAGAGAGAAGTGTGACAAAAGAAAAAAGTTTTAAAAGTTTGCAATGTCTTAGTCATTGTGACGTCATTAAATATATATATAAAAAAAGCAGTTCACGCTTCAATTACACCCTAAAGGGTTAATAAATTTCAAAACTCCATCCCTCCCTCCATTTCTTCACTTATGCAAGTTTATGTTTAAGCCTGATAAATAAAAGAATTATTAAAAATATATAAACAAGACGTCTGAAATAAAAGTTTTGAAAAATAATAAATTATCAAAATGTATTTTTGTACTTTTAAATAAAATTCTAAAACGGTTTTTCTATAAATATTTCTTGTTTTCAAAACGGCGGCAGATTAAGCAAGACGGATAACGTGGCGCCATCTAGTGACGAATTCACGCAACTTTTTTGAATGAAGGAATTTCGCCTATTTCTTAGCAATTTCCTGCCAATTATAAACAATGGGATAATTATTCACCTGCAACAAATTGACTGAATTGTACATACTCGGAGAATGTTATCCTGGTAGATGTCTGTATGAATCATCACCGGGTAAACATTCATCCGGGCCTGTCTTTAATAGCCATCTGTATTACCTTCTTCGATCCACCACTAGACGGCGCTTTTTTTTTAACAACCGCGCTTCTACTTACAGCCATCATACCGTGAAAATTTCAATTGTTTCCCGAAATAAAAAGTGCGGGAAATTCACATGTGTTAATTTTTTTTTTTGTGTTATTTAATAAATCTCATACCATAATGTTGTAAAATGACTAATTTTGAATTTTTAGCTGTTTTTTTCTTGCAGGGTTGAGAAAAGCGCAGGATTTTCAAATCAAACACAGCACACTGGTTTAAACCATGTTTAAACTGGGTTTTATGAAGTTAAACTGGAGTTAATAACATCGGACTATTTTTTTATAGTTAGGAGTCAAGAGTTAGCATTGCTATGCTTTCTGCTGAATTCCATTTGTTTTTCAACTTATTTTATTTAGTCAAACTGAAATAATTAAAGCAGAATTTATTCACTTTTATTGATATAATCAATTATCTTAAAAATTAAAAAAATATATAAGTTATGTAATTTTGTTCCATGTTTGCTTTATATTTTCATTTGCATCATTGACACTATTATTTAAAAATATACCTTGTTAAACTTGACACTTGTAAGTTGCAAAATTAACCATTAAAAACCCTGTAAAACACATAAAAACTAATAAAACCCAGGGCTGTTTAAACCACGCGTTTGAAAAACTATACCAAACCTATTTCCTTGAAATAAAAAATATTTTAAACAGGAAGAATTAGCTGAAATATTTAAGACAAAAATTCTTCCTGCTAAAATATTGTCTGCTAAGTCGAAAATTCTTCCTGCAGCTAAAAATATTTTAAAAATTATTTCATCATAAAAAAACTATTATATAAAATCTTTAAATTCACTTTTTCGTCCCAGACAAACTAATATTTGTACCTATTTTCATTTTGTTGAGGTCATGTAAAAATATAAAACATTTTCAAAAAAATAAACTTTGTTGTCTATATTATTAATAACTTACTGAACTTGGTTGTTTTGTTTAGATCTATTTCTTCGAAATATAATTGGTCCTCAGTATGAAAAAAAACCTATTATGTTGTAGACGCCAAAAGTTGCATCCAATTCCAGCTGCAACAAATAAACAATTAAAACAGAACTTTGCCTTTAAAAAAAATTCTTATGACCAAATTTTTTTATAATACAAATAAAAATACTAGCGACATCTAACGACAAGTTATGACACTTTAAACATTAATCAATTATCACTTAGCATTAATATTATTGATATAAATTTCGATTAACTATAATTCATTTTTTTTAAATAAAACAGGCCCAGATTTCTTTTTGTTTTAAAACTTAACACTTGAACTTGAATAGCAATTCATCTTAACCCTTAGAACAGAGTTCCAAGTTTTAACACAGAATAGTCCTGTTCGCTGTTTTGACATAGAACAACCATGTTTAAGATCGATAATCTTAAACAAGGGTTTTCTATGTCATTTGACAACCATTGATTGGTGTACAACGTAATATGACAGGCATAAAATAATAACGCACAAGAAGTGACATTATAAGGTATTAATTATCTGTAATGAGGCCGCCCTTGCTTATATTGTCTTTCAGGAACAAAATAACAATAAATTTGAGTATATTAGAAACTAGAAGGGTAGCTCAATCATTTAAAGGTGAATTCATGTCTTTTTTAAATAAGCTTTTTATGTCAGTTTGAAAATGACTCAACTTTAAGTGGACAATATTTTTAAAAAATTTTGTTTATAAATATGAAAACATGAAAATACTATTCAAGTAATTCAACTTCGAGTCTAGTTTTCAACATAATTCCAATTTTTTCTTAGTGAAGAATCACACATGCTGAATAAAATTACTTTGTAAGGAATTTAACAGAAGCGCCATACATCTTTGAGTGCAAAACACCATAAAAATTGTCTCATTTTTTATTTCTATTTGTTTTGAACGTTTTCTGCTAGTTCTTCAGAGTAGAGCCCCGCATTGAGTAAAAATTTGAAGCCCAGCCCAGCCCACCAGGCCCATGGGCCTTTAATATAAAAATGCCGGCCCATGGGCTTTATGTAGGTCTCTACTTCAGAGCGTGTGATTCTTCCTTAAAGCTAGGGTTTCCTAGAGGGTTTCCTACGATAATTTTGCAACAATTCATCTTTGTATCATGTTTCTGGACAAAGATGAATTATTTCAAAAAGAAACGGTGTCGACTACTCGTCTTCAAACCTCTCCTTTCAGTTCGATCCGAGTATCAAGGAAGTAAGGAACCCGTCACAGTAACGAAACAACGATCGGAAACTGAGGGTTACCACCACCTTTCTGAGGAATTTCATCCCCTTCAGAAAACAACATCTTCAATCCATTGCCATCCATCTCCGTTGTCCATCGAATGATAGCCATTCCATCCAGCAAAAAGCAGATCGTCACGCTCACATATGAGAACGTCTAGTCATCAATTACCGTACTGCTACCTTATGAAACCCTTGCTCCTGAAACGAAGAATGATCAAGAGTTAAAAAAAAAGCTAAGCATAAACCATAAGACAAAATTGAAAATTAAAATTATGCCACCATTTTTGTATTCATAAAACACAACTCCTAGTAATTAAATGTAAATTTCAAAGAAGACTAAACAATTTATTACCATACATTATGATGAAACCAATTAAGACAAATGGAATTGAAAATTAAGTTTGGCAGGCAAATTTTTTTTTAATAAGTCCACTGACTGGATATACATCTATAGGACAATAATTACTTGTTTTTTTTATCTTTTCCAAAATGTAAAACAATTTGATTGAACAAAAAAAAGGAGTTTAAAACTAAACACTAGCATTATTTCCAACAACACTAGCTGAGAATATTTGTTGTTTTTGTGGCACAACTGGCAAAATAGCATACCTTTTTCATTGTGATTATTATAATTTGTTTTTGTTTTTTTTTCACTTTTAATTTAAGATTTTAAAAATTGCAGTAATTTCTTTTTTTTTAAAAAAAGGATACAATACTAGACATTTTTTTAATTATTAGCAAGGGATAAATTTTTCTTAAACAAAAATTACTTGAGTAAAACTAGTAATATTGATGGTGTGAAATCGCTTTTCATGCAAAAAAATGATTTGTGATTTTAGGTGTAAATTCCACTCAATGAAACACCACACCAAAAAAAAAAAAGCCAAATCAAACCAAAAAAAAATGTTATCACAATTGCCAAAAAAATATGGTCTCATCTATAAATGCAATATATATTAATAGCTACTATTTTACTTCACCAGCCATCAAAATAGACAACAAACTGAATTTTTTTTCTTAGAATTTTGAAGGTGTTAATAACTTTGAACTACGAAAATCAACAATTCTTAAAATTCTCTTTTTGAAAAATTTCTGATTTTTTCTTTTTGAGAAATGGACAAAGAAAATTATAAAATTAATATTACAAAAATGAAAATTTTAGAAACTACGTTTGAGTTTATGCCTGATAAACATATTTTTCTTCTCACAACTTATAAAAAAACATTCTTGACACTAAAACCTTTTTTTTATGATTTAGGACAAATGAGACATAATTACAAGAGATATTTGTGATAATTTAAAACTTGCAAATGGCACGATTTGCAGATAGAAAGGGGAGAGAAAAAAAAGGCTGCAATAAAAAACAACACGAAAAAAAATCAACTAAGAAAAAGTATTGTATTTTTTTTAACCACATGACAAGACAAAAAAAAAAAGCAAAATTTTGACCCAACCGAAATTTTGTAATCTATAATTATAAAAGGGCCATAAATTTGGAATATGCAAACCCTTCAATTTTAATTTATTGGTGGAATTCTCAACAGACATCGGGATCGATATGGCTAATTAAGGCTACAGTTTCGAACTTAAAGCTAAGTTAAGCACAAACGGCAATATGGAACCATGACGTCATCAAAACGATGTCACAGATAACACCAAGTATAGCTCTCGCCATCTTCATTCGGTTAACTCACCGCACATGTGGCATTACAGAATAGTGACTTGAAAATGACGTAAAAGCATTGCATTGCGGTGCAAGGCGCCGGCTGTGGCGTCGCTTTGACGCCAGTAATCCAATTGCCTTTTGTACCTAAGACTCCAGTTATGATGTACCATCTAAGTCCAGCGCAAACGGCATACTGACTACAAAATGACATCACAACCAACGCCGTGACGTTATTTTGAAGTCACTATTCCGTATTGTCAGCTTTATTACTTAGTAGTAAGATCGTAACCAACATCTAACTTAGATTAAGTTCATAAATAATAGCCTTAAATTATATAAAAATTGCAAACAAAAAACAATGAAAATAACTTGTAGTGGTCCTATATAATTGATCGTAATTTGGGAGATTTGATAGATATTTATATAAACGTCAACTTAAGTTGGTTTTTTTTTAATAATTTTTTTGGTTCCTTGTTTTGCACACGAAAATGTTTTTCTACAGTTAATATTCCAAATATAATCAAAAAAAAAAGTTTTAATCACGGAAAGGATATTAATCATCCAATTGTAAAAAAACAAAAACAAAACTAAACAATTGTGTAGTTAAGTAAATGGGAAGAGAAAGAAGAAAAACTGAATTTAGCAGCAGGAAAAGAACAGCCAAAAAAATAATAAAACAAAAAAAAAATGAACACAGTGATCAAGAAAAAGAAAGCCGAGAAGGTTTCGGAACGAGTAAACAAAGGTGTACAAATAAACTGCAGTATTTTCTTTCTTCTTATTCTAATATTACACATAAAAATGTCTACATTATTTTTTTTTTGCAGCAGCAGCAGCAGCAGCATCGATAAATTTTTTTTTTGGAACTATAGACACAAACGATCGAATGTCTCGAAAAAGAGGTGAAACTATTTCGAAAACAAAAAAGCAAAACGGGAAGAAAAGTTGCCGAAGTAATTTTTTCTTTTGAAATTTCAGAACTAAACAAAAAAAATGTTTTATATAAAAGACGTTCACTGATTATTAGCAGAGAGTCGAGACATTGCTACTTTTGTTTTGTTTCTTAAAAACGTTTGTTTCTTTGATAATAAGGGAATTTTATTTTTTTTTGGTTTTGCAAGAATAAGAAAAAAAAACTGAATTATTATTAGTGGTTTTTTTTAATGTGACAAAAGTGGACGTCTTTTTGTTGTTTGTTTTAAGAACGAAGAAGAGGATTGATTCACAGAGAGAAAATATGACTTGTCATCACTGGTCGCCGCCTTCTGGTTGTTCGTCTCCATCTCCTTGCGTGTCCGACGTCCACAACTTTAAAAAAAAAAAAACAAGAACAATTTCCCAAATCAGAAATGTATAGATTTCGTTATCATTGTCTTTCGAAAACTGAACTCACCGTAAGGTTATCTCTTAGCAGCTGCATTATTAACGTGCTGTCTTTGTAAGAATCTTCGTTCAAAGTATCGAGCTCGGCTATGGCATCGTCGAACGCCTACATTTGTGGCAACATTTTATATTTTAAAACACAATAAAAAAAATGATAAAATAGCATAAAGAAAACTGGATACTCTTCACTTTTTGATCTTTTTTAAAGAACAAAAACAATTGGATCAATTGGATTTCGATGTTTTTTTTCTTTGGACCACGACGAGAACTTCATTTAAAGACAACATCAAAACCATTAAGTTAATTTGCCAAAATGAATTACCGTAATCATTTTTAAATTACTAATTAACCACATAACTAAGGCAACCAAAAATGCGTTTTCAGTGAAGAGGACCTGGTTAGAAGCTATAGTCAAAGTCATATTAAGAAGGGATAAATTTTGTACCCCACCAGTGGCGACTTTTCACCAAATTTGTATTCCTACGCCATTTGTTTTCCTACTCAAAGGCTTTCCTTTGATCCATTTTTGAAATAAGCAGGGACTACTTTTTGTATTATGCATGTATATAACTTAAAATTGTTGGTGACGTGGCTAAAAACGTCCAGTAGGGGGCAGTCATTTTTTACCCTTTCTTAATATGGCTCGGACTATAGTTACTTCAAAACGAATTTTAAAATTGCAACAGTCATCTTATGTCACTGCTTATGTGATGATACTTTATGACTATCATTCTGTCGTACACCAGTCAATGGCAGTCATACGACAATATATGTCATAATAATTTTGTAATTTGCTTTTGTGACTGTCGCAAGGTTGTAAGCCAGTTATGACAATTTACTACTGTCTTACTTTCTGTAATGAGGCTCCAAGTTCTTTGAAAAATGCAATTTTTCTGGTTGCCTCACAATTTGTGATATTTCATAGAAAGGTTAATTGTAATTACCTTTCTATTGTTAAATGTAATTTTCTCATTACATTTCAAATTCATTTTGCATTACTATTTGAAACTTTGTAATCAAACTATTAATAACTAATTATTTTGAAAACACTGAATGAAAACACTTTCAAAAATTTTTTTTTTTAGAAAAAACACGAGTACCCAAATTCTTTTGCCAATTTGTATAAATCAAGACTTAAAACGCTGACAGTTAGTGACTAAATCAAAGAAATCTTATCAGGGGGTTTTGGTTAGTACTAAGAAAACAATTCAACAGGTAACTTTTGCAACACCACCGCGATAGGTCTCGAGAAAAAAGAATAAGGGATAGAAGTGAGCAAAGAAACGAGAGATCGTGCCCGCAGTGCAGTTCGTGTCTTAAGAAGCCAAACACAAAAGCAGTGAAACGAAAGCTTTTCAAGATGGAACTAAAATAGTACGGTTGCTCAGCAAACGGGTGGTAGAAATGAGTACAAATGCAACGGCAAACGAGTTATAAAAAGGGATTCCAAGAGAAATCAAAATTATAAAGCAGTGTGTGTTATCAAACTAATCGAGAAATTAGAAAAGACTGAAATGGAAGACTCGAGGTGGACATAAGACCAAATTAGAAGTTAGAAATGCAAAAATTAAAGACTTCAAAAGATTAATTTAAACGTGAAACGTAATCTAAAATATTTGTGTTTCCAGAAGCCAAACTTTACATCTGAAGAGAAACAAACTACTTAAGGAACCCAACTAAGAACTTTCCAATGTTCTTTCTACATATCGAAACTCAAGAGCCGAAACATCAGTAATTTATTTTTTTAAAGATGGCTCCAGGAGGGGTTTTAAGTTTTTTTATATAAAAAATTTTTCACAATTTTCTCAATTTTCACATTTATTTGTATTTGAAATCGATATTGTTAACGCCTCTTGAACATTGGTTTTATTCTGTCTTTTGGAAGAAAAAAAATTAAGAAAAGCTTTAATTAAAAATGTTTTAGAAACTAGAAGGGCAACTCGATCAATCAGAGGTATTTTCATGTTACCTCTTGAAAATAAATGCTTTATGGCAAACGAAAACCGTTGATGAAAACTCCAAAAACACAGCATTTTTAAATTACTGCATAAAAGTGCCATTCTGAGTTTTGAAAACGACCTCAATTTTATCATAATCCTGTTCCTCAAAATGTTTCATGTTTTTGCATTCAAAAACCTTTAAAGAACCCACCCCAAACCTTAGTTTTCAATTCCTTGTTAAAACTAAATGCCTCTCTCTAATCTAATCTTCCAAAATCCCTAATTTAAATCCCTGATTTAAATCAGTCCACCACTGATTTAAATCGCGATTTCAATCGATTTTTATTTAGTAAAGTAACTTAAATCAAGATTCGAAATTTTCCTAATTTCTTAGGCCTTGTTTCCATTGGCGTGAAAATTTGAACTTTTTGTAAATTTCAGATTTTCGTCCCAATGGAAACAGGGCTTTATGAAATGAATTTCTTATATTGTTCTTGACAGACAAATAAGCAAATTAGACACCGTCATGAATGAATTTTCAGTTAATAAAAACAATTTCATGAAATTTTATAAAAAAAAATGAATTTAAATCAAATGAATCCAAGATTTCCAATTTTTTTTAAAAAAAACGTGGATTTCTTTCACACTGATCCGATTTTCATGATGAAAATTGTCAAATTTGAGCTTTTTTTCTGACCAAATAGAGCGAAAGAAAAAACTCCCATTATTCTGATAGTTTAAATGATATATACTGTCAATTTTCTTAAAAATCAGTACAAAACTGCAAGAAAACCAAAATTTCCAATTTTGATAGATGCATTAGCTTAATAGTATATGAGAAGGAAATTTCTAAAGAACGACCAGAATAAAAACCACCTAAATAGCTGTAACTGATCGATAAATCGATTCCCAAGGGGGGTTTCTGAACCTCAAAGGATCGAAAACATTTAGGACATCTATAAAAAAATGGGTTTTAACAAATAAGGGTTAAAAAGGTTTCGTAAAGCCGAAATAAAAACACAAAGAACTGCTCGTAAATGGTTTTTGGAACTATCGATTTCGAGGATTATTGTTATGAGGAGGAGGAGGAGGAGGAGGAGGAGAAGAAGAAAAAACATTTTTGTGCCGTAGTTTTAAGGGTGAGCGTTTTTTTTTTCTTATTTCTTGTACTTTAGAATTTTGTTACCTGTTTCGCCAGGTGGCAGGCACGATCTGGCGAATTCAGAATTTCGTAATAAAAGACCGAGAAGTTGAGGGCGAGGCCCAAACGGATTGGATGAGTGGGTTGCATTTTAGCTTTACTGATATCGAAAGCCTCCTGATAAGCTTTCTGAGAATCCTCGATTACACCTGAGAAACGAACACGAGACAAACACGAACGGACACAGAGAAAAAGGAAAATAGAAAAGAAAAAACAAAAAAAACAAAAAGGTCGTTAAAAATGGTTGATCGGATTTCGAAGACTGACCTGTTTGGCTAACTGGCACGCTTTGTCGGGAGAATTCAAGATCTCGTAGTAGAATACTGAAAAATTGAGAGCCAGACCCAATCGTATCGGATGCGTCGGCTGCATCTTTGCTTTACTGATTTCGAACGCATCTTGGTAAGCTTTCTGTGAATCTTCTACGACGGCTAAACGAAACGCCAGGTTAATACTTAAAACACGCAACCAACAGAAGAATCGCAATCGAACTCATTAACTGGACAAAAGTTAGGTCCCATAATAAGAGACCCCGATCTTAAATCCTTCATAGTTAGCATTCATTTTGAAACTAGCTAAGTCAACGGCTCAGAAATTGTTTCATTTACAAAAACAATTCTGAACTAATTTTCAATCTGTTTTTCTTCGATGATTTTCTCATTTAAGACATATTTTATGTAATTTTCAACTTCTAAAGTGGCATTTGTAAAAACCCTTTAAATTGTCGTTACGGTTTCTGTCAGACGAAGCCCCTCGAGTATCGCCACGGTCATTTCAAAAGTGTAGACGCTCCGTACCCATGGAGTGGCGCCACTCCCCACGTCGCGCGCTACATTCCAGCTAGAGCGACTTCAGTCGCCACTCACGTGGTGCCACCGTGTCACAACTAAATTTTGCATCTGTCTACTAAAGTCGCGAATCAAGTGGCTAAACGGCGTGGCGCCACTCGAGTCCCTTCGTCTGACAGACGCCTAACGGTTGGCACGAACAGGCGACTTTTAAGTGTTCGCCAAGGTTGGCGTCTTTCCATAAAAAATACATTGCGACGACAGCCCATCGACCTTCAACTTCATTTTGTCGCCAAAAGGTCTTTCCAAAGTCGCCCGTGTGCCAAGAAACTAAATCAATTTTTTTAATAAAAAAAATTAACGAAAAATCAATTGTGATTGCCAGAAATTCTAATTTAAGATTAAAAATTTGAAAAATATTTTTAAACTGTAACATTATTCATTTTCCGCAGTTTCTTTTAATAGTTTTACTTGAAATGATGGGACATTCAAATCTTGAAAAATATTCGAAAACTCGAATCTTCGCTTTTTTATCTTTCCTAAAAAAAAAAACTGGTAAAATTAGTTTTAACTCCATTGACGTCCAATAGAAGCGTTCAATAACAAAAAGACGGTGATTGTCGCAATTTTGATGAAGTACCCGGATCACCAATGGATCCCCTTGTGGCGAACCTTAGTGCCACACTTGTTTTTATTAATAATTTAATATTTCATTTATTTGTATCTTAATGAATAATATAGGATTCTTATATGAAGGTTTCGAGAACCTTTCAGGATTCGGACCCAAGAAAATTTAGGATTTATCCCACCTCTAGTTTTATTCAATTTAAATTATGATTTTATAATAAATTATTTCAGTCACAAAAAGTGTATTTTGAAATTTTACTGAACTATTTTTAAAACCAATTTTTTCTCCCTTCAAACTGAACCTTTTATGTATTCTTAAAAAAAAAAAAGATCTAGTAGTTACTAAGATCTGACACTAGATGGCGACACAGTCGCGGCTGTTTGAAACGTCAAAATAAACACATGACTCAGTCAGTCAGTCAGTAGAAGTAGTAACCGGTCTTTTTCGGGCATAACTTTTTAATACCATTTTAAGCCATGATATTATTTCGGCAGCATTTTGCAAACAATTCCTCGACTATAAAACGCAAGACCACCAGATAGCAGCACCATATCATCGTAAAACTCAATTTTTTTCCCCCGTGCCCATAAAAACAACCCCCCCCTTAGCCGCCCACACTCCTTCTAGAAACCAAGATTTCTAAGTTTTCAATTATTTCTTGTCTTAAATTCTTGAAATCTGTGCTCGTCCTCCCGCCCCCCCCCCTTTTCTCCACTGTGACACACGTCACCAGAAGCCAATTTTTTTTTTTGGTTGACAGTTGTAATAATAAAAAACGGTTTCGTTTTCTCGTGTTGATTATATACTTACTATTCCTACTTTCACCGGTGGCGACCTCAGCAAGATACCTGTAGTAATCGCCCTTCATCTTCAGGTAGAACACCTTACTCTCTGCGTTACTCGCCTTGGGAATCAAGTACTTATCTAGAAGGCCCTTCAACAACGAAAACAAATAGAAAAAACCAAAACGTTCAATGCAGGGCAACACACGTACGCATGCGCAACAGAAAACAAAAAACCCCGTCAATCATGACGTCGTCACGAGACGGACCGCACGTGCAAAAATGAATGCGTTTCGAAAGCGAGTCAAGAGAAACACGATGAACACCCCTTAGAAAATTATTTTAAGTTTTATATCAAACTAGAATAGCAAACAATTTTCAAAAAATTATCTTTAAAAATAAGTTTATTTTATGTGTTTATTTTTCATCCTGGGCCTGAGGAGCTTTTTTTTTAAACTCAAAATTGTTCAGGAAACACAAGAAAACCGAATCGTTTTTACATAATATTATGTAGAAATAGAAAACCTGGATTTGGAGTGGCTTTTTTTTACTTTGGGGTTTCTTCTACTTAGGAAGGAAGAAAGAAAAACCATTACAGATATCCGATATCCAAAATATGGACATACTGAGTTTTGAAAAAAAAAAAAAAAAACTGTCTTGTAGCGTTTGCCCATTAGAATTAGCAGAGCGCATGCGCATTACCATCTTATCGGTTTATATAGGAAAGTGATTGCAGATTTGCGTTAGCAGCGCCATCTATTGATCACCAATGGAAACTGCCGATGAGACGTTCACTATAGGCTTGGTTAGGTTAGTTTTCCTATATAAACCGGTAAGATAGTAATGCGCATGCGCTCTGCTAATTCTAATGGGCAAACGCTAGTCCTCTGTCTTCACTTTAGTTTTAAATAAATCTTCAAATTCTTTAATTACGTCGACGAAAAAGACTTATAAATGTAGAAGATACCTCTAATTCAGCTAAAGATATCTTAAATTTAATTAAAAGATCTTAACTAATAAAAACCCTTCAACTTGCGATATCTAAAAAATTGAGATATTTGAATTTAAATGCCAACTGACATTTTATTTATCAGTGAAAAATCAAGCGACAGATGGCATTGCAATCGATTAACTGCAAAAGTTCAGTACTAGATGGCATTAAATTTTAGCAAATCTAATTAAAACAGATTATCTGAAATTCATTTACAGAAATATCGCTTATTTTCTCAATAAATATGCCAATCGTATTTCTAAGCTTTAAAAGGTGGGTTTTTAAAATGTAAAACGCCTCTTGAACTCTTGGATTATTTCTCTATTTAAGGTGCAAAAATAAAAATAGAATCTGTTTTAAAAACTAGGTTGATATCTTTCAAAATAAGCTTTTTATGTCAGCTTGAAAAAACCTAAGACATTTAAAAAAAAAACTTATCTAAAAAAAGTTTATTTTAAAAGATAAACATGAAAATACCCTCAAGTAATGGAGCTAATACCCCTTCTAGTATCTAAAACACTCAAGTTTTCTACTCATTTTGTTCTTAAAAGCTAGAATTAATCAAAAATCAGCTTGTTCATATAACCCATCATCATAATGTGTTCAAAAACAGGGGACTTAATGAAACAATTGATAAATCAGTGACGTCACCGATTATTCAGTGAAATTGTGTTCTCACATAAGTGACTAATTGAGTAATCGCACAAAAATATATCTTTTTTTTGCTCCACGAACGACTCGAAGTGGTTTCTTTCTTGCTTTTGGAAACGAAGAAAGTACGTTCTAGAAAAGAGTAGGTCAACAGTTTTTACTCAGAAATAGAATGAATCCGTTTCCAATTTAGAGCAAATGTATAAAAAAAACCCGTGCGACAAAAAAAAAGCGAAAAAAGGAGACTGGAAAGAGAGCGAGAAAAAAGGGCGATGCTCTTCTTCCAGACTCCCGGTGTTTCTTTTTATTTTTCATTAAAGCGTATCTTTTTTTTTCTTCTTCTCCGTCTCCTTATTAAAATAGAAAGATACACAAAAACACGCCTAGAAATCAATTGTTTCTCCTTCATGTTCATCGTTTCATTGCGCCAGGTAAATAAAATAAACTGCAATGAATTCAATGAAGCAGCGACGACACAGCAGCCGCCGCCGCCGCCGCCTCGTTCAGATTACAATTTCTAATGTCACGTTCAAGATCACGGATCGTTCAGAGCAGTTATCCATTAACTCTAATTTAAAAAGGGACCTGCGAATGACGTCATCCAATTTTTTTTATTTCATTTTTTAAGACAAATTCGCATGTCGCCATCTTGTGTCACTTTTAATAAAAATTAGTCCAAATTCCTATCTATAAAAAACCAAAAAAAAAAATGCGTTCTAAATTGAAATTTTACCGCTAAAGCTAACTGCAGATTTAAACGCCACGACCCTAAAAAGTAATTTGCATATAAATGTTCACATGGTCGTTAACGAGTGATGAAAAAGGCGTTTTATCGTCTGAGAAAGAATGAAAAAAAAAAATTCGCGGCATTACAAGACACAAGATGGCCGACTGACCTAATTGCGTCGCATTAACTCATAGAAGACAATAGAGATATCTTCGATGCCACCCACCCTATATTTGTTCTTTTCCTACCTTGGAATCGCCATTCCAACTTTTAATTTCCTTTCCCTCCCTCCTCATTTTATGACCCCGCCTGTCTCCCCTTGAAAAAAAAAACCCGTTAATGAACTCGTCCAACCCATAACAAATAAACGAGTTGATTCATTTGAACGAAAAAGAGGGGGTTGGTTGGGTAGAGTTCGTCTACGATTGACACATAGGTTGACAAAGGATGTTTCTTTCGATCATTACCGCCAAGTCTAGCCTCTAAAAGACTTCCACCGTTTCCAATCAAATAATGATTGCAAATCAATGAAACCAATGATTTTAATTCGATTTTTGACGGAAAACTTCACCGGTATGATAAAAGCAACACCCAATAAATAAAGAACTTGATTCATTTCAGCTACAAAAAAAAAGGGTGTAAGTGGGCGGAGTTCTTATATATATGAATGACACACGTACGACAAAGGGTGCATCCGTTAATCACTATCTGCCATCTAGCCTCTAAACCCACATTTCACTCAAGATAACCATTGAAATGAATGAAAAGAAGGGGTTCATTAGAGGCTAAATGAAAGTCTGCTTCGATATGATATACAGAAACACCCCATAAATAGTAAAACCACCTAAATGGCAATTTTTTTTTCCCAGTATTTTTGATGATAAATGATAAAGATATTTAAATGATTAATGAAAAATAATGATTTTACGACTATTTTCTCTTTCTTACCAAGACATCATAACAGATTTCTCTTAATTCCTTTTCTACTTTTTCTCTGTATTCCTTGGCCATTTGTTGTTTCCGTTCGCTTCCCTCCGTCTTTTGCTCTATGCTCGAAATGACCCTCCATGAGCTACGCCTCGCTCCGACGACATTTTTGTAGGCGACCGAAAGGAGGTTTCGTTCTTCGTTACTCAATTCGACTCCGGTCTCAGTCACTTGTTTCATTGAGGCCGCCATATCGTCGTAACGCTCAGCCTGTTCGGCGAGCTTAGCCCGTTGAACAAGTTCGTCCTTATCCATTATATATATATTTATATTATACGGTGTACGAGGAGTAGTCGTCAGAGGTTACTTGAGGTCGTGGGCTAAAAAATCACCGATGGGAGAAAAAAAAGAACCGAAATAATGTTCTTCTCTCTCAAATGTTCGCACTTAACCCGACACCTAAAAAGCCCCACTGACGATTACCGTAGAAAACTCACAATGGCGGGCACACTAAAACCAATGTACATCCGTTTTCAATCTCACATAAATGTATTCATTCGCCAATAATCTACGATAATACCCTATGACGTCAAAATTCCGTATCTTAAACTTGGGTACTAATATGGCCGTCTACGCTATTGCTTTCCGTTAAATTAAACACCATGTTAGATCAACCCTACATATGCTTTTCGCAATACACTGCGCCACGCATATTACTCAAAAACTGCCGTTGCACGAGGTGAACTCGTGCCGCCTTCTCGTAGCTACCATATCGTCGTCATGACGACATATCCATGAAGCAAGAAGGGTGTAGGACAATGGCGATACCACCATAATATTATAGTGACCTTCCGCCACGTTCATTCACACCTTCTTCGTCAGTACCGCATTCTATGTCACACCCTGTGCTTCAAAAATACGAATAACAACGCATGATCATGTCTACTACTCCTTTCGTGTATCTTACGAAAAAAGAGAAATGGCAACACATCACGTTATATGAAGCATCAACTGGGTGTCTCAACATGGTGTATATAACATTAAAATGCACTTAATTCCCGCCATATGTGGTCACCCTACTCGCAAATTTCTACAGCATGACACATAGCACACCCTTGCTTCTAAATTTCTCAATAAAAAGATTAGCTCATAACATTTATCCCTTTTCTACCCTCAACGATCCGACCATTCTATCGGCGAATTTTCAACATTTATATAACTTTAATCCGTAACACAAACAAGCTAAATAAAACCACAATCACGAAATAAATACATAAAATGAACTTACAATGTACAAGCTGTGAGCAAAATATGAGATATTGGCAAAGATGACAGTGCACTTCTTTCCACGACCGAAACTCCTGTTAAGATTCCTCAGCGCTTCTACGGGGTTCTAATAGTAATCACAGGTGAATGACGTCAGCATCTGTTGTCATGGTTACCGTAAATGGATACCGTCTTAATTTATGCAAATATTAGACGGTTTAGACCTATATTTCGTTTTTAATAAATGTAAAAAAGATGAAAAACATTTTAATGCATTGCCGAAATTGTCAAAACAATGAAAAACTGAGCTTTGAGGTATTTTATTCAATTATTATTGTAAATTTAGTAGCGATGGCGGCGCCGCTGATATCGACAAGGGCATTGTGACGTCATCTATTTTTGCATGTCCCCTCGACCACGTGGTCGATAGTAGTAAAATTTCTATCGTCTTTCGTTGTGTTCGTCGTCAGTTTCGGGACGGTTTTCTAGTATTCTTTTAGCTTTTTCGTTGACGGAAAAGGGTGTAAACATCATTTAACATGCCCAAATCAAGGAGAGATAAGAAGAGTAAAGTTTACATGTGTTTTTAATTGAGATATTCGTACTAAAATGGGTTTCTTTGTACATTAGTTTCATTGACGAATACCAGAAAGAAAGGGTTGGAGCTGAAACAGCATGTCGTTGACGAGGTATATAATCTCATATTCAGATGTTTAAGAACCCTTAAAAAGTGGCTTTTCTTCATCTTTCATAGAGATCGGACATAATACTTTTTATTTTTCGTTTCTATTCGTTCGTTTTGTTTGGTTTTTTGTTTGTTTAGGTTCGACAAAATGTTGATACATACACAAGAATATTCGTGTTTAACATTCAGAACATGAGAAATAACAAGCTAAAAAACGTTCGTGAAGAATGGAAACACAGCCGGTACGTTTGTTCGGCAATTGTAGTATTTTATTTGTATATTTTCAAATGGAAATGTCGGTTTCTGTGTTTCTAGGTTCATGTTCGGTAAGAATCGTGTGATGGCTATTGCATTAGGTCGTACGGAGGCAGAAGAATATCGAGAGAATTTGCACAAAGTTAGCAAATTACTACAAGGACAATGTGGACTCCTTTTTACGAATAGCACCAAAAAGGAAGTTCTCAAGTAAGTTTACGGGGTTTTTTTTTCCTATCTGTTTTATTAAACTTTAAAAATTGCATCGAAAAAAGATTCACGAAGTGTTAATTTATTGTCGAGGCTCTAAATTTGAATAATTACTCTGTAACCAGCTCCGAGGGCCTACATCAAAAGGATAATTTAGTTCAAACGCAAGCAGCATAAGAAATGCCTTGTCAAAGTAACTTGTTATCGTTGTGAATTATAAAAGATCGTTTAATATTTAAGTCGGTTTGCAGTGCGTTTGCTCGTTGTTAATATGACTATTGTTTGTTTCCCTGTAGAATATTAAGCAAGTAATTACACTGAATGATAGCAAATTAAAGAAGAGACATTAACTTTACCAAATAGACACTTTGAATAAATTCTTTTAGGTGAAATGAAGTATATCGCGGTAATGACAACCCACAGTTACAAGTGTCTTAGACAAAAAAGTAACTTGTAACTTGTTTTTGAGTTACAATCACGCCGAAGCAGACACATCTTCAAAATATGATTACAGTTGGTTACTAGAAAGTAAGTGCAATGGACAGCTTCTATTCCGAAACGTCTGTAGTTAAGTTAATATACAGTAGAGCGTCAATTATCGGAACCATTTTTTTTTGCTTATTCTTATGGAAATGCTACTCTAATAGAAATTTGCAATCGTTTTTTTTTTCTGTTCTGCACTTCTTTTTTAATGGAAGTTCGATTATATGAACTTTTGATGATCGGAATTATGCATGTCCAACATTAATTCCAATAATCAACTTTCTACTGTTTTTGTATTTACTTGAAAATAATACATGTAGTTACTGTAGTTCTGACCAAACATTTTGTTATAAATGCGATGTTTAGAAACCAAACAACTACGTAACAAACAATTTGATTTGAAACCTTAAAGCATAATTTTGAGCTTTTTTTTATGTAGGTTTTTATCCATTTATTTATAGTCAGTACATTTTGCATTATTAAAATAATCTTTCAAGTCGTCTCTCGAAAAAAACACTTCAGTATAAGTATTACTATGGTTTCAGTTCGGAACAGATGCTAGGCAACAAATGTTAACCATATATCGAGAATGGAAAGTATTTATGTATAAATATATATATATTTTTGTTAAAAACCCTACTTTTTTTTCATCAAAATTAAAAAATCGGTCATTGAATGCAGCCTGGTAAAATGTAGGTAAAAGAGGGAGAGAGAGGTGTCTATTTACAGGTGCTTTTCTCTATTTTCCCTTCTAACGTCGTCTTTCTCTACCTATTGATTTTGTTTCAAGTTGCTATGGTAATCTGTATGTTGCACTGTCAATACTAATGGCTGCTTCTACTGCTGGCTGTTTACAAAGAATCTTCTTTTCGAAAAAGATTCATTTATCAAAATACTGGGTTGCTTTTTGATTCTTGCGTACAGGTGCATAGGGGGGGGGGGAGGAGGGCCCGGCCCACCATGTCTGTTGCAATTCTTTCTCCTTTCTTTTAAGTTTCATGAAGTTAAAGAACAATGAATTTGCTTTTTGTTGTTGAGAATGTCATTGTCGTATTTTTAGATCCAATCCTTTTGTGCCTGATAGATTAAACGAGCTCTATTAAAAAAAACACACACACTAGGAAAATCAAATGTTTGTCTGTTTCTATCTTATAAATAAATTACAGAATTTAACGAGACTGGTGAATTTCGTGTGTGTGTTCAAGTCTGTTAAATTGCCAGCTTGTTTTAAAGTCGAAGTTTCCTCTCTTAACTTAAACCCATCGCTAACGTTCTAACTATAGTTGTCTGAAATTCACATTTTTAATGGTCGTTAAAACAATACGTGATAGAAGTTCGTAAGACTAGAGCTTAAGTAGACTGGTTATTTAACTTGTTTAAGAAGGGGGAAATTGGAGGTTAGGGTTGAAGTTAATTAATTAGCAATTATTCATGAACTAGATTAAATAAGGGTGTGTGTATTTAACTAAACGAACAGCTGAATTAATTGAAGTGCATCAACTTTAATGATAACAGGGATTTTGTGTGTGTGTCTGCTAAAAAAGTTAATTGAGTGACCCAAAGAAAGGCTTAGATTAATTCGCGGTTGGGTGTTCATTGTATTTTTTTTAACAAATCAATTTATATGACAACAACAACAAACAGTTGACGAAACAATTATTGAATAATTTTTTCTTCATTAGCATAATATATTGAAACCCACCTCTCTCCTCAATATATGCTCAAATTTCTAATGGAGAAAATTATTAATAATTATTTTACCAACTGTTTTATGATGGAAAAAAATTGAACACAATCATAAAATTTCTAGCATCCACCTGTGATTTCAGGTGAGTTATGGAAAATGAAATCCACATTTGGGTTTAAAATGGAAAAAGATTATTGCAAACTCTGGGATCTTTTGGGGTTCCAAAAAAAATGAGTCATAATCTCTTCCAAAATGTACCCACTTATCTCAGTGGGAATACATATATGACTCATTTTAGGGGATTTATTGTGTGGAGGAAAATGTTTATTTCAAACTATTTTAGATAGAGAACAGGGGGTCTAACAAACATTTTGAGAAAAGGGCCACAAAGGAATGTTAAACTTGCTGAGCGGCGGGTTAAACTTTAAAGCCCGGTCCACACGCATCGTTTTGTACAGCGTTTTGCCTGTGCAGGCAAAATTGTGTAAAAAAAAACGTTGCAGTTCTGATGTGTCCACACAGTAGTTTTCAGCTTCGTTTTTACCACTCATTTCCAAAATAGAAGGAACACTGTGCAGGAAGGGGATAACTGAGCTCTCGGTCTCAGTTTTTCGTCACCATGTACAATTACATTCTTCACGCAGTTCACATAATTGCAGTTTTCCTGTCCACACACACAACGGCTTGCTTGCAACGTCGTGAACTGCGCAGGCAAAACGTTGCGTTTGGGGACATGCTTTATCAAAACCCGACTTAACTAAGAGTTATGTTCGGTAAACCTTTACGTAAATCGGATTTTACCCATCGTCGCCCGTTCATCACATGCTATTACGTGTATTCGGTAGTACATTAACATGTTTCGAAGGTTATTTCCGTTAGTTTCGCACATGGGATGCACATACACAAATTAAATTTCCATATGTGATTAATAATTATTTATGCATAATAATTCATTACAGTATAGACACAAAACTATAATTTAAATAAGAAAAATGGTAGAAAAAGATTTTTAATGAGAAAAATCAAGGATATTTTTTTTTAGATATTTGAATGCGTTCAATTTCTAAGCTCTTTAGAAGCTCCTCGAGGAGCTTTTGCTATCTATGAAGCTCCATTTATGTAAAAATGACGTGTCGTATTTTCCAAAAGCGCTTTGAAACTGAACGCACCCATAGATGTTAAATAAAATATTAGCATTTGGACATAAAATCCTTTTGCGGACCGAATCCGACTCGTGGACTGTAGTTCGGGAACTTTAGAAATAAAAGAACATGTCCACATTAATTATCGAATATTAAATTATGAAATTAGAAAAATTCTTTTTTTTTATTTAAATACTCGGATTTCCGAACCGCATTACATTTTGGCATTAATTGCTAAAAATGTAATGTCATGTTGTTTTTTCTTCCGAATGAGCATTTACTTTTTAATGTGTCTACACAAATTCTGATTCATTGGGTTGATGTTTTAATTGGACTTGTTCCAGAATGGAAGACTCCAATATAAACTTGGTTTTTTTTATAATAAGTTTATTAGGTAGATATAATTAGGTTTCGTCTCTCGGTTTTCAGCTATGAATGGCTAAATTATGAATATTTAAAGAACAAACCAGAAACAAACGACCGAGAGAGAGCGAGAGAAAAAAAAAACCAACAAAACAAATAAAAGTTCGTTTATGGACGAAATTGTAGACGAAAATGATAAATGAAAACTTTTGCCACTTCCGGAAATATTTTCATTATTATTGGTGTTTTCGGTTGGTTGTTTTTTTTCGACTAAAGAAACGTTCATTAATATTTGATTATTTAATGGCATGTATGTTGGTAAAAAAAAGGTTATTATTCTGTTGTATTTTGATACAGTAATTGGAATTTCAATATATATTATTAATATTTATTTATGTTCTGATCTGTAATCTTGTTAATGTTTCTCTTTTTTCGTTTGCGTTTCTTTTTTTTTTTTTGGCGAAAAGTTGGTTCAAGAAATATTCCGAAACCGATTTTGCTCGATCCGGCAATATCGCCAGCGATAATGTTACGCTTGACGTGGGACCTTTGCCACAATTTTCGCACTCGATGGAACCTCAGCTAAGACAACTTGGATTACCGACAAGTCTTCAAAGAGGTAAAAAAAATCTATATTAAAAATGTGTTGTGTAAGTAAAAAAAAAAGAGGTTTGTTCCTTGATGCTTTTTCGCAGCATAAGTTGTGATGATGATGATGGTGATGTTAACCATTTTTGTTACAAAGTGCAATTACTTTTACAAGTTGTTGCGGTTGTATTTTGTGGGATTTTGAAGAGAAAAAAAAACAAGTCTACAAACCAAAAAAAAGGCCTATTGTTAGGGATTACTTGTAATAGGCAATTCAATTCTACTTTGGGTATTGGAATCACTGATTACTAGTAATCCCTACCATTGGCGTCACCGAAAATGAAAATTGGGAACATCCTGTCTACATGTGACGTCATTGTTTCTAAGGGTTGAGGATGGATTACTTGAGTACGAAAAAGAGAGCACAATTTTTTTTAGCTAATATTATACCTTTCGAAAGAAAAGAGAGAAACTCTTTTTTCAGAAATCTACTCGTATGCATAATATTTTTTAGATCTCTCACTTTGTAGACTTTGTTTTTCTTCTCGAGAATTCCCTTTTTGCATCACCATAGATTTTCTTTTCAACATATATTTTTCGTATATATGTATGATATTATTATATATTATATATTTATGGAAAGAAAAGTTAAGGTTACCATAGAAACTCTCTCTCTCTCTCTATACATATAGGTTCTTCTCTTCCTTTCGATTTGATGCTATTGATTCTGAGTTTACCGAGAAAGCTATTTTTCTATATCTTTTTGATGTTGGAAGGAAATTATAGTTCTCTTATTGACATTAACGTTGTTACAGAACAACTAAAAGAAGAAGAGAGAAAAAAAAACTAGAAAATAGAAGATTGAAAAAAAATAAAGCAAACTCAGATTTCAGCTCATTGTTTCTTTTTTTAATATATATGTATTGGTAAGAAACGATTGCAAAGTAAGTGCGTTGAGTGTATAAGATGTAAAATAGAGAGACTAGAGTTGATTGTTGTCATGGCAACTGTGGACAACTTCTGTAGGCAGTTGCTTAGCAACTAAAACGATGAGGTGGAACCAGAGACAGAAGGATGTCGAATTGAGTAAAAAAAACATATAAAGAAGAAAAACATCCTGTTAAAGGTATGATAGATAAGATTCTTGTCAGGTAAGAAGAAGAATACGTACAAAAAAAAAAGTTTTGTTACTTAAAAACTTCTTTTTCAAGAAAAAAAAATTGTCCCCAAGTTTTATCATTTTTGTCATTGGTGGTGACCCTTTTTTTATTGGTTTTCTGAAACCGATTGCCATTTTATTTGCCAAACAAACACACTTAAGATATTTTTTTCATATTTCAATGGGTAGCCCTACTGTGCTAGTAAAGAAGTCGCCTGTATTAATTGCCATATACTTAATTTTGTTCTTTTATTGAGTTAAACGCCATTAAAAAAGCAGTTGTTTTCTTGTATTTTCTTTAAATTGCTGGGAAGAAACATGTGGGAAGCCAAAGAAGAAAAGGGAATTCTTCGATGAGAAAAAAAATTTAAAGAATTATATCACATGATGATGTGGTAGCTGTTCAATTTTTATCGATTAGTCTTTTACTGTTTATAGGGAACCATGAAAGTATTTTTTGAGAAGAGAGGTTTATGTAGGGCCAAAAAAAAAGAGAAGGGATTTGCTCTTTCTTTTTTTTGTAAGAGAGAAAACAGTTTTGGAATTCATAAAAGTTCCACTGCTAAAACCAAGAAGAAGGAAAAAAAACGGTAATTGGGTGTGGTAAATGGCATACCAAATCGAGTAGATTCCTTTACTAAAAAAGAAGCTATTGGTTCGTTTGGTCAATTGTGTGTCTAATGCGAAAGAATGAAATGCTGACACAGTAAATCTGGTGGTACAAACTCGAAAGAAGATCCGAGACTTTGTTTCCCCGGACACTTAAGGTGGTTTTAAAGTGGAAATGCTCCCCCCAAACTTTGGTTATTATTGTCTTTCAAAAACAATAAATATTAAGAGAATTACGAAAATGTTTTAGAAACTAGAAGGGTAGTCACAATAACTTAAGAATAATTGGTTCATGTTGATATCTTATAAAAATCAGCTTTCGAAGTTAGAAAATTAACTCTGCTTTAAGCAGACGATAAAATCCATTTTGAAAGAGATATCAACACGAAAATATTATTAAGATGGTTTATGAACAGCTGATTTTCGAATTCTTTAATTATTCTGTGTTTCAGGAGCAAAATTAAGAGTATAATTAGAAAGTGTTTTCGAAACTAGAAGAGTAACTCAATTCTTTTAAGGGTTTTTTCATGTTGATATCTTTCAAAATAAACTATTATATATATAATATCAAGGTCAACTATATGTTGCACCCTTCCCATTCAAGAACCCCATGATATTAAATTGGAGAGGGGAAAAGGTTGGAAAGTGTATAAGGGGGAGAGAGAGAAACGTGAAGGGTTGAAAAAAAGTGGGAGGGGGTGGCTGAAATTGAAATGAAAGGAGTAAAAAAAGAAGGAAAAAAAACGACGCGCATGCTCACACCAGAGAAAATGAAAAACTCATTTTCTCTTTCAAATATAAAAAGGGGAGGGATAATAGTAGCAAAATTAAACTACAGTTTATCACAGACAATTGTGCCCAGCATTAGAATTTCTTTTGCTCCGCCCTTTTATGAACGTCATCAATTTCTAATTGGTTTGTTACTTGGTCTGACGTCATAAAAGGGCGGAGGAAAAGAAATTCTAATGCTGGGCACAATTGCCTGTCAATTTTGCTCCCGTCATTTATGACGGGTTACCCCACTAGTGTATAGATAAAAATAAAAAATATCGTCTGCTTAAAGTTGGATCATTTTCAAACTAAAATAAGAAGCTTATTTTGAAAGATATCAACATTAAAATATCCTTAAGTGATTAAGCTACCCTTCTAGTTTCCAAATCACGTTCAAGTGTGTCTTTGTTTTACACCTGAAAAACAGAAGGAAAAGAATTCGAGAGGCATTCACACTTAAATACCACCTTAAAACACATCAAAATGTTTGCAATATTTGGTATATTTGGCAATTTCTTGACGTAGTACGGCTGTTTACGTCTATTGTTTGTAAACTACTACTACTACTACTACTACTACTATGACAATGATGTTTATTTCCAACTGCAACTCCTTTTCCTTAAATAACAAAATTCAAGTTTCTTCAGAATACCGTTTAAATCATTTAGCTACTCTTCTAGTTTCTAAAATATAATTTTCTCTTCACTTTACATATGAACGATGGAACAATAAGAAGTCGCGAGAGGCTTATACATCTTAAAACCACCTTAAGTGATTAATCTAGTCGTTCTAGTTTCTATCACACTTTCTATGTCTCTTTTAGTGTTGTTTTTTCTAAAACGGAAATAACCCGAAGAACAATCAAAACAATTTTGAAGATCCTAACTAACACAGAAACGAAAAATATGTCAACAATGAATCATATTAAATATTTTTTAAAATAAATATATATATATTGTTCGATTGATATAGACATATGCAGCAAAGGTAAACATTAAAAAAAAAATTTCATTAAACAATGCTTGAGAGAAAAATATTTATTGTGTGTTGTGCCGTAATGCGTGTTAGAAACTCGTAAAAAAATGACTGTTGCAAAGGAGAAATAAAAAATTAACAACTAAATATTTTTAGCATCATTGCATCCAGATGTTTCTTCCGCATTTTCTGCGAATCAGTGTGGTTAAATTTGCAGAAAAAAAGAAGAAGAAAAGTATAAATTTATTAATGTTATTATTATTATTATTCAGAGAGAGAGAGAGAGAGAGAGACAAGGCCTCATTGAAATCAAACTGTGTGTTATAATTAAGTGAAAAGGGCAAACTAAACATTATTCATAGATGAGTACCCCATAAGTTCATCTTTTTGCCAATTAAATCATGAATTAAACATTGTGTTTTCTGTCGAAAACAATCAAGTTTTCCTCCTCCCCATTCTTCTGGTAAATAGGTACTGATTTTTCTTCTATTAAATATATCGAACTACGAAGATGGGTAAGAAAATCTAATCTAAAATGTAGGGCAAGTTATTATTGTTTCTTCGTTTTTTTATCATGTTATTTTGTTACTAGTAGTCTTCTGGTGGACCTTTTTTTATTGATTTTTCATGTCTCACTTTTGTATATATATATATGTCGTATCCATTTGTTGTAATTGTACATTACACGAAATGTATGTTTATTTCGCGAAATGCACATAGATTGGCCTGATGTAAAACGCGAAATGTGGACGTACATTTCGTGTAATGTACAATTACAACAAATGGATACGACATGTATACTACGAGCTTGTAGATCAGAAAATCGTGTGGTTTCTGCGCATATTCAGCTCGATGGTTAGGCCTTTAGTATCCTTGAACTGGATTTCTTCCAAAGCCACACACGAACATATATTGGCTCAGAAATATATGCTTGTATCATTTCCGTTTATTTGTGACCAAAATTACACATTTATAAAGCTCATTTAAAAAAAAGGGGGACTAAGAAGGCAAAGAAGAAGCATCCTGCAATAATAATAATAATAATATTAATAATAGGTTGCTTGCAGCTATATATAACTACTTTAGGTTTATGTAATTCATTGCTTGAGATTCACACTAGAGACCTACTTTACATCTTATAAAAAAATATCGTGGGCTGAGCTCAGCTCACCGAGCCCATGAGCTGAGCTTTTGCCAAAGCCCACCAGACCCATGTATCCCATGAGGCCCACCATACTTATGAATTCCATCAGACCAGTAAATCTCACGGGCTTGTTTTCACAAAATTGACAGCCTAAAAGGGTGTTTTTGCAAATGCCCATCGGCTTTTGGGCCCCTCAGCATTACCAGTAATGAAATATGTTTTTGTGTTCGTAAAATTTATGCTCGAAATTGAAATGCTGCTTTCTTGATGCATTTATAGCACACAATGTAGGCCTACAATTCATGTTCAAAGAGGAAATTTTAAATTTCACATTTCTTTCCTGTAAATTACGTTTCCGTACGTGTAAAAAAAAGAGTAATGAAAATAACACAGACTAATATTGTTTGACCATTTGTGATTGGTTAGTACTACAATTTCCTTATACCAAGTGAAACTCATATATCACTATAATTATTAATAACGATAAGATTAGATTAATTTTGGAGGTAGTTGCCATAGTTCAAAATAAATAACAGCACTTGACGTCATAGTGATGCAAAAAAAAACCTTACATGAGGCAACATTTAATAATTGTTAGCCTCGTTTTACACTCCAAAACATTAACACTAAAATGATGCAATGCTTATAAGTGCTATAAAGCCTATAACGAATGGCTGTGTTGAAAGACTGGCAATTTTTTTTTAACTACGATGAATTCTTAAATCTTCAAATCGAAGGAATATTATCGTAGCCAAGAAATTTAAAATTACTTTAAACTTTGAAGTGTTTATGACGCGACTTCAACAAGAACCTAGCAAACATTTCTATGAGTTCGCTTTTAGAGGTTATATTCAAGGGGCTAACTTATCGAAAGAAAGCGAGAAATGTCATTGTTCTCATTAGGTTTTCAAAGTTATTAAAAATATTTCAAATTTGCATTAATGTATTTTTATTAATAAATTGCACATTCGTAAGTGGAATGAGGTGGTATACTTTCCGAAAGAGACTGCTGACTCTTTTCGTGTGGTTCGGTTTTCCAATTAGTGAAAGAACTTTCCTTCAAAAAAACAAGAGAAAATGAAATTTTGTAGATCGTAAATATGGTTCAATAGGAATTGGAGTGATCGAATTTGATTCATGTTCATGTTTTTGAGATAATAGGGAGGGAAAAAAACGTTTAGATAAGATGATTTTTGAAGCAATACCTAAAAATAGACGAATAAATGATGATGATGGATGATTTTCATGATATCTTTAAAAATTTGACTTCTGGCAGTTTTAAAAAAGCAACAATTTATATTTTTTTTAACGATTTTATGAACAGCTCATTTTTATACTTAGATTTTTTCTGCATTTTGAGAAGCAACACTGAAGAAAAATTAAAACTGTTAGTAATTAGAACGGTAGCTGAATAACTTTATAATTTTTATGTTAAACTTTAGAGACAAAAATCACAAAAAAAAATTGGGTCATTTTAAAAGATGTCACCATGAAAATACCCTTAAGTGATTGTGTTACAGTTAGCTAGATACCCTTCTAGTTTTTAAACACTTTCAAGTGTCTCTTCATTTTGCTCCTGAAAGACGGAACAAACCAGAGTTCGAGAGGCGTTTACTCTTTAAAACCTCCGTATACGAATTAATATAATAATTAGGGCAAGGATTTTTATGTAAATAGCAAGCAAATGTTTCACAAAGTGTGGCCCAAGAGCCAATTCTAAAGTAACAATCTCATTTAGATCAACAAACAATTATGGTTTTTTTCTCAATGAAAAACACCTGGTTAGAGGCTAGAACTTTCTAGTTTAACAACGGACACTAACCAGACATCTAGTATCTAACCTAACCTTTTAGATTTATTCTAATCTAAAAAGGTATAAAAAACATAATTGCAGTTGCTCTAATAATGACGATGATTACTTCACAATTGGCAGTGCACTTGGGCTACAACTTGAGAAACAGTTGCTTTTAATATTGCATACAAATCCAAGCTCTAATGATAATTCTTATGCTGAGGGGGGGAATCGGAACCGAAAATATATTTTTAGTGTTATTCAATTTTTCGTGTAACACAATTTTCACTGTATAAAAAAAAGAGTGCTGTATTTTAAAGAAAATCTAATAAGATTTTCGACCCGATGTTGGTTAATGTTGTGCCATCTTGTGGTTACAAAATACAACCTAATTTTTTTGTTTGTAATATTCACATTTATGAATAATAGCATGTTGAACTGTCATTTTTTTCTAAAGTGGATAGAAAGAGAGAGAGAGAGAGTGTGTAGTGTGTATGATGTATGTCTAAAAAAATAATTCAATTGGTTGGTTGTCTGTTTATTTTAAGACAACTAAATTGGTTGCCATGGGAAGTTGCTCTTGTGTGTTTTTGTCTCTTGTTTTTGTTTGTCATTAGAAATCAATATTTGATGTATGGAGAAGAAGAAAAAAAGGTTATAAGGATGTTGATGCTCCTCTCTCTCTCTTTCTAGTTTTCTATGGTTGAATAAATTATCGATTCAATCGTCATCGATGTAACTTGACATTTACATCTTGGTAGGTTTGACATTTAAAGTATGTTTTTTTATGTCTTTCTCTCATTGTAGGGATTGTCACTCTTATTAAAGACTTCAATGTATGCAAAGAAGGCGATGTTTTGAATCCAGAACAAGCAAGGATATTGGTAATTATATTATAAATGTACAGCTTACAGCTGTGTTTCTTTGATCCAATTTAAAACGACTTGTCCAATAACAAAATGTAATTGGTAATTTCATAGATAAGCCAAATGTTTAAGTGACTTTGTTTTGTTTGTTGTTTTTTCCTTCTTCATTTTTTTTTTAGAAACTTCTCGGAAATGAAATGGCAGAGTTTAAAATCAACATTGAGTGCGTTTGGAGTAATGACGGTTCATTCGAGGATCTTAAAAAAGAGAGCAGGAAAATTTTAATGGAAACTGGAACTGAAGATGTTACAATTACAAATCAAGATACAGATGAAGGAAAAGAAAAAGTTGACGTAAAAGACGAAGAAGAAGAAGAAGTTGATGATGATGAAGACGGAAGTGACAACAAAAAGAGTGACTGATTGTGTTTATTCATCGAGTACAATAATAGTTGACAGGTTTTGTTAAAATTTGTACCGTTCAGCAAAGGTTTGATTGATAAATAAAATATCAAAAGAAAATGTTTTGTACAAAAGTGAAAAAACACCGATGTTTCTTATATTCACACTTAAGATATTCTCAGAGGATTTTTTTTAAAAGAAAAAAAAAACTAGATGGAGGGGGAGACCTATCAGGAGGCCCTTGCGAAATGAACCACATTTTGACTACAAAATGAAGCCAGGTTGTAGCCAAAACTGCCTACCTTGGCCCTTGGCATACCGGACACATTCCAACCACCGCAGTGGACTCGAAGTAGCCGGTTTTAGCAACAACCTTGACTTCATTTTGCAATCGAATTTTGGGCTGTGGTTGACATTGTATTGCTATGAAAAGACGTCGTTTTTTTGCCACACAAGCGGCTTCTGAAGTCGAAAATGACCACCAGCGGTGGGGCTGTGGTTATAAATGTATTGCTATAAAAAGACGTTGGACGCATGCAGGCAACACACTGACTTCATTTTACAGTCGAAATCGACCATTATTTTTTTTTTTTTTAGAAAATTTATAGTTTATATTTAAAACTTAAAAAAGCAAAGGAATACTATTGAGATGTTTTCATTGTAATCTTTTTGAAAATTTTGGCAGTTTCAAAAAGCTACTAATAGCTGCTAAAAAAAGTTGTTTCTAAGAAATATTGAGGACCTCAGATCTAAATTTGCTCCTAAAATATGTTTAACAAATTTTCTCTGGTTTCATGGTAACAAGGGAACTAAAATCTAGGATTTAAAAGATTTCTCGAGAACACATAAAAAAACAATCTTACGACCTACTTCCTAAAAACATGCCGTTTGCCATAGTTTTGCCTTAACTACATTTACATTAACATAACCATGAGCCACTTGTTTACAGCCATAGTTTATTGTTATTGAAGTTGAGTGTTAGAAATATTCGCAGTTAAGTAACAAACAAGTTATAAAGGGATTGCATTAAAAAATGGAAAACAGTTTTGATAAAATCATCATAAAAAACGGAGTGTTCCATCTCAAACGACAACAAGGGTTTGAGGTGGAGGCTATTAATTTGGCCTTCGGCACGCTTGACTCCTTAACTCGGTTTCCTCCACTTTATCCTCCCACTAGTAGCCACTTGTTTAATATACTCGGGAGTGGAGGATGTTAATTTGGTCTCCAGTGCAAAGTGCTGGCACAATCAAATCTTGTTTGCTCACAGCACAGTATTTTTTGCCTGGAGAAATCACGGCACATCTCGCAAATTAAACCAATCGTTTAATGCGTACGTGTAATAGGAAAGTTTTATTTATTTTGCTTTTTCTATTAAAGTTAAAACTTCTTTATATATATATATATATATATATATATATATATATATATATATGCTGTGAGTATATATGCTGTGAGATATATATATGCTGTGAGTTTTGCCAAGTGTGTTGCAAAATTTGTGATATATATATATATATATATATATATATATATATATATATATATATATATATATATATATATATATATATATATCATCACAAATTTTGCAACACACTTGGCAAAACTCACAGCATGCCCTCTAAAAGCTAGCCTCCACTTCCAACCCTCATCGTTGTTTGAGATGAGCACAGCCATAAAAAAATTTATAGCAAGAAGAATCAGCAAAATAGGCGAACATAAAAATGATAAAATACAGGAGAAAAGTATATAAAGTTTGTTTCTTTTCCATTGTTCACCCCAGCTATTTAATCGAATTGATATCAAGTATATACAAAAACAACTGCACTTTTGAGAGGCGCAAAAGCACTTACGGAATGTACAGTAGGCGGTCGTATTATGGTTGTTGATCCTTTCAGCTACGATCAAAATCATTCAAAAGTTTCTCAGCTTGAGATTTTGTATGTTGGATGTTACGGTAAACATTCCAAAACGTTGTATCCACTGTAGGCATCCATAAAGTTAACATTAGGCTTGGAAGTGCTTAATGTGACATTTTTCAAACATCCTGTATATCTCTCGTGAAAATGACCATTGGTCCAAGAGGACACATTGACATTTCTCGGTAAACCACCTGAAATGATCAACCAGATAAAATGTTAGCACTAGCTCAACACAGTTTCACAAAATGCGTGTTTACGTACCTAAGTAATACACTCCTAGTGTGTTCAGTTCATAGTAATTGTAACTTCCCGGCGTATTATAAACATAGACAGTTCCATCTACATCTAATGTAAATTTGTTTTCTTGTCTGTAATTATATAGCACGAAAGTGAATGACAGTGTATCTATTGTTTTGTCGCTATTTTAGGGTTTAGAACTTTTATGTTCTAGCTTTTCACTAGTAACTTTGAAGAAAACAAAGCAAATGTTTTAGAAACTAGAAAAAACAATGGTACAAACTACTATGTAAAAGTGGGTTTACATTAAGCAACAAAGTTGTGTTATGTGTTGTAAAATGTGGTACACTACAATCCACCACACAACACCACATTTTATGTGAGTGTTGTAGAAAGTAGAGCTCTGTTCAACGTTTTGTGGCAGAGAAAATGTTGTAGCCAATGGAAAGCCACAATCCATCATTGCACTTCAAGGTTACAAAAGGGGGTGCATATTAATGACTATTGGCCAGAATAAATTGTGTCCCAATTTGCTCTAACAGTGTAGCACAGTGTAAACACTTTGTGTGTGGTACACCACACTATTACAAAACATGTTGTGCAACATATTACAATATTTGTGTTGCCTAATGTAACCCCACCTTAACTACACCTAAAAAGTTAAATGGATTTAAATCCATGTATTAAACGTTTTCTACAGAACCCTGTTAAGGACAAACAAACAATATGACAAATTCAATTTATTCAGTATCTTTATATATTGAGTTAATAATTAATGAAATATATTAAATGTATATTTCAATACATGTACATTTGGCTATTATATTCAGTTTGTTCAGATATTAAGTAATAACGTGAAATTTTATGTTGTTCGTATCAACATTTTAAACTTTTTTTTTTGCACTTAAACTGCTACAAAAAAGTTTATTTAAAAAAAAAATGTAAACAAGGAAATGCCTTTTCATGTTTTGTGAGTTTTCTACTTCCTAAAACACTTTCGATTTCTTCTTAAAAGTTGCTTTTGAAAGAAATGGAATATCGCATTAACAAACAAAATATATGGTGGCACTTGGTCTCATTACCTAAGAATTGTAGCATTGTGCCACCGAGAATCGACAAGAGTTTGATTTTTAAAAGTCGTCAGAAAACCACGACTCACCAAACCCAAGTTCCAAATAACTTTGAGTTGTCCATTTTGAAGACCAATTCCCAGAAAATCCTCATCATTATTATGTTCCTATAAAATTATTATACAAATTATTTAAGTTAAAAGACATGAAAATGCATAGGCGCTGACTTTTTAAAAACTTGAGGAGTGCTCAGCAACTTGTGTCGTTTTTATTGGGGTCTCTTCCATTGAGTACAAGTATGTTTTGATTATAAAATGACGGGTTGGGACATCGTGACGTCATTTAGATAAGTGCTTAACAAGCTGATAACTAACTGATTGCACAGTGTGTAAAACCCATAAGAGATTTCTATTCGGCAGATACTTATGAAAATTAGAGAAAATTGAAAAATTCCAAAGTGTACTGAGGACCTCTAGAAGACCTATGCAGTCGGCGCCTATGTTAGAATGTGTTTATTGTCCACCTTTCCAGTCCAGACTAGTAGACCATTATGAGTTAGACTTCTGAATATAAATGAGATTCTAGTTTTCGATCTGTCTGAAGTTGTATAAATATCATCAACTATCACAATATAACCATCTCCTTTAAAATAAGCCGATGAGATTTTCTCCACTGTCAACATAAATTACAATTATATAAAAAAGGAGGGCAACAATGTTTATACTTTTGTAATATTTAGTCTAACCTTGGTTGCAATGTTGACCTTTCCAACCAAGTGGACATTCACAAATGTATGGATCATCATCGGAGTTGTACGGCGGAATACAATTGGCACCATTTTGGCACAGATGCACATGACATGGAAGAACATCAACACAGTGTGAACCAGTATAAAGCTAAACAGAAAATTAACATAATTCGTTAATTATTATGCACGGACTTAATGAAAAGTTTCCCTACTGTCATCGAGAATAAAATAATTATATTGCTTACTGGACCGCAGACACAGCGATAATTATGATTTCCTAGAGGAACACAAGTTCCACCATTGACGCAGACTTCGTGTCCACATGCAGTTCCGTCACAATCTATAACGTTACGTCCTGTTTTGGCTTAAATACAAAAGTTACAGTAAATAACTATTAATTTTTTTCTTCTTTGCACAGCTTTTATATTACGACACCATCAACTCCGATGTTGTAATGCCGATCGTTGACTGCAAGATATCTTATGCAACCATTGAATGACGTTGGAACCTTTGCTGTGGCCATCGGTGATATTGAACTCATATCCGGAAGACCACCTGAAGTGTAAAGAACCGTGTTTGTGCTGCTTTTAAAATTTGTAAAATGTGTGCTACTTTTAATGTGTAAACGCTCCTCAAACTCTGGATTTTTGTCTTTCAGTAACAAAATTAAGAGAAACTTGAAAGTGTTTTAGAAACTAGAAACTTATCTTTTAAAATAAGCTTTTTATGCCAGTTTCAAAATATTCCAATTTTCAAACAAACAATATCTTTCAATTTTTGTTTATAAGAAGTTTATTCTGAAAGATATTAACATGAAAATGCTAGTGATTGATTCAGCTACCGTTCTAGTCTCTAACACATTTTCTATTTCTCTTTAATGTTGCTTCAGAAATGCATAATAACCAGAGTTTGGGAAATCAGCTGTTCAAAACAATTTTTTTTTAAATTGAAATAGTTTTCTAATAGTTACCAAGGTAAAAATCTGTCGTTATGTCCATAAGGACCATTCCAGAGGATGATGTGGCTGTAACTCGATACTTAGAATCAATTTCAAGAAAACCACGGTTTTCTTTTCTGCCGACATGTATTACGTGCCAACTACCACTATCATCATCATCATCATCGTCGTGCACAGTTATTTTGTACGGACTTCGTAACACAGTAGTTTCAAGTGAACTTCTTCCATAATTATAACGGAATTCTACATATCCATCATTGAGAGATATGCAAAGAAAATCATCGCTTCGTTTGTTCAGATAGCGAGCCGCATAAAAGAGAACACCATCATGATGATGAGCTTGAATTTCCATGCGAACGTTCATAAAATAACGAATATTTTGTGGCATAAAAGACGCAAACGAATTGATACCATTGAAACTGGCATCCGTGATATTAATTGCTGAAAACATTAATTGAGATCATTTTATAAGTTTCTTTTTTACTTCAAAATAAAATGCATGAAACAATGTTCACATGGAATGCAAGAAGTGGAAAAATTATAGTTGCCAGATGCTTTCATAAACATGAAACATGTTGTAGCAACAACAACACGAGAAACATGTTGCTGTCGCAAAGCTTCCAGTAACTAATTGCTTCATGTCTCTCAAACCTAATGTCAAACTATCCAAATGAAACAGTCAACAAGACGAGACTAATGGAAACCGTCCACACTAAAGAAACATTCGAGTACAGCTCCCACATATCGCCACTTCTTGCAATTTTTTCTTTGAAGTTTACTACTCAAAATCGAAACACACAACAAGAGGCCCGGGGCATTTGAAAACCAGCAACATAAACATCTAGCGAAATACGTCAAGTAGTGGCTACTTTATTTCAGAAACGTGAAATGTTTCGACTTGTTGCATCTGTGTGGATCGGTCTTAAACTCTTAACTCACCTCTATCACAATAGGTTCCTTCCCAGCCAAGTGGACAATCGCAAACCGAAATTTCGTCTTGTATGACGCAGGTGGACCAAGGAGAGCATTTATTAGTTCCTTTCTCGCAAGGGCGAAGAGAGTAGTTGCATAATGGCCCCAACCAACCTGAAGGGCATTCGCACCTGCCAATATAATAAATGTTTAAAATATAAAGGTACGTCTACACTTAACGAACGGGCGCAAACGAAGATGAACATACGTCCAAAGCAAACACGAATGTATGCAATGTCGACGCCTCGCCAAACACGAATCAACGAGGAACAGCAACCCGTCGCTTGTCGGTGCTTTAAAAGAAAAATGTTTGTTTGTGTTCGTTCGTGTATGCTTCTGTTTGCTCTCCTCGTTCGAGCCCGTTCATTCGGCGTGGACGCACTCTAATAAAGTTTCAGAAACAAAACATTTCATACATAAAAGTTGCTCCTAAATCTTTACAAGTTCCTCCGTTGTGGCAGCGGTTTCTGTTACAGTTGTTTGTGTCGCACTGTTTGACATTTCGGCCATAAATTGGTTTTTCCAAAAAACGATATCCTGACATGTTGCCAGTATTTATTTTTATGTCAGAAACGCAACCTGTGATAATAATTAGTATGATATAATTTTGTAAATCATGCAATAAATTTAAGAAATATCAGACCCGAAAATCCACTTTGAAACAAAAGCACATCCGGAAGAAAAGTAAAATTGTACGATTCGTGTCCTCCTATGTAAAGCATTGATGTAATCACTAGAACATGTCGTTTTAATAATACTGGCCACTGAAGTGGACAACTAATTATCGGTTCATCATTTGTTTGTAACCAAACCAAATGGTGATCAATCCCAAATGATGCAAAATATAATTCATTTCTTTCAAGAATTTTAGAAGTGAGCACTTGCATTCCTATAAATAATTAAATCTAACTACTTTTGAAAGTGACAAACCGTCAGTCTCTCGTTATTGTATCCATACCTAATCCAATGTTATATTGTAAAGTAATAGATCCTTTATGAAGACCAACAGCAAAAAATGTTGAATTCCAAAAATGAATTCCTGATTATTAACAAACATAAAATTAATAAAAATTCAAATTGTGGAATTCATTAAAGGTTGAAATTCTTGACCTCTCTGACCAATGAAAATGAGCAATCCATCATTCAGGTTCTGAAGGTCACTCACAGAGAATTCCAATTTGATTGAAAAAAGGTTCATTTGAGATTGATTGAATTGATATGCAATAAATGAAGAATAACCCATGAAGGAACCAAAGAAGGCCACTTCACTTATTTCGCTAACTACAAAAGAACAGTTAATTAATGAGCAGAGCTCGAATGTTTATGCAATATCAAGCAAATGGTTCTCAATCTATGGCCCAAGAGCCAATTGTGAAGTAATAATCACTTTTAGATCAACGTACAATTATAATTTTTTAATCAAAAACACTGGTTAAAGGCTAAAACTCTAGTTGACAAATCATAGTCACCAGACATCTAGCCTCTAACCAGCCTTTTTTGATTAGAAGAAGCATAATTGCTGTTGCTTTAATGATAATGGTTACTTCACAATTTGCACTTGAGCCACAAATTGAGGAACATTTGTTTGATATTGCATGAAAATCTGAGCCCTATTAATAAGCAACCGAAATGAATTATACTGGTGATGTACCTTGTTCACAGTTGAGCCCATTGTAGCCATAAGGACACAAACATACATAATCATTATAGTTGACAAAGAGGCATGTTCCTCCATTGCGACAATGCTTATGGACACAGGTCTTGCGTTCACAAAACTGACCACAATATCCAGATGGACATGAACACACTGCATCGAAATCTTCCAATCTGAATGCATACAATTATGAGAATTTTCCCAGATTTGATTTTAGTGTTTTATATTTTTGCTCACGCTCACATTTTGCACGTTCCACCATGGTGACAGTTGACAACTGTGCACAGGAGATTGTCACAGTTACCAATGGAAGCTCCATCAAATGCATCACTTATTAAATTTAGAAACTGACCATTCACCTGAGTTTGAAATAAAAAAATTTTGTTTACGATCATTATTTAGAAATAAGAATAAACTGCTAAAAATTGTCAAGTATTTAAATGCCCTGAAATTAAGGCCTCGTTATGGCTCAGCTAGCTGAACAAGTCTAAAAAAGGGGCCAATTACATGTTAATGTTCCTCAAAATCATGCAAAGCATGTTTTAGATACAACTACACAAAATTTCCAAACACTTGTCACTAGGGGCCTCAAAATCATGCAGTGTCATGTAAAGCGCCACTGAAATGGGTTTGCGACCTGTAGTTTCAGAACACATCCACGGAATCCATCTCTTTCAATAAATTCATTTCGATTTCGGATTGAATGACTGGATCTTCCAATGTAGAGTTTTGTTGCAAAACATGATGGTCGTACATCATGTTGTTGTCCAGTAATCGAAGGCCAATGATCTAACTGCATGCTGATATTACACACTCCACGGTGGTCGACATACATATACCATTCAATTCTATAAATATGACATTAAATTAACGCGAAAGGATACAGAAATGTAAGTTTCCATCACAGCATGTTCAATAGCATCACTTACCCTACGAAAACAATATGTTCTTGACCGTCGTCGACTCTAATCATTTCTTCCATGCTGACAACACTTTGAGAACCACATGAAAAACTGAGTATTGGAAAACCATTTTCAAGTTGCAATAACAGAAAAGTGTCAACACAATTGTATGACAACTTTGAAAAATCTAAATAAATTTAAGAAATCATATTTTATTCAAAAAATAATATAATCAACCACAAACTAAGATGTAAAGATTCTCACCAACATGAAACAGAATTCCTGTGTTGGCTACCGTCTTGAACGTAAGTCGGATCTGGATCCTGTCGGTAGAGTGACCAGATGATCCGTTAAAGAGGTCGTAAGACAACCACGAAAGACCCGAGAACGCAGGAATGTCGATCTTTGGTAACACTTTATCACAGTAGACACCAGTAAAATTCAGAAGACAGAGGCACTGAAAATACATTAGTTGCTAAAGTAAATGTATTAACACAGTTCAGCTAGCTGCGTCATAACTATAGTGGATTTTACTGGTCCTCCAGACCAGGGCATGTGTTCAAGGGAGATGAAGGCCCAAATGACAACAAACAATGCATAAGAATTTAAGAATTTATAAAGTTCATTAAATATTTTTACAAAACATAAGGATTTTATAAACATTTATTACACATCACCCCCGAGTGCACCTCCCATGTTACGGCCCTGCAGTTCAGACTAATAGACACATAATGGACATAAACGTTTGTAGAAGCAACTTGAAAGTTTGTTATAAACTAGAATAGTAAGTCAATATGCTAAAAGTATCTACGTGACATTATTCATTTAAAATAAACATGTTTGATAATTTGAAAATCATTTCTACTAAATGGTTGATGCAAAAGTAAACATTAATCATTTTCAAACTGTCATAAAAAAGTTTATCTTAAAAGATATAAAATTTATGTAAATATTTTAGCATAATCGTGTACAATTCTAGTTTTAAACGAACTTTGCAACCTAAAAGTACGTTTTTCAGTCAAAAAAAGTGGTCAGAGGGTAGAATTCAGATGTCAGAGGTCTAAAACTATCCTTGATCAGATTAGAAAAAAACTTTTGACTAAAAACGCATTTTTCTGGTTGCCTTACTTATTAACTTACAAAATCTAAGAAAATGTATTGTTGTTTGTAACAATAACAAAATATTTACTATTCAAAGTTGCTGCTGTTGTAGAAAAAAGTCATGTTACAAAATATAAATTACACTAAAAATGGTGTTTCCTTTGGGAGATTCATAGCTGTGACAGGTGCCACCGTTAAGACAGATTACACCTGAACATTCCAATGAATAAGGACCAACACCTTGATTTACTTCAGTTGTCAAACTGACAATGTGAGAACTCATTGAATGTAATGTTACAGATGAAGGAAGAGGCGAGGGTGGAGGAGAAATAGTCAAAGTGGGGATGAGAATGGATGATGGCATGTGTAGGGTACCTGTGCCTTCCAAATCACTTATCACAATTGGCCAATAAATACTATCGAATGTATCAAAACTGTCACTCAATTGATCATCTGTCATCACAGAGGAAAAACTATCAAAGTATGAAATCTCATCATAATTTGGAATTATGTTTGACACTAATGCAGTAGTAGGAGCAACTGCAAGTGAACGTATTTGTATTGATGGAAAAGATGAAACCCAATAGTCATTTGAAACTATTAGTGTGCCACCAGCACCACTACCAAATTCTTCACTAAAATCAATTGTTGATTCTACGATATGATTGCTTTTATATGGCAGTGATGATAATAATGATGATGATGATGATGATGTCTCGTAATAGTCAATATCACTTCCATCACTACTTTTATATATTTGATGACTCGAAATGCCAACCGTCTCCAATGACAACATAACAATATCGACTGTTTTTAACGTAAAACTTGGCATAAGACCAACAGTAGTAGATTGTGATATAATAAGAGAAGAAAATGGATAGAATTTATCAGGTTTTATTGTGGTAGCTGATGCGTCAGAAGTTATGTCTTTTGAAGTGACACTAAAAACACGGGTTAATAACTCTGGTGTCTGCATCATTGTGCCCTCATCCCATGTTGTTTCTAGAATAGAAGAGCTTCGTAAAATTGTTGTTGTTGTTGTTGTTATTGTCATCAAAGGAGAAGACGTAAACAATTCTTCAGAAGGTGTCAACATAAATGTTTGCATCTCTTTTATGGTGTCACTGAACTCGATATCAGATAAAAATGAAACAAAATGCTCATAATTTGATGTTAGCAAAATTGTGTCTTCATTCCACGTTTTCAATATATTCTCAGTTGTTGCTGTTTCGTGTGCACTTATTGTTTTATCTGTGATGATGAATTGTGTTTTTGGTATGTTTGGATCAGAGGAAATAATACTAAACCCCTCTAGACTTTCCTGACTAGAATGTTTTAAAGGAGATGCTGCTGTAATGGTTGTGTCTGGTAGACTGTCACTTACTGAAACGGTCCAAAAATAACTGGTATCAAAAGACTCCGTCATTAATAAAACAGATGACGACAACGTTTTAATAGGTGTTGCAATAATTGGCGAAAATGTGGCAGTGGTTGTAAAATGTTGAGCAAACTCTATAGACGATGATGATGATGATGATGATGATGAACTAAAAAGTGTTGAAGAATCAATAAATATAAAAGAACTTTGTAAAACAATGTCTGAAATTGTATTGTTCACCACTGATAATATTTTTAACCCTGTTTCATATTCAAGAATATTACTGACAGTTGCAAATAATTCAACTGATGCATTATTATCGTTGCTTAATGAGTTTGGCCACCACGAAAACGAACTTAATACATCAATTGGAGTTAAATGAGCAAATGATGATGAAGAATCGATCACATTAGTTACAGATGAAAGAAGAAATGATTTCTCAAAAACAATCATTGATGTAGCTAATATTAAGGTTGTTGTTGCTGTTACACGTTCATCTTCTTCTTCGTCTGAAACAATTGATGCAGAAAGTTCGACAACCTCCAAACTTTCTGGAGCAGAAGAAAACAATAGAAAAGGCACATTAGAAGAAACAAGATGAACATCATCAGATGAAACCATTTTCGATAATGTCGTAAATAGTGTTCCGAAATTGGTGATGCTCATCGTGATTCCAGCACTAGTAATCAAACTAGAACTAGATAACTGAGCAGATATAAAAGTATCAATCAAAGTTGTAGTAACGTTGTTATTGACTTCGGAAAGCAACAAAGACACTGTGGTAATTCCTCCTCTTAATGACTCGGAAGTCACACTACATGAATGAGAAATCAATGTAGAAAGAGTAGCAGATTCGCCTTGTGTGTCGCACAACACATTACACCTTCTTGATTCACACCTTTGTCCTGTCAGAAAATAATAAAAAATATTATTAATTGGAAATTAACATCTGCTACTTTTTTACAGGTGTTAGGAAGTAATTTATCAAAAAGTTATTGTAATTAAATTACTATTTTTAAAAAATAATTAGTAATTCACCAGCATTACTATTGAAACTTAGTAATTGTAATATGAAAAATGTAAATAATTTAAATTGCTTTTCAAATTACTTTTGTTGTTGTATTTTTGTTCTCGAACTATTCGAAACTTGATTTAAGGCCTCTTGAACTTTGATTAATGAACAGAAACTTCAATGTATTTTATAAATTGGAAGAATAACTCAATGACTTATGCTTATTTTCATGCTGATATCTTTCAAAAAAAGCTTTTATGTGAGTTTGAAAATGACCAAACTTTAAGCAGACGATTTTTGAAAGAGTCTAAAACAGAGTCTAAAAGACTTTCTAGTTTTTCTTTATTTTGCTCCTGAGTAATCAAGAGTTCAAAAATCAGCTGTTGATAAACCATCTTAGCTATAATTTCTGATTATTGTCAAATGGACAAATGTGCGATATTTATGTTTGTGATTGTTGCATTTATTGTTATTATTACATTCGATGGTTAAAATTAATTAGTTTTTCCACTGATATAATTATAGTAATTGTAATAAATTACTTTAAAAAGTAATTTGTCCCAACACTTTTTTTTCCAGCAATATATACAAACCAATAAAATCTGATGGACAAAGACAAGTAAAAGTATCAACATCATCAATACATGTTCCACCATTAAGACAGCGTGGTTCTGGTAGACACTCATTATATTGCCACTGACACTTGAAACCGTGGTAATCAGGAACACAGAAGCATTTGTGATGAGTCTCATTGCCTAAGCATAGACCACGATGAGAACATAATTCCGAAGAACACACTGACTGTTCTTCTTCACACAACAATCCTTTATACTCTAATAAAAATGATAAATCACAAAATACAGATTAGTAACTAATTATTACTACCAAAAGATGGCTCAACAGTAATTTAACGTATGTAGAGAAACAGTAAAATGAATGAAACTATTTCAAACGCAACATTCAGAAAGAAAAAAAAAACTAAAAGTTTGTAAGAAACTATAAAAGCTAAATTTATTTTCATAATAATTTTTTTTATGAAAGTGATCAAATTTTAGATAAAATAGTCATTAAAATCTTATAGCAAAACCACAATAGCTTAAGAATTCGATAAGAATTTCAAACAGTCATTAAAATCTTCAAAAATGAAAGTAAAAAGCCTGATATTGAGCATCAAATATTTAAAAATCAATACAATTCTTAGAAATGAGAAGTCCTTATTTGCACGGAAGTGGAGCCATCACTAAGTAAGTAGACTTTCTATTCCATTACGTCATACTGATAGGTCACATATTAGAGATATTGTGATGTTGTGTGCAAAAATGAACTTCTCTTTTTTTTTAAAAAAAAAAATGTCCTTATTTTTTAAATATTTTATGCTTAATATCAAAGCTTTTTACTTTCATTTCTGAAGTGTTTTAATAACTGTTTGAAATTCTCATTGAATTCTCAGTTTTTTATAGCCTTTTAATGTCTATTTGTAACCAAGAAAACGTTTGTTTTTTTGTCACAAAATGTTTATTGAAAAATTATTTTCAAATTCCAATAAAAATTTTATTTTAAAATATAACGTCATGAAAAATATATTTTAACAAATTTTGAAATTTCTCTTAAAGTTGCCACCAATAGCATTCACATTCAGCTGAAATATATGTGAGCCACCTGACAAATGTTACACAGTCGTTGAGACTCACTGTAAGAGCAGATGCAAATAAAACCATCAAGTCCATCAACACAAGTGCCATTATTCAAACATGGCTGAGACAAACATTCATCAATGTCTTCTTCACATCTTGGTCCTTTAAAACCATGTGGACAACTAAGTTATGAAAATATATTTCGTTAATATTATACATAATGTGGTTTATAATGGATTAATGTACATTATTTCATAATTTAAATAAAGAAATAAACAAAATGCACACATTCATTATTTTCGAATCACTTTGTATCCACAAATGAAAGCTTTGTTTTAAAACAATCTCACAAGAGTAATTTATTATTCAGTAAGCTGTTTTGGTCAGTGCACAGTTAAATGGTGCTAAGAAAGTAAAGTAAACAATAAAAATCAATGAAAAAGGAAAGAAAACCATGCTGTAAATCAAGATAAAAATATTGCAGTAGATAAATATCTAGATCTATAATTTTTATGATGTCTGGTCCAAATTCTATGTTGAAAGGTCATGAATCATGATACAATAATGCATTAAAAAATGTTAAAAAGTACAGGTTTTTTTTTCTCTCACCTGCAAGTAAAACTAATACCCACACCTTCCACACAAGTGCCACCATTGAAACACTGAACTTCCTGTAAGTCCACCACTGAATTGCACACTTCAATATCCACTTCACAGTTTTGCCCTAAAGTAACGGGTTAATAGGTGGTTACATTGTTGACTTATTTATTTTTTTTTTGCATAAAAATAACTATAACAATCTAACCAGTGAATCCAACGTTGCATAAACATGCGAAACCATTCTCTAAATCTTGACACAGTCCACCATTCAAACATGGTCGTGAATGACAATGATTGACAATAGTTTCACATGCAATACCTGTCAAATGTTAAGAACAAATTAAAAATAAATATATATGTATGTAAATACAGTAAATCTGATGAACTTAACTGAGTAACTAATTTCTAATTATTAGGGCTCGGATTTTTATGCAATATCAAGCAAATTATTCTCAACTAGTAGGGTAGCCCGTCCTAGGACGGTAAAATTCTTGTCAAAACATCGTCAAGATTTACCCAACGACCCAAAACCCAAAATTTTTTTTAAAATTAAAAATAATTCATTAAAATCATTAAAAACAATTTAAAAATGAAGTGACTTTTATGAGTCACCAAACAACGCCATTTTAAACTTATAAAAACAAAAGTCAACCACTCAATTACATTAAGTGGCAAATCAATTTACATAATTCCTTAATGAAATACATGTATTCTTTATTCATATTCAACTCAATACATTCATTCTTCTAATCAACTTGAGAGGGGTGTCTGGCATTTACTCTAAAGAGACTCTAAATGTTTTGATTGAAAAACTCATAATTGTTGGGTGATCCAAACGAGATTGTTACTTCACAATTTAGCTCTTGTGCCACAGATTGAGAACCATTTGCTTGACATTGCATAAACATCCTAAACCTAATAATTTTAATTCCTTACTCAAAATAGCCAAGCAAACAGTAAACACAAAACAGCCACAATTTTAAAAAGATAAAAAATGGCTAACAAAACAGACAAAAAAAAAACTAGAAACGACTTCTTTTTCTGATTTATATTTTTTAAAATCTTGGCAATTTTGTGTTTTCCTGACTGAATTCTGAGTCAGGAATTATAATTATTGACTATTAAAAAAAGAAAGCATTAATAAAAATAAATTATAAGTGATAATCAAAATTAGAATGAATTAATACCTGAGTATCCTTCAGGGCAGGTACAAATAACACCCGCAACCTGATCAATACACGTTGCACCATTTCTACACGGTTCACTGACACAGTCATCAAAGTCTGTTTCACATTTGTAACCAGTAAAACCATTCTGACAGAAACATTCACAAGAACCATTGACAAATGGTTTGCAGACTCCATGAACACAAACGTCCACTTGACGACCATCTTCTAATTCTATTAGCATACCCCAGTCAAGAGGAAAAAGCATTGCAATTGGTGTCTTCATCAGTAATAGGAAAAACCATTCTACACACAACATTTTCTTCTCTTGCTTGCTTACTTCTTTCCTAACATTTACAAAATATAAAAAAATTGTGTTAGACAAATGCAAACGCAATGGTTGGATGTTTATTGACTAACTGATAATTTCAAAAATGATCCATAACCAAATACATGTATGTGAGCTATTAATTATTTTCTATTGAAATACAGGTAAAGTCTAAACATAGTGCTGGATAATATCCATAAATTAAACTGACAACAATGACAAACACATTTCACTTGATATGTTAGACAACACACATCAAAACATTGTTACTATAACAACACAGCACTATTTTTTCATTAGGTTTTTTCACTTATATTTACCCTAACTGAAACCAATTAGTTAATTTGATGTGAAAATAAGTTGGATTCAATGCTAAACAAGGATATAAACAATTTTCCACTATTCAATTTGATCAAAACTGTCATAAAACATACTTATGACTAATATGTATTTTCTAAACCATGTTGTCCATAGGACCTACTTTAGGCCCTTGGCACATAGATGACTTTTGAGTTTTGGCCACTTTTCGACTGCAAAATGAAACCGACCACCTTTTCATATAAAATACATTGCAACCACAGCCCAACCACCTTTGACTTCATTTTGCAGTCAAAAAGTGGTCAGTGTATTCCAACACTAAGTGATTTTACTTGGATATAACAATAAAATTTGTCAAATAAATTTATACCCTATATGCAAGCCTCTAGAAATGTTTATTCTAGTCATATGTAAAAGTTATGTTTTTTTCTTAACTTTATCAGAATCTTTACTACAATTATTAAGAAATTCCTCAAATTCAAACTCAAAATCGTTATATATGAATAAAAATTATTTCCTAATAATTGTTACATTGATATCAGTGTTAGAAATGAAAACTAGGAAATATGAATGAATACTATTTTTCAACATCAATACATCATTATGTCAAGAAATGAAAGCTCAATTTTTCAATACATCTGTTTCAGGTCATTCACATGCATAAAAAGGTGCTGATGTGGGTGGGGGTGGGTGATATGTATATACTTACAGGTTGAGTCTATGGAAATGACTGCCTCAGGTTGATCATACTTTAATGTGTACTTGTTTAACTCATTCAAGTTCTGTTCTTAGAATGGAGATATTGGTACAAATAGATATACAAAATAAAGTGTCAGGAATTTTGTTCTACCTTGAAGTTACTCTTGACAACGACAATGTCAACTACCTATAATGTATTCTCCATACTGCGCATGCCCAATCATTTATCAATGAATAATGTGTGTGCTGTTATTGCTTATCGCCAAAGATGAGCACAAACTACTTTTTTAATATAATTAAGTGAATGTAAATTACCTATTTTTTTATTTACTTTTTATTAGGCAAAAGTAATTATAATGAATCTCTCTAATAATTTCAAGCTATTTTTATAGTTTAATTACTAATAATTATAAATTAACTAATGAAAAACATAAAAATGCTCACAAATTTAACTACTTAGCATCTCTGATTTGTGTATACATATACAGAATATAATTTTTAAATTCTAAGTTAATACATACATTTATCATGCATATTCTGAAATGTTTTAAACACATAGGGTGCAGGCAAGGTAAAAAAAAATCATGATTTTTATTAAAATAAATCATGATTTAACTCACGATATTGAATTTAACAAGCACAACACAAACAATGTGAAACAACTAGTTTTAAGAAACATGCCGTTTAATTGTTTATTAACTTTATAATTACAAATTATTAATTTAAAATTTTCCCCCAATTCCGAATTCCAAATTTATGTTTAGTTTTGACTACTTCAGTAAATAGTGAATATCTTTATTTTCTAGCTAATGAAAGAAATACTAAGTAATAAGCCTTAATTTTTCTTAATTTTTTTTTTTAAATCAATTGATTTAAATTGCGATTTAAAGGTATGTGCTTTATCACAGGTCCTTATCATTTAACAATGAAGAAAATCAAGGAAATTGTTGACATAAATACGCCCCCCCCCCAGATCCTACTCCCCTGCAACAAACCGTATTCTACACCTATTTCTCGATAAATTAATATACTAATAATCAATGTAAGTGCAATAGTCAATAGATGATTCTTTATCTTTGATATCAGTCTATGGGAAATCTAGAGGTTAGTTCTGATGTATAAATATAGCCAATATATCCGGAACTGTTCAATAGAACACATTTTCTTTACTTCAAATACTGGTATAGCTTATTAGCTTGAAATTTTACAACACTGTAATGTATGCCAAATTGGTTGTCATCTTTGCTTTTCTTGGTGTGGCAACGTGCTTGCAAACATATCCACTATGCAGTAAGTAACTTTACCACAATACCATTAACCATTACACCAGTTGTAGGCATATTGCATCAACAAATTTAACACATATTTGTAATGAATAATGATGAAGTCCCTTTAAAAGAATTCGGGGAAGGGTCATTATCGAGGCTATACCAATCACAATTTAATAAATGATTCCGATCTCAAACAATTACGAGAGTTGGACATGGAGGCTTGCAGCTAATAGGAATTACATTAGAATAGCCAGTGTGCATGCCCACGCGATGTGCCATTCCTATCATTTTTGTGTTTGGCTGACTTAAACTTTGTTTTTCTTTCAATTTCTTTTTTCCCAATGCACAGAAGACACGACGTCCACGGGCACTCTGAACGACGTCACCATTGAAGGATGTACTCCTGGTCAGAAATGTGTTCTAGTACCTGGGACCACAAAATCTGTTACAATTGATTTTACACCCAGTATGTTTATTTTCATTGCATTTAGCATTGGAATAGCAAATCGAATTTGGTTGGTAACTTCATTAATCTTTTTTTATTGTTATTGTAATAGGTACAGGAAGTAACAACCTAACAGTGGAACTTTATGCTTACATTCTTTTTGCTTGGCAACCTTTTCAAGGGTTTGATACACAAGGATGTTCAGCTGCGCGCAATATCAACTGTCCATTGGTCGCAAATACTAAATACGAATATAATAACCAAATTGTAGTGCCTAAGGATGCTCCCACTGTACGTATTTTGTTTAATACATATGCATTTACCAGGAGACTGGGGATGTCAAAATTTAGTAAAAGAATCGCTACATCTCCACGAACAAAATCTTCAAAAAAACCCAGAATACTTCACTCCATCTCGACTTATAAGCTTATGTTACAATTTTTATTCTAGATACCATCATTACAACTTAAATTTATATTCACTGATGACAACAATTCGACAATCGTTTGTTTCATGGTTGATGCGGAGTCTAGCGGGTAACTTTTCCGGCAATTTTTGCAATCCCTGGATTCGCTGAGCAGATTGGACCATTTGCCAAGATTATTGGAAATTCGCGGAATTTTTTTAATGTCAAAATAAAATCTTAAATTAAACTCTATTTTGTTGTAATTATTTTTTTAAAAAAATATAAAGGCAACAAACAGTTATGGAAAATACGTATTCTGTCTTTCAAGGAGCTCCTGAAAGACAATAATCAGAGTTCCAAAAATCTGTTTACTATAAAACATTTTAAAAGAAATAATTTTTATACAATTTTAATGGACCGAACCAAAAAAAAAATTTGTGTTATTCCTTTTTTTTCATATCTCTTTTGTGTATGGTGTAACACCCTGTAATTCGTGATCCCGCCAAAACCATAGCCGGGGGGGGGGGGGGGGGGTAAACAACTCTCAACCATCCCTCCCTCCCCTCTGACTCATCTATCTGACTCATACTCAGGTGGCGGATTGATACACTTAGGACCATGGTCACTTGGACCTGGTTACACCTTGCAGGTGTACACAGGTCCAAGGTATAAAAGGGCCTCCTAAAAGGGTGCTCCTCTTTGTAGTCAGTTCTTGTCCTTGCCTTTGTATTACGTAGATTTTATCCGTACCACAATATGGGCATGAGGACACACCGTTAGTATCAATCATTCATCCTTGTATTCTGTGTTTCTATACGAGTGATACATAAAAACGTTATAACAAGAAACAGCGTGGTCTTTATGTTTATGTAATCAACTTCTCTTCAGAGGCCAGAGACTACATAAGGCAGGAGGTATACGATTCCTAAGCAGCTACAACATCTTCTCCTGTCGGTGTACCGAAAGGGGAAGATGTATATCAGCATCGACCGGAAGAGAGAGGGATGGCCGCCACTCTGCTGCATAGATTTCACCCCCATGCAGAAGGGTGACCACAATCCGTCTCCATCCAACTCTCTCTGCAGCTCGGATCTTTTCCGCGCGGGCACCGCTCGATGCAGAGAAGAAACGAGGTACAGAAAATGTCATCTACAGGTTGGTAAAATAAAATGGTCGATGTCAAAAGCTCACAATGGTGTACAGATAAAAACTTTTAACGTTTTAGGCATGTAGGCTGCATTTTATTGCCCATTTTTGGTGAAGTAGGGGACCAAGCACCAAAATAGCCTAGGAATCCTTCTTGATTTAATCCGACCCTACCTATTGATGTGCGTCTATGTCTTCTTTTTACCTTACTTTTAAAAGAAGTATTTTGTATTTGCATATGCTAATTATCATAATTCATATGCTATAGTTACATGAATATGTAAAATCTGCCTATTTTTTAATTTTAAATTTATTTGACGACCACATATTTACCAAATACAATGCATTGAGGTAAAAAAAAATAGTTAATAAAAATTTATTAACTCAAATAAAATAAAATAATAAATAAAAATCTTTTTATGATAGATTTTAAAATAGCTATTTGTACATTTAGAATGTCTAATCATGGTTGGTTTCAAAAATGTTTTCTTTGTACATTTTAGACCAAAACAAAGTGGCAACAGAATGCAGATACTAATGGAAAATTGTGTTCAGAATAATACTCACCCAATATTTAAAATAAAACTTATCATCACTTGATAACAAAAAGGGATTATATTAGTTGAAAATGTACCAATTGGTGGACATTTATGTCTACTTATCTTTCTTAAAATCTATTTCAAAAGAAGTATTTTCTATGTACTGATTATTATGTCTATTCATATACGTCATAGTGATATAATTATATATAATCTGAATATACTTTAAATTTTGATCTGATTTGACAAACGAAATGTTTTCCAAAGAACAATATCATGATCCAAATCAAAAACAGTTAATGGGAAATTTCTAAAATGAAATAGTATTTTAGTTTTACGAGAAAAATATATTTTGTAAACATAATAGTTGATTGATTAAACGATAAGTATTTTAGTTTTTGTATTTTACGAGAAAAAATATATTTTGTAAATATAATAGTTGATTGATTAAACGATAAGTAATACACTTTAAAATATTTCCAAAACTGATAAATATTGTATGAGATATGGATGACGCGTAATTAATACGAATTGCATGTGTAAAATGTAATATGGGAAAATCCATCAGTTTATGGAGACATCTAGAGAGGCTGGGGATCTATAAATACAGCCAAAAATTGCCCGAATCTTCATTAGAACAATTATTCTTTATTTCAAATATAACATATTAGTTTGACATTTTTACAATAATGTATGCCAAATTGGTTGTCATCTTTGCCTTTCTTGGAGTGGTAACGAGCTTACAAACATACCCACTATGCAGTAAGTATCTTTTAAAAAGTACCGCTATGCCAATATATCACCTGTAGGGATATTGCGTACTGCAACATATTGTTACATACAGATGCAATATTGGATATTTGAATTTGACTTTAAAAAATTACTCTGCAAGCAACCAAGAAGGCCTGTGGCAAAAAAAAGTCCACTGTAGCATGCACAATGCATTGTCCAAACCCCAAAATAGAAACCCAATAATAATTGCAATGTGCTCTGGTACAGATGAAATAATGTATTGTCAGGAAAACATAAAATAATGTAAGCTTATCATAAGTTATGATTGTAAATGAGGCACCTTTGTAACATATATTTAATTGTATATTTTGTGATTCACAGCGTTCAAAACGAACAAAAGTTAAGTTTTTAAGTTTTTTTTAATTTTTTTCCACGTGCACAGCGGATACAACATCCACGGGCACATTGAATGATGTCACCATTGAAGGATGTACTCCTGATCAGCCATGTAAAATAACACCGGGAGGCACCAAAACCTTTGAAATTGATTTCACACCTAGTATGTCCAAATTGCAATTAATATTGAAGTAGCAATTACAATGTAGTAACTTAATATTTTTATTATTATTATCATAATAGGTGCAGGAAGTAACAGCCTAACAGCAGAACTTTTTCTTAACATTGCTGGTGCTTGGGTTCCAGATCCAACAATTGAACCTGAAGGATGTTTGCCTGAGCGCAACATCAAATGCCCACTGGTCGCAAATACTAAATACGCATATAAAAACCAAATTACCATTAATCCGACACCTCTCCCCGTACGTATTTTTTAAAATAATAATCAACTTTTAAAGAAACCACAACCTTAAGAAATTTCTCATTGAAATCATGACAAGAGCTGCAAGCAAAGAATTGCCAAAATGATGTTCAAAATAAAAAGAAGTCATTGATACAGAATTGAAAAACGTCAGAATTAAGTGATTTTTCTCATGAAAATTGCAAATTTTATAGAATGAAGCGCCACCAAATGGCATCATGGATAGATGATGGTAAATTCTAGTATTAAAGGTGTTTAGTTTTTAGTTATTTTTTTTTAACAATGATGTCGTTTGGTGGCATATCAGTCCATAATAACAGTTTTCACAAGAAATTCCTGACTTTTGAAGTTTTAAAATTGTATCAATGATTTCTTTTTATTTTAAACAGTTTTTTTGACAATCCTTTCATAAGTTTCGTCATGATTTCAATCAGGAATTTCTGAACGTTGTTTCCCAGTTTTTTCATGCCGAAATAGCCTCTTAATAATACTGAACTCAACTTATACCACTGCAATTTTTATTCTAGGTACCAAAGTTCCAAACTAAATTTCTATTGACCGGTGACAATAATTCGCCGATAGTGTGTTTCTTGGTTGATGTGGAGTATTGATAATAGGACATAACACTTGATCTTTATTTACTTATGTAATTTTTCTGTATGAAAAAAGCATGTTAATTAAAATAAAATATACTAAATGACACAATGTTAAATATCTATTAAAAATGTATAACTTAGAAAAAATTCACAGCTCAGTGACAGCTGCAATAAAGTTATCAGCATAATAAATATCCATTAAAATATGAGGCTAGTACGAGTATAATTTGTAAATTATTTAAAGTTAATGCTGGTTAAAATTTCATCAGTATTTGAAAATTGGTTAAGGTTCAGGATTTGGAAAAAAAAAACTTCCCTTTCTTGTCATAAATAATTATGGTGGGTGAATAGATATTTATTTTGCAATGCACATTTAACTTAATCCAATATTGAATCCACCTCAAGAGATGGACTAGCTTTTTTAGGACTGACTACTGGATTCGTCTCCGTTCAGACACCATACAGTATTGAGTAGCAGAGTCGGTGGGTATTCAATACCGCATTAAGTGCTAGTCTGAACACAGTATTAGTATAAAGCCTAGATCTGGTTGGTAAATCATTTGAAATGTCCCCTTTGTCTAGCCTAAGCAAGGTAGCAACAGACACTAGTAATGAAAACTTGTGTTGAAAATAATACTCATTCAGTTTCTAAAATAAAACTTATCATCACTTGACAACAAAATGATATTGGAATACATTTTAACAATAGAAGAAATAATAAAAACAAAAATGGTATCACCTATTGATATTATTAGTCTATGTCTTCTTTTTATCTTTCTTAAAATAAATTTCAAAAGAATTGTTTTCTATTTTGTACGTGCAGATTATAATTATCATATCAATTCATCTGATATATAGTAACAATGTTTAGAATACACAAAATCTGCGTCTACTTTAAATTTCGAATTCATTTGACGGCCAATTGTTTACTGTGACGAGGCTGACCCTTTAGCACCGCCCATTTGGGGTGGTGCGGGCTGTTGGACGAGCCCCTGATTTTACAGACCAGCCCCTGATTTTACCGGTCGCGACATCTTGTATTAGCCGGGTCACTTTTACTGAGCACTACAGGCTTTCGACGAACAGTTAAATCTTTAAAAAGCCCATAAAAAGACTTTGTTTCTTTAGGCCAGGGCTGGCGGTGGCCCTCCTTGCTTCTGAGGGTCTTCGGAACACTCTCAGCCCTGTCCTGGGAATCTTTTGTACAGTTGCATAACCACTCCAATGGTCCTGTGGTCCTCTTTAGCCGGTTTGAAGGCACCGAGCAGAGGGACTCAGAAGGTTTCAGAGTGCCTCTGCTGGTGACGAGAACTGTTGGCTAAAGTTCCTCTTTTCGTTATCCCCTCTGGAGGGGAATAAGACTCACACACAACACTTTGAGGTAGAAAAGTTCTCTTTACTTTTTATAACATTTCTATTAGTTTTACATAGTTGTGTGTATACAATGGGTGATACAATTCTTGATTAAACACTTGAGTATAACATTGGTTCTAAGTTCAGAATTACTCGTCGAATTCTCTACTCGAATTCTCTCCTTGGTCAGAAATTCTCTAGATCGAACTATCTCTGAACTCTCTCAAACTGAACTGTCCTCAAACATAAGTGGCATGGCACTTTCGTTCAGTCTCAAGGGAGGGGCGACTGTTACCTCAGGGCTCAATGAGTGGCCAACTGGGCCAATCATTGCCCTGGGTTGAGAATATTACCTTTTAAGGAAAGGCATTTTTGGGACTCTTTTCCCAATTTCTCACGGTTCTTCTGGGTTCCTCGAATTCACTAAGAATTCGGGCCCCCAAGTCTGGACATCTGTGCACCATGGGGTGCTATACTGAAAGAAAGGAATTTCTATGGGGTGTTCCACAAGTATGCAGATACAGGGTGTCACATTACCAAATACAATGAACTGAGTCTAAATAAGATTAATTAATGAAAATTTATAAATTAAAAAATCATTTTTGTTTTATAATTTACAAAATCGCTTTATGTTTTTTAAATGGATATACTTTGATTGATTAGACGATATTTTCACAAATGATAAATTAATATTATGTGAGATATGAATGACATAGAATAGGAATTGGTATCTGTAATGAGTCATTTGAATGTCACCTTCCGTCACTAAATCGTAATGTGGAGAAATCTAGAGGTTGGAAACTTGGACCTATAAATAGAACCACTGTAACCCGAATTTCTCATTAGAACAATTCTTCTTTATTTCAAATATAGCTTATTAGCTTGAAATTTTACAACAATGTATTCCAAATTGGTTGTTATCTTTGCTTTTCTTGGAGTGGCAACGTGCTTGCAAACATACCCACTCTGCAGTAAGTACCTTTACCACAATACCATTACGCCAATTGTAGGCTTATTGCATACTACTGTACAAGGTATTGTTGCATACAAATGCAATGTTTGGTATTGTTTTCAACAAATGTAACATTTATATGAAAAGGCCTCAAGACCGCATTACAGAAAGTCATAAAATTATGACAATCATACATTATGATGTCGCTGTTTGTGCGCAATTATTTTATGACTGTCATATTATTCTGTACATCAGTCATTGACAGTCATATGACAATATTCATCAAAATAATATTTTATTTGCTTTTGTGGTCGTTAAAAAGTAAAGAGCTAGCTATGACAATTTAATGTCATATGACTGTACTATTTTCTTTCTGCAACGAGGCACAAAGGAGACATTACAGAAGTTTAATAAAACTGTCATATGAAAGTAAATTGTCATATCTAGCTCATAACTTTCTAAAAGTTCCAAAAAACAATTTGCAAAAAAAATTATATGACAAATACCGTTTCTTTCAATATCTTTTCACAGCGGACACACCATCCACGGGCACTCTGAACGATGTCACCATTGAAGGATGTACTGTTGGCTCCTCATGTAAACTAACACCGGGGGCAACGAAATCTGTTGCAGTTGATTTCACACCCAGTATGTTTCTTTCTGTTGCATTTAGAATTAGAGTTGCAATTGAAATTTATTAACTTAATATTTTTATTCTTATTACGATAGGTACAGGAAGTAACAGCCTAACAGTGGGACTTTTTGCTTACATTGCTGGTATTTGGACACCTTATCAAGGGTTTGACACTCAAGGATGTTCGGCTGCGCGCAATATCAACTGCCCATTGGTCGCAAATACTAAATACGAATATAAAAACCAATTTACTGTGCCTACGCAAGTTCCCGTCGTACGTATTCTTTTTTTAGTCCAAGTAAAAGCCTTTCTAGATGTCCAAGAACAGAACTTTAAAAAAAAAATAGGATATTCCACGAAAAATTGTGCTGAATGTTTCCAGACTGCTTCTTTCCCACTATTTCATTTTGAAGCATAATTAAGTGATAACATCTACAGAGGGTTAAACTAGTTAAATACTCGGAGTACTATTTAATAATTATTTACGCCATTTTGGAAAAAAAAATCAGTAAGTCCAAAAATCGCAAAGTTTACTTGGAGTCCTATTTCCGAAACATAAAAAGCCATTATACAATTTTAATATATAGGCAGCACTAAAAGAGGTTAATTACATTAATTCCTGAAAACTTTAATGTAATTGTGAAAACTAATGACTTGTTTACAGCTAATTACTTCTAAACAGTGTTTTTTTTTACTTAAAGTGGCTAAATAGTTATTTAATTTGTCTGTGTCGCAATAGATGGTGGAGGTCCAACAAATGCATATATTCAATAGACAGCTCCACCCAAAGTTCAAAAATATCTATTCAGCCACCTTAATGATTTTTGACAAAATAACCATGCTGTATTAACTAATATCTCGACTTGCAATTTTTCTCCTAGATAACAAGCTTCCAAGTTAAGTTTCTATTGACTGGCGACAACAATTCGACAATTAATTGTTTCTTGGTTGATGTTTCGTTTTAACACAATGACAGCGGAAGTGCTTCACTTTCTACATTGTTTTTTTTTACTATTGTATGACAAAATGAGAAATAAATGTATTATTTAAAATAAATTATACTAATTGACGCAATACTTATTATATAATAGTTATTATGGTTTTTTTAAAGCAACATAAAGAATTCGAAAATGTTTTAGAAACTCAAAAAGTAAATTAGTCACTTAAGTGTATTTCTTAAGAGAAAAAGCTAGAAAAAGCTTATAAATTTTCAAATTGGTTCATTTTTAAACTGCCATAAAAAGCATATTCTATTTTTTTTAAAAAAATCATCATTAAAATAGTTTTATGTGATTCCACTAGAGGGTTCCACAGTTTCCATATGCTTAGCGGGGCTTCTTAGTTTTAAAAGGTTCCCGGGGCTACACAATTTGGAGAGAGGCTCACGGGGCATTCCAATTTAAGAGAGGCTTCTGGAGGCATCTCAGTTTCGAGGACATCCGTTCAAATTCACAAATTCGAGAGGCTCTTTGTCAGCTTGTTTATCCAATAACTTTTATTAATTTTCACTATTATGCACCTAATTAATTATTATGTTGTTACCAAGAAGCTTAAATTACTAAAGTCGACCTGCGAGTGTATAAAATTGAAATTAAAGGGCGCTTATAAAGACCGACACAGGCGTCTTGCGCGGCCCAGATCAGTACTTGCATGTTTACCGTTGTTTACAAAAGGTAAAATAACAAAAGAGTCCCAGGAACCTTTTCACTTTCACAGATAGCGGTTTCTACTTCTGGTAAAGAAAAGAAAAAAATCCACTACGAGCCAATATATTAAAAAACTTCTTCAAGTGAAAAAGTTGGTGAGATACCGGTAAGCATATTATTATCACTGATATATAACTTTTTACATAAGATACGAAGCCCTTATCTTATTGTGATGTGAGCCACATCAGCCAATGGGGACATGCACATTTACACTGTAGAGTTTAACCTATAAATAGAGCCATTGCAGCCTGAATTTCTGATTAGAACAATAATTATTATTTTACTTTACTTCAAATACAAGCACATTAGTTTAAAATTTATAAGAATGTATTCCAATTTGTTTATCATCTTTACGTTTCTTAGATTGGCAACATGTTTACGAACATACCCACAATGCAGTAATTATATGCTAATTAATAGTCATAAGTCTTAAATAGTCTTAACTGCTATTTTCGTTAACAAATTTCAATTTTGTTCTTAAAGTATTTAAGATTTATTAGAAACTGATAAAGTGACTTGTGAAGAATTCCATCGTGATCATACATTTTTGCTAATAGTGTTTAGAATTGACAAAAGTCGAAATCACTTTTCTTTGCAATTGTGCATAGATTTTACAACTGTGTTTGATTGTTTTTGCACTTTTTTTACACGTGCACAGCGGATGAGCCATCCACGGGAACTTTGAACGATGTTACCATTGAAGGATGTACTGTTGATCAGCCATGTCTTCTAATACTGGGGGCCAATAAAACGGTTGCAGTTGATTTCACACCAAGTATGTTTCGATCATTCCATTGCAATTACTATCAGGGTTGCAATTCGAATGTGGTAACACTTTTTTATTATCATTATTATTATTACTGTAACAGGTACAGGAAGTAACAACCTAACAGTGGATCTTTTTGCTTCCCTTGATGGTGTTTGGATTCCAATTGCTGGTTTTGACACTCAAGGATGTTTACTTGAGCGCAACATCAACTGTCCACTGGTCGCAAATACTTCATACGAATATAGAAACACAATAATCGTGCCTATGGAAAATCCTCCTGTACGTTTTGATTTTTTAATACAAGAAGAGTGATTTTTAAATCTAGGGTGCATTTAGAAACGCACTACTGAAGTAAACCTACTCTATACCTACTAAAGCTAATGTACAATATCATAGAAAGATATTGTGCAGGAGTTATCTTATACATGTACTGTAGTAGGTCTAGAGTAGTAGTGTGCATTAGACGAGTAACACCCTTAATAGCAGAAGATCGCAAGGAACTCTCAAGGGTTGAAATACACAGACACCTTTTCGCGGTCGATTTTGACTGCAAAATGATGTCGAGTTGACGCTAAAACCGATCACTTTAAATCTTTCCATAAAAATACACTGCCATGACGCAGTCGAAATCGACCACCAAAAGTGGCTTGTGTGCTAAGACCCTAAGAGTGATTACAAATTTGAAATCGAACTCTTTGTTAAGTTGCATCAATAGGTAACACATAATAATTAGGATGTATTTATTATTTTTTTACTGAATTTATTTTGAGCTACTGTTTTTTTTTGTATCTCATATACAAATTGTCATATCAATGTAGCAAACTTCTAGTAAAATAATTTCTAGATGCCTAAAGCAAAATAGAATAACCCCAACTCCAAAACAAGCGTCTAAAAAGTGAAACAAACTGGTTGAAAATATTGCTGAAATTTTCATTAGAGTACCACTTTTATACCACTTCCTTTTTTAATTTTGGAATATAGTTACTATAATTTTAATAATCAAGAGATGTGTAGTATTGGTTCTCCGACGTTTCCATACAGAACAATGATTTTCGATGGAAATATTTACCGAAAATGTACAAACTTGTACTTTTGGAGTGTTTTGTTGACATATAAAAAAAAGTCTTCAGTAGCAAAAAATTAACTAATATTCATTTAATTAGAAGTAAATAAGAAAGATAATAGAATTGATGTCTCGACTTAAAGATTACGTTTTTTTTTGTTAGATACCGACATTCCCGGTCAAATTTGAATTGACTGGCGACAATTCGACAATTGTTTGTTTTTTGGTTGAAGTCACCTACAATAATACAACAGTGGAATAGCGCAACGTGCACTTGCTTCAATTTCTACATTGTTTCAATGATTGCAAAATGTGTTATTTAAAATAAATTATTTATAAATAACAATTGTTAGTTAGAGTGCTATTGATGAAAATAAACCACATAACAGTATATTCATACTGCATTTCTGTTCAACAATGCCATGTTAAATTAAGTTTCGGTTGGTTGTTAACTAAAGTGCTCATGTCGTTTGCAAAGCACGATAGGTAAATGTACATTTAACTTAATCCAATATTGAATCCACCTCAAGAGATGGACTAGCTTTTTTAGGACTGACTACTGGATTCGTCTCCGTTCAGACACCATACAGTATTGAGTAGCAGAGTCGGTGGGTATTCAATACCGCATTAAGTGCCAGTCTGAACACAGTATTAGTATAAAGCCTAGATCTGGTTGGTAAATCATTTGAAATGTCCCCTTTGTCTAGCCTAAGCAAGGTAGCAACAGACACTAGTAATGAAAACTTGTGTTGAAAATAATACTCATTCAGTTTCTAAAATAAAACTTATCATCACTTGACAACAAAATGATATTGGAATAAATTTTAACAATAGTAGAAATAATAAAAACAAAAATGATATCACCTATTGATATTATTAGTCTATGTCTTTTTTTATCTTTCTTAAAATAAATTTCAAAAGAATTGTTTTCTATTTTGTATGCGCAGATTATAATTATCATATCAATTCATCTGATATATAGTAACAACGTTTAGAATACACAAAATCTGCGTCTACTTTAAATTTCGAATTTATTTGACGGCCAATTGTTTACCAAATGCAATGCATTGAGTCCAAATAAGATTAGTTAATGAAAATTTATAAATTAAAAATATCATTTTTGTTTTATAATTAACAAAATAGCTTTATTTTTTTTAAATAGATATATACTTTGATTGATTAGACAATATTTTTTACAAATGATAAATTAATATTATGTGAGATATGAATGACATGGAATAGGAATTGGTATCTGTAATGAGTCATTTGAATGTCACCTTCCGTCATGAAATCGTAATGTGGAGAAATCTAGAGGTTGGAAGCTTGGACCTATAAACAGAGCCACCGTAACCCGAATTTCTCATTAGAACAATTCTTCTTTATTTCAAATATAACTTATTAGCTTGAAATTTTACAACAATGTATTCCAAATTGGTTGTCATCTTTGCTTTTCTTGGAGTGGCAACGTGCTTGCAAACATACCCACTCTGCAGTAAGTACCTTTACCACAATACCATTACGCCAATTGTAGGCTTATTGCATACTACTGTACAAGGTATTGTTGCATACAAATGCAATGTTTGGTATTGTTTTCAACAAATGTAACATTTATATGAAAAGGCCTCAAGACCGCATTACAGAAAGTCATAAAATTATGACAATCATACATTATGATGTCACTGTTTGTGCGCTATTATTTTATGACTGTGATATTATTCTGTGCATCAGCCATTGGCAGTCATATGACAATATTTATCAAAATAATATTTTATTTGCTTTTGTGGTCGTTAAAAAGTAAAGAGCTAGCTATGACAATTTAATGTCATATGACTGTACTATTTTCTTTCCGCAACTAGGCCCAAGGGAAACATTACAGAAGTTTAATAAAACTGTCATATGAAAGTAAATTGTCATATTTAGCTCATAACTCTCTAAAAGTTTCAAAAACAATTTGCAAAAAAAAATATATATATATATGACAAATACTGTCTCTTTCAATTTCTTTTCACAGCGGACACACCATTCACGGGCACTCTGAACGATGTCACCATTGAAGGATGTACTGTTGGCTCCTCATGTGAACTAACACCGGAGGAAACGAAATCTGTTGCAGTTGATTTCACACCCAGTATGTTTCTTTCAGTTGCATTTAGAAGTAGAGTTGTAATTGGAATTTATTAACTTTATTGATATTTTTATTATTAATACTATAGGTTCAGGAAGTAACAGTCTAACAGTGGGACTTCTTGCTTACAATGCTGGTACTTGGATACCTTATCAAGGGTTTGACCCTCAAGGATGTTCGGCTGAGCGCAATATCAACTGCCCATTGGTCGCAAATACTAAATACGACTATAAAAACCAATTTACTGTGCCTACGAAAGTTCACCCCGTACGTATTCCTTTTTAGTCCAAGTAAAAGCCTTCCTAATAAAAGATTTTCTAGATGCCTAAAGCAAAATAGAATAACCCCAACTCCAAAACAAGCGTCTAAAAAGTGAAACAAACTGGTTGAAAATATTGCTGAAATTTTCATTAGAGTACCACTTTTATACCACTTCCTTTTTTAATTTTGGAATATAGTTACTATAATTTTAATAATCAAGAGATTTGTAGTATTGGTTCTCCAACGTTTCCATACAAAACAATGATTTTTGATGGAAATGTTTACCGAAAATGTACAAACTTGTACTTTTGGAGTGTTTTGTTGACATATAAAAAGTCTTCAGTAGCAAAAAATTAACTAATCTTGTTTTAATTAGAAGTAAATAAGAAAGATAATAGAATTGATGTCTCGACTTAAAGATTACGTTTTTTTTTTGGTTAGATACCGACATTCCTGGTCAAATTTGAATTGACTGGTGACAATTCGACAATTGTTTGTTTTTTGGTTGAAGTCACCTACAATAATACAACAGTGGAATAGCGCAACATGCACTTGCTTCAATTTCTACATTGTTTCAATGATTGCAAAATGTGTTATTTAAAATAAATTATTTATAAATAGCAAAATATATAAATATTGATTCAAAGTATTTTAGAACATTGACAACTGCAAAAAATTCTATTAAGTAAAATTCACATTTTTTAAAAAGTTGGCACTAGTGAGAATTTCACTATTGCAAAATTTCAAAAATCTGTATACTGATCGTAAATAATTAAAAAAAGCAAATATGAACATCTAAAGTATGAACTAAATAATCATATCTACAAGTTTAATTTCAATTTTCAGGCTTGCACACATACAGTCATATCTCGTTTAAGTTACAATATGGATGCATTCCTGAAAATCGAATCATCCTTGCCAATGCAAATGTAAAAAACGCTTCCGCAAAAAGCTATAAAGTTTAGTCAACTAAGTTGTAGCGAGGTATCCTTCTCAGACGTAACGTTAAGTGAGGTACAACTATTATACATGTATTTGCAACACACCATTGCTGATATGACAGGTTAATTATAAAATGATAGCACACAATAATGTTATTAATTGCAAGGTTATCATTTTTGTTTCTTGGTTCCAGTGACTTACAGTATTTCCAAATAAGATACAACAGTATTCAAGGAGATAAATCAAAGGTGACTAAAGAAAATTCAATGATAATTATAATGTTTACACAATAATTATTTGTTTCCAATTTGATTTTCGTATATAGAATATACTGTATGATTTTAATGGAAAATAACTACTATGAATCAACATCAAGTGATAAATTCGATAAGATATGTGTATCCCTGATTAATGATATTATTTAGATGTAATTTTGTACATTATGATGTAGAACCCTGTAACTCACTATATCTAGAGCATTACACACCGGATTTTTCATTATAGAACAATTTCATCAAGAAAATTTTACATTTTGGACAATCATGTACAATAAATTAATTGCCATATTTGCATTGCTCGGAGTCGCCACATGCCAACTGTCTAATTTATGCCGTAAGTAGGCTTTATGCTTTTAATGCTTTTTTTTATTTATCTATGCCACTAATTCCTAATATACGTGATAATTATCAGTTTTTGTTAGTATATGGCATTGCCTTTTTAGCACAGTTTTTCAAATAATGTTGGCCCACCCAAACAATCATGTTTTCTCAACAGTGTTTTTGATCCAATAAATCACAACCATACATTTATGCTTAACATATTGGCACTAGACTCACTGGATGCCTATAGTGTTTTCTACACCTTTTACTACCCGTTTAGGGGATTCACTGGGATGTACGTTTTACAAAGTATACACAATATTACACATACTGTATGTTCAGACTTATTTTCAACTTTATTTTTACTTATTATTACTCGTTTGTATGTCAAGTTTTAATAGATTATTTTGACAACGTATTTCTTATCCATTTTCTGGACTAAATTGTCCATCTGTCATAGGCCTTTGGCCTGTTTACAGAGTAATTATTCAAATTCAAAAAACATATTTTATTGCTCAAATGATCAATTCATCTGAGCGAAGTAAACTAATTAATTATTTTAGGTCCCAGTGCTCCATAAAGTTCAGCAGTGTTCAGGACACAACCTCAATTTTAACCCTGGCCATTTCTCAACCAATGGAAATAGGTCGTTCATTTTTAGGAATAAAATGTTAGAGAAAAAAACACATCAAAGATTGATAAACAACAACAACAACACCAAATAGTGAATCTGCTCAAAAGTATTTTTTTTTTAAAAATATCTTCAAAGACATTAATTAAATGCATCCAATGTAAATTTGGTTGCAATATGTTTATTTTAGCATTTTTGTAATATCCAAGATAGTACCACTGGTAAATTGTAATTACTAATCAGGCATTTTTAACATACACGTACATTAGTTTCAATTTTGAGTTTTGTTGTCTTAATAATGTTTCACTCAATTTCTTTGTAACACATGCACAGCTGATACACCAACCACGGGCACTTTGAACAATATTACCATTGGCGGATGTTCTCCTGGCCAGCCATGTACTGTATACCTAGATACCAAAATATATGGGGCAGTGGATTTCACAACCAGTAAGTTTCATTGCATTTATAGTTGGAGTTGCCATATACAGAAATAATTTTGTTTTTCTTTTCATAATTTAGGCTCGGGAAGTAATACTCTAACAGCAGCTATTTTTGTTAATGTTTTTGGTGTCTGGCTTCCCTTACCATGGTTTGATAATAATGCATGTGCGCCTGGTCGTAACATTGTCTGTCCAGTAGTTGCAAATACTAATTATGAATATCAAAACCAAGTCATTGTGTCTTCACTTTGGCCAGAGGTAAGTTTTTACATTTTAATGTGTAACATGTTGTTTAAATGGATTTCATATAAATAATATTTCCTTAACATTTTTTTTTCTTGCTAGATTCCGGCATTAACAATAAAATTTGAATTGCTCGATGACAACAGTTCAAACGTTATTTGTTTTTATGTTAATGTGACTGTTTCAAAATAAATAAAGGTCTATATTGCAAATATTGAATGCGCTTCAATCTATATACAATATATATTGATTTTTACTAATGTAATAAACCGTTTAATAATAAAATGATGTTCCAATTAGTAATTTTAGTATAATTTATTCTAAATAAGTAAACCAAGTGAAGTAAATTCATTAACTATAAAGTATATTTATAAAATAATGTACATTCGTTTGAAAAATATAAATTTTCTCAAAACCGCGGCTGGGGAAAGAGGTATCCTATAGAGCATATAGCAACTGCAGTGGCGCCATCCGGGGTACGGAAACAAAATAAATACAGATCTATTCAGCCACCTTAAGACGACTTTGTGTATTTGTGACTTTTGTCAACGTTTTGTCAATGTTGTTGAATCTATGGTCTTCTTAATGCATTTCGGGTTTTCCGGGGTCAGTTGAGCCTTTTTGAGGCATTTTTGGGACAAAATAAACACTTCGATTTTGGTCATTTTTTTTCAAAAAAAAAAAATTGTAAAAATGCAAAAAAAAGCATTATTCTATAGTTTTCAATATTTTTGAATTAACACACTTTTTAAGCTTCTTCAAACTTATGGAGCTAGTTAAAGGGTATTTACACACTTTTGCCTTACGCCCAAGGCTAGGAAATTCAGGCGAGATTCGGTATAATTAATTTTACAAAATCCGAACTTTCCCAATATATTTATTCAAAGGTTAATTAAATTAAATTGAATAACAAACAAGTAGTTTTTCAATGTTTTTTCAAGCAAATTTTGACGAAATTTTAAAAATTGTTTCTAATTGGTTGATATTTGGTCTGACGCTCATAAAATGCGGAGCCAAAGAAATTCTGAAGCTGTCTACATATGCCTGTAAGCTGAGGTGGACAGAATAAAGAGAAAAATTTCATTCTCCTTATTTTGTGACACAAGGGTATGAAGACTGAGGTGAGCTCTCTTCTCAGTCGCAAGCCGATTTTAGTTGTAGTTTAATTTTTATAAACATCATTTTTTGTGTGTGGTTATTTTAAACCCATTAAGAGCACACTAAAGTTTGATTTATGAAACAAATCAATTTGAATTTTCTGAACCATTTTTGTTATATTTTATTATTGCAGTTATTTTACAATAAAATATGTAGCAAAAACCTACGAAACTTTTTTTTGCATGAAAAGATACGCTTAAAACTGCTAGCTAAATTTAGACAGGTTACTATGTTCTTATCAAGTTATCACAAAAAAATAAATTTGCAAAGAGTTGCAAGTAAGAAAAATTAATCAACTTTTGGTTTCATTCAGGCTCACAAGGTGGTGCCATTCTGTCCAGTAAATTCGATCTTACCGACTTGTAGAATTATTTTTAAAAATACATCATTTTAAAGGTATATTATCTAGATGTTTAGTAAATTTTTTTAAGATGTTTACGTATTTTATAAACTGCTGCCTATTTCAGTTATTTAATTCCATATAAACACCTAACTATTTATTTTAAATTGTTGAATGTTTTAATATACAAACAAAAGTAAGAGTGCCCTGAATACAAATTTGAATTTCTAAATTTTAGCAATTTTTTTTTACTAAATGAACATTTTTTTTTGCATTAAATTAATATGAATTTTAAAATTAGGTATTGAATATGAATAAATTTTCTTGAGCATCCTTCCCTATTAGAAGGAAATGGTTTACACCAAGAGGTTACACCAAAGATGGTTATAGTAAGAAAAAAACAATCAATATACCTGCTTTTGTCAAAAAAAAGTATGCCAACACACAACTATACAGTAGGGCCTATACAGCTACCGGTATAGAAAAATGAATAGCAACCAAGTTAAAACTAAATTTCATAAATTTCTGTCAATATTTCATGAAAATCTTTATTTAATTAAAAAAGTACATATATTTCAGAAACATTTTTCAAGTAAAAAAATGGTTAATTGTGTCTTAACAAAGTTTATTTTAATTATTATTAGCAACAAATTTGTTCATTAACTGAAAACCATTCAAAACATGCTGAAAATGCCAACACGGGTAATCACCTCACTCAACGATGTGTGTCCATCACTTTATTTGGACGAAAAACTATTAAAACTAATTAAAAAGGGTAAGAATTTTACAAATAATTTTAATAAGTATACTGTTGAGGGTAATTGTGAGACGTGTGATAGATGTTTCCGAATCAAACAACGTTAACAAACTCAACTACGGCCCATAAAATCGTATTTTCCCGCCTTTTACTAATGGTTTTTAATGGGGGGGGGGACATACACTAACTTTGTTTCTTGACAAAAACATCACTGATGTCTTTTCTTGACTACTTGTGCACATTCAACCGTTGGAAAATTCGTAGAGGTTATTTTGATTATTTTTACGATTTTATTGTTTTATGGAAAAAAATTCTTAGCATATAAATTTGAAACATTAATTAAAAAATAATTATTAAGACAAAATGCAGAAATTTTTACATTGAATGTGTTCAAAAAAATATGTAGGCCCAACTTTTTGATTTCAATAAAAAAAATTTCATGAAACATTAACATAAATTAAAAAAAAAATTACCCGTCAAGTACAAAAAAGTTTATAATTGCATTTCGGATGCTATTTATTTTTTTCCATAAGAAGGTGGAGTGTGCAACAAAAAAAACAATGCAGGTTTATTTGCACTTTAATTTCTCGATGAAGCAAGTTTTGTAGATTCGCCCTATTTCGAACATACATTACGGTAGGAAGAGGGGCCTGCCGATAAAAATAGTAACAACAACACAGACCATGAGTACAGTATTATAAGATGCCATTAGAGGTATCAGGTGTAGGAGGGGCTTAAATGGTGTCTTAAATTTCCAGATAAACTCCTCCATTTCGTTGAAAATAGCCTATTATGAAGTTACTCTAATACTTTTTTATGGAATGGCAAGCTTGCTTTAGGAAACGCAAAATCTTTAATTTATTCTATCACACACATTTTTAGAAAATTGCCAATCAATAACATTTAATAGTTTTCAATAGACTTATACTGTAGTTGCATTTTTAGATCTCGAGGCCTACATAGATAAGTTTTTATAGTGTCCTATATATCCCTCTGTGTTTGTATATGTTGGTTATAAATACAAAACAACATTCATACAAACAAAACTGTACTGCATTGTATTCTTAGAAGTGCTTTTGGATCCTATAGGTAAAAGGGAAATTTCTTCTTATAGCCTTACCTTGTGTTCCCATTTTCTAAATGTTAACTGTATAGTTACATTGCCATGGTTATATTTAATGGTAGAAATACTAAAAACGGCTACAGATACGTGTTTTCCATTTGGAAACACTTTAACTGTGGTTAATGGATATTGTGTCACTTCCTGTTGTGGTTCTACATTTTGGATTAGATGTCATGAGGTGTTTGTAAGCCAATATTGTGTTCAACAACAATAAGTGACATTTAAGCACTTCATGAATGACCGAGTTGTGGCCATTGCAGTTAGCTAGCTGTCCTTTTTTTTTGCAAATTAACTGTAGTTAACTAGCTAGCTGCATTTGCACATTATGTAGTGAAAATGCGGTATTAGACTATAAAGCAGCCTCTTTGGTTTAGTACAAAACTTAAAACAAAGCCTACACAAAAACTTAATATTTAAACCCATGTTTGTTATATATTCAATAAACACATCTTTAACTGATAATTGACAAACATTCACTTATTACAATTATTTATTATTGCTTATATTAATAAGCTTCAAACCCTGGTTTGTGGCTGAGCGGACCTCAAAAACTGTCTTTTAGATTTATAATACACAAACAATGCAGCAAATTACTTTAATTTCTTCATATAAAAATTTTAATACATAATTAATTCAAATCAATTCAACTCAGTACAACTGCAATTGGCTCGAGAGCCATGTACTAAGAGAATCCCATAGTCTAAATAATGTGCATTTCCAAAGAAATACCAGAAACATGCATTAGTTCTTTAATAGGCTATCCACATTAGTTATTAGTTCAAGAACATAACCAGTAGATGACGCCAGCTTCTCCATTAATACACATTTCCTATAGAAGTCTATATATATACAGTATATATAAAAAAACTGAAATTACAATGATGCAATATCTGGTATTGTCGTTTAACATGGTGTGTGTTTGGTTTTTATTTACATTCTCACTTTTCACGCACAGTTATTTTTGAAACAATTTACTGTGAGATCACTGATACTTTTGCAAAACCTAGTTATGGTTCTTTCTATATTTAAAAAAAAATAATTCTGAAAATAGTCTACATGCTAATTTCCATAGACGATTAGAAGCAAACTATTCGGTTTATGGAAATTAGCATGTAGGCTATTTTCAAACTTTCTTTAAAAATAGAAGAAATCATAACTAGGTTTTGCAAAAGTATCAGTGCATTCACAGTTATGTTTCAAAAATAACTGTACGCGAAAAGAACGATTAAACGAAAACCAAACACACATCATCATGGCTATACCAACACGACTATGTCACATACATGTATTGCATCGTAGGCCTACTCATTTTCTCCATGCCGATATCCTGTTAATTATCTTTGGATGACCATTCCTATTTATAAGGAGATTTCTCATTAGGATGATATCAAACAATGCAATATTCTTTGCAGCCAGCAAACGTGCATGGAGGGCAAGCCTTTTGATCATCTCTACAGTTTTGCAATAATTCTCAAGTGTCCCAACATGTGTATTTACCTATTAGTACTATTACCATGTAATACAAATCGTGCAGCCTTATACTATACTGTTTCAAATTTATGAATTAAATTATCTCTGGATTCCAAATTGAAGAACAATATTCTAATAAGAGGAGTCTTTACAATGTTTTTAACGTTGTAACATTTTAATAATACAGTGTGTTTCTAAATGTATATTGAATTGTTACCTCCTGAACAATAGCATTCCTTTTTCAAATCTACATGTATATGTAACAATAACAATAATGGTAACCATACTGGTACCCCACTTTTAATTGAGAACTTTGGGGGGGGGGATGATTTAAAATTAGAAATAGTGGTGTACATATAGCATAAGTAGAAATGTTGAGAACACCATATAGATTTCTAGAAAAGAAAGATAGAAAAGAGTCTTTTTTTGGACAATTGAGTTCTAACACCGTTTACTTGAAGACATAGTTTTTTTGGCAACATTCCCGACAAAGTCGTTTTAACAGAAGTAGTAGAGAAATTATTCTTGTGGCTCATAGTACAAATGTATAGGCTCTAATAACCATCAATTCTTATGGGCATAAAGAAAGGAAAAAGACAACCCAATTCGCACAAAAACCAACCAACTAAAAAAGTGACAACTTGGCTGTTTTATCTAATATTGGTGCCACCACACTTTTTACACAAATGCATTTTCTATACTCTTTAAAACAAAAAAAACAACGTTTCAAACAATATAAATGGATAAAAAAAAGTGTGGGTGGGAAGAGATTTTTTTAGTACCTCATCTGCACAATGTTCTTTCTCTGTTTTTAAAATTGAGACATTTCATTCAAAGAAATGTTCAATAGAATGTGTCTGATTTCTATTCTTAAATTCTCCATTTTATCATCCTTATTCCGGTATGTTTAAAATGAATATGGTGTTAGGTACGGTACCTCGCTCTGTTCACTTATTATGAATGTAAACAAAGGTGTTTAAAGTATAATGATACATGTTTATGATAGATTGATACAGATTCATTACTGAATCTTGTGAAATTTCTACAATAATACAAGTTCTTTCGAAATCCATTTTTACACAATGTTACTGACTGACCATTTGTCAAGCAGGATTTAGGGTTTTTCAGGTGATGAATTGTAGCTCATATTTCATATTACATTTTACAAGTGTAAGCATAAACTTTCGAGAACACACTTGCATTTCGCATTTAAATCAATGGTTGAATGTATTTTTTTAGAAACAACTTTAAGTTGAAAGTTTAAACGCAAACTCAAAACTCTGGCTATTCCGTTTTTTCAGGAGGAAAGCGTAAAAACTAGAAGGGTAGTTCAAAAACTCTAAATTGTACTTTCATGTAGATATCTTTCAAAATAATTTCTATTTCAACTTGGAAATAACCCAAATGGACATTTTTTTACGTTTTGTCTATCAAATGTTTATTTTGAAAGATATCATCATACAAATGTTATTAATTGATTCAGCTATCGTTCTAGTTTATAAAACACTTCATTTCTCCTTAGTGGTGCTATTTTAAAATGCAAAGTAATCAAGTTTGAAAAATCAGCTGTCCATAAGCCATCTTAAGAATAAGATGTTAGAAACTAGAATAGACTAAAAAAAGCTTTATGTAGAAATCTTTGAAAATAAACCTCGTTATTTACGTTCTAGTTAAAATTCTGTTTCTCATTTTAAGAATAGTCAAAATTTCAAAAACATTAAGTAAGGTTGCGTGAAATTAAGGCAATTTCAAATAACTAAATTTAATATTCCTGAAAGCAGCCAACAAATTTTTAAAAAGCTTATTTTCCAAAATATCAAACAATTTAAATACTTTTTAATTCATTCATTGCTCTTATTAGAAACTTTAAATTTTTACTAAGAAAAATAACAGAATGATCAAATTCCCATATTTATTCTTAAAATTAGAACACTTGTAAACCTCAATTTTAAAGTATATTGTAAACTTATTAAGTTCAAGTTGACAAACTTTGTGTTTGCATTTTTTTTACTAGCTTACTCTTGTATGCAAGTGTTGTTTTGTGAATATTTACTTTTAAGCCTTTTTTTAAACTAAAACTTTATTTTTTATGGTTAAAAGTTAAACTTTAACTTCTTTTAAGAGCTTATTTATTTAATAAACCAAACAACATAATTTATAGTTATATACTGTATATATATAAAAAGAACTTTCAGACAACAAACGATATAATAAAATAGAAAGTTTACAATAAATATTTGAACATGCATCTTGTATGGCGGCAATGTAATCCCGCAATGCATTGTGGGGTAGAAAGTAAAAAAAACCCCAAATTATCGACTACTTCAGTGAGCATGCGCAGTCTTTTCAACCCAGATTACCAAAAGCAGTAGCAGAATGGAAATATAATGGGTCAAAGGCTCAAAAAGGCGAGTTTAGAGAGTAGATTTCCCCCCCCCCCCCCCATCCATATACATGCAATACAACTCTACTGTTTCTTCTCTCTCTCTTTCATCTTCATCTATCTATGTGTGTGTCGTGTTTGTTTTTTACAAAATTCTACTTACTCTTCCTACTACTCTCTTATGTCATTTGAAATGAAAACATTGGAAATACTCATTTTCAAATGGAAATATCAACAAAAACAGACTTTGAATTAATGACAACAAACTATTTCTTTTTTGGCAATTTTTAACAATTGATTATTGTTAAATTTTATCTTTTTTTTTTTTGCAAAAAGAAACTGCAAAGATAATGCAACCATTGAAATGTTAAATTTGTTCATTTATAATAACACATGCAGCAAATTGACTGAATTTGCATGGTAAGTAATTGTTTTATTTATGTTTAATTAAAAATAATAATCAAAAGGATCAACTTTTAAAATATATATTTTTTTAAAAAATGTTACTAAAATATTTAGTTAATTAATTGAAATAAAAATTAATGAACAAAAACCATTATTTTTAAAATGTTTTTTGTTGTTGTTGTAGAAATGGTGCTAAAAATTATCTAGTTAGTTAACCAATTTAAAAGTATTTTTTAAAAAACTCATTTCACACAAATATTGACCTAAACTATTCAGTTAATTAATTAATAAAAAATTATAAAAAAGTCATTATTTTTAAAAAGTATTTAAAAAAAATTGTGTCAGTAACTAACTACCTAGTTAATTTGAAAGTCAATAATTTCTAAAATGTTTTTTTTGTAGAAATGATGTCTAAAACTATATAGTTGTTTAAATAATTTAAAAAAAATAATGAAAAGCCATTATTTTTTAAATGTTTTGATATCAAATGATAGCTATTTAATTAATTAATGTTTTTTTTTCTCCGATAGTTGAATATTTTGAAAAGTGAGCTTGTTATTGAGGCTGTGTTCGGTTAAATGAAGTTCTCAAGAAGGTCAACAGCCTGATCTACTTTCTGTCTTTCTCTTTCTCTCTCTCTCTCTCTCTCTCCTTATCAATGAAACATCTTCATACTTTATATTATATTATCAATGAATTGATGGAAAAATTACAACACTTTTTTTTATTAATTTCAATTTGATGTGCCTTAGTATCACATATACGAAACTTTTTTTAAAAAAAAAGGAAGTAAATGACCTCCCATACATCTCACTTATAAATACATATCACATGTACAGTCTATATTTATCCAATTGTATTTCTATCAATTAAAAATATATCTCAACTATTTTACATAAATTATTCAGAGGGGCAATAACTTCATTTTGTTTGTTTTCTAAAAACAATAATTGTTAGAATGACAAGTGATTTTTTTATGTTTTACTTTTATTATTTAAAATATATTCAGTTGACATAAAATTAAAACAATAGAGCTTTAAAATTTGTAATCTCTTGTTGGTTGCCATGACAACCATTATTTTCTTCAAGTAAAAAAAAAAAACTGTATAATTAACAAGATAAGCTAAACAATAACCTCTGTGCATTAATTATCGATTATACACACACTTATCGAATAGTTCATTTTAATACAAAAACGCTTATATTTTTTTTGGATAATTTAATTATTTTTTTCTTCATTTGTTATGGCTGCAAAATAATTTAAGAATGTATAAATTTCTTAATTCTGGTTAATATTTTCTCATGCAAGAAAAGGGGATTTAATGATGAAAATGTTTTTAATAATATCCAAATTTTAGATTAGACTCTAGAGCGTTCTTCTAGGCATCTATTAAAAAAATCATCCTGTGTGAGAGACTATAGTTGTAAGGCTCAAATTCAAGAAGGAAATTTGTCCTTTGAATGTTTTGATTAAGCTTTCGACAATGGAAAATCTTGTTTTAAGAGGGTTCAAGAGGCTCAGAGAGTTCAAGTTGAAGTTCAAGTTTCTTTCTTGAATTTGGACCAAACTCAAGTAAAACAACATGTTGGCCCAATGTTGGCAAAAGGTTTTGCAGTTGGTAACAACCTTTTGGTTCCACACTTGACCTATCTAGTTTTGGTTCGATGTTGCAAAAAAAATTACATATCTCCCAACAATGACACAATTAATGTTGGCCCAAAAAATCATAATATCAGTCATTGATAAAAAGATTTAGCTATGTTGGGCCAACAAGAACAGCCAATAGTGGGACCAAACATAATTTTGACTGGATCATTAGGCCAACATTTGTACACAAACCTCAATGGTTGGCATTATGTTGGTTTGTCATTGGCATGCTGCCTGGGAAGCTACTATACATTATGTTCTTGGCCTTCTTAATCGCAAAGAAATAGTCCTACATTGTGAAATTAATGACAAAAACAAAATTCCAAAAATTTAGCCGAAAAAAAATACAAGAGAAAATTTTATACTTTACTCTCTAATACAATGATACAATGATGTAATGTACACCATATGAAACAATATAAAATATGTTCTTGTCTTGTTGGTGTAGTGGTTAGTGTCTCAGACTCTCAACCCATGGTAATGTTGGTCATAGGTTCAATCTCTTGTAGTGTGGTTCATTTTTCAAATATTTCAAAAGGTGGTGGACAAACAAATAATCAAATTAAATAAAAATGAGTAAAAAAAAATTAAAGCTCTACTTTAAATAATGATAAAAAGGTGTTCTTATCTAAAGAAGTAACCAACCACACATGTCGTTCTTTAATGACAACATCATAAAGATCATCATGATCATTATCATCGTGTTGTACAGAAGATGACAACTAACATTTAGTTTGCATATTTATAAAAGTGTGTGTATTGTGTGTGTATGAAATTAGAGCATAAATTTCCAATGGAAAACAGTTTCTATCTTAACATGAAATTTCATATAAAGAGAGGATGAAGGAAGAAAAATGAAATTGATCTTCAGTTTTATTACTTCCGCATTGAGTTTTAGAAATAAGGCTAGACGGTAGAGAGCTAATATAAGTTCTATGCAAAAATAACGGAAGCATTTCTAGGAAGGGACTCAATGCAGTTTTTTACACGTTTTGGAATGCAAAAATGTTATAAATATTACTAATGCTGCTATGTTTACATGAAAATTGTAAATTGTTCCGTTTTCCTTCCTTCCCTCATCTCCTTTACATAAAAATTATAATGCTTTACTCGATTATGCGGCAGCCACCTTACCTTGTTACAGACATTGCTATTCAATTAAATAAATCAGGCTAAATTAACCGCATTTATTTTCATTTAGCTAAGTTTATAATAATGCAAAAAAAAAACCCCTCAATGTTTTGCAACTCTTTTCAAATGCCTTGTTTGATTATTTGGCCGCCATCTTGTTACAGACATTACTATTCAACAAAGATAGATAAATTAGGTTTAATTATTTGTATTTATTTTCTGTTTAGCTAAATTTATAATAACGCAAAAAAAAAACCTCATTGTTTTACAACTCCTTTAAAATGCCTTATTTAATTATGTGGCCGCCATCTTGCTACAGACACCAACTTCTTTATAATAAAAATAATTATTTTAAAACTAATTGCATTTGATTTTTTTTTTTCAGTTGTTAAATTTACAATAATAAAAAAAGATGAAGTAAAAAAAAATGCCTCAATACAATGTTTTGCAGACCGAATCCAGGGTTCTGTCTAGGCGCATGCGCTTTAATGAACTACTTTAAATTTTATCTTCCCTTTCTTCTCTTCATTCATAGACTCTACCCCTATTAAATAGAATGCGAAACTAAATAATAATGTAGGATAAAAGGTAAAAGCATGGGGGTAGAAAGAGAGAGAGAGAGAGAGAGGGTATTGCAAGAAAATGAGATAGAGATGCTGTAATGTAATGTATGTATAGGCAGGCCTTTATGTGTCTACCACACATCTCTTTTTCTATATGAAAAAAAAACCCTACAAAAGTAGGTCAGATGCTGCTATGGGATTTTATTGATCAAACTTGTATGTGTATGTTTTCACTCTTACAAAGATGCTCTCTCTCTCTCTTTATATATATATATATATATATATATATATATATATATATATATATATATATATATATATATATACTGCATATACACATATATGACAGTGCAAATTCACAATTCTCCCTTTTTCCTTCCTCTGTTAAGATTTTTTTTTCTTCTCAACCAATGTCTCTCTTTAGTATTATACCTTTCTCAATTTCCATTGGTTGGTAAGACTTAGTTATCTTCATCTTTTATTACTACCACACTAATGTAAACACAATCTTCTCTACTTGATAACCGTTTAAATGCATTTCCTTCAAATAAATTCACATATATTTTAATATATATATCAAGGCGTCTATTCTTGCAATAAAAACAATTTTTCTATAATGTTTTTAATTTATCGAAAATGTGGATGCGTCAATTGGATTTTTGTATATTTTTTTATTGTTAAGTTCAGTAATACTGGGCAATGTTAAGCTGGCATATACTGTATTGTAATAAGTCCCTGGATATATCCAGGTGCTAGGTTCTCGGAGGTTCCAGGTGCTCGGATTTTTATGCAATATCAAGTAAATATTTCTCAATTTGTGGCACAAATGCCAATTGTCAAGTAGTCATCAACTTCATCATCATTAGAGCAACTGCAATTATGCCTTTTCTAATTAAAAAGGCTGCTTAGAAGTTAGATGTCTTGTCACTATCGGTTGTCAACCAGAATTCTAGCCTCTAAACAGTGTTTTTGATTGAAAAAAATCATGATTATAGGTTAAAATAAACGGAATTGTTAGTTCCTACTTCACAATTGGCTCTTGGGCAATAGATTGAGAAACATTTGCATGGTAATGCATAACAATCCGAGCCCTCGTTATACTGTTTGAAATGTAAATATATTTTTTTTTTAAATTGGTTACTTGAGGCATTTTAGAGAAGCGACTTTAAGATTAATTTCAAACTAAGTCATAAAGTAAAAATGTAAACGAATTGGACAAATTTATATTCATTTTGTTATTTTACAAAATTATTTTAAGCAAATTTGGATTTTCAAAATAGTTTATTATTTTAAATCTCTACAAAAAAAAGTTTAATTTCAAAATTATTAAATGCATTTTCTAAATTTTCTAATTTTACCATTTTTGACTTTAAATTTTTTAAAGTTATAAAACTACTAGTTTTAAAACTACTTTTCATTTATTCAATGTCGTTTAAATTGGCCTTGATAGAAACTTTTTTGTAAAACTTAACTGCTCTGAGAGTAAACTATTAAGTTTTGAAAAGTAGCATTTTTATTTTCTTTACAATTTCTTCGCATGAAACTTACAGTCTTTTATAAATAACAAGAGAACTTACTGAATATAAATAGCCTATTTTCAGCCCAAAAAAAAAGGAAAATATAACTCAATTGTAAAAGTAGGCCTAACCTATATAATTTAGATTCTTTATGGTAACTCTCAAAGGATACAAAGGTTGGCTAGCAAATTACATTGCTGTCTTGTCAATTTAATACATCTTTATCATTTTTCAAACGGAAAATGATACAAAATATATATTGTTAGCATTTTTTATATGTAATATGTGCCATCAAATAAAATTGTTTAAATTTGTTTCTTTTTTTTAGATAATCTTCTTGCAAAATATGATCACATCTCATCATTATCATCATCATCATCTTCTTCAACAAACTTCACATTTGGAACTTTATTTGTTTCAGTTTAATTTCTATATTAACTGGAAAAAGAATTTTTGATGTTGAACGGAAAATATTAATTTTGGTGCCTATTTTATACACAGTGATGAAAATGACAAAACAATAAAACTATAATGATGACTATAGTTTTTTTTTAAAAAAAAATTGTGTACCCTCTGTACAACTAAATTGAATTTTTCACTGCCAGAAAGAAAAGAAAAAAAAACCTTACTGACATTTTTTTAATCAATTTTCACAACACTGCCACAGATTTTTTTTTTCGTATTCTATCATTGGTGACCTTTAATGATGTGATTTTCTACATTTCAAAGGTTTCAACATCACTGATTAACTTTTACTTTATCTATTGGAGATACCGAACAACAACAAAAAAAAGGAACAGGAAGAAGTAACAACAACAAAAAAATGGCTCATTTTGATGCTCCTCCACTTTTTACAAAAACTCACTGTTTTTGGGATTTTGCACGTAGAGGAAGTATGACGTCATTGGTGGCCGAAGACATCATCTCTCTAACATCCATAACAGACATTAAAACACTTCCTCAACTATCCATCAGTGATGTTCGTAAAGAACATAGTGTCAAAGTTAGAAGTGTGGTGAGTATATTTATTTACCCCTTCTACTTTTTATTATCTCTTAATTTATTACAACTTCGTGTTATATATCACAAGAATACCTATCTCTCTATCTTTACAAACAAACAAGTGCGGTTAACAGTTAGGTGGCTCAATCTATTATTATGCAAATGGGCCACATTTATGTCACATCTTAACTCAAATGATTCCCAACCTTTTTTTGTTTTTTGTTTGGAGGTATCTTTGAAATATTTCGTAAAATCTCGAGAGAACCTCCTAACTGGCTGACACATATTAGGTTCGACAAAGGTAAATTACATAATGGACGTGTAAAGAAGTATTGGGTTAATAAATAATAATTAACTCATATTTTTGAATAAAATATTACAAGAGTATTTATTGCCTATTTCTATTTACTATTTTTTGCAAGCATTTGCAAATTGTCGCAAGAACTCCGGACATCCCAGGGACCTGCAGAATCCTGGTTGAGAATTACTGTCTTAACTGCACCGCACACTTTAAAAATCCACTTAAAAGTCCACTTGATGGAGTTTATTGTTAAAAATGACATCAAGTCCACTTTTCAGCAAAAAAAAAAATAGTGCACCTTTTTATTTAAAAATCTTGGTTCTCAGGCAACATCTTTGTTGTGTACCACATCTATTTATGCTAAAAGCCATTCAATTTAATTCTGGGAGTTTTTTCTCATCTTCTTGCTGATAACGCAATTACCACATTTTGCAAACAACAACAACAACAACAACAAAGAGAAAAAAAAGCAAGCCTTCATTGGACCAATGAAAATGATGGCATAAAATTTCATTTAATGACGTCCTTGCATATGTTTGTGGTTATCACAAGTTAAATTGTTAATATCTCTATGGCTGGTAATAGAGCTAAGAAGATACTGTGTCTCACACTTTTTATGATGTCTAGAACTAGTAGTTAGCACTTTACACAACTGACTGAAGATGCTACTACTGTATACATCGAAATACATTTAACAATGTTTAACATATAATGCCACTTGTGATAGAAAACTTAACCAACCCTTCTTGTGTGTGTGTGTTTGTGTGTTTTTTCTCTTCTAAACTTGAAAACACTTTTGTTCATTCAAGACTGTGTTAAAATGTTAATAAATTGCTGCACTTAAAAGTTACACAAAACACGTGTTTTCTGTTTCACTATTGAGTTTGTTGTGTAACTATAATTGTATGTGTGTTTTGAAGAGAGTATTTGAGAAGTTGTGCGTGATTTAGTTTGAGAGGTTTGCAGCATCAGCACACAACAAAAAAAAACACCCCCTTCATAGTACAGTAGTTATCTATAAAAGCTCCCCCTTGAACTTCACTGCAGTACTTATCTATACTTAATTATTATATCCAGTGCAAAATAATCCAAGTCAAGGAAACGTATTTTTGTTCCAGTTATTAACTATAGAAAAAAACATCAGTGAATAACAAGAACAAAAATTCCATTTTCTTTTTTTTCCCATCACATCTTCTGAATTTATAAATAAGTCAAACTATATAGCTATGGTAACCATAAATTCAATCATTCATAAAATATGTCGTTAGCGACCCAAATTAAATCGAAGGTGTCATGGAGATGTTTAATCATCAATTTGTTTTAATCAAACGGAATTTTCACTCAGTAATTACAAGAAACAAGTCCTTCTTTACATTAAGAAATAGAATTGTCCTCCAGTTTTAGAAGAGGAACTTTGATTACAAAATTTAAAGATTTTTTTTTTAGAAACTAGAAAAGTAACAGTAAATTTTATGACAACATAATTTGAAAATAAAACTTTTTATGACAATTTGGCAATAGGTAAAATGCGTTAATTTTTCTTTAAGTTGGCGTAAAATGTAAAGTTTTTATTTTAAAACAGTAGACCCTCCACCACCGTAAGTCAATCGATCACTGGAACAACATAATTGTTCTCTCTATATTAGGCTTATTTGATATTGCGCTTTTCAAGCATTAGCCAAGCGGGTTTTCATCATTCCAACACCCGCATTATACTGTATGTGGCCCGTATAGCTTTGGTTTCTTGGAATTAGAAAATTTTTCGTCCTGTCGTCCAGAGTCGTGCAATGGCACGATTCGAGCAGTAGCTTTGCAGCTTTTTATCGACTTAATAGCCACGTATCGTAGAGGAAAAACGTTGTTTGATGGAAGAAAAGAAGGATAGAACTATTTAATATTTTCAGAGCTGGATTAAGGATATATGCCCCATGGCAAATAAATGCTTAGGGTTTATGGACTTATGGTGCATTTCTATCATAGAATATGCCCCTCTTTTTATTTCAATATGCCCCTGGCATTTTCCCACTCCGCCCAAGCCTTAATTCGGCTTTGAATATTTTCAGTTTTTATCATTGGTCAGTAGTAGTGGTCTAAATGGACTGTCTTTTTCATTATGTATTTTGCATTTTTGTTTTGTATGTTAGCTACTTTTCCCATATTTCTATATGTTAGGTCTTCTTTACAGATAGAAAAGTATTGTAGCCTAGTTGTCATCGCGTTACCATGGTTACATATTGTGTTATTTGAGGTGGTGGAGGTTTAATCCATAGTTCAAACTGTGTGGCTTTTTTATACAGAGTTACTGAAAGATTGAACCATCATCTTCATCATCATTCAACAGTGGTTGGCCTCATGCCCAAAAGACATAACAACTAAACCGCGTCGTCCTATTTGAAATATCGTCATGGTTCAATTATATTATGTTATACAATAGTTAAAAGACATATCAAATTACTAGCAAAAAATCAATTCAAAATGTAAGAATTTCTATAATAAACCCATCATCAGAATTAAACTAGAAACGTTTCGTGAAAACTTTCAATTTTATTTTTCAAAAAAAAAAATTTTTAAATTGCCTTTTCAGTGAAAAATAAAACCTTTAAGTTATTTATGTTTTCTTGGAAAAATTGGAAAACATATTCGTTTTCAACATAATTTAAAATCCTTTAAGGTGGTTTCACATGTAACATTGTTAAAAGGGGTTTTTTTGCGATCGATTTAAGTAATGAATATAAATTTTTATTAGTTCTAAGAAACTTTAAAGAACAAAATTAAAAGGTTTGTTAGAAATTAAAATAGTTGTTAAAGCACCTTTACATTCCTATTAATATTATTATTGTTATAATTAGTACAAACGAATCTAACATGGTAATTCCTTTAAAAAAAACACTAACCAATGGACGGATTTTTGTACCATATACAATGTTATACATGCATGTAAATGGCTGAAATAATATACAGTGGAAACCATTTAACACGAAAACGGTTAAAACACACAAAAAAAAATTGGATTACAAAATATATTTTCGGTCAAGTGTCCCTTAGAAAAGCATGAAAATTCTTTCTTTTAACAAGAAATTCGTTTAACACGAAAAAAATACTCCAGTCTTTTACATTTCATGATAATTGCCTGAAATAATAGTTATATATTTTATTGAATCATCCTGTATAAATGAGTGTTGCCAATCAATGAGACTATCTTTTCTCTACATACATTACATTAAATATGGCACTGGTCTTATAAGACAGGCTTTATAAAAAGTCGAATCTCTAAGCCTCAGTGATGTAGGTGACCTATTTGAGCCACTTCAGTATATCAAAAGGAATCTTCAAAACTAACAACAAACCATCTAAAATCCCCTTTCTCCCATCCCCCTCTCCCAAAAAATCCACAAAAGAAAATCCCGAGTTGAGCTACTACCGTACTACTACTACTACTACTACTACATATTACTACATTTATTACTACTACTAACTACATTAGAATTTTTTAAGCTCTTTGATGTCACTTTTACTGCCTTTCAATTAAATTGTTAAAGCTCTACTTTCTCCATGTGAAAGAAGATTATTATTAATAATAATGTGTGATTGATTGAATGATGGCATCAATAACCAAAAATATATATATATATATATAAAACCGTTTTACATTTCAGCCTTAAAAGTTGTTCCAGTTTTTTTTTGGACCCTTTTTTTAAAAAAAAATTATGCCAAGATGCAACACAAATTTATTAAGATATGTTGTCGAGACATTGGTCGGAATTTAAGAATTTTCTCTTCTTTAAATGCCAAAGGCTCGATAATATTATTAGAAGAGCAAAAAAAAAAAAGAAAAAAAAACTTTCTAGTTTTTAGGTCACAAGTTCAAAATAAAAGAGAAAAATAAAACTTTTTTTTTAGTTTATTGTATGAACTTGACTTAAATTTTTGCTTGCTTGAAAATAAACCAAGTGTACTTTAAAACAAACATAAAACTTTCTTCAGGCAAAGTACAAAAATAATCATATTTACTTCGTTCTCATAAGGCAAGTTATTGAGAAGTTTCGGGCTGCCAAGAAAGAGTTACACATGGTATTTATAGATCTAGAGAAAGCCTATGACAGAGTACCACGGACGTTATTGTGGGAGGTCTTACAGAAGAAGGGGGTGGGTGAGAGTTATATAGATATGGTGAGGGACATGTATAGGGATGCACGGACAAGCGTTAAGACTGCCTGGGGGTTCTCTGACAGTTTTCGTGTTAGGATGGGTGTGCACCAGGGCTCAGCACTTAGTCCATATCTATTTATTTTGGTCCTGGATGAGTTACTGGCAGGGGTGAGGCAGGAGGTCCTCTGGTGTATGCTGTTTGCAGATGACATAGTCTTAGTTGGGGAATCCAAATTAGAACTCGAGATAAGGTTAGAGGAGACTAGGAATGCCTTGGAATCAAAGGGGTTGAAAATAAGTAGGGCAAAAACGGAGTACATGAAATTCCAGTGGGATGGGAAAGAACAGTTGAATGAGGGGATTAGACTTGGGGACAGTTTAATGCAGCAGGTGCATGACTTCAAATATTTAGGATCTGTGCTGCAAGATGATGGGAGCTTAGACTTAGACATCACAAACCGGATAAAAGCAGGTTGGCATAGGTGGAGGCAGGCTAGTGGGGTTTTATGTGACAGGAAGTTACCTATAAAATTGAAGGGAAAGTTTTATAGAACAGTAGTCAGACCAGCTATGTTGTATGGGTCAGAATGTTGGGCAATCAAGAAGGTGCATGAGGATAGAATGCAGGTAGCTGAGATGAGAATGCTAAGGTTTATGAGTGGGGTGACCAGAAGGGATAGGATCAGAAATGATTTTATTAGGGGTAGTGTAGGGGTAACAAATATAGTAGAAAAGATGCAGGAAAATAGGCTGCGGTGGTTTGGGCATGTCCTCAGGAGTGGAGAAGATGGGCTGCTGAGACAGGCAATGAACTTAGACCTGGGAATAAAACGGGGTAGAGGAAGACCCAAGCAAACCTGGGATGTGGTAGTAAAACGGGATATGGTGGCATGTGGGGTCACTGGGGGCTTGGTGCAAAATCGGAACGAGTGGAGAGTTAGAACCAGCAAGGCCGACCCTGCTGCTTGCGGGATAAGGTACAGGAAATGATGATGACTTCGTTCTCATAAATTATAAAAATATTATTTTTATTAGAAATATTTTTTAAAAAAATTGAAGTACCTCAGATGCAACGTTATAATGTTTGCATCGTCAACAAGTTGTTAGTTTAGTTATCAACTAACTACTACCTTCCTAATAAGTTTAGTTCTTAAAAGTTAGAAGAGTACGCATTTTCATTACGATATTTTAAATAAACACACTTAAGATAGTTTATAAACTTTAGAAATTCGATTAGCTTTTTAGGAGAAAAATAAAAAAAAAGTGTTTTAAAAACTAGAAAGGCAGCTCAATCACTTAAGGGTATTTTTATGTTGATATTTTTCAAAACAAACTTTTTATAGACAAACTCACATAAAAAGCTTATTTTGAAAAAGATATTAATTAGCATTGAGCTACATGTACCTTCTAGTTTTCTAAAAAGCACATTCAAGTTTCTTTATATTTTGCACCTGAAAGCTTACGTAATCGGATATCGCAACTTTAAAACAACCACCTTAATGGCTATTTGAAAATGATCCACTACTTTAATACCTTCATTTCTTTGTTTTACTGTTAAAGGTTTTCTGTCTAAACTGTCATAAAAATTTAATTTCAAAAATAACAATCGTGAAAATACTTTCATTCAGCACTGTAGTTTTAATCTAGTATTTAACAAACTTCAAATCTCTCAAGTTAGTTAGTTACTTCTAAAAAGCTGCGAGTTTGTAACTAAAATCTATGTCTAACGTTATAAACACTTTTAGAATTAGTTTGAAAGAGAAAAACGTTCTTCTTATAATTACTTTAAAAAAAAAACAAATATTAGCTTAGACTAAAATTGACTATTACTCAGTAATTATCATTTACCAGAGTAAAATAAAAGAATGACTGAAAATGTATTGATTAATGCCACCACTCCTCCCTACAAATTTCTTATTAGGTCTATTTATGATTAGGTCAACAGACCCAATCGATTAAATGCAAACATAAAACTATAGTCAAAATCAATATTGCACTATAAAATTACCGTCTCCTTTGACACAATAATTTTTGTTTAGCAATCTTATTATAACGCAATGAAATGACCTACATTTCTTATTGATGTTATTACACATACAGTATATACACATCATTTTGTGCGTTTGTTTGTTTATTAAACTTAATAAAACGCATAAAACCAAATTATATCTCAACAACAATTCAATTAAAAGAAACTTGACAAAGATTCATAGTAGGTAGATTCAAGACCATTTTTATATTAAATAAAATGTCTGCATGAGTGAAAAACTCAAAATCTAATTAGTAAAAATTGAACTAATGCATTTTTTGATGTCATTTCTGACTGAAACAAAAATGAGTTAACGTTTTCTATTCATTTACATGTTAGCTTATGTATGTGATGTTAACTAAAAAAAAGCTTTTTTAAGAAAAGAAAAAGAAACAATGAAAACAGCTAGAAAAAATAAAGAAATTTTTGCTGAAAAGTTTAAAGAAAACAATTAATGCACAAATTTCAATTGTGTGTAATTAATTTCAGCCCATCTCCACATTTTAGCCACTTCTTTTCAGACTTCATTCTGGCTAACAAATATGAATTATGCAAACACACATACACACAAAAAAAAGGCTGAGATACTACTTTTGCACGCAGACTCTCAAGTCTCAATGTGTGTGTGTGTTTTTATTTTTGGTTCATGCCAAAACCATTTTCCTAATTTGAATCTCCTAACCCGTTTTTATATACTCCATATAAAACACGTCACCAAATGTGAAATAGATAGAGCAAGGTTCACACTAAAACTATGACAAGGACTTAAAGATTCAAAAGTAAACAATAAAGAAGAGAAATTGTGGGGGGAGGGGGGGTTGTAAACATATAAATGTTTTAATATGGTTGTAATGTAGAAAGTTAAAAAAAAAGTTGACTTTAAATGAGAGTAAGGACAACACTTTGTTAAATTACCAAATATAATATAAACTCCCTCTCTTTTTTGACATTGGGGGGGGGGGGGAGCGGATAATGCCCACAATATATTTTTTAAACAAAAACATGACCGAATTTCATGAAGTTGCCCCTGAGTATTGTTATTTAGATTCCGCATGACAAACATGCAGTCAGTGATTGCGTACCTACAGGGTGATATTTACAAAAGGGAGCTTAGACAAACAAACTTTTCTAGTATACATTGTCGGTAGCGCTAAAATGATTGCCAATTATAATTCCCTATTATTATTATTATTACTCCTTTGTAGTATAATAGTTTATTTTACATACACGCCTTAACAGCACTTGTTCATGATTTTAAAGGGGAACTTTTTGTTTATTAGATACGGAATTTTCTTATCTTAGTATTTTTTAATACAATTTTTAAATATCTAACAGAAATTGCTTTAGAAGCTAGAAAAGTAAAAACAAGCTAAGAGCGATTTTTCAGTTAATATACAGTGGAAACTGTTTAACATTCAATTAAATAAACTAGAATATTTATTCGTGTTAAAAGAATTTGTATGCCTATCTTAAAGACAGGCACTAAAATATATTTTCTGTTATCCAATTTTATAATTTTATCGCATTCTTAAACTTCACACGAACTTATTTTAGTGGTCGACAGTTCGACTGCAAAAATGTAGTCAGGCTGTCGCCAAAACCGATCACTCGAGTCCACTGTGATGGTTAGAAAGTGGCCCTAGCCTTGTTGAGACAGGACAACATTTTGCAGTCGAACTCGACGACAAAAATGATTCGTGTGAAAAAGGCTCTTAAAATAATAAAACCAACTTAGCCAATTGACACACGAGCCGAACACACTGAGAGCCATTTAAATTAACAAATTTTCATAACATTCTTGTTGATTTTCATCACTGACTTTATAATTATTAAACTTTAACAACGAGTTTGCATAAATAATGTAATCTATTTAAACTGCACGCATAAAAATATACTAATTTTGAGATATTAGTAGTCTAAAACAAATACTAACTGTATATATATTAAAATAAAAAAATCATAATCAACATTCAAGATCATGTTTACTTAAACTCAAACGAAATAAAACGTAAACCGTTTGCAATTGTTATTGACAATAACAAAATATGTAAATATGGGTGTGTGTGTGTGTGTGTGTGTGGAAAAAAAAAGTTGGAAATATATACCACCCTTTCAGGAGTTAGGAGGACCCACACCTCCTCCCTAAACATAAAAAAACAACAACACATTTGATGACATTTAGTCACCATATTTCTCATTTCTAACTATTATTAAAACATAATGCGTGCAAAACTTATTAAAACCCCCCTCCAGACAATACAGAATAATTTTATGTCATTTGGAAAACAATAAGTTAATAACTAATGCTTCATTCTATCCGTTATCATTTAAAATCCGTTATTTACTAGGTGGATTATCTAAAATAAACTAGGAAGTCTGTTATATATTTTTTTTTAAATTTCTAAATAAATATTCTGTTGTCATCATAAGAGGTTCACCTCTAAGGTTACAGCTGTTATTTGGTGGTAAAAAAAAATCTACCAATGTTAAGTTTGATCACCTGCAGAAAATTTCATTCGAAATAAGTTTTCCCCTTCTTCCACCCTCTAATGTTTGTATTTCCTACATTACACTATACAGTATATACTGTTACATATAAAAAAAACTACAATAACAATAGCAATGACCTCACATACAAACATATGATTCCCAATCGATATATCGATCGCCCTCATTTCGATTGTAATTTCAAGCCTTAACTTTTACTTATAAATTATTAAGTCTCATATGTCGCATAATTTTTCATAACATTAATACATAATTTTTTTTAAGAAACCTTTATAAAAAAATGTGTTATGTGTGTTGCCGTGAATATTTAACATTTAAAAAAAGAGTGGGTTGTGTATTGATCTTTGATTTCTAAATCATATATTGCGATCATATTAAATGTATTGTTATAAATTGGTTATTTCACAAACATCCTAAAAAAATTTTACTATACAGAAATGTATCAATTGTATTAAATGTTTCACTTCAAATTCTATATCTACATTAGTTGCCATGACAATAACACGTTTTTTCTCTCTTAAAGTGACGCACAAAAAATGAAATAAGTTTCTTAAGAAGAGGGGGGGGGGCGACCTCAGTTGCAAAATTTTTGAGCATATCACCCTTTAACCTCTTTAGAAAAGATCAAGTACAATGATGTATTTGTTTAAAAAATATTAGGAACCTAGGGGTGACTTCATTAGAGGCTATACATAAATGTAGTACTATAGGCAATGTCTATGTTGACATACAGAACACGTACTTATAATTTACTTATTTTGTGTTTTAACATTTTAAGCTTATGGTCTAAGCTTATAGTATTATACAACCGCAAAAAGCCTGATAACAAAATAAAAGGTGTCCATAATAATAATAATATGGAAACATTATTAAGTCGATTATACATGTCACTTTTACAGAATTCAGTTCATAAAATTGATTTTTTTAGTCTTGTTTTAATAATATTTTTCAATTTCAAAATCCCTATAAATATGAGCCTAACTTTTCTAAACTAAAAAAATTAGTAAGTCATGTTTACGTTTCTAAAATCAGCTATCAGTTCAGCGGTTGCATCAAATAATTTCACGTTTTTCTCAATACATTTATTGGACAGAAAGTTGATGCAACTGTTGAATTTAATGGCTGATTTAAAAAAAAACGTGCCATCATCTATCTTTGTATTGTAGACACAAAATGTCTCAATTACAAGAAATCTTGTTCTTTTCTTTCTTCTTCTTCTTAAACAAAATAGATCTTCTGTGATGATGATGATGATGATGATGATGATGATGCTGTGAAAACTTAAAATCAACTCAAGTGTAACTTGTTGAAATGTTGTTGTAACCAAAAATAAACTCGCAGCTTGTATTTATATGCATATTGTACAAATGCAGAATATGGGTATACTGTATAGGCCTCCTCTATATAAACGTGTATATTTATGTCGTAATGTCACTAACCCATAGATTGTGCCTCAAAATGAATGTGAAAGACACAAAAACAGATGAGTTTCTGATGTAAACTTTTAAAGTTGTTGATCCCTTTTAACAAACAAAAAAGAACCTTTTTTTTCCTTACTTTAGTTATTTATTGAGTAAAGAATTTGTTTCTAACAAACAAAAAAACAATGAATTTAACAAATGAACAAAAACAGAAAGATTGCTCAAGTTTATTTTTTTTTATCAATAACAGTGCAATATTCTGTTATTCATTGATTTATCCAACAGTGTGATGTCATTTCCTTTTTATATACATGTACAGTATATATGTATAAATGTGTAGTCAAACTGCTGAATAAATCGATGAATAACAGAATGTGCTGGCTAGTGACTAATGCAACGTGCAAAATATGTTGTCAATACAAGAAGAACATATAAAATTCCAATAAATATGTCCTTAATACAGCTGGTATCAGTTGATAAGATGTATTTGTCAGAAAGGATTACGAATTCCTTAAAACAAAAAGCAGACTAGCCTGTCGGGCATTATCGGGCATTTTCCGTAATGGGCCGGTTTTTCTATTAGAGGGCAGATTTTACGGTGAAATTCGATAAAAGTATAAAAATCGAGGGGAATAAAGGTCAGAAAGTTGATGTTTTTTTATTAGAAAATTCCCCCACCCCCCCCCCCCCCCAAAAAAAAAGTTGAAGAACACATGAATGGAAACTACAACATTTTTTTAGACAGACTCGCTACGCTCCTCGCTAAAAGTGTGCGCAAAATAATAAAAGAAATTGACATTTATTGTTAAGCAAAAAATGATAATAAAACCAACCATGTATAGTTTTGAGGCGCAAAAAAAAAATACGCTCACATTTAAAGGGGTTGCAATTAACTGTGGCCCACCTGCCGATTGGCTTTATGACACTTATGCCCGAGGGCATACGGCAGTCCACATGTATGTTATGGAAAGACGATGCACATTGGGATGCCTGAGGGCAAATGTCAGACCAGGTGAAAATTTATAAGGCATTGAAGAATTCATGTGGCACTCTGGTTGTCGTGGTCACTAGCCATCCGTACCAGGTTCACTGCTAATACTGTTGAACTTGCTCATGTCTGTGTCATCACTGCATTTAAAGGGTTCTAAGCATTTTAGGAGTTTCTTACTCCTTAGAACTGGACCGTTTTTGTTCACCCAGTTCGCCCTTGCTTAAAACAATATGTTTTTCATGCACTAAATTCCACTGGAAGTACATTCCATTATCAAATAACTCTTGGAACCACTGACCAAAAAAAAATATGAAATCTGTTCGTCACAAAATAAATTAAATATAAAACTTTTTTGTTTTGTTTTCAAATTACTTGAAAACATTTATTTTTAAATGTTTCAACATTTCAAATAAACTTAAAAGTAATTTAGTTCGAGGATGCCATTAGGAACAATTTGTAAAAGTTTCTACTCCAAAAATAAATATTTACAAGATAAATAAAAAAAAAGGTTGGCTTTTTTAAAAACACTTAATTTATTAAAGAATCTCAAACAAGGACAACAAAAAAATAAAAGCACCCACACATATGTGTCACATACACATATTGTAGATATACAAAGAAATAGTAGGATATTGATTCTAGATATAACTAAATGTAGGACGGACAAACATCACGTAGCATCAGTAATTTCTAAGAGTTTTTTTTGTATTTTGTACAAAAAAAAAATAGAAAATCTAATAGAACTGATTTGATTTTCAAATATATATAGAATAAAAAAAATATATAAGTTTTTCAGTTGAGTTTGACTTTGAATTCAGATTTGAAAGCTCGTACTTTTTTTTCCGTATTTATTTACAAATTAGATTCTGACGTCGATGGTGTGGGTGAGCAACATCATCATCATCATCATCATCAACATCATCATCACTATTTAACTAACACATGAATTTTTTCCCAGACTTCTTTGCAAAAAAAAAAAGCTCAGAGTTCTCGTGTTCTTTCTCTTTTCTCTCTTTCCCTCTTTTTTTTGCAATCTCTCTCTACTTTCGTATCCCATCCTTTCTATCTCTTCCCATATGTCCATTGCATCTGTTGTCAAAACCAGGTTATCCCACTGCAAACAACGTGCATCGTCTATTGCCATAGGCTCTCAATGCTATTTTATGCATTAGTATTACGACTACTACAAACCGTAGTTCAAATATTTTATTTTAACTCATCAAAGTGTAGTTGTTGTCATTAGTTTTATTTTATAACGCCTGAAAAAAAAATGTTGGCTGTTCAGGTAAGTGGCAAAGTATTTATTTTTTTTTATTAATAACTTTTGATATGAAGTTTAATAAGGGTCATATTAATTTTAATGATTGGCTAAGTCAAAAGGTAGCGAGTGCTAAACTCATGAACTTTTGATAGGATATTTCATGTTAAAGGTGACGAATTTAGCTCTAGCGCGGGACTTAAGATGGTTTATTGGAACAGATGATTTTCGAAAACTCTTTAATTATTCTGTCTTTCAGAAGAGCAAAATTAAGAAAAACTAAAAAGTATTTTGGAAACTAGAATATCACAATCCACTTATACATTGTACACACATGAGTTAAATGAATTCAAATTAAATGTGTTTAGGTGAATTATACGGAATCCAGTTAAGGACATGAACCACAAATTAAAATTGACTTTATTATTAATATTTTTAATGCAAATACTAAATCAATATTTTTTTCAAAAGCTTATATAATATATATTATATTTAAGTATTAACTAAATATTTTCAGATTATTAACTGAATAAATTGAGTGCGACATATTGTACGTTTGTACTTCATAGGGCTCTGTAGAACGTGTTTAATATTTAAATGCATTTAACTGTGTATGTGTGTCGAAGGTATTAGGGTATTTTCTTGTTTGACATCTTTCAAAATAAACTTTTTATAGAAAAAAATTTAAAAAAATATTGCCTGCTTAAAGTTGGGCCATTTTTAAACTTGCTTAAACGGTTATTTTGAAAGATATCAACATTGAAATATCTTAAGTGATCAAGCTACCTTTCTAGTTTCTGAAACACACATTCAAGTTTTTCTCTTCATTTTGCACATGAAAGACAGAAGAAGAATAGTCAAGAGTTTGAGAGGCGTTTGCACTTTAAACCCACCTTAATATAACAACAATAATGGGCTACGTCATTTTTATACTTTAAGATGGTTTTCTGAAACAGCTGATTTTCTAATTATGGTTATTCTACACTTCAAGAGCAACAGTAAGGATAAATTAAAATGTGTATTAAAAACTAGAACGGTAGGTGAATCACTTAATATTTTCATGTTGCTATCTTTCAAAATAAACTTTTTTATAGTCATAAATTACAAAAATACCGTCTGCTTAAAGTTGGCCCATATTTAAACCTTGCATCAAAAGCTTATTTTGAAAGATGTCAACATTGCAATATCCTTCAGTGATCAAGCTACCCTTTCTAGTTTCTAAAACAACTTCCAATATAATAATATTTAAAACTTTAATATAAAACTTGACATTGATTTAAATTCTCGATGATTGATTTAACAATAACAATACTTTTATATATAAATTAGCAATATTACAAATGTGAGTTAAACGTGGTTAAGTTAATTTAAATTTTGCAAATCATTTTTTTTTTTGCATTTTTAAAATTAAAGAGCTAACTGCAATATGCATGGTTCTGTTTGGTAAGTAATATTCTTCTTGAAATGTTTTGTTAAGTTATAAATTTGACTATAATGAAAGCAAAACAAAACTTAAGACTTCCAATTTGACCTGCCATATAAGGTTGGAGCCTATGCTAAGATTCTACCTTCTATTTTAAGAAGAAGAAGAAGAAGAAGACAAAACCAACAAGATGTCTCCCCATTTCTTCTCCCTTAAACTTGTTCTATTTTCCATAAAAATTGTCATTGATCATTTAAATGTTTGTAATATATTTTTCTTAAAAAGAAAAAGTGGACTAAACAGTAGATAATAATCAGTTATTGTTGTCATTTTTTTGTTTATGGTTTTGTAACTGATTATTGTCTAAAGATTTTGGCAGATGTGCAAGGAAACATTAGTAGAAAACAAAAGTACAGAAAAAGAAAAAAATGTACTCAAAGAAAAATTCATCTGTTCACACGAACTGACAATAATTGTCAGATTAGTAAAACTATTGTTGTTTATTGACACTATTGTTAAACACGCAACATGCATGTCAATTGCAACAATTGACACTACATGTATTACCATACATATCGCAAATTGTTAAATTGATATATAAAATTTAGTAGTATAAAGTAAATTATTTTTTATTTACTATTTAACATGGTACTTTTGTCAAAAAAAAAGGTGGGTCCTTGGAGTTTATTTATCCTTGCTTTATTTCAATGTATATATATACACGTAGTAATACAATTCTACACACCCAAGTTCGACAAAACCTTGAAGAAAATGTTGCCGTTAGCCAACAAAGGAGAAAATTAAAGTGATGTCTATCTAACTGTCTGTTTGAAGTAGCAGAAACAGAATTTTTTAAAAAAAATTGGCATACCATTCTTTTTTAAATTTTTATAAACTTAAAATAAATACCGTTAGTATACTTGACCTAAATTTGTAGATGATGCCACAACAGTAGAGCATCACACATACACAACTTTCCATAACTTCAAATACGGTGTTACCCAGTACCTCGAACTTACGCTAAAAAAAAGTGATTTCTAAAGATATTTTGTGCAATAATAATCCACTCAACCTTCTTCTGTATTTGAAGAACGATTCTGCAAGTAGCCAAGAAGGCCTGGGGCAGAGTGACAAAAGTCCAATTTCAGGATGCAAAATGCATTGTCAAAGCCCAAACATACATTAAAAACCCAATAACAATTGCAGTGTAGGCCTATTCTGGTGCAGCTGAATTTAATGCATTGTCAGAAAATTAAGAGCCTCATTATACAAGTTTATTTTCATGCATAAAATCCTCTGCAAGACATTTTCAATGTTCCAATTCCCCCCCAAAAAACCTAAGGTTGTGTCATTTTGTTTTGTCTGATAAAAAAAGGGTTAATAACTTAATAACAATGTTCATGAAATCTTTTGTTTTAAATTACTGAGAACTTTTGCTATCATCCCCTTTTTTATATATAGCAAAATTTATATAAGCCTAAATTTTTTGACAACTCTTTTGACGTCACAATCTTCAACTTACAGTGCGGTAACTATAATATATAATCAATGAGTTAGTTCCTCATTAATAAAAAAAAATATTGGTCAGGGTTATAATAGGGTGGCTATATCAACACTTTACCCTCAAAGAAATTCATTTTAAACCAGTTTTTATGTTGGCTGACATTTTTGACAGTTCATAACTTTAAATAAAAACGACACCCAGAACATTAAAAAACCCTCGTGGCTTAAAAAAAAACTTGATAGCATTTATTTATTAAGAATTTTCTTTCTACAATTGACCTAATAATAATAATAATAATAATAATAATAATAATAATAATAATAATAATAATAATAATAATAATGATAATAATAACAATACTACTACTAATAATAAATATAATATATCCATAATTTATTTCTTATGTCTAAGACAACCCTTTGATTTATTATGATATATCGGGTGTGGTTTTGTGGTTCATTATGTTTTATTATTATTATTGAAATGTTCTACTCTCTCTCTCTCTCTATGAACAGATGACCAAATTTATTGCCAATTTAAACAATAATATCAGATTGTTTTCTTTTGTACACCTATGACCAAATTTGTCAAAAAAGTAATGGGCTTTGGCTGCAAACGGAGAAAACAGCAAAACAGATTAACCTGAAAACGATTACAATTTTGAAAACCATTGATGTAAGTAACCCTGTTAAAGACTAATACGTTTACTAACACAATTTTGGCAAAGACTTTAGACAATAAACGTAAAGATTTTTGTGAAAGCAGAAGAAATTAAAGTTTGTTGCAAACTAAGAATCACATTACAGAAGAAGAAAAAACCATAAACATGTGACAGTCCTACCTTCTAATAGTAAATTAATACCCTAAAAGTATTTTTAAAATTTATTACATGTTACCTTTTAAAATAAACATTTTATGAAAAATATGAAAATAAAAAATGCAAATTACAAAACATTAATATGACAATCTGTGTGTATCCATCTAGTTCTATAATTGACTGATGTACAGTACAGCATACTATGATAACAATCATAAAATACGTTTAACCTTTTTCTAAAAAAGAATACCATAAAATGTTTGTATTATTATATTCATTAACAATTCTAATTTCTATTAACTATTTTTTTTCCTTCAAGTTGCTTCTAAAATAAAGTTTACATTCATTATAAAACTTTTGCCTACAGTATGTTAGCAAAGTAACTAGTTTCTAACAGGTAAATAGTCAAAAACCTCACCAGATGCAGTACCAGTAAATAAATACATTCGAAATAACTTACAAAACCTACATGTACACCACAACAGAGGAGCTTTTTTTTCTTCTAAATGTCACATGTCCCGTTGTTTTCAGGCAACACAAATAAAAAAGCCGAATCCTTCTTTCTCAGTGTAAAAAGAGTTACAAAACCTGAATTTGGTGTGGCTTTTACTATGGGATGGGATATGTTCTACTTTTGTAAAAACTCTTGAAAACTGGTTACAAAAATGCAATAAAATAGGTTTGGTTAAAATATGGACATGTGACGTTTTGAAGAAAAAAAAAATAGCTCCTCTGCATACTTTCTGTGTATCCAGTTTCTAACAAACTTTTAGTTTTATTCTTATGAAGAAGAAAAAAAAGTTATACTTTCACTTTATATATATCATGTTAAAATGCTGTTGTGCCACCTGAAATATGATATTTCTCTCATATTAAATATGCATTTGTTATTAAGGAAGAAAGAGAAAAAAAAAGAGGTTAAGAATAGATTCAAGGGATGAGTGCACTGTCGTCAGTATTATTGGTTTAGAGGTCAACGAACTACTGTATTATTACACATGCAATATGTGTATGCAATTCCGCGAAAAAAAACCCTATTGCTAGATACAAAATAAAAAGTACAGTAAGAAGACAAGGTGCTGCTGGACACGATTCAATTCCTTCCACCCTCGCATATTTTGAATCGTTTTTGGGCGTTCACTTTTATGCTATATAACTATAAACTTGTATTATAGTTGGGTTGTTGCTTAGATACCACTTTTTGTTGCACATTTCTGAGAGTTTATCGTTTCAGATTCAAGGGTTGTGTTGACAAAAGCCGATAAATGATTCGCAACTTGTGTGTGTGTGTGTGTGTTTGTAACAAAAGAAAAAAGAACAACAACTTTGTCTCTAATGTCTCCTCCATATAGTTCTCATGTATAGGAAGACATAGACCTAGCTAAGTTACAAACAGAGAGAGAGAGAGAGACTATCTTTTATTTCCTAGGAATTTAAGTACAAGCCATTGATACTGAAACTAAAGTGCCTTTTTTTTTTTTTGCTTTTTTTAAGGGATTCTTTTTCTTCCCTCTGGAAGTTATCCTATTGAGATGTATCCCAACAGCCTTCCCTCATCACCCCTTTTCTTTTTCATGTCTTGTTTATCTTTAAAATACTGAGTGGTGTAGGTAAAAACGTCTATTGTTTTAAAGATGAGAAACTATCAAAAGCTACATAATTGAAATTTTGGAAAATTATTAACAGCATCAAATAATTTGCATTTGCAGAATGACTTACTTTGCTGAGCTTTATAAAAGTGCAAAAACCGTTTTAACTATTCACATTATCGGTTTATTTGGCGCCCATACAATAGATTGAGAGAAAAAAAGTGCAACTTTAAACTCGTCCCCCCCCCCAAAAAAAAGGTTTTTTTGAGCTGTGCCACTCTTCCAGCCTAGAGACCTACATTGAGTAAAAATTTGAAGTCCAGCCCACGAGACTTTATGCTGGGCCCAGCCCACGAAGCCCATCAGGCCCCACAAAGCCCACCAGGCCCATGAAGCCCACCAGGCTTATGGGCCTTTAACATAAAAATGCCAGCCCAGGCCCACTTACCCATGGGCTTTATGTAGGTCTCTATTCCAGCCGAGGTACAAATTATGATTATTTATTATAAGAATTTTTTTGGCTTCATTTGTATTTGTGTATATATAAATATTTTATGATTTCTCGGGCAAAACTGGGTATTAAAGCTAGTTAATAATAATAATAATAATAATAATAATAATTAATTAATTTCTATTCCTTATTCTTTTGTGATGCGTGTTTATGCAACGACATTTGATAATCCTTCTAGTTTAGCGGAAAAGAGATATCTTGATATATCATCAAAGTGTCAAAACAAGGAACAGAATATACGTTTAACATGGAGTGTGTGGAGCCTACAACATAGGAGGACATACATCGACACTAAATAAGTTCCGTATAACCAGCCCCAATGTGTGTACATACACTGTATATACATTTTGTTATGTTAGTTACATCAAAATTCAATCGTGGAGCTTTTTATAGTTTTTGAGATATTCCTTCCTCTATATAAACAATAATAATATTGTAGTTGGTACTTTCACCACCCGGTATTTATATACAGAATATATTTTCTGAATTGTAACTTGAATAATAATAATGCAAATAATACTATTTCATAAAAAAATAGTGAAAAATATTGTGGCCTAATTTCAGTGTTACATGGTTTGAAAGTAGACATTTGAATAAAGGAGTATCCTAGTTCAAAGAACAATGTGCTAAATAAAATAAAAATAGTACTGCCCAAATTCGCAACTTATGTAAATTTTTAACTTGTTACGTTATAGGCCTACACTGTTTTCTGTCCAATGTGACTTATAGTTATTTACATAAAAATAAAGCATTTGGTAGACATTTTGTAGATCCATATAACATAAAAAAAGATGTATTTCAATGTTTGATGCAGTCAAAAGATTAAAAATAGCAAAGTAAATATGCTGTGCTTATTTTTCATTATAAAAATTAATTTGTTCATAAAGTACATATTTAAGTAGTTGAATATTTTATGATGAATATAGAGATAATCCTGAAAGATAAGTTAGTTTAGATTTATCTTTATTATTCTAGATGGTATTTAAAAATGTATTGTAAATATGCTAAGAGATTTTAAACAAAGATTTACAAAGTGGACGTCCTATTTGTTTTTTTTTTTTCATAAGCAAGTTGTTAGAAACTAGAATATTACACTTGTATGTACAGTATGTGCCAATAAGAACCATTTTCACAATATATTAAAAATGAAACTTAATTTTCCTTCAATTCAAAATTAAGTCATTTCAAACTGCCATGCTACAGTAAGTTTATTGTTTTTTAAGCATTATTATCATGAAAATACTTTCAGCACATTCACCTACTATTCTAGTATTTAATTGTGGTACTAAACATTGAATTTGTTATTTACGTTATTACTAGGGCTCGGATTTTGATGCAATATCAACCGGAATCTTTCTCAATATGTGGCCCGAGAGCCAACTGTGAAGTAATCATCATTAGAGAAACTGCAATTATGTTATTTCTAATAAAAAAAAGCTAGGTATAGAGGGGCTAGATGTCTGGTTACTATCAGTTGTCAACTAGAGTTCTAGCCTCTAACGATTGTTTTTAATTAGAAAGAACAATTGTTTTTTTTTATTATCTAAACGAGATGTGTCACTTCACAATTGGCACTTGGGCCACATATTGAGAAACGTTCCGGTTGATATTGGCATCAAAATCCGAGCCCTAGTTATTACAAATAAACGGGACGTTTACTTTATAATAAAAAATAATAGTTACTATCTGAAATCATTAGAAAATAAGTGTTTAACACGAAATGAAATATTTCTTCTTCCTAACCAAATTTCGTGTTAAACAAAAAAAAATACAAATATATTTTATGATTTATGTATGCTAATGCAATACATGTATTTGAATTATGTATATAGATTTTCGAGTTATCCATTTCGTCGTAAACGAATTAAAATATATGGAAAACTCTACACAGAAGAACGAGACCAAAAATATATTTCGCGTTATATGTTTTCGATTTAAAGTGTTACTTTCACCAGTAGCTCTAAATACAAATCTTGAAAGCTAATAAATATTAGAAGAATGAGACTAGAATTACTATTACATGGTGGTAACTCCTAATCTCAAAGATATTAGTGTTTTATGAACTGCAGTTATTGTTAGATGTCTGTCTCATATTAGAGTTTATAACTTTTATACATTGTTAATTTCGATAGCACCACCACAATATAACAACAACTGAACATCATTTCAGTTAATATCCATTATATTCCTTCAACAAAACTGCACCAACCTATGTTTATTGCAACATCTCCTTTTTTCTGAAATAGCTTTTTTTTATGTGAATTTGAAATATGAGAACATTTTAATGACAATAGGTTTATTACTGAGAATTTATTTTAAAAAAAGCAAGGTTCTTCTTCTTGACTATTATCATTCATTATCGTTTATAATCATCATCATCATCATAATATTCTGATTTTGCAGTATTTGGTAAAAAGCACTTGTCAATTTTTTTTTTGATTAATAATAATTTTCGTTTTCTGTTTCCGAGGTCGTATTTCTAGCTAAACATTTAGTAATTTATTGTATTTTTTTTGAAGAAATAAAAGAAAATGCTTAAAAACAAAAGAAGAAAGTGTAAGACCTTGAATCATAAACATAATCTGAAAAGGAAATTAAACATAATGTCAAGGAAACAACGGAATTTTCCAATCTAGATCAACTTATGAAGCCTTATTAAATTAATATATCAATCTTGCTCTGTTTGTTAATATTTATTTTTTTGCTTCATGTCTATATCACGAAGATATTAAATAAATTAATAATACATCAGGTTTATATGAGCAAATGAAGTTATTATCTGCTTTTCGTCTTTTTTGTTGCCAATAATGTTTAGTATATAGACAACATTTACTTGGCAGATGATATAAACTAATCTGGTATCTACACAGATTATAGGAGGCAGGTGTTTAGCTGTTAATTGTCTACATGACATTCTACAGACTGAAAAAATAACTAGATCTTCTTTCTCATTAAATATTACAGTTATGAGCTAGAAAAATGAAGAACTTGTCAATTCTTTACAAATTCATAAAAAAACGTGGAGAAAATTACATCAAAATAAGGTCTGGTGCATGCACACCATTGCAGCATCCAAAGCAAGGTCGCTCTATACTGCAAATATGCAAATAATGCGTGCACCTAAATATTCTTTGGTTATTGGAGCATTATGCAGTTGATAGTAATCTAACATTGCTGCTACATTACATCAATTGCTTTTAAAATGAAGTTAAACTAAAACCATGATGCAATACAAAACAACACAGCATTTTTATTTATTTTCAGCTTTACTAAGCAAGATATGAGTAAAAGTATGATAAGCTGACTAGCAACAAGCAAAAAGCTCTAACCAAGTTAACTAACAAAACGTTTTTCTGATGCAGCTTTTAGCTTTTCATCCTTGACCCAATTTTATTTTTCTTAGCCAATTATTAACTTAAAATTACTGAAGAAAAAAAGAAGATATTTTTCAATCTGCTCTCTGTTCATGTCTTTCTTGTATATTATAATGTGTTGTATATACTAAAACTGTCAGTCTATTGCATGTCTTAAATTGTCTAGAAAAAAAGTTTACATCTCAAACCCCTCCTTTTCTTACAAACAGTTTAACAGTACATACAGTGTATATTTTACGCAAGTAAATTTAGTCCTGTGTGTGTGTTTGTCTTTCAAAAACTTTTTCCCTTTACTTTTTTTTATTTCCTGCCCATCCATCAAGGCTTTTACAACAAAAAAATTACAATACTGAAGGACAAGATACATAATGTTCACCCAAATATGGTCGCACACAACATTTGAAATAATCACATGGGAAAAAAAGGGATAAGTGGACTCCCTTTATAATGATTATGATGAGTGTGACTTAAGTGTTACTTTCAATATGGATAAAACCTCTAAACCAAAAAAAAGTTCATGGGTTTTTTATTTTATTTTACAATGTGTCTATTCATTTCCTTGCACTGTTTTTATTTTACAGAAAGTAAACATACAGTGTGATCAAAACATGCAAAACCATCGATGAGTCAATTATGATTATTGCAAATATTATATTGCATTATATCATACTGTATATCATCATCAATATTAGACCAACTGCAATTATGTTGTTTAATGTTTCTAATCAAAAAGGCTGGTTAGAGAGGCTCGATATCTGGTTACTATCACATGTCAACTAAACCTTGTACTGCTTTGTCAACTAAAGTTCTAGCCTCTAACCAATGTTTTTGATTAAAAAACAAAACAATTGTTGATTGTTCTAAAAGAGATTGTTACTTCACAATTGGCTCTTAGGCCACATGCTTAGGCCATATTGCATAAAAATCCTCCTAGCCCTAATTATGATGCATTTTAAGCCAGTGCTCATACACACTATTTTTAGCAGTTTCACTTGTTCTTCTGTAGAAGTGATTCACAAATACATTATTTAAAACAATGTGTAGGAATTCTCAAACACTTCATGCTGCATATTGTCGGAATTCTGAAACGCCACAGGCAGCTAATTCTGTAACTGTAATTCTGATAGGGTTTTGCAAACATAGCCAAACAGATAATAGTAGTGTGTGATTCCAAAGAAAGAATTAATCAAGGAGAACTCTTGGTTACATGATGATTCCCCTGAAATAACTCTAGCCTCTAAACAAGTCATTTTGATTAAAAACAAAAGCATAATTTTTTACATTAATCATTACCACTCTGTAGATCCACAATTTAAACATTTTAGAAAAAAAGGGCCACAAATCAACGTCATTTCTCTATCTGTGACAACTTCCAACTTATTTAGTGGGCCACACAAAGTATTTTAAATAATATTATATTAACAGTATAATAGTATTTAGGGACCGGCAAAGACGGGGTTCGGTTTTGGTCTGCCATGAGTATTTTATTTCCTCAGTACCCCTCCACAACTGGCGAACATTCCCCTAGCCGCCACCTGGAGAGGCATCCGATGGGGGACCCGGCAACCCCACATGGGATTAACATAGAATTTTCATTCTGGAAATAAATTGACTTTTTACTTTAAATGTGGCTCCCGTGCTCCGTCAGTTTGAATACCTCTAATCCAAACCTTGTTCCTCCATCATAAATTTCAACTGAATATTATGAAGTCATTGCTCCGATCTTCCGCTTTTTGAATTGGGAAATGTTGAAATCATAAGTTCGTCCTGTTTATTTATTTTTTTTTTTCTTTTTAGCTTTCGATTTTTTTTTTCATGCAAAAAAAAAATAAATAAATCGACATCACGTACTTGGATTATGTCTTTATAAAATGAATAAGCTTAAAGTACATTTGGGAACTTCAGAATGAGATACATGTATAAAGCCATAGACAGTCATGTTGATTGAAAACACAAATCACATTCACACATTATTGAAAAAGAAAAAGCTTCTTCGATATTTTGAAACACCAGGGGGGGGTTTATAAATTACAGAAGATTTCTCTTCAACATTTTATACTCATTGCATGTACTTTTATTTTATATACATTGGAAAATAATCGATTTAAATCCAATCATTCCCCCCCAACCACGACCACCACCACCACCACCTACAACACATCCCGACAACACTGCGTCAAGTTTTGATAACTTTTGCAAGCTTTCTTAGACAGTAATTAAAATGAATCACAAGTGAGTGTCATGCAATAAATTATTGCAACCAAGCTGATTTTGTTTGTCGAATTGTCATGCATGTCGCCGAGATTGCAAAAGTTTTTTCAGTTGGTTCGTTGAGTGTCGACTGACTACCGTAAGTTGCCACAAAATTCAACCTGAATAATACACAGCTATATCAAGCTGTAAAAAGCATGCAACAAATTCATTGCAAAGTTTTACAACTTTGTAAGTCTCTTTGCAAATTGTTTTTGCATATTCGACTACATTGAAAGTTTCTAGTGTGAATGGCGCTTTATTTGATTTCTTTACTATTCTACTTTCTAAAATACTTTATTTTCTTTTACTTCCTTTACTCTCCGTTTTCACTTTTAAGTAGAGTGGGTATGGAATTAATTTCAACTTCAGGAACAATTTCAATTTCAGTTCGTTTTTTAAGCTGGATTTCTTCATTTAGATCTGTACATCAGTTAATGAACTTTGCCTAAAATGTTGAATGACCCTTTATTTATTTTTTTTATTTATATTCACAAGTAGCCAAACAATCCTTTCATGCCGACACTAAAATAAATACAGTTTTCTGTATTTTTTTTGTAGTAAGTACTTTCCAGACTTGCATTTTTCTTCCCCAAGTCAGTGCATTCAACATATGATGATGATGATGCACTGTCGACTTTCCTTTTTGGCAACCTTCTTAAACAGTCTCTCCTTTTTCTATATTCTAAATTTCTAAATATGTTTGGCATGTAACTGACTTAACTGTTTCCTAAATGTTGATGTACTTATCTAGTTTTCTTATTCTTTTTTGAGTTTTGACTTTTTTTTTACAACAACAACAAAAAAAGAAAACCTTCAGTAAAAGATAAACATAAATAAATAGCTGTTGTCAATGTTTATACTAGTGACTAGTTTTATAACTTTTTTTTGTCACTTTTGTTTTAATTCGTTATTCCTTTGCACTATTTAGAACACATTTTTCATGTGTAATACTGCACTATTGAACAGCATTTTACTGTTTCTACACAATAATAATCTAAGATGTAAAACTAAAAGGTGCCATATGGAGCTCAATTGTGAGACATTTTTTCCAACTTCTATAAACCAGTTGGAGGATATGAAAACATAAGTATGTCACTTGCCACCTAACCACCTCCCCCAACTCAAAAGGCCACTAATTCCTCAACCACCCAAGCTACAAGGGTCCGTAAATGGACCGTAATGGTGATTTAAGCAGTGCATGTATTTTTGTGACTATGTCTGGATACCTAGTAAACTGCTTTTAAATACTACTCCCAATGCAAAGTATACCGATGCTTCTCGAGTATGTGGTTTATGTAAAATGTGATCTTTGTCCAATGAGCAACCTACAGTATATCGACCACATGCGATAAACCAAACCAACTTGCCTCTCGCTTGAACCCTTGTTGTCAAAACGCCACGAAAGATCAATCGTCCCTTTGAGCGTAACTACCTTTGTTGGACTTGTGAAAGCAAAGGAGGAAGCTACAGTTGCATTACTGTAAAATGTTTAAATGAAACCTTTGAGGAATTGGCAAGAAATTTAAGTTTGTGTCCTATATGTCTGATTCAAAAGAGGTAATGACAAAAGAATGCAAGGACCCTTTTGTTTAGTCTGTTGAGAATGTTTCTTATCATCCCTTTCAAGAGTATATCAGTCTAAAATGACATAATCCTAAATATTTTTGAAAACTCCTCTGACATCACAAGCTTCTTCTTAAGGTGGGTAAACTATGTTTGCTCCTACTACTATCAACACCTTTAGAACACATTAAACAACAACAAAAATGGTGGCACCATACAGCATGCCACCTCGACAGACGCCATAATGTTTCTCACTTGGGTTTTCACTTGTTTGTTGCCTGTTCCTCCTGTACAACATTTTGGTTGTTTCTGTCGTCTTTCTACCCCCTTGTCACTAGTTATTATGAAACATAATTACCAACAATCTCAAAAGTTTCCAAAATAAATGTCTTCAAACAATCTAAGCTTTTTTTGTTTGTTGTTATTTTCGAATACACCCCAATATATTTGCATTTTCTCTCTTATTTTATTCCCCTTCAATTCCTTGCACTCCATGAGGTTAGTCCCATGGTACTGTCATTTCCAGAAATGTTTTCAAACACGCATAGGAGGTGTAATTATAAAAGCTACACTTAAGTTTATATACTTTTTTTAAAACAAAAGCGAAAATGTAGATACAGAAAGAGAAAGAGAGAGAGAGAGAGCGAACTATTTGTTTAGATTATTGGTCATTAACTTGTATTTTTTGATTGACAGGAAAATTGTTTGTGTGTGCCTAAACCTAGTCCTATCTATAAATATATTTTTTTAGTTCACTCCTTTTCCCTTTTTTTTTCTCTCTCTCTTTCTCTCTACTGTTATATGTATATTGTCATTGACTTTTGTTCACACTAAAATGGGACGACATGGGTGTGTGTGAATCGATAGAATATATCAATTGTTGTTCTGTGTTTGTATATATAGAAGGTGAAAGGCCTCACCAAGTAACTCTCCATCCATTGTTTCTTTACTACCTTTATATTTTCTGGAAGTTTTTTTTTTAAATGCTAGCTATTTTTTATGTAATTTTACTGCCATTTCTGGGTAGTGTCAATCAAAATATTTCTTTTTTTTTTGGAAATGTCGAAGAGTTGGAAGACAGAATTTAAAATGAAATATATAATATTTTACAAGAAAAAAAAATATGTTGAAAACAAATAAATTATATTAACACATTTAGACTATTTAAAATAGGTTGTTATATAAAAGGGTTAATGTTCTTTTACAACAATAACAACGGTAAAACTAGTTTTATTTGTTGAGATTGAGATAGATGAAAATTAACCCTGCTTTGCATTTTGTGTTCAACATTAATGAGATCACAAAAAAAAACACAGAACTCAACTTCTAAAGAGACACTTAATTCATTTGAATGCAGCATCCGGAAATGTCACATGTATGGCTAGAAAATCATTAACTAGTTGTGCCACTAGTTTTTAAATGGATTATACTTATAAAGGGCCACATATGTTAACTTCAAAGTGATCCATCAAAAAAAAATCTCGAAATAACACTCATTTGAATATACATGTATCTAAACCGTTTTTTAAAAATATGAAATACAATTAAAATATGTATTTCCAATATATTCCAATATAAAATATAGTCCTGACTATCCTTACTTGATGTTTGGTGGGGTTGTCAAATAAGTGGCCAAAAGTTGAACATTTCACATTCTGATTTAAAATAATTGGTGACCAATTTTCAAGAAGAAGAAAACTTTTGAAAACAGAATGTCACAGGGCCAAATTTCGAGTACCCATTTACAATATAACTAATATATCAAAATGCAAGGTGAAATGACCCATCGGGAAATCGAGCATTTTTCATGATGGGCCCGCTTATTCCATTGAGGACTGAATTTTAAAAAAGAAAAGAACAAAAAAGTGATTCTTTATAATAACAGACATTTTTATGAAAGTCAAGTAAGAGAATATTTATACAAAAAAAAACATTTGCGGGTGTCACACTCTTTTTTTAAAGAAGGTTTTGCTCGCTACGCTTGCTGAAAGTTAGTCCAAATGGAAATGGAAATCATTGTCATATCTTGTGTTTTGTATTAGAAAGTACTTTGATGAGTACTTTTTTTTAAATACTAGATTTAGTTTGCCTAGCTCTCCTTGAGGGCCACAACAAACAGTTCCTTTAGACGACCACTTTATTTTAAAATAGCCTAAAGTTTTGGCCTACAGCAGAAAATGAATTGCTACAATTAGACATCATTATAATTTTTTGTTTTGTTTTTGTTTATTATACAAAAAAAAACAAGTAAAATGACATCATTATTTAGTTGTTCTTCCGTGTTGTTTCTAACTGTTGTTACAACTTTCTTCCTCACTTTTTTCTAACCCCCCCCCCCCCCCTCCCCCATAAATTGTATGACTAATTATGAAAACATTGTTGTACTTATTACAAAAAATAATACAAATGTTAAGAAACAGTAAAATTCACATAAAATGAGTAAAAAAATCGATTGATCCAATAATGATCACTTTCTTCATTTCATTGTCAATATTATGTTTATGGGTTGACCAGATGGTCAACTTCATCTATTTATAAAGAATTTAAATTGAGCAAAATAGTCAATCAGCTAACATAATAAGGAAAGGATTTGTATTTTGTATTGTAACAATACATAGTTAAAAATTGGTTCCATTTTTATATAATTTACACCTATGCACACACATACACGTGTATGTATGAATTTATATATATATATGTATAATGTTATTGTATGTAAAAAGTTTTAAAAGGATTCAAAAGTTGTGTGTGTTCATTTATTAAAAAGCATTTTTGTGTTTGTGTTTGGAATTATGTAGGATCAAAAGAATTATTTTTCAGGTCACTAAATGTAGGCCTAAGAAAAAGATTTGAGACCAACCTGTATTCACAACCCAATTGAATATATTTTTTTTATATATACAGTATATAAATATAATAAAATAAATCCTATATATGTATTTCTTATACATGTGAAGTTATAAAATTTTAATATGTCACCTATATATGTTCTTGTCCGAACTTTACCCAATTAAAAGCAATAATTAGTGCAATAAAACGATATTTCAATGCACTAATTAGTTTGCTTTTTTGCTTTTATTAATTTTGTTCTCAACTTAATTTGGTTCATTACAAAACTTAAAATAAACTTTACATAGAAACAACTTTAAAACAGAAACTAGAATAGTAGATAGATGTTGTAAAAATATTTTAACGTTTGGCTTTAAAAATAAATTATTATGGTAATTTTAACATCATTTATAGGGTTATACTAACCATAATAAAAGTTTCAAATTTCATTATTTTAAATTTTACAATGAAATGTTTATCTGATTATGACAATATTTTTATCAAATCCAATTGTTATTCTAGTTTCTAACAAAAGTTGAATTTTTTTCTTTCTTAATATTTGCTTATGAAAAATGTTTTAATTTTAGGTTCAATTTATAAACCTAAGAAATTTTACTTATAATACAGGGTGATTCAAAAATCTCATGATGTCACACACCTTATAAGCTGAATTTTGTTTTTCAAATTATGTAACTTACATAATTAATATTCTTGCTTTGAGATAAATATTAACCAAGCCTTTATTATTTTGTCTAAAATATTATTTGCAATTCTCTTAGTCATTCTTTGATGGTATGTTTCATATATGTGATTAATAGATATAATTATTAAATATGTCTACTTATATGTCAAAATGAACTTTATATAAAGTTGCGAGAGGGGGTGGAGACCCTAGTAATAATGCGTATAATAATATCGAATCTCTTATTTCCGTTTCTTATCATAATTATTATTAAATAGTAAACAAAATTGCTGAACTGAAACCTATAATATATACAGTAGGATGTGTTAACTGGCAACAATGTGAACGTGACGTCACAATTTAAAAAGCAATGTTTGACACAAGACTGGATGGAGAAAAAAAATAAGCACAAATCCTGTTTCACTTCAGTTCGAATGTATTCAACAACGAGTAATATACAAGTATAATAGCAATAACATAACAACATATACAGTAATTGTGTTTTAGTTGTGTGCATTTTTTTTTTGATCGCGAATTTCTATATTTCTATATAGATGCAACAGTTTGGATATAAAACCAACACATTTTATTATCAATTTTTTCTGTAAGCATTTTTATTTATTATATTTTTTAATACAAATAATATTGTCATTTTTTTGTTGTTGTTGATAAATTATAATTAATAAATATAATTTATCAAATGTGTCGAGTAAAACTTAAAAAACATTCATGGCTGTCAAAAGATAATTTATTATTTCTATCAAGTCATTTTTTACTTAGTTAATTAAAGAACAATTAAGTTTAAAGATATTTAATTAACTACAAAACATTTAAAAAGTTTTTTTTAACTGGCATTTTGGTTACAACTTTTTCTCTTGTAATTGTGGTAATATTTTTTTAAAAAAAATTCTAGGGAGTTTTATCACTGCTATTACAACATATTACTAAGTGATGGACAATGTCCACTGCTTGGTCATGATTCGTACAGTATATACGTGAATATACATATATGTGTATAATTATGGCTATTACAAATTTATAACCATAATAATTTATTGTTATACTGTGTACAAACTTTAAATCAAGTGACATCATGTCACTTAACTAGGTTGTAATAATTTTCAATTATTTCTTATGACAGTAGGCAAGACGTTGAACGTATAAATGACCAAACAGTAGACTGACAATACTGATGTGTCCATCTACAGTATATAGTAAAATGTTAAGGCACTCCACTGCTAAATAAAATCCTTTATTAGATAAATAAAAGCTGACAAAATAAAAGTTGACAAAACATTTCGTTAAACATTTCTGTCAAGTGTTACCTGAATTAACTTATATAGCATTTCATTGTTATGTGAATTTTCCTTTCAAGACTGTGGTCGTATTCTAAAATGTTGGCAAACTGTCTAAGCTAAGCTTAAACAAAGTTAAACTTGCAATCTTTCCAAACAAAGTTAAATTTGGAGAATTTTGTCTTGCATCATGTAAAAGTTTTAAGCTTAGCTTTATTTTCAGTAATATTTTAAAATGTGGTCGAAAAGTCTTGACATAAGTGAACTTTCAAATAGAATTATTTCTGTGCAAACCAGTAAGTAAACCTGTCAAAAATTATTTCCAGTAAACTTTAAAAACATAACATATTCCCATTAAAATATTAAAATCTATCTTAATAAATACGATTTAAAAAACAATTTTAAATTGACATTGTTTATTGACGTCTAGTCTGATAAACATTTTTTTCTTCTTCGTATTTGATGTGTTTTATTAGTTTTTTTGAACCAAATTCGTTTGTGAGGTCAACCGGAAATTAGGGTGGATTTTATATATATAAACTCATCATATGTTACTATAGTATACAGAGCAAATCGAATGTTTCTCTTGTTAAAACGAGAACACAAACAAGAACAAAAAAAAATGACAAACTAAATAAATATTATTATTTGAATTGAATTTTTTTATTATTATTATTCTGAAGAAAAAAAAATGAAATATTCTTCTAAATAAGCTAAATGTTTAGACCAAATGGAACTTAGAAAAAAATTACAACTGCCATTGAACTGCATGTGGACATTGTCACAAGAGTAATCATTTCATCAACATATTTATCATTAAATGTGTTTGTTTCTCTATACACATCATTAGATGCAAAAAGGAAATAAGTTTCATTTATAAAAAAGTGTCATTTTGTTACAGAGTGAAACAAAAGTGCAACAAAACCACATCCAAATGTTGAGCAATGCCATTATTAACAAAGTCCAAAAGTACTATTAGTAGTAGTAGTAGTAGTAGTAGTAGTAGTAGGCCTTTGACAAATACAATGGTTTTCAATCATGTGTATGTGCAACAGACTACAAATAAGAACGTCAATTTAAGTCGAAATGGATTTTCTAACAAGAATAAAGTCAATAATAATGGTAGTAGTATTATTGGTGGCCACAACAGCAGCAACAGTAGCAGCAGCATCAAAAGCAGCAGCAACAACATCATGAGGAGTCATCACCGCCTCCACCAACAACACCACCACCACCACCACCATGAAGGAAAACAATTGGGGTCGTTGACCGTCCAATGTGAGTGTGATGAATGCCGCGAAAACACGCGACATTCGGCGCCGTCGCTCACGTGTCGTTTCACGGTATTGCCACGCCCTCAAGCAGTTGCTACACGCATTGTTGACGTTGCAACTTATAAACAATCCATGGTAATATTTTTTTAATTACATTAAAAATTCAAAACAAATTATTTTGTAAATAGGCACACCACACTCCTTCCTTTTTAAACTCTGCTGATTTGTTTGTTTTTTAACTTTCAAATATGTATCATTTTTCATTGTTTACAGCTGAGAGAAATAAACTTGTTACAAGCTACCAGTATAGTTTTATACAGGTTCAAAGAATGCCCGAGAAAGCCTGTAGCAGAGGAAGAAAAGTCCAATTGCAGCATGCGAAATGCATTGTCAAAACCCAAAAATTAAAACCTAATAATTACTACTATGTGTTCTGGTTTAACTGAGATAATGTAATGTCAACAAATTAATAAATTTATTTAAATTATTAATTCACTAATATTATAAGTCAAGGATAGTAATATTATAGATTATTGTAAACGCCAAAAGTATTATACGTATTTCACTTAATGTTGTCTAGAGGCTAGAATTCAAAGAGTCTAGATTATTACAAAGGTTGCACACTTGCTCTAACTATTCCTCCCCCTTGAATTAATTGTCAAAAATATAGCCTCCGAACAGTCTTGTTGATTGAAAACCACAAACTTCATTTTTTGACCTCAATTATTATTATTATTATTGATAGTACTGGTAAAAGGCCAAAGTCCCGTAACACCAGAGACCCATTTGCACACTCACTAGCAAAATACGAATTAAAAGACTTTTGAACTGCGAATCTGCTATACACAACAGTAATTATCATCAACAAGAAAATGAAACAAAAAACATGTTTTTTTTGTGATACTCGCTTTTATAAAAAAAAAAAGATCTAAAAAGTAAGAAAAAAACAAGATCTAATCCACTCTTGTCTTGTTGGTGTAGTGGTTAGTGTCTCAGGCTCTTGGGTTCAATTCCCGTGCAGTCTGAATTATTTTCAAATATTTATGAAGTTAAATAAAAGCAAGTAATTAAATAAAACTGAAATAAAAGTCGATTGTGTGATGCCTGTTAAGAGAGAGTTTATTATTGACAGAATTTAATGTCAAGTATTCCCTTCCCGTGTAGTTGAGAGAGCATTCATTTCCTGTAGAATAAAATAACGTAAAAAACTAAGTTTGACAGTGTCGATTTTAACAGGTCAAGAGATAGAAATACATAAAAGCCTATGTAAACGCTGGTAGCCTAGCAGAACTTACTTTAGTGTGCATTTGGACACAGGTTGTGCACTTGCAGTTTCAAAGTGTGCACTTGGACAATGAAAAGTGTACACCCAGAAAAATTAAATAATTGTTAATTGGATTTTTTTTTACTCATTTTGAAATGTTTCTTGTACCTAGTTACTTATTTTCCCAAATGTTATTCGACTTTTGGATTCTCTTCCAGTTGATAGTTCTTTGTTAGGACGATTTCCATTTAACAATGATACCTTGTTTTACCTGAATGACAATCATTTGTGCTCGGGAGCATTGTGCTGTCCCCCTGCCACATTGGCTTTTAAGCTGATTGCAGGTGTACTAAGTTGAATTGAATTGAATGTTGGATTTAAGTTAGTCACACATCCAGGAGTGAAATAGATTAAGTTAAGACAGGATGTGAGAGAAATCCATAGTTTTCTTTCTTTCAAATAAATAAAAAAGTGAGATAATTTAATTATGATTAGCAATTATAATCTATTAATCATAAGTTAAAATTGGGTGTGCACTTGGAAAAATTTCTCACAATAAGCTTTGTAGCCTAGCATGTCGAAAATCAGCAAATGGGACACACATACATGTACAGTATGCAACAATAATGGCCTGAACAATGGAGCCAGTGAGAATGTACTACTGTACATGCTGGGATATACCATGCACTGGAGATGAATGTCTACCATAAATTTCAACATATGTCTTCCACGTGTTAACCAACCACGAGCAAAATATTGTTTTATTTATTGGAAAATGTTGTAACAGTGCAGTGAGTTCACTACTATGTGCAGTTTGGCACGTGTGCATTGTATAACTTGTAATATGAGCTTTTTTGTTTTCCAAAACTTCATAAGTCCATATTTTTGACAACCTTATTTTATTGCAGTTTTTTGTAATCAGTTTTCAGAGCAGAATCGCTATTTTTGAAGAAAATAGCGATAATTTTGATAAGAGATTCTGCTTTTATTTGCGTGTTTATAACAAACTTGCACTTGATAATTTTTTTTGTTTTCACAAAAATCTTATCTATTTTATCTTTTATTTTGAAAATGTTTTTATTATCTTCTGCTACAAATCAATGGAACTTGACATTCACAAATTTCACATATATGATACGCGTCTGTTTTTTTTCTTTCTCGGTATATTGTTTTGATTATAAATTAAGTAGATTTTAAAGTGTAAAACGCCCCTTGAAAGCCAAATTATGAGAAACTATAAAAGTGCTTTAGAAACTAGAAGAGTAGTTCAATCACGTAAGGGTATTTTCATGTTGATAATATATTTTAAAATAAACTTTTTTTAAAAAAAAAGTTTATTTTGAAAGATATCAAACATAAAAATACTATTAAGTGATTCAGCCACCGTTCTAGTTTTTAACACACTTAAATTTCTTTTTGGTGTTGCTCCTGAAATGCAGCATAACCAATATTTGAAAATGATTTCTGGTTATTTTAGGAAACTGTTTTTTTTTTAAATGGAAAGTTTTACCAAAATAAAAAGACTCAATACAAAAATTGGGAAGAAAAAAAATCACAAAAAAGCAAGTAAATTGTTTGGAAATCTTGCGTGGAATCGTGACTCCTGTGTATTTTGTACAAAGAAAAAGCCATCCAAAAGAGAAACAGATCAATTACTCATAAATTCAAGCTAATTTATTAGTTTAGGGAGTTCATTCTGTAATAGCATTTGGAGTGGCAATCAATCAATAAGTGATAAATAATGTCATTTTTTTTTAGTTACAACTTATAATAGATGACCACCGTCATGTTTAAAAAAGGGAGAGAGAGAGATTTCACTTCCAAAACTAACGTCTAATGACGTCTTATAAGGCTAAAACACGGTGCCAATTTGACAAATTAAATCTTAAATTATTGAAAGCTATCACGAAAAAATAGCATTAGAACTCCAGATATTCCACATTTGAATACCCAGCTAAAGACAGAATGATCACGAGTTCGAAAACCAGTTATTCATAATCGTAAACCATCTTAAATTTGTGTTTTTACTCGCTTTTATTTAACTCCATAATTTGTTTGTTTGTTTGTCCACTGCCACCTTTAGACTTTTTTTTATAAAAGCGATTATCACAAAAAACATGTTTTTTATTTAATTTTCTTGTTCTGAAATGCAGTCATTAACTTATTAAATATTAATAAATATACACAGATAACTTTATTACATTTTTAAAAAAATGTTTGATGTTCTTGTCGAATAGAAAGAACCGTTCAAAGGAAATTCTTTCTTTCTCTTCCTTAAACAAAATTCATTTAAATATGTTGCAAAATCAATTTAGACTTTGTTCATAAAACGGTTTTTTTTATTAAATTTTTTGATATTTTATGCAAAACTTTAGAATATTGAAGAAAAGGAAGTGTGGGTGGTTAAACATTAGTCAAATGTATAGAAGAAGAACAAAATTCTCTAAGTATGAGACGCCGCCATAAAGAAATATAAAGGGAAATCATACAACAAGATTGTTTATTGTATTAAACTACACATACAAAAAAAACAATACTTGTTTCTATTTTCTCAAAGCTTCGTCTCATCCATTTACAATGTATATTAATTATTTGTTCTTTTTATTACAATTTCTTTAAGACATTCTCATTTCTAATTCTTTTAGATGAACTTCCCCTTTACTATAACCATGAATAGAGAGAAAGAGAGAGAGAGAGGCGCGTAGGATTTCCTTTTTCTATTACATCTGACACAAAGATAATTAATTATTAAACTATCTTCTTATATGTAAAAGTGTACACAAAATTATTATATTTGCATTATCTTTTTCTCACTACCATCTTCTCTTCTCTTTGAACTTCACCATCATTCAATGTAAAAACATCATTCATTGATGAATTAGAATAAAAAACTAGAAGGGAAAAATACACGCAACATCATCATCATCATCAGCCATACATCAGTATTACACATCATTTTCTTTAATTGATGTTTATAATTATTGTTTAAGAATCTCTTAAGAATCGCTTTAGAATCAATAATTCACTTGTGTTTCTACGTCTGAATGTTAAGATCTTTGCTTCTAATTAAATTTTCTTTAAAATGAAAATTTGGTTGGCAAATTCTAGTATTGTTTTCAATAATTCCAATTTCGCGAAACCTCTCGATTTTTGAATAATGAGGGTGTATTTTTCATTCACACTCTCTTTTTAACTTACTCTCAATCAATCTTTGTCTTGTACAATTTTACCGCGTCTCCTTTGATGACTAATTACTTATCAATGTAATGGAGGTGGTTGGTTCACACATGACGGGAACTCTTCAAATTCAACTCGAAATTAATTAAAACTAGTCTAGTTTTCACGTTTACAGAGAAAGAATACTCTTCTCATTATGATATATTACTTTCAAATGCAAAATCCTCGTTTTAAATTATTTAAATTTTTCTCTGAACTGTGTTAGTATTTACTCAAGAAAAGTTCACATTTGACTGGGCCATCTAGAATGCACTACAGTGAAAAAAACCGTTCAACACGAAAATTCGGATCATAAGAAATATATTTTCTGTCTCTTATAACTGAAAAGTTAAATGTATTTAAATATTGAACATGTTTTACAAAGCCCTGTTGAGAGCAAACAACTTTCCTCCACATATTTTTCGACTTTTGGTCGTTTTTTTTTTTAAAAAAGCCAAACCTCCATTTATTCGAATTTTAAAAATTCTTGAATCCTTGTGCTTTTCCAAGCATTTTTTTTTTTGGACTTATGGGACCAGTTGAGTGCTCCAGAGGCATTTTAAAGCTTTTAGAGCAGGCATGTGCAACTCCATTAATAGTGTGTGCCAGATAGTAAATTTTAAATATCCGCAGGCCATACCCATACCATATGATGTTTATTGTAACAAATATATTTTTTTAAAGTTCACTTTACGAATAAAGTTAAGCTTAAGACAGATCAGATCGAAGAGTAATAAAAATCACAAGTCATTTTCAGCAGAGGATCACTGTGATTGGTTTATTTGTTCTATTGCTGATATGGTGTAGGTTCTGAAAATATATGCTTGTGGGCTAGATTCAGTGACATTTACAAACTCCTCATGAGCCTTATAAAATCAGGGTTGGGTCGGATGTGGTCCGTCGGCCATATGTTGCACATGTATGGTTTATATTTTTTTGGAGGGGGCGCACTGGGAGTTTCTCCAATTTCCCTGTGGCTCATTCCGGGCCTGACATTGAACAAGGTATTTGCATTGCATAAACATGCCTTCTTTAAACATGACAAAAAATGCTGAAAAAAACAAACACATTCAAGTCCCTTTCATAATTATTTCGTGTTAAACAGTTTCCACTGTATATCATTTTATATTTATACATGTAATTATATATATACATGTATATAGTTCATACTTTTTTTTTGTAAAAAAGGGGTTTTCGTTACTAGTACTGATTACAAATTATATATTTCCGAAAGAAAAAAAATTGACAAGAAATGATGAAAATGGACAATTATGATGAACCAGATACAAAGAGTAAACATAAAGATGCTTCAGTTCATCAAATAAAAAGCAATTTCAATAAGTGAAACTATGGTTTCCAAATATAGTGTAATTCAAATTTATTCAATAGCAGATGGAATTCTCAATTTCTGAGGCTTTTTTTTGTTGTTGTTGTAGGTCTACAAAACACAACCAGTCAGATTTCATGTCATAACTTTGATTTATTAAAATCGCTCACTTGAACAGATCGAGTTTCTTTCGAATATTATTAGTAGGTTGTTCTAAAAAGTTCCCATAGCATTATTTCTCTTTAACAATGCTAATGTTACCATATATTATTATATTGAGAATCGCTATGAACTTTTAGAACAACCCAATATATCATTTTTTTGTATGATGGAAAGATTTTTCTCATCTGTCAATGGAAAAATTTACCAATTGCAAAATAAAATAAAAGTAGGTCTATGTAAAGGAGTCAGTAGGTCTAGTCTTAAAAATACAAAAAGAACCACCATCAAATTGAACAAGAAAACTTGACCCTTGAACTTCAACTTGAACTCTCTGAGCTCAGTTTCAACATCAAGGGTACTCAGTAAATACAGGATTTTTTGTTCTTTAGCCGAGTCCACATTAATAAAAATTTACGTTGTGTGTGAATTGTAGTAGAATTCGACACAAATATTTTTGCCACAAATTCAAAAGTTATGCCACGTAAATAATTACGTCTTTGGGGCCGTGTGTCGTCTCTAGTTTTGCGGTACAAAATCTTTTTGATGAACCAACAACGATTCGGCGACGATTCTTTCGTGTGTGATCGTTCGTATGCGGCGCACACGTCCACAGTCGTTACCACTTACATACATTTCTGCAGAATACAACATACAGTAGAATGTCGATTATCGGAACTAATGCCAAACATGCATAGTTCCGATAATCAAAAGTTCATATAATCGAACTCCCATTTAAAAAAAAAAGTGGAGAAAAAGCCGGGACAGACAGACTAATTGTAGGTCACTAGGTGACCTACACATTTAGATAGCTACTTGGAGAAAAACTGTGGATTACTCAGTGACAAACACTTTTAGATATAAACTGTGGGTCATTCAGTGGCCTACACTTTTTTACATTCTGGGGGCTGCGGCCCCCAAGCCCCCTGCAGCAAGCTTAATTTAATGTAACCCCACCTAATCACCGATTTGAAAAAAAGTTCTAAAGTGTAGGTCACTGAGTGACCTGCAGTTCTGAAGTGTAGGTCACCTAGTGACCAACGATTAGTCTGTTCCGAAAAAGCCGATTTGCAAAGAGATCTTTTTTATTTCCATATGTAGTATTTCCATAAGAATAAGTAAAAAAAATTTGGTTCCGAGAATCGACACACTATTGTACAACGTAAATTTTTACTAGAAAACTTTGACCTCTACTTCAAAGGGTTTCAAAGTTGAACTTCAATTTTCCCTTCTTCAATTTTGAGCCTTTTTAATTAGTCATTAGCTACATTTCGTCAGTGCAGTAGAATGGACGAAAATTACTTTAAAACAATTAAAAATTGTTATTGTGTTATGTTATTTGTTGATCAGTCTGTATTAAATTGGTGTTCAGCCAATGAACTTTTTGGCTTTTGACAAGTTTTCTCGTTGGTGCTTGAAACCAAATAAAAAAAATACTTCAAGCGTGAAAGTGAAATTCATTTTATACTTAATGACGTCTCATATAAATTATAACTTCTGTTTTCTTTTTTTTTTTTTTTTTTGAAAAACAAAACAAAATTAAACAATAACCCTATAATGTTGAATGAGATTACTTCGTATTTTCATTTTTAGGTTTTAAACATTTATGGAAAATAAAATGAAATCTAAATAATATAATTCAATCCCAAGAGTATATATTTTTACTCGCAAATATTTCATCTGAATTTTGTCCTTAACTAAATTTTGGCAAATAGAAAAAAAAAAAAATCTATGAAAAACAATACAACTTTCTTTTTTTTTTAATTTTCTACCCAATTAGACAAAGAACAATGTAGGGACTCATTTAGACGATTATGGAACCATAAAATTGGGTTGAAATAACGTCATGGAATGACCACCAGCAGGTGTGAGACTAGTCCAATGTCTTCATACATCTAGTCTAACCTTGTAGTTTACAAGTTATATATCTACTGTAGTCTACACCTAACAAGTTAATTGCATTTAAATAATAAACATATTCTATGGAGCACTGTTAAGGACATGAAAGAAACATTTTTATTTTAATACAGGGTGGCACAAATGTCATCACCCCATTTGAAAATGCCGCCATTTTGTTTTTAAACATTTATCTGTCATTATTTTGTTTATAATTGTGTAGCAACAGTAGTGCGAAATTCATTATGAACAAAATATACAAGCCATATGAACGTGCAGAAACTGCGACTATTTTTATTCAAAACATTTTATATCACGTTTTGGCGACATGTACTGGGCCACCTGAGCTCACCCGATTTAACGGCCCTTCAGACACAGGCAGTTCTGCCCAGCATTAAGATTTCGTTTGCCCCGCCCTTTATGAGCGTCATCAATTTCTAATTCGTTTGTTACTTGGTCTGATATGTCACATGCCCCGCCCTTGTATGAGGGACAGCAATTTCTAATTGGTTGATATTTGGTCTGACGCTCATAAAAAGGCGGTGCAAACGCAATCTTAGTGCTGTGCAGAACTGCCTGTGCCTCAGACTTCTTTTTGTTGAGTCATTTTAAAGGCAAAATGTATGCTAATAAGCCACGCACACTGGGAACAGTTCAAAAACAACATTAGTCAAGAAATCGAGAATCTACCCGCCCGAAATTTTGAAGACAGTAATGGAAATGCATTAAAACAAGCCCAATGTTGCACAGCGACCAGAGGAGGCCACCTTGCCCAATATTATTTTTGGACACTGACACTAAAAATATAAAAACTAAATAAAAATGTTTTTAAAAAAAATTCCATTGTTTTTTAATTACATTATTTTCAAAATTCCACACCAAATCAGATGATGACAAATGGGCCACCCTGTATATTGTTCTAAAGGATGTTTTTTTTCTTCATGTTGATATCTTTCAAAATAAACTTTTTTTTTATAGAAAATATATATATACTGACACAAAAAGCTTATTTTAAAAGATATCAACATGAAAATAATGTATCCTTAAGTGATCCTCGTACATTTTTAAAACACTTCATGGTTTCTCTTCATTATGCACTTGAAAGACAAAGACTAAATAGTTCAAGAGGCGTTTACACTTTAAAAACCACCATAATTATGAGGGAAAATTAAATCTGTGATATTAACTAACAAGTATTGATTTATAAAATTCAGATGATGAAGAAGAAAAAAAATGTGTATTGGGGTGAAAAGGGTTTTAACAAATATAGGATGAGAAAAGGAGAAGAAGGGGGGGGACAAGACAGGTAGTTTTTTTTTCTTCAATGTATATATTGTAACTAAGATGCAGTTGTCATGGAAACAGACTACAATAATATTGCTGCTTATAAGATGACACAAAGTTATTTGTTTTTTATCTCATCCACCTCCCCCTCCCCCCCCCCCATTGTTTTCTCATTTCAAAAGGAGGGAAAAAAATCAACAGATATGTTACACACCACTGTCAGGTAAAGAACAAATAATTTGATGAAAACTGATCGTTCATCAGAAAGAAAGAAAGAAAATCTTATCGCACTTTTCATTCATTTGGAATGACCATTATTTAGAGATTTACAAATATCGATCTTACTTTTTCATCATATAAAAAAATTGAAATCTGAGGCGCGGACGTGGTAGAAACCAAAAAAAAAAATCATCAGAACTTTTGCATAGAAATGAGTTTCTTATTTTCTATCTAAAATAATCTCATATGTTGATCTTTCTAGTCAATATGCTTCTAGCAATTTATCTGCATCAAGAAAAGACAACTAGATTATTTGTCAAGTAAAAGATTATTGGTTGAATTATTTAAATGAGTTACAGTGCTACATTTTTCTAGATTGTTTTGGATTGGTTGTTGCAACAAGGAAAACCCACCAGCTCCTAGGGCCACAAATATAACTAAAATGAAGCATATTCTTCAAAATAAAATAAAAAAGACAAGTAGAAGAAACATGTCCTAGTAAAAGTAAAAAGTACATGCTTCGAATGGTATTAATAAACATTTTGATTTCACTGAATGAAATTCGTGCATTGATAAAACTTTCAGAATACTTGCAACTTAATTTGAATAACAAATGGTTTTAAGGCAAGTTGATTTAGGGCAAATGGCTTTAAGGATGTGTCTTTAGGGCAAATGTTTATATCCCATGTAAACTGAGCTTTTTCACTTTCTTTTGAACTAGAACAACTACTCGCTTACAACTACTACACTGTTTTGTTGTTTGTCCACCACCTTCTGAAATATTTGAAAATAATTCACACTGCAAAGAATTGAATCCATGACCAACATAACCATGGGTTGAGAGCCTGAGACACTAACCACTACACCAACAAGACAAGAGGGGATTACATGTTTTTTCTTACTTTTTAGACCTTTTTTTTTATAAAAAGCAAGATCACAAAAACATGTTTTTTGTTTAATTTTCTTGTTGTATTGTTTTGTCAGGTAAATTGAAATTATGAAGAATAAAGACTTTCAACCCACACACTATAACTAACCCATCACTCTTCAACCCCTCCCCCCCCCCTTTTAGAAGTTTTTATTATCATTATTGATCTCCCCTTCTTACATATGAGTTTGACATATTGAAAACAAGAGAAACAGCAGGTTAGATGAGGATGACAATGAGCAAGACACATCAATTTTCAAAAGCTTGACTCACAAATTGTCAGTTATGGTCATCATTTGTTAAGTGAGCCACAAGTGGGCCATGAGGCACTCAAAAGAACTACAAACCAAAAACACAGAACTATGATAAAGTGGCTCAACATCAACTTTTATTGTTGGACATCAGTCATACATGTTATTCGTGTCTAAAAGCAGATAACAGCCATGCTACGTTTACATTGTAGACCAGTGGTTTTCAACCTTTTTTGGCCCCATTTGCACTCTTTTCACCATATATAAAGAATGTCATTCCCCCATTTGTCTGACTCAAAAGGCGCATTCCAAATATTATGCATATAATATTGAAAATCTTTTATTTTTTTCTATATTAGTACATATACATTTAAGGTCGGGACACACATGTTCGTACCTAGTCAGGGCCGGAGATTGGTCTAGTAACTGTCTGATGAAGGAATTGCACCATTAAATTCACTGCATCTGTTCTCACAACAGCGTGCCGTGACAGGACAGAGCCTTGACCTGGCCACCGAGCCCGGGTGGCTATTATCATGTTTACTTCCCCCTCGAATCAGAATGATAGCTCATCCCGGCCCCGTGTTGGCCCGGTCATGTGTGTCCCGACCTTTACTTTTATAATTTTTATAGTGAAGTTTTTTACAAATTTAATAGCAACAGACAAAAAAGCCAGCGTTTATAGACAAGTCACAGGTTTTAAATAAGGCTTTATCTTGTCCGTAGTGTAAACGTAGCAGATAAAGACGAAGAAACCCACCTTTTTCTATTCAATCCAACCTTTTTTTCTCTCTCTATTTTTCTCTCTCCCTTATTTTTCCCATAATGCAACCCTTATAGCCATCTAATTGATTTGTTGGCGTCACATCCAATGATGATGACAGCTTCACAAATAAGCAATGCTTTGCACTTTAAAAGCTCAAAAACATTGCAATGTAAAAAAAAAACCTATGCAAAAAAACAGGGAACGGATTTCAGCTGCAACATCCACAAGAGACATGACATTATATAAATTGCATGAGAAAAAGGAACCACTTTTTCAGTATTTTCTCATCAAGTTCATGCAGAACAAATGTTGTTGTTGTTGTGCTTCATTACACTTTAGATTTTATTATTTTAGATTTGTAATAAGATGAGGTTTGACTAACTTCTTTTTATTTTTATGTATTTCTTCTTCTTCTCTTCAAGCATCATTCTGGTTTGTTTCCTGCAAATAATTTTTCAAAGTCAACTTGTTCTCTTTTCTCGAACTTTGATTACATTTTTGATCTTAGATTTTTTTTTTTTTCTTTGTACTTCTTTACTTATTGAAAAAATATCTTTAGTTTTAACCAACATCCTATATATTATTGTCTAAGGATTACATTTTTTTTTTCCATCTTATACCACCAAGTATTTCTTTTGTTATAATATTGACATTGTGAGAACAACTCCATGTGATGTTTCTTTTTTTGGATGAGTGAACAAGACAGCAATTTCTACTTTTTAATCTAAAAGTTAGAGTAATTACTAATTAGAAGAAGAGGCAAAAAAAATGTCTTCTTTTCTATATTGACAAGTAGTTTGTTTTTGTTTCATTTCTAACCTTTTTTTGTTTTATTCTTCTTCTTCTTCTTCTTCTTCATTGTAAAACCAGCTTACAATTTTTTGTTTGTTATTTTAATTTTTTTCAGAAAGAAAAAAAAAAGTTAAAACAATTTAAAAACTAGAATAGTTTTTTTCAATATATAGTAAAAGAAGAAAAAAAAAACTTTAAAGCAATCTGGAAAATTTCTTGTGTCAAAACTGAAATGTAACAAAACACATGCAAATTTTTACGGTCATCTCTCTTAATAGTAACATACGTTGAACTTGAACAGAACAAATCTTTTAAAGTTTAAGGACAAGGTTGAAAAAAAAAATATTCACAATTTACAAAAAAAAAACACACTGATTTAAAATGTTTTATGGACAGCTGATTTAGGAACTCTTGATTATTGCTGCATTTCAAACACTAAAGAAAAAAAAATGAGTGTGTTAGAAACTAGAACAGTAGCTGAATATCACTTAATCACGTTCATATATTTTAAAATGAACTTTTTATAGACAAAAATTAAAAAATATCGTCTGTTTAAAGTTGAGAGTCATTTTCAAACTCAGCAAAAAAAAACATAAAACTTCAAAGACAGCCCTCATATTGATATTTTTAAATAAACTTTTTATGTCAGTTTTAAAATAACCCAATTTTAAAGAAACAATACTTAGTAGACTTTATTTTTGAATTCTTGTTCATTAAAAAGTATATTTTGAAAAATATGCACATGAAAATAATGTTAAGGGATTCAGCTAACCTTCAAGTTTCTAACACCTCGTTTCTATTACAAACATTTTAACTGCAGTTAAAAAGTTGACCACAGTTAATTTTCTAAGAGAAACAGATGTGGTTACATTAATCACGGTTAAATTTCTGAGTTAACTCAATTGCATTCACATAATGTGGTTAACCACATTATTGAATAGTTAAATACGTCACATTCCAGTGTTCCAATAAATTTTGCCTTCAAACAACATGGTGGATAGTGAGAGAGCACTCCATCTTTGGCTGAATGAGGAATGAAAATTTCACACAATACGAAGGTCGTACACAACTGTGACACAAATTTTAACTAAGGACCACTTCTAGCTTGTCTGCAGTTAACTATAACCTGGGTTATATAACTGCAGTTAATTTTTGTAGTGGAAACGAGGTATTAAATGTTGCTCTTCTTGAAACTCATCATAATCAGAGTTCAAAAATTAACTGTTCATAAAGAAAAATCTTAAATTGCAATTTAACTAGAAAAACATTTAACATGTATTCCTATATATAAAATCTTTAGGTGAAAATATTTTAGGTGAACTGTATTTAGGCGAATTTGTTTAGATGACATGGTTTAGAAGAAAAATCTTTAGATGAAATTTATTTGAGGTGAAATGTTTTAGGGGAAAATGTTTGGAGTGAAATGTACTTTAGATAAGCTGAGGTAAAATATTATTAAGGTTTTTAGATAAAAATGTATTAGAAAAACTTCCTTTAGTTGAATGTTCATTGGGTGAAAAGGATTAGGTGTATTGTCATTTAGGTGAAAAATCATAGTATTTGGTTTAGGTGTAATTTTTTAGGTGAACTGTCTTTTAGGTGAAGTGTCTTGATACCCATGTAACAGCATTGTCATTCATTTGGCTTTTTTCTTATTATAAGAACATGTTACATGTATGTGACAGCAACAAAAGTGACATACAAGGTCTTATTACATCTACATGAAAATCATTAATAATATGTTGGACTTAGTTGAAACTTGAGAGAGAGAGAGAGAGAGAGAGAGAGAGAGAGAGAGAGAGAGAGAGATTGGTAAAATAGAAAAGCTGTTCATTATGAATGACGATGGAAAAGAAAAAGAAAAAAAGCCTTTTTGAAGTAAGCGCGGAAAAGAGCGAGAGAAATCTAGAAAGGTTTTTTTTTTTAAGACGAGCTCTTATTTGTCAAGCTTTTGTATAATAACAACGATGAAGTCAGTTTCTATTCAATTTGAACCGTGGATGGGAACGGTTGTTTGTGGTTTCGATTTCCACTTTTGCTTCAAATTCTTGTTTTTGATTATTTTTTTTTTTCCAAGCTTAAGATTTTCAAGAAAAAAATATTAAGACGTTTTCTTCTCAATCACCAACATGATGATGATGATGACGATGATGTTCATGAGACATTTGTCATATATACAGAATTTCTGACCAAACAACCAACCAAACCAATAACATTTTGGAAAGAAGAAAAAAAAAAAAGAATGTTCTTAAAGGTTGAAAGATGATAAATCTTAACAACAACAACAAAAAAATAATCACAAGCACTAAACTAACAATTTCTAAAGAGATGTTCGGAGGGGAAAATGTTTTTTTCGAAAAACATTCCTTCATTTTAAGAAATCATCTTTTAAATAATGGAATCAAATTTGTGTTCATCGAAAGTGATTTAGATTTTTGAAACACATTTGTCATATAATGTGTCAGTGTAAATGTCCGTGTCACCTAAGGAGGATGTAATAATGTGGAGGAGTGTTCTTTGACTACTGGCTAATAAGAACCGTTTAAACGGTGAACAAGTCATCATGAATGATTTGCGTGTTCATTCTTGGCCCATCATGGGAATTCTTAAATACGATTCAGAATATTGGTCTGATACTTTGACACAGTTTAGTACTTTTCCATACAGACGTCATTTCTGGCTTGCATTTCAACATTCAATCAGGGTGAGAAAGCACGAAAAATACTGTAAATATATTTAATGTCACCTTTACAGTTGGGCATTTCTGTGATCACATCATCTTTCTGCTGATGATCTACAATTTGGTTGAATACAAAACATGGTAGAATGTCATCACAAAATACTCGACTATAAACGAGGCATTGATTTTTTTGCAATACAACGTCATGTATTAACTCATGCAGTGGAAATTGTCCAGCGCAGGACAGCGAGGTTTTGTCTGCGGCAGATACATAAGTTTACCGAAAGTGTTAATGAAATGCTCGTGGGTCTTCATTGGGATAGTTTAGCTCATCATCGTAGATCAGGAATTAGTTTATGTATGTTTAAAAAAAATTGTACGTGGTCAATTGTCCCAAACCACAGTCTAGTGATTCATGTAAAGCATTGAACATGTATGTGGGAAGGGGTGACCCACAATCAAGGAAAATTAAGAGAGATTTTTTTTGCCAAGACTCACTCTTATTACTGGTCTTTTTTGTTTTGCAAGGGTTATAATTGGCACTTGAATGCTCTTCCTAAACAGGCTGGTTGATGATGTCATCATCATTAATGAATTGTGGGTTTATATTTTCATGGCTGCATTTATATTTGCAATGCAGGTTATATATTGACAATGCATCTTACAGCAATTGGATCTTAAGGTTCCTCTAACCATAAGCCAACCAACTACTTGCATAGTATTTTTTTGTAATTGTAATGTTTAACATAAAGTGGGGATTACATGTGAGTAATTATTCCGATATAAAAGTGTCGCTATATCATGCTTCTTACATAGGCTCCACACTTAGGTGGTCATCTTCTTAATTATTATGAAGTCAAAAAGCTAGTGCTAAGATCATAAACGTTTAAGCTTACATGAAGCTTTCTATAGAAAGTTGTTGAGGTTAGTTAGCATTTGCTTTGCTATCTTACAGTTAGCAGAATACAACTTTAAAGTGCTAAATTTGATCAACGTTTGCATGAAATTTTCCATCAAAAAAGTTTGTGAGTTTAGCACTGAGGGTCGTATTCTTAATGATTGCTAAGGCAAAGGTAGTGCTAAATTCATTAACTTTTGCTAGGATGTTTGTACTATGTAAAAGTAGATGAGTTTAACACAAGCTTCGACTCAGAAATCATTAAGAATGCAATCCTCACTTGCGAAATTAAGGCCAAAACTTTCATGCAAATATAAATTGTGAAATTTGTAAATTGTTTTTTTAGAAAATTGTGCATTTTAGCAAATAGAAAATAAACGCAAAATATGGCAAAAAAAAGTTGATTATTTTATGCAAATTGCAAATAAACGCAAAAAGCGCAAAACATGCAACAACAACAAAAATGTTCATTTTATGCAAATCAAGAATGTTATAATATTCTAAAGTAAACCCACAATCAATTAAATGTCTGAAGTAATTACTAGCTACAAACATCAGAAGTAATAACTGAAAATTTAAAATAAAAAAACGAATTGTTTTAAAATAAACTCTTCTTTTTTTGCTTCTCTTTTTTTTTCCGTGAAATTATGCGATTTTATGCAAATTTCAAAACATTATGCAAATTGTGCATCTTATGCATTTCTATTTTGAATTAATATTATTATTATTGCACATATGGCACTCCTATGGTACTCACAAAAGGGGGTTGTGAAACCGTCATTATGCATTTTGTGCATTCAATACAAACGTTAGGCCTTACCCGTGCATGCATACATAATGTATACGCGTTCTGACACACGAATATTTAAAATAGCAAGACTGTAAGATAAGAAATCCCTGCGTAGGAGAACACACATCAGAATACATTTATCGGAATAAGTAATCACGTGTAAGACGTGTAACCACGCTCATTGTACATTAAATACAGAGATGAATTGAATGGCATTCTTGTTACCTATATGTAATTATTTCAACATTGGGTATGATAATGTCTTCTTGTTCAGAAAAGTATAAAATAGGAATTGAGTATGCACCAATAAGCAATTATTGACAATACAAAACAATGAGGTGAAATACATTTTGACATAAATTGCCTCTCCTCCCTCCACTCATGAATAATGGATAAACAGTATATAACTGTAGGAAGGGGCCCCTATGTGAAAATTGTCAAATCCTCTCAAAACTAGATCGTTATTCGTTCAAGTTACTGTAAAAAAAAACCATTGGGATACACGGTGATTGAAAAAGGGAAACCGCGTACAATTTCATATTTCTGATATTTAAATTTACAAAATGTGATGCAAAAATATTCTGTATGTAAATATTTAGCTGTTTTAATGAAGTCACTTCAATTTCATCTACTCTACTCTACTCTGCACGAAGTTCCTATCACATCACCAATTATAATTTAATCAAGGACAGATAAAAGTGTATCTTGGCCCAATGTGATCACTGCTTTTTAGGCCAAAAGTTTGCATTAATTGCTCTGATTATTCTGTCTTTAAGGTGCAAAAATGAAGAGAAACTTAAATGTGTTTTAGAAACTAGAAGGGTAGCGCATTCACTTAAGGTTATTTTCATGTTGAAATCTTTCAAAATTTTATTCTGAAAGAGATACCAGCATGAAAATACCCTTAAGTGATTGAGCTTACTCTTCTAGTTTCTAAAACACTTTATGGTTTCCCTTAATTTGTTTGTTTGTTTGTTTTTCCTGTAAGGCAGTATAATCAAAGTTCGAATAAACCAAACCAAATATATCTTAATCAAAATAAAAGTGCTTAAAATGAAAAAAATTACATAACATCTGGAAATTTACATAATGTTGCACAATTTCACTTCTTTTGAAACACTTTTTGTAAGAAAATAATTTACGAGAAAATTCTTAAAACCAAATTGGTTTGATTTTGCTTTTTCAGAAACCACAAAAGTAATGCTTTTTTTTAAAAATAAAAATCACAAACAAACAGGAATTAAATTTTTTTGGAAAAATCGAAAAAAAAGCAAATAGCTTTAAAATCGAAAATGTTTAAATATCCTAAAAAAAAAAGGCATCGGAAAGTCTCAAAAGATCACAGAAGTCACTAAAAGTGAAAAGGTTAAAGAATTTTTAAAATTCGAAAAAAATGGGAGAAATAAATCAATCAAGTGACTTTGCTTTTTTTTTTCTCTCCAAAAACGGTAAAAAAAAAATCGAAAACTGTTCTGAACAGTAAAAAATCGAAAAATACGAAAAGGCCTTAGATATCTCAACGGTACCCAGAAGACAAAAAAAATTCAATAATTTAACAAGTTCTTTAAATTATTATGAGTCCTTTCAATTTCTTCAACCTTTAATTAGGTTTTTTGCTGTATACAGGGTGGACTGATTTTAATCGCGATTTTGACAACACCAAAAAAATCAAGTGATTTTATATCACATTTTGAAATTTTTTTCAGAATTTTTCTTAATTTTTAAGTGATTTTTTTCTTTTATAAATAGATTTTCAGGTTTTAAAAGAGCAATTTTAAAATTTTAAATAAATAAAAAAAATGATTTAAATAAGAAAAAATCCGATTTAAAAAATGTGTATAATATGTATTTTTATTTGCATAAAACGAATACATTTTTTAAGATATATATTTTTAGTTAATCTTCTAATTACAATTTGCATATTTTTTTTTTAATTTTCATTTGCCTTACTGAATATAGCAAGATTTAAGTCCCTTGCTGAATTTTTATTAATGATAACTAGGGCTCGGATTTTTATGCAATATCAAGCAAATGTTTCTCAATCTGTGGCTCAAGAGCCAATTGTGAAGTAATCATCATCATTAGAGCAACTGCAATATTATGAGTTTTCTAATCAAAAAGGCCTGTTAGAGGCTAGATGTCTAGTAACTATCAGTTTTCAACTAGATTTCTAGCCTCTATTCAGTGTTTTTTATTAGAAAAAAATCATAATTGTTGGTTGATCTACTTCACAATTGGCTCTTGGGCCACAGATTGAGAAACATTTGCTTGATATTGCATAAAAATCCGAGCCCTGATGATAACACATAAAGCAACCGGGAATTTGTTGCAGAAAATACTTTTCCTTCATTTTTATCTTACTGTAAAATATAATTACCTCTCAACTTTATCAAACATGGAATAAATATAGCAAGTATTTGTTCCCTCAATTTTTTTTTATCTTCAAAATCCATTAGGTTTTTTTTCCTGTCTAAAATACAGAAACTGATAATGTTTTATGGCGAAGAAAAAAACTCATAACAAAAATGTTGTACATCCTATCAACTTAAATTGATCTCGATAGATAGTAGGATACAAAAATGTTTAATTAATGTTCGGTGCAGTAGACTATAATAATTAATATATGTGTTCTTGGTTTGATTAGAAATTTCTGATAAGCATTTAGTGATATTTTGTGATACACTTCACTTTTGTCCAATTTTAATTAATTTTTTTTCAAACCAAAAAAAAAAAACGAATGGGAATTAATTTATAAATGCACGCACTTCATTTTTTAATACTCTAACCGTAAATATAGAAAATAATTGTGTTTCAGTGGCCACATTACTAAATTCTAATTGTTAACTAAAGGAGTGTTGTCACGAGGCTACTTTACTAGCAGCTAGTGCTAGCAGACAGTAAACATACCCAATTGAAACAACCTCGACTAGTAACTTGTCTGCATACCGGGATTGTGGTAAATAGAACTCGTTGAGGACCCGTCTACTTTGCTGGCTTGTTACCAGTCACGTGGTTACTTTCCCCTTCCAGTTACACCGTGGAAACACCAACTTGCTCAGTTACCGGCTAGTAAATTTTGTGTCGCCATGGCGAGGAAGTGGAATTCGGAGGAAAATAATTAATTTTCTAGAAATTTATGAACGATTTGGCTGATATTTAACCAATAAAACTAATAAATCCTTAAACACAATAATATAAAACTAGTATTCCAATAAAACTAATAAAGCTAGCACTAAAAACTAGCTACTTGCCACTGGATTTTACTAGCCCCGTGTAAATACAAGCTTACCAGGAAAGTAGACAGTACTAGCAAATTCTAAACTAGCCCCGTGACAACGCAGCTTAACATTCTGCAATGTAACCAGTGCTACGGTACATACTATAAGAAACCTATAGGGTCAGTGGTTCCCCAAGGGTTTGCTTATTGCCATTATTGGTATATGGCCATTATTTGAAGCTTTGCTAACGTTACCAACCATTCAAGTTAAACTGCACATTCGCTTTCACTTGGCTTTAAATTTAAGCTAAGCTTTGTGTTGTTTGAGAACATTTATATTTTTCAAGCGAACGTTTCTCAGGGAAAAAAATTCAAAGTGGTTTAGAAACTACAATAGTTGGTGGTAATGCTAAAAGGGTTTTTCATGATGATATCTTTCAAAATAAGACTTTTTATGACAGTTTCAAAAAGTCAAAAATATAGAAAAACCTAAATTTCAAACTACTATAACCATATTTTTTTAAGATATTGCGATGAAAAAAACGTTTAGCATAATCTTTTACCATTCTAGTTTTGAAAACAATTTGAATTTTTTCCATTATGTCTGCGTCCAACCATTTTTTTTTTTTACAAAGAACGTCCATGGAACATAGCATTGGCTACTGCAGTGACGCTGTAAGGGGGGGGAAAGCCACCTGAAACAATTTTCGACATTTGATCGTTTTCAGGGTCGTTTTAAGGCCCCAATGTGCAGTGTGTATTTGTGTCACCTAGTAACAAGTGTTCAACAATTTCGTGTATAAAAAAAAACATACTTTTTGACTTTTTAGGGCCATTTTTAGTCAAAAAATATAGAAAAAAAAGGCAATTTTTTCCACCACGGTACCCACATTATATTGTAAATTGTCTTTTTCTCTTCTTCCATTTTCAGTTTATGCTGTTATCACTTTATAATGTCAGTAGATCTTGAAAAGTTTATCTCATTCAAGTGGAAAAGGAAATAAGTTTGTTACTTTGACGGCGGTGGTTGGGTTCGGTTGGTGGTGGCGAGAATCTTCCTCATTCTGACATTTACTTACGCGAGAATCAATTTCTCTGTTCACCATGTTCAGTTTTTTTTAAGATGCACATTTGAGGGTTGTTTTTTTTTCCTCGAGAACCAACCAATATTATTTTATAATTGGTTAAAGGCAAAATTGAAAAGTTTGAGCTAAACTAAAAGAGAATCAATAGAAAATTCTATTTCACCTAAAGACACAATCAAAATGTGTGTGTAATTTTATGTCAAAAATTAATGGATAGGAACCATTTCATGGCACTTTTTTTTTTCTCTCCAAGCGAATGGTTCTCAAATTCAATCTCAATAGACATCAATGAATGACCTCGGTGCATGTCAATCCAAAAGTAATCTTGAATCATCGCAACAATTGATGATGACTTTGTTCGCATTACAAGTGTGGGCTATCGATCGCTGATAGGCACATGGGTAGATCACCTGTATACCTATTTGTCAGCTCAAGATTAATGGTTGTACAATTTAAATGAGGAATCTGCTTCGCGGAAACTAAGAGCTAGTTTAGTACTACTTAGTAATGTGCACACTGCTGAAGATAAACATTTTTGTAGCTGAAGATTATCAACCAATGCATTTGCAGCATGTGAGATGAAGATGAAATATTTAGGCTGAAACTGATGGTTCTAGTTCAAAGTTTATAAAGCTTAAATACCCTGACTCCACATCAGATATTTCTGCTCCTTGTAAGCTTGTAAGCTAGTGATGTCATCAATGCATCATCACATGATGGCCATCAAAAAATAGGAATGTTAAAACACCATTGGATGCAAATAATTCTGTTAATGAAGTTCACATCATACAATGTGTGTTAAAATAAATTCTTTGAGGTACTCCTAGCATCACATTCTTAAAGATTTTTTTAATACAAAATGAGTCCAAAAATCATAATCTCTAACAAGTAACATTCAATCATGGGTTTAGCACCAGCTTTGACTTACCAATCACTAAGAATACAACCTTTAGAAAATACATTTTATGTGAATTGAAAAGTGAAGATGATTTTAGCTGAAGGTGACTGGGTGCAATAGCTGAAAAGCTTTACTGATGATGTCACTTGAGGTTCAGCCAACATCTTTCATCCTCAACACCTAACAACATGGATAGTAATCGAGGAAAAAAAAAACATTTCTAATAAAGTTCTGGTGGGACTTTCTTTATTGCCCAATTGACTAATTGGAAGTAGGAAAAGTGATGCACCTCATTTAAATCACCCAACCAGTAATCTTAATTTGACAATATGCCTCTTGGCTTGGTAGGAGGTTTCATGCTGATTGCAGGAGTGAAATTTGTCCATTTACTAGTACCCATGATGCATCTTCAAACAACTGTTCTATCTAATCACACCTAACAATAGTCTCCTGTTATTGCATTATTTTAGCATTCTTTTTTTTTTTTTTTTTGCATGTATGATTTAACTAAATTCAAAGCACATTCAAAGTAGTTTTCAAACAACTTAGACTACATAATGTCATATAATAAAACATACTCCCTGTAGCAGTTTTCAAGTGAAGCCCAACCTCAGTGACTCAGTAACTTCTATAAAGTTACAAGGTTAGGTAACTTTATATAAGTAACAACACTATGTGAAACGATACCATCCTCACCTTTATAGTCTTATTTCAAGAAATAAAACAACGAATTTGTTGATTAAAAAATGTAATTTGGGTTTTATATGTTTTAGTTTCTTACCAATGTTTCTACCTTTTATATGTAAAAGTCTACACCAATAAAAACAACAGAAAACCATAATTCAACTGAAAGGGTATTGTTATTCAGTGAAAAAAAAGCTTATTCCTCTAGTCTACAATTTTGCATATTTTCAACCAAATATTGCGTATATTATATAATTAATTATGATGTATTATTGCATTTGCTTCTCTTTACTGATCATCTGTAGTAGGCTTGCACAACTCGGTTGAGAGCCATATTATTATCCCCCCAAAAATCTGTCAAGAACTGCAAGTGTCTATGTTTCGGGACCCGTGATACTTCATTAATTTACTTTAGTAATTTACCTATTTTATCCGTAAACATTAACAGCATTTTTAATAGCATAGTGAATAATGGTTCATGCATTTTATTTTATATTTTAAAAATAACAAATTTGGATTTTGAAAAGGGGGGGGGGCATTTGGCGACTCCCTTGCCAGTGCATGTGGACACCCATAGTCTTGTCCTAAATACGGTATGTGTTATGTATGCCAGTAAATGATGTTTATGGAACCACTTTGAAGAATCAATTTTCAATGACATTTAATTCTCAACTTTCACAATTTCAATATTTTTTTTAAAAAATAAAAATTAAATTATATTTCAAAAATTCGTTGCGGGTCGTGTAATATTGTGAAGGACTGGTCCTAATATTCTAAAAATAATAAGTCTGGTTTTATATAAAACATTTTAACTATTTAAAACTACAGCTTAATAGCTTCTAATTTAAAATTCTAATATTGCATCTAAGTTTCATTATATATAAATACTAGTTTTAAGTAGTTAAAACTAGGACTAACTGATTTCGTGTATTTTACTGAAACATAAATGCCTCAAGGCCCTCAACGATATTTTCTTTTTTTTTAAAAAAAAAAACTTGAGTCAAGTTTTTTTTTTAAAAAAAAAAACTTGAGTCAAGAGAAACAAAAAGTTTGTGTTAAAAAAAGAAGTGATTTTAAAATAAAAGAATTTTTATCAGATAATAAGAGCCACGAAGTTTTATATAATTCGTAGAAAAACCACATAAACGACAGGATGTTTTGTCATGAAAATATTATTTTATCATGAAGTCACAGCCATTTATATAAAAGGACGTTAGATTATAAGTAAAAGTAATTTTAATATTTAGTAGTTTTTAGTCACGACATCATATTATGTCACCCCCCCCCCCCCCCCCACACACACACAAAGAGAGATTGCAATGTAAAATGTCACAATCATGTTCTATTATATACACGGTGTGAGCCACTACAACACTTTTAAACAAAAAAGACAATACAAAAAAAGGTTAACAAACGTGTACGGCTCGTATCATATATTTAAAGGAGAATCACAGAATTTCAAATAAAAAAAATACACTTTCGTTGAAATTACACAATATTTATCATAAATAAGGCCAAATTTATGCAGATAGATATTTTAAAATATGCGAATTGCTTTGAAGAATTTTGCGTTTTATGAAAATAGAAAATAAACCCCACAAAATCCAAATTAGAAAAAATACGGACAGAAAATCGTTCGTATTATGCGAATTAATTGGTTTAAGGAATCCTTTGTAGAAATTTGTTTCTAAAACAATGCTACCAAAAAAAAATAGCAAATTGCTTTTAGAAATTGTGTTTTATGCAAATAAATAACAAACTCCGAAAAATACAAAATATGCAAGAAAACTGTTTAAGTTATTTATGAAATTAAAAATACAAAATAAAAACTAACTTTTTAAAAAAAAAAAAAAAAACTTAGTAAACATTTTATTTTCTGACTGAAAAAAACAAAATTATGCGATTTTATGCAAATTTAAAAAAAAAAATTATGCAATTTGTGCATTTTTATAATATTTCTCATTAGTGCACATATGGCACTAATAAATGGAGACTAACGGTGTCTCCCAAACAGGTTGGGAATACTTATTATGACGTTTTTTGGACTTCAATCATAACAAACGGATGCAAAATAATTTATGAAATTTGTGATTTCTTTTAATAATAATTGTTTTTGAATTTATTTTCTTTTGTGTATTACTAGAGCCCGGGTTCACTTCATTCAAAAACACTCGACTCCAAATATGGACAAGCAAATATGGCTGTCAAATTAATGCCAACATCTGGCAAAGGAACAACAACAACAACAGCAGCAGCAGCAGCAACCAATCGTCCTTACAGAAATGGATACGCTCACAGTGACATTCATATCCATGTAAGAAGAAAACGTTTAAACATTTTATTTTATTGTTTATTATTGTTTTACTTCTTCTAATGGAATTAAGGCAAATATTTCATCTTCTGTTTGGTTTGGTGGCAGGAAGTTACTAGTAGCAGCAATAAATTTTAACTGAAATGTTGTTCAACAGTGAGGTGGGCCACACAGGCACACACATGTGCTTGTGGTCATATTAAATGGAAATGATAGACAATCTAAGAAATGCGACAAATGTTATTTTGAATATTGCACAATAATGTCTTGCAACAAAAGAAAAAACGAACAAAGAGCGTTTTCTGAAAGTTTATATGGAAAAAAAAACTTCTTGCAAATTTTATGAGTAAATTTATACAATTTTAAAAATTAGTTGAATTACTTTAAAGCATAAAACATCTAAAAGACAAGTTGTTTTTAAAATGTTTGCACAAATGTCCACCTGTTGTCTATCCTTTCATTTCGTTACATGTGAAGCCTGGTGCAGATTAGAACAGAACAACGAACCGAACAGTGTGAACGGTTTTTTCCGAACATTTCTCTGTACAACAAAATTTTTTTTGTTTTGTTCGGCCCGATACACCAATTGTCAGTTTTTGCCGTCACATCAGAGGATGTTCATGTTCGGGCCAGAGCAGTTTTGGTCGTCTCGGCGAACATTTTCTCAAGCTATAGATGGAAAAAAATGACGAGGTTACCAACTTGAGAATACGTTGTGAACATGTTCTGTACAAGTTTGGACACTTCGGCCACAGCGAATAGAACAACGAACATGTTCTTTGAAAATGTTCATGAACAGTGTTGTTCGGTCGTTGTTCTATTCTAATCTGGACCCGGCTTTATATGTTAAAAGTTATATAATATCATGTTTATTTTGTATCTATTTGGTTTAGAGAACAAAATCACATGTAAAGAGAAGAAAATGGATTTTTTCAAATTATTTTACATAATACAAGCTAATTCTAACAATTTGCATAATATTTGGAGTTTATTATAGCTCAACATCGTAAATGCCAACTTGAATTTGGGATTAACTTGTCATACGAAACAAAGCCTTCTCTCATTTCTCTCTTGTAATCTTTCTGAATTTTTGTTATGTTAAAACAAAAACATATCTGTTGCAAACAGAACACGTAAAAGTGACATCGGTTGTCATATATTTTACAAATGTAATATGTTACATTTGTGCAAAAATTTGTACATCGATGAAACACTAAGCAAATATTAACTAGCTAACCGTCTAAATATATTTCACAATAGCCTCAGTTCATTCAAGCAACAAGTAGATAGGAAAAAAAAAACAAGGGATGGGATATTCGAATTCTCGAGTACGATTTCCGATTCTTGAAAAAATATTCGAGATTCGAAAACACGAATCTTCGCGCTTTTTTCGTCTTTCGAATCCTGACCTAAAAAAAACTTTAAACACTTTGGTTAAAAACTTTGGTTAAAATTAGCTTTAACTCCATTGACGTCCAATAGAAGCTTTCACTAACAAAAAAACCGGTGATTGTTGCAATTTCGGTGTTGCTACCCGGATCACCAATATCATTACCTTGTGGCGACCATGAGTGAAGCCACACTTGTTTTTTTATTATTAATAAATTAATATTTAATATTATTTCATTTATTTATATTATCTTAATGAATAACATAGGAGTCTCATATGAAGAATTCGAGAACCTTTTAGGATTCGGATTCGTCCCACCTCTAGAAAAAAAAAACATTACATGTATTTGAGTAAATAACTTTTTCTAGGCAACAATATGGTTAGAAAACAAAACTGTTACGAACGGCTATTTGCATGACAACATATATAGGAAACAAAGGCCTGACCTGTTTCCATTGAGATATATTTTTCACTTGATGAAATCTCTGCTGAGAGAGAGAGCAGAGCAGAGCATCCATCATCCATCCATTTCGAAGTTGCTCGAAATCCACCCATATCTACACCATAATTCTTAAGTTAACTATGTTAACCTTGTCATACTTGTGTAATTGTGCGGGCTTTTTTTTTGTAAAAAAATCAATTATGTTTGGCATTTCGGTTAGTTCATTGATATTCACATTCTGTCAGGTCATGCAAAAATTATTACTGCCATATATTTAACTCCTTTAACTATTGGAGCATCTCTAACTCTTCTTTACAATAATGTAAACATGTAAACAAATTTACTCTTTAAAGTTGGCCTAAGAGTAATTTTAGAAGTCTTAGAAACTGGAATATAGTTGGTGAAATGAAGAGAAACTAGAACGTGTTTTAGAAACTAGAAAAGTAGTTCAATCACTTAAGGTCATTTTGTCATGTTGATATCTTTCAAAATAAGCTTTTTGTGTAAGTTTGAAAATGACACAACATTAAGCAGACGGTATTTTTTTAATTTTCGTCTATAAAGAAAAGTTTATTTTGAAAAATATCAACATGAAAATATCCTTAAAAGAATAAGCTACCCTTCCAGTTTCTAAAAAGAACTAACTAGTTTCTCTTAATTTTGTTCTTCTGTTCATAAACCACCTTAAACTACAATGTTCGAACTTGTTTTAAAACCATTCCAATAATAAAACACTTTTAGCCTAATTACTATGTAACTAACTTTGACAGTTAATTGAAAGTTGTTTAAATCAATTATGTAAATCTGTCTGGTTTTACTCTTGAACCATATTAAAAACCTGCCATTAAAAAAATCCCAACTTTGTTTCCTAATTTCGTTTACAGAGATCAACATCTAATCTGCCATTCATTGGAAGCAACAAGGGACTAAATAGCAGTTGTCGTTTGAAAAGCAACAGTGACACTTGTACGAGAGCTAATTTTACTGGAATCGTCAACGGTAGCAACAGTAATGTTCAGACCGTGACAACTGGACTCAGCAGTGGTAGCAATAGCAGCAGTAGCACTAGCAGTGGTGGAAGTAGCAGCAGTAGCAACAGCAATAGTAATGGCAACAATGGAATATGTTCAACTGATGCAGTAGTCAATGAATTGCCACTACAACCACGGACACCCGTCACAAATGGTCGAGGAACTTGCGATATTGGAAAGACCGTATTGAGGCAAGATCCGTACGGAAGGAGGCTACCAATGACACCTAATGGTACGTGGAGATCCATGTCAAACTTAACAAATGGCTCAACAAATTTCAGAATTATTTTACATGGATTAAATAAGTCATTCATGCTCCAGGAGTTTACTCCCTGGAGGAGTAACTTTTTTACCCTTCTCAACGTATGGCCCCTGTGACCACTTTCGGCCGTTTTTGCCCAGATTCACCCCACGGTGGACGAAAATGGGCACCGGTGTTGCCGAACACTCTGCCAGGTCCTAACCGACCGGAATCGGTCGACGCTTTTTCGACAGTAAAAGTTATAAATATAATTTATATTAGAAGGAACATCTTTTTAAAACAAAATTTACTGTTTGTTAGATACTAGTATATAGTGAAAACTACATTTAACACGAAAACGGATAACACGAATCTCGATTCCTAGAAGTTGCATATACATTTTTAACACAAAATGCGCGTTTAACACAAAAAAAACTATTCCGGTTCTTTCTATTTTGTGTTAAATCGATTTTCAATGTGCTGAAGGTATTTTTTTTATAATAACATCTTTAGAAATAAAACTTTTTATGGCAGTTAAATGAAAATGATTACTTTTACAAAGTGTTCTTTAAAAGTGTATTTTTAAAGATACTGTAATGAAAATAATGTTATTTTACAATGACAAAAATCGGATAACACAAATTATATTTTCGATCCAGTCCCTTAACAGAAAATTTCTTTAACCCAAAAAGAATACCTCGGTCTCTTCCATTTCGTGTTAAACAGTTTCCACTGTATTTGTTTGGAGAGAAAATAGTTTATTCAGAGTGATCGTCTATTTGGCTTATTGCTAACCTCAATGTACAGTTGCCCTTTCGAACACTTTCTATAAAAGTACTAACTTTTGTCTTGGAGAAAGGAAGCTAGTAGTTAGAGTAGACCGAATAGCTGATTTTTCTGATATTCTCTATAACATATACAAGAAAACAGTTTACTTCCATTAGATCCATGTAAATCGTTGTTCGAACTATTATTTTCTAATTCACTCGTGAGCCATAACTGTTTCACTATTATGTATTAGTATAATTAACTCAATTCACGCTAAATATAATAATATATTTGTAATTTCTTTTGATCTCTCTCGCAAAACTACAGAAGCCATCAAATATTATAGTTCCAGTTTAAGTGAATACGAAATCAAAGAGATACAACAGTACTCTGAAATTTGGTACTTGGGTTTAGACTCTAAGAAAATCGACGGCGAAGAAGGTGCTTCTCAGAATGGTGGCTATGATGATGAGAATGGATCGTATAATAAGGTAATAGTATAGTATTTACTAAAATCCAAATGGGAATAACTTCCGTTGTAACAAAAGCACACTAAATATTCTTTGAGAGCGCGGGGAATTATAACGAAAGAGATAACTCGAATAAACCTTTCTCTCTTCTCAATTCACTAATGAAAACCATGTGGTCGTATTATTATATTTATGAACACGACTTAGTCGTGCTGTACCTTTTTTTTAACCTCATCCATTACAACTTGGTAAATGAAAAAAAAAAAAAGAAAAACAATGTTTACTCGGAATTATTAACCATTTATACGCCCCTAAGTCCCTCTCTTTTTCTCTTTGGATTAGTCAATAGAACAAGACAGCACAAGAGTTCAACTAATTTATTTTGGAACAATTCTGTCTTAATCCTTAGTTACAATCTTTACGACACTGACACTAAGCACAAGATGTAACTCAAAAACATTGTCCAACCAATTGTACTGTTACTATTTTAATCGAACAGTTTGCTTACAAAAGTCTTAAAATATATAGATTTATATGTAAAATGTCAAAAAAAAATCTGAACTAGTAACATTAATAAATTTGGGTGACATTTTTTAAATTTCAGTTTCGCAAACAGATGTTTCTAAAATCATTTTGTTACCATCAAAGTAGATAACAGCTAAATGATTCTACAGAATCACTAGGCATTGTGACATGTGATAGCATGCCATTTGTAACGAACTGCAAAGTTGCAACCAATTACGACAGCTGAAGGGATGTATAAGTATAATGGATGTTGTCACGTCAAACTGGTAAACCAAGTTGTTGCATTTCAATACAAGGGTATACCGTAATCTTACACATTGCCTAGTGATTATATGGATTCATCGATCTAAATCTCAATAGCCAAAGGGAACTCTGAAGCTCAATATTTTTTTAAAAAATCCTTCTCGCGAACTCCCATTCCAACCAAAAGAATACTACCAAAATACGTCAAAACACACCCAAAATGGCCTGTAATCATTATACAACCCACTAAAGAAAAAAACCCACAATTTCGAATAATTGCCAAACTTACATTCTTCCAAAAGTACAATAAGTTTAATGAGTACTTGGAATTTATTTACAGGTGCAGCACGATCACATTGCATACAGATACGAAATTCTTGAAGTAATTGGTAAAGGATCATTTGGACAAGTAATTAAAGCATTGGACCACAAAGCTAATCAACATGTTGCAATTAAAATCATCCGCAATAAAAGGAGGTAACGGTTTTTTCAAATCACAGTTACAATACAAAATGTTCGATATTTAAGCTATATTTAAGCTATATCAAACATCTACTCAATTAGATTTCATCACCAAGCTTTAATCGAAGTACGAATTCTCGACCATTTACGAAAAAAAGATCGTGATGGTTTTCATAACGTCATTCATATGTTGGATTACTTTTACTTTCGTAATCACTTATGTGTCAGTTTCGAACTAATGGGGTAAATAAAGCAAACATTTTTAAGTCTTAATTAAAAATTAAAACACGGAAAACTTATTTATTGTCATTTGTAAATTGTGCCAGGTTGAATCTCTATGAACTGGTCAAGAAAAATAACTACCAAGGATTCAGTCTTAGCTTAATAAGACGATTTGCCTATTCAATTGTTCAATGTCTCAGATTGTTAAACAAAGAAAACATCATTCATTGTGATCTCAAACCGGCAAGTTTTTAAAACAAACACTACAGTAACGCATTTGTTGTATTAATCATTTTTTTTTTGTAATAGGAAAATATTTTACTGAAGCAGCGAGGAAGTAGCTCAATAAAAGTTATAGACTTCGGAAGTTCTTGTTATACGCATCAGCGTGTTTATACCTATATTCAATCAAGATTTTATCGTTCTCCAGAGGTATTGTGGGCATGCACACAATTTTTCAAGTCTAATAGAAAACAATAATGTCAACTTCATATCAGTTACAACAAATTTCCGTTTTTTCGTGCTTATTTCTGATAATAATAATAATAATAGGTCATTCTTGGTCTACACTATGGACTACCTATTGACATGTGGAGTTTCGGATGTATTCTAGCAGAACTCTTCTCTGGATATCCATTATTCCCAGGAGAGAATGAAGTAGAACAATTAGCTTGTATCATGGAAGTGCTCGGACAACCACCCGTGAACGTTTTAGAGAAAGCGTCTCGAAGGCGTCTTTTCTTTGGTATATGTTTTGTCAGAGTTTAAAAGTGTTATTATGTTACACGTGTGCTTACACGTCGACATGTTTGTTTCGTATCATAAGACTCCAAGGGCCAACCTCGATGTATTACGAATACGAAAGGGAAAAAACGATGGCCGAATTCTAAAGACTTAGCCACTGCCATGAAATGTACCGATCTACAGTTTGTCGATTTTGTGTCTCGTTGCTTAGAGTAAGGTTTTGATCTCTCGTAACGTGTCGAGAGTATGTCGACTATGATTTATTTTTATGGGATTTGTTTTCTCTCTCCTTTAGTTGGGACGCTGATTCACGTTTGACGCCAGATGAAGCTTTACGTCATGATTGGTTAGCTGGCCACAAGGCAGAAGTGAGAACGGGAACGTCCACGTCCTCTTCTTCGTTATCTTCAACAACAATTGGACTTTCTTGTAGGCTGAAATCTTCTAGACTGGAAGATCAAGAATCTGGTGCGATTTATGCAAATATCTAAAGATTGACTGAAGTTGACCATAAGTGCAATAATTGAGGCCCTTAAAAGCTGGGTATACAGACAATCCATTCTTGCATGATTTTGGGCAATGGAGATTGTTCTATTCGATTCAACTTTTACCGCTCTTCATTCTGACCGAGCGGATCATACGAGCCAAGAAATTCACTTCAATTTTTTTGATTGAACTGATGGAATTTTCAAAAGAAAATCAATAAAAATGGACAGAAATTGTTTGAATGTCTAGGATGATTTTAAGAGACGATTCAGGTTTATGAGCCAAAATTGACAAGCCATAATCGATCGTCTGTACATGTCACAGCTTAAGAGGACTACAAATCTAGACTTGCACCAAAATTATGTCAACAAAATCACGTTTCAGTCTTCATCTTAATGTTATGTAAACTCCCCACATTCATTTCAAATTGTTAATTTTTTTTGCCTGTCACAGAAAATAACTACTCAGCATACCAAGTGTACAAAGCTGTTCGTAGCAAGTCCAAAGATCGTTTGAACTCTAATTCATCAGGTCCACACACTGCTGACCGTGTTGCAGGTTTTTGAAGATTTACATTTCGCCCAATTACATCAGTGTCAGTCATTTCTATCAATTTAACTACAAAACGATGTTTGCTCTCAATTGTTTATTAACTGGAACCAAAAAGTGATTAATGGTCATTGGTCATTATACTTTAAATGACTGGCATTGGGTTGTCATTTCAGTTTTTGCAATGTTAGCCAACAACGATTAGGTAGGGCGTTCACAGACGAGCGACTTTTTTAGTGGTCCACATACACTGCAAAAAGGAGTCAGTGTGTTAGCGAAACCGACTATTCGATCGAGCCCACTACCAGTTGTTGGAAAGCAGCACTATTGTACTGAGTGAACTGCAAAACGTGGTCGTAACAGGAAACTGCAGTTCGTTAATAGTTGAGAAGCCGCTCATGTGTATACAGGTTCGGACGCTTTCCAAGGCAATACATTGTCAACCAAAGCACAACCAATGGCTGTCATTTTCAATTACATATTACTGTTCAACTCGACCACTAAAAAGTCGCTCATCTGTAAAGGTCTTTAATTTTATAATTTCATATTACAAGTGTAAATCACATCTCTTCTCATTTTTCTTTCAGGAATCAATAGTAAGACTCGGCTCGACTCAAAATACTTAACAACCAACGACGATGGAAAACTAGACGATTCGGGAACATTCCTACCACCCATTTTATGAGACTTCAAAATTAGTCTTTCCGTACATTTCTGTCAATTGGTTGTTTTATCTATTCACCGATTCTAATAGCGAGTTGTTCGACAATTGTGTTCATTCACATAATTTGAGCTAGCCTCTCTCGTAGACACAACTACTGAAGATTGGTTTAAGCGTCTACACGGACTAACTCTTTGTTGTTCCGATCTCGAGATGTGTAATTTTAGAAGTTTAAATATCTAAGGCGATCGACGATCACGGTGCAATTTTGCTAAATATTGTTGTATGCTTTTATACCTGTGTTAATTAAGTCAGTCTAATCGAAATTTTTTTTAGCCTTTATATAAAATTTAAAAAAAAATCGGACGACACGATGAAAACATTTTAAAATTTTAAAAAGTTTAAATAATTATTGGCTAAAAATTGCAACAACAAAAATTTTAAACTAGTTTGGTGATTTATTATTTTTTAAAATTAGCCAGTTTCTTCTTCACTGCTTTTGTTTGCAGTTGAAACCTCATTTGAAAACTAGTCTTATGGGCCAATATATATATATTATATAAAAATAATAGTATATATTTATGTATAGATTTCCACAGTTTTAATTTGGTCCATTTAAATTTTTTTTTAGAAATTAGTAAAAAAAAAATTATGACCTGCCTTTTTATGAGTGATGGGATTATAAATCCCAATTTGTTAACGAAACTCTTATATTTTCAGATGGTAAAAGGAAGAGAAAGAATACGTATGATATTTATAGTTTATAAAGAATGCGAACAGGTACATTAATAAGTGACCCCTCTTGTTACAAAGATGCCACAGATGTCCTTATAAATTGTTCAAACTTGTAGAGATAAACAATTTTTTAATAGGCTTTCGACATAAATTTTAAAAAAATGTATAGTTGTTATTGGATTTGCATTCTTTTACTGCATTGTTCGTGCAAGAATAAGACTAGGCTGAGTCTTCAAGTTACGAAAAACACGGATCTTTACACAAAACGGTGCTACGAAATCCGAATCTTGTAAAACTTGTCTATCAGTTTCATTAATGTTAATGTATTCAATAATCTTTACTTATAATATTAAAAAAACTTTAAGATAATTTTTCTTTTAGATAGTCCAGCCTAAATCAGGGTATCTTACTTAACCAGTAGGGTATACCTTCACAAGAGGAGGTGCAGAAAGCCTTCAAGGGAGGTGTTGAGATTGGCTTCTTCCAAATAATTTCTTAAAACTTTCTTTAAATTTACTTAAATATATGGAAGTGAATTAAAATTACAGTTTCGATACCTGGTCTCGTCCTAAGAAGAAGCTTGTGATATCATTGAGATTGCCCTAAAATTTAGGATTGTGTCATTTAGTCTTGATAGAAAAAGGGGTTATAACAAATATTTTCAGTAATTTAAACAAGAAGGTTCTTGAATTCTTATCTTATTATTCCTTTTTTATTTGACAAAATGACACAATTTTAAATTTGTCGTCAATCTCTACGACGTCGGAAGCTTCTTCTTAGGATGAGGCAGATATGCAACAACAATGTTTAAGCAGAAAATGCGAAACGTTTTCTTTTTTTTTTGAAAAATTAAAATCGTCTTGAGCATCTAAAAAGATCTTGTCATTTTTAATTAATTTTTAATTCACTTTTAAGTCATTAAGTTAATTTTAGTGGGGTTGTTGAACTTTAAGATCATTGTCATGGGAAATGTGAGAGGAAAAGCTTAAGTTAGTGGTTAATTTAAAATTAATATTTTATAATTTTCTCTAATTTGGTAGACTAATTATGACTTATTAAATAAAGTGTTTTATTAATCTCCATATTTAATGACGTTGCTTTAAAATAAAACTAAACTTAAAACTTCACTTTCTAGTTTACAGAAAAATTTTAAGCTTAGGCCGGCTCCACACGTAACGTTTAACTGGGGCTAATTTAACTGCACATGTCTACCAATCAATGCCGTTAATGCCAGTACTATTCCGAATTAGTGATACCAGTAATTCAATTTATGATATCACTAATTCATATAGTGAAATCACTAAGTCACGAGTATTTTTGACATGAAGTTGACGTGCAGTTAAATTTTTGCAGTTAAACGTTACATGTAGGGCCGGCCTTCGATTCGTTTTGTCGTAAGCAACGTTTTTAAATACAGCCAGCCGCCTTTAATTTAAAAATATATATATATATTAACAGAGATTACATTAGACTATCTAAAATAAATTATTTCATAAGTTTTAGCAATGTTATAAGTGAAGACAATATTGGATACAGCGTGTTTTTACATACACATGTAAGTCAGTGGTCACTATGTCATCATCAATGGCTTTTAGTAGTTCGTCAAATCATAATATTATTAGTACAGTGAGTAAGCGAAGTTTATACAAAAAAAACAACTGAAAAGACAAGTTTGTTGTGATGTTTTATTGTGTTATGAAGATATTTAATCGATCCTTTATAGTTGGTTTTTCTTTTCATTTTTATCAAATGAAAAACAAAAACTGAACACGGGTTTCAATTCGTTAATTATTTGAGCGAATGTTTATATAAAAGTAATATTTATTAGGTTAATTTTAACCTGACAATGCATTAAATATGTTAATATGTTGCAAAACATTGGAATTCGTTTCAAGGACTGTTGTGTAACACCAAATATTTTTTGTCTCCTCAAAACCCTCCCCCCCCCCAACTTTCTAAATAAAAATGTACTTAAAATTATACATCTAATCCGGCCACTCCATAAATGTTCACAAAGTACAAATTACTGTGCTTCTAAACCATCTTTTCAATGAGACCTCAAGTTGTTTAATAATAAGTGTGGACAAAGAACAGTTATATACCCTGACTCTTAGGATATGTCAACTGCATTCTTACATTGTGTGTTTTATATATGCACTACTCCTTAAAAAATTATTTAAAAAAAAAACATTGTAATTTTCATAAAAAAAATCTGCCTACCAAAGATGCCCACTGATGTTTTAGAGAAAGGAACTTCATGCAAACTTAACTAACAGCACAATTTTTTTTTTCTTATAAGCTTTGATAATACGAGTACTATTACGTTTTTTGTGTCTTCCTTAATTTAATTAAATATGAACCTCGTAACAAGTTATAAGAGAATATGATTTAAAAAAAAACATATTCTAGATCCTTCTTTAGAGTGAGGAATATGATTGATTATATATAGAGAGAGAACGAACATGAAGTTCCATTTCTCTAGTCTACCAGAGCAATGTTGTCATGTATAAATGTTTCCCTTACTCCGTCTCCCCTGCACCACTTATTAACACACTGCCCATTATTAAACTAAAAGTCTGTTTTAAAACAGCAACAAACCCAAATTTTTGTACTTCTTTATCTTCCTCCTGTCCCTGCAACATTTTATCAATGAATAAAATATATATATGAATAATATAAATATATACAAATCAGTTCAAAAGTAGTTTGGAGTTTGTTTTTTTCTTAACGAATTTTTATTTTACAAAGATAAAAAAAATATACAAAAAAGTATAAAAAAATTAAGTGTTTTTAAAATACTACGTTTAATAAATTGTATAATTTGTAAATCGGGATGTTTGGCTTTGATATGAGACTTAACATACATGTATATCTTCGATCTGAGCCATACATAACGGTCGTATTTTGAAACGTTGTTGAACGTGGAGCTAAGTTTAAAAAAAAACTTCCTATAAACTTATTCCAAACAGCTTTGTTTTGTGTCATACTTTTAAGTTTAGCTTCGTTTTAAGCAACGTTTTAGAATACTGGAGGGGGGGGGGGGGTTAAGGTACTTTGGCCATAGTTGATAACTAACAGCTTTCAACTTTTTAAGTACTACAGCACCGGTTCTTAAAACATTAGTAGTCATAGGACCTCCAGAGCTGTTACATTTATAAAAAAAAAATGGGGAACCGTTCCCATAAATCGTGAATAAATCCTATTTTAAAGAAAAATTCCAAGTTCATAAAAATATTAATTTATTCAGTGTATAAACAGCAGTGTTGGGAAGTAATTTACCAAAAGTAGTGAATGACTATTTCAAGTAATTCCCCACATTACTTTTGAAACTTCGTAGTTGTAACTAGCTACCTTTTTCTAATGAAGAATCCAATTACTTTTTAATTGCTTTTCAACTTACTTTTTGTTTTTGTATTTTAAACTATCTTCTCAAACTACTCGGAACTCGACTCCTGACTCGCAAGCGAATTTCAAAATATTGTCATATGCCTACGACTGCCTGGGTCTCATAAAATAATAAGTGCACAAGCATAGACATCATAAGGTATGTTTGTAAAAATTTTAGCATTTTTTTTAACGAGGCCCCAGTTTAAAGAACCATTGCACAAGAGTATTTCAGAACAGCCTAAGTATGATATGGCTAAATTTATTTTGTTGAAATTATGGTATATCGTGAAAATAAAAATTCAATTTAATTTGTTTTTATATAAATGATATTTTCTGGCTAAGAAATTTCGCCTATTTTGATCTGATTTTGCCTGATTTTTTAATAAAATCTAAAATAATATCTAGAGTAAATGAATACGATGAATGAAGTTTTAATGCCCCATTTGTTAATTCTTTGGACAAACCTCTCTAAGATGGAACTGTATAAACACGCGAGTATTTCATTGAGTAATAAAAGTAGCCTGATGTAATACCTGGTCTAAAACAAGCTACCTAAAAGACAGGCACCGCAGTATTCAACCGAAAAACCATTTTCATAATGATTTCTTTAGCTAGAAGATGAATCTCTGTTGTCACTATCCATGGCCAAATCAACGATAGTATTTCGACCAGAACGTCGAGAGTTATTTAAAGTCGATTCGCCAACTATCTGAGATTTCTTACTTCGATTGGACCCTGCCTTAGAATAGTTTCGATTTAACGTACCCATCTCGAGATCAGACTGAGAATCTCTCATTGCTCTCAGCAGAATAGAGCTACTCAGTTGCTCACCCAACTTGTGCAGACTCTCGTTGTCTGTACTTACTACGCTTCTCGTATCATCTGCTACTTTCCTTTTCGATTTGAAAGCAGCAGAGCTGCCGTGTGCTTTCATATCTATATCATCACCGCCAATCTGTCCAGGCAGAGGAACGTTGTTTAGCTTTTCTTCCGTTGCTAATTTCTTAGAAACTTCGCCACCATCTTCACTCGAAGTGTCTAAACCGCGAATAAAACCAAAGTTACGACGTCCAGAGCTCCGTTTTGATTGACCGGAAGATTTCTTCTGACGACTTAACAAGTTTATCGGTAGCAAGAAAGAACTTTTCGATCGCTTTGTTTTCGAATTCTCCAACTGTCTCGCTTCCTTTTCAATGTTATTCATTTTCATCGACGCTAAAAACTGCTGCGATAACACTGGCCCAAAGTCGCTTTGTTGCGATGCATCGCTCCCTCTCCGTTGTTGTTCAAAAGCTTGAGCAGCCCAAGGAATAACTTGCGAAGAACTGAACGTACCACGATTTCGTCGCTTCTTCTTACGACGCTGTTGTCGAGCCTGCACCATATAAGCTCGTCGCTCTCGATCACTCATATGAAAGCTGATCTGAGAGTCTAACGAATGGCGTCTCGTATAGCGAGAATCTACAGACTGCCGCATTTGACTCGCTTCTGCAAAAACGCGTCAAATGAACAGATCTTTTTCTATGATGTTTGTTCAACTCATGTAATATTAAAATAAAAGTAAAAATAAAAAATAAAAAAAACATGCAAATACCAGAAGCCGACGAATTGCGCCTCAGCCCTAAAGCTCCTGCACCCATAAACGCCCCTCTCCTCGTAATGAACTTTGGCAAAGCGGCTTGCCAAGTGGATGAAATCTCTTGCGACGCACAGCTATTGAAGTCAAAGTTCATTCCTTCGAAAGCAAGGCATTAAAAAAAAATGCACAGCAATTTTGAGCTATAAAGTACTTCAGCTGCGAGTAATTAAAGCAGCGGACGTTATTTTTGCTCACCAAGTGGATCGTCGTGTGTGCTCTGAAAACTGAAGGACAATCTGCTTCCACGCATGTCCCTCCTCTTTGCGAATGCTTTCGCAATCATTTTATGTTTCGTTAGTTTGACCGGTTCGTTGATCGGCTGATCGAAGGCTCTAACGGGTTCAACAACATTGGGAATTTTTGGAATGTTGGGCAAACACACCCCTTTTTTTAGAAAAAGTTGCAACAAAGTTGCTAAACCCCAAAACTACAGAAATTACAACCAACACCTCGTGCAAGAAATCACAACAAGCACCAAAAAAACAAAAACAAGCAAGCAATACACACAAGCGCCAAAACAAGTAAAAAACATCAACAAGGCTAAAGCAGAATATAAGCTAAGCGACTCAACACTCAAAACTATGCAGACAATAAAAGGGAATAAAGAAGGCAAAAAAGATTAAAATAAAAAAAATATTACTTCCTACCGTCTCAGAAACCTCTTCCAAGCATCAAATGTAGACGATGTCCAAACCCACGTACTCATCACGATTCCGGATCCGAACACACACAAAAGATGAAGTTGAACCATGGCTAAATTTGGACGCTCCTCCAGAACGCATTCGTCATTGCCGTCTCCACCACCGAGAACACTTTGCGTGAGATTTGACTTGCATCTATTTTAAATGACCACGTTTAAAGCAAAAGTGTCTACAACAACCGTAAGCAAATTTAACGTACGCTACGTAACGACGCAAACTAATGTTCCATTCTTCACGATTTGTATATTCATAGATATGGCAAACGTAAGTGGTGACCACGAACAGAAAGACTAATGCAGCGAAAGCAGCTACAAAGAACAAACAACGAAATTAAAAAAAAAAGGCTTTTGTGATTTGCCTGTTCACAACACACAGTGATGGAACCGCATTTAAACCGGCCCTAGTCAGCTGACGTGAACAAACAAATCAATAGAACTTTTAAAACTTGTCATTTACCAATTCGTATAATCGTATCTCTGAGTTTGGCACTGGCCTTCACGCTGATTAAGTCCTCGCTGCCAATTTTCAATCGAACCAGAACAACAAATGCTAATCAAGAAAGAAAAAATAATAAATTTTACCACAACGTGACGAAATTTCTCTTCATTCTGTCATTTTAAGCTCACCGTTAATCAATTCCAATCAAAATTAGCAAACGTAACAAAAATTGGGTTTTAAATACAAAAAAAAGTAAAACAAGAAGTTAAAAAAATTATACCTCGGACAAGATAGAAACCGCCGATCGCAAGAAAAATCGTGATTGGAACGAGAACGAAACCGATCCTCATGTACGTATTGGAATGACCAACGAAACAAATCCCACTGATCGAATCGCCATCCACCTAAAACAATAACAAAAACTTAAGAAACCAACTTCAACATTGAGAACCGTTTATTATATAATTATTAATCATAAAAGATTCCGTTTATTAACCTGCGCCAAGGCTAAGATCGTAATTGTGAGAACCAAAGGCAAACTCCAAGCGACGAGATGAAAATAAGCCGTCTTCGCATCGATCGCTTCTCGTATTTTACCCAAGACTTTGAAAGAAACGTACCACGAGTACGTCAACATCACAAACCAAATGGAAGCGGCCATCGAGAAATAGTAGATCATCACAAACACGATGACACAAGACAAGTTCTCTCCAGAACTAAACGACAGTACAAACTTGATAAGAGCCACGCGACATAAAATCGATTAAGGTTCCAACACTTACGATGGTTCGAACTTCCTCAGAGTTCCGTCTCTTCTACAAACAATGTCGTCTCGAGCTCCTGGAGTGAACTGAGCCAACCACCCGATACTAGCGATAAGAAAACACCAGTTTATGTAGAAGATGATCAAAGCTGGATATTTGTTTGCACTTTTCCAGTCGATGAAGAACGTCATCTAGAAGAAAAAAAGAGAGTGAGGAGACTATCGATGGAAGTCTTTGTCGCCGCCGTTCTCACCACCGTGAACAGTGAAAAGATGAGACAGAGACCACTGCCGATTCCAATGAACAAATGCATCTCTTTGTGTTCTGCTTTGGTGAACAACGGGTCGTGACAATCGAGTCCACAACCTTCCCAGCCGTCGTACCAACTCGAAGACAAGTCTGTCGTAACCAACGGAGGAGGACAATTCGAATTCGATGCAAATCGCAGCTCTCGAGCTTCGGCCTACACGTAAACAGACCAGAGTTTTAACCAGAAAACTCTTAAAATGCAGAAACAGCAGAAAAGATACTACAATGTCACTGTATAAAACGTTTGTAAATCAAGAAACCCATTGAAAATGGGTCAACTTAATGTGGAAATTGCTGAAACTGCAGAGAATTTGTAAGTGAGTTTCTGCAAATTCCACATTAATGTTACTCATTTTCAATGGGTTTCTGCAACTTCACATTAATTTTACTCATTTGAAATGGGCTTCTGCCATTTAACAAAAATTGTACTCCTTTTCGATGAGATTTTGCCATTTCCCATTAATATTATTGTACTAATTCTAAACGGGGTTTACTTCTGCAATTTCAAATTAATTGTACAATTTCCGATGAGTTTCTGTAATTTTTTTATTACTTGTACTCGTTTAAAATGGGATTCTGCGATTTCTTATAAATTATACTCATTTTAAATACCAATTTGTTGCTGCAAAAGTCCCATTCATTGTACACATTTTTTATTATATTCTACAAATTCGTATTGTGTTCATTTTAAACGTGTTTCTGCCATTTCAAATTAACTGTACAATTTACAAAGTAGTTTCTGGAAGTTCCCATTAATTGTACTCTCGTTTTAAATGGATTTCTGCGTTTTGAAATCACAAACGATTTATAATGCCACAGTTTTTTAAACAGTTTCCATAAATTCCGCCGCGTTTTACAGAAACCCATTTCTTTGGAGAGAAAAAACCAATAACTTTAGTCGTAGTTTTTTTTATTTTTTGCTCAAAAATTGAATGCAAACTGTATTTTAACTTGTAAAAATTATCGTTTTACAACTGATTGGTAAATTAGTAATTCTTTTGTTAATGTGTTCTTGCAATACTCGAGAATCATTCAATAATCAGCAGCACCTTGCAAAGATGCGGAAAGTTTTCTTCATTGTCGCAACGTAAGAACGATGGCCATCCAACAGTCGCTTCAACCATACGACAAGGACCTCTCGTAACACGACACATTTCAAGATTCGGAAGATCTACGACACCGTGCTCACATCGAGGAACAAGAACGGCACACAGAAGATTCTGAACGACAGACCAACATTTGGGAAAATTTCGTAAGTTGTTCCAGACCGATAGAAGTCTCTGAATGTCAGAATGCGAAGTTGTTTCCGTGTCGTTTATGAGATCGAACGAAGTCCCTTTGTAATTTAGCGTCGTTCCGTAACAGAAGGTACGATTCATCGGTTCGCAACGAGCCGGTTTTCTACAAGGAACAAATTCCTTGCCATCTTTACTGTTTCCACCACCGACCAATTGAACGACAAGCGAATTTGATTTATCGTCCAGTTGGATTCCGGAGTAACTCGGTGTCACAATCGAACTCAGACTCTCGTTTTTCATTAGTTTAAGGTTCCAATTCGATCTACTTAGCCACGATTTCGGCTTTCGATGTGTAAAACGCGTAGTATTTCGTTCTTCTTCGTATTTATCTTCAGTACCGGGTACAAAAACCGTAGTATTTCGTTCGTTTTCGTATTTATCTTCAGTAATGTTGTTCGTATAGAGAAATTCGATTGAAACCGACGGAATTTCATCGTTTGTGTCGTTAAAGTCAGACGAGTTTGACCAGGAGTCATTTATATCTATTGTTTTTGATACATTTTTTAAGTTTTGATCGATTGTTACAGCAAAACAGGTCAAAAACGGTACAAAAATAACGATAATAAGACAAGATTTCACTTTTTTCGACATTCTTTTGAAGTATCAAATTACAAGTTTCTTATTAACTAATGAAATTCCAACTTCATTTTTAACATTTTCAAACACCGTTCTTAAAATATCATTAATATACAACCTCCAAACCCAGCCGAAAGCATTTTTATGCCCTGAAGGCGATGTCGTGCCTTCAAACATCACAAAATGAAGAACTTTGCAGAAAAAAAAATGCCAAATTTCAGACCACCCACGTTGAAATCTTGACAAATGTACCCGCAAAAACACAAAGGAGATCATGGAAGGATAAACATGAGATGGCACAATGGAACAAACTGCATGAACAATTTGAAGCTCAGATAATATATTATAGATCCTCTTATCTAAAGTTCTTAAAGGGGTATATATCAATGGAGCCTCAATTACAAAAAGCGCAATCCGCCATATTGGGGTTTCTCCTGAAAATGCCCTCAAATTTATGACAAAATGTCACCCTTTTCGTTCACATTCCTGAGACCACGTGACGCACATTGACCAACCATAATACGAATAAAACACCAAATTATCAAAAAGACAGCAAACGCCATCTATTGACAAATAAACTAATTATCCTATAGCAGCATTCCAACCAAAATACTTACCATATCTGTATGACGTCACTCACAGCAATGTTTATAAAAACCGAACCGCAACTGTAACAACATCTTTACCCATGCGGAGAAATGCAACTTATGCTAAAATACGCCAAATTCTTTTTTTCAATTTATAAAAAAATTAAAGAAGCCAATACTTTAATCCGTTTTTTACGAATAAGCTGATACACAATCAGCAATTTTGTTTCAATAAATGAACTTTTCGCGATGATTTCTCACTCAACCATCGCGGCACCATCTGAGTCGGTTGGATCTTCTTCAATATGAAGATCTTCCAACATCTCTTGCAGAGTGATCTGTGGTGTCTCTTCGTTGTCTGTATCATCCTGATCCACACCCACTTTATCTTTATCTATGAATTAAAAATAACAATTAACAAAAAGTAAAAGACTAAGAACCACACTAATAAAAATCATAAAACAAACAAACCCTTGTAAATGTCCACGTTATGTCTAAATGCAACATCTTCTTCGAGATCTTCAAGGAAATCCGTGTAATCACTAACAATAAAACCAAAATGTGTTTTCAAGAGTTTTTAAAAAAATACGAGACATCTGTATCAAGTTTCATACCGTTGCAACGTGAAGGCAACTCCCTCGGTATCTTGGCTAAGATGTTTTAATTTCCACTTGCGCTTACGATGACGCGCTGCTTTGTCTCCAAACAGTTTCTTGACAATCACCTACAACCGCGTGATAATCATTAATTACCCAAACTTACTTGAAAAAAGTTAGTGAAATACTTAATTACCACATCGGACAGGTTTTCCTTCTTGAGCTTTTCGAAATTTGCATCATTTACATTTGCGTTAGCTAAATCAAATCTAAAAATAGAAAATTAAGACAAAAATAAAATATGAATAATGGCTGACGATTCTCACCCCATGACTGAGTCTCCTGGTTTTAAAATGAACCCGAGATGTGATCGACAATGCTGTTGTTCGTCCGTGATCCCCAAGTCGCTTGCTTTTACAACCCAAACATCAGCCAAAGCGTGCTAAAATAATGAAAGATTAGTTTAAAATACGTGAATTTACATCATAGTCGAGTTTGCTGAACCTTATGAGATAAACTTCCTTGACCCACAAAGCGTCTTCTGTCTCTGTCGTTAATTATCTCGACATTCATAACGATATATTCGGTTAGTTGTTTGGGGCCACAAACTGAGCGGAATGGTTCTCGCCAAAAAACAGAACCAGACAATTCTGCAACTATAAACAAAATATACAAACAAGAATATTTAATACACTACGTAAAACGTAACTACGTGCTAATATAGTAATAAAAAAAATCACACAAGCTGAAAAACCCCCAGAAAAAAAGATTTAGATATAAACTTTGTGTGTTCCTTTGCCCTCATAAAAATATATGGCGCTTTTCATAACTTCTTACAAAGTGAAAACTCAATGGGATGTGAATTCAATGGTATGTAAATCTTCCCTGGGAGAAAAAAAATCAAAATTTTGTTAGAAATTTGATATTTTTATAATATTCATTCCATAAAAGAAAAAAAGACTTTTTCGAAGAAAAATTCTAAATTTTGTTTTTGATAATTACTTTTTATGGCGTCAATTTTTTTTATTAAACGGAGATTTAAATCGGATCTTTTTATAATTCATTCCACCATGCTTTTGAAGATACTGTCAAACAAAATTCATATATATTTTTTTTTTCATTTAAGACTATTCTTGTTTCTAAGAAACTTTGATTTTTTTTTCTTCTGAAAGTTTCTTTTAAACTCTGCTTGCTCCGAAAACACATCTCAAAAGCAAGAAAAAGACTTTACAGTAACCGATGTTGAAAATAGAATTAGTTTCTGAACGTAATAAACCGTACTTTGTCCACTATTAGGATCAATGAGATGTATCGTGCTAGAAACACGAGCACATAAGCATATTTGACTGATGGAACCGAGTGAACGTGCCAACTTCAAAGGAAGACAAACGATGTCGTCCTGAAAATGATAGATTCAATTAAATACAACAGAAAAATTCTATCTTAAAGTGCTTCTCACTTTGCAAATGGGAACAATTTCAACAGAAAACGTTGATTTGTAATTATAGATGTTGCTGTGAATATCGTGAGACACCAACTGTTGCGCCGTTATGTATCTACAAAACGAGGAGAAATACCAAACAGAAAATGAAATTTTTCGTTTCAATTAAATGTTAATAAAAGCAAAAATGAAATTCTTACTTGCACGGAACGACCGAAAGCAAAAAATCGACCATTTTACGAGCTTGATCTTTAGCGTCATAGTAAAAATCCAATCCATCTGTAACGATGAACAAATAAAAGTTGTAAAAGATTGTAAATCAAACAATCAATCGATAACAACTCTAAAAACCATGTTCTGATTTTATATTGAGTGCGTTGATGTGAGCTTTGTGCTTTAAAATGAGTTGTTCCAAGTAAAAGAAAGTTTTCTTGTGTTCAGCCTGCAATAAAACGAGCAAATTAAGTTAAATGCCTTTTTGTAATCACAAAAAATGGAAAGAAAAACAAACTTTCTGTCGTATCTGAACAACGGCCCTCCAAAAATCCTTTGCTTCCGTACGATGACATGTGTCGCACATTTGTGAATTAACTGTAAATTCGACGATGAAAACTTGTTGGAGAATGGCTCCTCCAAAAACCTATGACAATAACATACCATTTATCAAAGGCGAATCGTTACTACAAGAAATAAAAGATTGCAAAACCTCTTTTTGAATGGTGAGCTTCACTTTGATCCGTTTCGAATGCGGCTCCGTCCATACGAATCCGGCATCAACCAGTCGAACATTGACGAGCCCTTTCAACTTCTTCAGACAGAGCGAAAGAAGCTCTCTCGATTCGAGCGAACAGTGGATCCACTGATCGGGAGGGTTCAAATACCTATTAAACGAAAGGACCATTAAGATGCTTCTTTGTGAGCAACCATTGTAAAATATGCAAAGATAAGACTAAATTAATCATGTATCCAAAACTAAAGTTCATTTAATAATATGAAAAGATTCTAGTTACTAAACGCTTTCAACTTTTCTTTAGATTGTTTTAAAAGGCACAATAACCAGATAACAAATATCGTTTTTATGACAGGTATAGAAACAAATGAAAAATATTAAAATTATTGAACCTCTCGCAACCTTTGCAAAAGTACAAAGTTCCTTGTTTTGGAATTCCATCCGAGATGTCGACTTGGGTGCGAATACAAGCAACGCACATGTTAGCCGCATTTGGTTCTATTGGAGTCCCACATTCACAACACAGGCTTTAATAAAAAATAAACAAAAGAAACGCATAGGTAAGTGGATGACTGAATAAGTACTTGCCAATGGTGTCTTAAATATCAAGGGTAATGGAGTGACTCAAAAGAACGCTTAAAAACTCCTGTTTACTCGGTTTATGCGTACATTCTAGCCTGCTGCATTTCAGGGTCTTGGTTCACATATTCCATCGTCGAACGTTGGTTGCTTCAGTCACGAAACTAAAGAAATTTGACCAACAAACACGTTTTCAACTTTCAGTTGTCGTTTCCCGCAAAATGGCCACCGGAAACAACATGTGAAGTGACGTCAAATCATAGTAAAACTAAATACATGGTTTACACATGACGTCATATAAATGGTGGCAAAATGGGTGTACATATATGGCAATTAATTAACCAAAAATTATATATTACGCCATATTTTTGGTCATCCTTTTATACCATATAATCCTTGCATATGCTTAACTGGTGCTTCAATATTATACTACAGAATTATCACACATGCCATTTCTATTTCTTATGGCAAGAAATGTACACGTTTGGCGAAAGCTAATAAACTTCCCTACTATTCATAAAAAAATGACAACATGTGACGTGTCCATTTACTGGCACCACTAATCATAGGGACATTTCCCCTCAAATTTTCCTCCGGAATTGTTCCCCGTCATGTAAAAGCCTGAATATCAATAAACATTTAAAATAAACGACTTTAAATTTAAAAATCAGTTTTCTTTTAAAAAACCAATTAAAACCAATTTTCACAAAAAATACGTCAATAATATCAACTCTACAATTTTATTTCATGACGCCATTAAAATTTGCCAATTTTGAGTTATCTATTTTATTTTATCAGATATTGAAAACAGCTCCTCAACCAGAAAAAAATTAAAGCCAATATGCGAGTCTCTTATAGCCAAGGATAGAAAAATAAGGAAACTAATTTTAATCCATCTGAAAAAAGCATTATCGAAAAGAGAAACTTTTTCCTGCGGAAAATTCTCTCTCGTAGCCAAATAAAAAAGGGCAAATGATTCGTAACTCATGAGGTCCGGTCATCAATCGAACAGAACACGACGGATGTTTAGTACTCACGTCACATCGTGAAGTGAAGATTAAACATCGATACGTGCCAAACCGCTTGAATGATAACGTCCCATGATTTACGAATCATTTGCTCTAGTATCGATTTGGCCACCTGTCTGTAAAGCCAAAAAAAATTCCTCAAAGAAAAAAACGAATCTAGTGTTTAACAGTGGAAGTGACAAAAGAACACATTTAGATCTTCTTTAAAATGGTTCCAATCAATATAAAGTCCGATATAATCATTGGAATCAAGAGAGACTGAGAGAATACAGAAAGAGCATTTTAGTACAACTTTCGAAACAAAATTACGAAAGGGGTTTCTCTTCTGGAATGAGCGGAGTCGTTGCAGGAGTCGCTCCGGTCGATCTACGTCCGTCGAGCGCTTCTTCGTCGAAACTCTGCATGCTACTACTTCGTGAATTAGAAACACGAGTCTAAAACGAACACAGAAACAAACGAAAAGGTTAACCTCAAATTAAACTTCGAGAACACACGCAGTTCTCTTACTTTCACGTTAGTATAAGCGCTTCCGACTCGTTCTTCGAAAGACTTGAAAGTCGTAGAGTTCCTGAAACGAGAATATGATACCTAACGACGTTGTAAGAACGAGAGAGGAAAAAAAATAAGTTAATACGAACTTGACTTCGCCAATCTTTTTACTAACGGAAGCTCCGAGGGTACCAAGCACGGTGGTCGTTTTTTCGGAAGCCACTTTTATCGCCCCTTCCGTCTTCTGATACCTTTTCAAACGAATAGTAAACGAATTATTATTCGAGTTACACATTATAGTCATTTCAGCTTTGGTTTCACATGTTAATGACATCAAGAAATGCTTTAAAACCCTGCCGTTAGAAATTAGAAACAAGCACAGTTTCTTTCAACCAAAAAAAAAGGGTTCGTTGCGTTAAAAACGAACATCGTTAATGAGAAAAAAACTTCGGGTAACAACAAACAAAATCACACACGCGAGCAAAAAAACCAACAGAAAAAAAAAACTCACAAAGGGGCGGTGGAAAGGGCTTCATGAAACTCGCTCAGTTTGTCATTCATACTTTTATACCTAAAATGAGGCATCAGAAGAACCAATTTGGACCATAATAAATACAAAATTAAAATCATTCACCCGTCTTTCGATTATAAACTTTACGGATGGATCAAATAATACCGATAGAATTGTAAAATAATCTCGTTTTATAGTGGAATTACAAAAAAAAAAAACCAATAACAAAAAGACATACGCATCGGAATCTTTAACGTTCTTCAATCCTTGTTCCATGTCGTCGCGAAACTCTCGCCAAACGGTAATCCCGAGTTTCCTTTTCAGTTCTTGCGTACGATTCACTTTGGCCGAAAGAACAGATCTCAACGTCTGAATCTCTTCTTCGATCTTTGGAAGAAAGTAAACCTTATAACTTACCGCCGTCGTTATTAGAAAAGATATAAATAAGGTTATCTTCAACATGTAAAAACTTCCAGAAATTTACAAAAAACTGCAAACAAACAACTGAAAATTGCTTTGAAACAACAAAATTAACAAAACCAGTTTTGTTTTTGCAGCTTTTTAGCTGTTGCAGCTCTTTTCTGCGTCAATTTCGTCGTTGCCATTTAAAAGAAAACGTTTAAAATGCAAAAATCAGCATTAATTTTACAGAAAAACTAAAAGTATGCAGAAAACCGAAAGGAAACTGCAAAAAAATCAACTTAATTTCTATGCAACATAAAGAAAACTACATTTTTTTTAGCTTTCTGTCAATTTCTGCCTTTTGAAGAGTTCTAAACGAGATAAATACAAAACCAAAAAAAGTTCATTTCTCCAATCATCTTCTTGTTTCGCTCTTTCTTCAGGACTCAGGTTCTGAAGACTTTCGTGAACTCCACTGTCGGGTGTAGAATCGTATCCGACTTCATCAGGAGCATCGTAATAACTATCTGCAAAATAAAACAAAAAAAATAGCAAGGACTAGATTACTTTTTATCTTTTATGCATCAAGCAAGAGTCAAGGTGATATTAAACAAAAGAACGTTTCAAAAGTGTCAAAAATATGGAATCAAGTCACTCCTTTTTCAAGAAAAAGTTGTTTCACTCAATGACTTCATTGTCACGAGTTTATACTCGGAGGTTCATTGACTGAAAAAAAAAACGAACTAACGATGAAGAAGAAAAAAACCTTTGTTATTGGAATGAAATAGCGAAGGTTCCGAAGTGGTTCTATTCCATCCACGTTTAAAGAACTTAATGAAACTCTTTGCAGGACCATCGGCAGTCGTCTGATCGTCTCTTTCGAACGAAAAGAACGGATTCGAAGCTGAAGTAGAACCGACATTACCATTGAGTCCAAGAGTCAGTTCGTTCTCGAGATCTTCGTCGCAGTCACGATACGAAGATGAATGGTCCAACACGTAATGCCCACCACCACTTTGCCTCCAGTGATGGTCATCATTATCATCGTCGTCGTCATCCTCGTGATCACTGACGTCCTTCATAAGATGATCCTCAATTCGATCGTCTTCGTAGCCGCAGGACAACTCGCATTCGAGACCTCGTTCGAAATCGTCCTCATAAGTACCTCCTGCTCCTCCTTGAGGCCCGGATGCACTAGTGGGTCGCGACCCACACCCTTCTTCATCCTCTTGGTCACTACTTAAATCCAAGCTGTCGTTTAAACGACCTCGATTCTTTGTTGGTGCCCCCCTTTTATCCATTGTCCCAACTGAGGAATGTGACGATTACGTCACCTTTCAGACCCACCTTTTGCACATTAAAACATAATTTTCATCGACAACTTCACCATAAATTCACTCAAAAGTTGGTCTGAAAACTTTTCGGCCGCTAAAACAAGTTTAACGGAAACATGCGTTCAAGACAAGCGGCGTTTTAAGAAGCAATTATTATATTATGTATCTTTTTCTAGCCTCTCTTAATCGATGACAGGTTGTTTTCTTACTTTTCTATGGCTACAATTTGTATGACTCACATACTAGGGGAAAATTTTAGATATATGCGTATGCGTTGACCGCATACAGTTACGTAAACAACGATTGGGAATGCTAAATAAAAAACCAACAACGCAAATGTCTGCACCTCCGTAAACTTCTACGGGAGCACCGAATACCTTTCCAAGTGGACGGGTTCATTTACAATGGAGAGGAGGAAACACTAGTCAAGTGTTACACTAACAGGTAAAATGGGGCGGAGCTTTTGAGATGTAACGTGAAAAGCCAATCAATTATTATGGGCGTGACCCCATTTATACTGCAGACGTCGCGTGGGTTATGTTTCTTGATGAAACAGCAGTCACGACTCGCGGCGACCCAGACGGTGACAAACTTGCACATGATTGGAAAAAAAAGCGGGGGAGGCGAAGCAAAGGTTTTTCAGTAGACAACGAAGACAATAGTTAAATTAATAGGGTGTATCTATTATTATTAACTCAACGGGAAGTCGCCATATTAGTAAGCCCTGTATGGATTCAACGCTATTACGTAATGACTTTTTTCAACGAAAATGCATTATGACAAATGACGTCATAAGAGAATTGAGAAAAAACAACACATGTAACTCAAAAGGGAACATCCCCTAAAATCCCTTATAATAACGTTTTTTTTACTTAGGCCCAAATTGTGTACTGAAACAATAGAAAATTGAAAAGAAATCATAAAAAGGGGATATGAGAAGGGTCAGAAAAAGGTCAACGATTCCGTGATTGTCATTTGAAGGGCATAAATTATTATGATTAAAGGATAAAACAGGGGCATTTTATAGAGTTGTAAAGTAAAAGGACACGAATACAGATTAACATAAAGAACACACACTTTCTATCTGAAAACGAAAGTTTTCTTCGGATAAACAAATTAATTATATTTGAGTTTCACTTGCCTATGCCTGGATTCAGAGCCGACTGATTCATTTTTTATACACAACAGCTAGATTAACAACTACGAAAGAGAATCTTAATTCACAGCGCGACAAATCAAAAACATCTGCCGAATCGCATTTAACGGAACTAGAAAAGAAAAACACGTCAAAAAAAAATACTAAACAACCGGAAGATCCGGTTAAAATCCCATCATTCATGACGTTTCAATTATTAACCTTTTTTATAAGCAGCATAAATGCAATGGGGGCCATTTGCAATACGTTGTAAAAGCACTTCAAATTCCGCGTGCCTTAGCTTGGTCATAGCCTCCTTATCCTAGCCTCTTTATGATAAGAAGGCTATGGCTTAAAAACACAAACAGGATGCGCATGTGACTGTGAGGGTAACCAACATTATCCCAAGGTTTGTAGAGTAAGAGGCGTGACGATAACTCGAGGAAGAAGCCCCGCCCCAAAGGAGAGACGCCATATTGGTACGTCACAGTTCGTTTAATGTATATTTCTATTTATTTAGGCTTTGCCCTATTGAAAACGACAGTTTTGTGTTTTACTTGCGTTCAATTTATTTTTTTTCGTTAACATTTTTTTAAATATGTTTATAGTTTTTAATGTGTTAGTTGTTTGATATGTCAATAAAAAATGTTATGATAAAATATTATAATAATTTAATAAACTTTGTAACAAGTTAGCCATCATCCAACAGCAGATTAAGAATAAAAATTCTATTGTATAATCTTATTTTAACTTTGAAAATCTTGTTTTATCATTAACGCAATCGTAAAATGCAAGTATCTTGCGTTTTACGATTTTGTTTTGCGATTGACAAAACGAGATACAAAAAACGCCAAAAGTGAGTGAAAGATCGTCTGCTTTTTGAGGCTAGAAAGAAAACATCTTGCCAAGGAGGACGGCACAGGGGTGAATCTCGTGCTGTATGACAAGCTATTTTCAAGGGGGGCGACATTGAGAATGAATCTCGTGTCCCCTGTTATCGTATAGTAACTGAAGCTATGAAGAACAGTTTGCGCCCTCTATTGACAACACTCACTTGTGGCACGAAATGCTCCATTGGAAGAGCCCTTAGTTGATTTACCTCTGTATATGTTTGTGGTCTTGGTCACAGAAAGAGCAAAATGGCGATGCAAAGGAAAGCGAACGTAAGATTGGCGTTATATTTTAACGATTTTTTGTTTTAAGACTGATAATTTGATGTTTTTAAACAGGTGCGGTTACCGCCAGAAGTGAATAGGATACTATACATACGTAATTTACCTTACAAGATAACAGCTGAGGAAATGTACGACATTTTTGGCAAATACGGAGCCATTAGGCAGATACGAGTGTACGTATATATATTAATATTTTGCTTAATAATTTAATAGTCAATGGGCGCATGGACAATTAGAAAATTAAAGTTAACATGTAGTCAGATTGTTGAAGCGAGTATCACTTTATTATAATTGCACTAATATGGAGTTAGCCATAACAATATACACGAAGAATGCGCCATGTTTGGTCACCCGGCACCGGCATGGTCCTACTAAATGTTTAATGTGTGCTTCAATTTCTCGTATTATGACGTTCAATGTATTTAATAAAAAAATTAACCATTGAGAAAAAAATAACTGCGAAATCGAAAAAATGTGGTTAAGTGTCGCCGTAAGGCAACAGTGCCTTAACCATTTATGTGTGTTTAAGGGCTTACGCCCATTCCGTCCTTGTCAAGGGGAGTGCTAACCTTCTCTCCTTTCATACAACACGATAGTAAAAACGACCGTACTTCCGTATTTATACCTTCAAATATACGAAGACACTAATGTACTGGTGAATCTCGTAATCGAACCTCTCATTGTAAAATACTTCAGTAACGAACTATAACAGCTGAGTCACATACGCAACCATCAGTTACTAATTGTCATTCATATATTTCTTTAGTGGGAATACTCCTGAAACGAGAGGAACCGCATTTGTGGTCTATGAAGACATATTTGACGCTAAGAACGCTTGTGATCATTTGTCTGGTTTCAACGTTTGCAATCGTTATTTGGTTGTTCTGTATTACCAGTCTAACAAGGTAATTTTCATACAAAATATTTGTTTATAAATTCATAATCATATTTTATATAAATATTTCGTGTTTAATCTATTTAGGCGTTCAAGAGGATCGATCAGGACAAGAAAAAAGACGAGATCGAAAGAGTTAAGACAAAATATGGGATCAATTTGGATGACAAATAAAAAAAACCTTCATCAATTTCCATTTTTTATCGTCTTGTATTCTCACTTGTAATGTGTGTCTGTCATTCTAAATTAAAAAGTTTCGTAATAAAGTTCATTTTTAATTTTAAAAAAGGGGGTGTGTCTTATTATACGAAACCACGCCAGACAATAAGTCACGATAATTATGAAATATGAACGTAATGTGACGGTATAAGTCAAGGGTCAATTTATGTGTAGTGGGTGGGTACTTTTCAATTTGATTGGTTAATGTGGTTGCTAAGTAAACAACTGCGTTGCTAAGGACTGGAAACTTTTTGGTTTCTAATGCTAGCGAGTTTTGAAAAAGGAAAAGAAATGACGTTATTTTATTAAACACACAGTTTTCTGAAAAAGAAAAAAGAGGTGTCTGCAAATGGCGCGTTCTTACATTACATTGTGCGATATAATACGCCATATTTCTCTACCTAACCATGGTTATCATGCTTCGAAATAAAACTTAGAGGCATTTGCTCATGCCATATTCTGAATATATCTTTTCATAGGCATATTGGTTTTGGTGACGTTCTTCCTAGAAACGGATAGATGGCGCCAAATTGTTTATATTGGTATCCAGGAAGTAAATCGCAGCAAGAGCAAGTAACCTGATTGTTTCCATCTCTCGTACCAGTTGTACGTTGAAATAATTGCGCGTTGCCATTCATTACAAGAGCAGAATCCTTGAAGCAACGAGAAAAGTAAGAAAAAAGACATCGAAGAGACGATTGACATCAGTCTGAAATGAATGACAAAGAGACGAATCACATCGTAGACTCGAATGATCTGACTGAAAATCGTAATGTAATCGTACAACCTTTACTAACAGGTAACATTATCCGTACCAGTAATGCTCTTTATGTCATTTAGCCTCTTGTGTCACTTTTTTTTAAGATTTTCAATGATTTTCATTGACAACAAGACATGTTATGGTTATTCTTTCGATAAGAGCAGCCGCTTAGCCTCTATGCAGAAGATTGTGTAGCTTTTCGACTTGTTTCGCGCCTTTGGCGCAACCTATGTAACTCCTCCACAGCCTTAGATTAGAGGCTATATGTGGTTGCAAATCTAAAGAATACCCCATGTTAAGTGTCATGTTTCTCAACAAAATGTGTGAAATTCGACCCTGAACCTACATGGTTTTTTTTTTCTACGTTCGATTTTGTATTAGTTCTGTGGACTTCTGTATGTTTTTTTTTTATTTGCTTATCTTAACGTGATGCCGATGAAAACAGATACTTTACTAATTAGAGTCTTGATTAAAATTCAACATATGTATGTCCCTCTTAAAGAGGAGAATTTAACTGAGTTGCCAACGTTATTATTATGTTGATTCATATTTAAGTTCATAACCTTCTTTTATATTATATATACATAGAAGGTTATGATTCTATGAATCTGTCCTATCTTTTTTGAGGTGGCGGCTAAATAACGCCCTCTATTGGCGTTTATTAAAAATTATTAGAAGGCGCTAACATTAAATTTAACATGTTTTCTTCTGAACAGCTGATTTTTTTCGATATTTTGAGGAGAAAAACTAGAACGATAGCACAATCACTGAATAATATTTTCATGTTTGATATTTTTCAAAATAAAACTTTTCATGGGCAAAAATTACATGTATATTAATCGTCTGCTAGTCTTAAGTGCCTGCGTGCTTATTATTATGTTATATAATAAGTTTCTTAGCCCACCGGCGGTTTTCAGAAAATTTATATTTTACAAGCGAACGTTTTTCAGAAGAAACATAACAAAAAAATTCAAAGTGATTTAGAAACTAGAATAGTTGGTGATAATGCTAAATGTTTTTTCATGATATTTTTAAAAAATAAACATTTTATGAGTTTGAAAAAGACGAAAATAGTTTTTCATGAAACTTCAATGAAAATACCGAAAAACTTATCATTTTCAAAGTGAACTAACTATAAAATGTTTATTTTTGAAAGTATTTCCATGAAAAAACTTATCTTTTTACCATTCTAGTTTTGAAAACAATTTGAATTTTTTTTTTGTAATGTTGTTTCTGGATGCAGTGGCATCATAAGGGGGGGGGCGAAATCAATATCTATTCAGCCACCTTAAGTAAACTGTCAAGTTTTTTTTGTATTGAATAACATAATAATAAAGGAGAAATTCAAAAATTAAGAAATTTGAAGAAAAGACATAATTAAAGTAAAATTAACTGAGCCAAACATTTAACCATTTATGATGGGGACCCCCCCTCCCCCCCTAAGATAACAAAGGAGGCTTACAAAGATAATAAAATATTCATCACATGATTGGCACAAACGTTACAGCTCTTTTGTAATTAATAGTGACACTAGATAATTTCATTGAAATTCATTTATCTCTAATGTATAAAAGAGAAAAAAAAAATGAAATATAATTACACGCTCCTGGTTACAATAATATGCAATGATGTAATAGCCAATAGTGACGCCCCAATGACCGTGAGGCTCGCTCATTTTGCCTGACAAGAAAAAAGCCGAAATCGCGTGCTTAACTTCCATTGTTATTAGTATTATTACCTTTTGAAGGCGCAAGTTTCACATTAGAATATGCCGGATGAGCACAAATAAAGTAGTGCCCTGTCATACAAGAAATTGCTTTCAATTACTTTTAATGATGATTAAACGTTTATGCAAATAAAAATTTAGAAATGTGTAAATTATTCTTAGAAAATATGCCTTTTATTTATGGAAATAATAAAATAAACCTTAAAAATTGCAAAATGTGCAAGAAAATTGACAATTGAAAATAAATGAAAATAAAAAATGAATATTATACCGTATTTCATTAGCAAAAAATTAATGAAATGATTGAAGTAATTAACTGTAACAATTATTACAGAAAATGCAAAATCAAAACGAACTAAACTATTTGAGGAATGCATGCTTTCCATAACCAATTACATTAAAGGCATAAAATAATATTGTAACGTTGTAAATGCCAACAAGCAACATATGCTGACAAGTTGTCACTATAGTGACACTAGTGGCATCTACAACCAGTCATTATAGTCACTAAGTAAGTGACTGGCCAGATTGCCACTCGAATTGCTATTGGCTGTTACAACGTTGTGACTTTGCACAACAATTCCACTTCAGTTTTCTAATGCAAGAAACAGGACTTTTGTGACAAACATATTTCCCTGTAAAAAAAACATGGCGTTTATAACCCATTTTCGATTTAAAAAAAAACGTATTTTAACCGTTTGTGGCATTTACAACGTTATGGAAACGAACACCTCAATGCATTTCTCAAACAGATGCTCATTTTTGCCACCCCGGTATATAATATATGTAAATCGTGCCAAATGCTAATTTCGGGAAAATCACTTGTTCATTAAATGGTAAATATACCGAAACGAAACAATCAATCACATACAATATATATATATATATATATATATATATATATATATATATATATATATATATATACACACGCGAGGAAGATTTATTGTATAAAAGAAATTGGGTGGATAATAAATATTCGAGAGATACATAATTCCATAACAAAAGTTAAATATAGACCGTTTCACAATTTTGGGTGTGGTTCAGTTTCAAGACAAATTCGGGAACCGCGATTATAGCTTTCAACATCATATTTCAAGAGAAGAGTTCTATAGACAGTATAGTCCGAAATCAATCAATCAATTCCTACCACACATTCAAACTATTCTATTGCCAATTTCATCGCCGCTATAACTCCAACTCTATCAATGATGAGGGGTTGGAGATGGAGGCTTACAATTAGAATATTATGAACCTTCCTATTGTACCTACAGCACGTCAAATTAACGTTCTCCACCTACGTTAACACTTAACACTGGCTACTAGAATACTTCAACCCCATTAAATCGAAACTTTACTAGCCTCAACCTCTATCCTCCACCGAATCGAATAGGCGGCGATAAAACAAACCAGATTACATTATTATTAATTGACTATATTAAGAAAATTGTACAAGTTGCTCAAACTGATGAAAAGCAATCGAATCAAATATGATTATATATCAAACAGTTGGAGTTAATGTAAATGCAACTTTAGAGCAACTCGGTTATTTTTGAGTAACTGAAACAATGACAGCAATATAAAGTTAACTGCAAAGTAACTGTAACTGTTGCAATAGTAATTGTTACTTGTAATAAATTTAACTTTAGTGAGTAATTACTGCTTTATTTATAAAACAAAAAAATATTGTGCTTTCTTCATACAAAAACACGGTTTCGAGGCTAAAATCTAGAACTCATTAAGTGATTAACCCTGGAAAAACTCAAGCCTCTAAACAAGTATTTTTCATCGAAAAAAGCGTAACATTTTGTGTTACTTTAATATAATAATAACAGTTAAACAATCTGTCTCCATAGTAATTAACTGTTTGGTTTACTTTTAAGGACTATTATTTTATTAAATTCATTTTAGAATTTGTTATTATATCTGATAGATTGGTATCAGATATCCATGGCTTATGCGTATTGGATGGCCAACAAATGTCACGATCATTCGATATTCGAACTATTCTTTCGCAAAAACCCATTCCAGGGTGAATTCACCATCTTCGCAGGTTTACACGAATGTCTCAAGTTTCTAGAAAACTTTCACTATTCCGAAAGTGGTATTAGTTGTTTCATATATCTTCGTTCGTTCGTTCTCTCGAAAATTCATTGTTTTCTATCTTTTATCTAAAGACATAGAATACCTTAAACAGAAATTGCCTTCGACGACAGAGCCAGAATTCTTCGATTTTCTGAAGGGATTGACGGCCAAAGAAATCAAAGTATATGCAATCAGTGAAGGTTCCGTTGTGTTTCCGAGAACGCCATTAATGAGAGTTGAAGGTCCACTTCCGATCGTTCAATTGGTGGAGACGACATTGCTCACACTAGTCAACTATGCTAGGTTCAAATCGGAACAACGGAAACTTATAAAAATTAAAAATACAATAATAAATAGAACACTTTGTTTTTGAATTTCTTACACAGTCTTGTAGCTACGAATGCAGCTCGATATCGAATGGCAGCAGGTCCCAACATTAGGCTGTTAGAGTTCGGGCTACGAAGGGCACAAGGACCGGATGGTGGTCTTTCAGCATCAAAATATGCTTATATGGGTGGTACGACAATCTGCCCTTGACAAAACTAAAAGCAAGTTAGTTTGTTGTAACTTTGTTTCTTTTTACACAGGCTTCGATGCAACGAGTAATGTTTTGGCTGGAAAGCTTTACAACATTCCCGTAAGCGGAACGCATGCTCACGCTTACGTCACTTCCTTTTCGAGTCTGAGTGATCTCTGTGTCAGAGTGAGTCTAGAAAAAAAATGTCGTTTATTTTTCATTTGTAGAGTTTTCTAGATATTTTCTTCTTTGAATGATTTCATCAGACACTTAAAATGGCGTCCGATCGCAAAACCGAAGTGGATCTGGTTCAGAAGGCTCTCCACTATCGCACACAACTATCGGAACTTCTTCACGTACTCCTCGAAGAATCTAACGATGGCGAACTCGCTGCTTTCGTGTCTTTCGCGATAGCCTTTCCACAAGGGTTCCTCGCTTTGATCGATACCTACGATGTCTTAAGGTGATATTGAATCCGGTTTCTAGATTATTGTGTTTATAATTGTATTCGTTTTACACGTCCAATGTTTGTTTGAACAAAGATGAAAATGGACAGATATTTTTTTTTTGAAGAATTAACTATTAATTAATAAAACTAGTAAACAGAAAAGAAAAAAACAATTAAGTGAGGTGAATTAGTACAAAAATCATCCACTGATGACTAGTCGCGTCACTGGTCAGATAATTAATTGGTCGCATTTTCTTCAGGCAATTCATTTTATGTTAATGTCCACGTTTTGAACGTGTGTCCGTTTGTGTTTAAGCATTTTACTATTATTTTTATTATTAGATAATAGGGATGTGTGGAAATCTTTTCAAGTTCGATTTGGCCGAACTTAAGGTGGTTTTTAAAATGTAAATGCCCTTTGAACTCTGGTTATTCTGTCTTTCCGAAGAGCAATATTACGAGAAACTTGAAAGTGTTTTTAGACACTAGATAGGTATCTTGATCACTTAAAGAGTAATTTCATAATTCATATCTTTTAAAATAAAAAAATATTTATTATGAAAGATGTCACTCATGAAAATATTATTGATTTAGTTATCTTTCTAGTTTCTAAAACATTTTCAATTTCTCACTTAGTGTTACTTTTCTGATCAGCTGTAATTATTTTTTTTTTTAAAAATCAAAATTTTAACTTAACGCCTTTCTGGAAAGAGACAAATTTAACATCAGAACGATGAATTTGTTTTGATTCGAAAACTCGAGTCTCACGAAAAACGATGAAGTGTTTCCATACGCACACAAAATCCACTATCATAAATTGGTAATAAGTTTGGATTTTCAGCATTTAAAAGGTGTTAGGTGTGCTCTTGCTTGTCACTAACATTGTGGCAATTTGAACAATTTCCAAAAAACGTTTTCATTGAAACGCATAGCTGCTTCTTTCAAATGAAATATAAAAAGCCTCTCCATTCCTGTTCTGATGTTAAATAAGTCTACAGTGTTAAGCATGTATCAATAACAGAGTTATTATTAAAATCGGCCCATTTTTTTTTTTTGCTTTCCAATCGAATTTGTGATAATTCCACATCCCTACTGAACTTAAAAAAATGCAAATGTCATTTATATCTATGACAATATAAATATACTCGTAACAATGATAAGAATTTTCTACTCTCTGTCTCTCTCTCTCTCTTGCATTCTTGTTATCCACAGTCACAATCCCCCGCGTCTCGCAAGCAAAGACACACAATTCTGGTAATTTCACAATTCTGAATCACATTTAAATATTCACTTAAGTAGACAAGTAGCTGCCACATCAGAATATTTATAATTTTGTTTCATCAGATACACAAGTTTGAACAATTAAAAAAATATATATAATTAATGCATAAGCAATGGGGGAAGTGCAATTTTACTTTTATTATTGCTTGTAAAAAGGAAGCTCTGCAAATAATTTGTTTAGCTTCAATTGCAGCAAATCTTGTATTTTTTCTGTTAAAAAAACAGGAGTGGACTTCTAAATTTCTGTGCTGTAGCGTTGGCTCTTAACGAAGTAGGATACGAAGCTAAAGGAATTCGTATAGACAGTGGCGATCTCGCTTACTTATCGAATAGAGCCAGAGAAACTTTTTGCAAAATTGCCGAACGGTCAGTTTATAACCACATTTAGTGCACATAAATCAGCTCCAAATCGGAATAAAACTTTCCGTTTGATACGAATAGGTATAACTTGCCTTGGTTTGCAAAGATGAATATCATTGCAAGCAACGACATCAATGAAGAAACCATCATATCTCTACACGAACAAGGGCACAAAATCGACAGCTTTGGCATCGGAACACATTTGGTTACGTGTCAGCGACAACCGGCACTCGGATGCGTTTACAAGGTGTTTGAATCGGAAATTTTTAAATTATTATTTTTTTGGAAAATAAAAAGTAAAACATGTTTATTCTTAAGATGGTGGAAGTGAACGGTAATCCACGGATCAAGTTAAGTCAAGATGTGGAAAAGATTACCATGCCCGGTAAAAAAGAGATTTACCGTTTGTACGGCACGGATGGTTACGCTTTGATCGACTTGTTACAACGATCTTGCGAACCAGCTCCGGAAGTTGGAAAGAAAGTTTTGTGTCGACATCCGTTTCAGGTAAAAACAGTCAATACAAAAAAAATCACAACGATGTAAGTTTGAAAAAAAATATTTTGAACGTGTTTTTCTAGGAATCGAAACGGGCATACGTCTCTCCTGCCAAAGTCGAACCTCTCTACGACCTCCAGTGGGAAGATGGAAAGGTTCGAAACCACAAAATCACACACACTTTATATGAATAATCTGCAAATATTTCCAAGAAGAAAAAAAAAGTCGTTGTAAAAATAGAGATTAACAAATAACTTCTAAAATACAAAACAAAATGAATTTAGAAGAAAAACGCTCTAAAAGCCACCATTTCATAATTACGCTCTAGTTAAGCCTTAAATGGGGTTTTTCTGTTTTTAGATATGTGTTCCTCAACCGTCATTGGCCGAAGTCCGTGAACATGTTCAAACCTCACTCAAGACTTTACGGCAGGACATCAAGCGAAATCTAAACCCCACGCCGTACAAGGTACGTTGCTAAGGTGTTTATGTCGCATCCATTTGGTGCAATTTGTCCATTTACACGAAACGCAGCATGCTTTTCGTGTTTCATTTCGCAAAATGAACATAAATTGGTTCGATGCAAAACACGATTTTGTGTAATGGACAATTAAACCAAAAAATGGATGTGACATATTTCTATTAAAGATAATTTCAATCTAATTTGAATTCCTATTTGAGGTTTCTGTGTCTGATGGACTCTACAACTTCATTCACGACTTATGGTTACAAAATGCACCGATTGGAGAGTTATTTTAGTCGATTTCTTAAGTCATTTAAAATTTGCATCAAATGCAATAATTAATATATAATAATATATGCATTAATAATAGTTCGAGTTGATTCCAAATTTTTACTTATTATTAATGAGGATGATGTCATATTATGACAGTATTATTGTTCAAAAAAATCACTTTTTCTCAATATTTCCATCTGATTTTTTTTTAAAAAAAACTTGTTTTAATTATTGCAATCTCATTAGTGAACACATTCCTTTTACTTTTTTTTAAAAAAAATCGTTCACTTTTTTATTTCTTTATATAATTTAAAACATTGAAGAAGAGGGGAAAAAAATCTAATTTTGTTATTTAATAACAACTAAACAAAATATGTAGGAGTTTAAATTAATATTATTTTTATAACGAAACAAACAAAAAAAAAGATTTTATCACAATGAAGAGTTGTTTGTTTTTTAAATCTTTTATTTCAAATGTATGTAGATTGGATAAGAAGTTATAAACATATCTTCTCCATTTAAACTAAAGATTTTATGCAAATATGATAAATAACTTTATTACGCACGAGAGAAGAAAGAAATCTAACTTATTTTAGATTGGCGTTTCTTGTTGCCTTCAATGGCTTTCTACTTAAATGTTACAACACGAATAAAAAGTTTTTAATTTGATTTGATTGCAATTTTGTCACCAACTTCAAAGATACGACAGTAGTTATCGCAAAAAAAAAAAAAAGTACAGTTAGAACCTCGATTATCCAACCGACTCCTCCGGTTAACCGACCGTCATCGCACCCCTTATTTCCAAAAATCTTAAATGACTTTTACTATCACTTCAAATATTACTGACTTTTTTAAAAATTAAAATTAACTTTTTGTGATAAAATGTATGTACATTGTGTGTTATACATTTTATTTTAATTTAACGTATTTTTTGTACAATTTAATAAATTATACTGTCTGTACGACTTTGATAAGATCAGGAATCTGATCAAGTTAACAGGAAAAACATGAATTTTCTCAACAAAACAATTAATGAAATAGGAAACATCACACTTAGCTCAGAGCATGGTCATCGCCACTTAAGTGCGGTAAGTTCCACATCGGCTGCCGATTTTAGTGTTTGTGTTTATAAATTTCTCCCCAGTTTACAATTACCGAACATGGGCCTGTGTTTCGCTCTGATGTCACGGGCCTATGATACTACAGTATAAAAGTAGTATTGACAATAATCTAATAATTGCCGAGACATAAGAACATGTAGGAAAAGTTCATCATATTCCGAAGCAACAAGTCCAGAGATTTTTCTTCTTCTCTTCTAATTGTACTTCCTGGATTCCTCTTAACTCAAAGGCCTTGACAGAAACAGTCACATTTCAGACTTACCAGAACTTAGAATAATCCTCACGGCACGACTTTCGTACGAGATCAGGTTTAAAACACTAAATACTACGATTTATTTCCAGGCATACAAATTGTTTTTGATCTTAGAATGCTGTAATTGCAAAAACTTTGAGATTTTCTTTTTTGCTAATTGCCACTGGTTTTATTAAGTAACTTTCAAGGCTGTCTGTTGTAACAAATGGATCGAACCCTTTCACGAGTAATGTTGCAACTAGTAAACATAACATGTACCTTTGCCCGTGGCGCCCTCATCAGTCGATGTGATGATGTTGAGCCTCCGCTTCCTGCCAATTGTTCCTCAAACTTTCAATCATCCGGTGACAGAGACTCGATTTAGTGAACCCGTAACAACAGCACGAGACGATAAACAGCCAAGCCAACCACAAGAGATAATCCGTCTCCTGTGTCGGAATACTCGATAATGGACCTTCGAAATCGAGCGAAGTCACATTCACAGAACCAATTGGATCCAAACCCGTGTACTTCTTAACGAAAACAGTGAATTTATCCAGAGTATATAGAGATTCATTGAACTTTGCGACTGGAATTCCATTATGAAAGAGGAACAGAGTCGGAAGTGCAATCGTTCCGTATTTTGCGTTAAGACTGTAAGATAACAAGTTCGTCAGGTCTTCATATCAAATTCGTGAAAAAAAAAGATAAAACGTGATTACTTTGTATGAATGGCCGCGTTAATAGCGATGCATTCGATGTCCGGATAAAGTCTCGGCAATGCGTTGTAATGAGGAGCTGCCATTGCGCTGAAATGACACCACGGAGCGTAAAACAGGAGAAGCGCACAATTCGCAACAGTCAAATTCACCGTCGTCTTGAACAAATTCGCATGAGACGTCGAATTCATGATCTAGAACGAATTAAAAAAAATGAAAACGTCAAGAAAAACATTCTTAGAAAAGTAAAAATTACTATGTCTAAACCTGAACAACTAACTCCGTTTCGTCAGTCCGATTCAAAGCCAAACACGTTACTTTCGTTGGTCTGTTCCGTTTTGTAGTCGTGTTCTCAGTTGTCATCGTATTATGTTCCACAGTTCCATTCGAAAAGTTGTCGTTATGAGACGTCGTTACGTTCTCGGAAATCAATTGTTCACCTCCTGCTACGCTTGAATCGCTATCAGTGACCGCCGCCACCGCATCCGAGATCAAAACTTTCGTTTCGATCGACTGTAATGCCTCTTCTAAGGTTACGGCATCATTAGACGTCTTCTGTACTTCTTCCGTTTGTACGTCTACACTTAAAGAATCACTCAAAGTGTCTTTGGTAAAGCATAAAACGATAAAAACTATAAGAGAAACAAAGAACAAAATAAGAATCTACTTAGAAACATCAAGTGTCAATGTGATTTTTGCGATTTTATCGTCCTTTAACCTTTGACTTTCATTAATACTGGTCAAGTTATTAACGAACAATCCATTAAATAATCAAGTATCGCACAATTACCTGTTAACCATATTCCTGACAACATTGTTTTCAAGCAAATAATAAATTTAGTTCAAAGTTGCTTGAGAAAAACAGCGAAAACATAGGACTAGAAATCTTATGTAATTTATTATTAAAGAGAGCCGAGGCTATGCAATAAGCAACACTTTTTACCAGCAAAACTGAGTGTGGCCAATAGAGGGCGCAAACTGTACTTAGTACCTCAGTTATAATAAGATTCAATGGACAAAAATAGATGATATTTAAGCTATACAGTATCCTTTATAAAGGAGGCTATGTTTAAGCAATGTCTTAATTCTAGCTTCAAAAAGCAGACTATTCTTCACACAGTTTGGTGCAAAATAAATCAACAACCAAACACTTCTTATGGAACATTACGTGTCAAAACTGAGTGTGGCCTATAGAGGGCGTCAACTGTACTTAGTGCTTTAGTTACTATACGATTACAGGGTGTACTAGATTCTCCTCCAATGTCGACCCCCTTGAAAACGGCCTGCTATTTCACGGTATGAGATTCACCGCTATGCCGTCCTCTTTGGCAAGATGTCTTTCTTTTAACCTTATAGCTTCAGAAAGCAGACAATTCTTCACTCACTTGTGGCGTTTTTTTTTCTAACATCCAGCTGACATCCACCTTCATAAATGTATCTTGGTTTCGCGTTAGAAATAGTGGCGCCATCTATGGCACAAAAGAGGCATATCCTAATCTGCGCATGCGCTAGTGTAGGTTACCGCTTTGCATACGTAAGCGTGTATCATGACAACTTGGTTAAATATAGAAAACCGGAGTAAAAGGTTAATAAAAGGTGAACTTATTACTGAAAACTTATACCTTGCCAATTTACAGGTGAACAGTACATACAAATTACGATGAATTGAACTTAGCATGCATGAAAGATGTCTAGAGATGCATTAGGAGGAGGCTACTGGAAGACGCCGACGACCACAACAACCTCTTCCTCGTCGTCGTCGTCGTTCTCTACTTCGACGACGTCTCAGGTAGCCGATTGTCATTCTTCGCCTACAACGGTGTCCAACGTCTCGTTTCAAGGTGAACATTTTAACCCCGATGACGATGCCGTCGGTCTCCTCGATCTTCCTTGGGAGGACATTCTCTATTGTTACGTCTTACCAAGACTCTCGCTAAAAGAACTTTTTTACCTGAGACGAACGTCAAACAAATGTCTTCGGCTCGTCACGGATTACTTCACCGTTTGTCGTTCGGTCGATTTGACAGGACCAGCGATGAACAATCGTATAACCGAGACGGCTTTTCAGGTCGTTTTAAATCAATTTTTGGTTTATTGAAACCATCTAAATGTGCTTTCCTTAACAGATAATCACCAATTCGTGTACGTTGCTTACCACGTTAATTCTTCCAAACTGCAAATGGTTAACCGATTCGCTTCTGGTCCCAGTTCTCGATATGAATCCTGGTTTAATCGTAGCAGATTTCACAAGTTGTACTGGTATAACTGGTAATAGTATGCAAATACTAGCAAACAGGTAATTCACACGAGTCGGTTGATTTACAGATTGTATTAATTTTCTGTAACTTTCATATTTTTGTTTAATTTAGATGTCATCAGTTACAAAAACTCATTTTGCGAGATTGTTACTGGGTAACGGCTGTTACTCTGACAGTACTGGCCATTGAATGTTCTAATCTGAGAATGATCGATTTAACGAGTTGTTGGCAGATCAACGACGAATCTATTTGCACATTGGTCGAAAGGTGTCCGAAGTGAGTTCCTGCTTTCTTCGTATATTCTATACGACGTAATAACAGCCGTTTCTGCAAAAAAAAAAACTCATTTCGTTTCAGATTGAAATACATATCGCTTGCGAAAATATATGGAGTGACGAACTTATCTTTGGTTGCAGTAGCTTGTAATTGCCGTAGTCTTCGCTATCTCGATTTGGTCGGATGTTGGAGGGTTTCCGATGAAGGAGTGATGTAAATTAAGAAATTGTTTTCATAACGTATGACACCTTAAAATCTTTCCTGTCGTTTCGTTTCTGTTTCTTTTAGAAAGATCGCAGAATACTGCCGCGACCTGAAAACGCTTAAGATCAGAGATTGTAGAGATATTTCCGAAGCGAGTTTGGGAGCACTCCGTGGACATGTCAATATTGACTTACCTCTCGTTCCATATCCGTACAATCGTGCAATTTTTCTACGTGAATTAGGTTTAAATGTTCAGATCTAATAATGTATATATGTACAAAGAACAGTTGAAATAAGTCGTGTATATTTATTTCTTCAAGATTCTCTTGCAATAAATCGTCTTCTTAGTTATACGATGAGTTGACTTCTGCTTTCAGGAGAAATATTAAAAGGAACTTCAAGTGTTTTAGAAACTAGAAGGGTAGCTTAATCATTGAAGCTTGCCACACACTATATCAGTTCAGTGGAGCCCGAACGACGTGGCGTTTTCGATGCAATTGAAGCTAGTGTGCAGGGTTCCATTGAAGTGCTTGTTATCAAAACATTGATTCGTTTCATTCCGATCCGATAGTGTGCGGAAAGCTGCAAGGGTGTTTTTACGATAAGCTTTTTATGTCAGTTTTAAAATGATTTAAAATGTCTTTGGAAGATATGTACATAAAAATATCCTTAAATTATTATGTCAACCTTCTAGTTTATCTTGATTTTGCTCCTGAAAGACAGGTTAATCAGTGGTAGAAAATGAGTTGTTTATGAACCATGGAATTTGTTTTACTCGTTTTAATTATGTTTGATTGAAATTTTACAATAAATTTACGTTTGTGTAGTTTTGCAATTCATTTAATAGAGGCCATATAAAAGTTAAATCATTTCTGGATCAAAAAAAAGCTTCGGACATCTACCCGTTAGTTAAAACTATTAGTATATTATTCGCATCGATAAAAAGCCTTTTCGTAGATTTCAAACGTTCATTATTTCTATTTGTTGTATTTGAAAAATCCTTCTCCCGTTTTCCGTCCTAATTTTCCCTCTTTAACCAACCTTTCGATGGTAGGAGACGGTCTAAAAAGCCGATTATCGGGAAATCGTTTGCTCCAACCTGAAAAAAAAAAAAATCGCATCATTAGTTTTGAGTTATTTTTAACGATCTAATGTCAAGGAACCTTCGAGAATAAAGTAAGTCGTGTCGAGACCGACGTAATCAGACAGCTCGAAAGGACCCATCGGATATCCGCAACCTAATTTCATCGCTATGTCGATATCTTCGGCCGTTGCATCACCACGTTCCAACAGAGCCACGGCCTCGTTCATATATGGAACCAGCAAACGGTTGACAATGAATCCAGGAGTGTCCTAAAGGAATTGAATTCAGTTCTGTAATCGTCGTTTGATCTTCACCAAGACTGTTAGAGAACCTACTTTACAAGTGACACATGTTTTACCGACTGCTTTTCCGAATTCAAGCAGTTTCTTGTACGTTTCTTCCGTTGTCTCGGGAATACGGATTACCTGAAAGGACACAGTCAGTTCGAAATTTAACGGAATTAATGCCATAATTTCAAACCTCAAGAAGCTTCATGACTGGAACAGGACTGAAGAAATGCAATCCTCCGAATCGATCCAGACGTTGTGTCAGACTCGCTATCTCTCCAATCGGAAGCGAAGAAGTGTTACTTGCGAAGATCGTATGTCTGAAACGAGATAAAAAAAAAACCCGGTTAATTGGCCACGTCCATTATCATTTTATTCGTAATCTCACTGAGGAGAAACTTTATCGAGATCTGCAAATAATTTCTGTTTCATCTCCAAGTTTTCGACGATTGCTTCCACAACCAAATCGGCATTTTGAACCGATTTCGCCGAATCCGTGCTGAAAGAAATGCTAGACAAAGCAGAATTGATAAATTTGTCTCCAGCCTAAATGAAATAAAATACGTTAACGAACGAAATTAACGATTGAAAAAGTCAAGCGAAAAAAAAAACCTCTTTGTTGCCTTCAAACTGTTTCTTCGCAACTCTTTGAACACTCTTCAGAATTGCATCGTTTGACTTCTTGAGGGCATCATCGTTAACGTCAACGATGGTCACTTGATGACCGGACTGAGCTGCAACCTATAAACAAGAGGTCCAAAATGACGTAGGAGGTCAAGCGAGCACGACGTAAAGCTGATGTGGCACTTCCACAGGAGTCTATGAAACCGTCTCTCATAAGCTTACTATGAGAAGACCACGTTTGCTCGATCAGTTTTTTTTTTACCTGAGCGATACCGGATCCCATGAGGCCGCTACCGATAACGGTTACGTTCTTTATGGCCGCCTGAAAGGTACTTGAAGTGGCCATACCTCTGAAAGAAACCCTCGATACAAATGCCATTGTTACGCTGTCAAATGACTAAAGAAAAATGAAGACGTTATTAACCGGCAAAAGTCAAGATAACACGAAGACAAACAAACAATCCAAAGATCAAAGAATAAAGATGAAAGTTAAATGACCGTCGCGCCACCCAACGACTTATGGGGAAAATAAAACAGAAGGACGTTAAACCGGTTCAGAGTGCAAATGAAGGGTATTTGCATAACTTATTTAACAAGGTTAAGGTGACACTGCCATGGTGACGTCAGAACATTGTTATTATTAAAACAAAACGAGACATTTTACATTTTTTGTTCTTTTCTTAATATTTTAACAATAATACTTTATAATTATATAATGACTCGATTTCTAATTGAGTTAAGAAGAATTTTAAAGTCTTATTAAAACTAATTTAATTATTTAAAAATATTATAATTATAATATTATTGAAGAATTTTGTCACGTTAAATAAGGAATATCATTAAAAACTAAGCTCTATATAGAACAACGTTTTAAGAACCTTTTTTTTTTTTTTTTTTTTTTTTAGAACTCTTGATTATTACTATGTCTTTCAGGTGACAAAATGAAGAAAAACTTTTAAGTGTGTTTTAGAAACTAGAAGGGTAGTTCAATCACTCAAGGTTATTTACATATCGATATCTTTCGAAATAAAAAGTTTTTATGCGATTTTTAAAATGGTCCACCTTTAGGAAGACAATTAATTTATAATTTTTTGTATATTAATTTGAAAGATATCAACATGAACCTTTAAGTAACTGAGCTTATCCTTCTAGTTTCTAAAGCACTTTCTAATTTCGCGAGAATAATCAAAGATATCTAAAACCAGCTGTTCACAATCATAAACCATCTTAAAATTATTTTAATTATTAATATTATTTAATTAAAATTATTTAAGATGTATACAGCGTATGTCATGCAAAATAAATCCATAGCAGAAAAAAATGAACAGATCTATAGAAATGAATAAAATTTTAAACGTAAAAAGAAATCACAACAACAACAAAAAAAAAATAACCCTTAACGGAAACTCCTATGTACCTTCTAGTTTATAAAAAAAAAATAAACTAAGCTAATAAACCCACCATACACTTAATATATAGGAAGTTCACAATTTCAAAAATTTTATAAAATCCAGACAGTGGAATGAATGACGCAATGAGTAAGCTGCAATGTTCTCATAGATGATGTCAACTTCAAGGTCATTCGAAATTTATTCATTCAAGGCCATTTGATGTCCTTTATTGGCATCACTAGCTAGGTTAGGTTATAATTAATTAGGGGTCAAATTCCTAATGAATGCCTCATAGTCAAAGGTAATGGCTAAACTTATAAATTTTAAATAAGAAGTTTTATGTAAATGACCTTTGACTTGAATGCCACCCTAAATATTATAAGAAACTAGAAAACATACCAAGAAAAACAAAACTTATAAACAAAGTTTCTGCATATCAATGTACCATCTAGTTTTTGGACTTAGGCCCAGTTCAGACTAAAATCTAAGATTGGCCAATAAGCGATTGACTAAGCGGCCCATTGAGAAAATGTCTAAATGCTCAATAGTAATTTAAGACATTTTCTCAATGGGCCGCTTAGTTTGTGGGCCGCAATAAAAATTTAAAAATCACGCAAGAAAATAAATGGAAACTTAATATTTTTAATAGTATAAAAACGTAAAATGAAACAATTTTGTGTGAAGAAAAGAAAGCAGAAAAATATTTCATATTTAATAATTTTGATGGGTTGCAAACTTTTTTAAAATTTTACTACTATAGCCTATTCGCGGGACTTAGTATCTCCACAATGACGCAATTTGCTGCAGCCAATGAACACACGTTTCAGACTGTGCAACCTTCCATTACCGGAAGTTTAATCAAAAGTTAAATAATGAACGAAGAAAATGGTGAATGTTATGAAAGGAATCCTCATAGAATGGTAAATATACAATGTTTCATTCGTTTTAAAGTTGAAAAAACGTATTTACCTGTTATTTGCCTGTTTTTCTTCAGTGATCCTGCTATGAAACAGTTTCTTTTGCATTTGGACGAATCGAATTCGTTAGGAAAACGTTTTATAATCCGCGATCTGGATGAAACTCATTTGTTCATTTCTGCTGACATTCTTGAGACATTACAGGCGAAAATAGACGATTTAATGGATCAAATTTCTTTCCCAATGACTGAGAAATAAAGTGAAGAACAACGACAATACCTTTCAAGAGACGAGATGGACAAGAGAGAGTCGAATCGGCTTAAAGACGTAAACCAACGTCGTGTTTTGGACGCAGCGACGAGGAAAAGGCGTCAGAAGAAGGCACTGGATGCTCTGGAGCAGGACAATTATCACGATGACCCGCACGCCAACTTAGTGATGCACAAAAAGGCCCCGAAGTTCGAGGAATCTCTGGACAAAGCTAAGAGACGGAAGGGTAGAGGAGAACTCTTCAAACAACGTTTTCGTAAGAACTTTGTTACTTTGGTCGAAGAAGAACAAATGACCAATAAGGAGCCTCCGACATATTTCACTTCCGCGGCACCGCCTTCCAAGCTTCCCGATAGAAAATTCTGCTCTGTATGCGGTTTCCCTTCGAACTATAATTGCAAACCGTGCGGTGCGAGATATTGCAGCGTTAAGTGTCTCGGAACGCATCAGGATACAAGATGTCTCAAGTGGACGGCTTGAACAATCGCGTTTTTTTATTTGTTTTGATTGTAATTTCTGTCTGGATCAATAAAGTGTCGTTTCTATTCAAAATGTACGATGTTATGAAATTTTATAGTTATTTTATAGCAGAAACACCAATAAATCATTTAGTCAAGGCACTGACTGCATAAAACCTTCAACCCATTTCGATAAAAGTAGCAAATCAAATTGCTCCTTAAATGTAATTGACACAAACCTGCTCACTAACTGATGAGCTTCTTTTTAGTTCTGATACATATGCAAGCCTCAAACATATTGCTTCAATCTATACTTCTCTAATAAGTTGTGTACAGTGGTGATTGAAGGAAAAACGACCCCCAAAATTAAAAGTGTGGTCGTAAGTCCAATAGAATTCTCACAAAAAATGTAAATATGCATTATTTTTAGCATGTCATGCATCCATAATAAAATTATGCCATTGCTGGCTCACAACTACTTGTGCCAGTGTGTGCATACTAGGCCTTTTTAAGATGGGTGGTCCGCATGTGCAGCAACAACTTACCTAGTGGTCCACCATTGGAAAATGTGATTGAGCTACTCGTCTAGTTTCTGAAAACACTCCCTAGTTTCTCTTAATCCTGAAAGACAGAATTATATAAATCAGCCCTTCACAAAGGCCAAAAAAATAATATTTAATCGGGCCATTTTTCTCCTAATCCACCCCAGTATCCTCAAGCAACCACCACCTTCACTTTTACACACCATATTTTAGAAGGAAACTTAACACTCATCAACTTCAATCCCCTCAACGAGGTTCCAACATAGAAAAATCCTTTGTTTAGTGAGTACCCTGGAACAAGGTTTTTCTATATTGTAAACCTGATCAACATGGGCTTAAAATTCGCACGTAAACTTTCATAAGATAGTCAGAAAACAACAAAGATTTGTAAGTAGTGAACAGAATGTTATTTATTGCGATGATTACAAAATGTTTGGTTCAATTTACCAAAAATGACACAGTTGACTTAACCGTTAAAAACAAACCTAAAAGAATGAAACTCAAAAAGTTTATAATTCAGCCTTCGTGCTGAATGAAAGGGTTCGGAATAGATTCCATTCCGTCCATAGGACAGATAAGAACGACGGCCGTTCCACGACAAACAACCAATCCTAAATGTCGGGTATCGTCAGTCAGTTTATACGGATCGTCCGGATCTATGAAAGAAAATATTACGAATTGACTGACATTAAAAACAAACTACTTCAGTTTGAAATCTGCGGAAATTCTTTCGATTAGCAGCCATTTAACCTCTATGCAGGAGTTTGTACAGCTTTTTCACCTTATTTCGCGCATTATGGCTCAACCTATTAACAATTTTACCTTAGAGGTTAGCGGCTGCTAATCGAAAGAATAGCCAAATCTGAAAAAAATAAACAACGAGACCTCGTAAGTATTCTGTTGTTCCATCCAAAACTAGATTCAGAAGTGGATCGTAACCTTTTAACATTCCACTGACTGCAGATTTAATGAATACGATGTTAATTTTAAATATAAATTAATACAGATCATAACAATATTTCATTTATATGGTTCACCTTCTCTTCCACCTGAAAATTTCACTCGTATCGGTTTATCCAGGTATCTAGATAAATCAAGGATACTCTCCTTTCGTTTCTTGTCCTTTTGATCCGTATTCTTGATAGAAAAATACACAACAAAATGTTTCATTACAACGCTACAGAGAAGCACATGGGTTAAAAGGGGGTTTCCCGCCAGATGGGGCCAAATTAACAAGCAACGCGTGCCGCGATGTTTTCGCACACGTTTCAACGACAAACATATATTACGATAGACAATACCAGCAAAGAACTAATAACTGTCACTAAAACAAATATACAATTCCAGAAATAACATAAAAACAACTAATTAACAAGAAAAAACTAACCTGTGCCATGATAAGAAAACGTACAACCGACGATTTAACGTGACACCCGATTAAAAAAGACAAAGATAGTCGCGATGGCATGAGCGGACTAAATCACAATGATATTTTGAAGCATTATATATGACGACAAAAATACAAACGGGTGTACGGATATATAATCTAAACAATAAACGTTCTTAACGCCATATTAGAATGTCTTCTTTTTTTTCTTCTGCATATTGGTTTCAAATAAATGACGTACTACCACCTAACTGTCAAATGGCGGCATCTAGTAGAGAAATAGTAAAACACATACATATAGTAGAAAATATAGCTTTTCTAAAATAGTAGCAAGACACAATGTGATACCATAAAACTCTAGACACTTAAGACAGCATGAAGTCATCTTACTGCTAGGTTTACCGATCCAACAAAATTCTAGAATTCATTTAATTCGTTTTTTGACCTAGTAGACATTTAATAATAGAAATGTATTATATAAATTCTAAAAAAATACACCCGACGAGGTCGATTCAACTTTTATTTTATTGAAATTCTCGTCAATTACAAAGAGAAAATAATAAATTGCAATTATTACTGTCTATTAGACCCGACATTAAAAACTTTTCTAGAAAAAAAGATCAAAATTTTTTTTAAAATGTGCTTGTAGTGTTTTTCTTCTTCTACGTAAATAGCTAATAAATACTGTCCACGCCTCCCCCACAAACACTGCGCAAAAAAACTTTTGCAGGAATATTATTTAGACTATATTATATATAGCCCTATAAGAAACTTTCTCTCGTAGAAGAAAAATACGCAAAAAAAAGTTCATCAAATTAAGACAAATGTGTTTTTTATATATAATGTATAAGAAAAACAAAACGAGAGAGAGAGACGAGATTAAACAGGAGATGGCCCCTCCCGACCCAAACATAATTATAAATTACACATAGCTCTCTACCAAGCTATCTGTGGTGTGGGTAGAAGCCAACTCCCGGCATGGTACAACAAGGATCCGAGTGTTTAGGAATAGTGCTCTTTTCCAAAAAATTTTCATAAACACAAGACAAATGTGTAAAAATTGTATAAAAATCTTGCAGAAAAATGCAAATTAGCTAAAGTACACATTTGCAGAAGGCAAGATGGAAACGGATCAAAGAATAAATACCAAAAAATAGAACATAACGAAATTCTGAATCCATTTTTCTTTTACGTTTTTAACAAAATAAATGGACCAAAAGAATCACCAGGATATTATAAAAAATAATAAAACTAAATGTAACAGACACAACTGAGAAAAACCAAAAAAAAAAAAAAACGATATTCAATCCCAACACACATTTTCATAAATGATTAAATATGAATAGAGATAAAAAATAATAATATACAAAAAAAATAATTAAAAACACAAGACATTTAAAATAAAATGTTACACCTGCATTGTTACCGGCAACAACAGCAGCAGTTCTGAAGATAACTTATTTTATTTTTGGTCCCCTCGGTGATTATCGATAGTTCTAATTTCGTTTCAATTACTTTTCTCATTTCCCATCTACCAACTGTGATCCCTCCGTAGTATGCTTCAATTGTCTCTCGCTCTCTCTCCTCTCTACGCACGACTTACAAAAATACAGAAGACAAAAAGAAAAAACCGAAGCTAGATATACAGAATTACAAGACAAGACGAAATGCGACTACGCTTTCAGGGAGGGGGGGAAAGGTGCAACACGGACGAGAGAACATGATCTTGAATGAATGGAAAGCTAACATTCATTCTAATAAAACATTACAATACAATTCAAAAGCGTCCACCTAGTAGTCAAGCTTTTTGGGAATCTCCCAGGAAAACTCGGAACGTCCGAAATGTCCATAGCAACTCGTTCGCTGATAAATCGGAGTTCGAAGATTCAATTCCCTGCAAGAAAAAAACAAACCATTTAGATATCGACTAGTTTCAATTATAATTGAATGAACATTTCTTACTTGACGATCATTCCAGGCCTTAAGTCAAAATTTTTCTTGACTATCTCCAAAAGCTCTTTCTGTGTTTTGTTTGAAGTACCGTACGAGAAAACGGTAATCGAAAGTGGTTCTGCGATTCCGATAGCATAAGATATCTACAAACATAGGAAATAAAATTATTTTAGGTGAATTTTTAATAGAAACGTGAGAGCTGTGAAAGAAAATGTCTCAAAATTTACCTGAACGAGACAGCGTCTACAGATGTTGGCTGCAACCAACGATTTGGCGACCCATCGTGCGGCGTAAGCTGCAGATCGATCGACTTTCGTAAAGTCTTTGCCAGAGAAAGCTCCTCCACCGTGAGCCCCCCAACCACCGTATGTATCGACAATTATCTTACGACCAGTCAGACCAGCGTCACCCTATCACGAATTCAACCATAGGTTAATTAATGAGATGCAGACCAAGAAAACAAACAATAGTAATTATTTTGCTAAATTACACAGATTCATAAAACCGGAAATGGAACTTCCACGTTTCATTTTTTTAAAAGAACTTTGAAAAGAAACTGAAAATGTTCGAAAATAATCGAGTTCAAGTACAATTTTAAGTGTATTTTTATGTGCACGTTTTTTAAAAATAGTCTTACAAGGTTAGTTTATTTCTACATTTTTTTCCTTCTATATTTTCTTTAAATTAAGTCGATTTAAATTGATAATTTTTTTGTTTGAAATTAACTCAATTTAAATAAAAAAAACTGGCACTACCAAAAAAATCAAATGATTTAAATTTAAATCACACATTTCTTTTAATTTATAGCTTTTTTTAAAGGTGATTTCATTCTCTTTAATGAGATGAAATGAATATTATAATGTGCTCGACAGATGAATAAACAGTCTGAATATTTTGTCATGCACAGACAGATTACAGTTGATATGATGACCTTTTTATGCGATTTTAAATAAATAAAAAAATATGATTTATGTAAAAAACTCCAATAAATATAAAAATCCTATTTTAATTTAAAAAAATCCGATTTAAATAAATAAAAACTATTTTTTTATTTTAAAAAAATCAAGTTTTATGTCAACCCTGGTTGCAACTGATTAACCTTTGTTAAATGTTTGCCACTATCAATAATTACGCATAAGATAACCACTAAGCGACACATTTCAAATTTAACGCATGAAGTTACAAACGCAAAATTAATTGTATGTACCATCGGTCCACCAATGACAAAAGGACCACATGGATTGATGTGAACGATAGTCCGTTTGTCCATGTACTTCTCCGGAATCACCGTTTTCACCACCTTTTCCTGAACTTCTTCTCTCAGTTCATCGAGTGTAATCTCGTCCGAATGTTGGACAGAAATGACAACTGTGTGCACACGAAGAGGAACGCAAGCTCCGTGATCAAAGTAATATTCGCAAGTCACCTAAAACAAAACAACAGTCTTAAAAAGTTCTAAACCTGCAAAAATTACCAAAAATCAAAACTGGACTTTACTTGAGACTTTGAGTCTGGTCGCGCCCACCAGAACGTTCCATCTCGTCGCAATTCAGCCAACTTCTGATTAAGACGATGTGACAGTACGACTGTCAACGGCATACATTCTTCGGTTTCATCTGTTGCATAACCGAACATCAAACCCTTTAATTAAAATAAGAAAAACGTTAATTGTCGATCAAGACAGACGAGCAAATCAAAATACTTGATCTCCGGCTCCAACGTCATCGTCATTTCTATCAACGTGAACACCGGCCGCTATCTCAGGATTTTGTTGCTCGACCGCAATCAAAAGATTGCAAGTTTTATAGTCAAAACCTGTTATTACGAAAAGAAAAACGTGGTTCAGTTAAGTGGTAATAAAATAATCTAAAAAAATCTAACAAACCTTTCGAGGAATCGTCGTAGCCGATGTTTTTAATCGTTTCGCGGACAATCTTCTGATAGTCAATATTCGCCCTCGATGTAATTTCTCCACACACTAAAATCATTCCAGTTTTCGTTACCGTTTCTATAATAAAAAAAATGATGTTTATTTATAAAGTCAATATTTTAATAATGTAGCAAATGGGTCTTGTTTTAACAAGTGTATTTACCACATGCGACCTTGGCATTTGGATCTTGTTTCAGGTGAGCATCAAGGATCGCATCACTGACCTGATCACATATTTTATCTACTCAAAACAAACAAAAAACGAAATGAATTAAATAAAACGTTTTAATATTTCCATTTACTTTGTTCAGTTTCAAAATAAACGATTCCACATTAATCGTAATTTTAAAACAAAGCAAACTGGCAACACTGTGCATGAAATCTGAAATTGGCAACACTGTACAAACAACTGAAATACGAAAAAAACAAGAGACACATCAAAAGCGTAAATTGGCAACACCGCGACTATAGTCACAACAACTAGCTTTCACAGCATTAATTAAGAGTATCAGCTGAGCTCTTTAAGTACCAAAAAAGCGCTCTGAAAAAAACAGCTGAACACTTCATATACACATATACAAACAAAAGCAGTGACGTCACTAAATAAACATAAACACGGTAGTCAGCTGAAGAGCGCTTTCTTTAAGAGACAGTGTTGCCGATCTCCATACATTTCGTAATGAAATTAATAAACAGTCCGAAAGCATGGTGGAAACTCACAGATGTCGCATTTCAGATAAATAATAGGGTTATTCTCACCTGGATGACCTTCACCAACAGACTCTGAAGTGAAAAGGAAAGTCTCGATGTTTTCATGATCCACTTCGGCCACTGAATCGGAATAATAATTAGAAATATTGGTGGAGTTAATATGATTATTATGAGACATGACTTTTAGAGAATAAGATGCGTGACAAGAGAGACCCGTTCAACCCAACCGCCAATTGGAAAAGAGGACGAGCTTTTGTAGTGCGGTCCCTTTTATAGACGATCGAGACGTCACATGACGTAGAATTCTCATATCTGTTGGACAATTGAAATCCGTGACGCTGTGGATTACCTGTCGTCTGCTCATGTTATAAATTACGACAATGGATTGATTGCATCATCATTATTTATTATTACGACTATGAATTATGATTTTTCTTTGTAATAATTGTATAAACGAACGTTGTTGAAATAAAGAATTATAACTTCCTATTTAAACGTATTTGTTTTATTTATTTATTGATGCAACAAATAAATTTGAAGAATTTCTTATGATGTGGTTTTTCTTATCAATAATCTCGTATTTTGTAATGTCCTTTAATCAGATCATTGGTATCCAACCTTTTTGTGTTCAAGGGCCAATTGATTTATATTCATATAATTATATATATACATTTAGGTCATCAGCATCATGCATTCATTAGCATAATTATTTATTTATTAGATGGCTGAGCTTCTCGAAATTTTCCATATAGGAATTTATATATTTTGTTTTATTCAATAAAAACGTGTGTTGGTAGCATTTTTTTTCGATATTCTTCTTTTTTTTTGCAGAAGTTCAGAACTTTTATATATTTTTAAAATGTCAAGGAATTAAATTTTCAAAATGAAAAAAAATTATTCATCTTCATATTAACACCATTTTTTTTTTGTATTAAGTTGATTTTATAGTTTAAACGCGCCTCGAACTCTACTGATTCTGTCACTTGAAAGTGTTTTAAAAACGAGAATAGTATCTCAATCACTTTAAAGAATTGTCATGTTAATATCTTTCAAAATAAACTTTGTTTATGTCAATTTGAAAGTTACCCAACTTTAAAAGAAGACAATATTTTCTTAAATTTCTGTCTAAAAAAAGGTTATTTTGAAATATATCATTATGAAAATACTATTTAAGTGATTCAACTACTGCTTTATAGTTTCTAACACATGTAAAATTTCTCCTTAGACTCCTGAAATACTTAATAACAAGAGCTCAAAAATCATTTAGATCCATAAAATATCTTAAATAAATATGTAAATATTTTTAATATAAAAAGAGCATTAAACAGTAAAGTTGCTCTTTTTTATATTAAAAAAATCTGAGTATTTATTGAAAATATTTCAATGAAACAAACTGCTTAAAACATTTTTTAAAAATATTTTGATTTAATTCCACGTACAATAATATAATTATAAAATATAAGGAAAAAAATACCTGTTTCCTGCATGCCATAACATTCTAGTGACTGTGTTACAACCATTTTTGTGAAAATAAAATACAGTAAATCACGACAGTCTATGTGTTATTGCACTGAACAATTTCTTCACAATGAATTCGATGAACTCCTTTAATCTTGGTTAATTTTTTTCAACATATAAGTTGAACTGTGTCCTCTCTCTATCTCAATATTCAAGAATAGACAAATAGCTAGTCTTCTTCCAATCTCAATCTCACTGACCACTGACCAGAATCGTATGATCTTCTGGACATTATATATACATTACTATGTGGTATTACTTAAAATACTCTGATAAAACTCTGACGAAATGTCCAGAGAAAGAAATAAAAAAACAACAAGAACTTTAGACAATTTCGTTGCAACTAACTTTGAAATTAGATATGAAGTTTAGTTAATTTTTCATTGGTTATACATTGCCAACAGTTTTCAAGCCACGTTTTTGTGTCTTTTCAATCAGAAAAAAAATACATAAACTAAATTTTGCTCTCTAAAACTGTTCCTTTTATATGTCTTTTATGATTTTGACCAAAATGGACCATAACGGTTTGTTTTTATACAAAAAAGGGTGATTTCAAAATAAAAATGTCATGTCCTCATCATGACACTGCACTTATTTCTTCATTTTTAATTGGTACAAAACGGTTTAAGAAGATCTTAACATAGTTATAACGGTGAACTTAATACGCTAATACTGTAATACACAGAAATTCAGTATATCTTATTACTACTAGTCTATCAATTTGTGATAAAGAAAAGTAGCAGTGTCATTTCAAAGTGATTACTTTTGAATAGGCCTAGTCTAAAAGGGGATAAATTATTATAGCAAAAATAAAAACAATTTTTGATAAATTCAGTTATATTTTATTGAAAATGAAGGATTCGTAACTAAACAACAACAAGAAACAATGCGGTCAATCACATTTTGTGATTGTTTTTGTGTTAGTCACTTCTTCATAAATTACTGTGACTAGTTTGAATTTAGATAAATCATTTCCTGGCAGTCATGCATTCTATTTTCTCGTTAGTTTAGTAAACAAGTAATTATTAATTGCATATCTAAATATTATTAATTAACAATTAATATGGCATCATGCCCAATGTTCTGGGATATGGCAATAAAGTTCCATTTCGATAAGTAATAAAATTACGCTTAATAAAGCAGTCTAATAATAACTCTACGATGCTACAGAAACTATTCTTAAATTAACTCAAAAGTTACATTGTTGGCCTTAAATCTTAAAATACCAATTTTACGAGACTACACAATTATTTGCCTTAGAAATACAGTAATCATATAAACTAGAAGCAACCTGCGCATCATTTCAATTATTTAGTTACAGTTATTCATCAATAATATTTAAGACCAGCAGTTATTAGCTACACAATTTTTTCGTTGTACGAGTAAACTGTTAAAATCTGCAAATGCGTGACATTTACAAAGTTGCACGTTTTCTTTAGAATCTTCCTCAAAATAAAAGATAATTATAGAATTATCTAGATAACTGCAGAATTATTAGAATAAATAACAAATGCATGATTTTCTTTTAAAACATCGATCTTACTCTAAAAGTTAATATCATTATTAACTTACACGTGAATACCCATCAATAGAGCAAATGATCAACTGAATATCGAATCACAATCAATATAATCGATTTGTAATAATACAAGATGACACAATATAACCAAGAAAACGCGCACACACTCTTTCTTTCTTTCTATCTTTTAGTCTATCAATCGGTAATATAATGTAACAAGCTTGTAATAAAACAATCCGAAACAAAGCTGAAAAGAAAAATATCCGATCAATCTCTTATATAAAAGAAACCTTTGAATCTAACGGATACATAATTTACACACACACATAAATAGAAATTAATCTGTATCATCTGCCGAAACATTAATACCCTCTTCTTCGTAAGTGCTGTCGTGTTTCGCCAGTATTCTTAGCAGAGAACGTAGTTTAAGCCACCACTGAAGTTTTGGTAGACGATGCCTAAAAATGACAAAATAACATGAGGCACCCATATATTACAACATTTCTCTTCTTAATGCGACCTTAAATGAAATCTTATCAAGTGACAAGATGAAGAAAAAGTGATGTAACAGTTACAGAACCGACTTAAAATTAATATACACTTAAAAAACGAGGGACAATTAAAGTGATTGATAGATTGTAGTAATTGGTAAATATTTACGAATCATCGTGAAGACTCACTTGAAGTCAGTTTCGTTTTTCAAAGCAATGATCGGAGAAAACTTGTAATGTCTCTTTACGATGCCGAGCAAAACGGCCGTATCGGCACCTGCGCTATGAACGGTACCTAAACCGTACAAAACAAGACATATACATCCTCATTTCAAAAGTTAGTCGTCGAAAACAAACAACGCTTTTACCATCTGGCTTCGTGTTACGCTGCATCGTTTCGATCAGCCATTCCACGGCTTTAGAAGCCATTTTTGTGCCAAGATTGCGATCGAACGGAGAGGGGCTACCACCCTACAACATAACAATTAATAATATTATTCCGATTTTTTGTTTTTGCATAATATTGCACAGTTTCACAGCACCTGTTGCATGTGTCCCAAAACATTTTTGCGAGCCGTGAAGAGATTTTTGCCTTCTTCGGCATACAATTGATAAATAAAATCGGTTGTGTAGTTGTCGTTTGCCAACTCGTTTCTTAGAATGAGTCCGCGATGAACACCTTCCGACATTTTACTCACAATATGTGAAACATCTTCTTGAAGATCTTTGATAGAAAACTTTTCTTCGTATATATACGCTGCATCAGCACCTCCGGCCAAACCGGCCAAAGTTGCCAAATAGCCACAGTAACCACCCATGGTTTCTATTATAAAGACTCTGCGTTTTGTCCCCTGTGCCGATTGTCGGATACGATCACAAATCTGAAACAAAACAACCCCACAACAATTACTTTGATTCCCACCTCAGTTTATAACCTAGTTTTTTGTTTCTCAAATAAATATTTATGACTGTTTGAAAATGAATTTAAAAAAAAAATCAATTTATGAACATACGATTGTCGGACTTTGATTATTGTGTTTCTGGAGCAATACTAAAGAGAATTTGGAAGTGCATTAGAAACTAGAACGGTTTATGAATCACTTAATAGTATTTTCATATAGATGTGTTTCAAAATAAGACTATTTATAGACAAAATTGAAAAAAAAAATATTTTCAGTTCAAAGTTGGATACTTTTCAAACTTGCATAAAAAAACTTTTTTTTAAAAAAAAAAATATATATCAACATAAAAGAACTCTTAAGGGATTGTGCTACCCTTCTAGTTTATAAAATATTTTCGAATTTCTTTTTATTTTGCTCGTAACAGGTAAAACCTAAGTGAGAGTTTAAAGGACTTCAAACTTCAACAAAAGAATTATTTGTTCTTTTTAAAATGTCATAATTCTCACCTAACATAAAGAAATATGAAAAATAAATATTATTCAAAATTTGACTCTAAATGAAGTTCACAACAATTGTTCAATGTTTGAAAAAAATTATTTAAGGCTGTTAAATTGGATTCAATTGTGTTCATTCAATAAAATGGAGTTATTATGAAATGTTTATGTTGGCATTTTGAAATCATTTTTAATTGACAAACATCTCGACATATAAAATTTCGTTACGCAATCTGTTTGTCAAAAACAAGATTAAAAAATGTAAAACTCCAAACCTCGGTTATTTCGTTAAGAGCTGTGTCACAACCCAAAGTAAAGTCTGTTCCGGGCACATTATTACTGATTGTACTGGGAATAACAACCATCGGGATACAAAACTCGGCATACTTTTGTCTTTTTTCTACCAACTGCAAGACAGCTGAGTAAGCCTAGACAGAAAAACAAAAGAAGGAAAAGCAAATCGACAGCAGATAAACAAATGTTTTACGATTGAACAACTGGGGGGGGGGGGGAAATTTATTAATAACTAAGACTTTAAACTGACCTCAAAACCACCTATAATGAGGAGACCTTGAATTCCAAACTCTCTCAATCGAGCTGCAACTTGATCGAAATTCTCAGGAAGTGTTCTGAGGATTAAAATTTTGTGAAAAAACTAATTATCCAATTTGTTTTATCTAGTTGGCTAATTTATTGCATAATTTGTTTTATCTAGTTGGGCAATTCATTGCCCAAACTTTTTTAAAAGTTGGCCAACTTTTTTCTTTTCAAAAGCTTATTTTCATCATTGTTTTATATGTTGTTATTATCGTTTTTCATTGTTTACGACGTTTACTTGCGATTAATACCAGGCCACAAAAAATATTTACTTCCTCAAAATCCATATTAAAAAAAATGAAACCAATAAAAAGTTTATGAAAATGTTTAACAATGTCGTAGACCACGTCAAAGTATAGATAGACCGTGGAAATGCACCATTGTAAATACAAATTATGAAGAAAAAATGTTCGATACATGAAATAAAGAAATTTCATGTGTTTTAAATCGGTAAGCTGATTAAAAATATTAGGCACACAATTAAGAATCATTTATAAATCCACACCTCTTAGTGCCCAAAAAAGCTCCACCTTGCCCAACCCAACCTGTAACATCACTCCAGGACATCTTTTGCACCTGAAAAAAAAAACCACCAAGGACCCTCCAGATCATGCTAACACCATTATTAGATAATAAAAAGCACAAAAACCAATGACTCACATCACCAGCCATCAACCCTTCGACACCATCGTGAATTCCATATACCGTGTCACCTCGATAAAGACAATTTCGAACGAAAGATCGTACGGCGGCGTTCATTCCGCACGCTGGTGCGCCTGCATGCATTACAGCCAATGTGTAGCCTCCCTTAAAAGTCGAAGGAGGAAAACCGAAGGGAAAGGAGTGATCAAATGGGCCACTGATTAGTAGTAATTGCATATTAAAAAAAGAAATCGTTTATTTTTCGAACATTTGGTGTAGAAAACGATGAAAAAACATTTTCAAGCAATGTAAAAATAACTGATTTAAAATATTGTAGTAAGTATTTTAATGATATCTTTTAAACTAAATGAGTGTTTATGAATCTTTTCCCAATGGCGGAGCACTAGATAAATTGACGAATTCCATGCAAACCACTCACCTTAAAAAGAGCCTAATGCCCATGTACTTCCACAAGTAGCCTCGAGCCAGTAATAGGGCACACTCTATTCGCCTCATATTAGAGCACAGTGGCCGTTATATCAGAAATTTAACGCACTATAACCTGCTTTTTTGTTTTATGTAACTATCTTAATGTAACTATTCTTAATGTAATTATCTGCGGACCACCTAAAACACCATCCCGGACCACAGGTTGAGAAACACAGAACTAAACATTTTATGGCAGTTTCAAGTTTTGAGGTTTTGCAAGACAATTAGGCAACTTCAAACTGTCACAAAAATGTTAATTATCATCAGTATGAATAATGAAAACTATATATATAAATCTTCATTTACTATTTTAGTATCAAATAAATCATTAAATTTTCTTTTCTCATCGTGTTTTTCTACCGTTTGTCGAAAAATAAAACAATTTTGACCTTTTAAAAAAACGTGCACTAAAACATCCAAACACAAAAATAATAATTTCAAGATTGTGATCTAATAAAACGGTGCAATTAGGAACAACTATTATGAGTTACAATTTGAATTCGTTTGTAGTTCAGTATTAAAACAACAGCATTCCGGGTTCTACTCATGCAAACTTATCTAAGGGCACGTGGTTTTGAACAACACAAACTGCTGAACTACAGGACATCTAACAAACTGAGGTAAAACAACTACGGTAACTTTCGAAAGTAAACTTACCTTTTTGTTTGCATTTTGCTATTTAACAAACAAGATAAAAGAACAAATCGATAATTAAAGGCTATGATTGAATTTTTCGCTAATTAATAACCTATTTCATCCTATAAAATGTTCTAAATGAGTATCTGAAAAATGACGTTACCATTCCTTGACCATCTGCGTTGAACACTTCTTTCGGAGGTCTCAATCGAGTCAGCATTTTGTAACCCTCCAGATTACGAGCAAAACTCCTGAAATAAAAAACAACAAAGCGTTATCTTTGTAAAAGTTTTGCGTTATTTTAAAGAGAAAGAAACAGTTTTATCTGACCTTCCACGAAGTTGTACTGCAAGCTCCCAATTCTTATCTGCCATAGCTTTCGCAACAGCTTGAGTCTAAAGAAAAAACAAAAACTACAACACACTACAATGCGTCCACATTATGGTAGACCAGGGCTCCATTTTCGGTTTACGAAAGTAGATATCCGTTAACCACGGATAGTAAAATTCCCTAACTGAGGCATTACTACATCATGGCAAGACAACGTACCTTTTCAACACAAGCCATAAGTGGAACCCGAACGGCCTGATTACCATCCAAAGTAACAACACAGGCTTCCGTTTCGGGAGTGGCTTCGAAAAGCGCCAAAACAGCTTCTGCTCCCATACGACAACCCTTTAATTAATTATCCAAACCATTACTTAATAACAAACAAATGCGACATCGTAATTGTAAAAATTACAAACCAAAACACGATCGAAAGCCGAGGGACTTCCACCTCGCTGCACGTGACCAAGAATAGTTACTCTGGCGTCCATGTTTAGTTTACCCGAAATCACCTATCAGAAGACAAGAAACATGTGGACACCAGAATAAAAGCAAAAGGTCAACAACGACATTTGAAAGTATCATATTACGTCTTTGATCTGATCAGCTGTGATCGGATGACCTTCACGATCGATTGCACCTTCTGCAACTATTATGATATTCAGCCGTTGTCCCATTGATCGTTCCTAAAGATACGCATTTGACTTTACATTTTAAGATTTTAATGTACGTTGAAAGTGAAAGAAATTCAGACCTCGGTCAATTTATCGCACATTTTATCTTTCCAGTTGATTTCCGGTGGCCATTCTGGAATAAAAACAAAATCGGCTTCGGAAGCTAAAGCGGTGACTAAAGCTAGATAGCTACATAACAGAAAAACAATAAAATATATCAGCACGACCTTTGTTTTTAATTTGAATAATTTTCATCCTCATTACCCACAATGACGACCCATTACTTCAAGAATAAAAGTCCTCTGATGACTCGAAGCCGTTGTTACGATCGCATCGACAGACTCGATGATACGATGAAGAGCCGAATCGGCACCAATCGTCATATCGGTACCACAGAAATCGTTATCGATAGATCCAACCATTCCGACAACATTTAAATGTGCGCAAGCGATATGCTGTTCCGACTTAATTCCACCTGAAATCAATAATTATGGGCGGCAACATGAAAACATTTTCATTCATATATCATAAGTTTTTTTTTTAATCTAACCATTAGCCACCAGTTCTTTCAAAAGACTCGTCCATTCTTGCCTAAATAAATTAGCACCGGTTAAACTACCATCACCTCCGATGACGACTAGATTCGTGATGCCACGATCGACCAAGTTCTTTGCCGCTTTGAGACGACCAGCTCTTTCTCGGAAGTCTTGACAACGTGCACTTCCTATCACGGTTCCACCCTGTTTAGCAAAAAACACATATAACAAAAAAAAAAAACTTTCAGCTGACGATTTTTCTAAAGCAAGTTTTTAACTTTCAAGAAAAATGACACATTAGTGATTTTATCAACATTATTTATCTTTTTCAATCTTTCTTCACTTTATTTTAAACTATGATATGATAAAATTGCTATTCTAGTTCAAGCATACGAAAATAAGATTTAAAAACGCGAAGAAAAACTATTTAAAACAATATATAGAATCTTGGTTTAACAAAAATGACACAAATAAAACAATTTTAAATATTTGAATAACTTTAAAGGGACACTAAACCTTATGAATGATGCCCGAAACGGAGGCCCAATTGGCCTCTTCGATGTAACTCCCACCGTCGACCATTCCTTGATAACCTTCTCTGATGAAGTAAACCTTGGCTCCCAAGTAGATACCCATTCGAACGACCGCCCGTACAGCGGCATTCATTCCTGAAATAAAACAATAACGCCAAACGTTAAGATCAGCACGAATAGAAAACTAGAATATTAGACAAGAAGAAGAAACCTTGCGAGTCGCCACCACTCGTGAAGACCGCAATCCCCTTGCCCTTGTGGATCCCACGAGTGATCAACTTCCCTTCGTTGCCCAAAACGCCTGCGACGCTTTCGACCCTTTCCAACGGAGCCTGAGGTTGAGTTGCCATCTTTGGAGATCGTTTCCCTACAAAGAAACCAAAGATAATCGAAATAATTATCCAAAAATTCGATGATATAACGAGGATTTAGATGTTGGTAGGCTAATGTGGCCCCTCTTATGTCATCCAATGAGCAATTCCTTGCATCATATTAAGTATGGGCCACGTTAGCTCTACCTCTGCGTTTTTCACGGTTAAAACAATCGATTTATCACTTTTACCGCTATTAGAACACAATCAAACTCACTCTGTAAAGAAAATGAAACTAAATTAACGTAAGTGCCTAATAAAAACCAGTAATCAGTGCAATTAATCTATTTAAAATGAGAAATTACTCACTTATTGCTTCTGTGAAGGCAAACGACCTGTAGACGACCTTGGGCTTGAAAGATCGTCTGGTTGCGGGTCATTTTTCAAGCTGTCACGTGTTACATATAGTGATTTCCCATTGGTTCTCCTTTTAATTGTGTCTAAAATTGAAATGGTTGCTCATGACGACACAATTGGCCGCCATTACACTTTTAGACACGCAATGTAACCGTTCATAAGCAACCGACATACGTTTCCAATCTCACCGGCTAATAAACCTGATGCTTCATTTGTGACTTCTCGCCCTATGGTATACATAAAAGGGACGTCACGTTTAATTAAACGTGAAATTACGTTCACGAATTACAAATCGATTGAAAAAGTTATTGCTAAACAGATTTCTCGCTGATTCGTTGTATTAACATGACGTCACTGCTAGTTTTTAGCCTCTTCCTGCTAATCAGAAGGTAGCAATTCAACGTTTTGTAACATTTTTGAGGGAATTGCTTAGAGGCTATATCGATAACTCAACGGATGCAACGAAACAAAGAAGTCGTTAGAATCTCGGTTAAATCTGTTGTATAACACGATGGATGCATCCATAGTATCTTTTCAATACGATGATTTGAAGTTCAGTCTTTCACTTGATGATGATAATACGGTCAAACGTCTTAAAACAGGTGAAACCATTTTTAATTAATTAATTAATTTAATCTGTTCTTTAACGTATTGTGAATACAGTGTGTGTCGCAATTGTTACCCATAGAGGGCCATTCGCGACGACAATTTGTTCATTGATTTTATTTAGTAGATGTTCGCCGGGTAAAGTGGAAAATCAGTCATTTTGAAAAATCACTAGACAACGTGTGGAACCGCCAATTTGATTTTAATTTTTCACAATGGCTATCGTTTCAGGCAATGTACTTGAGTGATTATTTTAAGCGTTAAGGTATAAACTTCCAGATAATATATTCTTTCGATCCAGAGCCGTTTGATATAGCCTCCAAGCCAACGTTACGACGCGCGACATCATCAAAATGAACTGCAAAAAGTGGTCGGCATGTAGCCGAAACTTACCACACGAGTCAGACTATAGACAACCAGTTTTTACAAATTTATTCAACTATTCTAGGACAACTTTCAAAACTGCTGGAAGTCGAAACGAGCAATCGGTTTCGGCCACACACTCACCACTTTTTGCAGTTCATTTCTGCCACTAGATATTACTGGCCTGTGGTATTTATTTAATGGCTCCTAATTTAAAGAATTTCCTACAAATTGGCTTTTTTTATATTTAGAATGACTGATTTTCCACTTTTTCCTCTTAACATTATTGCATATAAATTAATGTGTACTTTACCTTATGATGTGTATACTTTACCGTTTATGTGGATTTCAAGAAGGGACGTACATCGGAGAGTTTTGTAACGGACTTTTACAACGAGGCCTCTTCGACCAAATTGGACTGCCAAGCAACGCCGACCTATCACGAATTAAACTCGTTACAGATGACGCTATAACAATGAACTCTGGCGATGAAGGAGGAGGAAGTATTACCATACTTCACCATCCGGACAGAGAAAAAGGTAAACCAGTTGCGTGTTGATACGTGAACGGTCCTTATGAATTGTTCTTTTTTTCTGTTGACATCAGGATCGATCCTATGGACAGACGTAATGATACGCACATTAATAAAGGAACGACTCGACAGAGAAGAAGAGTTTGCATCGCCCATATCAAAAAGAAAATTATGGGCAAAGATAGCAGACGTTGTTAACGGTAAAGAATATGTCGTCAGTCCTGACGACTGCGACTCGAAATGGCGAAACCTTATGGCTACGTACCGCAAGAATAAAGAACGAGCCGCAAAACACGGCGAAGAAGCGGCGACCTGGAGGTATTATACAATGATGAACGAAGTTCTGTGCAAACGCGTCGACCTCATCAAACCTCGCTCGTCGGAAACGTTGGCCTCAAAGATAACACGATTAACGCCACAGTCGTCGAACAGCTCCAATTCGCCAACGAACGATAAACCTTCAACGTCGAACGAGACGAAAGAAAAAGAACGATTGAAACGTCAGGCGACCGAACCTCCTGCGTGGATCGTCAAATACATGGAAGCACAACAGAAAGAAGATGCAAATATGGCTAAAAGGTGGAAAGAACACACGGAAAGAGAAGACAGAAAAATTGAAGCCATGTACGCTTTAATAGATGTGTTGAAAAACAAACATGTTTAGTGTTTTATTCACACCCGCCATTTTTATTTTTATCTCATTAAATATTGTATTAGAAATCACGAATCTTGATTTTGTTTTTGTTACATTTATTATATTCCCAACAAATTTTAAAATTCATCATAAAGCAATCACAAAAATGCGTTTTTCAGTCAAGGAACCTGGTTTAGAGCCTCTACGTTAGACTACAGTACTTAGAAATTCTTTAAATTAGAACTGTAGTCTAAAAAAAAAAGGTTCTTTGGATGAAAAACACATTTTTGTGCTTCTTTTAAAAAAGCAGGATGTTTTTTTTTTACTTTTCTCATGTAAAGTCGTCACACTGTTACTTGGAAGATGTGACGTCAAACGGGTTGCCTCAAAAGCTACTAGGTTTACGTCATTTTGTCTCATAGAAAAAAGGAAGGTAATATCAAAAGTATTCAAAAACGTTTTGTGAATAACTTTTGGTATCATCCCCTTTTCTATAAGACAAATTGACGTAAACATAGCTTTTGGTCAAGCTCTCTCTCTCTCTGACGTCACAAACTTCATAGTTACAGTCCAGCGACTATAGAGTTCTTTTATGTACAATTTTCTAAAACATTTCAATAAAAATCTATTTTTTTTGTTAAATTTATAATTTCATCAATTACAAAACATAAAAATTTTCATAATTTTATTATAAAATTACGTAGAGAATAAAATTATGAAAAGCGAATGTGAAATAGTTAGGAATTTCTAAATTAAATTCGTTTTTTTTATTAAAAGGTGACTAAAAATACACTAGAAATCGTTTAACATGAAAAAATTGAATAAAATGAAATTTATACAGTAAGTCCTCAACTTGTAGCAAACTACATAGGTACGGAACGAATCGCAATATTTTGATAATAAATAAAGCCCAGCACACTAACTTTGGATTGGATCGGAAACGCCACGTCGGCGGTGCTCCATTGAACTGCTTGTTATAAAAAAAAAATCCAACTCGTTCCGTTCCGATGTAGTGTGCTATTTGCATTCACAATTACCATACTTCCCATCACAATAGCAACGACACCTATCAAAATTGGCTCCGTAAACGCAATTAAAATACATGGCACTTAAATGGTATTCTTCTTAACACGGAAAACTCCGAAACGAATTAACCGCGCAAGTCGAGAACTTAACTGTATTTGGTTCCATTAGAATATGATAAACATTCTTTTAACACGAAAAAAATGTGTCCTTTCTATTTCGTGTTAAACGGTTTCAACTGTATATGCAACAACAACAAAAAAAAAACCAAGTGCAGAGTTTAAGAACGTGCCGATTTCGGTTTTTTTTCCCCAGACTTGAAATCGAGTTGAATATATATTATTTTCACGAAATTGCGATCGGCGTCTGTTGTGTTGCTAATAATCGGTTAGCTATTGCCTCTCTTTTAAGTTTGGCATCTCTCGCTAACGACACGTCCAAATGTCTCGTCTGATTATCGGCAAAGCTCCAAGAATCGTTGAGAAAATTATCTTGCTGTTCAACCTCGGGAACGCTGTCACCTGCATCGACACACAAGTTGTGCAAAATGCATCCAGTCAAGAGAACTAAAGGAGTTCGATCCATTCGAAACATCATCAGATGTTTCAGACGTCTAAAACGACTAAACAGTTTATGAAACGCTTGTTGGATAACGATATGAGTCGAACTAAGTGCTGTGTTAAACAGTTTCTGTTTTTGAGTTAAATTACCATTGTCTGCATACGGTACCATTAGATAGGTCGTCAAAGGATACGCAATGTCGCCTAACATATGAGCCCCTTGAGGTATCATCGTTTGATGCATCTCGATCTGGTCGCACAACGGCGTATTATACCATTCTCTCGGATCGTTAACTTCTTGCGAGGACGACGATTCTATCACGTCGGCAAATACGTCGATAAATCGTTCGTTCGCATCGCAAACACATTCCAGAAACACGGTCTTCTTATCGGGATTATGTAACTTTGAACCACAGATGGACATACTGACACCGTCGATACAACCGATAACATCGGGAAAACCGATTTCGTTTTGAACAGAAAACTCTCTCATCACTCTTCCCGCATCCGCACCTTTCGGCCACGCGATAAACGTCTCGCGTAAAGTGTTCACACGGTTACAAAAATAGAGAAACGTTTTGTAAGCGTGTCCTTGGCCAATGTTGAATCTTTCGGCGATTCCTTTAAACGGTTCTTGATTGCCCATTGTCCATAACGATAAAAGGATCATCGTTTCTGGGCTTTTTTCTATCAAAGATGGACGTCCTGTCGGACATGGTACGAATGGTGGCAGCAATTCCATCAAACGCTACAAAAAAAAACCCCAAAATCAATTAGTACAACTAATTACCATCTGCATAATTCTGATAGAATCTTAACACACAAAGAAAAATCGGATACCATTCGGTTCTATCCTCAATGGATAGAACCGAATGTATATTTCGTGTTATCCGATTTTTATTTTATTTTATTCGCTTTCGTTTTTTTTTTTAAACGACCTCCAACTGTATAAGAATATTGGAAATTCTTTCGATTAGAAGCCATTTAGCCTCTAAATATATGACTAACTTATATAACAAACTCCGTGGCTTTAAACTTGGAGGTTAGCGGCTTCTAATCAAAATAATATCCGGATGATTCTTGAGAAAATTTACGCACAACTACGAAAAAATCACAAAAAAGAGGATGTTAAACTATTTTTTTATGAAGAAATACATAATTCATTAGAAACTAGAAAAGTAAACGATTATTCTAAAACTATTATGATGACGATATCTTTTAAAATAACCTTTTTTTAATGACAATTTGATATTCAATTTTTTCACCTAACAAATGTGAAAAGTTCATTTTAGAAGATATCGCCATTCTAGTTTCTAATAAACATTTTTAGAAGAAAATCAAAATCTGTTAAAGAAACTAGTAAAGTAGACGTTTACACTAAAAGTACGACGACCATGATATCTTTTTAAAATAACCGTTTTTATGACAACTTAAAACCCAAATTTTCTTCTCTCACATAAACGTCGACACAAAAAAACGTCAAATTTGATCGTTTTCAGGAAAAAAAACTGCAATAAAATGTTTTAGTATAATGTTAGCATAATCGTTTACTAATCCAGTTTCTCGTAAACTTTTTTTTTTAAATTCAAGATTTGTTAGAAGCTAGAAAAATGCAAGATTATATTATTTATCACAACAATATCTTTTAAAATAACTTTTTTATGACAGCTTGAAAACCAATTTTTTTTTTACATAAACGTTTGACGCAAAAAAAAAGCACAAAATTTGACCGTTTTCAAACTGCAATACGATGTTTAGACGATAATGTCATGTAAATAAAGTTAGCATAATCATTTACTAATCTAGTTTCTCGTAAACGTTTTAAAAGAAATTCAAGATTTGTTAAAAAACTAGAAAAGTGCAAGATTATGCTATAATTATTATAATGTCCACATCTTATAAAATAACTTCATGACAATTTGAAGGGTCAGGATAAAAAGATGAACGAATGAACGGGATGAACATTGGGGTAACTCTAAAATCCGACACAGAATGTATATAAAATTGGATGAACACTATATTTTAATTAATGAACACACATTTTAAAGGGATGAACATGGGTTTAAGGGGGATGAACATGGTTTTAGTTTAGGTTAAGGTAACCGAACCGAACCAAACCTAAACTAAAACCATGTTCATCCCTTTAAAATGTGTGTTCATTAATTAAAATATAGTGTTCATTAATTCTATATGCAGTCTGTGTCGGATTTTAGAGTTACCCTAATGTTCATCCCGTTCATTCGTTCATCTTTTTATCCTGACTGCAACTGGAAAAACAATTTTTTTCATCTAAACATTCAACGCAACAAAAAACAAGCATAAAATTTGACAGTTTTCAAACTGCAATACGAAGTTTATTTTTTAGACTAAATAACGTCATAAAAATAATAATTTTGGTATAATCGTTTACTATTCTAGTTTCTAATAAACGCGGTTTGAGGGCTTTTTATTCTTCAAGTTCCTTCTGAAATAAGTTAACGTCGATTTTGTAAATCCTTGAATCTGAATGAAGTGTGTCTTTGAGTTTTTCTTCTGCAAAAATACATTCATTAAATTGTGAAGGTGATATTTTAATTTATAAGGTTGTGATGATGACGTCGTTTTTACCTGTACGCAACTTCGTGACAGACGAAATTGTGATTTGAAATCATAATCAGTACACAGAGAAAGAGAACGTAAACCATTGATTCCCTTCATTCTAATGTCCATACTTTTGGGCACCGTGTTGTCCACTTCATAAACACCTTCTTCTTCTTCTTCATCACCGTCGTCGACGTCGTCATCATCTGCTGCTAATCGTCGTCTTTTCTTTGCTTTTTCAGTTTCTTCCTTTTCATCGTCATCTTCTTCTTGTTGTTCGGCGACAGCAGCCAACAAAAGCGGCATCATATCACTACGTTTCCGTTTTAACAATCCAATACTTTCTAGATATTGTTGACTGTCATCTAAAAAACAATTTGAAACAACGGCTGCAATCGCAATCGTTACGTCCGTGTCCATCGACGACGCCATCTTATTATTATTAACGACAGCGGCCATTTCAAATTTACAACGTAATTGTAGCCTCGAACAGAACTCTGACGTCACTTGAAATGACGATTGTATAGTCTTTGCATTATTTGTATCCTGTAGGTGGAGGCTATCTATCAACGTGACGTCACTTACTTATTCAACGGTTAGGTTTTCGTCATTGGCTGTAAACATCAGCGGTTACGGTTATGAACTCCAATGATTTTATTGACAGAACGTATCCGCAAGAACTTTACGCGATACATTTCTGTATATAGGGATATGTCTTCTAATTGTCAGGATATATTTGTCACATTGAAGATATTTTGAAATGCGCAATTACTTCTCTGAATATTTAAGCTAACTCGCTGTCTTTAAGAAACTTGATAGTTTATAAATAAATAAATGAATACTGCATAAATATTATTTTTCTTCTATAAACTGAATGAAAAACAAACGTAGGGATTATTATGTTTTTGTAACTGACATCATTGGTGTTAACAGTATTTTTTTTAATGTAAGCACAAAAGCACATACTGATTTTCATTTTCTTAATGTCAGAAAACATATCATATTTCCTATTTTTTTTATAAATTTCGTAATCAATTAAATCTGTGTGAATGAAATCAAGATAACAGTTTGTATTTATCTAGAACTATTTTATGACCGCCATTATATACAAATGTTTACTCACAGACACATTGGATATCGCGCCCTCTGACGGTTAATTTCATCATTGAGCTCGGAGAAATTGTATTCATCCGCATTAATAGCCTCCATTTTGTTTTTGCAACGCAGTCACAATGAGGTAATGTTGAATTTTAAGCATAAAAACTCCGTTTTAAATGTAAAATGAACTATATTTTAAGTGGTTATGGATTAAAAAGAACAAGAATCTTACTTAGAGAGTTTAATTATTGTATAATGTGTTGTAAAAATGATTAAAGCGTATTTTATTGTGGCTGATGTGCGCCTTTAAGCCTTGCCATGTGGCCATTTGAGATACGGAGATAATGAATAGTAGGAGGGTTTTATCCGCCACGTGTTGCCCACGTCTTTCGTTGCCATAGTAACTGAAATTAAAAGTAACATGGATTTCTCTTTTCAGTTCGCTACGTTTGCAGAAACGGCTTGCATCCGTTGTGATGAAATGTGGCAAGAAGAAAGTTTGGTTGGATCCAAATGAAACAAACGAAATCGCAAATGCCAATTCGCGTAACATTTAAATCGTTAAATACGTCGACGCGAGTCGTTTTGAATGTAATGTTATCTTTTTTTCTGTAGGTCAGAACATCAGGAAGTTGATCAAAGACGGTTTGATTATTCGTAAGCCTGTTGCGATCCATTCACGAGCTCGTGTTCGTAAGAATAAGATTGCGAGACGTAAGGGACGTCATATGGGTCCCGGTAAGAGGAAGGGTACTGCAAACGCTCGTATGCCTCGTAAGGTCGTTTGGATAAAACGAATGAGAGTCTTAAGGCGCCTTCTAAAGAAGTACAGAGAAATGAAGAAGATCGACAAACATCTGTGAGAAAGATACCAGACTGAAACCCAAATTTGCATATACACTTTCATCGAATATAAAATTGCTTGATTTCTGGATATTGGCATCAAAATCCAGCCTCTCTAGTCTGGTTTAAAAATGACATGTAGCTGCATAAAAAAGTTTGCATATAAGTGCACAAAAAGCAGAATAACAGTTCCAAACTGTTTTGAATGTATTAAGCCCCACGAGTGCCAAATGTGCCACAACAATTAGTTTTATCAAAAATAAACATTATTAAAATGCAAAAATTGTATAATAAGTTGGCAATTTGCATAAAAATATATATATTACGTAGTAATTTTGATTTTTTGTTTTAAGAAACCCTTTGTGGAATTTATTTTCTAGTAAAAACATTTCAAGGAAATAATGTGTAAAATGTTTTTACTAGAAAAATAATTCTACAAAGGGTTTCTTAAAACAAAAAATCCTAAATTGCTATATAATATATATTTTTATTTGCCTAAAATTTTCTTGCAAATTTTGCATTTTAAGGTTTTTATTTTTTATTTGCATGAAATACACAATTTCTGAAAAAAAAAAATTAGCACATTTCTCAATTTTTTAGTTGTGTAAATGTTTTGGCAGTGGTGCGTTTCTTACGGGTATGATAGGGTCCTTTGTTTAACCCTACGATCAGTGGCAAGTATCTAGCCCCCCCCCCCCCCCCCCCCCCCCCCTCAAAAAAAAGCACCTCAAAAAAGTTAAGCTGTAACAGCTTGCTTTATAAAAAAAAGCATTGGAAATAGAATATGCTATAAAATACAAAGCTTATATATAGCATTAAAGTTACAGAAAGTGAATATGCTGTCTAAAACGGCGACTTTTGTCGCTTCGATTCCTCTTTAATAAATAGTGTCTTTGACTTTCAGATATCACAATCTCTATTTGAAGTCTAAGGGTAACGTATTTAAGAACAAGCGTGTTCTGATCGAGTTCATTCACAAGAAGAAGGCTGAGAATACACGTACCAAGCTCATGAAGTACGTTTTTGATAACAAACTGAATTATTCGCTTTGTTTAACCGATGTCTTAATACATTGTTTCGTTTTCGTTCGAACAGTGACCAAGCGGAGGCTCGTCGTAGTCGTGTCCGTGAAGCTCGCAAACGCCGCGAAGAGAGGATCGAACTGAAGAGAAAGGAACTGTTACTAGCGTATCAGAAGGAAGATGAAGCAGCAGCCAGAAAAGCAGCAGCCTAATTGACCATGACTTTTTTGCTTCTGAATTATGTGATCTTTATAATAAAAAATGGCGTTCTGTATAACGAGAGTCAAACATGAATAAAAGAAATGTTTACAATGAAATTAATTCTTTTTTTTAAAAAGATTTTATTGTGCTATGCATCGAGTGTTGGATTATGCATGATAAATTTTGAAAAACGATAGTGCAAAATTAAATTATTCTAACTTCTGAAAGATGTTTTCATTTATAAAGTATTTGTATCTACACAGACATCAACAAGAGGAGACATTTCAATCTTCACTAGTCTCCAGATTTTTCTCTGGGATGTTTCCGAATGTCTCCGCTTGTTTCAAGTTTTCATTTTAAGCTGACATTTTAAAGAAAAAGTGCAACAAGCGGAGACCAGTGGGGATTATCACTCTCCTCTAGGATAAACGCTCTCCATTAGTCTCATCTTGTTAACTGTTTTGTTTGTGTATTCGCCATGGTTAAGTCTCATTTGTGTGTTCACAATGTATTCTCTTGTTACTCGCTGTTTCATGTTTATGGAAACAACTGGAGACACAATGCTACAAAAAATGTACCTACTTGTTGCATTCAGTGTTTCCGCGCTAAATAAATACTTTGTAACTGGTTAAGAAGGCAAGTCATCTTTATAAACGCAGTTCTAAAACGTTACTTAAGCTAAAGATAAACTAAAAATTCACTAGAGACTTACTAATTTAATATAGAGTTCTGTGTTGAACTTTATTTTAAGCAACGTTTTTGAACATGGGGGTTAGTTAGAAACCTATAAAAATTGCACTTTCATAAGCTAAATATTGTCTCCTTAGAAAACTCAAGTCATTGGTGCTTTTCATGCAGTGTTTTAAAAGGTTGGACGAAGAGACTTGGAGAAATTCTAATTTCAGAAGAGATGAAAAATAAAAAAATCGTAACTGAAAAATAATAATTTACTTTCTTTCAGACAATAGAGCAGGTTTTAAAGTTGATTTTAGAATTTTTGGCGATTTTATTTTCTATTGAATACGAACGAATGGAAAAGATGATCATCGCTTCCACATACAGCATGAGATTAATTTCCAATGGAAGAAATATGTTGGCATTATTTGTAACTACAAATAAAAAAAATCATTCGATGATTATTTTGAACACACTTTAAAGGTGGGTTTGGTTATAATATTATGTAAATTCACAATTTCTGTATATAATTTTAATACAAAAATATTTAAATTATTAAGCCGACAGGAAATTTTTAAAATACAAATTATATTAAAATATATGTGAGTTACCAAGTGTTACTGGGGTCAATCGAAAAAGTGTAATACGGCCTTGAAAATCTTATCTGAGTTTTTTATCTTGATTATATTTATTGAAATTGAATTAAAAATTAAATTTGGTGCTTAGATTTGAGTAGATGGGAACGGTTAAAATTGAAAATTCTGATTTTTCACATTGTATGTTTATCATCCTACTTAATTGTATGTAAAAACACATCTGTAAATTTCCATTACAAAGGATTAAATAGATGAATTTGTGTTGGACTTAATAATTTTTTTAACCTTCACCATAAACTTTCTTTTTTTAATAAATAAATTTATGAATGGCGCATAAATGACAAAAAATTACTAAAACTTATTAATAATGATTCTTTTCTTCAAGAAAATAAGAAACAAAAGAGTAGAAATTTATTTGCGTTATATACAGAAATATAGCACTTGGCATTTCAGGGTTGGATCTTGGAACACACAGACCACTTTGGTTGTCGATTTCGACAGCAAAATGAAATCGGATTGTCGCCAAAACCAGGCCCGGACTGGACTTGTAAAATGTTACCGGGAAAATTTGAGGGTGGCGCCTGCCCTCTGTACCACTGCCATTGTAGGCCTACTTTTGGCCGTTTTTTGAAAAAAGCTATGTCTATAGACTTGGATTTTAACCAATTTTTTCGAATTTTAAAAATTCTTGAACCCCCAAGCTTTTGGGGACTTTTAGTGCCAGTTGAGCGCTCCTGAGGCATTTTTAGATCTTTTAAAGCATTTAAATATTTTTCCACGTTTGGCCGTTTTTTGAAAAAAGCCAAGTATATAGACTTGGTTTTTGATCCATTTTGCATTTTGCGTATAGCAACCGCATTGCAATTAGTAATCGACCACCAAAAGTGGTCTGTCTGCCAAGGCCCTAAGAGTTGGAATACACAGACCACCTTTTGGCCACTGTTCAACTGCTGGCTGGACTGTGATTGCAATGTATTTTCTACGGAAAAACTAAAGATGGTCGGGTCTTCCCGACAACCCGATTTGTGGTCTGTGTGCCAATGGCCTTATAAATTAAACTCAAGATCTATAAACTGATTTTCGAACTCTGGTTATTCTGTAATTTCTGTATGTCAGGAGTAAACTTATAGAAATTTAAAGTGTGTTAGAAGCTAGAATGGTAGCTGAATCAATTAATACTTTTATCAGTTTTATGCATATATCTTTCAAAATAAACTTTTTATAGACAAAAATAAAAAAACATAACTAAAAAAACTTATTTTAAAAGATATCAACATGAAATTACCTTTAAGTAATTCAGTTACCTTTCTAGTTTTTAAAAACACTTCCAAGTTTTTCTTAAAGTAGCTACTAAAAACAAAATAACCGGATTAAGACAACCACCTTAAACTTAATATATATCTGTAACTTCACTTAAATTACACATTACACACAATTACATAATGCATTACTTTTATATAATGGAACCTATGGACCATTTCGCATATTATAATAAAGTCTAGCAACACAAAACATGTCAATGAGCCGCTAGTCTTTTATGTGAAGTAAAATAATAATTATTTATACAAAAAATATGAACTTTAAAGAAGAAAAAAAGTGGAGATTCACGAAATTACCCTGTGGTCACAAAAGAAGCTTAAATAATAATATATGAGAAAAAATTACTAAAATAAATATGAGAAAAGCAGTTTGAATATGTTTAACTGGTTCAAAAATGATTTTTCTTTTAAAAAAAAACCATTGATGTGTCATAAAAATAGAATAGAAAAGAAAAACTATGGTCATAACTCATAATAACTGAAGTATTAAAAATTCTTTATAAAAAAACAGGAAGTTACTAGTTAAATATTGGGGCGTGTTATTATTAGTGGACATTGGTTCCTAAATTTGAAAAGATGCTTCACAGTAGAGAGTCCGTCACGTACAAGAAAACACTCGGGACATACTACAAAAACATACTGGCACATTTTTAAAATGCAATTGGATTTTTATTTATTATTTAAAAAAAGTTACTGTGAGGAAGTTGTATGGATAATGTGATTGATATGCATTTATCACTTTACCATGGGAATGCTGAAATTTATATATTCAGGAAGACGAATATATTAATATAACAACAACAAAAAATGATTATAATTCCATGGAAGTGAGAATTAAGTTATTCAGTTTGAACAGAATAGGTTTTCTCGTATATTTTCTTTGAAGAAAGCGAAGAAACGAGCAGCTTCACAAAGAAAATTGTATATTCTGAACGAATGTGCGCCTGAAAACTTTTTGGAAAGTTGTTTCATGTTATTGGCATCAATTCTAGGACGAAGCCAGAGATTTTTTTGTTCAAAGTGCTTTTATCCTTAAGACCATATACATCAGTGTAATCACTGTAATCTGTCTACAATTTTCTTTTTGTTTGACAAATTCATATTTTACAAATGTAATATTTCTTTTTAACATTTTCTTGTTTCTATTTTATATATTTTTTTTTTAAAAAATGAACAAACTTTTCTTCAAATTAATTTTATTTCATCTTCTGTTATATTCAGTCCAAACTTCGTATTTTAACCAGGTGAGTTTTTTTTTTAAAAAAACTGTATTACGTGAATTTTAATTTAAATATGTAACACACTTTAAAACTTGTTAGTCTTGTTTTTCAATAAACAGTTTTAAATATTAATTTAAGTTAGAATTTTTTTTAAGTATCTTATTTAAGTATGACAAAGGTGTAAGCAAAATGTATAATTATCTATTTAAATCTAAATTATCAATTAATAATGAACTAATCATAGGTTATCTTTGAAGTATAATTATAGGATATACGTGTGCTGTATTTTTTATAGATTACATTTTTTTCCTCTTCATTTAAATAGAATGCCAATAACCTAATCTAAGTTAACTGTTGTTGTAATAGGTAGCTTTACTGAACTAAATAATAAACTACACATAATATGGTTGTTCATTGTTATATAATAAAAAAAGGTTTAGACAGTGATTTTTTTATTATCTATGTCATAAATGAACATTGAATTTTCTCCAGTTTAAGCATCTTTTTCCACGCCTTCATCATTATATTTTATTTACTTAAATTTAGTCATGCATATAGGAAATTTTTTAAAAAAAGCTTTTCAAAACTTCAATTATAATATCATAAATATATGACAATTTTATAAAATAAAATAATACATATAGAAATCGAGAAACAAAAAGAAAGTAGTTCACCCCCCATAAATAAGAATAAAGGACAATGTACAGTTCAGAACAAAAAAAAAGTGTATCAACTGTGTGTGAATGGACAAAAGAAATAATAAGTGTCTTGATGTATTTCAGTAATATCATGTGTCACACCCAAAACTCTTGTTAAATTTTACAGCTTTTTTAAAAAAAAAAAATGTAAGCAAATTCAGTAATATTAGCTTAATTTCTTTTTTTCTTCATTTCAGACTATTCTACAGGTACTTTTAAGTAACAGATTAAATGAATTATGGGAAAAATGTAAGTAAAATATACTTTTATAAAACATACAGTACATTACTCACAAATTCATTGAAATAACTTATCCGAAATACGGTTCCATTAAATTTATAATCCTTGGTTAACTTGGCAAGTAACTTCAAATAAATATTGTCATATGTACATCATGCAATGGTGATTTAAATTAACTGTCTAAAACTTCAGGCAAAATGGGTTCAAATGGGGGCAGTAGGGAAGAAACCTTAGGGGATTTTTTAATAGTTCAATGTTGCATAGAAAAAAGGTAATAACCAAAACAAACATATACAGAGGGCACCCGAACACCCCATAAGCTTTTTATATAAAAAAAGCTAACTGTTTCCTATGGTTAATATCTTTCTTGCACCTTGTATAATAAGCAAGATGAGATAACCAAAGGCATTTTCTTGAAATGTAAAGCAAGAAAATATCCCCCTATAATACTCATTATTTATGTGTAACAGAGGGGAGGTTTCTATTATATTTTCAAACAAACAAAATGGTTACATTCATTCGTATATATGTACCATCAAGAAGTTAAGACTCCCTGAAGTTTTGTACGGTCAAAGACAGCGTATTTACGGTGCAAAACAGATTAGGGTGTGGTGTGTGGGTCTACAGGACGCGCCTGTATTTTGCACCTATGAACAAAATTCCTCTCTATCTACTAAAATAATTAAAATTAAATATATGCAAAGCCTTAAAAAACAATCTTATTTTAAGTATTTAAAGTAAAATAAAAACATATGCATAATATTTTATTATATAACTATTTTTATGCAAATTAGATATTAAGGTAAAATTAATTATCCGGTATATAAAGGTTTAATCAAATGTGTAACCCAATGTGCTAATTTCTATTTTAATAGAATTAAGAACAGTGTGTGTGTGTGCTTTGAGAAATTAAAAGTACATGCTACCATTTTTTTTGTAAAACAATAAATTTGTTTTCAATTATAATTTTTTACTTCCAGTGACATCTTTTGAAAGTGACACGCTGACAGCAAGAATAGTAGGAGGCCAAGTGGCAAGAAGTGGAGAATTTCCGTACATGGTAAGTATAGTGATTACAAATGGATTTCAAATGCACTAATCGAAATAGTAAACAACTCAACTTTATTAACCTTGTTTAATTGTAAAGTTTAAAATTTTTGGCGTATTATGCTCTGGTTAAGTAAACTAGGCTTATGGCTTACTGCATACCAATTAATAACGTCACAACGGCTTCCAAAGGCCTTGAGTGAATGGATTTAGATCACCACTTTATTCCTTTTTTCTTAACGTTTCTGTAATACAGATTAAAAGTGTAGTTGACCAGAGCATAAAGCGAATTATACATTTATTTTATAATAATACCTCGTTAAGAAAAAAATCAATGTTTGTTATAAACTCGAAAAAATATAACTGTGAATATGCAAAAAAGTATTTTCATGAAAAGATTTCGTGAACTAATTTAATAATGAGAAAATATTAATTATTCTTATCAACTTTTAGTGAACAATAATTTTCAAAATGTCAATTTTTTTAAGGAGTACTATATCATGATTCATGAAAATACTTTTTAACATATGGATATGCAAGTAAATTCTAGTTTATAACAAAACAAAACCGTAATAAAACTAAAAATCACGAGTCCATCATTTAAATGTTTATCTGATTTGTGTCAGCAAAATTACTTATATGCCACTTTTTGTGTCTTAAGTCTAGACAAAGTAAGGCTTTGTAAAACTTAAGTAAAAAATGTATTATATTGGAAGTTATGTAAATATCTGAAGATAAGTGCACTACAGGGAGTTCTTTTCCATACAGATAGTTAGGTTGGACAATATTATGTCAATGACCACTTCTAAAAAAGATGAAATGTCACCTTGAGCTCACATTTTGTACAAAAAAAAACTACAATGAAACATTTTCTCAAACAAAAGAATTCTTACTTATTGCATAATCAATCAACACCAAAATATACTACATCATAAATTACCCCATGACATGCTCGTGAAACAGTAAAGTTTCAAGTGCCACATAAAAATTACAAGGTAAATGTGTATTAATGATCGCGTCGAACGCCACAAACACTTGGAAACGTACAGTATACACCGAATAATAATAAGTTCACGACATTAGAAGACAGAACAAATAAAATAAAACTTAAAACCAATTTCTAACACATTTTACTTAATGTCACCATAAAGATTTAAATGATTTTAATGTGTCAAATCTATTTTAGGTTGCTCTTAAATCACGAACTGGTAAATTACTTTGTGGTGGAAGTCTCATCAATTCACAGCATGTTTTAACAGCAGCTCATTGTGTTAAAGGGTAAAAACTAATTCACTTTAGTTGTAACAACAGGCACTTAAAGAAAAGAAAAAGGAAAGCTTGGAAACTAGAATAGTAGTCGGTTACACTTGAAATACTTCAATGATTGTATCTTTTAAAAATAAACGTTTATGGCAGATTGAAGATGACCTGATTTTACAACGTTTACTGAAAAATAATTGTCAAATTATTATAAATAGTTTAATGTTATTCATATCATCATTCAAATACTTTTAGCATAATTATTAATCACTTCACTATTCTAGTTTTGAACATTGAATTTTTTTCATAAAGTCGCTTTTTCAAATACGTTTATGCTCATTGCATAAATCAAACTGTCTTTGATAGTTCAAAAACAGATGACTAAAATTTCTGTCTTTTCGAAGCAAAATGAAGAGAAAGTTGAAAGTGTTTTAGAAACTAGAAGAGTAGCTCAATCACTTAAGGGTATTTTCATGTTGATTATCTTTCAAAATAAACTTTTTATCAAAAAAAAAATAAAAAATATCGTCTGTTTGAAGTTTGGGTCAAGTTTCAAACTCCCATAAAAAGCTTATTTTAAAAAATATCAATATGAAAATACCTGATTGAGCCACCTTTCAAGTTTCTATAATACAGTCATGCTTTTCGACAGGTGTTTTATACTTTAAAACCACCTTAAATTAGCTAAAAAAAATAATGTTTCTTTTTTTAATTAAAGAGTTCATCCAACATTACTCCGAGTTTTAGTAGGAACACAGCAACTATCCGACGACTACTCGGGTAACATAAAAAGTGTTTCTCAGATATGGTCCCACACAGGCTTTGATTTCAATGCCTTTGACTGGGATGTGGCCATAATAAAAATGTCAACACCAGTTACTGTATCAGCACGTATTCAACCGATCTGTATGAAAGTCACAGACTCCAGTCGTTTGGTAGGACGTCGTGCCACAGTCATCGGATGGGGGCGTCGAAAAGAAGGCACTCAGAAATATTTAACTGGACCTAAACAAGAATTTCACCGTAATATTTTTTATATTTTTAATACAGGGGATCGTTGGTCATCAGACTCTCTTAGGAAAGTCAATGTCCCAGTAGTAAATTCCAAAGTATGTCAAAGGTCCTATCGAAACTTTCGATCAATCAGTGAAAGAATGTTATGTGCCGGACTACGTAGAGGTGGAAAAGATTCTTGTCAGGTAAATTAAAATTAAAATCGTTTCTCTCGTGTTTTGAGTTATTGAAATGTAATTAACATATTTTTTTCTACAGGGAGATTCAGGTGGTCCTATGGTAATTAAAAGTGGCTATAAGATTGCACAAGTTGGAATAGTTTCATGGGGAAATGGATGTGCTAGACCTGGTTACTATGGAGTTTATACTCGAATTGCTGAAGTAATTGATTGGATTAAGGCAGTAACTACAGTTGAAGACTGCACATGATCAATGATTACGTTAATCAATAAATTTTGAACAAAAATTCGATTGCCATTCACATTTGTATAAAAAATCTCATTCTTTTAATATTAACAATTAATTCAGCAGTAGGCTATTTCATCATACCGTAAATACAAGTTGTATGCTTTGCTTTTTTTTATTACATGTCAACTTATTGTCAAAAATCTATCGTGGAGATAAAATTTATAAAGAAAATGATGTTTGTAATTTGTTTTGCTTTTTTTCCTTGCAGCTAATTTTGAATAATTCAATATAAACAATTAACTGAGCATTATTGAATATTTCGAAAACTGATACCTTGATGGTTTTTTTTAAGAATATTTAGAAAATATATAGAAAAAAGATCCATTGAAGTTAGCCACTAAAGAATGTTAATTTTTATCAAATTATTCTTACTGATGAAACAATGTGGTAAAATTTAAACAATTCAGTAAAGGGCCTTGGCGCACAGACCAATTTTGGTGGTCAATTTCGACTACAAAATGTTGTTACATGTGGCTGTGCAGTAGTTGCAATGTATTGCTATGGAAAGAAACTCCACCTTGCCACACAGGCGACAACTCGACTTCACTTTGCAGTCAAAATCGACTATTAAAACTTCTGTGTGACAAGGTTCCAAGAAAATGAAGAGAAGTTTTGAAGTGTGAAGTGTGTTTGAAGTTAAAAATGTACAAAAACGATATGAACACTTGGTATTTCATGTGGCAAAACAGCACAAAGTAGTTTAAGTAAATAATCTAAGAATAAAGTAATTTAAGCATCTTCTAAACTAAGAAGTTTGCAAACTTTATCTTTACTGGATCAATGGATAATATTTATTAACTAACTTCTATTTTTTGCGTTTGAATAAAAAACATTAGCCTCATCAGTAGAAATGAAAAAAAATGACAAATGGTTCTTTCTGCAGATGACAGCAGTTATATTTGCCACTTGTGCCGTTATAATAGCAGCCAATAATCGCCTAAAGGAGATAAAATTCTACGTTCTGCAAAAGGATATGATGCACACAACTAAACTTGTAACTGTACATTTTAAACAATTTAAGGTTACATATGAATATTGAGAAATATGAATTTTAATTGTCATCGTGCAACAAAACTGTTCATTTTCAATAATTTTCTTAAATGTTTGGTTGTAATTTTAGGCACTCGATGTATAACTTTTATATTTTCTTTGCTGCTATGGTTTTTGGTTTCGATCAACACAATGACAACATAACAGTAAAGATAATTCAACAATTTTGAATTTAGAATATTTATAAATGAATTCAATGTTATTTAAAGTATTTATCATTGATTGTTTTCTTCTTCTTCCATAAATCAGGTAAACATTGCTAACATTTCAACAGAAACTACAGAATCAACAAACTTAACGATGACAGAAAGAGTTGTTGGTGGCAAAGGAGTCAGGGGAAACGAATTTCCATTCATGGTAAGTTTAAAACAAACTTTTAATATCATTATGAAATCTGCAACAAGTACAGTAATTAAATTTGCTAACGTATATGCTCATATTTCAAACAATTATTTACATAACAAATGTAAATTTAATTTAGAAGCAACTTTACGAAGAAATTCAAAGTTTGTTATCTTTAGTTTAAGATTGTGCCCATAGTTTCCAGTTTCTGATTGCGCTCACTACCATGTAAATATTTTTCGTAAATGACAAACGTAGAATTTTTTCTTCCTCTTGCTTTTAAACTAACTTTAACTTAAAACAGCTAAAAATTACTGTTGAGTTATCTTGAAAATTATTAAAGATGACTACAGTAGCTATGTTTTCTTCACTAGACCGCAATGTTTATAAAAACATATTTTTACGATGAGTTTCGATGTGGTGCCAGTCTTCTGAATAAGAAACATGTATTAACAGCTGCACATTGTGTCAGAGGGTAAGAACACAAGTGCCGTATTTATTACATATTATTATTATGTTTATTAATTAAATGGAAATGTTTTTTTTTAAATAAATTTTAAAGGTACACTGCATCAAAACTTCTATTACGAATAGGAACGAACCAACTATCGGACAGAGCAAATTCATTCACAAGAAATGTTTTACGAATATTCAAGTCAAATAGATTCAACTCTGTAACATTCACCTGGGATGTTGCTATTTTGGAAATAATTAATCCTGTGACATATACAGCAAAAGTTCAACCCATTTGTTTGCAAATGACTGATATTAATGATATGGCAGGCGAAACTGCAACAGTCATTGGATGGGGACAAACTTATGAAAGTAAATTAGCTTAGTTTAATGATCAAAATCGAATTTCTTGTTCAGGTATTCGACAAATAAATTTGCAAACGCAGTTTTGCAAGTTATAAAAAAAAATCAAAGTTTCCTAGAAACTAGAATATTTACTTGAATATTACTTGAATAGTTCTTTGTTAGGACGATTTCTTATTTTTAAATAATGACAATCACTCATGGTTTAAAGCAACATATTTTAGCATCACCATATCTACTATTCTAGTTTCAAGAACTTTTATGATCAGCTAAATTTCGAACTCTGGTTATGTTATGTTTCAGAAGCAACACTAACAGAAAATAAATGTCTGACAGAAACTAGAACGGTAGCTGAATCACTAATAGAGTTTTCATGTGTGATATCTTTCGTTATAAAACAAAAACAAAAACTACTATCTGCTTCAAATTGGGCAATTTTCAAACTCAAATAAAAAGCATATTTTCTAATACGTCAACATGAAAATACCTTTTAGTATATTGAACTATTCTTCTAGTTTCTCAAACATTCTCAGGTTTTGCTTCAGAAAGACTGAATAACCAGAGTTCGAAGAACGTTTACACCTTAAGCCCACATTATAATGTTCACTTTTATAAACGCAAAAATAACTTTTGTGCCAACTTATGTGTCATTAAAACTTAATTATGTTTGTTCTAAAGGAGGACGTTCAAACCCCAATTTTCTTCGACAAGTTAATGTTCGTATCATAAGTCAAAACCGCTGTTATCGCAGTTACCGCAGCATAAGGCGCATTACAAACCAAATGATGTGTGCAGGGTACACAGCAGGTAGAAGGGATTCTTGCACTGTAAGGTTATAATTGAAAATAATTGTGAAATATACATCAGTTTTAATACTCAACTTTTCTTCTCCAGGGTGACTCCGGAGGACCTCTTGTTATTCGTCATGGTGACACAGTGTCTCAAATAGGAATAGTATCCTGGGGTAATGGATGTGCGAGACCGTCTCAATATGGTGTTTACACAAGAATTGACACCATACTTAATTTGATTAGAAGAATAACCCACGTCACAGTGTGTTCTACAGACGGAGTCGAAGATTATCTGCCCAAAATAAAACGAAAAAAGAAACCGAAACAAATGACACAACAATATACTGAAATACCACAAAGACAACCATATTATTTGGCTTACAATAGTTATAGACCCCCCTTGTACTACTATTTATGAGGAAAACAAATCTTGTCATCATTTTTGTTCTCCTAGAAATAAATAATGTCTATGATATCAATTAGTAATTTAACGGTCAGATTTATTCAATTAATGCTATTAATACAGATGGTATAAATATTCTATGTACCCATAATATTTAAAATCAAATCCTCCATGCAATCATTATTTCATAAGTTTAGAAAATGTCCATGCAATTTGTAATTTTTCAAGTATTTCATCAGTTTAGACATACCTCAGTTGTTGTACCAGTTTCGTCAATTTTAATGAAACTCCAATACAATTCATTATTTTTGTTGATCAAAATCAAGATTATAAATTCTATTTAAATTTCTTATGCAATATGATGATTGTAGAGTGATGATTGTTCTCCACGTTAGAATGTTAAGTACTCAGAATCATTATCAGTTATGACACCTCTCCTGTTAAAAAGTTGGTTGTAAAAATTACTGTCATGTAGTATTTTATAAAAAAAAGCAGATGCTTTAGAGACAAATGCGATACTTGGTTCAAATGAGCAAGTAAAAACATTTTAAAATTCAAAACTAAATCAAACTTTAATTGTTAAAATTAGAAGTTGTGCTAAATCACCTTGTAGTTATTTTATATATTTTTTTAGTTCCTAGTGTAAAGAAAAATTCAGACTTTACATAAATAGGAGCAATAAGTACATGTAATGTTAACTGGTTTATACTAGAATAAATGAATTAAATGACCTTTATGCATTTTGACATTCATTGGAATGTTTGCAATGATGAGATGAATATGTATAAAAACGCCACACTTAATTTTTTCAAAATATTAATAGAGTCGTTTAGTGTTTGCAGTAATGATGGAATTAACGTTTTTCATAATTATAGTTTTCCTTTTTAAGACACCGTTTTGCCTCGCTTCTATTAATACACATCTGGAACACACCGAAGTATTTGAAAATGATAATTATACTGCATCAATTTCAAATTTTGAATCCCTAACATGGCAAGACTGTCCCTATTGTGGCATTACTAAGAGGAATCGAATTGTGGGTGGAAGAGAAGCATCCATTGAAGAATTTCCATGGACAGTGGATATAAGAAAGGATGGTGTTCAACACTGTGGAGGATCAATTATTCGAAGCCAATACATTCTAACAGCAGCTCATTGTGTGGCTGGAATAGATGTAAAAACTTTTACTGTCATTGCCTCTGTTAGTGACGTTGTTGATAAAAAGGCTTTCAAGAGTAAAGTAGAATCGGGTCATTATCATCCACAATTTGATTCCAGTACTTACGATTATGACGTTGCTGTTCTAAAACTCGTCAAGACTTTACCACTCGGTAGAGGAGTGATGGCTGTGTGTTTGCCCAAATTAATTGATGACCCTGTAGGTGAGAAAGCTATGGTTAGTGGATGGGGAGCACTGACAGAAGGTAAGAAGGTTGCAAAATTGAAGATAATCATTAGTTTACTTTAAATAAATTTACATTTCTTTTTATTTTTCAGCTGCACACACTGCTCCAAATGAACTTCAAAAGTTGGGTGTTCCCATTGTGAGCAATGAAGTGTGTAAAAAAGCAAAAGGACTAGAAAATGAGAAGATTACAGATAACATGCTATGTGCTGGCTATTTGGATGGACATAAAGATGCATGCTCAGTAGGATATACACAGTATACCAATTGATGGTATTTATTGTAAAAATGGCATTCCTTTTTATATTGAAGGGAGATTCTGGTGGACCTCTGGTGTGGCATAACAAAGGAGTTTGGAAGCAAATCGGAATTGTCTCTTGGGGAATTGGTTGTGCAAGACCAAACTATTATGGCATTTATACTAAAGTAACGGTACTCATGTCTTGGATTGCAAAAAATACAGATGGCAGTTTGTGTTAGATTGATTTTAAATTTTTTTTATGGTGATACAGTGATGTTTGTAATGTTTTTTAAATATATTGAGTCACAGACAAAAATAAGACTATTAAAATAAGCAACAATAACTAACTTATTTATCTGCGTGAAAAAGTAGATGTTTTTTTAAAATCGATGGGCACATTCAAATAAAAACCACCACCATTATTATTATTACCAGATAATTATTAAACTTTGGCAGCTAGTACGTAATTTTCTCTCTGAACATTTTACTTCATGGCGTCCTAAAAAAAGATAGTAAGGGAGAAAAGATATGAAAGGGCAGGAGGGGTAAAAGGAGCAACAAGTGAACCATGCGGATTTGCCCTAGTAATACATAAAACTGCTCCAATTTCATAACATTATCAATAATTTTGTAACTAAATTGCAGAAGAATTAAATTTTCATGTCCTTGTAACTTCTGCAGAGTTTTAGTTGCATAAAATGTATTACATAATGTAAAACATTCTAAACAAAATATGCATAATCAGTAATTTATTTTCAATATAGAATTTGATCACAAATTGGTTTCTTTCTACTTCCACCTTTACAATTGTTGTTGATGAATACAAGCATATTCAGAATGAAAATTGGCCCACCTGCTGAATTTTTTTAAAAAATAAAATCTGAAATATGATACTTTTATACAGATAAATAATTTTGTTGTTTAAGGAATTTTTTATGCATATATCCGAAAACAATTAGCGACCAATATAGAATTACCATTCAATTAATAAAAAAAAACCAGGATGTTTATGTTTGAGATAAATAGTGCATAACTAACGTAAAAATGAATTTTGTTTATATAATATTTAAATTATTTTATCAACAGGTCTAGGTCTATGTGTGAAGTGACCAGATTAATTTTCATATCATTGTCACACCTCAAAAGATTTCACATGTTTATTCTATTCTATTTTTAAACGATCCACTTTCACTTGCTTTCATTTCTTTCACATATTTGTTAGCTCAAACTTTGGTGTCAACATTAGCATTTATAATAAAAATGTTCTCTCCATTTTGAAAAAAAAAGTGGGACTTATGATAATGATCAACAACAATAATTATGAAATTAATACCTAATAAATCACATTGTTGGTTTTGATTATATGTTTTCTCTATGTGCCATATATTTTTCTATTTACAAACAATTAATGAAACGTGGGAGGAGAGTGTTGTAACAAACAATGTAAACAATAGCAGCCAATAGGCTGTAATCAAAATTGAAAAATATATATATATATTAAAATGGGTTGTTTATTAATACTCGTCTATAAATATATCTAAATCAGAATGCAGAAATTCTAAATTTTACTGAATTTTCGTTCAGAAACATATCTGTTAAATCTTAAAAGTTTATCTTAAAAAGTTCAAATGTATTTCTATCACAAGTTATTTATTGGAATACTGCTTTGCAAACTTTTATTGTTTATCAATGTAAGTGTGAAACAAACTTTGTATGTTTTTATAGTTTCCACAGTAATTAATACTGTATACCCATTAATTAATAACAAGAGTAGCCACAAAATTTCAAAAAAGTTTCAAAAAATTACATCTACTATTTTCTTACATTAAATATTTAACAATTTTACTATATTTTAAAAGTTGCATTTTTTGCCGTTTTTAAGGGCAGTCAGTTAAATGCGTTCAGAAAAATATATTTACGTTAAATGTATTTATTATTATGCACTGTACACACAACCGCACTGCAATTAAGAAATGTGTTCAATGAGTTATAGCAGTCTTAAATATATTTACAATTAAATGACCATGTGCACACACAAATACAATTAATATTTAAGTCTTAAATGTGAATGTGTGTACATTGTACAAGATCCCAAGATCTCCAATAGTCATTTTGAATTGTGCTACTTGTTGTTTAGAGTTTGCCAACAACTGAAGCTCCAGACAATGTTAATTCAATTAGCACCACAGCCTCAGGTATGTCAAAATTTAGACACAACAAACACTGAAGTCAACAACTTAATGCATAACACAATTATAATCAATTTTAAGGCCACAACTACTTCGACCTCAAAGACGACGAAGTTGTTAACACATCCACCGAACAATCAGAAATTACTGGAAGGGAGATTATTCTGAAATGTGGTACTATGACTCGAAACAAATTATATCGAATGTTTTCATTAAAAATAATTATGTTGTTACAAAAAAAATAGAACAATGTGGCATAAGCAACACTCAAAGAATTATCGGTGGAGAAGAAGCTTCTGCAAATGAATTTCCATGGATGGTAAGTATTAATTAATAAATACGTACCAATAATAATAGATAAGCTTTGTTTATTTTAGGCACAGTTAAGAAGTGACAATGGTTATTTCTGTGGTGGAACGCTTATTGGAAATAATTACGTTTTGAGTGCAGCTCACTGTTTCACAATAGCAAGGTGAGAAAGCATTAATTTACCTTTGGATTTTTGTAATCTATTAAGATACTTGAAAGCTAAGACCTTACAAATATAGGAACAACCTTCGAGTAGTTTTGGGAGCTCATCGATTGTCTTCAAAACGAGGAGTCGTAGAAAGGAAAGTGATAAGTGTAACCGTCCATCCAGAATTTGATGCAGAAAAGGGAAAAGCTCATGATGTGGCAATCTTGAAACTGGACAATCCACTAACTTTTAGTCGGACAATACGACCAGTATGCTTACCATCAAATGACCAACAGTACATTGGTCGAAATGGTACTGTCGCTGGATGGGGACGAACTGCATTAGGTAACTAGTAAAATACTGCATTTCCAAGTACGTTAGAATATTGGAAAATACGTTATATCGGGAACCACTTAACACGCAATAGAAGGTACCGGAATATTTTATGCATTAAACGAATTTTGCGTTAAAAGAAAATTATGTTATGCTATTCTAAATGACCAGCACCAAAACATATTTCGTGCTATCCAATTTTTCGTTTTATCCGTTTTCACTGTAGGCTTACTGCCTTTTCTCTCATTTTCAACAGACAATCCACTAAGTGACCGTCTGGTAAAGTTAAACCTTCCAATTATCAGTGAAGAAGAATGTCGAAGAAACTGGTACAAGACAACGTTACCACCAGGAACTTTATGTGCAGGATATCAAAATGGCAAAAAAGATTCGTGTTTCGTAAGTAAACTACCAAAATAACTATATGTAAATCATAAGAAAATTATTTACCTTTTAACTTACATGATAAAATAGGGTGATTCCGGTAGTCCCCTAATGGCAGATAATGATGGAATCTGGTATCAAGTTGGAATTGTCTCGTGGGGAGCAGCCAACAGCTGTGCTCTAACGTATGGAGTATATGCACGAATTACTGCATACTTGGAATGGATTGTGTCCAATACTGCGGATGATGAATGTTTCAGTCAGTCTTAAGTCAAAACATGGCAAAGTGACTCTTTCGACGGAAACTATTCACATACAACAACAACAACAACAACTTCATTTTCAAAGAATATGGCAGTTAAAATTTGAGTTCAGCAATTAGAAATATATTTCCCCAAAAAACATCTTGAGTGGTGCGTTTGCACCAGTTTAATCCAGTAAACATACGTGATTTCAGAGCCAATAGTGACAAATCTGTGAACATGAGAAAATTGCAATATCGTAAATGGAAATCATAAAATATCAATACCAAGCAGTTTGATGTATGAGAACTCTTGAACTGGATAAAAACGGCCAATTCTGGCTTGTCCATCCTTTGGGTTTCTTCTGAAATTTTATGTAGGCAGCGCGTATTTTTTCTCTTCTTTTTACTAATTGCTCATTTTCCAATTATTGCAAAGCATTAAGATTTGAACAAATGTCTATATTTCGAAATCTAGAATTGAATAGAACTGTAATCATTAAAAGAAGTGTTTTAAGTATACAAAACAAGCAAAGGCGTAATGTATTTCATACTGTATTTACGGTATAATTTACCTTGTTATGTCAGAATTTCACGAGAAACCACAATTGATTGTGACTCTTGACAAAAAAAGACCACACCAACATTGTTGTTAGCAAACAAAATCTGGAGAAAAAAAAATATTTAAAAATCCATTATCACAAGTGAATTATTTATTAATTTATTAGGTCTTTCCACATTAGTTTTGCTTCATTGAAGTTTAAAAAAAAAAGAAATTATAAAACAATCAACCAGCATTATAATGGCACCACACTAATTCATGCATCCAATTTAATTTATTAATTTGCGTATTTTTATTATTTATGTATGATAAGCAGTATTATATTAAAATGTTTATATTGTAATTGATTTCTGTTTGTTTTCTGCATCATCTGCTCTATTATGATTTTAATTGTCATAACATTGATGAGATATTGCCCTTCTGAAAAACATTAGACTTTTAGTAAAGTTAACATTTTTACTGTTCCATTGCTAATACAAACGACCTCTCTCTCTCTCTCTATTTCTATAGTTTACAACTTGAACCAGTTAAAGACCAAAGAAAGTTGTGTTATTTTTAGTAAAGAGAAAAAGGAAAGAAAAAAAGTCAAAAACCTCAGCATCTTCTTCTTCTTCTTCTCAACTACAATTCTTCTTCATCATTTTAAGTTTTTCTTTCTACACACTTCAAACATGTTTATCATCTCCTCTTTCTTTTTCGTAACATCTTTTTATTGTAATCTTTTTCTACTAATATGCAACTTAATTATACCTCTTTAACTAACTTAACAAATTTACTGGTCGTGCAAGACTATCACAAATTATTTATCTTCTAAGTTACTTTCGTTGTTCTTTATAGTCATTGTGTGTAAGGTTTTAAACAAAACTCAAATAGTTCCACTTTTTTTTTGCAAAAAAAATGTCTATAATATTTTGTACTGGCTTCCATAAACTAAGGTAAGTTTCAGTGATGATGAGGTTTAATTACTAAACAAAGATGTTTCATATGTGTAGTGTTAAGTGATTTCATTGAGTCTAGTATCATTGTAAAAAAAAAGTACAAGACCTATTGTGTTAAAATGGACTGTGAGTTTTGCTTGGCTTCACTTTCAAAATAACTTTTCACTGACAAAATGCGTCTGTTTCTTATTATCAGTAGCATCGTGACTTTTTATAGAATGATGGGGGAAGGGGGGGGGGGGTGAACTGTCTAGTCGGTAGTTTAAAACTCGTCTTAATTATAGTTATTCGAGAGAAAAAATGATAGTCTCTTCTCTCTCAAGATTTTTAACTTTGTAAACATCCAAGTTTCTTTTGGCTACGGATTTATATGAAATAAATTGCACATGCACAAACTGTAACATTAAAAAAAAATAATCTCAAAGATGTCTTCTTGAACCACAAAATAAAATAAAATAAAAACCAGAATGATGCTAAAGAGAAAAAAATTCAAAACTAAATGGGATAGTAGAACAAACGCAATTGGGTACTTTTTTGTGTAAATGCTTGAATTTCTGCTAAGAAAACAAGTTTTAAAAAACATTCTCCCTCAAGCTTGTGAGGAAAAAAACAAGCAATAAATAATTGCTATTTGAATGTATTATTTTCGTTTTGTGGAAAAAAAACTCTCTTCGTACTGATAATTGACATTAAGTGATAACAACAATAATCAGATGGGTTCTTTCATAGAACTCAAAAGTGTTTAACTAACAAAAATCAATGTAAATAATAATTGCCAGTATCTATGTCTTTCTTTCATATATATATATATATATATATATATATATATATATATATATATATATATATATATATATATATATATATATATATATATATATATGTATATATATATATGAGCCAGGAACATATTAAAATTTTCATGTTTTTACAGAAACATCCGTTTTCTTGCAGCTGTGCCAAAAGCTAAAAATATTACAAATCCACCATGTGCATGCATGTGAATGTGTGTGTGTAAAAGTAGCCTATGTATGCGTACAGTATTTATATAGATGCGTCACGCAATGTGAAATCTTAAAAAAATATCTTGTGTTAAGCTTTTTCAACTTAAGATTAGCAAAAAAACATTCACTGCATCTTTATGCCAGAAAAAAAAAACCAACATATACTGTATTCAAAGACAAACAAAGTTTCCTTGCACGGAGAATAAAAACAGGAACATTTAATCATTTGTGTTCTCCCTCCATTTAAAAAAAAATTAGTGAAAGCATATGCTGTAATCCACAGTTAACTATGAATTATTATATGCAGCTCTTACTTAAAATAGAAATACAAGCAAACGAGCCACAACAAAACAAATCCTATGAGAAAAGCAAGAAGGAAAAACTTAGCAATAGTAAGAACAGCAACTTGAGCCCTCTAAACAAGATTCCAACTTGGAATAACATATTTTATAGAGTATTCTTTGAATTTGAAAAATTACTCCGCAAGTAACTAAGAAAGCCTTTAGCAGCGGGACAACAGTACAATTGCAGCAAATGCAAACTGCAGTGTCAAAATCCAAAGAAGTAAACACAACAACAATTGCAATGTGTTCTGTGGTGCAGCTGACATAATACATTGTCAGAAAATTAGAAGCCCAATAATACAACTTGATGCCCATGCATAAAATCTCCTGCAAGTAAACCTACCATTGTCAAACCACCCTAGGAATAAACACGCACTAATCGAACATGGTTTATCTATGAGAGGGTTCAAGTAGAAATACAATGCAAATAATGCAAGAAAATTCACAAGTAAACCTAATTTTACTTACGCAGTTGAGACAACAGTTTGCATAATCGATTGGAAACCTTTTTTAGAAAAAATATTAAGAAAAAATTCAGAATTATTTTTAGCAACAATAATGGCAGGAAAATATAATGATAAAAGTATTTTATGACGATATGTTTAAAATATACTTTTTATTTTACAGTAGAAACCGTTTAACACAAAATTTAAGGAACCAGAATGTTTTTTTCCTAAAGCATGTTTATGATATTCTAATAGACCGGCCCGTAAAAATATTTCGTATTATCCGTTTTTGTATTAAACGGTTTCGAAATCATTATCCATTATAATATATAAAAACATTAGATTTTCACCATCAAAACCTGTCATTAAAATTTTCTTTAAAAAAACCTTTTCCTCTTTTAACATTGCTTATGAAAAGATTATTTCCACTTAATATTGAATGTCAACCTTATGCCATTAACTACAGAATAACTATTTCTCATTTTATTATAGGTGCCATTCGAACACTTGAATCGAAATATGTGCCATAGCAGAACTTAACCCCACTTTAGCAACAAAAAAATGAATAACGACAATAAACAAAAAGTGGAATTCGATGACGAAGATGACAACAGGTCAATGGACACAGACAACGTTTTCTACGACGACGACAGCCACCACACACCGCAAGATTACACTGCAGAAGAAATACAAAATGAAAATAGTCGCAAACACAGTTACGACAGTCGAGAATCTGCAAGCGAAGGAAGTAACCTGAGCGAAAGTCCATGTGATTCACTATCGCATAACCTAAGACCATTAAGTATGGAAAGTCCATACTCCAGTACGTGTACTGTCGAAGACATTGGTCGTGAAAACAAACAAGAATTGATACTGTTTAGTGGTAACCCATTCCAGACAGAAAAAGAATTTATCAATTATTTAATGTCACTTCCGTCATCCAAAGCGGAAAGTACGACAACCCTTCATCAAATTCCTCTTCCCGTAGTACTTTCAAACAGTAAAGCGTTGGTGACATTAAAACCGAATCAAACGCAAACGACCAGTGGAACGCAAAGTCCCAAAGTTGGTCTCGATCATTTAGAAAATCTTTGCAAACTGATGGAACAATTGGGAGAACTTCGAGAACAAAACTGTAAATTACAAAAAAGAGTTCAATATCTGGAAGAGATGAGATGCCTCAATGAAATGAGAAAAGATCTGAAAGAGGCATTAGAAGTTGCAACAACTTATACGTCAACAATGCAAAAAATGAATGAAAATAATCCGGAAACAGCATCCCATAATGCACATTCATTAAGGGAAGAAGAAAATCTAAAGAGATTTTCAAAAAGTGACGTGAAACTTAGAAAATCAGCTTTGAAACAAGAAAAACAAAAAAGACGTGGACGCAGTCAAAGTATGGGTGACAGTATCGAACAGTCGCAACCTGGAAATATTCCTTCGGCAACAACAACAACCGGTACCTCCGGACAGTCCGGTAAAGCTAAAGTATCGAAATGGACAAAAGTTAAGGAGGCGCTCAAGTGGGAACGGGCTCAAGTGGATAACCGAGCATCCACTGGTAGTAGCAGCATAACGACAACCAGCGGAGGAGGAGGAGGAGGAAGTGGAGACACTCGAAGTTCCTTTTATGTAGATGGTAACCACCCCTCACAACGGTTAATGGCTTCGAAAGGAAACGTTAGCCTAGCAAAAACATCAAAGCCACAACATACTTTAAGCGATGTTATGCTTCATGGTAATCTTCAGAGACTTCCTGCAAATCAAAATACTGATGTCACTCATTATCCTTCTTCTTGGAGAACCAGTGATCTTAGTTATGACGGTTGTGGCAGTGGTGAAGTCAGTGCACCTTCCTTCTTTTTTCGAGACTCTTATGTTGACACATCTTCTAACGATGATGACGATGATGATGAACATTACTTGAAAGAAATGGAACGAATAGCAAGTAAAATGACAAATTAAAAAAAGTTCCATAATTAATTAATCACAGATTTGTTATGAATTTTGTAGTGGCTAAGTAAATTCGCTATAGCAGTGTTGGAAAACATTTACATAATTAGTGATTTTATTTATTTAATTAATTATTAATTATACTGTATAATTGTTTCAGAAGCTACCTAATTATACAATTGTTTCAAAAGCAACATAATTAATTATATAATTATTCCAGAAGCAACATAATTAATTATATAATTGTTTCAGAAGCAACATAATTAATTATATAATTGTTTCAGAAGCAACATAATTAATTATATAATTATTCCAGAAGCAACGTAATTAATTATATAATTGTTTCAGAATTAACAATGTTAAAAATTTCTCATTTTTAAACTGTTAAAAAGTTTACTTTTAAATATATCATCACAAATATATTTGAAAAAAATTACAAATTAACCACATTTAGAAAGAATCGATCGTTTTATTTTCATCAATGCTGCAGAAAAACAATATATATATATTTTTAAAAAATCGTAAAATAGTTTCGAGTATTAAATGAAACTAGAAGATCAAACGAAGGTTCACTGACAATGTTCCTGATGACGTCTTTAAAAATGAATTTCATAGCAGTTTCGAAAAAATCTTTTGTTTTACACTCTTAAGATGTTTTATATGAATACCTGATTTTCAAACTCTGGTCATTTTGCATTTCAGAAGCAAAAAACTAAAGAAAAACTGAAAGTGTATTAGAAACTAATATAGAACTTCAGCTAAATCATTTAAAATTATTTTCATGTTGATGATGTCTTTCAAAATAAAATTTTGATGGATAAAAATTAAAAATCATCGTCAGCTTAAATTTGATTGACTTCCAAACTGCCACAAAAAGCTTATTTTAAAAGATATCAACCTACAATTACCCTTAAAGTGGTTAAGTGACCCTTCTAGTTTCAAACTTCACTTAATCAGGCTCCTGAAAGTCACAATAATCGGAGTTCTAGATGTGTTTACACTTCAAAATCACCTTAAGAGTTGTCAAAAACATGTAATTTTCACTTTAAAAAAAAGGTCATGAAAAGTTTATTTTTAAAGATTTATTTCTGAAAATTATTACTAGGCCTTTAATTACTCTTCCAGTTTTTTTTTCTGCACCCTGTCCAAAAATGAAACGATTATAAATGTAAACGTTTATATTTCTTCTAACTTTATCACATAAAGCTGAAGGCAACAAACGACAATCACTCGGAGCAATGTTGGGTCTTGGCGAACAGTACTCCTCATTAGTATCTAGAAGAAAATCCAGCCCAACACAAAGATTTTCTAATCAAGACCTCAACGTGGATGATACTCAAGGAAAGCCAATTTTCAATCACATCCATATGGTATATCCCCGAATTCCTTATTTATTTCTTGGTGTTTTCTCTCATATATTTATAGATCGTAAAGGACAATCACTGGATAGAAATGTGGATCCGAAAACTTTATCAAAACATGCAATGACCGAAAAAGAATCCAAGAAGTTAGCCAAAGGCACATGGGGTAAAATGAAGAACATAATTCAAACGAGAAAAGACAGTCTGAAAAGGAAACATCGTAAAAGCGGTACCGACCAAGGATGTAACATTACACCCGATTTGTCCAGTGGTGATCTCTCTCTAGGTGGTGGTGACAACACCTGGGAAGATATCAACGATGCAACTGGATGTTATTCGTCGAGAATGCATTACGATGATACTGCGGAACATTACGACAATCCGTCCGCGTTAGGACAATCGAAAAGTAAACACTCCTCCTCTTCCTCGAATTATGGAATGGAAGACATTGGAATGGAAATGTTTACACACGATAAAATGATGAAAAATAAGGCAAACAAGTTAAGACCACAACAACTTACTATTCAAGCACCTCCAACAGAAGAACAACATTTTATTAGGCAAAGTGGTGTCACTACTCAATCGGGATATTCTCCAACCTCTAATCGGAAATCAAAATGGACTAAAGTGAAAAAGGTTCTTCTCAATAAACGAGAAGATGAAACAAACTCTCTTCCTGCAAGTCCAACTAATCCAAAAGATTTTTGCTATGATGATGATCTCAAGCTGTTAGAAGGTTTGAATTTTTTTCTTGTAAAAATTTTGTGAAAATGGTGAAGTTTTTTTTTTTTAACAATTTTTCAAAATTGTCAAATATGTAGTTAAAAATGATTTCCAAATTGCCATACAAAGTTTATTTTAAAGATAATTACAAAAATACTTCCAATATGCTTGCCTACTATGAGCATATTCTAGTTTCTAATAAACATAGTGTTTTTTTTATAAATTTCTTAAAAGTTTATCATTTATGTCATTGTATGAACAGCATTTCTCATCAAACTAACTGAAGGTGGCTTTATATATCTTTTTTGGACGCAAAAACGTTAAAAAACCTTTTTAGAAACAACATTACAACAAAAAATCAAATTGTTTTCAAAACTAGAATGATAGAAGATTATGCTAAAAGTTTTTTCATGATAATATTTTAAAAAATAAACATTTTATAGTAATTTTAGAATGGTTCATTTTCTGCTTCTTAAAATCTACATTACACAAAATTTTCTTTCGCCTTTTTCAAACTGACATAAATATCACGTTCTAGTCTAGTTTCTAAAACACTTTGGACTTATTCGTAATGTTTCTCCTAAAAAAAAAAGTTTACATGAAATCACCTAAAATTTCTCAAAACCGTAGGGGAGTTCAACTATGGAGTCACCTTTTAAAAAACTACTTCTCATAATGTATCATTTGTGATTTTGGTAGAATATTTTTCGGAAGAAAAAGACTGGGATACACAATCTAAACATAACTACGAAACAGCAACCGAATCGGATAAATGTCAACTATCCACAGATGCTAGACGTAATCTAGAGGAACTCCAAAGAAACGTTAGCCAAGAATTCTGTAAGAAATTACAAGAATGGGAAAGACTTCGAAGAGCACCGACAAAACAATTGCAACAACTACCAACATCCGATTTGGACAGAAAAGGATCAACAAATAAACCGTCCAAAAGTAAAGCTGACAAGTCAAAAGATAAACAACCACATGATAGAGATCACAAAGATTGCAAACACCGAGAAAAAGAATTACAATGGTTGGAAAAACAACTTCAAAAGATCGAAAGAGAAAAACAACGACTTGCAAAAGAACGTCAAAAGTATTTAGAACGAGAAGCGAGACTAGAAAAAATGAAACAAACAATGATGAAACCATCCATAAAAAACGAAATACTTGTCAGAACATCAGCAGGTGAATTTCGTTTCGAAGGCATTTCGCAAACCTTCACTCGTAAACTATACGAATGGGAAGCGATGAAAGGTATCGGACCTGAAGTTTCGACAATCGCTCTTCTTGACTCTCAGCAATATCAGCCACAAAGATCTCACTCTGTAAAAAACGCATCCAAAACAACAGATGACAAACCAAACTTACTCTTAGCACCTCCCGTTCTGAAATACGGTCGTTTGGATCGTAGTCGATCACGGTCCGACGGGAGCATTGCAGACATTGTAAACGTCCAGACATCCACCACATCTCTAGTTCACAACGACATGTTGGCAGACGATGTCTTCATTGACGACATGGGTCATTCTCGTGCTAACTCTGAGCCCGATATCGTGTTTGTATCGAGTGAACCTCCTTGCGCAGTCGAAGTCGAAGAGATGCACTACGAAGAATCGATTCCGTGTTTGGAAATTCCGGCAGTTCGTATCGAAGAGCCAATCTACAGTTACACACCTTCCGAAGTGACACATCTCATCGACAGCAGTGGAAGTAGTGATGCCGAAAAAGAATGTAAACGTCAAATCGATGTGACAACAAAAGCTGCGGCTGCTGCTGCTGCTGTTATAGTTGCTGCTGCTGAAGAAAAAGAAGATGCAGATCAACTTAAGAGGTAATTGAAGTTTTTTTTTTTTTAAAAAAAATGTAATTTAGACAAAAATCTAGATTGAAATGTTTAGTTTTTTTACAAGCAACTTTTACAAAAAATTCAAAGTCGAGAATATTCCTGAAAATAATGACATATTCATGTTGATATCCTTGAAAATAAACTTTAAATGGCAGTTTTAAAAAGCCTTTTTTCACATTAAGTTGGCCAAATTAGCCATAAGAATGTAGTTAAGTGTTTATTTTTGAAAGTCATCGTAGATGGACAAGTTTACCGTTTTACAAGTGATTCAAAGTTCTGAAATTTCAATAGTAGGCCTATTCCTGAAGCTAAACGCCGTTTTCATGGCAATATCTTTAAAAAATAAAACTTTAGGGGGCGGTTTTAAAATGCAATTATTCGTTTTCACATTAAGTCGGCCAAATTAGCGATTAGAATGTAGTAAAAGTTTCAATTTCAAAGACATAGTCGTAGATTGAAATGTTTAGCTTTTTACAAGCGACTTTTATATAAGGAATATAAGTTTGTTTGAAACTTCAAAAATATCCTTGAAAATAATGACATATCTATGGCGATATCTTTAAAAATTAAACACTAATTGGTAGTTTTAAGTTTTCCTTTTCACTTTTCACTTTTAAGTTGGTCAAATTAGCCATAAAAATGCAGTAAGTATTTTATTTTCAAAGACATTGTAATGAAAATGTCAATAATAAATAAAGTTGCTTCTAAAAACACAATATTTGAACTAATGTCTAAAGAAAATTGACTATTTTGTTCAAGCTTAAACAAATCTATTAGGAACACTGAAACCAATTTAATTCAAACTGAAACGACTATGAAAAATGACATATGTAAACAACTCGAGAGTGAACTGGAAGACATCGATGACAGAATGAAAATTATGTTTCAACAACATGCCGAAGAAATCCGTAAATATATTTATTTATCAATAACTTATATGCATTTTAAATATTTTAAATATTCTTTTTTCCGATTTATGAAGAGGATGATGATGAAAAACAACTGGAATTGATAGAAGATCTGAGAGCCAGAATTCAAGAGATAGAAAAAGCTAGCGAGGTTCTCGAAAAAGAAAGAGTAGATCTTCAGGTAAAGTAAAAAAAATAATAGGTGATATTTGTTTCGTTCTAAATTTTAAGCATCAATTTTTGTAAGTAAAATATGTTTGTTTTAATTAATATAAAAAGAACGCTTTTGTGGAACAAGAAGAAGCATCATCTGCAATCTCATTACAAGAAACGACACCAGAAACATTGGAAACCTCTACTCAATTAAGCAAGTTTAAGAGAAAAATGCGGAGTTTTTCTTTTTGTCTTGAAACTAATCGTTTTGAAATTATTGAAAAGAAATTCCAGAGAAACAGAAAACTAACGTCAGAAAAAAGGAAGGTGTCGTCAAAATTCAAGCAATTTCAACTGAACTTTTGCAACAGGTAAATTCAAAGTGAAAAATTCAAAGTTTTTTATTTGAAAACACTCACAAAATCTGGTATTAATAATGACCGTATAATTTAGATAAAAATGTCTCAACATCATCGGATAAAATGTCAAAATTAGAATTCTCATTAAACGTTTTTTTAATACTTCTAATTGTATGTTTTGTGAGATACGGCCACGAAAACATAAATTCGTTATTATTTTGAAAACTTCAATTGTTATTTTAAAATTCGTTTTTTTAATTTCTATGTCATTTTTAATTAGTGAAATTCGTATAAATATTCAATTATTTTGTTAATATTTTTTCCTTTAGATATTCTAAGGTAATTTCCAATAAATAATTTTAAAAGAAATCAATAAACTACAAGTTTAAGGTCGATTATTGTTATTTAAAGGTATGGGTTACTGATTGCTTTAATCAGTTTAAGCATTTGTGTGTTTTTTTAAAGGTACAGGTATTTGTCTATAACATGGGTGGCCGGCCAACCAATGTACAAAGGGCCACTGGTGGCCGGCCGACGTTTACTAACGAATTCCTTGAAATACTGCATGTGTGCTTTATGTTCAAATTTTGAGCCACAGTTCTTTGAATTGGTGAAAAAGAATGTCAGGTGTCTCATTAAATTGAAATGTTTTAAAATATATGTGTACGAGAGTTCATTTCTAATTTTTAACTAACTTATGGCCCAAAAAAATAAGGTTGGCCACCCGAAATTTATAGTAAAGATTACTGACTATTATTTTGTTAAATAGAATATTTATTTTCAAATTTCTAAGGCCAAAACACTGGAAGAAGCTCTAGTTGAAAGAAATGCAACAATAAAACAACTACAGTGGGAACTGGTACAGCGAGATTTGTCTACAAAAATACTAGAAGAAGAACTACATCATGGAAAAGAAATTGACAATTCCTCCAAGAAAAAGGGTAATCACAATCGATCTTGGTCTTCGGTGGATGGAGCTTACGCCTCTCCTGGAACCAACCGAGAAAAGGTAAGACATTCGTGTTTACAAAGTGCTTTAAAAATTATGTTTGAATTTTTAAAGGACAATTCTCCAAAAGTTCTGACACCGAAACCATCACCGTTACTTGGACGCTTAAACAATTCAGAATGTGCAGCTGCTCTTCCTACAGAAATTACTAATAAAGTACGAGAACTAAAGACAGAACTGATGCGTCTGTGGAGTTCGGGAGGTATTTCTTCGCCGTTGGAATTATTTTTCTGCACCAATGATGCCATTTACACTTAAGATGGTTTATGGGCAGCTGATTCTCGAACTCTTGATTATTCTGTCTTTCAGAAGCAATATTAAAAAAATTAGGAAGTGTTTTAGAAACTAGAACTTCTAGAAGGATAGCTCAATCACTTAATTTCATGTTGATATCTTTTTGAATAAATTTTTTGTGGACAAAAATGAAAAAAATATCGCTTGGGTCATATTCAAGCTGACATAAAAAGCGTATTTTAAAAGAAATCAAACATGAAAATAGTTTTTTTTTAAAAACACATTCAAGTTTCTCTTCAAACTTGCATCTTCTGAAAGACAGAAAGAATAATCAAGAGTTGAGAGTCGTTTACACTTTAACAAACGATTTTTTTTTCTTACAGAATCAACTACTTCAGATCAAGGTATCGAAGAACAACTCCCCTGTTATATGAAAGAAGTAAGATTCATTATATCACGTTAACAGAATCTACAGAAACTAAACTAAAATAATATCTCATTTACAAATACTTGCAGGCTTCTCAGGGTAAACACAAAGAAATGAACGAGAAAGATCCGACACAAAAAGCACCACAAACGAATGAGAAACAAACTTATGAAACAACAGGAAAAGAAGTCGAGATTCCAAAGTTTGTCGACTCCAAGCTGAATACGAAAACAACAAAGTGTGGTGTTCCTGTTGGTGGTGGCGAAGAGACTATAGTAAGTGCAAGACGAGTTTCGGACACTTCTGTACCTCAAGATCTACAGATAACACCAGAATTCGGAAGACAACACAGAAGAAATATCAGTCGAATACCAAAAAGTCCAGATGTGAAGAAGTCTAGAACTCCAACAGCATCAGAGTTACCACCGACATCATTGTGTAATAAAGATACTAAAGAGTTACACCATGAAGTATCCACTACAATTACACCAAAATTAAGTAAACTCTGCCGTTATGCACAATCTCCCATTATGTATCCACGCAATGAAATGGTCAGACAGCAGAAAGTAGATGACTTCAAAGACAACGATCAAAGTCAATCTTCATCTATTACGGTCGATGCAGCCTCCGTAAACTATACAGTTAGTTTGAAAAAGAAACCTACGAATGAAAAGAAAGCAGTGGAAGAGAACGATCAATATGAACAACAAGTGAAAACATCTTCTAAAAGTAGTATCATGACTGGACCAACCACATCCTCGATCCCTAAGCCCTGCAGCAATATGGACAAAAAGAATTCAACAGTGACCGAAGAAGAATTTCAAAAGAAGAAAGACAACCCAACTGTTACGAGTGAATCTGTCACGAAACATAAAGAAAAAAACCTTGGAACACATTCACTTTTAAGACAGAATGCCGAAGATTTGATAAGTTCCAGTGATACAGACACTGAAGGGTCTGGCGTTACTTTTACCATAAACATTGCCAACAAAGAACGTAATAAAAAGTCAAGCGAAGAAGCCGAAAAGAAGCTAAAACCTGTCAAATCAGATACAAATGGCAGCAGCATGTTGAAGAAAATTTCTTCAAATACTTTACGCACACCTCCAATGTCGAGAGCAAGTGCAATTTCATCTCCACCTCAAAGTCCTATCGCACCCTGGAGAAAATCAAATGCTAATAACGACAAAACATTCACTTCTGGTCAAAGTAAAATACAATTAACTCCAACTATGAAGTCAAAATTATTGGATGGACATTCCAGTCATCAGATTCCGATGAAACCTGACGAAGAAATACAAAAGGAGGGCGATAGGAACAATCTGTTTTTGGCAATTGTAGCCGAAACAGCACCAGAAACTCCAGTTGTCAAGTCTCGCAGTACTCGTAAACTTAAACTTCCAACAACAGTGAAAACAACAGATTCCGGAACAAACAGCAGTTGCGGATCTCCTCTCCTCGAACCATCACCATTGATTCATCGAAAAGGACTCGTTCGATCATCAAAAGAAACAGCTCCAAATGTGAAAATGATGGTTGAAAAATTCAACAAGAAAATAATTCAAGAGCAGAGTTCTCCTACAATGATACGAAGTCCTCACTTGGGTTTGCAAAGAAAAGGATTCTCCTATAGTGGAGTTCAGAAGTCCACTAGCTTTTCCGCGGCGCAAGAAACACCAGTAAGCGACAGTGTCGTAAAATCAGCAAGTGCAGGCATCATCGAAGAATCTACCTCGCGCTTCTTTGGTCAACGGTATTCGCAATCGCCAGAATTGTCCAAAAAACAAACAATGCCTTCAATGTCCTGGGCAAGTCAACCTGTTGGTATTGCAAGTAGAATTCCGAGGTCATTGAAGTCCATACTCGAACAGGACAGTATTGACACTATTAAAGAGACGACAGAAACTGAAAGTTCTTCTGTAAAATATGTCAACGAGAATGGAGGTGCAAGTACTTCCGCAAGACGAATTCAAAGTCCAATAACCGACACAAAAAGCTTACATGCCAGAAAAGTTCGAGATGATTTTATGTCAAAGGCATCAATATCTTCGTCGTCTTCTTCAACATCACCTGTTACAGAAAGGCACCCTTTTTCAACAACCGTATCATACACAACACCTCCAAGTACAAGTAAATTTGGTCTTTCGACACATTCGAAACATACAAATATACCAGTACCAAAAAGTCCAAGTGAAGGACAAGTTGGACACTACAAAAAAGTTACATCTGAGACACCCGTTGCAACTACTTCAGAGTATCAAAAACCCAAAAGTATTCTGAAACTATTACATAGAGAACCAAGAAGATCTTTAGAAACTAAGGAACCAATAACTGACAGTACAACAAAAATAATGAAATCTGCCAGTGCTGGAATAGTGGAAGACTCCATTACGAAACCCTCGAGTAGATCTTCGGAAGACCTCGCAATAAGAGATTCCAAGACACCGGAATCTCAGCAACAACCACATAAAAGTGGACTCTTTCATTTCAAGTTTCGCAAAGCTAAAATAAAACAGAAGAAAGAAACTCTGAATACAGTCCAAGCACTTTGTCGACAAAGTCTGGTAGTCGACATTGAAGAAAGTGAAGATGGAAAATCAGGATTTAATTCTGATGGAAGACAAGATGAACTTCCCGAATGTGGTGGCGGTGGCACTCAATCGACAGTGAGTGCCAGAAGTTGTCCATCATCACCAGAGTTACAGCCAAGACAAATCAGTAAAGGTGGATGGCTCACAAAACCGAAAATTCTTTTCAGATCAAAATGAAATGTAATTCACACTACCCTTTTTATATACAAAACGTGTTTGACATACAGCCCTAATTATTTATAATAATTTTGTAAGAAATTGTCAAAAATAAAGGTGTTAACACATTTATAAAGTGTCTATGCTTACTGATTTTATTGTGTGAATTTTATTTTACACATTATAAAATAATAAGTAATCAACTTTTTTTTGATCTGCAGATACAATGAAGAGGATAATAATTCCTCAAAATGAGTGTTCCAAATCTCCAAAATTAGAACCCAATGGCCACTCATGATTAACGCAAAAAACGTATTATGCAAATAAAAATTCATAAATGTGCCAAAATAACCCCCAAAAATGCAAAATACACAAGAAAGTGGTTTATTTTATGCAAATATTAAAAATTTATATTATATGACAAAAGCACAATTAATTAAATGCCTCGAGCTTATTATTAGCTGCAATCATCAGAAGCAATAACAGAAAATGTAAAATGAAAATGATTTGTAATTTTTTTTTTCAGTTTTTACAGAAATAAGTGAAATTGTGCGACTTTATGCAAATTTTCAAAGATATGTGTATATTTGTGCACTTTATGCATTTTTATTTTGGGTTTAACTTTTGATCACTGCAAATATGGCATTTACCTGTAAATGCTATCACAGTGCATCGAAAAGAGACTGAAAACAGTCATTAAAAAATCATGATTTTTACTTTTCAAACTGAGACCATCATGCGAGCTTATGGCTAGAAATTTGATATTTTTTAGTTTTCTTTGCAAAGTTTGCACACTGCAGTGCAAATTCTAGTTCTGTTTTTTTATCGCAATACTGTGTTCACATTTTCTCACACATTACACACATACAATCAGACTTTTGGTAGTTTCTTTGGGTTCTAATATATGAACACTTTCTAAATCAGTAAGTAGATCACAGATGGTTCAAAACTCAAACATTAAATACTAAGAAATTCTAAATCCATTCCAGAAAACTGACATTCATTTTTGTATTATTTATTGTTGTGTAACAAACAAGCTTCTAACATTTCCAAGTAAATCATGAGCCTGATAGAATTCTACTTGGGCAAACCCATGCTCTAAGCAATTCTGAACCGTCGTTCATGACCCACAAGTGTGGGTGACAAAAAAAAAATCTGTAACACCAACACCAACAATAAAAACTGCAACATTTTTTATGTATACGTGCTACTCCACCTTATTATAAGGCATAATATACAACCTATACATTATTGGTTAAAACAGCCAAGGTCCTTCTATACTTCACAAATAGGATATTATTTTACACGCACAAAAAAAAAGGTCGACTGCTTTAATGACGTGCATATTTATTGCTTAACACCCTTCATTAATCAAGTTTTAACCGTTATTGTTTTGTGTACGTGGACATTAATTGGTAAACAGAATAGAAATATATAACATCCAGGTAAATAAGCTGTAACGTTGTCCTGTTCATAAAATACATGTACTTTATTAATAATTATAATTAACTTACATTATTTACTTCCAAAAATGAAAAAGACAGAATTTGAAAACTAAAAACCCCCCTACATTTTCATTATTTTAAATTTTCTAAAGGTGAGTCAATGACAGCAAATTTAAAATCTTAAAAAATTCTTTATAAGGTAATCAAATCTTACCTAAGGCCATTTATCCACTTAAAAAATTACTAAAATGTGTAAATTTCAACTGGAGAAAAATGTCAAATTTACTATGGTGAAATATAATTGTGTAATATAATTACAATATTATGAGAAAATCAATTCAATACAACATCACAAACGTGGCCCACCTATTTAAAATAATGGTTTTTGTTAGGTGAATTGAAGTGAGAAAACCTCCATCACCCTATAACTTTAACTAAACCAAAAATTGTCATTTCTCATCAATATTTACACTGAAATGGTGTTATTTTGAGGTAAAACTAGTTAAATCTAACCTACATCTAATTAAAATGCATTAATTACATTATCTGAAATGATGAATAACTGAATAAAATGTTAAAACAGAAACTGAACAAAAAACCAAAAAGAAATCAAACAATCGTGACCAGAATCACAAGTTGGAAACAAATTGTGACACCCTGTAGAAACAGAAGGTGAAACACTTAAGTCAAAATTCAGTCTTGACAGTATGGCGCCCCTTGGTGCACAGATGTTCAGACTTGGGTGGCCCAAATTCTAGAGAATTCGTGGAACCAAGTCCGACCGTGAGAAAATTGGGAATAAGTCCTAAAAATATTTCTTCTTATGATTTAGTATCCCCGGCCCAGGGCAATGATTGGCCCAGTAGGTCAATCATTAAGCCCTGAGGTGACAGTTGCCCCTCCCAGGAGACCGGACAAGTGAGCCTGAGACTTGAGTGTGAGGACAGTCAGAGTTTAGACATTGAGTAAGTCAGTCTTGAGAGTTAAAAGAGTAAACTTGAACCAGAGTACAGAGTTCAAGAAGGAATAAGTTCTGACTTAGAGTGAAATAATAATGTAAAGAGTGTTATGAATAATGTAATAACGAAGAGCTAGTAAAAAGACATTTTATAATACATAAGCCTGTGTAAGTGTTGTGTATTTGAACTATATTGGGTTTCTGTACTCCTAAAATACAGGAGTATCCAACAGAAGGCACTCAGACACAGCCTGAGTCCCTCTGCCTGGAGCCTCCAGCAATCCAACGAAAAGGACTAGAGTTACTTCGGCATCGTCACGCCCTATATCCAAAGATCCCTAGGAAAGACGGTCTTTTTGTGGGCCGTACCAGGCAAGGCAAGTAAATGTCGCGCCCGGTGAACCCAACCCCCAGAGGTACACAAGAGACTGGCCCGCAGCAGTCGACAAAAGAGTCGACCCCGGCACCACCGATTCATCAAAGGGAACAACGTCAACAACAAAGTTCAAGAACCGGCGGCGTCAAAGGAGGGCCAGCCACGTCACAAAATTGAAAATTGAAAATTGAAATTTATGTGATTATTATATTTATTTGTGCATTTTCTATTTTCGGCAATTGGAAACCTGCCCTAATATTGAAAAACTCAGCATATTGGAAACAAATTTTAAAAGAAGTTCAATGTTTATTTGAAAGTCAACAATTTACGAAATTAAATAAAGTTATTTCTTTGTAAAATTGAAAAAGTAGAAATAACTTTTGTATGCCAAAAGTGAAAAACCAGTATCGTTATTTTAGAAGTCTCATAAAAAAAAGTTTATTTTCAAAATATCTTTATGAAAGTATATTATTTCATTACTTCATTTTTCTAGTTTCCAATAGATTTGCAGATATTTTTCTTTTTTTTAAAAAAAAAGTTTCTACTAAAAACGTTGGAAGAATATATCAATTTCAATCCTCAGGTTTCAGGTATTATCTACAATCTACTAGGAATGAACTCTGGAAAAAATGTTGGCCCTATATCGTAAAAAGAATGAAAATCGCTTTCTTAAATATAAGAATCCGTTCAAAAAAAAAGATACGGCCAAGAAACACTTAATAATAACGGCCAAATTTGGTATTGAGTTTACACAACCGTTAATACAAACAAAACGAGAGAGTTAATTACAATCTTTATCCTCAATTTAGAAACAAAGATTTTTTTCTTTATATTGTTCATCTGATTTGTGACTATCATTACAAGATTATTATCTTTTTTTTTAAATTAAGAATCAAGACCAAAAAAAAAAATTCTTCACTTTTAATGTAAAATGAAAATTGCATGACGAAAAATGTTCCCTTTCAAAATTTTCAAATTTTATTTATTAATTTCACAGTTAATTTTATCCATAACCTACTATCCTAATATAAAAGAAAGTTTCTATATAATGTGGTTTTTTGTTTCTTTATTGTTGTAAAAAGTAAAACATTGTGTTAAGTAAAAATCACCAATAATATATAATTACTTCAGAATAATGGTAATAAAAATTGAAGTGAAATATTCTTTTTATACAGTATTTATTATAAGAAGTGACCACTGGAGCCTCTCTCTCTCCCTCGGATTAACTGTACTTTCTGGCCTTCGAAACACACACATTCAAGGGTGATTAAATATAGACCCATAATACAGTATAATGTTTGATTATTTGATGCACGAGACAGTGAAAATAATATGATATCCACCTTTAGGGCAACTTTAAACTTTAAAACTTGTTGAGAATTTTAAAATAAAACAGCAGAATAAAAACTAAAACAAACTAATGTATAATTAAGATAAGGGTTAGATAAAAGGTAATAAACGTCCAAATTGTAACTAAAATATTGAAAATACGCAGTACAAATTGAGCCTGTTTTGCAGCATGTTCAATAAGAGAAACATTTTTGTAGTTAAAATTGAAATTCCGCGTGACAGTGAATTACTTTTTTTTTTAGCATTCAGCTGCTTACATTGCTATACGTATACTTAAGCAAAGTCAAATGCTAACTTTTATTAAAATCTAAACAACTTCAAACGCATATACAGAGTGTGTCCTCAAAAAATGTATACAGTTATACACACTTTGGTTTTGGTTTGTTAATAACTGCCATGTGTATCTTTTTTTCAAATTCAATTTAATAATTTTATAATTAAAATTAAATGTTACAATAAAGATTAGATATAACAACACTGCATGTTTTACGTTTAAATAAGGCATTATCTCAAGTTTACAAAATATCCTCCATTCTCATCATGACATTTTCAAGAAACGGTTCTGCAAACGTCAATTAAGATATCTTTTGTAATTTGTGCGACAATTCTTTTTGATTTCTTGCTATTATTATATAAACGAGAAGAAATAGAAAAGAATTGTCGCACAAATATCAGAGATATGTTAATTGATGTTTGCAGATCAGTTTCTCAGCTATGACAGTAATGCCTTGCTGAAAATAGACGAAATTTGAAAAATTGAGATACTACATCCTTTACTTTTAATTACAAAACTTTTAAAATTAAATTTAAGAAAACAAACATGGAAGTTATTAACAAAAAAGTGTGTATACTATTTTTGGTACATTCTCTGTATTATACAGTATATATAATGTACATATTTTAAATATTAAATATATACAAAGATTTTTTTTAAAATTATAATTGAATTAATAACTTTATTATTAAAAAATATTTAAATATTAACAATATAATTTTTAGTAAATTGTGAAAACGCAATAGTTAAGCTTATTATTTGAATAATAATTTTGAACAAAATATTTTATTCAAATTTCTAATAAAAATAAAAACAGCTATTTTTCTACAAAATATTATACAAGCTGGTTTTAAAATTCTTCCTTTAAAGATAAAAATTAAGAAAAACTTTAGAAGTGTTTTAGAAACTAGAATTGTAGCTCAATTAATTAAAAATAATTTCATGTTGATAACTTTTAAAATAAGCTTTTTATTGACAGTTTCTATAAAAGGTTTATTTTGAAATATATCAACATGAAAATACTATTAAATTTTTAAATGACGCAGCACTGCCGTCTTTTTCGAACATTCTGTACATATTATTATGTGCAAAAACCAATATATTGCAGTTACTAATATATAATTTTTAAAAAAAATGGTACCCCCAACATGAGCATAAATAAAAGCTCATATTTCTATCATCAACTAGGTTTTTATGTATTTATGCTACGAGTATTTGTTTCTTTACCAAAAAATCAGAACTAGTTTCACCGGTTTTCAAAGCATATAAATTGTTTATTTAAAGATTAACGTCAGATTTTAATACCAAAAAAAAAATTAACATGCTCAATTAATCAACAGTTTAAACTGTTAATAATTTTATTCAAATTCCAATCTCAGTCTACGACCTGCCTTAATCAACATTCGTTTTATTTTCTCAAAAAAAAAACAACTCTCCATCACTGAATCCTTATAAGGCAAAATCAAGAGCTCGAACCCTCGAGTGACGTCACAAAATTAATTCCAAAAGGGTTGCAAACCTCTTTTTTTCATATGGTCTAGACTCTAAGAGTAGTAGAGCACATCGAACACAAAAAGGGACTGATATAAAGAGCCCTATTTATCATCCAGGGTTCTTTTCATGCAATTTTGTTTACAAAAAGCGTTTTTAAACAAGTTAATTTAAAAATTATATTTGTGTTCATAACTGAGATGCTATTATATTGAATTTATTTCTCGTAATTCAAAGCACTTGTAATATTATTTGCAAAATTAATAAACTTAATTAGGCCACACTTCTTCTCGTTAATTTTTTTAATATATTTAAACTATTAAGTTTAAAAAAAACACTCCAGAAAGAAAAGTTTAAAATGTAATTTGTAAAATTCTATTTTTCTAACAATTGCAAGTACACAAGGGTAGTAGTAGATAAAGAGACTACAAATGTCCAATTTGTACAACAAAAATTGTACCAAATTGCAAAAAGTGAGTGCTAGCATTGAATGTGTATTAACTCTTACATCATCAAAAATACATATTTGCCTAAATCATGTTGGTATTTTTAATAATTTAAATGTAAAACGAGGTAGGTCAATTGTGTTGTGAGTAAATAAGAGAATATAACAACAACCTTGTTCTAATAAATAAACACCAAGATTAGTATCAACATTTCCGTTCAAATATGATTCACCTTAAGAAGGAATTAGACAGGTGTGTGATGTCTCTCTATCCCTCTCTCTCTCTCTTTATTTAAACAATTAAAAAGCTCTTTTCGTGTCCCAAATCAAAATCCTCAATTCAACCTGATTTGCTACCTCCTTAATCTAATATTAAGATTCTTAGAATCTTCAAAAAATGACACTCATATGTGAGTGATTGTAAGTAAATATTACATAAGAATAGAACATTGTCATATTGACTTTATTATAGAAAACTCCTTATCAACAAGGAATCTACATAAATTATTAATTTAAACTTCATAAATCTTATTCAATTTATAGCTATATAAACAAAATGGCCAAACCTGAATCTACATTGGCCATGGTGATTGTAATTTTCAAGCAATATAATAATTTCTTTAAAAAATAAGTTAGTATTGAAAAGATGAAATTTAAGATAAAAAATGTATCATATTTCCTAATATAGTTAAGTAGGTTTGCACAAGTTTTCTATCATCTAATCATTACCTATAATTCATTATAACCTACTGAAAAATATCCAGGTGGATAAAAGAAGAAAAAAATATGCTACATTAATAAGTTATAACTAAATAATAACCATGTAAATGACTTGAGTAAGAATTTTGTTATTGTATATTATCAAGACCTCAACTTGTCATAATTTTTTTTTATTTTATTAGTGACAATGAATATTATCTTTGCAGGAGATCTGAATTTTTTTTTTTTTCAATTTTAACCTATCTCTCTCTTTCTACCACACAATAGATAAAAATACTAAGAGAAACCACATATACACGTATGCATACCATGTTTGTTGTCCAGTCTTGAGAATTGAAAAGTTACTCATGCAATGAATATATGCAGTATACTAGTAGGATATATAATGTGTATACTAGGTACTTACATGGCATAATAAAGAAACGAAAAGGCAACAAAAAAGCCTTGAGATAGATAGAAAGAATTGTGGAGGACAATCCGTTATATTAGGCAAGGGGTTACTTTAATTAGTGCAAGTACACGTTCTCTCTCAAGAAACCGTTATATTATTACTTTACAAAAAAAAAAGTCTTTGCACTAATTTCGGTTTTTTTCAAGGTGTCTCCTCCCTCAAATACTGAAGGGCACTTAAAGTGAAGTTAAATAGAATGGCAAGGTGATAAGAACACAGTCACACCCTGTACTTAGCCCATAGTACTACAATAGATAATGAGAGACCTATTGTATTACTAAATTAAAGTGCGCCACCATAGTTGTAATGTAACGTAATGGAAAATAAAGATAATAGAGACCTACTCAGTCTTAATGTATAGTAAGATGGTTAAAGTATGGTTTATAATCAATCACTATAAATGAAAATGAAAAGTAAATGTATAGTGGAAACCGTTTAACACGAAATGGAAAGGGGACAGAGCATATGCTTTCGTGTTTAGCAATTTTCACTGTACACAGCACAATTAGCAAAAGAAATTCTTTAAAAATAACATTTTTTTAAAAATATTTAATTATTTAAATTTAAATTACTATTATTAACATATTCAAATATTAATATTCCTGACAGTGTGAAAAATAAAATAAAAATATTATTTTCAAGTAGAAACCACTTAACACGAAATGGAAGAGATTGGAATATATTTTCGTGTTAAACGATTTTCACTGTTCGCACGCAGCATGGTAAAAAAAATTTCACAATGTGAGAATATATTCAAATAATTATTAATATGTTCAAATTACCATAAAATTTACTTTCTAAAAAATATTGTCATGAAAACTATTTTAACACATAAATATTAGATTTGTGCAGATTGAAATTTTGTTAAAAAACTACGTTCATTTTGCAAATCTTAATATCGAAAGTTTCTAAAACTGATGTCAAAATATTTTTAATAAGAACGCATTTTACTCAAATATATATAACACTGGAATAAAATTATTTAAAAAAAGAAATCTAAAATATGTATAATAAACTATAAAGACTTAATAGTTACAACTTTTAAAAGTAAAGTTAAATTATAATTTCTGATTTCAGAAGAAATTAAAAACAAGTTTCAACACTGATAGGATTTTGATAAATCATTTTATAGGACAGACAAGGCGTATGAATAAATTTCGAATAAATGTGTTTGACCTCCTATAAACCTCCCCCCCCCCCCGAAAAAAAAATACAATCATTTCACCATAAAATCCAACTTTTAACTGTGAAAACTACTTCCGTTCATAATAAAAATACGAGCGTGTATAATAAAACAATTAACACGGAAGAACTTTTTAAAAGTTGCACAAAACAATATAAAATTAGATCATCAATCACTTGATCAGTGACTGATTAGGAATGATTGATTAACAATGAAAATGATGAAATTTAAATCAGTAGGAAGGAAGAAAAAACAAGAGGATGAAACATGGAAATTTACAAAAAATTATATGTAGAGCACGTACACTATACATGTAATTCTATTTATGAGCATATATGCAAATGTATTGTTCTATTGGTATATACCTGAATAAATGTTAATTTCAATTTATTTCATCTCTTTTTTTATTAAATGTGTAAATTACTGAGCCAAATGTAGTTAACATTCAGTTTATATGTTAATTTAAAATAGTATTTTTGTCTAAATATATTTTTAAATTAAAATTAAATTATTGACTTGTTTCAACTTCTGTTGCAAAATGAATTTTTTTTAAAAGAGTCAAACAAAAATTACTAAAATTAAAAAAATTAAAATTAAAAAAAATTAAAAACATTTCTGATTTAAAAAAAAAATTAGTTTAAAGTGGTATTTATTTGGTCTAAATGTTTTCTTTTTAAATTAATATTAAACTAGCAATTTCCATTTGAACTTTCGTTGCAAAATGAATGAATTTTAAATTCACTTATATTTTATATAAAAAATCAAACAAAATTGCTATATAATTAAAATTTAATTATTACAATTCTTAATGAGAAAACTTTTAAACATTTACACATGATAACAAATGAATTCTTTTTTTTTATAAAACGAAAATGAAAGTAGAATTTCAAGTTTTGCTTTGTGATATATTAAAATATTTAAAATTACTCATAAGAATATAATTACCTCGACAAAAAAAATAATTTTGCACTGCATACAAAAAAACCCTGGTCAAGTTTAATAGATTTTTAAAAAGCAAAAGGGTGGGTGAGGTAGCGGTAAGGGTAGGGGTAGAGGGGAAATTCCAAGACAATTGTGATAAGATGCCCAAAGGGAAAGGTGTTTTCACACCCCTAACTAACAAAACAGAAGCATTTTTTTTTAAATATGAAATACATTTTTCAATGACGTTCATTTCACCATATATATATGATATTGAGAGACATTTCACTAACATCCGCAAGATGTCTCTGAATATAATAAATTCATTATATTATACTTTGAAATATATATAGAGAGAAGAAAAGAAAAAAATCTAATAAAAAACTAGTTTTCAATAGTTTTAAAATGTGAGGAGGTACTAGACCTATATAAACGTTAGCCACTCTTTTTTTAATTGTAACTTAGGAAGAATAGAGAAAAAGCTGTTTTTTGTAGTTTTTCTTTTGAAAAGTTTTCAGAAAGAGTAGAGTGGATGGTGGTGTGGAGTGAGATGAAAATATGAATGTGATCATTGAGCGGCCAATGCCGTTTTCACCTGTAAAACAACAACAAACAAACAAACAAAACCACAGCATCTATCTACCTGTGTGCCACATATACCCATTACAAAACAAACCAAAGTAATAGAACACACTTTAAACAAGTCTGAATAATAATATCTTCTAAAAAAAATAAGAATTATTTCGGAGATTTATTGAAAGAAGAAGAAGAAAAAAAAAATATCTGGACTTAATTAAGAACGGAAATTAATTAATTTTCCATTAATTGTTTTGTGTATCATCATCAATCATCATCATCATCTGAAACAAAAACTAACAATTTGTTGACTTCATTCCAATTTTAAATTCATCACACACAAAAAAAGGAGAAAACTCAGATAAAATCATGGTTCAATTACACTTCACCACAAGCATCTTGGTAAGTAATTACATCAAAGAAAAATTCTCAACGTCAAATTTGGATTATGACTTTTAACTATGTCTTTAACTATGTAATCATTATCTCTATTTGTAAAACTTTTACTTACTTTTTTTTTATAGGATTCACTATATTTTTTTTTTCTCAAAAACAAAATAATCAGGAAGTAGTTAAATGTAGTTATAATCTTGAGTACTATTATGACCCCGTGGGTATATATTCTATTTTATAGTAATGCTTAATAAAGAGCCATAATAAGTTTTCCATAACCACTCTACAACACATGAGGGTGGTAAAGGTCACCACCCTATTACCAGTTTACAGTTTTCATAAGAAAAAAAAAAGTTATCTAGGTTCATTTTACGAGCTTTATGTCACGATGAACATAACTTAACCTTATTTTCTGATGGGATTTCACTATATATCACAACAATAACAACAAGAAAAATCTTAATAAAAAAAAACAATAGACTTTACAAGATATTTACAGTGTGTTTCAGAAATATATAACGCAAACTTTGATATGCATGTAACAGTATGTTTATAAAGCCGCGTACAGACGAAAATTAGATGTTCGCGAACCGCTCGGGAGCTGTTCGCGAGCATAACGTCTACACCAAAAATTAGCGTGTTCACGTGTGATGTTTGCATGGCGAACAGCCAGGTCTCCTGTAATAATTTTGCACAAATTGTTTGTAATAATTATAAACTGACGCGACGAACTCACTCAGGTCTAGACCAGGTTCTCTCTATTCGGCAGATGTTCGAGAATCTTACCTCAAGTCTCAAGAACAAACTTTGTACCGGTTCGCAAACAGCTCTAGAACGGCTCGCGAGCTTGGTCTGTAAGCGGTTTTACATGTAAAATTGCACATTTGAAAATTATTATTAAATTTCTTATTTTTTAAAAGTTGTTTCATCTTTTTTAAAAAAAATGCTACCATGAGAAAGAAAATTACTAAACACCTCTAGAACTGTTCGCAAAAGCTCCCGCCAAAACCGGGTTCTGTTTCTGTTCGAAAACTGGTCCCAAATTGTTCGCAAACTGTTCTAGAACGGTTCGCGACCTTGGTCTGTAAGCGATTTTACATGTAAAGTTGTACATTTGAAAATTATTATTAAATTTCTTATTAAAATTTGTTTCATCTTTTAAAAATGCTACCATGAGAAGCAAAATTATTATACTGAACCTTAACTTCAACCAAGAGAAAAAATAAATGACTTTTGTAATGTATTTGAATATGAACAAAAATGTACCAGGGTCAGTAGAAAATGAAAAGGGTTACGAAAATCCATGGTAACAGACAAGATCGTTGAACTGGTGGATGAAAATCCTTTTTTCACACACAGGTCAGCACCACAAGGGCTTCATATGTAACCTAACGTCTTATTACAAAAATACCTTCATTTTTTTGGAGCACCAAAACATGATGATATACAACAACTATTTTCTGTTTTTAAATGAAGTAAATAATATACATTATGCTAATGTGTATATGGTAACCGAACTGCAACAATGGTAACTTTTAATTTTGTAAAATGCATATTAGTGAATGTATATTATTAAAGAAAACGAAAAAAGTTGCAATTTGCAAATTTAGGGCAAATTTACAGTGCAAGTTTAGTTTCAAATTAAACTTAGTGAAAATGATGAAAAACATTTAAAACCGTAAAATGGAGTTGGTGACTTGAATTGTAGAGGAGCGACTTGAACCCAACACATAAGAAAAAAAGTTTCAAAATTGATTTTCTTAATTATTATTTACAACCTTATTGTTCATCTGAATGTTACATTGAATTAGTTGACACTTTTAATTGTTAAATCTTTATTTGGAAGTATTTAGCCTGCTAAACAAAACAAGATATTCCAAAACATCACGCCATAAAACACTGACTGTTTTCTGGTTGGAAAACAGATCACATCAGGAGCCCTTACCATCTCAATAAAAGTAACCAGAAAAGTACGTTTTTCAGTCAAAAAACATGGTTAGAGGAGAGTCTAGTCTTAGCAAGAATAGTTTTGCATGCTAATTTAACGTTTAGCTTTTGAATTCTAGCCTCTTGACTGAAACACGTATTTTTTCTGGTTGCAGTTACAGCTCTCATCATATTAATTTGGGATGTAGTAGACTGCAAATTGATTACAGTTATCCCGTAGTGCGGGGTGACTTCACCCTTTGTTAAAATTGATTTTTCCATAGTTTTAATAACAGCGTATCTGAATGATTTATCATTTGATACACTTAAACTACTAAACCTTTAGGTTGCAGCCAAATTCAACTTCTTATATGCAATGAAAATTTAGATTTTATATTTGAAAGTTAATAAATATTGTAAAGTGGGTTTAATTCCTGTTACCTCCCACATATAAAAGTAGTTTTGAATAATATTTTGTAATTATCAACCACTTTAAATATGAATTATATGCAGATATGTTTTTGAAACATCTGTATATTAGCCTGTTGTTATGTTCCAGTGCACAGGATCAACAACACTTGAAACACCAACACAGAAAGTATAACTAATGCATGTTTTCAATATTAATAGGATGAGATGAAGGTAAGGGGGCAATGTAATTACTTTACAGATAGGTGGCAGACACCGTTTTGAATTTTTTTTTTTCGTCTTCTTCTCAGACAGACAGACAGTTACCTTTTTTTTTTTATTATGCAACCAGACGTACATACAAAAAATTCCCACATTCTTTCCATTAAGATACATATTCTACTGAGTGTTTATGAAGTTTTTAACAAATGTTCTGTAAACATAAGTTATGCAAATACAAGTATATTTATATTGCAAAAGCACAATGAATTAAATGGCTGATGCAATTAATATAGCTGCAATCAGAAGCAATAACAAAAAATGCAAAATCAAAACAATCTTGTTTAAGAAACCATTTTGTAAATTTCTTTTCTAACCAAAAAAAAATGTTTTTAAAGAAATAAGTGAAATTAAGTAACTTTATGCAAATTTTCAAAAATTAATTTAAAAATGTATTTTTTATTTTTAAATTAAACTGATTGTTATTGCACATATGGTATTAAGCAAGTCCGCACACTACATCGGATCGGAACAGAACGAATCGGAATTTTTTGATAACAAGCAGTTCAACGGAGCCTCGCTAGGCTTGCCACCTTTCCTCCTTTGTGGAGGACAGTCCTCCATTCGGAGGAAATGTCCTCCGACTAGGACCTTCCTCCACGAAGGCAAACATGTCCTCCACACAATAAATTGTATAAAAACTTAAATACGTTCGTGGAGGATGGTCCTTGCCGGAGGACAGTTCTTCCAAATGGAGGACTGTCCTCCACGGGTGGCAAGCCTTAACCTCGCCGACGTGGCGCTTCCGATCCGATCCAAGCTAGTTGTGCGGGGCTCCAATGAAATGCTTGTAATTAAAATATTCCGATTCGTTCCTTTCCGATCCGATGTAGTGTGTTACAAGCTTTATGGTGTACCCAAAATGAGTTTGAATTGTCATTATGTGTTTTGTACATTTTATGCAAAATTTTCTCTTTACTAATCACCAAAATAATTTTAGGCTAATAGTAAGAAATAAAATAACATGTATGTCATTTAGGTGTGTCTGTATATTGTGCATTATCAGTATCAACCTGTAGCACATTTAATTTAACACTTATTATCAACATCCACAACATTTAGAACCATCACCACCACCAAAATGCATGCCTAAAGCATGCATAATAAACAAGATGACCATTTATGTTCACAAAATGGTTTCTTATCAAAATACTACTTCAAGCGTAATAAAAATCTTAATTGTATCAAGTATATATACATGTACACTGTATAAAAGAGAACGGGTTCAATTCAGTTTTATGAGAGTATTTTTTAAACGCTTACTACACATAGCACAAACACACAAATAGGTGTATGAAAAAAAAGTGTATCAAAAATATGAAAAGTAAATCGTTTTTATCGGTGCCATGGTCAACACCTAAACTTAAAAATAAAAAAGCCACTTCCCTCTTAATAATATTCAATTATAATTTATATCCCCCCCCCCTCTATCGTAGTTCAAATATACAGGAAAAATAATCATTAATTACATTTACATAAATATTTGTTAAACAAAAAAACACATTCCATTCGCAACAAGATCATCCACTTTTTTTTCTTTCTATTTTAATCAATCTAACGATTTAAATGTCGTTATTTCCTTGATTAATTTTCATTTTGAATTTATTGTAAGAAATTCTAAGTGGATCACAAGAAGGGATTAAGCTCAGATGGGGTCAAATCATACAATAGTTAGTGACCCACAGAGTGCACATATCAGTGACACCAGGCTTAATAACATTGTTATGCTGTATTTTAGCTTTTTGTCTGTTAATGGTCCACTCACTGATCAACAGACTGCCCAATTTCATCCTCAGCTACAGTCTACTACACACGCACAGCATGTTGTTTACACTTTTTTTTTAGTAAAAGGGGGCCTTGGCCGTTATATTTGTTACTTTTGGAGGATTAAGTTTACTTTATTGACACCCTACATTTTTTTTTTTGTTTCTTACCTGTCTCTCAGAATTGTCAGTGTTTTACTCGTTTACATAAAAACTAGGCCAAATAAAATTGTATAGGAATAAACTAATAAACTGGTCACAAAAACCTTCACTAAGGATCCAAATTTTGTGCCCATGTTTAGATCCGAAATAAATCGAGAAACATTTAATGTTTGTTTCTGACTCGTGGGCAGCAAAAATCAAAACATGTCTTACTAAATAAAATATAAATGTATATAGATTAATATCTACAATGTATAGAAACGTTTCTAAAAATTTTTTAAACATGTAACAACAAAAGACTCTTTCTGTTTTCTTCAATGTTGTGTGTGGTTTTTGTTGTGTTCTAAATTCTAACTTTTTTTCCCCTTGACATAACCAAATTTCAATCTAGAATTTTGTTGTTGACAAGTTATAGTTTGAAATGACATTATTTCTCAATAAGCAAACTAATTGCATTTGGTCTCCTTTTCTCTCTATGTGAGCAACATATGAATCGATGATTTATAAATACAAATAAGTTAATCCATGTGAATGTAGTAAGTTAGACCACCAACAGTAACAACAATAATCTAGTGTATGTTTTACTAGCTATTGTCTCGCATTAATGCAAATTTGAGTAGAAAACTGTCGGACTGAACTAAACTATTTTAAGTAAAAAAAAATGCAGTCCAATTATTGAACCATTAGACCTTGTTGTCAATTTACTAAACTGAGGATGAAAATGCAACTTTACTTATGAACTTAATTTGTGCTTTTTTCCAATTTAAAATACCTGGGAAAAAGCACAAATTAAGTTCATAAGTAAAATTGCATAATTTTAACTAGTTGAAAAGATAATATGCAACTTTACTTGTCAAGACAATTTTGGTCGTCATTCTTAGATTTCTCTTTGGTGAGTTTTTATTTCCACATTTACTTCAATTATTCATTATTTCAGGCAATTTAATGCATTTTAATTAGATGTAGGTTAGAATTAATTATAGCTGTACCTCAAAATAATACTATAATCACTATTTCAATGTGACAAGTAATGACAATTTATGGTTTAGTTAAAGTGGTAGGGCAATTGAGGTTTTCTCACTTCAACTGACCAAATAAAGCAAACCATTGTAATGAACACTGAATAGACATGGCCGCGTTTGTGCTTTCATATCAAATTCCTTTTCTCCTAATTGTGACATTATTTTGTCCAACTAATGGAAATGCATTCTTCAGTTGAAATTTTGTCCAAGTGGAAACAGGGCCTTACGTTAAAAACTGAATAGAATTTGTATGTAGAAATATTTAAAACTATTTTTGTACTAAAAAGAGGGCTATTGGAGTGCTACCTGGTAAGGTGGTGTTTCAATGCTAAACATGCAGTCCATGTCTGCAAATGACATGAATCAGAAGATCATCAAAAAACAAAAAAAAAATACTTTGGGAAAAACACACAATTTAACTTCGTCCAGACTGTTATATATTGTTGAAACAAACTCACTTATGTAATGTTGCTGTACAACATTTTTTTAAAAAAGAAAAATCCAGTTTAGAATAAATAATGGGATAACATTTGGAATCAACTAGCTCTTTTTCGGTCTCCTGTCTTTCTATCTCTCTCTCATTCATGAACACCGGATTACCCTGCCCTTGAAGAAGCCAGTCACCCTCTTCCAATAGAAGAATGTCCTTCGTTCAAAATGATGACCCAACTTTTAATTAACTCACCTTTGTGTACAAATTTTACTTAAAAATCCGATTGTTAAATATTATACTTAAATATCCGATATTATCTGATTTTTATTGTAATTTCTCAGAAATTACAATAAAAATCAATCATTCTTCAGAATTACTAGACAATACACAAAACCACAATGCTATTCATCGTGCATGATTACTACAATATGGGGTAAAGTAGTGCAACAAAAGATTTGCATAAAATAGTAAATGTAAACTATTTTTTCCTAAGTAACAATGAAGAATAATATAAAGTTTGGTAGAAACTAGAATAGTAGGTTGTGAAATTGTTGAATATGTGTGTGGCCATATTAAAATTATTTTTATAATGATATCTTCATAAAAAAAACTTCATATTATGGCAATTTTAAAATAATTTTCACCTAAACATTGATGTAAAATTTTATCACTTGTATAATGCCATGAAAGGTTTACTTTTTATTATATTTATTATTATAACCACCATAAAAATATTTCAGCATAACGAAATATTCTAGAAGTAAAAATTCCAGTTCTTGTCTAAAATTTAAACTTAATTTTATTAATATATTTTCTCTTTTTATATAGTCATAAATATAATTCTTGACTCAAATTACTTCAGAATACATAAAATAACCACAATTAGGAATTTAAAAAAATTATCTTTAGCAATTGTGGCTATTTTATGTATTCTTGACTAATTTGAGTCAAGAATTATATTTATGATTATCAAAAAAAAAAAGAAAATACAAATAAAATTAATATTCTACAAGTACTTTACGACAAACTTGTACATTTTTTCTTAAAAAAAACGACATAATCATTTAATTAGCTACTAATTAACAATGGCTAAATGCTCAAGTGCATAAATTGAAAGATTTTCTAGTAGCAAATTACTGTACCTAGTAATTGCAAAAAAATGAGTTATTTTTCACTTAGTGTTAACATATTGTATACATAACATAAACATAGAAACATGTCTGACGACAGGTAACAAACAAAAACTGCAACACGCATGACCTTTCACCATGAAAACATATACTAGCCTCTAAATCAAGTAAGGTAAAAAAAAGATGGAACATTTATTTTACATGTAGGCTAACTGAATGTCTGAGCATTGCCCTCTGATCAAACTAAAACTTGTATTAAAAAAAATTCTGTTCAAGGAATGGAAACTTCCATGTATATTGGAAATGAACATGAGAGGAATGTTTGTCACCAGCAGGGAACATCATGTTTGACCAAACCAAAAAACGTCTTGTGACTTGGGCGTTGTCATTTAAAATTAAAAGATAAAAAAAATGACAACAAATTCAAAATTATTTTGGTTTTTAGATTGATTTCGATATGTCACTTCAGTAAAAACAATATTCCAACCGTGTTATTCAAGTTTTTGTTCTAGTTACATTTATATACATCTATATACAGTATTATATCCGAAATAATTTATCTTGAGACTGCAAACAAGAGCGCTAAAATGACAGCTAATTAATTACTGTCTATAATGGGTACTTTTATCGTTTATTTTTCAGATTTCAGGACAATTGTTCCTGACTCTTTTACACGTGTTTTATGGCTCTTGTATGGCGATAGATGGGCTTGACAATGGGGTCAACCATTACCCAAGTCATCGCACTCTACCGGCTTCTGCTGCTGCTTCACCTGTCATAACGGGTTACAGCTCAAACGTCAACCCTTTTTTATCACTTTATCATCCAAACAGTGCTCCGTATGTGCCACAACAACAACAACAACAGCAACAACAGCAACAACAACAGCAACAACAGCAACAACAACAACAACCATATGGCACACCCAATTATCCTACAAATGGCGGTGGTTACAACAACAACAACATACCCCAACAACAACAACAACAAGCTCAACCACAACACCAACAACCATATGCTAATCAAGTTCAGACTGCCTATGTACCCGTTCAACAGGCTTACACGGTTGCTTATTATCCTTCTTATCAATCAACAACCCCTCCTCCAGCCACTGGACCCTATGTTCCTGCACCGCCTGGTCAACGGCCCTACTGTGCTAAGGATGGCCAAACATATTGCGAACATGTCGAGTATTATCCAACGTAAGGTCATTTCTTAACCTTTCGAATACGGTAAAATTGCAAACGATTAGAGAAAATATCATGTGTCTTGTTTGTAAATGTCCTGTTTCCATTAGGTCAAATTAAGAGGTGAAAATTAATTTTGATCTGGTCTATTTTTAAAGGCTTGTACACACTGGGGTATTTTGTGGCGAAACAATGTCCCACAGAATGCCATAGAATGACATTCTTTAAAAATTAACCTGATCAAAATTCAGTTTCACTTCCTACTGTTGACCTAACAGAGAAAAAAAAATGTCTACCAAATTTCCGGAAAATGTTTTAATTTTTATGAAGTATCAATATTTTAACATATTTTCAGGGTGGATAAAAATCATGATTAGTTTTTAAAAAAAATGGGATTTGATTTAAAACGGACTTTTAATTTAAATCAGATTTTTTTGATTTTTTAAAAAATTGATCTTTTATTAACTGAAATTCGATGCATGAAAAAGTGTTCAATCTGTATATTTATTCATCTGTCAAGCACATTATTGCAAGAAATTCATTTCATAAAAGAAAAAAAAATCAGTAATTTAAAACAATTTGATTTAAATCAATCCACCCTAGATTTTGAAAATATGTAATACTTTCAAAATAATAGATTTAGCTACAAGTATATATAACTTTTGGTTATTATTAAATCTTATTCTAACGTATTTCAAAGCAACTTTTAAAAAGAAAACGTTAACTGTGCTAAAACTAGACTAATAAATGAATTGCCTAAAGATGTATTCATAATAATACCAGGTTCTACATTATAACATTCAAAATAAACTGTTTACTTTTTAAAATGCCAATTTTAATTTTCCATCGCAATTTCGTTTAAATTTTCATTGAAATTCCAATTAAATGTTTATTACGAAAGATATTTTCATAAATATTCTTTAATCACAGTTCTCTACTAATTTTAGCTTCAAAGAAACATTCAATCCCATTGATAGTTGCTTCGAAAAACGCAACAGTAATTATTAAAAATTCTAAACCGGTATCTAAAGTTGCAAACGCTCTAATCATATCAATTGCTCCAATACATTAAAATTCATCTATTTTTCTTCAAGGAACTTCTAATTAACTCTGAATTTAGACTTATAACGAGTCTTAACAAACGTGACACTCGAAGAATTTACTCTCAATACTATATACATATATTAAGCTGGGTACAGAGATTCGATGAATCCAGTTTCCATCAGTTCAATCCAAAAAAAAAAATTGAAATGGATTCCTGGCCGAGTAGATTGTTCGACTCAAGATTGAAAGAAAATTTAAGAATCGGATTTAATTAACGAAATCCACCACATAACACGATCAATTGTTACTGTTTGAAAAGTCAGGATTGACAAGCCAGAATTGATCGTCTGTATCAAGTTTAAAGTTTACCACAGACGTTCAATTAAGACTTGGCAATACTGTCTTGTCAAACCTGGATTGTCTTTATAATATCATCAACACAGACGTTCAATCCATTTCTATCAGTTTTTCTTTTGAAATTCTATGCACTGGACACAGTTAATTTTTGTTTTTGCTAACTAAGTACTTTTTTGTTAACATCATAAGTAAAGCATTCAATTATAGTTATTGAAAGACTCCCAATAAGAACCATCCACCAAAAATCGAAGTGGATTTTCTGGCGGAAGAGAAAATTCAAGTCTAGATCAAACAGCAATAAAGCTTAAAATGAATAAGAAAAAATATAGCCCTACCACACGCGCACACGATTAATTTTTGGATTGTCAAACCGAGATTGATCGACTGTGGCCACCCAAAAAATGTCAAATAAGCAAACTAAAAAAAAAAAAAAATTCATCCACATTTTCGTAAATTTCAGAATTAATTTTCACATCAAGAATTCGTAATTTGTATTTTCAGAAAACTAGTTTTAAGCCTTTTGGACGACGACGACAGTGACATAGTCAACTTTCTTATCAACGAAGATAAGAACAAGATAAAGTAAGTCCAAACAATTACAATATAGAACAACAGATAATAAGATAATACAATATATATAAATAACTGTTTAATATTCGAAACCTTAACTATATAGTAAATAGTTTAAAAAGTCGTTTGAAAAACAATCCACTTATGGGGGATACAAGGTGTACGATTCGAAATTGCTATACTTATCTTTCTTTTCTATCTATTATACTTAACAATCACTGAAAAGAGACTAAAAATGTTTTAAATTTCTAATTATGTTCCCACACACAATAATGATTGTGAACTGTTTTCATAATAAATTTGCTTCTTTTTAAACTTTGCATTAATTAGTCATGCAGGATACTACAACATAACTCCGACGTACTTCTACGATTATTCGTACACGACAAATGCCAACGGTCAGCAACTGTATCCGACAAATTATTATCCACACGGACAACGAAAAAAGAGACAAATCGATGAGGACGACATGTGTCCAACCAGTGACAGTTTTGTGACAGCAAGAGCAGCAGAAAACAGTAATGGAGACTGGAAGTATGTTGTCAACCTACCTGAAGTGGACAGGAATTTAATTCAAGAAGTCAAAGTGTCCAAATGCAGGTAAATTGAACAACAAGTGTACTTCACTCGCTTCATTATCTATACTGCAGTGGTGTCTCCAAAGTGGGGTGTGCAAGATCCGTAATCAATTGATATTTATGAAACTTTGTTGCTACTTGTGCTAGTAATTTACGAGAAAACAGCAAAAGAACTTTCTGATGCAATGCAGTAGATTTTCCATAGGCTTCTTATGTTAAAATCTAGTCTGTCCCAGAGTGTGTGTGTGTGTGTGCTGAACAAGAAAATGGTGGTTGTCAATTATTCTGTGGTGCATGCTATGTTTTTTTTAGTAAGTAGGGCTGCACGACCAAAAAAGTTTGGAGACCACTGATCTATACTGCAGTGGGTTTCCAAATGTTCTTTGGTCCTGGCACAGTATTTTTGCCTGAAAGAATCATGGCACACCTAGCAAAACTCACACAGCCCACAAAACACCCTTTGGAATTATGAGTTGAAAGTCTCCGAAAAAGAAGGCTTTTATTGTGATTTCCTAGAATAAGGCTTTCATGTTGGCCATGTTTGGCCTGGAATTTTTTCCCTTTTATGATTTTGATTTTCACTTTTGAATTTCGTTCACAGGACGACCACATGCCGAGGTCTATGTACACCACCCAGTGGTTCAAGCGCAGTTTGCGAACAACAATATGTTCAGACGAGATTATTCGCATTGGATGCTAGTGGAGCTAAATTGAACAATGAACTGTTTAAATTTCCACATTGTTGTATTTGCAAAATCACAACTCCAAATTAACATCTTCGAGAGCCTTACTTTTGAAAAGAAAAAAAAAAAGGTTTAGGAACCATCAATTTTAAGGTGTGTTCCAATTGAGACGATTTTTTTGGGACGATTCTAACTGGGACGACGGCCAAGGGTTGGAGGTGGAGACTAGCAGTAACTTGAAGGTACTAAAAAAACAATAAACAAACAAGCGGATAAATAGTATAAAGCAGAATATGCATTTGGAGCGCAATTTAAATTAGAATAGTTTGAGATAAATTTAGCAGTGTTTTCAAATTTCGTCTCACTTTTGCATTTGTAAATTCTTTTTTTGTGTTCTGTAACGCTTTTCTGTAATTGCTACAATTGCATAATTATGCTTTTTGCTATTTAACCGCTCATTTGTTTATACTTTTTTTCGTTTCGTCCACATGACTGCTAGCGACCACCTTCAACTCTTGACGTTCTCTCCCAGTTCGAATCATCCCAGCTGGATACAGCAAATTTTAAGCAAAGAGTAAAAGAAGATGGGAGTTTTGTATTATATTATATCGAGTTTCTTAATCAATTGCCCTGTTCATTTTTTTTTACTTAAATAATCATTTTGTGTACCAACAATAACTTGCGAAATTTTTTTTTACCAACTCACTAAAGATCTTCCAAACAGATCAGTTTCAAAACATAAAATTCAACAATTTTGTAATTTTTCACCTTGAATGTCTATCGACCAATAAATAAATGCATTTATTCTTTATAATAATAATTCTTAATAATTTATGTATGTTGTATGTAAATCACACACGCAATCATATAGACAAACATTGTACAAATAATGGGATACAAAATGGCTGACGTTTTTAGAAGATTATTTTACTAAAGTATGTTCATATTCATTAGAATCTATAGGGCCCCAGTTATTATTCATAGATGTGGCTTTAGATTTTTTTGGACGCAAAAAACGTCAAGGAAACTTTTTTTCAGAAACAGTAATAAGATAAAATAAAATTGTTTTCAAAACTCCAATAATTTTAATAGATGATTATGATAAGATTTTTCATGGCCAATATCCAACAAAATAAACATTTTAAAGTAATTTTAAAATGATCCCATTTTCAGGTTGTTTTTAAACAACATTGTACGAAAATTATCTTTGTCGTTTGTGTCATAAAAAGTTTATTTTGAAAGATATTATTACGAAAACAAAAATTAGCAATATTACCAACTATATTCTAGTTTTCTAAAAATCTTTTAATTTTTTTTCGTAATGTCCTAAAAAAAAGTTTGCTTGAAAATCCTAAATTTTCTTAAAACGGTGGGGAATTCAATAAAGGAACCTGGAAACCATGTGTGGGGTTTAACTAAGTCATTATTAAGTTTTTGTTATACCTTTGTTTTATTCTAAAGTAGAAATATGCCAACTGAATTGTTTATTATTATTCATCCTATTGATTGAGTTACCCCTTTAATTAATTCCCTCCCCCTTAAATCTCAACTTGAGTTCACTTTTATTCTCTTGGCTGACCTTAAATAAGACTGTTTTAGAACAGAACATTTTTTTTCTTGATTTCAACCTACTTATTATAATTTATAAGTCATAATTGATATTTTTATTGACCAGTAAACAAGAAAAAAGTAAAAAATAAAAGAATTAACTCCCACCGAGTAATGTTGTTCAGGATCAAAAAGATCAAATCAATTGTTACTTAACAATATTATGCATAATAATAATATTTAATAATTAATAATTCAAGTGAATTTTCAAGAGTTGAAAAAGGTTCTGGAAAAAAAAGAAGAAATATGTCAAAAATGAAAAAGAAACGAAAACAGATTGTGTGCTAATAAGTAATAGTAATAATAATAATAATAACTAGTAATAATTTAGTTAATAATGATGATGCTATATTTTCATAAAATTGTTATTTATGAGGGTTTTTTTTATGAGAACTAATCAAAAAGAAAGTGTGTGTTTATTAATTGGTATATTATGTGTCAATTTGTTCTCTTAATTTGTGTTATGTCGGGGGACACACGATAAAGTATGGATTGTGCCCCGCCCCATCTTGGCTTATTAGTCTTGAATTGTCCCTCAAAATCACCACAGACGTTCAAACAGTTTCTATTTTTCTTTGGTTTTCATTTAAAATTGTAGCCTATATGGACAGAAAAAAAAAAAGGTTTCATGGCGAAAACTTTAAAAATAATTATTTTATGACCGTTTGAAATCACTCATGCCACAAGGCTGATACACTATAGGCGAACCGATCCTGCAATGTAACGCCGCGAACATCCCTCCAAACAGTAGGACGTGACAATCATCCGCGCTTTTCTCGCGGGTAGCTTTTCCGTTTCGTTTCTGTCACCAACGACATCCCAATTGGTACTACGAATCTCTTCGTGTTCTTTCCAAAATCATCTTTTCACTCAGAAACATAAAAGAACGTCTACGTTCACCTATAAAATATGGAGAATATTTTTTATCTGATAACATTTTGTTGTATTTTAACCCGTTCTTAAGTTATTTTAATGGTGGCGCTGATCAAGCGCCAAATTGAACAAACGCCAAACTGAACTAACGCCAAATGGAACAAACGCCAAACTGAATAAAAGCCAAATGGAACAAACGCCAAACTGAATAAGCGCCAAATGGAACAAACGCGAAACTGAATAAGCGCCAAATGGAACAAACGCCAAACTGAATAACCGCCAAAATGTGATAAACACATTGTTAGGTTAGGTTTGGTTATGTTAGGTTAGGATTGGTTAGGTTAGGTTAGCATGTTCTGTTTGTAAATCTGCACAGTTTGACGTCTATAAAAGCTCACAATATTTGGACCATCAGAATTTACAAAAAACCTGAATAACCGCCAAACTGAATAAACGCCAAATGGAACAAACGGCAAACTGAATAAGCTCCAAATGGAACAAACCCCAAACTGAATAAAAGCCAAATGGAACAAACGCCAAACTGAATAAGCGCCAAATGGAACAAACGCCAAACTGAATAAGCGCCAAATGGAACAAACGCCAAACTGAATAAACGCCAAATGGAAGAAACGCCAAACTGAATAAAAGCCAAAAATTTGGCGGTTATTCAGTTTGGCGTTTGTTCTATTTGGCGCTTATTCAGTTTGGCGTTTGTTCAATTTGGCGCTTATTCAGTCGCCCCATTTTAATTTTTATGAAGAAACAGATACGAGACAGGGATGCACATTTGCTCTTGGCTATGGAAAAACCAGAAATGAATAAGGCAGATCGTGTGTACCCAGTCTTAGCTGTGATTGACATCATTAAGTTTTCTAAATCTTGAAGAAATAATTAACTCTTATTGTATTTCCTACTTTATGAACACGCTGAAATAATTCGATTTTATTTCAATTTCATGGCGACACCCAACCAAAAAAGACCCAATTGACGTAGGAATGAAGGATAAGAAGTCACCATTACAACAAGAAGAAAAGAAAAGAAAAAAAACGACAGGTGAAAAGAAATTCACAGAAAGAAAATAGAATGTTGAAGTGAGGCCGGCCCAATTCAGTGAGCTTAACCTTCGCATTGTCACTAAAATAAGAGAAAAGGAGATTGAAAACAAGGACAACCAAAAAAAATGTCTCAAATTCTGAACTTAAAAGAGACAAATTACCTGTGGGGGCAACATTAAGTTATACCACATTCAGGCTTGAAAACCACTTGAATTCATACACAAAAAGGGCAAATACCTTTTAGCCCCCCCCCCCCCCCGCCGCCTCCCCCTCTTTCTAAAAGCCCCTAAAACACGTGAAGTTGAAGCGGATTGTGTGAAAATTAATAAAAAAATAAAACCAGTTCAGTATTTTGTCTAAAAAAAAATGAAAAGACATATACAACGATAGGCCTATATAGAGGACCCAATTTATAAGTGAAGGAGGGACGAAGGGGGGCCAGGGAGGAACGGCTGTTGGCACCACGAATTCTAAGCACCTTTTTGTTGAAAAATTAAATGACCTCGCTCGTTTTTTTCTTTTCTTTTCTCCTATAAAAAAAAACTGAACTCCACCCAGCTGATAATATAGAACGAGATGACGTGCGTTGGTTCGAATTTCAAGGCAACAATAAAAGCCACACGAAATCTTATTATTGGGTGAATGGACACAGGTTGAAACTAATTTGCATAAAAGTTATACTCAGAGCTGGAGATTCAGGGCCACTTGTTGAGAAACTTTAGATTCATCCTTCACGTCCTTGTCAAGTTCTTGGGTCTTTTCGCCACATTTTTTCTTGTTGTTGTTTTATTAGAACAAAGCGAGAATTTATAGCCTTTTAATTTTATAGTATTTTATTATAGCTTTTCTGTGGACTGTCAAAAATACTTACGACTCTCCTTCCTTTTTTTTTTTTTTTTTTTTTTGCCATTTTCTTGACAAAATGTCTTAGTTGTTTCTTGACCTTACCTGGAATTTTTGTTTTATTAGGAAATTGAAGGACCTTTTTCTTTATCACTTCTGAGTAGTACTGATTCTAGACAATAATTTCCATAATTTTTCAACTTACCTGAGTAACCTGACATATTTAAAACATTTTATATCATTATATGCAGCGTAATTCGTCGTAAATAAAAGTTTATACAGAAAATAGAAATTTAAGGGCGCCATATTGGTTCAACCCTAAAATATTACTCAACAAAGTCTCGCAAAGTTTAACAGTAATCTTTTAAAAACAAAAACATATTTCTATAGCTATCATTCTTGTAATGCATTAAATAATGAAACTAACACTTCACTTACGAATTCTCGTCGTTATTAATCTTACCATTCGCAATGATTCACAGAAAGTGTTCACAAATCGAGCCAAGAACTGTCGTCACCAGTTGATCGTCGTTTTTCACATAAAAATCCGCCATCTTCGTAGTAACAATTTCGCGCCAAATACACAGGCAATTAGAAATCGGGACAAACAGAAATTGGCTCCGCCCTTTTTATGACGACCGGCAATTCTAATTGGTTTGTTGTGTCGCTTGACGTTAAAAAGGGCGTAATATGTGACGTCATACTACATAGGGCGGAGCCAACTTCTGTTTGTCACGATTTCTAATTGCCTGTGCCAAAATACTTCTTATTATATCCACTAGATGACAGCATCTGTCGGACGTACATTTACGCTACACAGCCAAAGATAATGGGGAATTAGATAATAGGTATTGCACCTCTCGGCCACCGTAGTACACCCTAAACAAGAAAACTTTAGCCAGTGCTCTGAGATATACACGCATTGCAAATAATAACCGCCATGTTCGTTTACCCCACAAGAAACAAGAACGTCAAGTTGGGAATTCGCAACATGGCACCGAGATCAAGATATATTTATAAAGATAAATTAGCTCCGTGTTAGAAAAAAAAAACACTAAACGTGAATGAAGAATCGTCTGCTTTTTGAAGCTGGAAGGTGACATCTTGCTTAAAAGTGTCGTCGATTTTTTTCTTTGAAGTACTAAGGACAGCTTGCGCCATCTATTGGCCACATTCCGTTTAGGCACGAAAGGCTCCATAGGAAGAGCTCTTATATGATTTACCTCTCTATTTATGTATTCATGACTTAGGAGAACATCAGTAAGATGGCGCTAGCATCTCCATTGAAACAACATTGGTAGCGCGGTTTCGTCGTCTTCGGGAGTAACGTGACCGTCGTGACGATCGTTTCCCAATCTGTGTCAGTGTGGTTGTGTAGAGTTGCAGTCGGTGAGTTCGGTCGTCTTTGAACTGCAGTGCAGTTGACTGCAACCGTGTGATTTACTTGTGTCTTTGCGGTGTTTTTCTTTTCTTCTTTCTAGAAAACCTTTCATTCCATTTATTGTGGTTGGCGGAGCTACTGCAGAGTTCAACTCAAGAGAGCTTCTCATATAATATATATTATAGTTTCATCAATTCACTGCAGTTTCAAAATGGGACTTCTATCGGAAGGTTCTCCATTGAGTTGGGAAGAAACCAAGAAACATGCCGATCACGTTCGTTACCATGGCATAGTACAGTTTATTAATTTATACAACAAGTTAAAAGACCGACAAGGAGACACATTACGATGGGGAGACGAGGTAAAGAACCTTAATCCTCCCTCTCTTTTTTTCCCACCCCCTTTTTTTTAATTATGTTTCTCAATCAATGATCACAATCATAGATCCAAACACATGTGTTTTCCATGTGTTCCCCATAATACAACCTCTCTCTGATTACGTTCATTATACGAGTATAAAAACAGCTGATAACCTATTAACCCCTTTTTAATCCCTTCTCACCACCACCTCCCCCTCCCCCCCCCAATTTCTTTATGAATCTGAGCTTTGGACTCGTCGATGTAACAACGCGCGCGCACGTGCTCGCTAGAAAGACGGGTAAAGTGGGAGGGGGCGGCGGAGCTTATAAAGATCTCATTTATTACGTCATTGTAACTCTGCCCCCCCCCCCCCTCCTACTCCACCCACCTCATATTATTATGATTATATATAAGAGAGAAAGAAAGAAAGAAATAACTTGTTGATGATGGAAAATTAATATATTCGTTCTGTGTTTAATTTATATTATACGTATCCTTGGGGATTGCGTGTAAACTTGTCAATCGCTCAATTTTTTTTTTTTTTTTTTTGCATTTTCAGTGTGTGTGTTTGGCAAAATCATCGTGACTATGCAATAAATTTGCAAGTGTAATATTATTGTATGTAATACAGTATATATTTAGATCGAAACAAGAAAAAAAAAAGAAGATTGATGATGATGATGATAATCAGTCACGTTGCAAAAAAATATAAAGATAACCATTTCTGGGTGTTTGAAAATACAATGAGTTATCAAATTGCAACACTTCTTAACATATTGAAATCAATATCTATTACTTCTGATGATCAATAATTAAAATGATAATATCGATGTCAAGTGAACGAGAACACGTGTTCTCTCTAGGTGATATTCAAGATGGGTTGGGGGTGGGGGGTAGGGGGCTAAAGGTGCGCACGTGGTCTAAGTCTTGAGATTATCGTCTTTAAAACATGACGTCACAATGTGTCTTAAGTTATTACTGATACGTGTCCGTAAACCGCAACGGCTTGAGTTTCTTAAACAGATAAAATGAAGAAATTGTGTCATATATTTTTTTTTTTAAAAAACTATTCATGAAAGAATTTTATTATTGTATTTGAAACTAGAAGAGCTAAAAAAAAAGTTTTATAAAAAATAAGTTTGATGATTAAATCTTTTAAAATAAACTTTTTTGAACAGTTTTAAAAAGCGGCTCTCTCTCTCTCTCTCTTTCTGTCTGCAAATTCGCCAAGTTTTAAAATAACGCAATTTTTTTTTTTACTCTTTTTGAAATTGGCATAAAAAGTTTTATTTTTTTTAAAAGACATATCAACCATGACAACTATTTAAGTTTCGTGTTTTAAATAAATCTTGTGTTACAAACTAGAATGGTAGATGAATTACTTTAAAGAGTATTTTCAAGTTATTATATTTCAAAATATACTTTTTATAGACAAAAAATAAAATTGTCGTTTGTTTAAAGTGACCCAACTTTAAACAAACGACACCTTTTATCTTAAACTTATATAAAAAGTTTATTTTGAAAGATGTCAACATGACAATAGCCTTAAGTAATTGAGCTTACACCTTCTAGTTTCTAAAACACATTTAAGTTTGTGTTAATATTGCTAATGAAAAGACACATTAACTAGTTTGATTGGTGTTTACATTTTAAAACCACCTTGACTACTTCCGTTTTTTTATATATAATATCAAAATAAACGATATTCCTTCCCTTCCTTAATTATTATTATTACATAAATAATGAATTAAAATAGGTCATATTTATAATTGTTTTGTTTCTCTCCACCTCTCTCTTCTTATTCGAGTCATTTTGGTCAAAACATCTAGATGAATAAACAGAAAATATGATGTTTTTGTATTTAAACTTGTTTCAAAATTAATTTCAGGTGGAATATTTTCTGGTGAAATTAGACAACGAGAAGAAAACCGCTTGGGTTTCACTCAGAGCCAATGAAGTACTGAAGAAACTTCAAGAGAAGGAACTTGCAAATCCCAGGTGAGAAGAGAATACAAGAGGAATATCGGAAGTTGATATTTCAAATTGATTGCCTAATTAATAATTGTAAATGATGATGAAAAATAAAAAAAAAGTGAAGTGAAATCTCTGTGGAGACCGGAATATGCTAACTACATGGTTGAAGGGACACCTGGGAAACCGTATGGAGGACTTATGGCTCACTTTAATGTGGTTGAAGCGAACATGAAAGCGAGGAGGGAAGAAGTGAAAGAACACCTCGGACCAGGAGAAGTCGTACTCACGCTAACCAGCTTTCCACGGTACAATCGTCCTCTTTTTCTAATTGAATGATATAACCCCTGGGGGCCCTTGATATGGATGGTGGTTCCCTTGTTAACCCTGAATTTAATTCTGATCACGAACGGAACAAATTAATGAAACATGCTGATGATGCAAGTAAAAATTCAGGGTATACACAATTAAAGAGGCGTCGGCGTTGTGGTCAAATTTAGTTACTCAATTCCTGCGCCACACCCCTCGTCGTCAACACACAATTCTATTAGTCATCTTTAAAAAAAACGACGTTTTTTATAAGAAGAGAGCCATATTTCGAATTAAGATTCGATTTGTGAACAGCTGATTTTTTTTGTTCTGCATTTAAGGAGATATTTGAAAGTTTGTTTGAAACTAGAATGGTAGCCGAAGGATTCACTTCTTAGTGTTTTTCATGTTCCTATCTTTCAGAATAAACTATTTGCCAAAAAATAATTAAATATAAGTTTGTCTTCTTAAAGTTAGGTCATTTTAAAAGCTTATTTTAAAAGATACCAACATGAAATTACCCTTAACCCTTTATTTTAACAAAATGATTTTCAGATAAACATTACTGATATTATGTAAACTCTCAAAAAAAGGAAAAGTAACTGCAAACTGGGTTACATTGAAAAGTACATGTTACTGGTATACTAAGTAACTAATTAGTTTTCGACTAATTACTTTTAAAGTAACTAATTAGTTTTCGACTAATTACTTTTAAAGTAACTAATTAGTTTTCGACTAATTACTTTTAAAGTGACTAATTCGTTTTCGACTAACTAGATTACTTTTTAAAGTAAAAGGACTGATTAAATTAAAGTAACAGGATTAATTTAAATAATTATCAAAAAAAGTAATGGAATTTATTTTAAATACAACTAAGTTTGCACCGTTTTTGAATTATTTTAAAAGTACACGTAACTAAATTACTTTAAAGTTCGCATTCTTAATGAACTTTTAAGTCGAAGCTAGTGCTAAACTCATCAAAGCTACTACTAAAACTCACCAAACTGTTTATGAATTTAGCAGTGTCTTTGACTTAACATTCATTAAGAAAATACGACCCTAAATGTAACTAGTTTGCTTTGAAAAGTGGATTACTCATAAAGATAATAGTTTATTTTTAAACTTAAAGTAATTTAAGTAGTTAGTTTAAAAGAAGCCGAATTAATTTAAAAAATGGACTAATTTCAAAAACCTAAGTGGATAAATTTTACAGCGTTTTTCCATTATACTTTTGAGAAAGCAGTTTAGTTAACAAAATAAACAAAGAAATTAAAAAGTCCACCCCCTCCCACAGTTTCCATTGACCCATAATTTAATTTAAACATGTGATTCATTTTCCAATTTAAATTAATTTTAGTTTAGGATGTGGCCGTTTTACACATCCTGCGTGCGAAACAACTCCAAAGGAGGGTGCAGCACGTTCACTCTTCTTTCCAGACGGCGCAATTTTTCCAGGACATCCAAGATTCAAGTAGATGTCCATTGTTATTACTTATTGACTTTGCATTCAGGTCTCAGTCAATCGATTTTTGTTGTTGTTGTTGTTCCTCTTTTTGATAGAACTTTGAGTAGAAATGTACGAGAACGACGAGGAGAGAAAGTCATCATCAACATTCCAAGTATTTGTAAATCATTAAAGAAACCGAATCACATGTCATTAACTTAATTTATTTATCAGTTTATAGAGACAAGAACACGATAAATCCATTTGTCGAAGATTTCAAACCTTTGGGTGATGACGGTGAAGCGCAAAGAGCCGCAGAACCAAACCACATTTATATGGATGCGATGGGGTTTGGAATGGGCTGCAGTTGTTTGCAAGTTACATTTCAAGTATAAACGACTACATTAAAAGCAACAGAAAATCAAAACACGAGAACAAAACAAGAAAACGTTTTGTCTTTTCAGGCTTGTAATATCAAGGAAGCTCGGTTATTGTACGATCAGTTAGCTACACTCTGTCCCATTGCCGTACGTTATAAGCAACCAATAGAAAACATTCAATTGCAAGAGAATGACGGAATGGAACTCTGTATATTCTACGTTTTAAAATAAAATTTTAAGAAAAAATTGAAAGTAATTATGGCCAGCTTCAATTGACCACTTTGTGGCGCCACCAATTATTTCAAATTTTCGTTTTTGTGTTTTTAGTCTCCTAGTTTTTAAAACACTTTCAATTATTTTTTTTAAAACGAAGAATATAGAAAGAGTTCTATTGTCGGTTTTTACTCATCATAAGTATGTATGTATACGTCTTTAGTTAGCTTTGAGTGCCGCATCACCGATACATCGCGGTTATCTGACCGATTGCGACTGTCGATGGAACATAATTGCAGCCTCTGTAGACGATCGAACTGCAGAGGAACGCGGACTCGAGGTTTTTTTTTTCGGGATCGAAACGCCTACAAATAAGCCTATGTTTTCTTATCGTTGCAATTTTTAATTTCTAGCCTCTGAAAGAATGCAGATTTAAAATTAATAAATCGCGATACGATTCCATAGATAGTTATTTGTCACCGATGGGCGAGAAATACAACGATATCGATTTGATATACGACCAAGAGATTTATAAACAACTGAGAGATGCTGGTAAAACACACGATGCATCTTTTTTTTTTGATCGTTTTGCTAAGAAGGCGTTTCAATGTTAAGTTGTGTTTTTTGCACTTTTAACTAGGAATCGATCCTCTGTTAGCTCAACATGTTGCACATCTTTTTATCAGAGATCCCATTTCTCTGTTTAGTGAAAAAATTCATCAAGACGATGAACAAGACTCGGACCATTTCGAGGTTTCAATTTCTGTTTAAGAAACCTTTTTAAATTCGCAATATTTCATTTCGATCGTAATCGTTTTTTTTTTCATAGAACATTCAGTCTACAAATTGGCAAACTATGAGGTTCAAACCTCCACCTCCGAACTCAAAGATTGGTTGGAGAGTAGAATTCAGACCTTGTGAGGTTAGAAAATTAACCTTTATGCCATATTAATTCTCGATGGAACTTAGGGATTGGTTCACACATGCAGAAAAAACCAAGGAGAAACAACCTAGAAATAAAAGTTTCAGCTATATTTCTGGGTCTTTCCTGATTCAAGGACATTGTCATAATTTGTCGAGTTTTAAAATGTTAGATTCTTGACTATATACCTCAGTGTAACATTAAATATTCTAAACATCTTTTTAGATAGTCTCGAAAAATTCTTAGAATAAATTTTGAATAATTAAAAAGTCATTACTAAATTATAATTTCAACAAGAACTTTAATGAGAACAACAGATGGCGGACGTTTTGGATCACAACTGTGAGCCTAAAATTCAATAACATCTATTTATAAATGGTGGCTAATTAATTAAAATATACAATATTTAATAAAAACATCAAAATATTGTTGAGTTTATAGAAGAGTGGAAGATAGAATAAGAGGGAGGAGCCAATAATACTACTGAAGGACAACTTTCTAACAGAACTTTGTCAGTGACATTTTTTTTTCTGCATGTATGAACCAACCCTAATACTCATAAGGAATTAGTAGCTCAAATTTAATAATTTTCTGTTGATTTTTTAGATTCAAATGACTGATTTTGAAAATGCAGCCTTCGTTGTTTTTGTTGTGTTGTTAACAAGAGTCATACTTTCGTTTCATTTGAATTTTCTCATCCCAATTTCAAAAGTAAGAACAATAATACGATTAGAACAAAAGACGTTGGAGGGGGTGCAAGGTTTACGAAAAAAAGTGTATCATGTTCAGCTTGGCAAAATACTGGTTTTATATTTTTAACTACTTTGAAAACCCTATAATACGACATGAAAAAATTCGTGTTAAACGAATTTGTGGTGAAAGAAAACATTTTAAGAACGTGTTTTAGAATCTTTTATGTTAGGTACTACAATGTAAATTTGAAAATCGTTATAAATTATTATTATATATATATATATATATATATATATATATATATATATATATATATATATATATATATATATATATATATATATATATATATATATATATATATTAAGCCAGGTCTGTCCTTTTCATGTGAGTAACGTTTTAACCCTTGAACCACGTCGGAATTTATATAAATTATAATATAATATAAATTTTTATAATATAAATTTAAATGAATAAATGAACCGTTTTTTTTTTTCTGAAGGTCAACTATATGTTGCACCCTACCCATCCAAGAACCCCATGATATTAAATTGGAGAGGGGAAAAGGTTGGAAAGTGTAGAGGAGGGGGAGAGAGAAAAGTGGGGGGGGGGGGGGGGTGACGGAAATTGAAGGAGTAAAGAAAGGAGTAAAAAAAAAAGGAAAAAACGACGCGCATGCGCACACCAGAGAAAATGAAACGCTCATTTTCTCTTTCAAATATAAAAAGGGGAGGAGATAATAGTAGAAAAATTAAACTAGAATTTTTTTTTGCTCCGCCCTTTTATGAATTGGGTTGTTGGGTTTGTTACGTGGTCTGACGGCATAAAAGGGCGGAGGAAAAGAAATTCTAATGCTGGGCACAATTGCCTGTGAATTTTGCTCCCGTCATTTATGACGGGTTACCCCACTAGTCATTAAATAATACCTATTGTATGTACATGTAATGAGTGCCAAAAGAAAAAGAATTTGTAAAACCCAGACGCTGATGTGTTTTTGTGTTTAAAAAGGATTTTACAAAGATACCATCTTAAAACAAATTTGGGTAAACCAGGCCTTAACTTTATTTTGTATATTGGAAAAAAAAATTTGGAGGTTTCTATTCTTGGGACCAAAAATAGTTTTGTGTTAACAACTACTTTTGAGTTATCTGTTTCATCTTAAACTAATTTAAATATACGTAAAACCGTATCCTGTTGAAGCCGTTAGTCGCTGTGAGATTTAGGGGCCTCTGCATGTGTATACTTAACTAAAATTGGGGGTTCTAGGCGCGCACCTGGGCCGAAAATTGCCTCTGATCTTAAGAAACTGGAACAAGCAAGCATATACTTTGTACTATCTGATTTTTTTTTCGTGAAAAGACAATTTTAATGTGGGATTTAATAAACTGATTGTGAGATTTGTTAGCTTGCTCCTGGGTCCGAACGAATGGATTTAAAATTTCAGATTAAAAATCCTGAACGTATGCTTCATAGTAAACTGACATCCTTGAACTCTAGTGAATTTCGATCATTGCTTTTTGAGCGTGCAGAGCTTTATATTGAGCTATAAGACGAGAATGTATGTGTTTACTACTGGCGGTTAGTATTGGCAAAAACGTCTATGCAAATAAATAAATGCAAAAATACAATTAATTGTCTAAAGCTGATTATTATTGCACATAATATGGCATCATAATTTACCCAAAATAAGTTGAAAAAGTCATTATGAGTTGAAAACAAACTATTATTCAGAGCAATGATTGAAATTCCCTGATAAAAAACTGAAAAATAGTTCAAACTAACAAAAGTTACTTTACCAAATGAAAGGTGGATGAGAATATGCAAACTGCTCAAAAGCGAGATGCAGTCAACAAAGGGAAATTTTGGTTTCGCAAAGATATAATGACATGTAAGTAATACAATTTTGTACTAAATTGCGAATTTTAAACAAACTCGCATCTTTTACGAAATCTTAAAATCTTATTTATTTTCAGATAGTTCACCTCCGGCTGCAGCCGCTTGCATCAGCGAATGTGCAAAAGTTACCGAAGATGAATACACACTCATGACTATTAATGAGATTGTTAATGGAAAAGTTAGTATTTCGGAATAATTAACATAAAATTATAAACGATGTTTGCATACGGAAGAACAAATGTTCTAAATTTGTCTCTTTTTTTTTTTTGACAGGAAAATGAATTTCCAGGTTTAGTCCCACTAATTCATAACTTTCTAAGCAGCGTTGATGTCGATGCCGACACTCACTGCACAATTCAGCAGTATCTTAAATTAATTCAGAAGAGAGCTTCAGGTAATTTAAAGTAATCTCGTTTCATTCAATTAACATGTTTTAACGTTTGTTTTTATTCTCTTTTTGATTAAAGGAGAGTTAAAAACAACGGCAACTTGGATAAGAGAATTCGTCGGAAACCATCCAGACTACAAGCACGATTCCGTCGTAACCGAGAGGATCAATTACGATCTCTTGTCTAAAGTTAATCGTATCATCAACGAGGACGAAGAATGTCCCGATCTATTTGATAAACCTGGGACTAAAACTAAAGAAGTCATTCCTCAAGCTGTGATCAAGGCAGAGGAATGTTTCAAAGAAAGTAACGGAGAAATTTGTTACGATAAAGATGGAAAATGCAGCTAAAAATTAACATAATTCTTACAAATTAACTACATTATATATATATATATAAAAAAACAAAAATATATATTTAACTAAATAAATCAATGCAATTTTTGCTTATATTTCTACGAAAGAAAATTAACTTTTAAAAAATTTATTAAAAGCTAATCGGGTAAAAAAAAAAGGATATATTGATTCAAATTTGTTATTTGAAGATTAATTACTATATTTAGGGATTAGACTTTCTACAAGTCCGTAACATTTGCACAATTCATTTTAAGATGTAACCAGAAGAATTTTTCACAACTTTTTTAAGACACAAATTCAGAACGTTTTAAAAGAAATTCAAGGTTTACTTGATAACTTGAAGAGCAAAAGAATTGCAATAATTACGTTGCCCAATTAGACATAAAAAATGTCATTTTTTGTATTATATTTTTTAAAAAAAATGACATTCCTTTCAAAAACTGTTTTTAAAGAGATAATGAAGGACCACAATTCCTGCACAAATTTACTCTGGCTTAAGCCATAGTAAAGCATAGTGATTGTCAGATGACATGAATGAACACTTTAGTACTGTCATACCGCGCTTAATGATAAGGTTCCTGAAAATGGAATAACGTTCATCAAATCAATGTTAATTCAGTTAGCATTGGAGTTAATGCAAAGGTAAAGCTGTTTCTATACAAAGCTATAGAGCAGTGGTTCCCAAAGGGTGTGCCGTGAGTTTTTGCAAAGTGTGCCATGATTATTCCAGGCAAAAAAATACTGTGCCGTGACCAAAATAAATTTGGGAACCACTGGTATAGTTTGGTCAACTATATATCGTTTGCAAAGGTAACGTTAAACGAGGTATGACTTAGTTATAGGTGTCGTATTCGTAATGATGGCAAAGTCAAAGCTAAATCTATCATCGTAAGAAGACACTTGTGGCGTCATTGGGATTGACGTAAAATTTAGAGATTTGTGTCATTTAGCAAGGGATGACATCAAACAATTTAAACAAGTTTTTACATTACAATGACACAAACCAAAATTTCTCATCAATCTCAATGACACCACAAGCTTCCTCTTACGCTGATAGTGCTAAACTCTTGAATTTTCGATAGAAAGTTTCATGTAAAAGTTGTTGAGTTTAGCAATAGCTTTGACTTAGCAATCATTTAAAATACGACCCTAATAAACTACTGGGAGCTCAGCAAGAAAACCATATAACGTACTGAATTTGTGCACTTTTTTTGGCATAAGTGTTTTTCGTTTAATACAATCTTCTGTTACTGTTTTAAAAGCAATGTTGTCCAGCAGTTTTTTTCTTCTCTCTATAGTCTCCACTATCAGTGTTTTTTGTACTCCAGAAACATATTTAAACCACATGCAAAATGAGCACCCACGCAAACTTATATATATAAAAAAAATGCCGAATATTCATTCTAAGCTTTTGAAAAAATATATATTCAGATAGTTCATTTTATGTATCCAGTGAATCTCTTCACTCAATTGCTTATAAGACTAAAAAAATCGCAATATTTCTGGCACACAAAAAAAGAACCGTATAAACAGCCATCCGTACCTTTAGGTAACTCTGCGCAGACTTAAAAAAAAATTGCAAAAGTGCATGTATTCTAATACGGCTGTGATGTTGGCATTTGTATACAAGTATAGTGAAAAATGAATTTTGAACGATTGCGGGACAAAAGTTTGATAATCACGATTTAGATATTAACTAGAAATGGGCAAATTGTATCCTTAAATACTCGAAATATTGATAGAAGAAATTCGAATACCTCGAATATCGCGCTATATGTGCAAAAAGCAGATGAAAAGAAACAGACTCGAACTCTGAACGTGTTTGAATGCTTGTTTAACTCTTTTCTTAAATAAAAATCTGCTCTAGTTTATTTATAATTATTCAATTATTATTCTAGTTAAGAGATTACCCTAAAAAGCTACTGTAAAATTAAAATTTAAAATAAAAAGTTTCATTTCTTAATTAATGGTGTTTTATTACACTTTTTAATTTTACTTTATTAATTTATATAACAATAAATATTTTATTAATAATTTGAAATACCTATTCGGGGTATTCGAATATTCGAGATTTGGTTAATATTCAAATTTGAGAAAAGCGTTATTCGCCCAACCAACCACGGAAATTTATTTTTGTTATCATTTCTGTCCAATTTTGTTTTTGTTTGCTGTTGCAATTCATTTTATTTTTAGTCAATATTTGTATACGTCTTGAGTTGTTTTTTCGTATTATAAGTATATATTTTCTAGTGCAAACAACAACAGAAGAAAAAAATGTATTTTTTTATCGTTTAGCCATTCCACGAGCTGGATTTTTGGGGGGAGAATATAAGTTTGTAGACCAATAAAAGAAAAAGAAATATCTATTGTTTGTTTCGTCAAAGTGACAATAATCGATTTTCAAGTTTTTTGTTTGTTCGCAAAATAAGTGTGTAATTTGTCCATTTGCTTACGTAAAATGATTGATTACAAAGTCATTTTTATTCAAATCGAATAGAAAAATAAGTAAAAGGAATAATTACTGTACGAATCCTTAAGTATTACTCGTGGTATTTCAGTCCAAGACACTGTATAAAGAAGCACATGATATCCGTCTGCTCTTGAATCTGTTTCATACATACGAATAATCGTTATTAGGTTTTGCTTCATTCACGACAGTTGACGTCGTAATCGTGAAGAGACAACAACGTACTTTCTTCGCAGTGGGTTTCCCAAATCCATGCCCAGCTTTTGTATCAATTCTGATCATCAGTGGATTTTTCTTAATAGTAAAATTTAAAAAAAAAAATGTCATAACTTTGTATTGTAATTCAACAGTTTTACGTTTTGGCTCAACCTGGTTTTCACGTGAGCCGATGACATGCTGAAGCTCGGCGATGAACTTAAACGAATGCAGTGGAACTACACGATCGTCATGATCGGCTGTAAGCAAGAGTGTCGATGGATACTGTGTCTCCTTCTCTGGTTGAACGCGAACGTTATGCAATGGCGAAAACCTAATTGGAGAGAATAAAAACATTTTAAAATCTACTTCACAGAGACCATTTTGTGGCACGACGTAAAGTGGTCATTTTAGTAACCATTGATTACACAGGGCAGTGTTCCTGAAACTTTTTCCATTAGCGGACCACTAGATAAGTTCTCAATGCACATGTGGGCCATCCATCTTAAAAAAAAGCCTAATGCACATGGCAGCAATGGGGCACACACATCATATTAGAGCACACATTGGCCGTTGTATCAGGAGTTAATGTCGACTGAGCGGACTATAAACTGTTTTTTTGGTTTTAGTTGGAGTTTAAAATATTTTTTTTGTCTATGGTCCTGTCTGCAGACCACCTGGCACACCGCCATGAATCATAGTTTTGAGAAATACTGACACTTTTTTCAAATTTTCATGTTAAAATTGTCATAAAACATTTAAGAAAATCCCACTTCCAGTTTCAAAATGTCTTCTAAAAATCAGTTCTGAAGAACAAGATCTCACTTTAAAGCGCAGTTTATACTGAATTTTTAGAGAGAATAAAAGATTTACCGAATTAGATTCTCGAAATGTTTCTTATCGTCCGAAGAACCATAATCGGAGATCCATGCGTGTCCAATAGTGAACTTATGAAAACGCAGCATGTCCATGACACTAAACGGACAATACGACAGTCGCAAGAATCAAACAAACGAGGTCAAGATTAATGTCTACATGAATTCGTACCCAACTTCGGCTATAGCACATCCGAATAACTCCGGAGCTTGATTTATACAAGCTCCAACGAGAAGCCCACCATTAGAACCTCCATTGATGATCAATCTTTATAAAAATTACATTAAAGATGTTTTATGAACAGCTGATTTTCAAACTCTGGTTATTCTGCGTTTCAGAAGAGACACATTATGGAGAAATTGAAAGTGTATTAGAAACTAGAAGGATTGCTGAATCAATTAATAATATAATAATATCTTTGAAAATAATTAAAAGATATCCACATAAAAATCCCCTTAAACGATTGAGCTACCCAATAGTTTCTAAAAAAAAATGTTCAAGTTTCTCTTCAATTTGCTCTTGAATGACAGAATTACGAGAGATTCACAAACGTTACTTTAAAACCAGCTTAGAATACACGTTATCAAATTACTTTTCAGAGCTCGAGTACTTTTCGCTTATTAGGTACTTTGCCGCGTACTGAAAGTCATCGAAAACATTCTGTTTGTTGAACAAGCGACCTCCATCATGCCAAGCATCGCCATATTCTCTACACACAGTGAATTAAACACAAACATTTCAAGTATTAAGTGATAAAAATCTTTTCAAACACTGATACTAACCCTCCACCTCTCAAATTGACGATTGCCGTAATGACACCCAAATGCCTGAGTAAAACAATTCGTGTCACGCTGAACACTGGCATGATGGATATATTAAATCCACCATATCCATAAAGCATACAAGGCGTTGAAGAATCCAAGACAAGAGATTTTGGTTGAAGAACGTACATCGGAATCTTTGTTCCGTCTTTACTAGGATAGAATATCTGAACAGCTTTATATTCCGATGGATCGAAACCCGGAACATTTGTTTCTTTGTACACCTTAAACATTTCGTTTATATCGCCAATAAGTTTACGACACAATTCACGGCTGCCTTTAAGAGCCCCTAGACACTGCAGTGTGCATCATATGCTGCGCGACGCCATAGACACAATATTATATGAAATTTGACGTTTAAAAAAACCTGTTCTCGATTATAACTACGTTTCCGTGTTCAAAGTGTGTTTCAAACAATAACTGAAGCTGCAATCGCCTCTTGGATGTTGTTACCAGGTATTAAAGTCGTTTGGTTGCAATATTCAAAGGAGTTTTTATTTTATACCCTAATTGTCCGTGTTAAATACTCGGTACATTCTTTAATATGTTCTTCAAGTATGAAGGTATTTTCTTGACGTTTCTGCTATAGTTATATTTGAGTAACTTCGGAACTGTAAAAATTGACCCCAGTTCATCCATGACACATATAACTCTGGAGTGTCTCTAGGCTCTTAGATAAGAAAAGAAAAGAGACTTACTTCTGATTTGAACGGTTCGGCTGTCAAATCGCAATGATAAATAGTTCCGGGCGATAGAAAAGAACTGAAATGGTAAAATATCTCATCGTTTTTCTTTTTGCCAGAATATCCGATTATCGTTCCAGGATCGAGAGGAAGTTCTCCAAGTTGCTTTCCACTTTTTAAATCATGAATGTGAAGAACGTGCTAAAGAAAAAGGATATTAATTGTCTCGGCCGAAACAGAAGGAAAGTGCAAATGAAACGCACTTTGACGTCATGATTGTAACAAACGACGAGAAGATCGTTTCGAGCACAAGCAGCCCATTCTAAAACATCCTTGGGATCTTCAGCTATCAGCGTAACCCAATTGCTCTGACAAAAAAAAGACTAACAATTAATACCATCCTTGCAAAGATATTTTGACTGGAAGTTTACCGGATCGGGTTTGTTCAAGTCGACATTAACTAAATTATAATTAGGAGCTCCTTTATTAGAACGTATCGTTATTATGGATCCTTCACTCGTTATATACTATCAAAATGAAAACAATATTTTAGCTAATAATTCATGATACTCTTTGTGACAAAGATGTTAGTTATTTAAGCATTTCAGAAGCAAAATCATATTTTCCTTATTTAAATTGTCACAAATTCTTTGCCTACTGACTTAATAAAAGTAACGCAACTTGCTGCTAACGCTACTTCCAAACATTAACAAAAAGAGAAAAAAGTACAAAAAGAAACGCAAAATACATTAACCTCATATTCAGACTCAAACTTCTCCACGATTGGAATTAATTGAAGTTTTCCTGATTCAAAAAAAAAACGTTAGAATCGAACGTTCGTAATCGGAAAGACAATTATTTTTAACCTTCGATTCCATTTGTTAACGATCCGATGTCACAAAAATAAAGAAGGCTGTCTTTGCAGCCTTCACGTACGCTCACTATCACATAACGACCACATTCGGACATTTCGGCACCTCTATATATGAAACCAGTAACAAATTTCAGATTTAATAAAAGAGACTTTTAATAGGAAAAAAAGTGTTAATACGAACATTCTCCACTTAGGTTGTTCGAGAAACTCGACACACAAAACGTCTTCCGATTGCGGCGTTCCGAGACGATGATAATACAACTTGTGATGTTCATTTGCCGATGTTTCTGTACCGTCGGATTTACCTTCCTGAACGTTATAACGCTGGAAAGGACAATAAAAAATTGAAGAAATTGTAATTTTCTTTTTCCAATTTAGAACACAATGCAGAAAAATAACTTTAAAAAGATTTTTATGTTTATTTCAAACTAATAGAACAAAAAATCCTTAAAATAAACTTTTTAAAGCAGTTTGAAACTGTTGATTTTCCAATTTTTTTACATTTTTATTTAGTGAGTAAAATCATGAAATTTGATCTTTTTATATATCGTAATTAATTTGTGTTTATTCGTCTAGTTTTGAGCTAATACTTTTATTATATATTCTGTTCTTTTCCATTTTTATTTGATAAAAAAAAAACATCCTGAAATCTGTTCTTTTTCAAACTAACGCATAAAAAGCGTATTTTGAAAGATAATGTCACATATTGTATTCTATTCTTCCAGTTTGAAGTAATTCTTTTAATATTTGCAATCTGGAAAAACATTTTTGTTAATTTTCTGGACTTAGCCAAATTAGGATTTATCTGAAAATTGCAAAACATTTAGGATTGTGCCCCGTTATAAACGTACGGAATAAAAGATTCCTTTGTGATCGTGCGTCCAAGCAATTCCCGTGAACTTGCATTTTTCCAGAACTTCGGGCAGATCGTTTCCGCTCGCAACTTCTCTGAACTGAAACAAACACACTTTTATACATAAAAGCCATGCTTTTTATATCGAAAAAGAAAGAACCTTAATCTTTATCCAATCGGATCCACTCGCGCTTAAACCATACGCGAAATATTCTCCGTTCTCGGAGAACGCAGAAGTGTAAAGAGAAACCGTTCCATCATCGGACAACGAATTCGGATCGAGAAACACCTTTGAAGGTTCCTCCTTTAGATCATCGAACATGTAGAGAACGCTTAAAACAACAAGAAAAAAAAACAAGAAATTCAAGCTATTCATCATCAGAAACACAGTTTTTACAATTTAGAACCTTTGATTCTGAAGCCCACTGTTAACATAGACAAAATAATGATTCCCATGTTTATTTGGACAACCGTAACGAGGATAATTCCACAAATCGGTGAGACTAAATGGAAGAAAACACAAATAAATGTCGTTAGAATGAAGATTTCTATACGAAGATCTATACAACCGTTTGTTAATAACATCTTTGTGAACACAACTCTTAAGGAACGGTTCTGTAATTCGGTTCTGAGCCTCGACAAAAGCAATAGTTTTGTCCGAATCCGGATCTTCGAGCCATCGGTAAGGATCGGAAACCTTTATTATTCAAAAAAATCAACAAAAACTGATTTGAAAAATGTTTTTTTGTGTTTTTCAGGCGATTTCAGTATTAAAGGGATATTTCTATAGCAAAATAAGGTTGCTAAAATAAGATTTAAACACAATTCCATCTATTTAAGTGACTTTAAAGTTGAAAAAACTGAACCTTTGTCCCGTGATAGTCATCGATTACGGTCTCATCTCGTTCGACACTCGGATAATTCGGTTTCATTTTACCTCTTTTGAGTTTTTACGCAAATTTATTAGTTCTCAACAATGTCTAACTCAGTTATGTACGGAAAAATATTTAAAAAAGTCGAATAAAATATGATAAAAACTTCGCAATTGTCAAAATCTAATCAAAAGTTCCGTGAAAAAAGTGAAAAGTGACAACGAGAAACAGGACTTTAGATATGTTAGTTTCATGCAAATATAAGCAGATGCAGAATAGTATTGCTTACGTAAGCAACTGTATGACGTTATAAATAATATCAGTTTCAACATACAAATACTTGCGGATCTTCTGCTGACATGAAACGATACGGAACAGATTGAAAAGCGTTGCCAACGTTATCAAATAAGTGGTGTCATCTAGTGGCCACAAATGTAAACACAAGACTACTTGATTTGTACAGGGTGATTGTAAAAAAACAAAATTAACAAATTTAATGCAAATTCTGAATAAACTCAATGACTCAATGTTAACTTTCAATTCTTAGCGGCACGTTTGTACATGACAAGGCCCATAGGTGCTGAGTCATTTGGGGCCCCTACTGTCAATTGTTCAACATTTATAAAAACATACTTTTGACTTGTAAGGTTCAATGAAAAAATTTAATCACTAAATTTTGTCCCTGGTCTTTTTTTTTTCGCAATTTTTTTTTTACTTTGTTAAATTTATAGAATTTTTAGTTTCTTGAGGCTTTTTCTTTGTAGTTAAACACTTAATTTTTTTTTAAAAAAAATTGTGAACAATTACTCTTTTAAATAACTATGAAAATACAGGGTGTTCATAAAACATTAATTCAATTTTTAATATACAAAGCATTACATTAAATTTATATTTTATTTAGAGACAATGTAAAGTGGTTTTTAAAAATCTAAACGACTCTTGGAATCTGAATATTTCTTTCAGGTGCAAAATGAAAAGAAACTTGAATGTATTTTAGAAACTAGAAGGGTAGCACAATCACTTCGGAAATGTTCATGTTGTTATCTTTCAAATTAAACTTTAAGCAGACAATATTTTTTTTAATTTTTTTTTTTCAATAAAAAGTTTATTTTGAAAGATATCAACATGAAAATTTCCGTAAGTGATTGAGCTAACCTTTTAATTTCTAAAAAAAACTTCCTAGTTTCACTTAATTTTGCTCCTAAAAGACAGAATACCGGTAATCAGAATTCATTTGATTTATAGAAATCTAAAAATATTAAATTTTCTATTTCCTTAAACATTAAAACAATAAAATGACGTTTTATTAACATGAAACTGTTATAATTTATAAAGAATTTAATTAAGAAATATTATCAAAATACTTTTAGAACAGTTGCGCCTACTATTCTAGTTTCTAATAAACTTTGAATTGTTTTCTTAAATTAGCTTCCCAAAAAAAAAAAGCTAAAAAGTACTGTTTCTGTACCTTAATGTTTTTTCCTGAGACCCTTCTACATATTTTAAACAGTCTTGTTTCCTAAATGAAAATAAACCCACATCAGACAGACATTGACTTTTGTTAAACTATGAATATTAAAAACAAAACAATAAAACATGTTATGAATAAAAATATAATAAAGAAGAATTGTCTGCTTGTTTTGATGGATCCACAGTAAAATTTATTTGCAAATAAAAAACAGAAAAAAGTCCATGTCCTGCATTTCATATTAGATGTATCCAAGGACAAGTAGAAATTCTCTCAATTGTAATAATCGAAACAAAGGAAATAGAAAGGAAAAAACCCCTTCTTTGGTATTAACTGTTCTATATAAATACAACATCAGTTCATAAAGGTTTCACGATATTTGAGTGTGATGGTTAGAATATAGAATGAGAATTCAAAGTAAAACTTGACAATATACATTTTTATTGTAGAATTACACCTGTGAGGTCATGGCTCACAGGTAGAAAAATCACTAATCTTCTCTATTCCTGTGCCATTACACAGTGAGAAATTTTTTCTTAGTCAGTCCTATTTTAAAATATCAATTTATCAAATTAGTTAAAAAAACAATACAATAACATTTGTATTATTCACTTGTCAAAAAATAACTTATAGGGCTTATTTTAAATTGTATATCAAATTATCAATCAATAATTATTTAAATCCGCTTCTAAATTCGAGCCGCATTATTTCCATGATAATTTTAAAGCATGCTAAATTTGTGTATTTTTCACCCCCGTTTTAAAATACAGGTAACCTTCTTGAATAAAAGTTGAAGGTGAATTCAAAAGAAAGGACCCACACAATGTATTAGGGTCCTTATTTTTAACTTCCTTCCCTAAAGGTAAAAACACGGATAACATAATAGACAAAAAAAGTGAAAGCAAAACAACAAGGGGAACAAGTTATAAATATAGAAACACTTAAAAATATATTCTTCTTAAAGGTCATTTAGGGTCACAGGTATGTTTGTAAACAAACCTAGGGCCTATATAAACCTGCTAAAACTGACTTAAAAAAACTAACAGCAAGCAGTTTGCATTTTCAAGCTAAACTTGCTGAAAAAACCTCTCAACATAGTTATTTTTTTAGAACATAGAAATAACAAACATAAAACATGTTTAAAATGGTAAATGCACTAATTATCTAAATGTTGTGGTAGAAATTTATAAAAATTATTCTTTTCAGGTATTTTTTGTAATGGTTTTATGTCTATTGGGGGCATCTGTTGCAAATGTTTTAATTGGATCAACCATAACACCAAAGACTTTATTTAGCACCAGTACCACTGTCACAGAGGCTAACCAGGGTCAGAATGAAACATTTCCTGGTGTTGTTGCTACTGCTGCTGCTGCTGGTGTTCCCATAGAAGAAGATTTGGAAGCAGCTGGTTCAGCATATCGTGGTTACTATAGACCTGGTTATGGAGGATATAGACCTGGTTATGGAGGCTATCGACCCGGAGGATATGGAGGATTTCCTAATAGTTATGGGTTTGGAGGTTATGGCAATCCACTCTGGGGTTATGGAGGATATTATAGAAGACCATTTGGAGGATATCGATATTAAATTTTAAAAAAAGGTAAATTTTAGTTGATAGTTTTTAACAAAGTTCACTTGTTTTATTTTATTATCAAGTTCTAATTAACTTTTTTTATGTTATAGTTGCAACTTGCATGGACTGATACATGTGGAAGGAACATGCGACTCCCAATATTAAATCTCATTCTTCATTAATAAAAATTCATTAAAATTGTAAACTGCATCTTGAATGAATAAATGTTTTTTTTTTTAATCTGGAGTATTTTTTTTATCTCAAATTGAAAAAAATGGGTTGTAGCAAACAACATTTTCAAGAAATTCAACAATTATTTATCAGAAAGTAATTACCAAAAAAAATATACGGGTTTGAAAAAAAATAAAACAATGAAATATATCACAAATATGAACAGCATTTTGAAAAGTATTGAAAAATTATCTTTTCATAAACATGATATAATACAGATTAATTCATTCAATTAAAAGTCCTATTATTTTAAAATAAAATTCATAGAATTATTTCAAAAATGCCCTTTAAGATCCTCCTCCTCCTCCTCCCACACGATGTCCATCAGGAACATCACTTAAAAACCTTCTGATGTCATTCTGTTTATCCCCACATTTAACCAAATCCCTAAATATACCCTTAAGGGCTGTGTGGAAATAGACACAAAATAAAACTGACAAGGTCACAAGGGCTAATAAGAACCCATGAAGGACACCACTGCATATAAAAGGGCATGTCCAAACTGACCACTGTCCAAAACCAAACACAATAGTAGAAAGTTTATTCGTATCAATATTCTAGTTGTGAAGAAAAATGGGAATGGATAATACAAAACTGGTAAGTGCGTTAACATTTATTCTAACAAGTGTAATAACATATAGTGAAATTGTAAAATAACTAATTTTGCTTTCTCTTCAAATAGTTCAATTTTGTCTTTCTTTCTAGTGACCATTTTTATTTATCATTTTAGATTTTAGTTCTTGTTGCCATAATGGCACTATTGGCGTTAGCTTTTGCCCAAGTGTCATCTGTTCGTGACACTAAGGAAGATCTCGACACTTCAAGCACATTCTGGTTGAAACCCTGGCTTTATGGTAGCTATTATGGAGGATGGGGTGGTTATGTTGGTTGGAATGGATGGAATAGACCGTGGGGTTATGAATATGGTTATGGACGATAATACAATAAATGTAACGGGTAGCTAACTAATAATATCAATTATTTGATACTACTAGAAATGACAATATATCTAATGCGCACTAACTGTCTTTGTTTCGGTTTTAGATGCAAAGTGGAAACCAACTGGATATAATTACTAGGATCTCTAAAAATAAGCCATTATTTTGACATCAAAATACTCAAACCAGACAGTACATTCAAAATAATAGCATTTGTTGTATTCAAAAATAAGTTTTGTAAAAGAATAAATGATCTATTAAAAATAAAATACTTTCTCACACTGTTACTGTTTTGATAAATTATAATTTAGAAAATTTGTATTTAAAAAAAAAAGTTTCAAACCAAGGTGAAAGCGACAAAAAACTATTGTTCACAATGAAAAGACCAACCAAATCCGAGTAAACATTTTTTAAAACCAATCACAGAAATCTGCAAATGAAAAATAAATCCGGAAAATCATGATGCATAAAAAGACGATTAGTAAAATTTAAAAAAAATACTGTAAATATCTTTTATGTTAAACCTTTTTTAAATTTCATAATTAAACTATATAAAACATACATTTTATCTAATTTTGTAGTGTAATTTCCCAAATTACTTTAATTTGTCTAAATTTCTATGAAAAGTTTTACTGTTCAAATGGATCCAAGAATATAAAAGGCAACGTGTTATTTGGAAAAAACCAAATAAACATACTTCAGCTGAAAAGGAAAAGTAATCATGAAACTTAATTTCGTTATGCTTATGCAACAAGGTCGACTTCATGCAAAAACAGCCAAACACTGAGTACATATAAAGACTAACCGAGACTTCAAACCTACATCATTAATGAAATCAATTGATGTTCCATTAGAACTAGAAACATGAACATGAAGAACTTGGTAAAAAAACAGCCACATTCAACAACAGCCCAATAAAAACCAACTAACTATTAATATAAAAATCTCATTCTAGGCAATTGTAATTCTTGCAGTTGCTGCAGTGGTCATTGTTTCAGGTCAGTATGCAAGAGGAAGTAGCAATTATGGAACACATGGAGCTGGCATGAGTGGAAACTATGGCTCAAGTGGCAATCCGCAAGGATATGGTAAAAGAAGGTTACAATGGTCAAAAATGTGCAAAGCAATATATTCTGTATTATAATGCAGATAATACCTATGGAAGAGGTAGCAACACAGGAGGATATGGAAATGGAGGAGGGTACAGTGGTGGACAAACTGGAGGAGGGTACAGTGGTGGACAAACTGGAGGAGGGTACAGTGGTGGACAAACTGGAGGAGGGTACGGTGGTGGACAAACTGGAGGAGGGTACGGTGGTGGACAAACTGGAGGAGGGTACAGTGGGGGACAAACTGGAGGAGGGTACAGTGGGGGACAAACTGGAGGAGGCTACAGTGGTAGACAAACAGGTGGAGGAGGGTACAGTGGTGGAGGACCAGGAAGTGGAGGCGGATACAGTGGGGGCCAAACTGGAGGCGGATACAGTGGTGGCCAATCTGGAGGCGGATACAGTGGTGGCCAATCTGGAGGCGGATACAGTGGTGGCCAACCTGGAGGTGGATACAGTGGTGGACAAACTGGAAGCGGATATAGTGGTGGCTCTACTGGCACCAGTGGCCATGGTACTGGAAGATATGGTAACAGTCCCTTTGGAAGAGGAGGTAACATACCAAGTGGTGCCAACGTTGGCACACAAACTGGTGGAGAATACATTGTTAAAGGACCTGGAGGTCCACAAGGCACTGAAAATCATGGTACTAGCAGATATGGTAATAGCCCCTTTGGAAGAGGTGGAAGTGGACAAATTCCGGCTGGTGAAACCATTCCAGTTGGTGGAAGCATTGGCGGTTCTTACGGGAAATAAATACAAAAACGTATACTGAATTGTTGATGTATATAAATTTTTGTATATCATTTTTGTTTAAAACTTTGGGTGTGATTTGAATGATGTGATTAAATTCCATGCTTTTGTAAAAAAAATATTTTTTACTTTATGTGATTATGAATAAAAATGAAAATTAAAATAACGTATTTTTTAACTTTTGTCATAGCACAGGTTGCTATATTACAGTTATTGATATGTTGCAGCGTTGTGTCATTTTGAGCATTAGGCAGACAAGAATTACTTTTAATAATTATTGGCATATTAGCTTAAGAGGCTAGATACATCGTTTAGTTCAAAATTTCTCCGAATGTAGGCGCTGCGATCGTTGTTGATTGAAAAACGGTTTTTTAACGTTTTTTCTCCCGGTTCGAAGTCACATAATAATTAATAGAAAAATAATTTCGCGTGCTAATCTTATAAAAAGGAAACATTGTGAAGCCAATAGTTTAATGCACGTGCTAATTTTTGTGTGATTGTTCTAAGTCGTTTTTAATGGGAGTTCTTCAAATGTTTGTGTGACGGTTTTTTGGTCCTATGGGAATTAACATGGAGTCAAAAAAACGTAAGATTTTAAATGTTATTTAAAAATAGAAAGCCCTTTTCAAATTTAGAAAAAGGAATAATACCGAAGGCAATAAACACGTGTAAGTACGTGCTAATTTTTCTGATTGCTCTAAATTATTTTAATGAGAGTTCTCTTAACTTTTGTTGGACGGTGTTTTAGTCCTATGGGACTTAAATGGAGTTAAAAAACGTACGATTTTAAACGTTATTAAAAAATAGAAGGACCTTTTCAAAATTTCTAAAAAGGAAACGTCGTGAAGCCAACACATGAATGTTTGTGCTAATTATTTTATTATTGTTCTAAATCGTTTTTAACGAGAGTTTTTCAAATGTTTGTGGGACGGTTTTGGGGCCAATGGGGTTTAACATGGGGTTAAAAAACGAACGACTTTGAACCTTGTTTAAAAATAGAAGGACCTTTTCAAAAATTATATAAATCGAGCACGTGAAGAACAATACTTTTTATTGCATTTTGCGCTTTACTGTATTTTAATTGAGCGATTGTGAGGCGATTTCTTTCAGTTTTAGTAACACCGTATAAGAACACTCATTTGTCTCGTTGTCGTCTGCTCAAAACAACAAGATGGACGTGGATCTAGGCTCTTAAAATAAATAATATTTAATTGATGGTTTCATGTGTAAATCCGAAAGCCCAACTTCAAAACATAAAAATAGCATACCAAGATATTTCTATCCGAGTTACTGTAATAGTCATTTAGTTAGTGCAATTCCCTCAAAAAATAATCCGACCCAAAGAACTTTATTACACAACAAACTAAACTAAAATATACGAACAGAAATGTACCTAACAACTGTGCCTCATTTTTATATGATCTGGGCTTTGGAGCACGGTAAATTTTTTAATTGCTCCGCTCTGGGATCAATAGAAGTGGCTCCGACTCGTACTTTTTTCTCAGATAAAAAAGTGCATATTGTTATTTAAAAACTGTCAACCAGCTGTTGAAAATCAGACCTTTTAAGAATGTTATAGAAAAATTAAGACTCAGAAACAGAGGGAAGTTTGTTATAACTTATAGGAAGTTATGAGTCATAGGTTTACATTTTAAAACCACCTTTACAGTAACTTATTAAAGTAGTATAATGGAAATATGCATACTATTCATGATTAATATACATTATTTTACATTTTGAAATTTTTTTGCATTAAGCAATGAGGACTTTCTCATTAGATTTCAATAATGTCTGCTTAAAATTGAAAATAAAAGAAAAACTGGAGCAATCATAAATTTCAGTGCTCAAGCTCCACAAAAGCTCTGGGAAAATACAAGTTGCTCCACTGCTCTATGCGCCAATTCAAGGCTCCACTCTAAAGCCCTTTATGCAACAAACATATCAGTAGGTATGGCAACTGCATTCAATTGTGTGGGATGTATAGGTGCAGGTTAGTGTCCTATGTAAGGATATTAGGTAATTCCCATTCTTCTGTTGTGTGTACTTGGAAAATTTCAAATTTGGACATAATAGTTTAATATTAAGAAAAGAATAAAAAAACCACACAAAGACACACAATAAAGGTGTAAATATCGTTTCAAAGAACAAATTTAAAACTCAACTTTTAAACTTTTAAACACAAACATCAAACCTTTTGAATAAAGTAATTACTATATATAAAATGTTGAAGTAATAACATTTATTATTTGCTGAGTAATTCGACGAAAAGAAAGGTGCTAGGATTCTACCTCTAATTTGTTTTTAAAACCCAACTAATAGGTTCCATTTTGCATTTCCAATAATTACAAGTTTAGATTAGTATTTTCATGTAAATGCAGTTAACACTAGTATGTCTAATTGATAACAATAAAAACTAATTCATTTCATGCCAAAATTTCCAGTGACGTCAATTACTAGAAGTACAGACGAATAGACAATTGAGGCGGATTTTTTTTTTAAAAAAGAAACGTTCACAATGTCTAATTCAAATATCACAACAGGATTACCCTTGAAAATCCCAAGAACATGAATAAAAAATATCTCACAAATGAGCAATTAAATCGTATTATTATGCACTATTAAGTAATCGTCATCATAAGAACTAACAGGATTTCTTTGTTCGACACAAATAAAGGTACCTTTTTTTTTTGAAGAAAAAAGAAATCGCGAACATTGAAAAAGAAATTAATTGTCATGCAAAATCAAGGTCTTTTTTCATTACTTATGTTAAGTATATATAAAGATGAAACAAAATTAAATTTTATATAAAACACAATCAAGTCTTCATAATCAGGCCAATCTGCTTATATTTAATATCAAACATGTGTCTTAAACTATCGGTAAGTACATTAAAGTACATACATTTTGTAAATTTCAGCACAATGAATGCTAGCCAACATTTTGGCTGAAAATTTCATAATTTTTTTAAAAAAAAATTCAAACTTTAATATAAACTAGAAGAGTAAATTAAAATTATTGTACATTTTCATGATGATATATTTCAAAGTACTTTTATGGTATTTTGAAAAATACAAAAAAGTTATTCACAAAAAATACTTTTTCAAATTTCCACAAAAAGGTTATTTTCAAAAATATTCTAGTTATTTACTTTTCTAATTTAATATACAAAATACGCTCAAACTAAAAAGTTAAAAACCACAATCTAGATTTGTTATAATTTAATTTCGTTAATTTTTTGCTTGTTACACACGTATAATATTATGTTTTATGTTTTTGTACTCTTAGTTTGTCGTACTGTTATTGACAACTATTGTTGCACTGACCACAATGGTCAGTTCTCAGTATGTGCCATACGGAAAAGGAGGCGGTGGCTATGGAGATGGTGGATACAACCGCGGTGGAGGAGGAGGAGGATATTATCAAGGAGGAGGAGGAGGAGGGCCATATGGAGGTGGAAATCCATACGGAGGAGGAGGACCATATGGAGGAGGAGGTGGCAGTGGCGGATATGGACATGGTGGTGGTGGTTATGGTGGTGGTTCTATCGGAGGACGCTACTGATAAAAAATAAAATAAAACTTTCAAAATGTAAGACATATAAAATAAATATACATAAAAGCAAGCGCTGTTATCATAAAGTTGAAATAAAATGTCTATTTTCTTTTTAACTACAGACTTAAACACCTACATAAAAATGAAATTACGAGTGTACAAAAAAGTTTCGACGCCTTAAAATAGTAATGAAAATCAAAATAACCCCGAATGTCATGGAATGACCTAGCAGTTAGTTGTGTACAAATAAATTTCATTTGTAAAGTAATAACTATTGAAGGACAAGTATATCCTCTTCTTTATTTTGTCGTGTGTAATCACAACTTTGTGGTGTATTAAAAAAAGTAAAAAGTATCGGTACTAACATTAATAAAAAGCCAAAAAAACGTTTCCCTTGATTCAGTTTTTTTTGTGAAAAAAATATATATAAAAAAAAATAAAATGAAATGAGGCCAAAAATTACAATTTTAACTACTTAACAACTTCAAAGTTACTTCGCCTATTTTTTAATTGTATACTCAAAAGTGTATATACGCTCGTATGTGGTCGGTCTGCAAACTTTTTTTTTTAGAAAAAAAAAACTTTTCAAGTTTGAAAACTTTGGAAAATTACACAATTTTTCAATGTGTGTCACAATAGTTAATGACAGTTTTTTTTTTAACTAAAACTTTTTCTCTTCTCTTCAGCAATGTCCAAATTAATAACGAGGTCGATCGACCCCATCAAAATGAAGGAGCAGCAGCAGCTAATGTTTTGCAACATTCCAACAATGAACAATATGCATAATCATCAGTTTGAAAAGAAATATAAAAAAAAGATTAATATATACCTAAAGGCAAATAAATGACACTGACAATATATAAGAAATAAAGTGAAATGAACACAACCATGTAAATAGATAAAGATTTTTTTTTGTTTTGTTTGTTTGTTGAAAAGCATCATGACTTGAGTTTGGTCTAGAATTCCAATGGGTCAAAACTCAAAAAGTGAGCACAAAAACATTTTTTTCTTTTTTTTTTTGAAGTACAGGTTGTTTGAGTTTAATGAATTACACGTAACTCTCAACGTGACAGTAACAAAAACAATCGTGCATAGATCATGACGGAAAACACCTAAATGCAATCCTAATTATTGGAATAAATAATGAGCTGCTTTTATTGTACTATACAGAGTATCCCAAAAAATGTATACACACTTTTGTTTGTTAATTTATGTTGTTTTATGTTTAAATAATGCATTATCTCAAGTGTTCAAAATGTCATCCATTTTCATGCTGACATCGGCAAGAAACTGATTTGCAAACATCAATTAATGAATGTAAAGGTGGATTTGTGGCACGCTGAAGATGAATATTTTGTAGCTGAAGATGGTACGTAGCGCCAAATATACCATAGCCACCACCTATGCCCATCATGATACTACTTTTCATTTTCAGCTACAAGATGTTCATCTTCAGCTCACCGGTAAATCCACCTTGACTCTTGTGTTTGTGCGAGAATTCTCTTTGCCTTCTTACATTAAATGTATAAATGGCAACAAATCGAAAAGAATTGTGGCGCAATTACAAAATATATGTTGATTTATGTTTGCAGATCAGTTTTTTACAGATATCAGCAATGCCTTGATGAGGCTGGACAACACTTTAAAAAAACACCTGAAATAGTACATCATTTAAACATGAGTTTTCAAGCTTTTTGGGACTTCTGTGGCCAGTTAAGTATTCCTGAGGCATTTTTAGAGCTCTTAGAGCCTTTAAATATTTTCCACTTTTGGCTGTTTTTTTAAAGACGTGGTTTTTGACCACTTTTTTCGAATTTTAAAAATTCTTGAATCCTTGTGCTTTTCCAAGCTTTTTGAGACTTCTGGGGCATGTTGAGTGCTCCTGAGGCATTTTTAGAGCTATTAGAGCATTTAATTATTTTTCAACTTTTAGTCATTTTTTGAAAAAAGCCGAGTCTATAGACGTAGTTTTTGACCACTTCTTTCGAATTTTAAAAATTCTTGAATCCTTGTGCTTTTCCAAGCTTTTTGGGACTTCTGGGGCCGGTTGAGCATTGTTGAGGTGTGTTTTGACCCATTTTTTCAAATTTTAAAAATTCTTGAATCCTTGTGCTTTTTGTGATAAAACATGTAATATCTAATCTTTATTGTAACATTCACTTTTAATTATAAGATTATTAAAATAAAATTAAGATTGCCATGTTTATTTACAATACATGACAATTATTAACAACCAAAGTGTGTATGTATTTTGGGACACTTTGTATGTGCAATACTGTGTATAATAATGGAAATGGGCATAGTCATAATCCTTTAAATTTCTTTCTATCCAAACATTTTTCACCTGTAACAGTAGTAGTTTTCTTTTAAATTTCATTGTTTTACATTTTTTTATTCAAATTTCTTTTTTTTTTTTAGATATTTTATCGTTTTCGTGCAATTTTCAAAGATATGCCAATTACATTTTTATTTTTTGGTTGTTAAACTATAACCTCAACTGTGTGCAAATGTAGCTCTCATTAAAAATACAAGAAGATTGTAAATAAAGTAATGTTCACTGTAATAGTTAAACGCAAAGTGTGATAAGATGATAGCTTACAATAATTTTATTTTTAATTAGGACTCAGTTGGACGTAATGATAATTGCTCATTTTCTTTGTATGAAATTACTAGAATTTTATGAAGAAGAAAAAATTAATAGAAAATAGTTTAGCTGTAACTGAATATGTAATAAAGCATTATGATTCTGTTGTTATTTTAGAACAAAAAATAATAAATTATCCTCTAAAACCCATAAGAAAAGTAAAAAGGCTCGTAAAAACCTTATTTCTCACAGTAATTAATTATTACAGACTGTACTACTTTTAGTTATACGTGTGTTAGGTATTATTTTTTTAGTTTTGAAAGTATATTAGTAAATTTGGCAATATATAGATCTATAACATTGACGTGTCACGTTTTAAAAAGAACTCGAATAATGTAGGACTCGGTATTAACAGATGAAATGAGATAAATAAGACACCTGTAAATGCGACAGTCGATTGATTGTTGTAATAATAATAATATTCTAGATAATAAATAGTCCATCATGATATATAATCATTCTTGTATTTGCAAGTTGACAAGCAAGTTTCATATAAAATGTCATATCCTTAATAAGCCGCAAAAATGCTAATAAATGAATTTTTAAACCGATAAACTAGAAAACAAGATACATTTATGTGTCTTTCTCAAAGTTTCTCTTTCTTTTTTAAATAATTATTATAATAACGCCTACATGTAGAAATAAATTTAAATTTTTTTTAAAAAATATACTTTTATAAAGAATAAAATTCTTTATGATAAATGAAATCAAAATGAAAAAAAAAGATTTAATAGGAGAAAGTAACAATGTTTTTTTTATATCTAAAAAAAATAATACTCTCGATATGCTTACATAAATTAAACAATGACCGACTTATGCCAGAAATGAAGCCAATGTCCCTTTTGGCTTGAGGAAGATAGGAAGTGGACAGTTTGAAAAGCAGAAAGAAATCGACGAAAAGATGACAAACTGAATCATAAGGCCCTGTTTCCACTTGACGAAAATTAGAATTAAAAGGCGTTTAAAACTTTAAAATGCATAAATAATTACTCCAAATGTAGGTACAAAGTAAAGTTGGATAATTTGCTTCCGGCGCCGGTTTCCAAAAGGATGCCTTCAGATTTATGAGCCGAATGTTAATTTTTAAAATTTTATTTCTGAGCATCCCCGATTGATAATAATTTATACTAATTACTACCGCAATCAGAAAAGAAGAAAAAACATTTTCAAAAAATAACTTGGTTTGTGATTGACGTTCCAATCTAAATAAAATTATGCTAGAATCTACTAGGTGATAGTTTTCATGGTAAGAGTGGCACTTGCCCCCCTTTCCAAAGCCCAATTTCATATAGTATGTAGTTTTTACCGAAAAATAATACCATTTCAAAGTAAATATTGAAAAGAAATAGCAATTTATGGTTTAGTGAAAGTAGTAGGTAGGGTGGACCACGTTTGTGCTATCAAATCAAATTTCGTTTCTTCTAATAGTGACAGTATATTGTCTAAGTAATGGAAATGCATTCGCTTATTTGATCACAGTAAACTGCTATTTTTTCCAGTTGAAATATTCAAAATATAATAATTTTCATCAAGTGGAAACAGGGCCTACTGAAGTCGAACTGTTTCCTTTTAGCAATATATAGCTTACACATTCCTACATACTTTTATGTATATTGGGGCTATAATAAATACCTGTTCTCATATGTTGAGTTTAAACATAAAATATATAATTTGAACCATCCACTGTATTGGTTATTTACTGGCGAAAGTCTAATAAAAAACATCGTAAGTGCATTGCATGCACGCATAAATAATAATAAAAACAAGTTTCAAACGTGCAATGTGTGATGCATTTCTGTTTCATCAATATACATATTATGCCAAGTAGTAGATATTTACCGTAAAATTGGAAATACACTAAACCTACAAACCTTTTCCGTATTCTATAAAAAATTAACAATAAATATTTTTTTTATATTGTTAGCCATTATAAATTAATAAATAGAGAGGTGTAATTCAATTTAACCAATTAGCCTAAGAAAATAATGACTATAATTTACCAAACAATCACAATTGTTTATGACAAAATAATGCAGCAAAGAATGAAAATATCTTGTCATTGCTAATTATATAATTATTATTAATTAATGCATAACAAAGGAATTCAAATATATATTCAAAAGAAATTCAAATGTCACCCACTTTAGTCAAAAATAACTTCCTTAGAACTTAGGAAGAATAAAATTATTTTGAAAATTTAACATGTGATGCTGTGTTTATGCAAAATCCACCCAATATTATATAATTTTACATGTAGGTCTATCTATTGGGCGTCCTCCTTTATATTTACAGCCTTACATGTAAGAAAGAGGTGAAAAACACCTGTATTTTTTAAAGAAATCTACTGAAGATCCATTGCATGATACCAGAGAAAAATGGTGCAAACCATGTGGACATTGGGGCGGTATAAAAGTATAGTGGACGACCTATATAAGTAAGGGGAACAAGTTGACCAAACAAACACTTTTTTTTCCACATGGATTATGCCAATGCTTTACACAACAACTTCCAAAGATGAAGGTAGGATTCTACAACAGCCAATTCAATTTTCATAGCATGCAATCATTTCTTAATAATATTATTATTCATCATCTTCATAACTCATTAGTAATTACTGATCGTAAATAATTTACAAATTAATTTAAATTTATTTGATATATTTACATTTATTAATATTTCTTTTACAAAAAATGCTTTGGTTGAATGCTTAGGGTAATTGATAAATTAATGTTTTAGTTATTGAATAACAATTACTTTGTAAAATAACCATTTTCTTTTTGTAACAACAATGATATAGAATCAATTGGACTAAACAAAAAAATTTAATATAATTTAGCTATTAAAGTTAGATTGAATTGAATTCAATCTTAATTTTAATTATTAACTGCATAATAAAATTCTATATTGATTAGAAAATAGGTTAGAAAATATTGTATGAAAATACACATTTTTCACAATTTTCTTTTTCAACTTAAAAAAATAATTCTTCGTAAAATACAGCCTAATTCATAAATTTTGCTTAACAAAACTTGCTTTACAAAGTTAAAATATTCTCTATAGACATAAGAAAATTGCCAAAATTATATTTTAAGCTTAGCTTTATTTGAAGCAAAGTTTTAGAATACGGGGATTAATATATCATACACCTACATAAATTGCAATACACGTACAATTTCAGGAATTTCTCGTGATTTGACTCTCAAGTGTTAAGGCACTGACTGTCAAACGCATTATATTTGAAAAGCTCACTTGCGCGGACAGTAAAACCCTTAAAAAATCTCTAGTGCAAAACCACTTTTCTTATAATGGATGGAACTTCTGACCATAAATTCTTCAGGTCAAGTTGGTCAACACTAACCAGTATAATATAACTAATCTAATTTCTACTGACTATATGGTAGTTTTCTAACTAGCTATAGAATACCGGATTTTATAGGATTAAAAGAACAAGCTTATAATTTCTTAAAATGTGATATAAGTCTTCATAAACTTCATTTATTATAAAATATAGTATAAAAGCCCTATTTTAGAAAAAAATAGATAAACTTGTAAATGTTTTAGCTGGAAAATGCACCTTGTAAGTATTAACCATTTAGATAAAAATTGCACAAATTGCATGTAGCTATTTCACATATATATTATAAATAAGAGGTCACAACTTGTTACATTATAATCCTAACAAGTATTAAAAAGAAAACTAAAGATATTAAGTTAGGTAAAGAAAGTGAAAGATGACTCTCTAGATTTTATTATTCTTTGTTTTTTTTTAAGATTTAAGGGGACCTATAGCTGTAGGTCATCTCTCTTAAATTGAGTTGAGAAAAAGAAGAAACAAACAAAAAAAATAAGTTCAGCGTACCAAATAGCCTACACAGCAACCTCCTTCCATATATTAATAGGTAACCAAAATTGAGATTACAACAACAAAAGTAAAATGACAAACGTTTATATAAAGTCAAGCCCTCGCCCAAAGCAGAACAACAATAGAAACCTAGAAGTATATTTTATATGCCTATAATATATAATAGCTATTACTTGGTAAATAGTTATCTTTTTGACTTTTGTCTATTAAATGATCTCATAAACAACATATCTTAGAAAAATAAAAGTAGTCAGCTCAAAAGCCCTAAAGGAATAATTTGTAAAAAAGCAAAAAAAAAAAACTCTTCCTGTAATTTAAGGTTCATCAAGGTGATAATAGGTAATGAAACTTGATGAACACACACCACACACAAGTTAAACGTTTCCTGAAACTGAAATTCCTTATCCAGGAAGACAAAAAAAAATAATAGAAATTATGAAAATTATTTTTAAATTAAAATTACTAGGCTATATAATCTCTTCTTAAAAACGTGTTTCATGAACTTCCAAGAAGTTCTTTCATGTCACAATCTCCTTTGACCTGACCATAACTTTACATGACATAAGTCACATAACTTTATAGAAATATTTTCTTTTTTTACTATTGTCATTAACAGGTTTTGTATTACATGTAACTTCTAACATATTTTCAATATATAAAACATGAATGAAACTTTCAAATCTAATTAACTATTCGTTTTGACTTTGTTATAAAGAAAATTTTTCTAGCAAAAATTGTTGTTGCGGTTAGGCAAAACAAGAGATTTTAAAAAAAAAATAACTCTCCTCCCTTTGGCTTAACGGCAAAAATGTAGGTCTACAGGTGAATAACACAAAAAACTTTTAAGAAGTGACACCAAAATGTTTACTCTCAGCATGTCCTAACAACTCACTCTCACCAATAATAAAGAAAACAAAGACATCAATAAATATAGACAAATAGCAAAAGTGACTCAAATTGATCGGCAAAAATGCTCTTTTGAATTTTAATTTAATGACACTATAAAAATTAAAACTAGGACAAATCATTATAACGTCACTTCTGAGAAAAAAATCATTAGCATATTATTTAACTTTAATTCAGATGTGATTTGTCTTGTCAATCAGTTCAAGTTATTGATTTCCGCATAAATAACAGTGTTGTTGACAAGAATGATAATGAGATCGGAGATGAAAATATTTATTAGAAATAGAACAACGGGGAGTGTTTTCTATTCAGAAGACTACTTTTTTAACTAAACCAGAATAAAACCAGCTTCTAACTTCTTTTATGAACATATACTGCTCGAAGCAAAAAATATTTTTATAACTAAAAAAAAGTAGTCTAATAGCAATAATTAATTATTATAGCTAAAGGTAAAAGTTTCCATTTCATTCAAGTCCCAATTTTATTTAATTCATCCAATAATTTAGAAAACCTAAATTAATTTAAAGAAGAAAAAGAAAAAGCTATTTAAATGAAACCAAAACCAAAAATATATATAAAATAATTAAATAAATTGATTTCTTGTTCCAGATTTGGTGGTTTTTGATGCTAACCACTTTGTTAGCCAGTGGAATATTGTGCATAAAAGAAAGTAGTCAAAATTTAAAGCCCAGAAGAACAAGGACACATGCAATAACTGACATAAAGAATAGTCATCAGGTCTTGCCGAGCATTGTAACTTCTAGTACAACAGAACGTTCGGCAACTCTAAAATTTGGAGAACCTTTACGAACAAAAGTTAAACAGGACTATCAACAAATAAAAGACTACTATGTTCAAGGAACCGACTCGGAACCATCTGTACAGAGTACAACACCTAGGACAACAGTGAGTGTTAAATCTTCGACCAGAACTCTGTCACGATCGCAAGTTATCTCCGCGAATGCCGATGCTGGCAAATCTTCACGAGCAACTTTACATCAATTTTTTCAAGATAATCGACCACAGACTTCAAAAACAAACGACAGATTGAACGTGAAGAAAGTCGTTTTGTCGCAATCTGAAACAGCAACACGACGAGTTCCCAAATCAACTTACACTCAACCACCACCAGCATTGATTCCAACTTCTTCACCTTGTCCAATAGTCAAATTAACAACTCCTCGCCTGACAGTAACAACTGCATCCAGAACATTAATATCTCCGCCTGTTGATAATTCGCATCAAAAGCAAAGGGGTAAAGCATCGGAATGGATTGTTATACGAGGTGATACGGCCACTGCGGCCACATCACCCAAAACATATAAATACGTTCCCTTACGAGTAACAACCAAATCGCCTAATGTTCAGAACCTACAGTCACACTATGTAACTTCCACAACACCCAATCCAATCAATCATGGCTCACAACAATTGTTATGTCCGTGTTTGACAGCAAGTACACCTAAACAAGACACAACCAGACAACACGTCACAGTAACACAAACTCCCCAGGTCTACATTCCAGTGACACAAACTCCCAAAGTCCACATTCCAGTGACACAAACTCCCCAGGTCTACATTCCAGTGACACAAACTCCCAAAGTCCACATTCCTGTGACACAAACTCCCCAGGTCTACATTCCAGTAACACATGTTCCCCAAATTAAGATTCCAGTAACTCAAGTTTCCCAACCTAAGATTCCAGTAACACAAGTTCCCCAAATTAAGATTTCAGTAACAACACCTACTCAAGTTAACATTCCAAAATCACCTCCACCACTTGCCTATGTTTCAGCTTCACCACCACCAAGAACCTATGTTTCAACAACACCTCCACCAAGGACCTATGTCCAAACAACACCTTCCACAAATATCTATGTTCCAACAAGAATTCCTGTAAGTATATATACTTCATCAACACCTCCACCCAAAATGTACGTGTCGACAACACCGTCGCAACAAGTATATATTTCAACAACACAAAATCCAAGGATTTACACGTCAACAACATATTCATCCCAAACCCACGCTCCTTCAACAAAACCTCCTGTTCGAACAAAAACAGTTGTCAAGGACACGGTTGATACTGTGCGTCCTCAACAAGTACCATCAACTAGACATCGTAGGCCCCCACCAAGACCTACAACTCAAACATCAATATTTGATGAACAAATCCCTGTACGATCTGGACACAAGTCAATTGAGGCACCCATACACTGGCTAGGAGATCCAGCATATCAAATTTACACCCAATATCATGACATTAAACGGGTAAATCCAGTTCAAACTAATAGAAAACCCCCAGCTAGTAGTAGTAGTAGAACAACGTCTGTTGTACTAAATCAGTACCAGACAACAACGCAACAACCAACTACCTACAGGCCCCAAGAGGTAATTTCTGTCACAATAAAACAACCATCTCCAACAACATATCGTCCACACCCACAACAAACTTACACACCTGCATACGTAACAACAGTGAAGCCGATACCAGTCAGAGTAACAACAGCCTCTCCTGTATCGTATCATCCGAATACTCTACAAGTTTTACGAGTATCTCATTCCTCTACCACAGCATCACCTAAACCAGCCAAACCTAGACCACCTCCCGTAGTTAACCAACAAGCTACACTTCCAGAATACACAGCAGTCACAACTGTCAAAACACCTCCACAACAAAAAGATTGGAGTGATGATTCATACACACAAGCTGTCCATAATTTCCACTTTGAGTCATTCAAGGATAAGCAACCAACTATTAGTAAAACACAACTTGATGTTGTACCTGTACACCATGCTCCAGCTAAACAATATACTCCCGTAGTCGTATCTAAACCACAAATTGTATCAACAACGATGACTCCTATACAAGTACATGTTCAGTATCCCCAACAACAAATCCACGTCGAACAGAAAAAACCTGCATTAGAACAATTTCACTATGAACTTGACATAAGACAACAGCAAAGACCAGTGCAAGCTGTACTTCAACAGACAATCTCATCTTCTACACCATCTCCACCACTAACAGTAACACCACATTCAAATTATGCATCAAAACACGCTAATGTAGTAATTCCGAATGTCCAAATCTTAGTTCCACAATATCATCAACCCAAAACTCCAACTATCATAAACTTACCCCCTCCTCCAACACGACCACCTCCACCACCACCAACACAAACACTTCCACCTGCACCAACAAGACCACCCCCTCCACCTCCCACAAGACCACCCCCTCCGCCACCCACAAGACCACCCCCTCCACCTCCCACAAGACCACCCCCTCCACCTCCCACAAGACCACCCCCTCCGCCACCCACAAGACCACCCCCTCCACCTCCCACTAGACCTACGCATCCACCACCAACAAAATATCCTCCACCACCTCCAAGACAAACAACTCCCGTGCCACAGCAGTTTATAGACACCTCCAAAGTTGCCCTTCACCAATATCAGAATTATGAAATTCATAAGGTTCAACAATATCCTAAGCAAATTATTCCTATCTTAATTTCACAAAGTAGACCTTCAACGACTGTAAAACCCATAGTATCAGTGCCGGTTACACAAACTGTGTTAATTCAACAGCAAAAACACCAACCATCTCCGCCTCCCACAATACACATTCCATTAGTGTCATATGCAACTACTAAAGCACCAGCACCAGCACCTGCACCACAACCCACACAAAAGCAAACCAGCCATACTTCACATGGTATAGTTGAACAATATCAGTATAACATTGCAATAGCACCCCAACAACATGTCAAAACTGTGTCTGCTGTTTTGCCTCAAGTTTCTATTCAACAACAACAACAACCACCTATACAGACAGTCCACATACAAAAACCACTTCCTCCAAAACCTCAACAAGTTCATGTTCAACAACCTCAAGTTTTTGTTCAGCAGCAACAGGCTGTTCATGTGCAAAAACCACATCCTCCAAAAATTCAACAAGTTTATGTACAACAACAACAACCTCAAATTTATGTTCAGCAACAACAACCTCAAATTTATGTTCAGCACCAACAACCCGTGCATACTGTTCACATACAAAAACCACATCCTCCAAAAGTTCAACCTAAAGTGAACATTGTTGTTCCTGTTTCACCAATGCATATTCAAGTAAGCACACCACAGACAACAACACTTCCATGTCCAGTTGAACATGTCAAACACAACGTTTCTCCCATCCCACAACTGTTCCTTAATGTAACCCCATTACCCCCGCAAACAACTAAACATGTTTTAATACATAACAAAAAGACAACTAAAGAACAGAAACCGGTTACTGAAGCACCAAGATTACATTCTACCATTACTGCTGTGCTATCTCAAAACGAATATGCAAAACCGATACAACAAGTTGCCGTGAACCTCGGAACATCTGAAACAAAACCATCTCCCCCGTCACCACCACCACCACCACCAATACAACAAGCCAACAATGTCGCCATACCCCAGTGGCCACCAATACCCAACACAGAATGGAGAGGAGATTCAGTTAGTCACGTTGTGCATCAGTCGCACGTTTATCCTGTTCTAAAATTGCCAGGAGCTCCACCGGTCGAACCACCACCAGGCTATTCGACAAACAAAGGACACACCAATATTTTCACACAATATAGTGTAAATCATCAACATCATCAAGAACAACAACGAGTTATCTCACAAGTATCACACAGCAAAGTTAACGAAAACAACGATAAAAAGAAACACGCAGATGAGTCTGACAAAATGCAAGACAACTTAGTGCCACCTACACCAACAATTGTGTTTTTCCCAATGGCACCAGTGGCACCACAGACCTACGACCCACGAAACCAGGCCTATAACCCACATTTGATAGCTGCTGCAACTCTGAATCAAGTTTTTCAACAAGTTCCCTATCAACCCCAGATTCAATCTAGATACGACAATTCACGAGAAGTACAATACATAGACCGCTCGGCCCAGTCTGAAAGTGACGAGGAAGCAGAAGACGAAAATGAAGACACATATTACTAGATATTATTACAATGTCATAAGTTTGTGATGTTGTTAAAATTGGCTAGTCTCTGTGCAGGCATGGGGGTCTATTGGAAATGATGCTGACATGCTCAAATTCGTTAATAACAAATACTTATTATTAATACTCATATTTTGTGCCAAATGTGGCAAAATATTACTCAAATGTACAGTAATTAATGTCCATGTGGTGATTGACGTAATTTTTGGTGTCAAAAGTATAAAAACAAATACCATACTTATTATATACTTAAATGGGGGGTTTGTTTCGCTGAACTGTTCTTTTGTAAGTGCAGCATAAAAAAGTGGAAAATTTTGTAAAATAGTTTGATTACGAATGTCATTATAATGTACGTTATCTTATAAGTCACGAATATTCTTTTATTTTGTAATGAACACATATAATTAAATATTTTAATAAATGAGAATAAATTTATAATGAAAAGCATTTTTGTTGTGTTTGTTTGTTCTAGTTGCCAATCGTAGGTTAATTTATACAAATTTTTAACAAACTACTGATAATAAAATTCAATAAAATTTCCGAAAATCATGGTTCTCAAAAAAACTCTTCTCTGAATTTATATTTCAAATTTTTAAGCTCAATTTTTAAACGAAAAACTGAAATACCGGCATTTTGAAATGTGAAGCATTTTCAGATTCACGATAACGAGCATATTAATTTGAATCATTTTTCTTAAAAAAATAATTTAAATATTACTAGTTTGCAATTTACCATGGTTTTACAAAATAGTCTCGACTCGTCATGTTTGTATTTATCTTAATAAAAAATTCCAATTTTCAAATACTATTTTGCAGATAAAACGAATCATTAAGAAAGAGCTTAATACAGTATGCTGAATACTTTTGGTCATTTTTGGCCAAATGTATTTTGACTACTATGGAATTATCATTATTTATTAATAATTTTTTATTGAAACGATAGTCCGCACTTACTTAACTCTGCGATTTTCCAATCGCGTCCCTTATCTGAATGACTGGTCTTAAGACGAGCAAGAGCCATTTCCTGGCTTGCTCATTGTCGCCACCAAAAACGCGGGCGATTGACAATCGAAGATATCAGCTTTCTGCACGCACGCATTCATCCGTCGCGACTATTTTTTTTAAGAAAAGTACAAACGCTTCCTAAACTTCGCCTAAATTATAAATATATACAATTGGGAATTACCCACCGTCACTTGTCCTAAACATCATCATCGTCATGCTAGCAAAGTTACTTGACAGTTGGACAAAATACTATTCATGTATGCATCATATTTTTCTCTTTGATCAGATGAAACAAACATGCGTAAAGCTGAAACAGTAAAGTCATCAATCGGCATTAAGAACGCAAAAAAAAACAAATAATTACTTGAATCTACGCAAACCTCGAAGACTCTTATGCAGCTTTGTATCACTCGTATCAAAGATCGATGCAAATGCAGCAATCAGGATTTCGACGTCACGATCCTTAGAGTACTTTTTGATCACATCCTTGAAACTTGTGAATTTCTCATCAGACAGACACATTTTAATCTACAGATGGACACACAAAAAATGAATATTATTCTTGGTTGCTAATTGACAACATCCAACGCAATTTCTTCATTACAGTCTTTAATAAGTCCGATGACGTTTTCTCTATGTTCTGTTGCCTGTCAGGATGTAATGATGTGCTGGGTTCACAATTTGCTTTAGAAGCAACAGCAATACTCTGTGGTGTGCACGTTGCAGACGTACCAGCAATAGGATTGCTTATAATGCCAGGTTTTAAAACGTTGAACTTTTTCCTTTTATTTGGAATGGACTCTAATTTTTCAAATCTATTAAACTAAAAATTCCATATGAAAAACCCGTCTTAGAAAAGGCCAAATTAATATTTGTTACTTCATTCAATGAATGTTTCTTTGACGAATTTTCTACAATTGTTGGTTTCTCCTCTTGACTTTCGATTGCACCAAAAAGATCGCGAGAAACACGCTGGCCATTAGCGATGTCAACACGATCTGATGCTTGAGATGCTGTAATTTGGTTCAAACATGTACTTCATCAAGACATCACGACAAGACTTATGAGTAGGGCTGAGAAATTAAGACAACTTTCCCAAAACAATAATAGTTTCAGAATGGCGGGAAATAAAGTAAATTTAAACATTATATATATATTAAGCCAGGTCTGTGATTCTATGAGTAACGCTGTACAAACAATTAAGGACAAAAACCTTGAACCACGTCAGAATTTATATAAATTTAAATGAATAGATGAACCGCTTTTTTTTTTCTCAAGGTCAACTATATGTTGCACACTCCGCATCCAAGAACCCCATAATATTAAATTGGAGAGGGGGGAAAAGGTTGGAAAGTGTAGAGGGGGGGGGGGGGGGGAGAGAGAGAGAAACGTGGAGGGAAAAAAGTGGAAGGGGGTGACTGAAATTGAAATGAAAGGAGTAAAAAAGGAACAAACGACGCGCATGCGCACACAAAAAAAAAATGAATATCTCATTTTCTCTTTCAAATATAAAAAAGGGGAGGGGATAAAATTTCTTTTGCTCCGCCCTTTTTTGAACGTCATCAATTTCTAATTGGTTTGTTACTTGGTCTGACGTCATAAAAGGGCAGAGGAAATGAAATTCTAATGCTGGGCACAATTGCCTGTGAATTTTGCTCCCGTCAGTTTTGACGGGTTACCCTATTAGTTTGTATATAATTAACCTGACTGCACTCAAAATTAAAATCACAAAAACAATTTCTTATTCTCAAATTTCTGAAAATGACAGTTTTCATTCAGATTTTACACTTTGTATTACTATTTTTCAGTTTGTTATTAAAATTTTTTGATATTTGACCTGGCCTACTAAATTTATAACCTCCAATAAAAAAAACAAGAACCTATAAAACAATATCTAAAATGAAGCAAAGCGAGGTATGTGAGGCTATTTCATTTATATATATATATATAGCTCTCTTACATAGATTAGCGCCAAGTGTGCTAGAAAAAAAAATACTGAAAAACTACTTCTTCAATCTAATTTGCTGATTTTGGAATAAATAAGTTTTAATATCCTGATTCATTATTTTTGATATTTTTTCTCCGAAAACAATAATTTTTCTCGAATTTTGCATATTTTGAATCTCAAATCATTCACAAAATTTGGCTATTTTTTGTTCCCGAATTTTCCAACTCTGCTCATAAGACATCAAATAAATTCTCCAATTTGAAACTTACTGTACATAGTTAAGTGATCCGACCACTCTGGTTCAGAATTCGTTTGTTTTTTCAGTGTCGTGTCGCTTTTAATCAAAAGAAAAATTAAAAATAAATCAAGATTTTCTAATATATAATTGTTGTAATTTCAAATGTGACCAAAAAATGAAATAATTTGTTACCAAGACTGCATCACTGAATTTTTGTTATCCTGATAAAAAAACGTATTATCGACAGACGTGGATTTCAATCCGTCCGTTTGAATATTAACGTTTCCCTAAAAAGAAATAACACTTACAAAATAACTAGACCTAACGAATTTTTTAAAAAATTGCCTTATAGTAGCGATTTTCTCATTCTCTCGCCTTACCACATGAATGGAACTTAATTTCCCATCGATCTGTTTGAAAAACTGAGACATGCCTTTCAAAGCAGGCCCAAAATTTGAGTACGACTGAATGTGAGGTTTTAACCATGAAGACAATTGTGACTGAAACTGCGGATTTTCAAACCTAAAAAATAAAATGTTTCACCAGAACTTAGTTTCTCTTCTTTTTGCATATTTTTGAATTTATATTTGAACACAAGTTTCGCCCTTTTATGTAATGATCACCAAATGTTACAGGTTTTAAGCCCTTTGAACGTTTTCCTCATGTTCATTATGAAAAATGCAAATTTCTGAAACTTAGTTGAAGTATTGAAATGAACAAACCTGCTATCACACAAAATGATGGCTCCAAAGTCGTCCTTGTGTCGTATCACCCGTCCGATGGCCTGATTAACTGCACGCGAGGCTTCTAGCCGATACCACTCTTGACCAGTCAATCCATGTTTTTTCTGTCTCCTTTGTTCGTCTAGGTAAGACATCTTCAGAACAACTTTTGGATCTTTCCACGGCGGAAATGGTAGTCCAGTTATAATGACAGCACGACCGTTTTGATCGGCAAAATCTAATCCCTCGCTAACCTAAAAACACATAGATTTATAACATTAGTGGACGGAGTCCACCAATGCAACAATTACTTTTCCTCTGCAAACAGCCATGAAAACACCTCCACGTCCATTTTTCTTCTTGTTCTCTTCATAGAAATCCTTGACGACCAATTGAAAGTCACGTTTAGCTTGATTTTCCATAAAGATCATCTTCTGATTGGCAATCGACTGCCACAAATTGCTTTCTTCCCATGCTCTTTGGCAAGCCGTCATTACAGAGTATGACGGAAAAAATACTAAAAGACCGTTTGGCACGATACGAGCAAAATTAACTATAGTATTTCCCAAAGAAGAAACGTATTGCTGATTTGACCTTTAAAGTAAAATATATCGCAATGATTTTCTGCATATATGAGCAACTCATTAATAACGATGAATAAAAAAAGAAACCTGTTTTGAAATGAGGAACTGAGTTGCGTTCCATCTGGACCTTTAGAAACAATTCCAACCCAAAGTTGTTTCTTTTGAATTATGTGTGGATTTTCTAACCGTATATCAAACGGAATCTGAAGTTCTGAAGTAAAAGTATTCAACGGAGCGAGGGTTCCACTAGTCAAAATTACGCATCTCGCTTTCTGTTCCATCATATTTAACATTCTATATATATTAAACAATAAATGAAATTCTATAATTTCACTTATGGAATAAGTTTAAACTTTGAAATAAATTGACACGAACCCAATGCCGGGATTAAAACACCAGTAACTTAAGAGTCTGGGTTTCTTTGCACTTTTCGTTACAGTCCACAGATCATTACGTTGGTTCTTTTTGATGTCTTCGATTGCAACGTGAACCTATTTAAAGTTGTGTTTTAAGAAGATCGAACTCTGGTTTATTCTGCGTTTCAATAGCAACACTCAGGAGAAAAATTGAAAGTGTTTTCGAAACTAGAATAGAAGCCGAATTCACTTCATAGTATTTCCATGTTGGTTTCTTTCAAAATAAATGTTTTATTGACAAAAATTAAAAAAACATTGCCTGCATAAAGTTGTATCAATTTCAAACTGACATTAAAAAAACTTATTTTAAAAGATTTCAATATAAAAATGATCTTAAGCGATTGAGCTACCCTCCTACTATCTAAAACACTCTCAAGCTTCTCTTCATTTAAAATCTGAAAGACAAGAATAACCAGCGTTCGAGTGAGTGTTTACACTTTAAAAAAAACCGTTCATATTTAACCGAAATGTGTGAAACTGCATTGGAATTCAGAACCAACTTTTAAGTTTTAGAAGATACAATCGTAAATAAATGTGCGACGACTTCTGAAAGTTGCTTCTACTTAGCTTTTTAGCGATAAAAATGTAGCGCAACGCTTCAAATTCAATCAATACCTTGTAACAAGAAGTCAAGCTATAACTCATCGATTGTCCAACTTTCTGATGACTAAAAATGATTCTAACCACTTCCGAAAACTTTTGAAGTCCTCCGCCGCGACGCATTGTCGGATTAGAACTTTCGGAATTAAGATACTGCAACAACTTATCGATAAACTCTAAAATTACATCTTTGCGTTCGAACGAGAGTTCGACTTTTGCCAACAATTCAAAGATGTAACTTCCCGGAAAAGTAGCGCTTTCAGATTCACCAGTTAAAGGAATCTTTTCGAGTTGATCCTCGAGCTCACAAAAGAGCGTCTTGAGAACGCAAAGTTCGTCTAGAGTGAAATCTACCGAGCCTCCCGTCATGTCCGAATATTCGCCACTCGAATGTTTTTCTCTGAACGCGATCAATTGCATCAGTTGCGTCACTTCGCTAATACAAGCGGCAATATCACGAGATCTAAGCTCGAACGAAACGCTATCTTCACATATTTTCTCTACGTTGTGAGCTTCGTCGAATATGACGACATTTCCTTCCAGATCGATTCCGTGAGCTTTTCTCGCTTTCGGATCTAAGAGATAATTGTAAGGCATGAAGATAACATCGGCGTCCTGCTTCATACTTCTTGCTAGATAATACGGACAACAACTGAAATAAAACAAACGAGAAAAAAAAAAAAAACGTTTAACCTCTAAAATGCAGAAAATTGCATTTAGAGAAACGGATTTGATTCTTATCGAACGCATACTTCTGTTGGTTTCCCGTCTTGACGAGATCTTCGATATCGACGACAGATCCTCTCTTCGTAATGGGATTCGTCAACGCCGCTTCAACTCCATTGTAATAAGAACAAGTCCTGGCCGTCACTTTGGCTCTGCAGAGATGAATCTTAGCACTACTATTCGGTTCTTTCATAACGTCCGAATGAAGACAGAGTTGATCTCTCGATCCGACGATCACAGCTTTCACACTTTAAAAAACAGAACAAATTAATGTTTGAACAATATATCAAACTTTCAAGAACTTTTACTGTTTGTAGTCCGATCGTTTCAGTTCCTGAATGACTTGTGAGAGTTGCGAGTGAGTTCTAGACGAGTAAATGATCTTTGGAACGACTGTAAAAAAAAAATAAACACAGTTGTCATGTATCTACGTTTCTTTTCGGTCGTTTTACTTTAAATCATGCAATTTTGTTAACGAAAAAAATAATTTCTGGGGCTAGTTGTGCCCTCCTGATGCTTTTTTTTTCGAACTTTGGCAATTTTATTATAAAAAAAGTCAAGTCAAGTCAAGTCATACTAGGGTTTATTTTTTTGTTTTGCATTTTATCGAATTTTAGAAATTCTTAAATGTGTGTTACTTTTTTGCTTTTGGGAAATTTTTAGACGAGTTTAGTCTTAATGATGTTTTGTTGTTGGACTTTTTAGAGCTTTTCAATACTTTTCGTTTTCCAGTCGTTTTTTTTTTTCGAAAAAAAGCAATGTTTTTTAAATTTTAAATATTCTTGAATATGTTTACTGTTTTAAAGTTATTAAGTTTTTTGGAGTCAGTTGACTATTCTTGGTGTATTTTCAGCATATTTAAACACTTTTGAATTTTTAGCCATTTTTGCACATTTTTTAAAAATTCTTGAATTTTCTTAAGATTTTCTTGAAATTCTTAGGTGAAAGAGGACTCAAAACAGTTAATTAAAACACTTTTATCATGTTAATTGTACCATAATATAAGAAGAGTAATGATCAAAGATTGGAATTTTTGATTTTCCATATTTCCAACAATTATAAAAAGCCATTATAGATATTCACATTACACGAAGATATACCTATTTGACCGTAGTTCGTGCTACTGCTGGTACTGTTACTGCCCCAACCGATTCCGGTTGCATTTGCCAGTTCGTCTCTCATCTGATCTGCAACTAGCTCATCGTTATTGCTAACTCCTCGTAATGCGGCACTCGCTTGATGTTGAGCTTTTCTCACTTCCAACCATCCCAAAGTAGAACACAATAGGCAAAGGGTCTTTCCAGTACCGGTAGGGCTCTCCAGAACAGCATTAACACCCTGTTAATTCAAATGCGACACCGTTATGCTAGCCATAATACACTATGAGACGCGGTCTACAGACACGTTCTCCCACAGACATGGTCAGTCTCACACAGGCAAGGTTTATCACAAATCTCACGTTTGTCTCACGGTGCATGGGGTCTGCAGACATCATACACTATGTGACAAACGCGCCAATTGTTCTCTGAAAGACCGTGTCTGCAGACCGCGTCTCTTAGCTTTAGATTTGACAACGCAAAAAAAAAACGAAGACCTAACTCTCACAGACCTTCTGAATGCATTCGATCACCTTCTCCATATAAATTTTCTGAACATCGTACGGTTCAAACGGAAAATTCACGTAGATTCCAGCAATTTTAAATTGTACGCCCATTTTCGCTTCAAATTTCGTTAACTAAACAGATTGAAATTGACATATTGAGGCTCTGTTTTTAAGATACCTACACCTGATCAGACTTGATATTGGCGGGAAATTCCACTAGCGTCTAGCCCATTAGTATTAGCAGAACGCATGCGTATTGCCATCTTATCGTTTATATAGAAAAGTGATTGCAGATTTGCCGCATTGCGTTAGCAGCGCCATCTATTGATCACCAATGGAAACTCCCGATGAGACGTTCACATTAGGAAACCTATATAAAATCCTATATAAACGATAAGATGGCAATACGCATGCGCTCTGCTAATACTAATGGGCTAACGTTAGTGGAATTTGACGCCATAATGCTACACCCCTTAACATCGATTTAGCATCGACACGATCGATTCAACCTGATACGATATAATCGGTTTGAACATGTCGATTTATCGATCAACTAAAAATGTGTGTCATTAGGTTTCTTCGTTATTTTTTCTAGAAATTCTTCGTTTTAAAACGGGTTTTCGTTAAGTTAACGAGATGGGCAACTATGTGAGTTCTTTGGGATGGATCGGAACAAGAAGGGGAAGGAAAAGGGACATTAGAGAGACGAATATTGACGACGATTTATTCGAAGAACTTGAAAGAGAACTTCACACTCCCAAAAGGTCTCTGAAAATATTTTTGGTAATTTTTTTCGCTTTAAAATTTTAATATTTTATGTTATCTGACAGGAGGAAAATGATGACAACGTCTAAGTATATTTATAAGACACTATTCGAAGAGGGAAGGAATAGTGACGTCACTATTGTGGCCCTTGAATCCGAATGGAGATTGCACAGAGTCTATTTGTGTCAGGTATACATTCAAAAGTGACATAATTTTAATTGTAATCTTTAATTATAGATTGTTAGTGTGACCCCCACTAAGAAGAGATCACAAATGGTACAAGACAGTAGAATGGACAAAGAGCTGCTGAAATCTGGAGAAAAAATGGGGTTAAAAGGACCTGAAGTAAACGAAAATGTAGGCACAATTGGCACAGCTGTGCTTATAAGGCCTTTTCGAAACTTTGAGAGCCTACGAATTCAGGAATAAATAAAAAGTTTAAAGTCATAGTATTTTATTTAACATTACAAGAAGAAAATCATTATTATTATATTGCCCCATAGAGAGGACCTATGAAGACAAAGGGACAATGAAAGTCTAAATATGGCCCTGGTTAAGTTAGTTACTACTTATTAGTAAATACGAGTTAAGAAAGTTTGGAATGAATAAAAAGTGTTCTTGACTTGGTTTTAAATTTAGAAAAAGGTGGAAAGTTTGAGTTAAAAGTGATTGAAAATCAATTAAATGTGTAATTAAGTTTTGAGTTAAAATCAGTTGAACTCGTTTCAAATGATTATAATTTAATACAAATTGATTGAAGGTTTGAAATGGATCTAAAGATGTTTCTTTTTTGCATGAATCAACATTGCAGTCGATTGTTTTTCTTAAGCCGTCTTGGTGCAATAACCGTTTCCAAAGAACCAGGAACCTCCGAATGGTTTGCAGATGAACCCCTTTGAACATGGACAATGTTGGTTTCCCAACGCGTTACAGATGTCTCCATCATTGTAACCCCTTTTCTTACATCTCCCTTTAACAATGATAAACGAAATAAAAACAGATACACCGAGATTGAAATTTATGACGATGAAGAAACATAAGAAAGGAGGCTCACAAGTAATCGAAGTATCGATATTTGAACCACCGAATTTGACGTTCGTCTCCGATGCACAGCATTCGCTTTCTAGATTGCAATCTTTGTCGGATCCGCAATTTTTCTCTTTATTTTCCTATAAGAATAATAATGATGAGAGCGTTTTTTTTAAGAAAAAAAGTCAGTGTTCCAATTGAAATATGTACCTTACTAGTACACAAATGACTGAGCGTCAACAACAACGAACAAACGACAAGCAACTCCATTAACTTCTTCATTTTGATTATAACAATGAAATATGGTGAAAAAATTAAATGTGCACCCTTTTTCTGTCACTTTTTCTTATCTTACAAAATTTTCTCTATCATATCTCTCATTTGATCAAGGTATCAATGGATTTTGAATTCTCTATGGATACACACTTCATTATAACAGTAATCTTTACTAGTTGTAATAACGCCTAATCTCGTATTTGTACCATCGATAACGTAAAAGATGAGAGAGTGACGAAAACACTTGACAATATTTTATGGTTCTTTATAGGTTTCTTTTCCTGAAATTTTAATCCTATTTGGTTTTAAAAAATGAAATTATCGTTTTGTCAATGTTTTACAAAAATCGCAAATTATTTTAAACACATTGGAAACAAAACTAAAATTGATCGTGAGCTCAGAAAGCTGATATACAGTGTAAACCGTTTAACTTGATAACAGATAACAGGAAAAATCGGATAACACAAAATTAATTTTTGCCAGTCCCCTTAGATTAGCATGAAATTCTTTTAACACAAAATTTGTTTATCATGAAAAAATATTACGGCCTTTTACATTGTAGCTTATATGTAGCTTTGAAGCCATGTTTATCGAAAGGAATAAATTTTAAAACTATCAACAGCTTTTAATGTGACACATTTTGCCGTGTTATTAATAACACAAGCATATGTTAAAAAAACTGTTGATAATTTAAAAATCGTCATCAAGCTGACAACATGAGTTCGAAATAAAAACACAACAAAAATGCCAGTAAAAGCAGATTTTGAAAACAAAACAAAACTGAAACAACTGTCAGCAGTACTCAAGACAAAACCACAACAAATTTGTTTCGAAACACAAACAAATTTGGTTTTGTGTTTGTTGCTATAGCTGTCCACATAGTCTTTAACCGTAAACCTTTTGATGTTTACCGTCCTGAGCCGGAACATGGAATAGTTTGTGAAATTGCAGACAAAATTAAACGCAAAAGTCGCTGAAATGCTTTAGAATTGTCGCCAATTTGTCTCGAAACACTTGAGTTTGTGTTTTGTCAGCTTCATGTCGATCGTGCCTTATACTGAACTGTACGAAACGTACATTGAAAGAAACAGTTGAAACTAATAACGAATGGTTTGAATGAACTGAAATTGAATGATGAACATCAGCAAGAGGGATCGTTGTAAAGTTTTAGGAACTAAAATTATTTGAAAACTCCCCAAAAAAATTACAGATTAAAGTAACAAATCAAAAGAGAAGTTTTAACCTTAAGTGTTCGAGATGCGAACTTCTCAATAGAAACTCAGTTTCTGATGGTAAGATAACTCCTTTTACTATTAACAATCGGTAAAATGAAGTTTGGGCCGCAATTATGTCTGAAAAAAGGAATACCTTTTGATCAGCTAATGTAAATATTTACACGTTAAATGTTTACTAAATTAATGTCGACTCGACAAATTACATTCAAAGTAAAAAACTGATTGTATTATATTAGTAATTGTAATATGTTCGTTTGTTTAGTCTCCGTATTTCTCAAGTATGTTTGGTGGTTCTTGGAAAGAAGCGAACGATGACGAAGTGAACATTGCAATTGCCGATTCAAACATTACGGCCGATGGTACAGTGTTTTTTTTTCTTAAAGACGTATACCATAAAACGAACATACTGAAATGTTTTTCGTTGTATTATTTTTACAGCCTTAAAGATCGTACTCGGTTCTCTGTATCAAGATGAAGTCGTGCTAGAACCGGCTCACGTGGTTCCCGTACTTGGAGCAGCCATCTTGTTTCAACTAGTAATTTCAGTTATCGAATTTGATCGAAAGTTTTAAATTATGGAATCAATTTTTTTTTTCTTCTTCTTAGGATTCTCTTATAAATCAGTGCTGCGAGATCATGAAGGAATCCATCAAGTGAAGAAAAAAAATCTCTTACTTGATTTTTGCATTTGTCAAAATGGGGTTAAAATCGGTTTTCTCTTGTTCTAAACAGCATCCAGACTGTGATAAATTATTACGACACGGCTTCGCAATACGGATTGCAAGACATTCAGAGAAACTGTTTCGATTGGCTACTAAGAAATCTTCTTAGTTACATTCCTGAATATCCCAAAAAACTAAGAGAAATCAGGTTAAAAAAACATAAAGAAAACTAGAATTTAACTACAAAAATAAGAATAACTTAAAAATCGTTAATGACAGTTTAAATCTGATGACAAAACTAGTAAAGTCGAGTGAACTTTACGTCGTACAGACTGAATTTTCTATTTATCTTCTGCTTAAAATGGTAACTTTTGAGTGGAAAGGTTTCTCGAAATAATTCAAGTTTTGTAATTGTCAATGTTTGTATTTGTCAACAGTGGGTTTTCTTGAAAGAGAATACGGAATGGGAAGGGAAAGCTTCAGACTGTATATTAGAGGCTCACAAATTCTTTCAAGCTCCTGGAGGCAGAGTAGTTTATTTTAATTTCGAAAGTAACTAGCTAGTATAAAAGTAACTGGTTTTACAGATATTTTATGTCTAAAAGAAAGTTTTGAAGCAGAAAAATTGTTTCTTGTGCAAATGTAACAGTAATGCTGGATACCTAAGGTGGTTTTAAAGCGTAAAAGTCTCTCGAACTTTGGTTATTCTGTCTTTCAGGTACAAAATTAAAAGAAACTTGAAAGTGTTTTAAAAAACTAGAAGGGTAGTTCATTTCTCTAATGGTATTTTCATGTTCATATCTTTTAAAATAAGTTTGTTTTGAAAGATACCAACATGAACATGCTATCAAGGGATTCAGCTACCCTTCTAGTTTCTAACACACTTTGAATTTCTTCTTATTGTTATTCCTTAAATGCAGAATAACGAAGAGTTTGAAAATCAGCTGATCCTAAAACATATTAACTGCCAAAAGTTGAGTAAATTTCAAACAAGTATCTTAGTTACTTTTACGAAGAGTGAACTTTCGAAATCTACTGTAATCGTCTGAAATTCAATGTACAAATTTGTGTACAAACAGATGGTCAGAGCTTTTTGACACTTCATGACGGGATACAATACCAAAGTGCATTTAACGCACTAAGACTGCCGCATCTAATAAATCACCACATGGATGTAGAGATGCTTGAAATGGATCACATTTTACCTCAAGGCACATTAATATAAAATAACAACAACAACAACAAAAAAGAAATTTCATGAAGTTGGTGTTTAATTTCAGACTGGCTTTTGCCAATTTTCAAATCTCAATGGTATCACATGTTGAGAGTCGACCAAGGAGTTGATAAAGGGTTCAGTTCTAGCTATATTTATTCGAGATTAACTCTTGTCATGATTACAAATACTAACACATATTATTTTATTTATAAGACCAAAACATTTATTGGAAAAGGATTTTGATGATACGTGCCTCCGTTGCGGTCGTATTTTACCTACCGACACACAACACATGTGGAGGTGGACAGGGTTCAATTTCGGTTTAGACCTGATAGTTTCTTACGACAAACGGTACAAACACTAAATGAGCAGCTTTCATTCAAAACGTCACATGTTCACTGGTTCAGTTACTGGAATTTTTCAGGAAACGCAAAAAAAAACGAATTCTTTAACATTTAATGAGCTAGAAAACCTTAATTTGGAGTGGCTTTAACTGTGGGATACGTTCTACTTAAAATAAAAATTATTACAGATATCGATTCTGCTCGGAAAACTGATTGCAAAACTGACGTTTTGAGAGAAAAAAGCTCCGCAGATTACCTTCGTTTAATGTAACATGAAATTAAGACCAGTTTTATCCCCTTAGAGCGTTGCGTTTTAAAAGAAATCAGCGTAATCTTCAAGAATATCGCAATACTGTCAGTCCACAGTCGAAGAGACATATCTTGTATCGGTTCGTAACCGAACACAGTTTTTACAATCTCTGATCCTGGTTATAAAATAGATATTGCATTCGTATATTTAGGATCACTTTGGCTTCTATGAATGAACAAAAGCAACTTATACACACTGCAACAACTGGAATGCAGACAATAACGTTAAACAGAAATGAGGTCCTCATTCATTTGTTCACATTCAATTTATTGTAAAGTAAACAAAAATGTCTTGTATTCATTTTAGGAAGTTCGTGTTATTACTTTGGACAAAGAAGTTACTTTTCCATTGATTCTCAGTGCCAATTTTGCATTCTTGTCACCATTGTCGGCTGTTGACGATGAGGCCGTCAGTTAGCCACTTCAAAAGACTCAACTTTTTTTTTTCTAGTTGTGAAACACTGTAATTTTTGTTACAAACTGATGTTATTTTAATTTTAAACGTATTATGTCTATTTTTGAATGAAATGATTCCATTTGTTTGCATAAATCAGAATGTATATTTACAGTTAAAGATACTGTTAAAGTTTACTGTGTATTTTTATTTTGTAATAAAAATGTGGCAACATGTGTATTAAGCTTGGTATAACTGTGCGTCTGTAAGGATGACTTAAGGGTATTTTCATGTTTTATCTTTTAAAATAAGCTTTTTATGTCAGTTTGAAAATGACATAACTTTAAGGTGGGTTACAAACAGCTGATTTTCGAACCCCTGGTTTAGTTTATCAACAAAATTAAGAGAAACTAGAAATTGTTTTGGAAACTAAAATGGTAGCTCAATCACTTAATGACATTTTCAAACTCAAATAAACGGCTTATTTTGAAAGATATTAACTAAAAATGCCTTTAAGTGGTTGATCTATCCAGATAGTTTATAAAACACATTCAAATTCTCTTCATTTTATACCTGAAAGTAAAACAAATAATCAAAAGTTCGAGAGGTGTTCATACTTTTAAACTACCGCAGATAATATTTTGTAATTCTGGCCTATAAAAAAGTTTATTTTGAAAGATACATGATAATAATAGATTCAGCTACCGTTCTAGTTTCTAACACACACCTTCAATTTCTATTTAATATTACTCCTGAAACGCAGAATGATCAAGAGTTTGAAAATCAGCTGTTCATAAGAACACAAACAATTTGCATTGCATGATTAAAATGGTCTATGACTAAAGGGGAAATTTTCTAATTAGGTGTTGGTGGTTATTTGGACTTTTTTTTTAAAGGAAATTCAAAGCTATTAAGAAGCTACCTTAAGGAAATGATAGTTTCCTCCTCATCGTCAGGAAATTAATTAAAATCTTATACAATTATGCAGCTACTTATATAAAAAGAACTGCTTTATTGCTTTTGTTTCAAGTTTAGAGTTTATCTTAAAAGTTCAAGTTGTAATTACAACGTCTTGTTACAAAACTGCCAACATTTTCTTTTTTTTTTTGGAAAAGTGTATAGTAGTATCAATGACTTCATCTAAACAAAACCATTTCGCACTTTTAGTTCAAATTGGACTATTGTTTGCATTATGTACTTTTCTTCAAGCGAATCCCGTCGTTCAGGACAACATTCGGAATGGAAAAGCAACTCCGGAATCTTTTCTGGCAACTCATACGAATCATAGTTTTGCATCGAACTTCATATTATCTCTCTATCGTAACCTAACCAAAGGGATGTCATTGAACCGTGCCACTGGAAGACCTAACCATTGGAGAGATTTACGTTTTACGGACACAGTCAGAAGTTTTCCAGCTATCGGTATGTTCATTATTCGTTCAATACTTTATATAAAATAAACAGGGTGGGTAAAAATCACGATTTAAACAAAATATTAAAAAATCGGATTTTATTGAATTAAATCAGATTTTTTAAATTTATTTAAAGCTTCATAAAATTTCCCTTTTATCAACTGAAATTCGATGCATGACAAACTATTTCTAGATTGTTTATTCACCTGTAAAGCATATTATTTATAAAAAAAAATCATTTCATGAAAGAGAAAAAATTGTTTTTTAAAAAATGAGATCAGTATAAGATTTAAGATGATTTATGAATAGCTTATTTTCGAACTCTGATTATTCTGTCTTCCAGAAGCATAATTAAGAGAAACTAGACATTGTTTTGGAAACTATTAGCGTATTAACTTAAAGGCATTTTCATGTTTATATCTTTCGAAATAAACTTTTTATAAAGAAAAATTAAAAATATCGTCTGCAGTCATTTTCAAACTCGCGTAAATGTCTTATTTTTTAAAAGATATCAGCATTAAAGTACCCTTAAGTGATTGAGCTACCCTTCTAGTTTGTAAAGCACTTTCAAGTTTCTCTTCATTTTGCTTCTGAAAGAATGAATAATCAAACTACCTTAAATCAATAATTTAAATCAAGTTAATTTTAATGGGAAAAAAAGTCAACTGCTTTAAATCAATTTAGATTTAATGCAATTCACCATGATTAGTAATAAAACCATTTTGTTGCATATATTGTAGGCTCACTGAAAAATAATCATCACCTTTTCTATAAATTTAACCTGTCTGCAATCTCGATGACCGAAATGTTAAGAGTTACAGATTTGCGTCTCAAGTTGTCACAGTCTTGGTACCGCTATCGACAACTCTATGTCATTGCCACTATCACTAACGAAAATAAAATGATCTTCGCATCGACCGTTTCCATCGTGACACCTTTCATTGCTGATGATGGCATTAGACTACTGGACATTACGTTAATAACCACAGAATTTTTAGAATATACAAGATCGTTAGATCTTGAAAAGGAGTTAGTAACAATGGAGTTGGTATTAACTGGTGTCAACCCACAAAAGCCAACAACTCGCTCAAAATTACTGAGGCGTTTAGAATGGTTTTACGAAAACAACGGAGCGGAAAAACTAGAGGAATCTTTAGATGCCATTCTTGTGGCTTACACCGAAGTAGGAGGGTTTACCTTAGAAGCCGATTACACATCGAGAACAGCACGAAACACACTGTCGGCAAATGAAGAGATCATCGAGCTTTTTGATTCGGATGACGACAACATGGAGTCCACAAACGTCACCATTACTACGAACGAAAAAGTCAGAAGTAAAAGATCACAACATCGAGGTGCCAACCACAGAAGCAACAATGTTAGTGACAGTCCGTGTCGTCGTAAAGATTTGGAAATTGATTTCACTGCAATAGGTTGGGGCGAATGGGTTGTGTATCCAACACAATTCAATGCTTACCAGTGTCAAGGGAAATGTACGGGATATGCCGATTCTCGTAGCAATCCTACCAATCACGCTATCGTACAAGGCTTGGTGAGACTCATCGGACGTGAGAAGATACCGATGTCGTGTTGCACACCCACCAGATTGTCACCACTCAGTATATTATATTTGGAAAAAGGAAGTGTCGTCATTAAACATCATGAGGATATGATTGTGGATGAATGTGGCTGTATGTAACAAATTACAACTTGCAGGGTTGCATGACTTGAGTTAATAAAAAAAGATAATTCTGTTTTAAGGAGCAAAATTACGAGGCACTCGAAAGTGTTTTAAAAACTAGAAGTCTTTTCATGTTATCTTTTAAAATGGGCTTTTTATGTGAGCTTGAAAATGACCCAACTTTAAGGGGATGATGTTTTTTTTTAAATTTTCATATATATAAAAAGTTTATTTTGTAAGATATCCACATGAAAATACTAGAGCGTATTATGTGATTCAGCTACTATTCTTGTTTCTAATTTTCTTTTGCACGAACATCTTAATATTTCAATAAAAATCATCAAATTTTGCAACCCTGTTAGCTTAAAATTCTAAATATGATTAAATTAATAACAAGCTCAGATTATGCATAAAGGCTTACGACTATAGCTACAAATTAATTGAGAAAGTGTCTTTCTAGTTTGTAAATAACTATAATCTTTATAATTTATATTGTAAAAAAAAATGTAAAAACTCACGCGAGTACTATGTTTCGTTTAAGCTGGTTTAAAGAATAAACCACACCTCGAACTCTGGTTATTCTTATCGTTCAGGAGCAACATTAAGTATTTTAAAAACTAGAAGGGTGTTTTCATATTTTTATTTTTTAAAATAAGCTTTTTATGCCAATATGATAATGACACATTTAAGCAGACAGCAATTTTTCTATAAATTTTTTGCTTATAAAAAGTTTTTTTTTTGAAAGATAACATGAAAATACTATTGATTCAGCTACCATTCTAGTTTTTAACACACCTTCAATTTCTGCTTAGCGTTGCTTCTGAAACTGCAGAGTAACCCGAGTTTCAACATCATAAATGATTTCCTTTTTTTGTGGCCCATCATATCACAATTCACTTCATACAACTAATTAAACCCATTATTAATAATTTAATAATTAAAGAACCATTTAAAAAAAAGTTAAGCAAATAACACTGTAGTGTAAAACTTGCTTAATGTTGAAAATAAAAAAAACTTGTTGTTTCAAATTTTCCAACTTTTTGCTTTGCATTTTTTGTTCTCTAAAGTTGTGTAAGCTTAGAGTTGTGTAGCTTTGTGTTGTGGTCTAAGGTGTAAGTTAAGAAAATTATTTCTCTGAAATGAAAAATCTACTTTCTACTTTTATTGTCACTTTAATTAAAACATGTCAAAAATAATTAATTTAACATAATTCATTGACTAAAACTAATTTTCAAAAACCAAGATTATCAGAAAATAATAATAGTTAATTTAAAAAAAAAGAAAAGGTTTTCAAACATAAAATACTTTGCTTTGAGTAATTCAATAACACGATTATAGTCAACATTTAAGCAATGATGTCCTCACAGATTTGTATTCAAATTGTACCAAGAACGTTATCGTGACCTGTAAACGCGGCTTCAGCAGTTATTTTTCGTTCTCTTGGCTTGTTCTCTATCTAATTTTACATAAACGTAACGTTCCCTTTTATGTTTAACTAGAATTCCAGTCGAAAAACGGTTCACTTTTAATTTCAATTTCTAACACTGGCTCATTTTGAAATAATATCGATTCCGACACAGGGTTGAATTCAACTTCAGAGTCTGATACTGGCTCATCCTTAAATATAATGTTCTCCGGCACCGGATTGCATTCAGCATCAGTGTCCGATACCGATTCATCTCTACGCATTGTCTTCGATTCCGGTTCGTATTCAATGTCTATTTCTGACACGAGTTCACCTGCATATTCAAATGTAACAGGCGGATCCGAAGACTCCGACGAAAATTCCGGCAAATTTTTGGAAGTCGAAGAAATATTCGATCGAGCCCAACCGCCATAAGTACGCAACCTTTTTGGTTTCTTACTATCACTCGCTTCGTCCGACTCCAACAATCGAGAACCGTTCTTGAGCACCGTATTTGGAAATTCCGACTGCAACATGGACGTGAAATCTTTCTCCTTAAAAACAGATCCGTTGTCCGTCTCCAATATCTTTGGAGCTCCAAACTTATTAAAGAAATTTCGTAGAAAATTAGTGACATTTTCCGCAGTGTTTTCTTCAATGATGGCCGCCCAAGTGAACTTGTTCTCTGGGTCTTTCAAGTGGATCCTGTGCTTCAGACCGTTACCGAACATCACGTCATCGGCTTCTACACGAACTTGAAGCGTAGCTAAAACTTTTTTAGTTACATTATCATTAGTTTCTATGAATGGCGGTATCATCAATTTACGACAATGTGGTCTGTTTGAGATGCAGTATTTACAACTCCTGATATAATCTAAAATAACCGACTTCGGCACGAGGGAATAAAATTCACGGATATTTCTTTCGGTAGCAACCATTCCTGGATGTTTCGCTTCATCGTGAAATTTCTTCAACACTTCTCCGATACGAGATTTGACGACAATCGGTTTCAATGTATTTTTGTCCAACACTTTTTCAACTCCATCCACATCAATTGATAAAGTGAATCTATTTTGTAATGTTGACTTTAGCCATTGTGGTACTTCAGACGAACTTTTTTCTTCTTTTAGAACTGATACAATTTTTAAATAATTCGCATCACTTGGAAAAGTATAATCACTGATCATTGTAATTGAATCTGAAAATACAAAAGAACAATTTGCAAAAATAAATATATAATTACCCTATTTATAGGCCTATTTACATGTAGGGGGGGGGGCCTACATAAAATAAAACAAAAAAAATATACATTACGGAAACAATCTTTGCTGAAGACTTTTGCTGTAGTTTATTTTTTAAATTCCAGAATTACCAACACAAATATGTGTAATCTAATAATTAACATAGACAATTATAGGGTTAAAACAGACTCAAATAATAACCTATTTGTTTATATGATATTTATAATATAGAGGTAGCTCAACCACAGAATAAGGAACACAGGCATTTAGAAATCGGAACGAACACAACCGGCAACTTCTAATTGGTTGGTTATGTAGTATGACGTCACATACACCGCCCTTTTTAACGTCGAACCACAAAACCAACCAATTAGAAGTTTCCGGTCGTCATAAAAAGGGCGGAGCCAACTTGTGTTTGTCCCGATTTCTAAATACCTGTACAAGAGGAACACTTCATGTAGTCAATGGATGGAGCCACCTTTACATAAAGCTTCTCAGTAGAATCCTACAAGGCAAAGAGGTGTAAGTAACAAAAGTAATGTTTCCAATAAGCTGAGTTCTAAGTACGTATAGATCTCCATACATATCATTGTTTAATGTAAGCTGTACTTTTTATACTAAATAGCAGCAATGAGCAACTTGTCATTTTTTCCTCATGACCACCAAACTCTTTATAATTTCATTGACAAAATGGGTAATGGGGCTACTGGGGGGGGAGTGGTTTATAAAAAGAAAATGCCACTTATACCTCTTGGCTTTTCGTACTCAGCTACACCATGGTTTTGCTTGTTTTAGACTGTTATAATCTGTTACATAGACAGCACCTCAACCAGGCCCACTCTGAATTGAATTGGCCTATCATTTGAGGCATGTATTGCACACAAGAAATGAAGACATGCTTGTCTTGTACACTTTACTGGAAAAATGTACAGTACATTCCCAGTGTATGCAATTCACTCATTCAATTGGGTGCAATGAATTTCCAAAGTGATAATGATGCAAATATAATAAATGATAATGAAAATTCTCAATAAAAATGAAAAATAATTTAACAACACAAAATAAACAATTATTTTAAAAGATTAATTTAACGTATTTTCAATTTTGTAATTTTTCCGCTTCAAATCTAGAATTTAAGAAATTCACATATTTTAAATTTTTAAAATTATTTGCATGTTTTCCTATCAGTTTCATTCAAGATTGTCAAAATATTTGTGGGGGGGAAAATTAATAAAATGATTGACTTTTGAAAGTAATTATACTCATTTATTATCAGAAAATGGCAGATGAAATTACTTTAACAATTAAGAACATTAAACGTTCTCTTAAATTGTTTTCTTTTTCACTTAGCATTTTATTAACTTATACAAAGTTCAACTATAAATCAAATCACATTTTAACACTACTCAAACGAGTCAAACCAGTTCTCAGTCAACTTCAGCATCAGACACTGGTTCATCTTTAACTGTTATTTTAACAAAAGGTTCATAAACAGATTCAGTATCAGACACTGGTTCTTCTTTAATTGTTACCTCTGGTTCATATTCAATGTCAATCTCTGATACGAGGTTAAATTGCGATTCAAATGTTTCAACCGGATCTGAAACCATTGATTGAAATGGCACCTTTTCAAGAGTTGAACTGTTCATTTTAACCACTGCATCTAAACGTTGATTCACGAATTGATGCCATTTTTCCTTCATTTTATCCGATTCTAACCAAGAGTTGCACACTTTTTGTACAGTATTTGGAAACTCCATCATCATGGATACAAAATCGTTTTCCAGGAACACCGATCCATTGTCCGTCTCCAGCATTTTCGGAGCTCCAAACTTTTTAAAAAAATTTCTGACCAAATTAGCCGCATCTTTTGCAGTGTTTTTACCCAAAAGACCAGCCCAAGTGAATTTATTCTCTGGGTCTGTTATGTTTATTATGTACTTCTCATCACTAATGAACGTTGTTCCAACTAGAATCTTTTCAACACCAGTTCTATTAACAGTAACATCAGGAAGTGGTTCCTGTACGTTTCTATAATATGATTTCTGAGAAATGCAGTGTTCACAGTTCTTGACGTAATTTACGATAACTTTCTGCGGTACATAGGCATACAACCTTTTAATATTGTTTTCAGTAATTTTACTTCCCGGATGTTTTGCTTCATCGTGACATTTCTTTAAGACGTCGTTTACGCAAGATCTTAAAACTATCGGTTTTGATGTCTTCTTGTCCAGCACGGTTTCCACTCCATCTGCGACAAACAACTTGAATCTTCTTTGTAATAATAACTTAAGCGTTTTCGATATATATGGTGAATCTAGCCTTTTTAGCTTAAGAGCGGTTACAATTTTGAAATAGTTTTCATTGCTTGGAAAATTATAATCTTGGTAATAGTTGGAGCTCGTCGTGATTTCTAGAAAAACGACAACAAAATGAAAAACAAATTGTAAAATTATAATTAGTAATTGCGGTGACATGAACCATATCCTTCTATTAAGACTGCATAACAACAAAACAAATCATGCTGTAATTATTTTAAAAGTTCACATTATTTATTGAATGTGTGTTAAAAACTAGAAAGGTAACTGGATCACTTATTTACTGAATTACGTAGTTGCATGTTGGTATTGTTCAAAATAAACTTTTTAACAAAAAAAAATTAAAAAACTTAAAAGTTGTCATTTTCAAACTGATATAAAAAGCTTATTTTAAAAGATAGTAAGATAAAAATATAGGAGTACTACTGTATTAAACAAAACATATTGTAATGATGCTGCAACCGAACTTAATATATTTTGGTATCACAGGAAATAAATGTTTATTTTGACAATGCATTTCTATGCTGCTTTAAGGACTAAATGGTCCTTCTGCCACAGGCCCTTTGGACTGCTTGCAGAGTAATTATTCAAATTCTACTTGAAAAAAAGTACCCTCTTTTACTTTTACACCTCAAACGCAGCATAATCAAGAGTTCGAGGAGGTATTTTTATACTTTAAAACCAACTTAATGTTGAAACACCAAAAAATATTAAAAGACAAACAAAGATATAATTTAAAATGCTTGTTTCAAATAAACATTGATAACCTGTCAAAAGTTAATTTAAACCAGACGTCCAAACGTTTTGTTAAAATCCCAAAATTCGCACAATTAGATATAATTAATAAAAGGTGGCAAATATTCTGTAAACTTACCAAAATCAGTTTGTGTTTCACAATCCATTAATGATAGTGTTTTTTCTGTTATTTCTTTTTTAACAACATTTGTTGGAGTTATTAAAAAACTTCCAGAGATGTTCCTTTCAACTAGAAATAACGAAACGAAAGTTTGATTTTGTTAAATGCAACAAGATGCAACAACAAACCTTTAGATTCTTCGGGGTTATTGAGAACGTTTTCTTCTTGCTGCTGATTACGAAGTGCAGTAGTAACTTTAAAATTAAAACCATTAAATGAATATGAAATTTTAAATAATACAGCATGTAGGTTTCCTAATATACTAGCTGCCTATAGAGAAATGCAAATATTGATTTACGTTTTCTTCTTTTAACTGGCAGTTCTGTACTTTGCTGTAGAGGAGGTCTCTTAATTGTTAAAGAAGTTGGTAAAGTGTTCGAAACCTCGAATATCGTTGGTAATGCCGTCCACGTCAGTTTCTTTTTATCTTTGTTCATGAATTGTGACGGTTCAAAATGCTTTGCACATAATCGAAAGTTGCTGTACAACTGAATCTCACTTTTGTTTCGAAGGTCTTCCCGTCCACAGTTTCTAACCCAAATTTGGCACCTAAAAAGAACAATAATGAACAACCCAACAAGCTAAATAAGTTGTGTGTTTTGCTGTGGGTTTTCTAACAGTATATATGTATATACTTGACTAAAGATTTGACTTTTAAAAAGGCAAAGTGCATAGGAGCATTTACACGCACAAAATAAATACAGATTAATTCAACAAAATCAATTTTCATTAATGTTTAATGTTATGTTGGAATGTATGCGGCGCATAATTGGAACAATAAAATTATAATAAAATTAACAAGAATGTTATTAATTAGGCGTGCCTAGAGTGCATACGAAGGTCTTAAAACATAGATGTCCCTAATAAATGTGGGCCTCACGTGTACTGTTACTAAGCCAAAAATCGCTAATGTTTACAAAAAAAAATACTAGTCACAGATTAGTACATGGCATATCTAAGGTTTTTGGCGCCATGGGAAAGGTGTCAAAAAAGACCCTGATCAAAAAAAAGAGACTAAAGGGTAAAAAGAACCTACAATGGTGCCTCTTTCCAAGGGTCCTCCCCAAATATGTTGGTCACCAAAGTTAACTAATATATTTTTGCACATTGATCAAGGATCAACAAATATCAAATGATATGACTACCACAATTTTTGGCCCCTCCTGATCCTGGCGCCCAGGGCATTTGCTCCTCCTCCTGCTCCCGCCCCCCCCCCCTTACTTTGCCATTGATTATGAGATTTATCATCATTTAATATGACATATATCTCATGTAATTTTTACCTGTCTTTATTACGTGGAAATCTAAAATAAGACAACCCCTTTGATGACAAAGATGTGCAGTTTACAGCAGCACATGACCTTCCTTTATATTGAATTGTTTTATATTTCATTTTGATATTATTATGGCAGTAAAAAATAAAAACAAAAAATCCCTTTTTGTCTAAAAATGTTTTGTACAGGAGTGATTCACCGATCAGAACCTCCTGACAGATGGCGCTAGCTAAAATAATTGAAGTCTAAAAAAATTTCCAGCAAGATAAATTCATAAGTAAAGCAACTCCACGTTTTAAACCAGCCAAAAGTGAGTGAAGAATCGTCTGCTTTGTAAATCTAGAAGGAAGACCTCTTGCTTATTCGGTCATGAACCCTATGGAAGACCAGTCGGCTCATTCACACTTCGTACTTAATGAAAACCTTCACAGTTAACGTCACACTTACCTTTCACACATAATTTCACACTTAGCTTAAAGAGTCTACATTGCTTAAAACAATTCTTGTTTTAAAGTTATGTTTTAAATAAAAAAAATCTCAATTATTCACATTGATTATATACTGTAATTGTTATTGATTGAGTGTTCTTTTAATCGTTTTGCAACCAACAAGTTCAACAACATCATATCGACAACAAAGTTTCTCAACTCGGATGGTTTCAGTTGCTATATTTGAATATTAAATACTTCATATTGTATTATTTACAAACAGGCCGATAACAAGCCAAGAATGATATTTAACAGTTACGTTTTCTAACCATTCAATAGATTCATTATCAGTTCAGTTATTTCAATCCTAGTATATAAATTGATCATCAAAGAACACTTTGCAACCGAATTGTAATTAATGTGACATAAAAACATGATTATAAAACATCACCCCGAGTTATTTCAAGTCAATAATCATCATCAAAAAAGCTTTCGAGAATTATTGTAAAAATCTAACACAAGTGTCAACGTCGCTGTTCGAACTATAATAATGCACGAAATTAGTAGCGAGCTAATTAGACCGATAAACGAGACAAATAACACGGCGATAACAATAAAGTAGAGAGACAGACATTCAAATAAATAAGTCTGTCAATTGTTTCACTCAATGGTTAGTTAATTAGAGGGTGGTTGTTTTTTTTTGTTGTTGCAATTATGTCCATAACTTGGGAATAAAATGGTGGTGTAGAGGGTACCGAAGGCACCAAACGTTTAGGCAAAATCGTGTGTCCAAACAACCTGTCGAACGGCACCGTCATCCTCAACACAAACACACTCACAGACACTTCGCGACACTTTTGCAATTTATGTTTCACCGTTAAAACCAGAAGAACAAATTAGCTAAATAGACAAAATGGATTGGTGGTTGAACGTGTAACATTGTTAAGAAAATTGTTACTTTTTGTTCAAAGACTTATTTTAGTATTCACTGTTTTTAACAAATTGGTAAAATGGATTCGTTCCCCAACCATAAAATCAAAAAAATGACTCAAAAACAAAACAAAAAATAAATTGATACTTCCGATATTTTATACCATTTGTCACTTTGTCATCAGCTGTTGAATGTGTTTCAGAAATTCGTAATACGAATACGTCGATTCTGTCCGATCTTCGACGAGATACTGCAGAAATTCTTGTTTGTTCTTGGAAGTACTCCTATAAGAATAACATAAAAATTAAATCTCGTTGTAAGACTGTTAAAAGCCAAGACACTCCAAGAGTTGAACGTGCTATGAGACATAGTCAATTTTGCAGTTCGAAAGTTCCTCAAATGACTCTAGCAACCAAATGACAATTTGGAACGTTATATAAATACCTCATTACCTGAAGAACATATTAAAGAATACACATACTTTTTCTTAAAGCTGAAAAATGTTTCCGAAAAACGATATTTAGTAAGCAAAATGGACCTTTTTGTCTTTGATGTCAATGGTTTTAACAAGGTTCAACCAAATTAGCATAATTCAAAACGGAATAAAATAAAAACCCCTTTGAATATTGCAACCTAAAAGAACATAAAACCTGGCCATAATATTCAAGATGTGACTGGAACTTCAATTATTGTTCAAAACACATCTTGAAGATAATAAGGTATACAGTATCGAAACCTGGAGTGTCAAGGCTCTTAAGAAACATGGGTTGCAAACATACTTGAGCACTTGCAATGTCGCATGAAAAGGTCTTTGACACTGGAGGTGATTTACAAAATTACGTAAACGTTCTGAATCAACATTGTCTAATTCGGGAAGTTCCACCTTAAGCCAAAAAAAAAAAAAAGAAATTGAGAATCAGAAAGCAATTTAACGTGTTGTCAGTTAGATCGACACAAACCAAGTTTTCTGGAATTAAGTCAAAACTGCTAACGTTGAAAATGTTTCGACAGAGTTGATCACTGACATCTCGATAGACGTACAGAAACATTTTGTCTAAAGCGTCGACGAGAAACATTCCCTTGCTATCAAACTTTTCGGCAGACAGATGGAGTACCGGAGGTTGTGGAATAACAAGATCACCTTGCATGATGCAGTTCTATAAAAAAAACATTAGTTTGTTCCTGTTTATTGCAATTACCTTTGACGCTTAATTTTGTCAATAAAAACGATAACAATAGGAAGGCTTCGAAAGCATACCTTTTCGTCCAGATTATGAACAGGATACATATTCGGATATAGATACATCATTAAATATGTAAGAGGCAAGGTTTTCATTTGATTCATAGCGTGAACACGTTCGTCAAGCTTCGTACTCGTTCCAAGTCGAAACGAAATCTGAAAGCACGGGAACAACCACAAGTAAAATAAACGATAACTTGTAATACAACAGCCAATTCCTATCGATAATCTTAGAAACAATAGAATGCTGTTAGTGTGGGCTACTGATGTGACCTTGATCATCACTGACAAACAGGCGGAGGTTGAGATTTTGTGGCAGGACTCACCCACTCATCGCCTCAATCTCGTTCGTGTGAAACCTGCCATATTGTCTTTCCGCATCCAAACTACCAACTTTTCTTAAAACTAAAATAGATTCTAGTCTGACTTCTTGATTGAATGCTACACAGAGCTTTTTAAAACAAAGTGACAGGACAACTGTCATTTTTAACTAAAATGGCAACTTATACTAATAACTTCAGAGCAGTGATTGGAATTGACTAAGAAAAAAAAACGTAACGAAGAGATTTACATGTTTTAAAATAGCCAAGATGTACATAGGTAAGACCCTCAACGAAGGAGGAACAATCAGTCCAGTGTGACCACCCTGCGTGGCACGAAAAGCAGAACAAGCGTCCACACAAGCATTGATAAGAGCATCACGAGCATCAGACATTGACGACGTTAAAGACCTATCCACAGCTGTTTGTAACGTTCAATGTTAAACGATGCAAATCTAAATGATCAATATCCTGCAACATTACAAATACAAACCCATTTTCGTTAGCAAGGCAGCAATCGCTTGCTGATCTGCACTGTAAATCACATCAAGAACGTTGGAAGTGACAGGTAAACACATTGTATGTACTCTGATTCGTCTTTCTCCTAAATAAAAAAATGTACATCTAGTAAATCTTAACTGAGACGTTCGCAACGAAAAAAAAAATTAGACCTTTGCTCGAAGTGTAGAGTAAAGCAGCTTGGAAGCAAACTGTATTGCTGTCGATAAGCGGTTCTTCTATAGACATTTGCATTGCAAATCCCACATCCGGATTGATGTTTGGAAGAGAGAGAAGATCCGTGGATCTCACGAAGAAATTCCCATGAAACGTGTGGATCGAAAGACCTTTTGTGCAACGGACTCGCATCACGGCTTCGAATCCCACTTTTCTCGTTAGATAACGTTTTAAATCTTGTTCGTATTTTCCTACTAGAGTAGTATTTAACTGAGCATGGAAACCAGGATAATAACAGATGCTGCCTCCCGAAAATTTAGAAATACAAGCTATTGCAAAAGAAACAAACTCAAATCACATTGAAAAGTTTCCACATTTTGTGAAACAAAAACGTGTCTCGATAACAACTCACATAATGTGGCAACATCACAATACTGTGAACTTAATAAAAACAAATCAACTGCAACTTGTTGACCGGAACAGTCTAGAGATAATTTCTTGTAGAAATCGTTAGCTGGTCCAAGATTTGGAACTTCCTAATAATAGAATAAATCCATCTAAATGTTTCTTCAATGTATTTCATGCAAAATTTAAAATCTTCAACTTTGACGAAGCAACTTTAAAATAAGTGGACAAATATATTTTTTATTTGTCAAAACATTATGATAAATATCAAATTATTTTCAAAACTAGAATGGTAGAGTTTGTAATGTTAAGTTTTTTATGGCGTAATTTGAAAACGAAAAGTTTTTATTACACAAAAATTATTTTCCGCCTTTTTCAACTTCCATAAAAATGTGTCTTTTGAAAAACATCATCATAAAAAATAGTTATAATTCCTATAACGCTTTGATTCTTTCTTCTTCTCATATCGTACTTGCTGAAAAAAGTATCTTTGAAATCCTTAAATTTTCTCAACACTGTGACAGAAAATAACACAAATAAATATTGCTATGATGATTTCTGTGTTAACACACGTAACAAATTTTATGATTTTCTTAAATAGAAAGTGAAAAAAGAAAAGTTTATATCATAAAAATAAACTTTACACCTTCGTTTACTATTAAAGTTTCCAACAAACGTTGAAAAACCATTCAAAAGTTGCTTCCAAAAAGCTGAATAATTAAATGTATGCAATTATGCATAAGAATGCACTGAATATACAACACAACGTGCGGATATTATAAAAATTATGCAAAATAAGACATGAATGTGAATTCCTAAAGAGATTCCCTGTGCTTCCGTTCGAAAGGAACGAACTTTTCAAGTGCGGACAAGTGTACGACACTTACACAGACATGCGGTTGATGAAACATAACACCGGATTGCCTTAGAAGACAACAATCATCACGATCTGCTCTCACCTTCCCTGCTCTTAAATTGGGATCCTCACGAGGTTTCAATGCACCAGGTCCCAAATTTGGTAAACAAGTCTGCATCACAGTCACCCTTCCTCCAGTCGGAGACTAACGAAACCACAAAAAGAAAACACATTCATACACAATTTGCGTTGCAATTGACGACAGCACAGCATCGAGAAGAACAAACCAACTCACCACTAATTTAAAAGCTGCTTGTAATGCAGCGCCTAAGGCACTATCTGTACTCCTGTTGTCCATAAATTGAATCGGAAGCTGTTGCAAAAGATCTTTAACCAACTAAAACAATCAATCACAGGCTTGAGTTCGTGATTAGCTTGCCACAAAGAATGTATAACGGCAAACCTCTTTGCTTTCGTTCAAATTAGCCAAAAGGTTCTCGGGAGAGGGAAGAAAAACATCTGAAACAATGGCACAAACGCGAAACATGAAAAAGATCAATTTCAATCGTAAAAGAACTGTTATACCGTCTATGTCAGAAACAATCATCATTTGAGGCTGAGACAAGCCTTCGCTAAGATTGTAGAAATGAATGGTACTGTCGTACGTCATAAAACCAATCCTCGTCCTCCCATCACCTGGAAGATGATCTAATTCTTGTTGAAGAACTTCACAGAACGACCTCAGATATCCCGTCTCTGTGGCACCGTGAGAAACATCCAGCAAAAATAAATAAACAGCCGGTTGTGGAGGTCTTAACTGTGATGAAAAATATAAACTTCTAATGAAATAAACTAGACACTTCCTATAAGAAGTACAATAATTGTTCACCATATATTCTGAAGGTGCAATAAATTCAATTGTTGCAGACTTGATTTCAGGCCTTCTTGTTGGATCGCCATATGTTTTAGTAATTGGATCATACTGAAATTCCTCTGCCACTAAAATAATCATTCATTTTTTGTTATTGTCAACCAAAACGATAATTTTCTTCGAAAACTTTCAAAACATGGACAGTAACTCAAATTTTAAAAGTTTCAATGATAAAAATCCTAACAACGATAGTATTTAGTAAAGCTAACATATATTTAAATAATCAAGAACGTACATTCATTAACCCTAAAGCATAAATTGCATTTCCATCGCCGCTGATCGACAAACTGCACAAAAGGATTAATATACGTCCTACACGTCCGACATCGAACAATGACATTACACTGAACGACAGCTAATTGCTGAAAAAACCAAAACAAACTCCTTTTTTAAATCAGCAAACGAGACAATTAGCGTAAAAACCGCACAAACCGTAAGATCCTTGAAAGGATGTATTAAAACACCTAAAGGAAGCCTTGCTTTCTGTAGAATATTCTGAGACTCAGGAATCTTCGTCAATGTACAACGAAACAAACTGAAAGACACCAACGATCTCGTTTTAGGTTCGTTCTTAATATTAATGTCAAGCACTAACTTACTCTGGGTTGCAATTCGAAGTCCTCGAGTCGTAGTTAGGCAAGCAAACTTTCGGGGCTTCCAACGGAGTCGGTGGCAAGATATTCCGCGATTGAAGTAAATCTATCGGTTCATTCCACTGCAAATTTAATATTGAGTCAGTTTTAAACCATTTAAAACGTTTCATTTCAGTAACCTGTAAGCTTAAACTATTCATTCTTTGATCGACTGATCCAGCACCGTAGTTGTTGGATATCTGATTTGCCATCGGTGCCTGTTGTTGTTGTTGTTGCTGTGGCCACTGCTGGTAACTCTGTGTTGGCACAGGACCAGGCATAACGCCAGGTTGAAATGGCTGAGCAACTCCCAAAGGCGTTTGTTGTTGTAATTGTGGCTATTTACAATAACATAATTCAAATAAAACACAAACAACATAAAAAGAAAGCGAGAAAGACACGACACCTGTTGTGGATATTGTCTTCGATCTGTAATTCCACCGATTCTTTTAGGAGGACCAGGTATCGAAGCCGAATTGTTTCCTTCGTTAGGACCTAACTGGGTCATCTGTGGTGGAGGAGGAGCCACTGATGACGTTGTCAAAGGTGGAGGCGGATGAGGAATAAGTGGAGCAGTTGGTAAGGCCTGAGACACTTGAGAAAAACCTCCAGAACTGGAAGATATGGAAAGTGGTGGTTGTTGTGGATACGACTGAGAGGTTGGCCAAGTTTGAGGCTGTGGTCCTGGCCCACTAACGGGCGGACGATGAACACCATTACGAAAAGCAGTACCACTTCCGGGTACGTGATTACCAGAAGCTATAGAACAGAAAACCTTGTCTTAACGCTCATTTTTCTCATTCTAAATCATCAACAAATATATGTAATATAACAACAAATGGTCAAATGTGTAATGTCACTTTAGCTAATGAATCCTTTTCATTAAAAACATTCTCAGTATTCAATTTCCTCTCATTAAAGAAGGCGACTAAATACGTGCCAAATTGAACAAACGCCAACAAAGTTGATAGTTATTTAGTTTGGAGCTTGTTCAGTTTGGATCCTAATCTTTTTAGCGTTTGTTCAATTTTTAGCCTGTTTAATTTGACCTTTGTTCAACTAGGCGCATATTCTAATTAGAGTTTATCCAATTTGTTGTTTGTTCCATTTAGCGCTTATTCAAATTTGGCATTTGCACAATTTCGCGCTCATTCAATTTGGCGCTTATTTAGCGCCACCCATTAAAAATCACAAAACGCAACAGTTTTAAGTCAAAATTCTTGTTTCTCATATGTTCTGTTTCCCTTTCAAACACTTTTCCGCATCATTTTCAGTTCGGTTATTTTTAAGAATCCAGATTACATACTGTTAGGAGTAGCAGAAGAAAACTGACCCTCCATGGCATCATAACGCTGAGAAGGAATCGGTGACGGATTTCTAGACGACTTCGTCGAAGGTGGTCCTATGACAAAACAAATAAATGTTTAAGTTGAAAATTCCAAACAAGAAAATCCAGTCAAAATTAACCAGATGTTGCTGGACTCGGATTGAAGCTACTACCACCGCCGCCGCCACCAGACGATGTTGGATGTGGATACGGTCGATTACCGTGCGACACCGGCAATGAATTTGTATTTGTATCACTACTAGCTAAATCTGGAAAACAAAATCATTTCAAACGGTCGCTTTTTATTCGATTCAAAGACTATTTTACTTGTAGACTGTAAACCCTGCGATCCCGGAAAAGACATCTGATTCGATGTTGAAGATGGAGCCTGATGCGTGTGAGGCGGCCCCACAGGCGAAACATTCGAATTCGAAGCTAGAGGAGGCACAGGACCACCAACCGGCGGCATTCCCTGATGGGGCAAACCGTTTTTTAACGGAAAATTAGGAACCGAAGTTCCGGGAGTAAAGTTCGGAAATGAATTTGGTCCATTAATGTAAGATTGAGAAGGTGCTAACGCTGGATTCATCGTTGGCGGGAGATTAGGTAGCAGCTGTGACCCTACGGCCTTTGGAGGTCCCATAGACGGTTGAGATACTCCATAAGGAGCAGAAGAACCGACAACAGATGTAAAATTCGGTGGAATCTGTCGATTCGGATGGTTAGAAGGTTGTGGAAAAGGTTGTCCATTAAAATACCTCGGTTGGTTCTGATAGAATCCTGGACCAGAACCTTGAATTACTAATTTCATACAGATAACAAGCAGGAAAAAAACCACAAATGAAACCAAATACGTAAACTTCCGGTTTGATATCGAAACAACGTTTAGAAGGTTAATAATGAACTGTACGAGGTCTAAAAGCTATAAAAGAGGTCGTTACAAAGACGAATAACTTACCATTTGATGTTGAGCTTGTAGAAATAGGTTGAGAAGGTGGATTTGTGTTGAAATCATGACTAGGATGAGAAGAAGGAGGACGTTCAGCCATCTTCAGAATAAAAGCCACAAAACATGAAAAAAATCCCTTTCTCACCAATTTAAACACTCAAATGAAGACTAAAAGGCCACTATGAAAACAAAATAACATTAGTTTTTATAACACAATCAAAGAAGCCGACAGTTACATCGAAAATATGAGAAATACTTACAAAATATGCAAAAATAAAAAAACGTCGTCCTACTTTACGTATCGACGTGGCCAATAGAAAAGATAAATACTTAGCGCCACCTAGTAGTCAAATATTTACTAAAAACGATTCTATCATAATGTTATACAGAAAGGACATAAGCAATCTTCAGATAAGTAGATTTTGAAACATAGAGTTGGACATGTAAAATTATAAAAACTTAAGTGGAGAAGAGTAACAAATATGGCAGTTCAATCACATGCAATTAGAAAACGAGATAAACAGACGTTTGCTCCACCCTTTTTATGACAAACGCAACTTCTAATTGGTTTGTTGTGCGAGGGGCGGGGGGATGTGACGTCAGACTACATAAACAACCAATTAAAAGTTTTCTTTGTCATAAAAAAGGCGGAGCAAACAACTGTTTATCCCGTTTCTAATTGCCTGTCCTGCACAGGCAATCAAACATATAACACGCCATATTGGTTGACCTCAATGTATACAAATATCAGCTGTATGATTGTGACGTCATGACGTAAACTAATAACTACAGCTGATAAAACATATCGATGCTTATTGTGTCATATCGATAATTTTAATATAATTTTTATTTTATTTTATATATCACATATTTTATTATATATTTATTTTATATTTTATATTATTTTTACATTTTTTAAATTTTAATACAGTACAGCAATTGCATTTGATAATAATTAGATAAGTGCATTTAATAATCATTTATTAAATCCCATATTAAAAAGTATTTAATTAATTAAGCAATAAAAACAATAATAAAGTTGACTATTTTTACTACTGTGTTTTATGAAGAAAAAAATGAAAACAATATAATAGGGAATATATTCAATACTAATTATTTTTATAGGTTAGTTGCAAAACCTATTTTTCATCTGTTTTTAAGAACATAAGATAAAGTATAACCAGTTTAACTACTTAGACCTTTTTTTAAAAAAATAAAACCTGAATTTTAATTCGATTTATTGAATATGGTAATCATTTAATGAAGCCCTTTTTCGCTTCGAAAAATGTCAACGAATCGTCAAAACAATTTGGTTTAAGAATTCTTTGTCTAAAATGCAAATTTTATTTTTTGGTTAAACTAAATTATATAAGACATATGACACTCATATTGTGTGACCCCCTGTATCTGCATACTTGTGGAACATCTCGTAGAAATTCCTTTCTTTCAGTATGGCACCCCATGGTGCACAAATGTCCAGACTTGGATGGCCCGAATTCTTAGTAAATTCGAGGAACCTAGAAGAACCGTGAGAAATTCGGAAAAGAGTCCTAAAAATGCTTTTCCTTAAAAGGTAATATTCTCAGCCCAGGGCACTGATCGGCCCAGTTGGCCACTCATGGAGCCCTGAGGTGACAGTCGCCCCTCCCTGGAGACCGAACGAAAATGCCGTGCCACTTATGTTTGAGGACAGTTCAGTTCGAGAGTTCAGAGATAGAGTTTGATCTAGAGTTTCTGATCCAGGAAAGAATTTGAGTAGAGAATTCGAAGAGTGATTCTGAACTTAGAACCAATGTTATACTCAAGTGTTTAATCAAGAATTGTATCACCATTGTATATGCACAACTATGTAAAACTAATAGAAATGTTATAAAAAGTAAAGAGAACTTTTCTACCTCAAAGTGTTGTGTGTGTGCGAGTCTTATTTCCCTCCAGAGTGAATAACGAAAAGAGGAGCTTTATCCAACAGTTCTCGTTACCAGCAGAGGCACTCTGAAACCTTCAGAGTCCCTCTGCTCGGCGCCTTCAAACCGGCTAAAGAGGACCACAGGACCATTGGAGTGGTTATGCAACTGTACAAAAGATTCCCAGGACAGGGCTGAAAGTGTTCCCAAAACCCTCAGAAGCAAGGAGGGCCCCGCCGGCCCTGGCCTAAAGAGACGAAGTCTTTTTGTGGGCTTTTTAAGGATTTAACTGTTTGTCGAAAAACTGTAGTGCTCGGTAAAAGTGACCGGGACAATACAAGATGTCGCGACCAGTAAAATCAGGGGCTGGTCCACAGCCCGCACCACCCCAAACGGGCGGTGCTAAACGGCCAGCCTCGTCACAATTGTATGAATAGTGTATGAGGGTACATCATGCGTTTTATGCATTTATGAATACTTTTAACCTTACTAATAATATGAACTAGTTAAATCATCAAAATTTACTTAAGTTTTCAACTCATAACTTCCAAAGATGCCAAAAAAATTTATTATAAATAGGTGACTGAAAATGGAATGTGAAAACTAGAAGTGTCAACTAGTCAGTGTTTTTGCATCAAAAGTGTTCTTGAAATTACTAAACTACTTATCAGTGGACCTCAATGGTCCAAACTCTTGAATAGATTAACTACAAATATAATTCTCATACACATTAGCTTTTATTGGCACATTTATTTAAATACAAGGTTATCATAAAATAGTTTTACAAATAACCTGTACACAATTTTCTCTGAACACTGAACAGTCATTATCTGTTTTTTTATATATCGGATCATTATGTAAATAAATTTTTAAAAAATGTACACAAATTAAATTGAAAATAGCTCATATAACACACATTTCGTGTTTATTTTCATTTTTTTTTAGTAAAAAATATAAAATCAAATGAAAATCCGTGATAATAAGGATTTCTTTTTGCTCACTTACAATGGAATTGATTACTAAAAGAAACTTAATAAACGAGCCATGTTTCCTTATTTCTTCTGCTCCTTTAATCTACATATAGCATACATAAAATATAATTTATACAAAAGGTATAAAACTGTAGACGACTTGAGAAATAGGCTGAAAATAGTGTTTCATGATTGATTAATTAGACAATAATGCAAATGATTTTTTAAAATAAATACAAGATGTATTCATAAGCTCTGAACTATTTTTAAAATAGGTTCTGATTATTTGATACATTTTATAATTTTCGCAAAAATCTAAACTAATCTGATGATTAAATAGATCGTAACTACATTGCATATTTTTTATAATGTATCTTTGTTGGTCACTTTTACATGCAATTACATAGTGATCCAAAAACATTATGAGAAAAAATAACCAAAAAATTGCATGCATTATTTTAAGTAGAAAACAAGGCCATTATAATTCTTCCTTTATTCCTTCGAGACACGATAACCATTGACTTTTTGTTTGCATGGAAAAACCTACAAATACCTTGAAATTATGGAGCCTTTAACGAAGATGATTTTTATGTGAAACGAAAACATAAGTTCTCCTTATAACATAGTAGAAAGAAACTTGATTTTATAACCAATGGGACACATTTACTAAATGGCTAAAAAGATATTTTACTGCATAGTTTAAAATAATTTGAAATATATACTTTTTAAAATAATTTATACCCCTGTATCCTTGGGTGCCCATTGCCCACTGACTATAATAACCATATACTGCATTATATATGAACAAAGGGTCATAACTAGCTAATTTTGCAGCCGAGACAAGAATAAAACTGGCGCACCCTTAGTATTATCATTCTGCGCCTCTAAGCTTTGCACCCGAGCACAGTGCCTCACTCGCCTCGCTGTACTCATGGTTCTGAATATGAAGATTGTGCAGTTGAATTATTATTTATGTCGAACATTTACAGTATGGCAGTGACATTGGTGCTTCCAGTAACATTAGAGGATTTATTTTTCTTAAGATCAACAGGAGTTTCCAAAATCTCATCTGCCTCACTCACATTTGTCATTTTGTGAGCTTCACCAACAACCCTTGCTTTTTGTTGCTGAGTCTTATTCGGACTACCAACCAAACTACTATTATTGAGAATTTGTCCTCTGATTGAAGACGTATCTGGTCCTTTCGAAGATGTCGAAGGCTTTTTACAGACGACACTCGATGTTCTTCCATCCGCCTTTTGCAGAAATGCTTCTTCATTCTTTTCAGCAATCATGTTTACCTCGACCAAAGTGTCAATACTGTTGATCGATGCACCTTTCAATAGCTTCTGAGCTGTGATGGACTTGAAGGCAGATGACTCCAATTCAAAACTGATTTTGCTAAAACTGGGACTCTGAGTTAGACTAGCTTCAGTAGCAACCGGATTTCCAGTTGCTGTTTTTTGAGTAGCCACAGTTTGATTCAGAGGACGAATCGCTTGAGTGGGTCGCACGGCCGCCGTCACATTGCTAGAATGTTTCGGAGACGTACCCGAGGTTCTATCCGACGTCCCACCATGCAATTTATTGATACACTTAATTCCAGAATGTCTGTTCGAAGAGGTCCCTGTAAGAGGTCCTCTTTTTAGACTCGATACATTGTTCATGGTGTTAGAAGTCGAAGCTCCATTAGTAGACTCTCCACCGTGGACCGACCATCTGTTGAGGTGTTTTCCAGATTGTCTGGCAGCGACTTCACTGCCACATACTTCGGACAACTGATATTCTTCGTCATTACGCAAATCTGTATTTTTTACTTTGGTCTCCACTATTCGGTTCACATCGACTGGCTGATGCCGTTGGTCAATGTTATAAATCTTTGTATCCATACCTGAACTACTACCTTTACTGCTATCCTGCTTAGAATGTTGCCTATAACTCTGAGAAGATTTTATCGGAGATAAACTGTGAATTGGTTGTGATGACTTAAACGATGATAACAGTCCTTTTTTGGAAGGTGTCGATGACGACGGCTTCTTCGGTGAAAGAGATTCCTGCAAAACGGTGCAAGAGTTTGAGTGAACCTTTCTCGGAAGGCCTGAGGACTTCGAAGGAGATGTTCCAGGCGACATGACACCGGATCGTTCCTGCTTTGTCGAAACACCCACTGGAGGAAGAGTTTCCGAAGAGTCTTGAGGAGCCTTTTCGAGATGTACAGAATCGAGTGTCGACGAACGAACACGAAGAAGGTGATGATTGCTTCCGCTTCGTGGCGATTTCTCGTGTTCTCGAAGTTGACTCAAACTGTCTGTCTTGGACTGAATTTGAAGAGATTTTATAATAAAGGTAAATGTTGTTTGCAGCCGGAATATAGATCGAGAAAAAATGAAAAAAAAAGCAAAGAAAAAAAAATAGTATATTAGATAAGATTGAAACTAAATTTACTAAAAATCTATAAGAAAATAAAAATATTAAGAATTAAAAGTACAAATTAAAAATGGCAATGTGCAGCAACCTAATTAATTTGCGAAACGGTTAATAAAAGCCGCAGAGAGGAAAAAGCAAACCAATGAATAAAATGAACACACTATTTTTAACCAGTGGTCATTTTTTTAATTCACCCTTTTTATGTCCTAAATATATATAGTCAGTAAAAAACATGCATACATTTGAGGTTTTTTTTGTACCACGATAATGGAGTCATGATGATGAAAAATAATATGACTCAAGCTATTCCAGTGAGTGACCAGCAGAGAGACAGAGAAAACGTTTTTTTTTCTTATGTTTTATGAAGAGCTGATTTTCGAACTCTTGACTATTCTGCGCTTCAGAAGCAACAATATGGAGAAATTAAAAGTGATAGAAACTAGAATGGTAGCTGAATCATTTAACACTAAATATTCATGTTGATAGCTTTTAAAATAAACTTTCCATAGAGAAAAAATAAAAAAAACATCATCTGTTTGAAGCTGGATTATTTTCAAACTGACATAATAATAATATTTTCATTTTTATCGTTTATGTCAGTTTTTAATTTTTGTCTATAAAAATTTAATTTCACAAAAATTAAAAAAAATATCGAGTCGTATTCAAGCGTCCATAAACAGCTTATTTTAAAAGATATCAACATGAAACATGAACATGGTGATTCAGCTACCCTTCTAGTTTTTAAAACACTTTTAATTTTGCTTCTGCAAGACAGAATAACCAAAGTTCGAGAAGCGTTTACACTTTAAAACCAGCTTAAGTACCTTGTGACTGAATCACAATCGCAGGCACATGGAAGCAGCAAGTCGCTGAAATTTAATACTTTACAAGTACGAAGACCGGACAAACTTAAATCAGTCACTGGAACAGCCTGAAAGTAAATAATTGATAAAAACAAAACAAAAAAAAAAGACACCATTTGAACGTGCAAAAGTGGATACATGCAGATTTAACCATAACACACAAAGTTAACTCGAACCAAAACAAACCTTGTATAAAAACAAAAGAATAAAATGATATTGACCTAAATGATGAGAAATATGTTTCCGATGAAATTAATTTATATGAATTCAAGCAATAAATTTTCCCATGGAAATTAAAAATGATAATCAGCATGCAATAACCAATTAAATTATGGAAAGTTAGTAATAATAATTCAAGGAACATTGTAGCGTGCAATATTATTTTTTTTCCTCTCTCTCTCTCTCTTTCTCGTTTTCAAATGTGGATCTAATCATTTCTAAACATTTCGCATGTTGTAAATTACATGGAATTCGCAATGAAAAACGTTTCCATTTCAATCGAGCATTTGAATGTCTATAAACACCTTTTCACCTTAAAATTAATCTAGAATATCTTTTCACGGCACTCCTCAATAACGAAATATATTTGGAATATTACTTATTTAGGAGATTTAGTTGGATCATGCTGTGTATATTTATAAAGCATTATATTATGGCACTTAATTTGAAATTGTATGAAATGCAGTATTCTCAGTGGTTTTCAAATTTGAGGCCACGGGACCACGTTTGAAAATCCTACACTGGAAATCAATCACGTACGGAGAGCCACTAAGGGGCCAAAAATCCGACACCAGCACCTTTACCCGTACACAATATTTTTGTAGTGGCGAGCGATAGCTGTTAAATTTTTGTTAATATAAAAAAATTATTTTGAACAAAAAATAGTACTTACGAATTTAAAGTATTATGAAAACGACATTTAGAATATCGTTTCCCGAGGTATGAGTAATTATTCACCGAACACAAAACTTTTCAAAAGAAATTTAGGCCCGTGGCACGTAGACCACTTTTGGACTGCAAAGTCGGGTTGTCGCCAAAACCGACCACCTCGAGTTTTTCCATAGAAAATGCATTGGAAACACAGTATACCACTTTCAAGTTCATTTTGCAGTCAAAAAGTGATCTGTGTATTTTAACCCTTAAAGTGCATTTGAGGTTTGAAGAGTAAAGAAACCGAGAAATATCGTTAAAAAATAATTTGATTTCTTTCCTCTTTAACTTTCAAATACACTTTGAATTTATTTTTTTTTTTTTAAAAAAAAGATTCTTATTAAAAAAAAACTGAAATTGTAAGCAATTGAGGGTCCAAGCACTTATAATCAAAATTCATAAATAAAATTAGGGCCTACAGTTCGCCTCATAACACATACTGCAATTCACAAAAAAAAACATCAACAACTATTAGTTGTTGACGTTTTACTTTTTAGTGGACGAGATGGATTGCGAAATGTAGTCTACGTGTGACCAAAACCAACCACTCGAGTTGACTTTATGCGAGCACTTTTTCTAATTCATTCAATTACACTAGGACCACTTCGAAACCGCTGTCAGTTACACGAGTGGTCGGTTTCGTTCACATGTCGCCTACATTTTGCAGTCGAATTTGACCAATAAATCATTAGCATGTCCTCAAATAGGCAATTTCGACCAAAATGTTGTGTCGAAATAGAAAGAAAAATTGTGTAATATGACTTGGTCGGCAAACTAAATAAATATCAGACATCCTTGAATAAAAATCAAAGTTGCAATGAAAAAAAAAATATGAGGATTAAAATACCGACATTTTCCATCTAAACATCGTTTAAAAAAACATTAAAATTGTTAACTTGAGATATTTAAGGATAAAACGCCAAGTATGGATTGAATGGAACAGAAAACTCTGCTTCAGATGCAAAAATGGCACGTAAGACTTTTACCTTCATTGATATCTGTGAAGAAGCACAGTTGTTGTTATTGTTGTTCATACTATGGTGGTTATTGTTATTGTTATGATGAATCGACGATGTCATAGTGGCAGTTGTGGCATTGGTGATGACACTCGAACCGGCTACGGACAACGGACGAACATGTTGATCGCCACCGTTGAGAGCAGCGGCCGATCCTAATTGAAGAAGTCTACTCGTCGAAGTCGATCTTCCGTCCAGTGTCTGGGTACTACGAGAATGATAATGAATGATGTTCGGATCGCTCCATTCTAGAGGTGGAAACTGAGCCGAAAAAGTGGCGTATTTGGCAGCAGGTTTGCTGCTTTTACTACGTCTCTTCGAACTGCTACGACGAAATAGTTTCGAGAAAACGGACACTTTCTCTCCTATTTCGATTAATAGAATAATAATAAAAAAAATGCACACATGACAAATTAAGGTGGTTTTAAAGTCTAAACACCAATCAAATTCTGGCTATCATCTGTATTTCAGAAATAAAATCAAGAAAAACTTGAAAGTGTTTTAGAAACTAGGAGAGTAGCACAATAATAAAAAAAGTATTTTCATTTTGATATTTTTTAAAATAAACTTTTTAGGTCCGTTTGAAAAGGACCCAACTTTAAGGTGGTTCAATAGATGAATTTTCCCCCACACGGTTTTGAGAAAATTTATATTTTTCAAGCAAACTGTTTTTGAGAAAATTCAAAGTGAATATTAGTTAAAGAAACTAGAATATTCGGTAATATTGATAAAGGTTTTTTTTTTCATGAATACAGATCATTTTCAAACTGCTATAAAGTAATTATTTTTTAAGATTCTAGTTTTGAAAACAATATGAATTTGAATTTTATTGAAATATTATGCCTGAAAAAAGTTTGCTTCACGTTTTAGCATCCGAAATCATCTATAAACCTTAAAATGTAATCAATAAATAGTTCATTTTTAAAGACATCAACATGAAACTACTATGAAGTGATTGAGCCACCATTCTAGTTTCTAACACACTTTCAATTTCTCCTTAGTGTTGCTCTCTTCTGAAATGCAGAATAACCAAATCACCTGTTCATAAAACATATTAATTAATCTTTATTTTGAATTTTATAATATACCTTTTTCGACGTCCTGATGAGCTGCACTCGATTTTAGATTAATGTCCTTGATTAGAGATTTGCTCTTTTCTGGAGCCAACCTCATGGACTCACTGCGAACAAAACTTCCCTCTTCTCCTTTGGATTTGTGTTTCTCCTTTCGAGATAACCTCAACGAACCGCTCCTTTCCAATCTACTCATGGAATGATTACGCTCCATCAAAAATGATGGACTTCCTACTTAATAAATCACATTGATTAGTGCGGATAATTACTAATTAAATACTTAATATGTATAGGTATACCTCCAGAGCATAAGGCCAGATCGTCTATGTTGGTCTGGATGGAACGAGTTCGAGTCTGAGTTGGACGAATTGGAGGCAATAAATCACCTCCATGTAAACGATGAATTGCTTCTTCGTTGGTGAGCAGTAAAGGCCTTTCGGGCAATGGCGAAATGGTAGTAACATGGTAGGTTTCAGGAGTTACGATGAAATAACCCTCTCCAGTGTGGTACACCTAAAATATAATTAGTAATGACAGTTGAAATATGAATAAATTACAAGTTGATTGCATGCTTGTGCAAAGAATATTAACATTTTAACCTGTTTTGTATGAGAAAAATAACCTAGAATTCCTCTTCAAAAAGTTAAAGTGCTAAGGTTTTTTCTTGAATTCAGACAATTCACACACAAAAAATGATATTAATCTACACGCAGCCACATTTTCCCAAAAAGACATCGAATACATTGCGTAAATTAAAATAATGTAATTTTCCTGTGTCATTTTTGACAAAAAAAATCGACTTTGAATACTAATATCAGATCATCAAAACAAGCCTCACTGTAAAACTGACACAAAAGATGCAAAAACAATCAAGTGTACTACCAAAAATTTACATGAATTATTTTGTGCATATTTCAACACAAAATAGAGACCTACATAAACCATATGGGTCGGTGGGCTTTTGCAAAAGCTTGGACTGACAATTTTATGAAAAAGTCTATGTACCTAGTGGGCTTCATGTGCCTTTTCAGTCTGGTAGGTTTTGTGGACATGGTGGGCCTCATTTGCTTCATGGGTCTGGTGGACTTGTGGGCCTCATGTGTCTGATAATCTTTGTGTGCCTCATGGGTCTGATAGGTTTTGTGGGCCTGGTGAGCATCATGGGTCTGATAGGTTTTGTGTGCCTGGTGGGCCTCATAAGTTTGGTGGGCTAGGCTTCAATTTCTTTTTTTTTTAAACGTAAGTCTCTAGTACACAATACAAGAAAACTGTTAACATATCTTGTATTTTGTATTGCATTAATTATAATTTCAGATAAAACGTTAGATGTATTTTACCTAAAATCTTTGTAGATAAGTGTCGAATTCACATAAAATAGGTAACATTATGCTTTTTAGCTGAATCATATGGTTTTATTGTTCCAATTCAGCTGAATTCAGCAAATTTCAACTACTAGCATACTTTAGTGTGGTCCATTGATCTACGTTTGCAATTTATTTTATTGAGTTACTTTTTTTCAGCATATGTTTTTTTTGCAAAAATGAATTTGATATCTCATAAAATTTTATTCATGAATTTAGATTGAAATTGATATTAGTTTTTTTTTCTTCCAAAATTCTCCTACTCCACCCTTGCTACTGTAGAATATTCAATGTACTCCTCTCAGTAGTAGCCTAGACTTATAGAAAAAGCCTAAACTCAGATTCTATTTTTCAAATAGACCTTTTTTTTCATAGATGAGGATCCGAATCTCTCTTTTGGTCTCCATGACAACCACATCCGTATTCTGGGCGCCAAACATGATACAAAAAAAGAAGCCTGAATCCTAGTCACCAAGGCAACAACAATAAAAAAGATAAACCAAAAGCTGAGATCAACCATCTCAAAGAAATAAACTATATAAGAATAGAGACAGAGAGAGAGACATAAACAAAGACGACAAAGAAAAATAAGAGAGAAGTGACCCAAAGTCAGTCAACCTAAAAGAAGAAATACTTTTTTCATTTTGTGTTCAGAAACTCAATATTTTTTAAAGTGAATCTTCATTATTCTATATATATATATATATATATATATATATATATATATATATATATATATATATATATATATATATATATATATATATATATATATATATATATATATATATATATATATATATATATATATATATATATATATATATATATATATATATATATATATATATATATATATATATATATATATATATATATATATATATATATATATATATATATATATATACTTATTTCTTGACATTTTCATACATAAAAAATTACAATTGTATTTTTTTGTATATTGCACATAAAACGCAGACACACATAATGAACCCTTTTGTAGTCTTATTAATCTTTTTTATTGCAATGCTTCCATATAATTTCCTATATATATTGCAGGTTATGCACCAAAGATTTCTTTAATTGTAGGTCCCCCCTCCTAAGGTCCCTTTTGTCATTTATCATCATCATCTACGAGAAGTCTTGCAACGAAATCGCTTCTACAAAAAGTTAGTTGTACATATATCTTGAGAAATAATCAGAAGTATAAAAAAACATTCTAGTTTTGTACAGTTAAAGAGTGGGAAGGTGACACTATGTGACACACACACCTTTTAGGACAATTGTTCATGCTAATAATTATGCTAATTGTATGTCACATACACACACACACCTAGAAAAAAAAAATAACCTCAAGGATCTTTATAAATAAAATTTGAAATTAGACACCCACAAATACATCTAATAAATTAAAGTAAGTAAAATTATTGTTTTACTGTTAAAAGTAGTTGATTCTTCGGTAAATTCAAACAACATGTGCAAAATGTACGTCCATGAATTAATTGGTACAACTTTTTAAAAAAATTAAAAGTTTGTTAGAAACTAGAATATTAGGTGAATAATAGTAAAAAAAAGTCTTTTTAAGAACGAAAATAATAATTTTCATTTTTACAGTGGTTTACAATGTAAACGCTCCTAGAACTTTGGTTATTCTGTCTTTCGCAAGCAAATTTAAAAATGTTTTCAGAAACTAGAAATGCTGACATTTTTTAAAAAAATAAGATTTTTATGTAGGACTAAGTTTAAAAATGAACCAACTTTAAGCAGATGATATTTATAACGTTTTGTCTATAAAAAGCTTATTTTGAACTATACCAACTTGAAAATACTATTAAGTGTTTCAGCTACCGTTCTAGTTTCTAATGCACTTTTTTTTATCAATTTCAAACTCTCGCAGAAACTTCATTTTGAAAGTTATCAACATAAAAATATTTTAGCATAACCGACTACTATTCTAGTTTCTAACAAACTTTGAATTTTTTTTTCCACGTCCAAATTTTACATGTGTGATTACAGTTGTGCGTTGTAATTGGCTCACCTTTCGATCTTTGATCAGTTTTCCCAATGAAACATAAACAATTTCCTGATTGGGGACGATCATATCGGAAAATCTGTCTTGCAAATGTGTGAAGATGATTTCCAGAGATGCTGTTTCCATTCCTGAATTTAATTCAGAGATGACAAGGCACAGAGCTTCCGGAAGTGGAGTGAACTGAGTCTGAGGAATTACTTGCATTTCTAGACCAGTAACATCACCTTAGAAACCAAATAAAAAAAATTAATATTATAAATATGACAATAATTATTGTCTTTGTTTCAAAAGTTTGTCAAAACCTATAAAAAAATAATATGTTATTAATAATCGAAGTTGTTTTCAGTAAGAATATTTAGTATTTTTTATTAATACTACAATTAGTGTTAGTTGTTGCTGTATTTCATCATCATGAATGTGTCCACTTTATTTCACATATCAGCAATTAAAATATCATCAGATGTGCCATAATTATTAATATTCATGAATCACTTTCTTCTTGAAACACATTTATGGCTTTGTTAGTAAAGTGAGTTTTAACTTTTAAGTATAAACGAAATTTCCATTTGAAAACGAAGCCACACTTTGTATTTTCTGGCACTTTTCAGAAAAAATAACGAAGTCCTGTTCATGTACTTCTAAATTTGCCACATTCTGGAATTAACAAACTCTTACAATGTCATCTAGTCTACACTTGATCTAAATGCATTCGAGTTAAATATGTTTAAAATTTCTTTTTAAAATTATAAATATCTTAATAAATAAAATTTACTTCATCTGAACATATTAAATTAAAAAATCTATTTATTTTAAATATGAAAAACTACTCTAAACTCAATATATTGCAACTTTAGGCGAATATACTGGAACATTTATTTAACTCAGTATAATGATGCTAGTGTAAATTTGTATGCTCTTATCGGAGCTCTGTAGAACATGTTTAATTCACAAACATTAAACATATTCTACAGAACAACGTTAAGGACATGGAAATCAATATTAATCTACAGTATTTCAATACGTGCAACATATATTACTGTAAGTAATGAAATCAATTTAATTTTTTATATAGTCTATAAACCATAGAATTCAACTACATTTAAACACAATTATCTTGAATGCACTTAGTTAATGGACGTGTACAGTAGACTAGATATAAAAGGAACCTTAAATATTAAAGAAATCTTAAATAAAAGATTCCAAACTAAATTCTAAACACAACTCACAACAGGCATAATGAACCTAAACCTAAATTCAGCGCAGTTCATCCATTTGGATCAAATTGGGCTTGAATTTAAGTATCTACCAGTTTTTTAAACAAAAAAGTTTGACCACACATTTACTTCCTGTGGTCATTGTATGTGTATATAGTCGTCTTATGTCTAACAATCTCCATGAGGACATGTGTTGACTATAATAATAATAATAATAATATTATTATTATTATTATTATACTCAACACATGTCCTCAAGTTTAATTTAAAACAAAGGCGTGACTAACAAAATTATTTATGAGCGTTTGTTCAATTTCGCGCTTGTTCTCATATTTTACAGAGTGTCTTTACAACAAAATTTAACAATGTTGTTACAGTTCAGTTTGTAAAAGGGGAGAAAAAAGAAATGAATGAAGAAATGAAATGAATGAACTGTGGGACACAATTTTGTCCATTGTTTAAAACCATTCAACTCTTTATGAATTATGAAAATACACGAGACAACGAACAACAACAGCTAAGACCACTGGCAGATCCATTTACTTACAATGAATGAATGATTCAGATTAAAGCATTATGTATTATGAATTTTGGAAGGTCATTGTTATATCATTTTTTTATTATAAAAAAATGGACACTTTCGTGTGTGTGTGAGCACAAATGGACACGGTTTCAATACATTTCTTGGATATCACGAAATAATTCTAACTTTTAGTTACAAGAGGTTACTACTCATTATATGACTCCATATAACATGCTAGGATCTAATTAAAATTGTTTTATTATTTGACTTACTAATGTTACAGAACACAGTAAGTGAAATTTCTTCATTTACATAAAAATACATCATCCAAAGTATGAAGTTTCCATCAGTGCTCGTGTTTCGTAGAGTTCCTTCCAATATTCCCTGCAGTGCCAATAACAATATTTATTCCCCAACGGTCCCAACACGCTCACCACATAGATATAAAACCATCATGTGATTCTTTCTTCTTTTTTCTACTCCCTTTTTTCCTATTCACATTTTCTCATATTCTTTTATATTCCCTCTCTCCCTACAGAGTTCTGTTCATATAATTAAATTTGGAAAAACCTACAAGTCAAGCAAGCTTCAAGCTTTCAACATTTTCATTATCATCGCAAAACTCTTAAATAAATAAAAAGCATGTCCAGTTAGTTTTAAATCGCCACTGGTTGGTTTGAACAAGATAAATTCAATAATTCTAAATTCAATAAAATTGTGACACATTTCAAGTATTGATCAGTCGTTGTATGGAGTAACTTTTAAAATTAAGAGAATATATTGAAATATTGTCACAATGTATCAAGTCTTTATTTTTTTTGGTTATTATCTTTATAATTATATTGTATGTTGAACTTTCTTACAAAATTACAATGATAAAAAAACCAAAATGGTCAAGTATTGGTCAAAATAACTGAAACAAATCAATGCTATTTTCACTCTTTCCTTTCTATTTCTTTCTTAATAAATGCTCTAGTAGGTCTATATCAATAAAATCAATAAAAATCGAATAAAATGGGTGAGAAGGGAGAGAGAGGGGAAAACTGTGAGGAGAATAAAACTGAATGTCACATTCATTGTACAAGTTACATTACAATATGTGAAGTTTTACCCACAACTGCGTCTTTCATTTGTTATTTCAGTCATGACTGAAAGGATGAAATTGGGATTTGCTTTGCAAGGGTAGAACCAAAAAAAAAAAAACCTGCATTCAGAGTCAGTCGCAAAATATGAATAAGGGGGATATTATGATGAAATTGCCTCACATTCATCCTGCAGCATCTTAATAATAACGATGATAATAGTAACAGAAATGTCTGTTGTATGTATGTATATACTATGATACTTTCTTCATTTGACTGAATCCTATTATTATTGCGGTTAAGTTAAGACAGAAGCAAATGCTTAATCATAAGATTGTAGCAAAAGATTATGAAAAAAAAAATAGATGCCATGTAATAACAATAATAATATGAATATGCACAGATAAAATAAACAGTGTGGCAATAGCAATTATACAGAATGAGCCAGAAACTTACAAAATTGTATAGTGTTACACATAAGTTAATTGAATACATAATATAAACAGGTCTGAATGTGATTCAAAACCTTTTTTTAAGTTTAACTTTATTTCTTATTTAATTTCAAATTTTTGCTAGTGTAATCAACTCAGAAACTTAACAAAATTAAATAAAGGTCTAAAAAACACTATAACAACTTTCTCAATAATGTATTTTATGCTGCTTTTAAACTAAATAATCCCTCTGTCATAGGGTTTCTTAGCTGCTTGCGGATTAATTATTCAAAATTCAAAAGTATTTCAACTGATTTTATATGTTTTGAACCTCTTTGATCACCATTTTATTGTCTTCCACACAACAATGTCTACATAAAACCAACTGAGACAATTGTAGGCCTACTAGGATAATTTTTTTTTAACTTGAGGTAAATTTTACAAGATTTGTGTGTGTCTGCCACACACACAACTGAACTTTGTATGTTGATTGTGTCCGACCTCAATTCAAAGAAGAAAAAAAAAAAACGTTCACTAAGATGCATAATCTTTACTATGTATTGCATACTAATATAAGAAAAGTACTTGAATATATATATGTTGCCTATATTAAACATTTAAACTTGTTGTATTATTAATAAACTGGAGAAAGAAAGAAAAAAGTTCAAGCACGGTCATTTAAATTTAAAATATAGTTTCTATATCTAATGGTGCTGAAGAAAATGAAGGAGAAGAATAAAAATCTTAAGATTTTTCCTTCATTGGACACAAAAAAAAATACAAAGGAACAATATGATAACCTGGGTCTATTGTAGGGATAATATAGCCTACATTTGAAGGCTCATTTTTGAAACTTTATGGATCATCACTGCATTAAGCCATTATATTATCATTATGTTATTAACTTATTATAATAAAAGAACAAATAATGAGGGCGCCTTTAAGATAAGTATCAACAGCGGCTTTGACACAAAATTAAAGTATCTTTGGGACGAATTTCTAGTTTGTATTCAGTACACGATTTCTTATGTTGGGAGGGTGAGTTTTTTTTTCTTCTTCTTCTGTATTGAAACAGTTCCCATCATTCAATTCCTTCAGGAGAAATGTCAAAAAATATTTAAACAAATGCGTCAGTTTGTTGTAACTTGTGACACACAACTGCTTTCCCATAATGTGATAGAAATGATAAAATAATAATGTGATTTCACGAAGAAGAACATTGTGTCTTGTAATACATATTACTCGTACATATGTTCATATTTTTGACCTAAAGAAAATTTGAAGAAATAAGTCGCAAAGTGAAGAAGAAAAAAGTGCAAATGTAATTTTGATCACCAAAACCAGGAAGTTAACAGAAACAAACTTGTATTCATAAGAAACATGAAACAAGTTTAATTTATTTGTAAATTCACAAACATAAAAATAATATCAAAATTGTTGAAGTTCAAATTTTATTTGAGGCAAGTGATAATGTGACATTAGACGGACAATTTCAAGTTCATTATTTTTTTTAAAAATAAAGTATTGCTGAGATTTAAAAGTTTGTTAATTTTTGATAGTTTACAATATCATATATCAATATCATTGGAATATGAGAAAAAATTATGATTTCATGAAAATGTATTTTAGGAGATTTCATTCCCAAGTTGTTTATTTTATTTAGAAATTCAAAATTTGTTTTTAAACCACCTAATTAAAAAATTATTAAATTTTATATTTTAAAAACTATTCAATTCGTTAATACATGTGTTTTTCTAGTTTATTACAGATATATGACAATTTAAATAAAATGCAAACATTCATTCAAAAATGTCCTTGTTTACATAGTCGTATAAAACCATTCTTTGCTTTAAATGCAAGCAACATCTAAAAAATGACTAATGAATTTTTAAATTCATTCAGAATGGGTTATAATAGATTTTTTTCTTAATTTCAATTTTCTTTTTTTAAATAAAAATACAAAACTTGGAAAGAAAAAAAATATTCAGACAATCTTACATTATAATTTTCATTGTTATCAAGTTTTCATTACTTTTCAGGAAAATAACGACTTCGAATTCCATCAGTATATTACTTAAAATAGCCTTCCTTATAAGTTACACAGAAAATAACCAGAAATCAAATTAGAACTTCTTGAATATGATTATTTTTTTATATATATAATGACCTGTTTCCATTAGGTCAAAATAGGAAATGAAAATAAATTTCGATCGGTTCAATTTTTAAAGAATGTCATATTTTTAAATTTCTTTAAAAATTGATCCGATCAAAATTTATTTTCGTTTAATATTTTGACCTAATGGAAACAGGGCATTAGGAGCAGAAGAAAAGAAAAAAAAACATTTTCTTAACTTAAAGTGAAAACCACAAAATTCAAAACTAGCATAAAAAGTTGAGTTCGAAAAAGATAAAAAAAATCATGAACTTGCATTTCCATCCAATTTTTTTTACTAAGATTTCAGATCCTAATAAACTTTATAAATCTAATTTGTAAATCCCAATCGAATAAGCAAAAAAAAGACCACCTGAAATTGCCAACTTCCTACTGTGCAATAAAACTTCATCAAACTTTAATTTATTAGAACTTTGTGGTTTTGCTACCGAATCAAATGAGTGATGTATTATTATTGTTGTTGTTGTTATTTATATCAATGGAATTTTTTTTTTCTTCCTAACAACAAAACCATTTTTTTTTCTTTCATAAATAGATTTGAAGAAATACAATATGACTGTTTGACATGCATCATATTTCCGTGTCAAAACTTTTTCTTCTTTATTTCTAATTACAGACGTCAATCAAAATCTAATCTTGTATTGATATAAAAAAAAATACTTGTAGAGTGCACCTGTTGTTATTAAAAAGAACAATTCAGAAAACTAAGAATTGTTTCATTAAATGTTCTCTTTTTTAATTATCATTAAGATAATTGTGTCATAATTATGTTTACCAAATTTTCTTTCTTTAAAAAAAAGCATCTAAAAAACAAAAGTAGACCCAAATAAATTTGCTAACACAATTCTGACATTTTTAGAAGCAACTTTAAGGCGGGAACACACCCTTAGACCCTTGTAGGGAGAGGCTTAAGCCGATGCTGCACGTAGCAACAATTCAGCAACTTAAGAGCAACATAACCGTGTTGCTCTATTGTTTCATGAAAGTTGAAACATCTGTCATAACAGCAACAAACCCGAATTGTTGCTCACAGATTGAAAGCAACAGAATTTTCAAATAGAGCTTGGTTCTATTTTTGAGCAACCATTTCAGCCAACAGTCAATAAAACGGCTTGAAGCCTTGAATAATCACATGACTAATTCAAATTTTCAACTGATGAAGAAGAGGAAGACGAAACAAAATGTCTACAGTCTTTGGCTCACAACCTCTTTGTTTCATTGGTTGTTGCTGCTCATGTTAACGTTGCAACATGTATCATAGGTGTTGCTTGCAACAAATGGAAAATTACTGTTGCTACAACTAGTATTGTTGCTTAACTGTTTCTACGTGTAGCATCAGCTTAAGGGCACATTATCAACTTTTCAAATTGTCGAACTATCGGACAAATAAATGAGAACCACTGACTTAAATTGGGGTGCGCGCACACTAGGCCGACTGCTCACCCCATTGGAAATGACAAAAGTTTACATGTTTTAATTAAAAAAAAAACGTGGAAATTCGGTGACAGCCTATTAAGAAATCCCACAAAAAGTTTATTTTTAAAGATATCATCATTAAAATACCGCCTTTGCACCTAAATTATAGATCATAGCTAAATTAATGGAAGTGATTCTGAAAATTTAAACCTACGTTCAGACGAATTTAATTGTTAGATATTTTTGTCTATAGAAATTAACATGGAAGAATGATCGCGATTTTGTTAAGCAAATAAATATTTGAAAAACAATCGAATTCCGACTAAATTAATTAACCGAGAATTTTTTGGATTATTTAGGTTACATTTAGGTATCATTTAGTAACTTTTTAATTAGCTATAATAGACTAAAAAAAATTTAATGACGATATCTTTAAAATTAAACTTTTATGAAAACTCTGAAAAATCAATTTTTTAGACTAAACAGTTAATATGCATCAAAACAAAAATTTGATCACATCAAAAATGCCACAAAATGTTAAATTTTCAAAAGGTGACTTTGCGAAATACTTATGTAGCCATATTTCAGTCACTATTCTAGTTTCTTATAAACTACGAATTTATTTATATTTATGTTACTTCCAAAAATAAGAAGAAGAAAAAAAAAAGGTTAACTTCCACTTCACAAAAATATTCTGCTTCTAAAAATAACTTTGTAACAAAATAAAGTCACAGGGAAAAAAAAATTGATGAGGAGAATAATACTAATCTCTATAAATAACAAGAAAATTAAATATTGTGATATTCTCTTTTATGAAAAAGGTTTAAAAAGAAAAAAAAAACAAGATGTAATCGACTCTTGTCTTGTTGGTGGTCGACAAACAAACAAAAAAATTATGAAGTTAAATAAAAGCGAGTAAAAAATCTCAACTAAAAAAACAAGAGCTAGACAGAGAAAAGTCGTATGCGAATATATCACTAGATGGCAATAGTGAAGTAAGCAAGCAAGCAAAGAGAGGTTGACTGTGCAGAGCAAGCAACCGAATGAAGGTGATCCTCAGCAGTGATCACCAACAACCAAAGAAAAAGCGCTCTTGTGACTTGTGGCATAAAAAAGTAGTATCCTATGAGAGTCTAGCTAATGCATGTATACGTGTCTCCTTGTAGGAAAAAACGAACAAGTGACTTGATATTTTTGCAACGTTTATTTTCACACCATGAATAATATAATTATTAAGAAAAATGTCGAAGGTAGAAAACCAGTGTGGGTGATTGGTGCTGAAACACTCATGATTGATTTATACCGTGGTAAGTTACTTGAAACAAAAATAACACATTTTATATAAAGTTGTATTTTGTCGGATGTGATGGTTGTTGGAAGAGAAAAAATAATGGCGACCAAAAAAAAAAAAAAAAGGTCACCAGAAAAACCTGCTTTTTATTCGATCGCTCTCACTCGCTCCCCCTCTCCCTCTATGCATGTATGCTCGCATGCTAGCTTGCTTTGCATGCGAGAGAGTTCCTTGTTTCAGCTTAAAAGTGTAGCCCAAGGTGCAAGCAGCACCACCCTACAAACAAACCCGCAGTAGAAATGGAAATTGTGCTAAGCGCACAAGCGACAATCCTTAAATATTTCCTAGCATGTTGTATGTAAAATATGTTAAAAAAGTAAAACAAGCAAGCCAAATTATTTTAAAAAAAAAAAAAAAAATTGAACTATTTTTTCATGAAATAATTTTAAAAGCAACTTAAATTAAAAAAGTTTGTTAGAAACAAAAAAAAACATTGTACAGATGAATTATGGCTTCAAAATTAAAAATACAATTGTGATATTTTTAATAGATTTTTTTTTTATTATTACTATTTGAAAATAACAATTATTGTTTTGTTTTTTCTTTCACTGTAATCATTCATCATAAAGTCAAATTACAGTACATAATGTGACAAAAACACATAATGACAGTTTTATGTAAGTGTCATATGTGCAATAATAAATATAATCAGGTGATGATGTTTTCTGAAGAGCTAATTTTCGAACTCCTGGTTACAAACTAGAACGGTAAGCACTTAATAGTATTTTCATGTTGACATAAAAAGCTTATTTTAAAAGATATCAACATTTAAATGCCATTTAAGTGGTTGAGTTACACTTCTAGTACACTCTGTTACACTTCTAGTACACTTATACATTTTTTAACCTAATTAATTGATTCAGCCATACAGGGGCCTACATTTTTTTTTTTTACAAATTTGCAGTTTGTTAGTGAGTGACATATTAATTTGATCCATTCATTCATTGTTGCTTCTTTACTCATTGCCATTTCTAGGCGCTAAGGCGCCCAGTGTAAAACGTTTAGTGGGACTCACTCCTAGTTTTAGCAAAGGCGCGCCCCCCTCACACCAAAATACAATACTGATTTTAAAACAAATTCCGTTCGATCTTTATTTACCACATTTTTTTGTTGCCATTTTAAGTAAATGGTGAAATTTTAATTTTCTGTTTTATTTTTTTTTTAAACAATAATTGTCTTTTTTCATTTGTAAAAAAATGTTTAAAAAAAATCAAAACAGTAAGAAATGTTGACACTTTTTGTCGCACCTCAGGGCCCTGCGCGCTCCGTGAAATTATTGCATACCTGGCATGTCCCTAAAAGGGACCTGAACATGTCATTGACATTATCTGAAATGGGTGCATTCAAAAACATGTTACAGTATATGTATGATAGCTCAAAAAAATATCATCAAAAGTCTATAAAATTTCTTAAAAGTGACTGATTGATTGTACACTGTTGCGACACCCATTGACAAACTGTCACTTGTTTTTCACATTAAATGTATAGTGTGCAAGGGTGTCACTCTGCCAGCGAAAAAGACATTTTTGCAATAATTTTGAATGTTTTTTTTTGTTATGATTGCCATTATGTTTTTAGATCATGAACATTTGTGGAACTTCCGACATAAAGATTATTATGATCGCAATTTAAGAGAAAAATCTCTTCAACAAATATCGAGACAGTTGGGCCATGATTACAGAGGAGTTCCGTACTCACGTAAGTAATATTCATTAAACAAAATGATATCTAAGTATGAATACACAACAACTTAAAACATTTTTTTTTTAATCTTCAGCCAGAGAAATCAAAGAGAAATTAAAAAATATGCGAGCCACGTTCGGAAGAGAATTAAAGAAACAGTGCAACAAGAAAAGATCATCAAATGGAACTTACAAACCGGGATGGAAACATTTTCATCGGATGCAATTTCTGCGAGTGGCTCGAGTTCCACGCAAAAATAAAGATATTATGGACAAAACGATAATAACAGATCAAGAGGTCGGTCATTCGGTCAGTCTGTTCATTTTCGATCGATTTTTGTCCAATTATTGCGATGACCTTTTCATATTTTTTTTTATTATCTCATTTGTCATTTGAAGCTGAAGATTGTTGTAAATTAAATTTGTACAGAATGATTAGAAATCAACTTTGATATCACTTGATGTTGTAGAATGTTTTGCGATAAATTTCAAGACACCTCGCATGATATTGAATATTTCAGATCAGGAAGTAAAGGACTTTTTTATCAATAGTCATAAGCATGTAAAACAGCTTAAAGCAAACCAATATTCAAATATAAAAACAGGAATATCTGTTATCATTACTTTAGTGACATTTATTCAAAACATTGCAATTTGCTAAGAGATACGACTATCAGTCATTACAATATAAGCAACTTTTATTGATTATTCATAAAAAGGGTTATAGGCCGAGCTGACCTACAAGGGGCCCATACTGGGTCATCCAATTAAGAAATGATTGATGGATATTTCAAGTTGCAAAAATTCACTAGAGAACATTCAAGTTATTTTCATAACAGTTAGTTGGGAATTTTTCGAACATTTTTCTGAAAGTTACTCAAGATGATGAACGGCTTATATTTGAAATCTGATTATTCTGTATTTTAGACGAACAACACTAAGGAGAAATTGAAAGTGTGTTAGAAACTAGAACGGTAACTGGTTCACTTTCTAGTAATTTCATGTTGATATTTTTCAAACGTAAACTTTTTTTTTTCAAGGATATCAATACAAAAATACTCATAAGTGGTTGAGCTACCATTCTAGTTTCTAAAACACAAAAGTTTAACTTAATTTTTCTACTTAAAGACAAAATTTCCATAGTTTAAGAGGCGGTTATACACTTTAAAACCGCCTTGAGTTCTAGATCTTTTTTTAAAAAAAGTAAACTGAAAGTAGATAGAACTTGACAGTTTTAGTTTGTTTAACTTGAATATTTTTTAGAATTAAAACTGTGAAAAAAAAAATCTTCAATTTATTCAACTTTCATTTAATTTTCAACTGTAGTTTAAAACAAGTAACTATAACAAAAAGTAAATTTTGTTAAAAATTTACAATGTAGAAGGTTGAAAAGATCAAAAGTAACTGTAAATAAGTTACTTTATATTTATATTTAAAAAAAAAACGTTACTAAGAACTTGGCAAATTGTTCTACAATAGAAAAGGAAAAAAAAAAAAAAATGGTTGCAAACTTGAATTGCTTGAAACTACAATAGTGCGTGGGTCAGTGCGTTGTACCGCACCCTAACAATGCACCCAAACATACTTGTTGCTCTATTTTAGAATATATTTTAGGCCACTACATTATAAGTATTGTGAATGTGCAGTTTTTTTTTTTAAATGTCAACATGTTTTATTATTAATATTGTGTTATATAATTTTAGTAAACGTTTTTTTTTCTTCTTTCAGTCGGAATACGAGGAATGCATAATAGATAACGAAGATGAACACTTGGATATGTATTGCGAAGTAGAAGTTGAACCTCACGATTTTCAGGATGGAATGAGTGACACTCAAGTGCTCGAGACTATTACGGAAGAAGACGCAAAACCTATGGAGTTAACCACGATGATGAAGACAGAAGAGACAAATGTGGAAGAAACTGTTGAACCTACAACGAGGCCTCAACAGTTTAAAGTAGTCAGAAAAGGAAATTGTTATACTTTCGAACCGAAATCGAGATTAAGGAAAATGATAACATCGTCTTCGGCAAATACTAAAGATGACAATAACACTTCAAATGCAAATATCCGCATAACGAACGCACTCGGAAGTTCGAGTGCTCACATTGATGGAGAATTTCACTTTTGTATGAGTTTGGCCGAAAATCTACGAAAAATGAATGCATTTAATCGTGAAATGGCTAAAGTTGAAATTCAGAAAGTTATGATCAAATTTATGTTTCCGTATGCTGAAACAGAACCATCTTGAATTTTTTTTTTTGTGTTGAAAATTTGATTCTTGTTTTTCTGGATAGACGCCTATTATATTTTTTATTTTATGTAATATTTAAACGCCCTGTATTATATTTTGTACACACAAGAGAATTAAAAAACTGTAATTAAAACGTGTTTCTTATTTGTGTCTTGTTTGTATGATGTTGAAATTTAGTACAGCTGTTATTATCAAACTGTCAGTTACGTACTTCAATTAGTCAGTCTGTTATTTTCAATTTCTCGAGATGCATAAATTAAACGAAACGCAATAATTACTTTTTTTGTTTCTGGTGTTTGCACGTAGCAATGGAGTGTTATAATGTTAAAAATTGCGCAATTTTAACACTATTTACAGTGGAAAAACTAAACTGTTAAAAATGCGTGGCTCAATAAAGCGACACTTTTAACTTTTAATGAAAAATTCCAGAACACCTATTAAAGGTAATTCATGAGTTACTGTAATGTTGGGAACCTTTATTGATAATATACAGCAAAATTAAAATAAAATTTAATGTGTTTTATAAACTAGAACGGTTGCTCAATCACTGGATAATTTCATGTTGATATCTTTTAAAGTAAACTTTTTATGGTAATTTGAAAATGATTCAATGATATTTTTTTCAATTTTTGTTTATAAAAACTTTAATTTGAAAGATAAATTGCATGAATATACTATTACGTGATTCAGCTACCTTCCTAGTTTCCAACACATTTTCAACCTCTCCTTAAGTTTTGATTCTTGGATACGAGAACAACGAGTGTTTGAAAAGAAGCTCTTCATAAAACATCTAAATTTACACGTAAGGAAGCTTACATAACAATTTTACTAACACAAAACTTCAGCTGTCTTTACTAAAAAAAAATAAGCTACTCGTAAAAATGATGAAATAATCCACTTTTTAATTAAATTTCATAACACTTGACTTCTACCTGAATTTTAACCTGTATATTCCTAACAACATAATAAAACGAGGAAAATAATTAAAATAAAAACTAGCCCACCAAATCTATGGAAAACACGGAACAACTAAAAACTAACCGTTCTCTTGAGAGCAAAACAAAAGAAACCGACAAACATAAACCCTAATTAATTAATATAACATAACCAGAAATAAATGTTAATGCAAAAAAAAAACCAAATGTATGTGAAAAGAATTTAAAAATTCTTTGTGAATTTTAATTTTAATTCATGTTTTGTCTTTTAATAAGTTTATAATAAAAAAATGGGCACAGGACACAACAATTGATGGCGTTAAGTTATTTAATTTCTTTCTTTTATGGATGTCATGATTTTTTTTTAATTGATAGTCTGGACTATTAAATAGGATTCTGATTTGGCTCACACAGTGAAAAAGATTGAATATCCGTATTTACTGTTTATTACAGTATCAACTATATATTATAAAGAATGACACATCCAGAATGAATCGTAAAAGAAAATGGAAGAAAAAAAGGAAGGAGAAAAGCTCTGGGTTTGTAGTGGAAACTAAACTTTGAGGGAGGCCATCAAGTCTTGAGAGTGGTAAAGAGAAGCACTTTAGCTTAATTTGTTTGCTAAGAGGAACTCTGTTTTCTGTCATCTACGATTTATTGGGTACTACTACTACTCAAGAATGACTATTTCACCAAATCAATATTTTCCCATCTCCATTTAGAGAAGGAGTTGAGAGAAAGTCTGTCTGCCTGCCTTTATGGTACAAGTACTATGCATTGCTAGCCTATAATATTATATTCTGGATTCTCCCATTCCAATGATTCCATCTATGACCATAAGAATGTTGTTTCACTGACCACCTTCAAATTAACAGCTAATTATCAAGTGTCCATTCAGTTACTTATGATTGATAGCTAATTTCTCTAATTGGGAACTTGAATCCTGATCCACATTCAAATAATGTATGGCCACATTAGTACTGACTATTTTAATTGTATTTGTCAGTTTAGCTAGTAAATTGTGTATTATCACATCAGTTATTAACTTATTACTCATAGGAATATCTGACCTATCATAAAACCAACTATTGAGCCCCCTAAGAAATATACAGTATATGTGTGATTTTGCGTCTATTATATTTACACAAGATGTAGACAATTTTTTGTATTTTTATTAAATCATGTTTAAACGACTTTAACTGTAATATAAAGGATAGCTTCATACAGACAACTTGTGAGTTTGTGGCAACCATATAAAGTGGTCGTTTTTGCATACTACCACCGCCGTTTTAATCGCACCATTGTGGTGATGAGTGGTTGAATCCTACCACAAGTGGCCACCATCACTTGTTTATCAGTGATTATAAGATTTCATACCAGTTGCCAGCGCTGACAGCAGGCGTTTTCTTTCGACTAGTGGTCGATGTAAAGCAAGCCACGTCAAGTTCGTCAACCACTTTGTGGTACCACAAAGTAGTTCGTGTGATGTTGGCTTAAATTACCTATTGTGATCCAGAAGGTCAAATTGACAAAAAATGTGCATTTTCACAAAACACCAAAGTGACCGAACCTTCTTCCTGGAAAAATTCTATGTTAAAATATCGGGTTGTATCTTGCAAGTTGCTACCACCGCTGTATTATTAAATATTACATTGTTTCACCGTGCTACATATATGCCTAAAACTCAAACCATGCACACTATACAATATATACTGTGAGTCAACTCAAGAAATAATAAAGTGCCAAGGTTATGGATATTTAGAAAATTACGACCCATAAAATTGATATTTTTCCATTTTCACTTTTCTATATTCTCTTCAAATACACAATGACAAAGAAAAGGAATGACAAGCTGAAAATCTCGCATTTTTTCCTAACATGAATTGCTTCTTTTGTCAATAAAATCTTACTTTTTACTTCAATACAAGGGCATGAGAACTAAAAAAAATGACTTAAAAAGTGAGTAAAAATAAGTGAAATGTTAGCAAGCCATAGTTGAGGGTTACATCTATCTCTGTACATTATTATTATTAGCAATTTATCATCATTGACATGCAATTTCAGCTTTTTCTTAACAATCATTGTTGTGAAATTATAGAGCCTACATCAACAGTTAGAAAAATGTTACATATCTACAATTATTGTTAGGAAACTGATTTCATCTATTATAGAAACGACGAAATTGATAACTAAAGATTCTTCTTTTATACATTATGGTTCTCGACATAAAGAGCCCACAAACAATAATAAAGCCTCACGTATAAAACCTATTAGAAAGGGCTAATGTATTGTGAACCACATGCTTACTTCAAGATCACGAACTTATTATTATTTATGTCTGGTAATTTATGCTGATGACACACAGCAGATTAGACGACCTTCTAACTTGATTACTTTCAATAAGTGGAAACAATAATTAATCATTGATCATCTTATTTGAAATTATTTTGCACTTTGCAAAATTTGCTATTTTGGGGGGGGGGGGGGGGTTTCGAAATGTATAATGGACTTGTGGAACATACTGAATCTATGTTTTCAAAGTTAGCAATTCATTTTTCTAAATGTACAATACACAACTCGTACTTGTAGGACATCATGTATCTATACCTAACTATTTTGCAATTTGCAAAAAAAAATTGCAATTCCGTTTTCGAAATGTGGGACATGCTGTATCTATATTAAATTATTTTTTATTATTCAAATTTATTAGTATTCAGACTCGTAATCTAACAGAGCTATAAAAATAATTACAATTTCTATTATTCTTAGTTTTAATATGCGAAGAAGAAAAAAAATATCCTTCATTCATCAGATAACAAAAAAAAATACTAAACATAAAGGAAAAATATTTGTGTTAAGTTACAAAAAAAAAGTGAGGATTGTGTTTTTGCTCATTTTTTTCTAAAACAAATAATATATCTCATCAATCACCTGTTTACACAGAAGAAGAAGAATCTTCACGTAGGTGTTTAAGCAATTCTTAAAAAGAACTAAGTTGTTTTTCGAACAGGAAAATTATCTGAAAACCACAAACCACCTGAAGCCTCTCTCTGTCTCTCTGTCCATGGCCCCAACTCTTTTCTTATATTAATTATCCCCTTTATATACATTTTTGTTAAAAAAAATTATCAGAAATGTTTATCAACATCGCCATTAGCCTATTTCTTATTTTTTGTTTTATTCACATATTTTTCAAAATAAAACAAAAACCCTCAAATGAAGGTGAAATTTATTGAGATATTTTGAATATAAACCACAACTGAAATAATGAAAGGAAGAGAAGGTGTTTTTTCCTTCTCTTCTTGATTGAAGTTAAGGCAGTTTGCCAAGTAGGTCGAACCCCCCCTTCCATAATATAGAGACACCTATAATTATTTATTAGTTTCCCTCTTTAACAATGCTTAATTAAATATAATTGAAGCACACAAAATTGTTCAGTTCACTATCTCTTTTTAAAAGAGGAAAAAAAAAAGTTTTCTTTAAAAATAATTTCTGACTTTACTTGAGTGTACACAACCCAAATCATTTCAGTAAATTGCAAGGTGATACAAATTTTTTTATCAAATTTACCTACCACATTTAAACTTAATTTTATCAACATCAAATTAATTCTCGATATTCAGATATCAACAGCAATTTTCAACATCAATTTAATTGTTTATTCTCTCACTCTTGATATTGTTTGGAAATTCTATGTGTTTTGTTAGTTAATTAATGTGTGTTGTTGTCACTGTATTGTTTTGTGTATTTGCTCCTTTTTGGAGATAATATGTGAGTGGTGTATGTCTACAGAGTGACAGTGTGTCTCGATCACTCTGTATTTGCCAAACTTTTAAATTTATGTGATAATTCTATTCGTACAAGGAAAATAAAAAAACCAGTTTCTCCCATATTCCAACGAGGAAAACCATAAAATTTAGTAAAACTTTAAAAGATTTAAACAACAATAAAACGTAGAAAACTTATTGCAGACATTAAAAAAAAAATGAATTTCAAAATTCTAAGTTAAGCAAGAAGCTTATTTTTCCTTCTAAATTTGAACTTGCAATTAAAAATTTGTCCTCAATATAATCTAACCTTTATGGACAGATTTTGTTATTTTTAAAATATAACATTCGCTAAAAAAATGTTCTGTCTTGATATCTGTTCATATAACATGACCAGCTGGTTTTCTACATTTCAGAGACAACATTAATGAGAAATTGAAAGTCGGTTAGAAACTACAACAGTAGCTAAATCAGTTAATAGTATTTTCATGTTATTTTCCAAAATAATTTTTTTTACAAACAAAAATAAAAAAAAAATAGAATCTCCTTAAAAATGGGTCCTTTTCAAACTCACATAAGAAGCGTAATTTAAAATATATTACCATAAAATTACCCTTCTAGCTTCTGAAACACTTTCAAATTTCTCTTAATTTTACTACTTAAAGCAAAGATAACTAGAAATAACTTTTAAGAAGAAACTTTTGAGAATAAAACTCAGGTGGGGGTCTATGCAACCATCACAACCAAACTGATTTAATCTGATTGTAAAGGGTTGATTTTGTTCTTTCTTTTGTTAAACTGGTGGCATAATTGGGCAATCCGAAAAAGCCTAACAATTGTTGGATGCTGTGCCATGCACCTTAGCTACTAAGGTCACTGAACCTCTCCTTAAATATCGATATGATGATGTCGGCCTTGCCTCAAATTGAAGACCTTTTTGTTTTTTTGTTTTTTTTAAAAAGAACCACACCCAAGTGTATAAGGTTGTAATATACAAAAGGTGGAGGAGGTGACAAAAATCGAACAATTTTTTTCATCATCTTTTACCTGTTATTAAATTTCTTAAAAGTCATTATTTTCTGTGGTCATTTTTTATGATTTTTTTTTACCGCCAATCAAACATTTATGTAAATGCAAACCCGAGATGGGCTTATTTATTGCATGCATCAATGAGTTGACTATCAACAAAAAATAACAATTGGATGAATTCTTTTCACATTTTGGAAAAGATGTTTAAAAAAGATCCCGGCAAAGAAATAAAAAGGTGAATGAATTCATTCATCTTCAAATACATATTTTTTTAAAAAGATTATAAATGACATATTCATATTTAATATATTTTTGTTAAAGAAAATATACAAGTTTTTTGTCTTCTTTTTTTATAGAAACATCCAATAATGGATTAAAATGTTTCATTTTATCTCTCATAATCTTAGAATGAATGGATTTGTCTATTTGTGTGGTTCATGTGTCACTGCATGTAATCCTCACATCAGTGTCTCAGTATGTTTTCAACTCATTACACTAGTATAATATTTACATGTGTGTGTTCTCAGTGTATGGTGGGTCTTATGTTCTCAAAAATTGTATTGCTTAATTTCACCATATGGCTGCAGACTTGTTTCATTTCATTTATATTTGCATTCATATTTGTAGCCTATATCTTTGCAATTTTGTTTTGAATTTTATCCTATTTTCAGCACTTCTTCACTCTCTCCCCTCCATTTCAATTTTTTTGAGACGTTCTTCTTTCATACCAATTGACATTTATGTTTGCAACGAAATCTCATTCTGAAATCTTTTTGTGTAATCCTCTCTCGATTTTACGTAATCTCCCTTCAATCTCGATATTTATAACATAAAAGCTTACAGTGAATTTGTCAAGATACATACATGCTGCCATGTGTTCAGTCCTCCTGAGGGCCACATGTGACCCACTAAACTACAGGGTCCAACATTAGAAACTTAAATTGAAGATCTTAAAAATTCAACACATGCTGAAAATAGTAAAATACGTAGCTAAACTGCAGTAAGCTACTAGGATCAATAAATACTGGAAAAAGAAAAGCAGTGTAAAACTGTTAATTGGCAAGCCCATAATATATCATCCCTTTAGCCTTTTCGTCTCAGTTCCTGTAAAATCCCCATGTTAATATGCATTTAGTAAGAAGAGAACCCTTTAGAAAAGTGGCATCCACTTAAAATCCCTGAGTGGCTTTTTGGATAACTGATTATTGATTTTGTAAAATCAAGTGATGATTAACATTCTAAGTCTACTTGATAATACCGACAAAAACGAAGAAAAACTAAAAGAAAAACAGGCTAAACGTCTGAAGAAAATAAAGCTAAGCTTAAAAAACAACATAACACAAACCTCCCTCCATATAGTGCGTCAAGGAAGTTTCAAAGTGTAGCTTAGCCTTAAGGAACGTTTTAGAACACCCTAAAAGAAATGTTTCTTCTAATATTTACTTGAAATAGAAACATTCAAATTTTATTTTGAACAACTGAAAATTACGTACTAAAAGGGAACTATTGAAAAAAAAATTGCCATATTCATAAATATGAAATGTAAAAAAAAAATTTAAAATTCTTATTGCGGATGTCTGTAAAAATAAAAACCGGGTGTTTTATTTATGCAACAGCAACGTTTTACAAAATCAATCTCAACACTCAGAGAACTATTTTTACTTCAAGGAATTCGCAAGGAAAATATTTTTTCTCGACTTCTCCAGAGACAAGTTTTTTAAGAGAAGCCTCTTTAAAATGTCCTTATTTCTACTCTCTATTCCTACATTACAAAAAAAAAACATCATCATCCATCAATGCTAAGACATTTTTATTTTCTAACTTTGTTTCTTTTTCTTCTGCACTTCAATTTGTTTTCATTTGGGTCTGGAATCTGAACCTCTGCGTTTTTCACATAGGACCGCTCTCACCTCAATATAGTACCAACTAAAACAACCTAAAGTACATATAATGCACCCCCATTACATACATTCTTTTGAAAACGTCACATAACCATACAATGAGTATAAGGACACTTCGACATAATTGTTTAATGTGGAATTCCCACTGATGTCAGACAAGTCCGGATCACAACACATTCCATTAGAAGCAATGCATAAGAAAAACGATTTCATAACAAAATGAGGGGTTGCAGGTTCATTTCATCCATTCCTCCATAAATCCCGTCCCAGTCACCAGTTTAAATTTAACACAAAGGATTTGTGCGTGTCTTAATTTTATTATCCTTTCCTTATATGAATCGATCAATACTTTTATCAAAAGAACTGAAACGGATGGTGATTCATTCAAAATCAAAGAGGTTTCTTTTTTTTTGTCACAACTACTCTTATCTGTCTCCACTAAGGGTTGGAACACACAGGCGATTTTGGGAACATTTATAACAGCAAAATGAAGTCGAAGGTTTGGACTGTGTTTCCAATGTATTTTCTATGGAAAGACTTAAGGTGGTCGGTTTTGGCGACAGCCCGACTTCATTTTGCAATCGAAAAGTGTTTCAAAAATTGCCCCGTGTGCCAAGGATCTAAATTGCTGAATATCTTGACCAATCTAAGTTTCTACATTGTAACTGTAAAACAAAATTAGAGATTAAAAGAAAGCGTTTGACAAAGATGACCAATGTTTAGTTTCGAGTTAATATATTTAGGACTTTACAGGAATGAATTTCAATGTATTCCCAATTTTAACTTTGTTTAAATATACTGTATAGTAGAAACCATTTAACAGGAAAACGAAGGTACTAATAGGTCATATTTCATCTTATTCGATTTTAAATGTTATCCGTTTTCACTGCATATATGTATGAAATAGAAATTCTAGTTATAATCCGATTACATAATTTATGAATCATTTCACCATCGTCCCTTTTTGCAATCTTTGTAACGTATCACATAAAAGCTGATTTTTGTGACACCATTTGCAAATACCTTCATTGAAATTCATAACATTCAAATGTAAATTGATATGAGCAACATTTTTAAAACCTTTTTAGAGAAACAACCACGCAAAGTACACATATGGACTAACAACAAGCATTGTTTTCCCTTTGTGAGTTCTCTCTATCACTCTGTGTGTACAATAATTTCAAATGCAAAGCAGTCTGTGTGTGCTAGCCCACCTGCCAAAACTCTTTAATCCCCCCCCCCCTCATCGAAAGTTTATCAGTCATTTAAACTACTCGAACACTATAGATGATCAGGCAATGTATGTACACTGTGACGATTTCATCTATTACTAGGTCCAAGCACCAAATGGGTTGCTACCAAAAACTGTGCGCGCACAAAGTTTGGAAGTTACAAATAGAATAAATAAGAATTATTTAACGATTTTCAGACAAAATGCAATTTCATGTCATATTTTGTTGTCCATTTTAACAAACAAGCTTTAAATTTATGGCGAGGAATCCGACATCCCTCCATGAAAGCTAAAACAAATGCAATTGGAAAGATAACTTGAGTCTCTTTCTTGATCATTTCACCCTCAACATTGAAACTCTCACACTTCTCTCTGTAAACTCATGGAATTAAAATACAAAGAACAAACAAGAATCAATTCAGAACCTGAAAGCAACATTCCAATGAAACTGCAGGTGTAATGTCATTCATAAAAACCTCTAAAAAAGAAAACCTTCCCCCTCTATTTTCTAAACGTACAAGTGTTGAGTTGAGGGTATGGCCACAACTCCACCCAAACTTTAGTTTCTTTCATGTAATCATAGTTGTATCATAAGACTAGAATCGCCTTGAGGCGGTTCAAATTTAAGGGTGGAGGTGTATGTGTGTGGGTACTTCATCAGTGGAATGGAATGTGGACTAACCACCTGGATCCCTAACACCTAAATGGAAGAAAAGGAGAGGATCAGATGGGAGAGAAAAAGATCACAAGAGAAAGAACATTCAGGCCCCATGGGCAGATACACAGACAAAAAGAAAGAACACCTCCCTCCCCTCCCCCACATGAACACTGGCCTAATAACCCATAATAAGTCATGTTATACAAGAAGACAAACCCTGAAAAGTTGAAATTTCGTTTTACTAATTCAAAAAATGAATATAAAATAATTTTAAAAAAATGTACCAAGTCTTTTGATGATAAATTTGGAAGGACATTTAAGGACCCTTCTGGCCCATGCTGATCTCAGTGTTTCAAGATAATATTCATTGGCAGTGATGAGGAGTGTGCCTGGTGCAACATAACCCATGTACTCCACATTAGACACACTGTCTACCAATTGTTGGTTCCAATAACATTGGCGGTTCACTTCTTGAAACTCTTGAAACACTAGAAATCCGCTTTCGAACATCCATTCATCGTCTCCTCCAACCGTTCCAGATCCTCCGTTTGACAAACTCACTTCTAAGTCCCCATCACCACAACCCACATTCTTATTGACACCATTTGTACGTTTCAATACGATTCCGAGACATTTCTGAGAGATCATCAAATTTTTACATGATGATATTCCAGATTTTTTCTCATCTTTCAACGTTTTTGTCGACATTTTGTCTTGAACATATCACAAACTCGCTACATACAATCGCAAATTATTACACCTTCAAAACACGAACACGAGCATGCTCGAGCACAAGCACACGTCAGTTCTAAGCTAAACCCGGACTAGACAACTGGGTTTTTACAACAGCTACATCATTTGTAATACAAACTCAATGCCAATCATTTAGTCTGGCTAATTTCTTATAGAAACTAATATCACACAAATCAAGTTTTCTCTTTTTTTTTGGTTGCTATGTTGCACCTATGCAATAATTGACGTCACAAACATTTTATAAGAAAGACTGAAAGAAATTATAAATTGCGTAATAATGAACAAGTGACGATATTTCTATTTTGTAATTACCGCGAGCACACAGTCACTGACACACTCAAGTAAAGTCTAAACTACAACCACGCATATTTACACACAAGAACGCGACTGAACGGACAGATGCTCACCTTCCCTTCTGTTGCTCATAGTACAGAAGCTCAACAATACAAATCAGCTGTTTTTAAAGCGCTCTTTCATTAAAAACTGAGCAAAAGTAGCTCCTTTTAAAGAGCATATGGCTCAGATTCAAGAAGGAAAACTAAACCTTTAAATAATCATCAACTTGTACCCTCAGAACAGAGTTAAAACACAGATAATCTGCATTTTAATGAGTGTCCTTCAACTGGGTTTTACAAAATTGAAACTCACTTGCTCGGAATGTTCAAATTGAAGCGTCACGTTTTCTTCTTGAATTTGGACCTGATTAGCTCAGTTAAAGTAACTCAGGCGACATCTAGTGAACGCAATTGCATTAAAAACCAGAAAAACCTCCCCACAAATCAAGTTATACATTTTTATTCTGTTTCTAATGTTGCGCTTTAGAACCAACATAAAAAATTATTCGGATAAAGCACAATTATATAAATGTTATCCGAATGCGAAAAAATATTTTTAAAGCTTATAATATAAAATAAAAATTATGAAACAAAAAAAAAATATCTGTTCAGATCAGTAAGTTCTGTTCCTTAGGCTCTCGGCCACAGACAGAAAGAACATAAAAACAAATTGTTACTAAAGCATTGTTTCCACTTAGGCCGCTTTCACACGGGAATACGTGTATGACGATACAGAATTGACATGTAAACAAACAGAAGCGTTCATACGGCGACACATGAATGCTTCCATTGGTGTACATGTAAATTCAGTATCTTTTATACACACATAACCTCATGCGAAAGCGGCCTTATACCTGAACATCACTTTAACAAAAACTTCGGTTTTTTAAATCTGTAAATGAAGTAGTTGTCAAGGTCATGTTAAAGACTCGTAAGTCGTAGTGGAAACATACCTTACAAAACCTTAAATCCCTATAGTATAATGGTAATATCCCACACCAAACTAACAACGACTTTTGTTCTTTGTGTTTTTTGTTTCTATCCCTCCATGTCATACATATTGTTTTTTTTTTCGGGGCTCCTTGTTTATTAGTTCATAAATTGAAGTGTCATAGCTTATTTATTAAATTTAAGACATGTCACCACTGCCTGTGAGAGACAAGAGGCGAAAAAAATTAAGAGGACCAGATTTCTACTGATTACAGCATGTGCCAAAAAAAGTATATAGGCCTACACTTTGATTGCTAATAACTGCCACGTTTATTTTCTTAAATTTAACTTATTAAAATAATTTTTATAACTAAGATTAAATGTTACAATAAAGATCAGATAAAACGGGATTGCATATTTTATGTTTATGAGGCAATAGCTCCACTTTCCAAAATATTCTCCATTTTTCGATTTTCTTGCTATAATTGTATAAATGGGAAGAAATTTAAGAGAATTGTTGCACAATTGCAAGCGATACATTAATTGATGTTTGCAGACCAGTCTCTTACCAAATGTCAGCAATGAGAATGGGTGTCATCTTGAAAACTTGTGACAATGCATCATTTAAACATAAAACATGCTATGCTGTTATATCTAATCTTTAATGTAACATTTACTCATAATTAAAAAATTCTAAAATAAAATTTAAAAAAATAAACATGGCAGTTATTAACAACCAAAGTGTGTATACATTTGTTCTGGACACACCCCGTATTGCAGAAATAGAAAATATTCAAACTTATAATAAGCGAATATAATGTATTTGTGTGTATTGAATTTCGGAATGTTAAATATCTTACGATAAAAAAAATGTTCTAGTTCTTTCTGTATGTGGCCGACCCTAAAGGCGATTTTGATATTCAAATCTCACAGTTTTATAATACACATTCAAAGAATGAAGCGCAGAAACGTGTTATAGTAGTAACAGTAATATAAAAACACAACATAGGCATAACTGATTTTGGTTCAAATACAATGAAGCTTAACTAACCAACCATTGCTTTGTATCGGGATTTTGAAAGTAAACCTTGAAATCATTGGGAATTTTGCATTCCGTATCAAAATTGGAACTATTCTTCAACCAATTATAACTTCGATCGTTACCAAAAAAACTAACAACGCTTTTCTTCGTTACCAAGCTTGTCGCGGCGTCGACGTTCTGTTTTTCCGACACGTCCATCTTTTCCGCTTCGTCCACTTTTAACCACTTGTTATTGTCTTTCTGTTGCGATGAAGTAACTCCCATCATCGTAGAATTCTTCAACCATTCCATCCGGTCCCATGAAACCTGCGAATTCGTGTTTTTATTTTTGCTCACCTCGATGGTATCGACCCACTTTTGAGCTCTCTCTTGACAGGAAACGTCGCAAACGCAATCGCTGAAGGCTCTACAGGTTTCGTTGGCACGACAAAAGTCGCCGATCTGAAGACTGCTCTCACCACGGTTCACTAACAACCAAGATTCCTTATCACCCAGGTTCTCAATGTCCATTGTTGCATCGCAGTTTGTCTTACGATCATAATTTGCTGCTCCCTTTGATACAAACGTAAAAAAAAACATAAACAACATATTAAACGTAATTTCAGTCGTTAACTATACTTTTTGTTGCTTCGTTTCAACAAGCCAATTTCCTCGACAAGAACGAATCGAATTAATCGGATCTTCGAGACAAGTAAATCCGTCGCTTTCGACAGAATCCGAAGTCGAGACCATCTCAATCGATTCTGAAGAACACGAGCTACAACCATCGGTTTTATCATCATTGCTAGATTCGTCATTTCGCTGAAGCAACCACGTCACAGGCGTCACATTGTCAACATCCGGCAAAGCAACATTTTGCGAACCCTGTAGATAAATAAACGAAATTACGGTCATAAAATAAAACCGTCATAGTTCAAATGATGACCGTATTAACCTTTAACCAGGAATCGCTGCCAGTCACAAGCAGATAACCAGGCAAGATGAATTTAGGCTCCATCGTCGTTTCAACTGTTAATTCCGATCCACCGTTTTGTAACCAGTCTTCCTTTTTGGAAGACAGTTTGGGAAACTCGATACAGACTTTATTCAGGAACTCTTTAGCCGTTAACGTCAGCTTCTCCAACGTTTCAAAGAGAAGTCGCTGTTCGTTGTCTACGTTCTTAGAAGAGGCGGACACTTTTAGAGCGTTCGGTGGCGCCTTAACGATACCGAATTGAGCAATGGCCTGATAATTTTCGACCAAGCTTGAAAAGTACGTGAACTTCTCGTCAGGAGCATTACTAACGTACGTAGAAGCTCTGAAAACCACAAATACAAAATAAAAAAGAAGCCATTTCCATCACTTTCTTTTAAACCTTACATTTCCAAATCTTCCAAATCGAGGCTTGCGACTGTATTCACACAATCCTGTGCGCATCGAATGGCGTGCTTTAATTGACCTAGCATCTCATAACTTTTTTTGCAATCTTCCTTCAGTTTGGTCAGATGAAAATTCTCAACTTCGTCGATAATATTTAAAAGGTTTTCCTCTCGAATACGAACATACTCAATCAATTTATTTACATCCTTATGTATTGCAGCTCGAAACTGTCAAGGCAGAAATGAAAACAATTCAAGCACGTTACTAGAACAGAAATAGTCGACTATCGCGGACTATATCTCGAGGTAAAAAGCTTAGGAGTCAAGAGCCAAAAATGCACAAACTTGAAAAAACAACAACTTCTGCACGATCCCCGTGAATATCACGGGTTTCATATTGTGAAGTAATAACGCAGCAACGGTAAGTCGTTTGCAATCTGCAACGACCAAATGTTAGCAAATTGTCAATCAGTCATCACTCATCATAGACACTCCGGTTATGCCTTCTTCTTACTTTTTGATTGACTTTCACGGTTTCACCGCATTTTTGCATACTTGCTTTTACATGTAAAAGCAAATGACATGCAAATCTGGTATTTTAACCGTTACCAGTGTCACTACATTTTCCTAACTTAAATTACTTAATCTGGTATTGATGCTGCATAACTACAGCATAATAACAGCGCTTCTAATGAGGATAAACATTAATAAACCTGTTTAGCTTTCTCAACTACTTCTGTTTCACGTTTCAGCCGATTACTAATGGCTTCCTCGACGTCTTGACACATGCCATCCAGATCAGCAATTCGTAAAACATTCGGTAGCGCTTTACATTGAACCTTTAAAAAAAACAGAAGTCTTTTTTATTTTTTAGACTAGAAATAACATTTGAAGTATATGGTGTGCATTAAAAACCATTGCACTGACAGTACTATAGGGGAGGACTAATATGGCGGCGTCCTTTAATAAAATCATAATCCACTCGCCATATAAGTATTTTTAAAAAATCCACTCGCTTCAGAACTGTGACGTCATGTGAGTTTATGGTACAAAGCGAGAGGCTTACAATAGGCCCTGGGAATGACGTCACAACTACTGAAGGAGAAAAGGTCACAAAAGCATCACGTACATCCGCTCATACTCCATAATGGAGAGGGAGCAAAGAGCAGACGCCATTGACAGCTATTAAAGAGTCACGTAAACCTTAATCATAACAAATCAGAAAAAGCACCATGAGAGGGCTTTCCCCCAATATAACAATTAACTTTCACGTTCAACATGGTGAATAAAATGCAAATTAAATGACAACCAGAAATAAACGTACATTGGAAGAAGAAGAAGTAGTATTAGTAGTAGTAGTAGTAGTAGTAGGATGACGAGAAACAGTGCTAACGGAGGAGGACTTCGTTCCTTTAGAACGACTAGATTGGCTAGGCATCATCGTACTTTTACCGCCTCCTGGTTTGGGAAATACCGCGCGACTATACTCATCTCGGTAAATACCGTTCGTATCGTAGTAATAACTCATTATTATTTTTCGATCAGAAACTTCTTCCTGTAGAATTCTCTTTACTAGCAGCACGTCCTATCGCCCTCGATACTGCTGCAAGACTCACGCGCACTCTTCCCTCTTAATTTTCGCGTTCTTTTGTGACGTCACAATTTCTTGCCATTTTAACGACAATAGCACCAATGTTAATTGAGCGGTTAGCAAGTTAAGCGCTTCATCAACCGCGTAATGACGTCATTTATTTGACGCCAGATTCCGTTTGAAATGAAAAACATATATGGCGCATGTTACTTTTATCTTCGTGAAAATCAAGACGCCATATTAGTTCTTTTATCGTTTTCTTTCTGTACATTCTGTTAATCATCAGAGTATCCACCGATGTGCTGTCACGTTCATTGAAATATATGTCAACTCTAGAGAAATCAATGAAGAACGGAATGTGCGGTTTATTGTGGCTAAGCCACGCCATAGGCTTCATATTTTGCTTAGTAACTCCATTACCAGTGTCGTTATCACTCCCATTTAGCTTCATTAGCGCTTTTCTGATTTTAAGCGATAAACATCGATATACAAAATGAAGATCGATCAGCTTGATACTCCTGACGTCATGAATAGCAAATGAAAACGAACGAATAGGCGCGCTTTATTTGAACTTTGGCCCCTTGATAACTGAGAAAAAGGTTCCGCCCCTTTATAGTGAATGACACGAGGGTCATTCATCATCATCATCAATTTCAATCGTGATCAAATGCATTGAGTGAATAGAAAGCCTATGAGTTTATTTTAATATTTGGAGCAACAACAACAACAAAAAAAGTTTACCTGAAACAAATCAAAAGAAACTTGTAAAAATAGTTATATATATTTTTTATTATTATTTTCATTTTTATATAATTATAAGAAAGATGGGTCATAACAAAACGGTAAGTGTTTAAAATTATTTAATCAATTTATTTGATTTTAAAATATAAAAATAATTAAACATTGCAACAATAATTTTATTTATTTACAAACAAAACAAAAAATAATTTTGAGATCTTTTTAGAAAACTTCATTGATAATAATTATTTTATAAATAAATTTCTAGTTGAGATTATTATGAAATTATCAAATGGAATAAAAAATATTTTTTTATTAATATTAATATTAAAATGAATTATTTTTATCCTTTTAACATTTTTTTATGAACGGTTTTCTTCTTCTTCTAACTGTTGATTATTTTCTCTTTCAGAAACAAAATTAAAAGAAACTTGAAATTATTTTAGAAAGTAGAAGGGTACCTTAATCACTTAAAGGGTGCCTGTATTTTCATGCTAAGATATCTTTCAAAATATATTCACATACAAAGTTTATTTTGAAAGATATCAACTAAGAAAGATCTCTCTAGTTTCTAAAATACATTCAAGTTTCTCTTCACCTTAGATTCAGAATAGAATAATCAGAGTTCTTAGAGGCAATAAAACTTCGTTTTATACGAAAATGCAATAAATAAATTTTGAAAAAGTTTATTTTTTATCTTACGAGGAGTACTATAACTAGTGGTTGTAGTAATTTTTATATTACAAAATAGGTTAGGTTTTTTTTTTAAATAATTTTTTTCTAACAATGTTTTTGAGAATGCAGTCATTTTATTAGTAGGCCTGGTAATGATTGTGATATTTTTTACGATATCTATGTAAAATGTGATAAAATTATGCAAAAATTGTGATTTTCTTAAAAAAGAAAATCACAATTTTTGCCTAATTTTAATGTGAAGCACGACACATTAATGTGAAGCACGACTCATGACTGACTGAAATCGAAAAAAACTGGACTGGGATCTTTTAAGGGTCAGAGGTTATAGCATACTCTGCCTGCCTATTATTATTGACCCACATCCGTCTATATTTTCTAAAAAAAATTGCACCACTTTATGCATTTCATCTTAATAAGAGGCCAGGAAAATGGGGGAGTGCTTTATAATTATAACAATAAATCGATTAAAAGGCAATGGAATGTGGGATCCTTATCCTTATTGATTATTTTTTTTGTGAACCTTTAGCAGACGTTGTGTGAAATACTGTGAAGATGTGAATGATTTTTTTATAAAAATTTGTGATTCTGTAAAATTGTCTTGAAAATGATGCAGATTAATTGTTCACAAGAATCCTAATGGATTGACTGATGTTTTCATGTCAATTTTTTTTTCCAAAAAGTTGTGATCATTGATCACATTAAGTTACCAAGCCGTATTTATTAGAAACGGAAATAACAAAATATGATGCTAAACGTTTTTTTTTATGATTTTGCTTTTCAAAATAATTATTTTATAGCGATTTACAATTTTCACTCAAAAGTTCATAAAAAAAAGCCTTGAAAATCTTCGTGTCACAGTTTGTATTTTATTATATTTTCATAAATTATATATAATCACAAATATCTCATATTTTATGATAAATCTTGAATGTCTTCCTGTCTTTCTCTTGGATTATTTTACGTTTCAGTAGCAAAAACAACACTAAACACGAAGTTGCAAGTGTGTAAAATTGAATTTCGAATGATACAACTAGAATTTTAGCTGAATCACTTATTAGTATTCTCATGTTGTTATATTTCAAAATACACTTTTAATAGAAAAGAAATTAAAACGAACATAAATAGCTTATTTTAAAAAAAGATTAATTACCTTTAAGTTTACCATTCTAGTTTTAAAACCACTTACAAATTTCTCTTAATTTAGGTTCTTAAAGACAGAATAGTTCGAGGGGCGTTTATACTTTAAAAAAAAACACCTAAAAAGTTAACTCCAAAAAAGTCTAAAGCCATGTCTACTTTTAAAAAAAAAAACAAGTATAAATTCTGAAACCCAGAAAGAGAAAAAAAAATTAATCAGCTGACTGACATTGGAGTTGGCCAATCATGACGCATCTTTTTTACTAACTTTTACATCAACAGATAAACTTCACAAATTGTTTGATTCTTTTACAAGTTGTGGTCCAAATGGATTATTTCTTCAGAAGTTAGAAAATTAGAACATTTTTTTTTTATATACAGAAGGAAGTTCCGGAAAAATAAGTTTAAAAACATTTTTAAGATAAGAAAACTGAATGAAAAAAAAAAACTGTTTACAATTGCAATCAGTTAAACATGATATGCAAATGAGAAAATAATATCAATGGAACAACACCTGTCAGAGCTACATAATAGCTAATTTTTTTAAAAAAAATAAGGAGAGAGATTAGAGAGACAGAGACTGAATCACACACAACTAACTTAAACACGACACCAAAAGACAATAGATTCTTAAGTTAGGAAAACTATGGTAAGTTAATATTATTACCAGTGGTATCTTATGTTATTACTGGTACTTACTGGTACTGTGCGTGTCATTTAATAATAATAATGATGAAATTATTGATTAATTATAGAACGAAGTTCATAATCGCATTTATATTTTATTTTTTTTGGGTTCCCCTACTTTAAAAATAGACTTTAATTTTCTAAATCTAATCATTTGGTCCATAAATTAATTCTTGACATTCATTTGATAAGTTCATGAAAATTCAACTTTGTCAAGGACCACCCAAAAAAAAAAATTTTTTTGAGTATTTTATCCATATTTTTTTCTTTTCTTTTTTGAAATTTCTTACATTTTCTCAAAGCTTTCTAGAATTTACATTATAAATAATATTTTGCCTTTTATCTTTTTAAACTTAACTGTTCATATATTTGTATTGAGAGGGTCACGACCTTTATGACGTCAAAAAGATTGGGTTCAAATCTAAACAAAGTTAAATATTAAAGTAACCAAAATAAAAATGCATTTATGATAAGATTAGTTATTGACGTCAAGTCTTCATTTTTGATTATTGTTGGTTTTCTCTATTGAATAAAAGATTTCTTTCTAAATGTTGAATTTCGAGATTTTCAAATATTTGTACAGAAAATCGAAATTTCTTAGAGAGGTTATCATATGATGGTTATCAGTTCAAATGAACCAAAAAAAAGGGGTTCAACGGCATAAAATTTGTTTTCCAGTATATACAGCTTTTTCGCCTTATTTAGCGTAACCTATATAAGAACTCCGCAACCTTACCTCGGAGGCTAGCGGCAGCAAATCAAATGAATACGTAAAAATTATTTAATGAGTCTTTAGGAATTAATGTTATCATTTATTTTCTTCTAAAATTCAGGCATCATTACCAGAAAAGAGGGAACATTTATATAAGATTTTGGTGATTGGAGAACTTGGAGCTGGTAAAACGAGCATCATTAAAAGATATGTTCACCAGTTTTTCTCTCAACATTACAGAGCAACAGTAAATATTATTTTAAAAAAAAAAATTAAAATAACAACCACTTATAAATAATCTTATTTATCTTTTTAGATTGGAGTGGATTTTGCACTAAAAGTTCTAAACTGGGATTCAAATACATTAATAAGGTTACAACTCTGGGATATAGCAGGTATAACTGGTCTACATAATTAATTTGTAATAATTTTGAAAAATGATTAACTCGAAGAAAAAAATATTTGATCATTACTATAGGACAGGAAAGATTTGGTAACATGACCAGGGTTTATTACAAGGAGGCAGTGGGCGCCTTCATAGTGTTCGACGTTACAAGGACTGCGACATTTGATGCCGTTCAAAAGTGGAAGAACGATCTCGATAGTAAAGTCCAATTGCCCGACGGCAGCAAAGTTCCTTGTGTCTTATTAGCCAATAAAGTTTGTATTTGAAAACATTTTTTTCTTTTCATAAATAAGATTGTCCTAATTAATTTTTTTTTCTGTAAATCTTTAATACCAGTGTGATCAAACGAAAGAGGGAATTGCCAACAATCCTGGTCTCTTAGATGAATATTGTAAGGAAAAAGGATTCATTGGTTGGTTTGAAACGTCGGCCAAGGAGAATATAAACATCGAGGAAGCGGCCAGATTTTTAGTAGCTAAAGTATGTTTTATCAACCACTACAACTGAAATCTAGGGCTCGACTGATGGTATAATTTTGCCGATTATTTTTCCAAATGTTTAGGAAAAATAATCGGAAGATATCGATAAAATGACGACACTTTTTTGGATAACAAAAATTATTGTAATATAATTATAAAAATTTAAAGTATTAGCTAAACTCCCTTGGCTTTAAATTATCCATTTTATTAATTTGAAACAAAAAAAAACTGAAAAAGTAACAGAAAATGCAAATATGAAAAATAGAAAAATGAAATGTTTTATATTTATATTAAATTGTCAATGAAACGCTTCAAAAATCACCTCATAAAATTAGAAAAAGACAAGCTTTTGGAAGAAAAGATTTACAACTTGAGTCGCATGGTATCTAGAGACGAGACTAACATAAGCACAGACTATTAAGGCTGAAAAATTTACCCAAAGATAGTTTTTTAAAAACGCAAATCTAGTTTTAATTGACGTTTAAATTAACTCGAAGAATTCTCCTAGATTTCACCCTGTTTAGTTAAAGATTTTAATGGATTTGCATGTTATTTTAGGTTGTATTATCCACTTTTTCTATTTTTTGTTACACTGCATAAAAGTATCTGCAATAAAAAATTCCGACATGCATGAAAACATCAACTATTAAGTGTCTCAGTCCACTCTACTAAAATTAGCTCAACTGATTTTTGCATTCTGTCGTTGTTTAGATTCTCACAAACGACAGAGCCGTTACTTACGAAGATTACGAGAACGACAAATTCACACTCGATGGAAAACCAATTCCGTTTGGACACTCACAGAAAAAATTATGTTGCTAATAATCGATAATTGATTGGATAATAATTATGTACCTATTTTTGCTGGCAAATATGATTTTAAGAATAATTTTGAGGATTTAATTGTGAACATTGTAGAGTTTTTTAAGTTTAACAAAATGCAGGGGTTTTTTTCCAGTTGGAATTTTTTGTAACTTGATTATTTTCTCTTTAGCTGTAATTTTTTATACTTCATTTGATAATTCTGTTAAATTTAATTCATGTTTTATATCAAAAAATTACTCATGGTTTTTTTTTGTAAACTTGTTTTCATATAAAAAAGTATTGATATAAAAAATGTTTTTTTCTTTCTTACCATAATCATTCCGTTTCATCATTGGATTATATTTCCACCAAGACTCACACCCAACCACAACTGGAATAATTAAAAAAAATAACCGAAAAGAGTGTCACTGACTGAATTTAATTAAAAATAATTAATTGGGATTTATAAAAAAATACAAATGAAAATAGACTGAAACATTTGTATGAAAAATCGTAAATAGGCTAAGTGTAGTCACTACATTTCAATGCTTTGAACTATATTCAGAAAAAGTTAAAAAAATTGAATTTGTCCATAAATTAAGAACATTCTTAAATTTGAATAGAATTTTCTTAAATGCTGCATAGCCAGACTTCTAAAATCATCTGGTTATAAAACATTATGTACATGTATATGTTGCATCCATTTGGTGTAATTGTCCATTACACGAAATGCCGTCCGTTTCGGGAAATGAATATCAATTGGGCCGATGCAAAACACGAAATGGACTTACATTTTGTGTAACATTTGAACAACTACACCAAATGGATGCAACATATACATGTTTTATGACCAACTGATTTTAATGCAACATTAAAGAAGAAATTTGAGTTTTAAAAACTAGAACGTAGCTGAATCATTTAATAGTATTTTCATGTTTCATCTTTCAAAATAAACTTTTTACAGGCAAAAATGAAATACATACTTAAAGTTGTGTCATTTTCAAACTGACAAAAAAAGTTTATTTTAAAAGATATCAACATGATACATTGATAATATCCTCAAGTGACTGAACTACCCATCTAGTTTCTAAAACAATTCCAAGTCTTATTTTGCTCCTGAAATACAGAATGTCCAGAGTTCATAGGGCGTTTACACTTTTTATCTGGTGTGTTCCTGTTGGGACGATTGTAACTGACGACGTCAAGAGTTGGATGTGGAGGTTTCAAATTCTCTCTTTTCATGTGGTTTAGTGTCTTTTGGTGGAGATGTTAACTAGTTTCTGTGCGCCACACGCACGCAAGTAACAATCGTTGCAGCCACACGTGACTGCTAACCTCCAACTCCAATCCTTAGCTCCGACATACAATTGTCCCAGTCGAAATCATCCCAACAGGATACAGCCCATTATCTATCACTATACAAACTGGATTAAATGTTTCTTGAAAGTATGATGATGAAGTTATGAGTAAAAGTGCTAAAAGAATTTTCATGGTCAAAACCTTTAAAAAATAACCTTCTAAGGCATCTTGAAAACAATTTTCGTATTTCAGATCAAGCTACGCCACAAATCATCATGAAGATACAGCAAATTGTCCTATTTTAGTTCTAAATTTCTAGCAAAATTTACTATGAAACGCAAACATTGATTTTCTTTTTTCTAAACATGATGCAATGACTAAAAAAAAAACTAATTCTCATGAAAACAAAGATATTTAATTAATATTTGGCTACAATTTAAAGGACTGAAACTGTGAAAATCTATTTTTATATGAGTTCTAAAACATTTGACATAATGACAAAAGTTTTTCTTCAATCTTAATAATATCAAACACAAAGTGAAATGAAAGTTTTGCAATTTTCAACCCCCCACCAAATTTTTACCTTCTTCCCATCCCTCAGGTAATATTTTTTCCGCACAACACATAAGGGCACCCCAGCTGCGTTACGGCTACAGGAAAAAAAAATAAAACCAAGAGAAACTAACAAACAAATGTCCCGCTTCTAATGTTCATAACAACAAATGGCCCAGAATACATTTCACTGTGCCATTTCATCATGATGAACACTATCCATCGTAACACTAATTCGAATATTTGAAACAATGTAAACCAAAAAAGCCATAATTAACCCCACATCAGGTAAAGAAATTTACAAGAACATTTTAAGTTTTAACTCAGTTTTGGCTCTATTAATATGCATTTTAGGGCTCCTATTGTTAGTTAACGGTAAATACGAGCATATTATTTTCCATCCTTTTTACTTTACTAATAGCAATTTTGACCTTACAGATAACAATATGGTAAGAGTCAAATAATACTGGTTATGTTTCCTGTCTCCTTATTACTGACAACCCGATATGATTGTACAAAAGTATATTTTTCAACCATAAACGAACTTCGGTTTTTGAGTGAAAACAATCATAAGTTGAACCGAAACGAAAAACAAACTTATTTATTGAACACAAATGTAACATATAAGCAAACCTATCTTTAATATGGTCACAGTTAAATGAGTGGTTAAAAGGAGACCAAACAAAACTGTTTTTATATTTTAGTTGTAATGCTCATCGGTTTCCTTTTAATCATTCATTTAACTGTGACCATATTAAGGATATTTTTGTTTACAAATATTAGTTTTTTAATTTAGCTTTGAATTATCTTTATAAAATATAATAAAATGCATGTTTCAAAAGAATTTTTAAGATAAAAAGTACTCTCACATGCCTTGTGTATGTAAGTGTTTGAAAAAGTTTGAACCTTACTGAAGAATCAAGCGTTAAACTAAGAATTTAGCTTGAATTAGGATTACATTGAATCGAATATTCGAACAGCACTCAATAATAACAATCATAAAAACTAAAAATTGACCACAAATCAAATAAAATCAGAACTATTATTGTACCTGAAAAACGATAAAGCCGCACCCCTTTTAATGCCTCGTTTACGTTTTAATTCGTTGCGTTTAGCTTTGAAGAATCTAAAACAAAAAACAAACCAAACCAAACAGAGGCTCGTCTTACAGCACCAAGAAAGAAGGACAACAAATTAAACTGTAAAATTACTCTAACTTTAAGTAATGAAGGGAAATGACAAATAAATGTATGATGATGTTCTTTTTTCTAATAATGACAAATACAAAACTCCATACTTGTCATTTGATTCCATCAGATCCAAACGAGGCAAAGTCAAAGTCAGTTGACAAAGTTTGAAACATAAAAAGTTCTAAAAATACTTTCCTTCTCAACTCCTCATCAGTTTTTTTTGCTTCTGTTAGACAAAATAACGTCTTCCTATTTTTTATATTTCTCTTGATGATGATAATCCGTCATCGGTTTGCCTCCAATTCCGCACGTTCCGACTCCCACCCTTCCATTAACGTTATCGGGAGATGCAAAAATACTCCTCTTCACGTGTCCTTTCTTGTTTTTCGAAAATGCTTTCTAGAAGTGACAAAAGATTAACAACAAAAAGATGAAATTAAGTTTAAAAGAAAAAAAAATCATGGAGACAAAAACCTTTGTATTAAAATTCTGCCACTTTCCCTTTTCGACTTCCCGTTCTTCTTCGAGTTCTTTCATCCTCGCTGCTTTCTTGTTTGCTTTCTTTTTCTTGTATTCTTTCTGTTCCAACAGAATCTGCTTTCTTTTTTGTAAAATGAAGGCATTACACAAATAAGTAATGACAAACTAAAATAACGAAGAAAACTAAAAAAATACTTTGAACGAATGTCGTCCGAAGCAACGATCATCTGGCGCTTCTTATTAGTAGAAGGTTTTAATAACGAGATCTAAAAAAACAAACGAAAATTAAAAGCAGTTCTTACAAAATAAACTGCCGTTTCTAAAATACCATTGTCGTTTCCGTTTTGTTGTGATAGTCAAAGGAGACTGTACACTGTCCACTTTCCATGATGCAATCGATCGTTGCATCAGCGTATCTAACAACAGAATTAGAATTTAAAGAGTTAGAACTAATGAGTAATCGATTCGATAACCCACTTTCCACTGGCAGAAAAAATGGCCATGCATTTGTCTCCAGCCTTCCACGTCCTTTCTGTAGAAGATGCGGCCGAAGAAGTCGACACTGGAGCTGATTTACTTCCATCTGAACTTCCAGTTTGATTTCTAACTAGTTCTTTAGTCAATTCAATAACTTCCTAATCAGAAACGAACAATGAAAACAATTAAAATACGAGAAATTCTTTTTTGATTAGAAGCAGTTCAACATCTATGTAGGCGATTATATTTTTTTAGACTTATTTCGTGTCTTCAGTGAAACCCATATAACAACTCTACTGCCATTATGCCATAGTTTGTAGTTAAGCGACTCCTAATCGATAGAACACTCAAAAATACGACTTGGAAAAACAAGATTTCAATCGATTTTACGGTTAAATCCTTTTGTAGTTTTAACAGATCTTCATTTCCAGCATCTGTTGCTAACGCAGCTTCAACCTAAACGTAGATAAATAAAAAAACTAATCATTAAAAGATAAAATAACCTTCAATCAAGTTTTATAACAAAGAATTCATGAGTTTATTTGGTAGACGAAGTCACTGACGTGAACTTTACCAACGTCTTTCGCTTTTATCGTTAATCTTTAGAAGTTTAAACTTAATTAACATTATCAATACGCCTCATAACTACTGTTATAACGCACTTTGTACAGAAATTTCAAGTTTTAAAATGATTTACCTGCTGTAATTGTAGTTTATAAGATTGTAAATTCCCTGCTAGATCGTCCGCCATTTTTTTTCTCGGTTTAGTTCTTTAACCGGAAGTGGAAACACGTCATATAAATTGAATAACCGGTTCCCTTCACCGATTATTTTCATTGAATTGATTGGATGAAAATCTGAATAATGATCAGCCGTTTAACCAATGATATTGTTCAAAATTTGCTTCCCATTACTGATTTAGACACAAAACGTGATCTGAACGCATGCGCAATATAAAGGACTCGTTGGAGAATGCAGTGTCTCAATACACAAGGTCGCTGCATGTCAACCGCATGGAAATGGGTCTCAGCTGATGTCCTCTGCGGCGTCCTTCAGCCCAATATTGCAGACGTCCAACAGCGTGTCTCAGGTGTTTCGTGAGCGAAAACTGTACATTTTGAAGAAAAAACTTAGAAGAAACGAATTTTATTATAAATAATCATGTTTCGTACAACAATATCCTCTTCAACGACACGAAATTTGTGTAAATTTCAACTAAAATGGACGAGCAAAGTGAAAAGAAATCCCATTTCAACGTCCGTTCGAAACCAGCAAAAACCACTCATCCTTGCAACTTCCTCGCTTTCGCGGCGATTTATCACAATGTAAGCTAAAAAAATCTTATACAAAACACTTTAAATAATGTTTGTTTCTTGTCTTTTATAGGAACAATAACTTCGTGAACGCAATCACAAGATCAAACGCGGTGAAATACTCAAAGACAGAACGCTGTTTCAGCTCAGGTACAAGCGGAAAAAAAAATCACAAGAAATTACAAATTTCTAGTAGTTTTCACATGTTTAGTTTTTTGCAGGCTTTTCAAAGGCTTTTTTTTTTTACAAATTAAATTAATTTCAGCGTTTTATACTAAAACTGTTATTTTGTTTTGTTTTTTCAATATTTTTTTCAAACAGATGCGAACCTACCAAGTCACAAGAAGGTTACGTTACCTGCGTTGTCTCCGACAATGGAACGAGGAACGATCATTTCGTGGGAGAAGAAAGAAGGAGACAAACTGAACGAAGGAGATCTACTGGCTGAGATCGAGACTGACAAAGCTACAATGGGATTCGAAACACCCGAAGAGGGATACTTAGCTAAGATTTTAGTTCAGAGTGGAGTTAAAGACATACCAATAGGAAAAGTATAACGCTTTTACTGAACGTTACATGTTGCATCACGAGTTACAAACCCTTTACCGTGTTTGCAGTTGGTCTGCGTCATTGTAGAGAACGAAGAAGATGTGGCTGCTTTTAAAGATTATGTTGATTCTGAATCGACCTCAGCTCCTCCTCCTGCAGCCGCAGCTCCACAACGAGCACCCGTTGCTTCTTCGCCTCCTGCTCCAGCACAAGTTTCGCAACCGTTTTCGACACCACCTCCGTCCGTTTCATCAACTCTAGGAACAGCTGGACGTCTGTTTGCTAGTCCTCTGGCTCGAAAACTTGCATCCGAAAGAGGAATCGACCTTCAGGTAGTTTCTAAGTAACATGACACTATGAATATCAGTCTAGTTTCTAAAACACTTCGAATTCTTTTGTTTTAGGCCGTAGGTAGCGGTTCCGGTCCAGGTGGCCGGATACGAGCTCAAGATCTCGACGGCGTTGCCGCTGTAAGTTCGAGTGCAAGCCGAACCGCTGGACCTTTACCACCACTGCCATCAACGGGTTCAGCATACACAGACATACCAACATCTAACATCAGACAAGTAATAGCAAGAAGATTACTACAATCCAAACAAACGATTCCACATTATTACCTTTCCATTGACATACGAATGGATGCCGTTCTCAAGTAAATGAACCAACGACCGACTAAAAAAACATCGTCTCGTTTAACAATTGATCGACTTCTTACTTCAAATAGATTGCGAGAAGAACTTAATAGATTGTTGGCTAAAGAAAACATCAAGTTATCAGTAAACGATTTCGTGATTAAGGCCACTGCGCTCGCTTGTGGCAAAGTACCGGAAGCGAACTCGTCTTGGCAGGAATCTTTCATTAGACAGTAAGTTACCGAATCCTCTCCTAACTATAAAGTTCGGGATCAATATGTCGTTTTAAATCCTCTCAGGCATCACACTGTAGATGTCAGTGTCGCGGTAAGCACAGAGTCGGGGCTAATTACGCCAATCATTTTTGGTGCAGAACGAAAGGTAACGTCAAGTAAAAGTCGAAATTCGCGTTACGGTATTTTTTAAAAGTGTTTTTTTTTAAAAAAAGGGTTTGGCAGGAATCAGTCAAGATACGAAAACATTGGCTACTAAAGCTCGAGAAGGAAAACTACAACCACACGAATTCCAGGTTCCATCTCTTTGTTACACTTTTGTGATTAGTTTTTTTTTGGTTTTCTAACATTGTTTGTTTAGGGCGGAACTTTTACCGTTTCTAACTTGGGCATGTACGGAATTAAGACGTTTTCCGCCATTATAAACCCTCCTCAGGTAAATGATTTGATAAAATGCATACATTTGTGAAAGAAATGAATCGTATCATTGTCCGATTCGTCTTGTTCGTTTTGTTCTTAGGCATGTATCCTAGCTGTCGGAGGAACAGAAAAGAGATTGGTTCCGGATGAAACGACAGAAACAGGGTACAAGATAAAGAAAAAGTTAATTGTTAGTCGAAGTTTTTTAACGATGTTTGTGTTTTATAGACACAGTGTTGCCAGTGTGATGAGCGTCACTCTGAGCTGCGATCATCGTGTCGTTGATGGAGCTGTAGGAGCACAATGGATGGCCGCTTTCAGACAACTTTTAGAGAAACCTCATACGATGCTCCTGTGACCAATAAATTAAGATTTAATTGATTAAATGTATCAAATAAAATAAAACTATTTACAAAACGAGTTCAGATGCTGTTTTTCTTTGGACAAGTAGTAATGTTTTGTTTGTTACAACCATTAATTTTATTCGTAGCTTCGTTTTGTTTGACGGACAGAAAAGATATATCTTAAAAAGAAGAAAATTGAAATACTCAGAAATTGGCTCAAAAATCACTTACATAAAGCGAAGCCAAATAACTGCTTTGCGTTTGGTTTAAAATCAGCTGTATAAACCTGGACGTAATATAAAACAATTACTACTTGTTCCAAATGAAACCTGCGTCAAAACCTACATTTTTAAGTCATTTTTTTCTCATTGCTCGTCTTTTGCCATTTTAAGAGCCTAGACACTCCAGCAGCCACGTTTTAAGGTCTTTTGTTTGCAATAAGGTTGCAATAGGATTTTTTATTATACACTCTTGAATTACAGTAAACCCTTGACTTACAGTACATGGATTCGAGTTATGCAGATTAGTAGGTATGCGGTTGCAGTAATTCTCCTTAGAAAAGCAACGCCACGTGTCAACTGGCTCTGTAAACGCAATAAAATGCATAGTACTTAACGGCACTCGACTTATGTGAAAACCTCCGAAACAACTTAACTGCGCAAGTTGAGGGCATACTGCATGCTAATTGTTAAAGGTCAATAACCTCAAAGAGGATCGTTTTCCTAACCAGCTTTCATTCTTTACGAACAACTTTCCGCTCTGAGAAAAATTGTGTGTATTTTCTATGTTCTTCAAGTAACGTCGAAATTTCCATTACGTTGCTAGAGCTATTCCAGTAACTTTGTAACCGCAAACTTAACTATGTCTAATGGCACGTGCAATTCTGGAGTGTCTCGGCTCTTAATAAACTTATGAACTTCTGTCTAGTCAGTAGGAGTTACTGAAAAAAATGTTTCGTCACTTTTTTGTGTTCTCTATTACCTGTCATTGTGAAATTTTTTGAAATCGGAAAGAAAAATCATGAAAGTCGGTTTAAAGTAGCAATAAAACATTCTTGTTGTCAATATAATTCGAGTTCTTCTTGACTTTTAGAATATTTTTAATCCATTCTAATTTATGATATACAAATATAGTTGAAAAAACAATCAAATGAAACCACCGCCATTACCAATTAGTACTGGTAATAGCCTGTTCTGACCAAATTTTAAACTGGCGCCGGGAGTAAGTTGGCCGCTACGATCAGTATCTCCTCCGTTTTCAGCTTCCAGTTCTCTATATCTTTAGCCACAGCGCACCATTTTTCTCCATGATGTGGCTCTGCATTTATACACCGTTTTCTTATATCTTCTCGTTGCTCCTAATTAACAAGATAAATTTCCATGAACAACAAATTTAATCCAGTTAAGAGACAAAGATTGAACTGTTAACCTCGCTTCCGTGAAGTAGTTCGAACTTGTAAAAAGCGACCCAAGCGTCTCCGAGATCAGGATCGATCTTGACCGTACGATTGAACCATTCTCTACATTTGTTTAACTTCCGTTCACTCCAAAACAATCTGAATATACATGTATAAAAATCGTACTAGAATCCATTTAAAACATTAACTCGTTTTAACGACTAACTTCGATACAGCCAACAAAACATGAGGATCATGTTCGCATCGTTTCAGAGCATCGACACTCTTACTCTTACGTTGTGGTCTGGCTTCCATAAAAATCGCATCAGCCCAAAGAATACCCGCATTTGGACATTCCTGCATCGCTGTATCAATAATAAGATAATTAGATACTATACAGATTCATAAAAATGAACTGATTCGGTTAAAAAGAGCTACCTTTAGCCATAAGTGTTATCGATATTTCTTTAAGTCCACCTCGCAGTTCGATTCTAACCGCTTCGAGCCACAATTCGGGATCCTGCGGATTCTTAAGTCTCGCTTTTTCCATTACGGAGCGAGCCTTTATGATTTGACCAGTTTTCTCTTCTAATCGAGCCAACAGAATCCAAAGAGGAATCGAATTGGGACATTTCTTGATACCCTGACTATATGCATCACGAGCTTCGGCAACATTATCTTGTTGTTCTTCAATCTGACCCTTCATCATCCATAACTAAACACGGAAAATAATTAATAACCATTACATGTAAAAAAACAAAACAAAGCAAAGTTGTACCTTTGGAAATTCGGGATACAGATCGACTGCTTCGGCAAGTAAACGTTTAGCCATTCGAATATCATTCAATGCCCATTCCAGTTTCACAGATTTCATCATAACCTGTCATAAACAAACGGAAACCGTTTAACACAAAATAGAAGCGGGTCTGGGGTTTCACTGTATTTCTAAGAGAAAGAACCGAACCCTTGGAGTTGGTGCACTCCCTCGTGCTTTCTCCAGAAGCCTTCTTGCTCGTTCGTATTCATTGTTTTCACTTTCCAACTTCACGGCGGCCAACCAAATCTCTTCACTGTTAGGATTCGCCTGAAAAGCAAGCTTCAGAATACTACGAGCAGCAGGAACATCACCCTATCCATCATAAACATACAAACATTAGGTTTAATTTTAGCACCGTTGGAATTACAAGTCGACTTACAGTCAACCATTTTGATTTGGCTCCCATGAGCCAAAGAACTTCCGCTTTAGGACAGTAAGCAACGGCTCGTTGCAAGAGAGCTTCCAACGACTCTCTTGTACCATGGTTTCTTTCAAAGTAAGAAGCTTTCAACCAGATACTCTTTTTGCTAGGAAATGTGGCCAATGCATGGGCATAGATCGCTCTCGCACACTCGAAAGCTCCCTGCGTCGCACACTTAAAAAAACGAAACTCAAACTTGAAACAAAAACTTCCCTTTTAAACAAAAATATAAGAACAAGAAGTTATATTTACCGAGTCCGCATCTTCCATCCAAGTATGTTTCTGATCTTCCTCCTCGACTCCAATGCCAATCACGGTACGAATGATCGATTGACAAGTCAGAACTGAACCGGCTTTTTCGCATTCGATTGCATCTTTGATCCATTGCTCACGGTTTATCTCAACCATGTTAGAACGCAGCGACGTAACAGCTGAATAACAAAAAGGTCAGCTCAAAACAGTTTCGCTAGTATTAATTCATTGTACAACTAAATATTAGTCGTTTTTACAAACAAACCGAATAAAAAATCACTTAACGTTTATACTACTTCACTACCGATTCAGCTCAAAACACATTTCATACCTCTTTCAGTTATTTTATCGACCATAAGATGATTTCCGTTCGCCTCCTCTAGTTTAGCGGCCGTGATCCAAATGTGTCTGTCTGTGGGAATGTTTTCGCGAGCTTTATTCAGCACTTTACGAGCATTATCGTACGTCTCAAGTCTCGCAAGAGCCAACCACAATTCAACACTCGTCGGACAACATTCAACAGCTCTGCTCAAAAGAATACGAGCGTCTTCCGGTTCCTCCAACTCTATTGCAGCTTTCCAAAGACGCACAGAGTTCGGTATGTGTTCTAAAGCCTTACGAAACACCTTCCTTTTTCCTTTCATTTCAGTTTCTAAGTCTGCAGCACGGATCCAAACACGAACTGAATTCGGTAAAAGACGAACAGCTTGAGCTATGACAGCTTTTGCCGTGTCACCAGGCTGCACAAAACAAACAATGACACAATTAGCAGATAAGCATTGGTGTAACATAAAATATTATTAACCTGAAGTCTTCCAGCTTCAAGCCAAACATCTTCACTTTTTGGACAAACTTCACATCCTTTCATGATCAGGTTACGAGCAGATTGAATCTTTCCAACGACTTCTTCAAGTCTAGCTGATGCAATCCAAGCAGGAGGATGATTTGGATTCGTGTCCCGAACAGACTTCAAAAGAAGTCTAGCTTTTTTTATGTCACTGTCGCAAATCACAAAAAACGAACATCAAATAAATTGAAAACCACTCTTGTCGAAAATGTAATAATAAAGGAATAAAACTTCGTAATATTCTGCAATTTAGAAGCAACATTAAGAATAAACAAGAAATCAACCTTATGTCTCCTCCATGCGTAGGAATCATAGATTGCAGATCTGTTAAGTAGCCTTTCGGATCAACGACAGTCTGCCCCGACACCGAATCGGATACCTTTGAAATCAAAAGTATTTATTAACACTTCCACGACAACAATATTCACCGATGAAAATTTTACCTGATTGAGCTTGATGTCCATCAAAGTGTTACGAGCCTGTCCTATTTTTCTCAAATCGAGATCGCCGCTAGGAGTCAACATTCCTGGAGTAACCGTTCCCGGCGTCGATGTACCGGGAAATGGAGTTGTAAGACCACCAAATGAATCGATGGTCGTTACTGTTTCACTTCCTATAGAATGTTTCGCTATGAAACTGTCTGGCATCGGTGTGAACCTTAAAACAACGAAACAAAGTTAATGAACAAGTTATTTGACAGAAAACTTTCTTCAGAAGAAAGAAACAAACTTCTCAGCTCTTGGATTTCTTTGCTTCTTGTTCCGTGCATCTCCAACTTCAGGGATGTTCTTCCAGTCATCTTCAGTAACATCAGAAAGTTTCCTCTGAAATAGAATAAAAAAATTGATTAGAAAAAGTTTCGTTTTGCTAGAAACTTCCCCTGAAAAACCTTTAAATCTGAAAATTGTTGCTGTATTTTTGGTCTTTCCTGTCGATATCGTTCAAGTTCTTTCTTAAGACGAATTTCTCTGAAAACATGAAGAAAATAAATCCAGAAATAAATCATAATCGATCTCTTATATCGATTCAAACCTGTATTCTTTGCGCTTCTCATCCATTCTTTTGTCGATCGCTTCGTAGATTGCATCCGCTTCTTCATCATCTTTGTCGTAAGGATCTTTGCTGAACAAACTTCCTCCGTAACCTGCAAACTGAGCAGGAAACGGTCTCATTAAAAAAAGTTATGAGATCTCTTATTTCAATAGCTACCTCGTCATAATTAGAATCGTTAAGATCTTCGTCATCATCTTCTTCCTCTTTCTGATCTTTCTTTCGCTTATTTGGAGGGGCATGGCGATCATCGCTGTTAGAACCATGAAAAAACAAATGTTTTTGTCATTTTTTTAAACAAAATGCATAAAAACAAAGCATTTTCTTTAACCAACTTACAAATAAAATTCAAAATTTATTATTAAATACGAATGTATAAATTATTTTCAAAATGACTTTTATGAAAATAAATTTTTATAGCAGTTTGAAACCGATTTGTGAGACCAATGGTAAAATTTTGTCTTTTTCAAACTGTCATTCAAGTTTATTTTTCTTAAAGATATCAACAAAAAAATTATTTACTTATATTCATTTATACATTTAGTAGGCCTATTAAATACTGGAGAGACTGTTTAACAAGAAAATGAAGAAATCTGAATATTTCTTTGTGTTAAAAGATCCGACTGAACATATATTCCGTATTATCTTAGTTTTCGTGTTAAACGGTTCCCACTTTATATATCGAAATTCTTTTATAAGTTGTAATAATTCCAGTTCTAAAAAACTTACGAAACATCGTTTGCATCTCTCGCAGGTCCGATATCTGAACGTGTAGTGAACCCAGTGGCTCTAAAGACAAAAAAACAAAAAACATAAGACATTAGTTCGGCAAACGTGGCCTCTCAATTACAACAGATACAAACCAGAAATGACATTTTTATCAATAAAAACCACATTTATTCTACCATTTATATAAATCTCATTTTGAAACTCTAACTTTAATTTTGTGTTTATGCTTACCCTCGACCAACTCCAGCAACATATCCTAAAGGTGCTGGGACGCCAATAAAATGCTTTTTCTTTTTGCTAGACAGAGAATTCGGCGGTTGCGGTGGAGGAAGAGGAGGCGGGGGAGGAGCAGCCATCGCCATCTTGTATCAAGATTTCTTGTAAATCGTCTTTTATTAGGAATGATTGATCGATTATCAATCGATTCTACAGGCAATTAGAAATCGGAAAGAACTTCAGTTGGCTCCGCCCTTGTTATGACGACCGGCAACTTATAATTGGTTTGCTGTGTGGTTCGACGTTGAAAAGGGCGGATTATGTGACGTCAAACTACATAACCAACCAATTAGAAGTTGATAATTAATCGATTTTTTTCTCAATTCTGTCACTACCGATACATCAGTTGAATCGATTCTCACATTCCGATTTTTGTTTTGTTAGGAAGCTGACAGGCGGGAGGCTATGGTTAGACCTTAGACTATTACTTTACTGGACTGGCAACTCCCGAAATTTTGTGTTGGACAGTTTTGCATCGTCGTGACGTCGTTTTCGAAATGGCGCCTTTAGCGGGACTATGTTCATATACCATAGTCCCGCTAAAGGTGAAGTTTTGGACGAGTTCATTTTGTAGCTATGTAGGGTGTATTTTACGAAGCCCCGTAAAGGACATATACACAATATTAAATAAAGTTAAAAAAAAAGATATGGCCACAGTTAAGGCACCACGTATGGCGTCAAAAAAAGATACGGCCGCACTTTACGGGGCTTCGTAGTATTTTTATATATTAGTATAAAAAGTATTGCCGAAGGCAATTAGAAATCGAGAGGGACGAACAGAAGTTGGCTCCGCCCTTTTTATGACGAACGCAACTTCTAATTGGTTGGTTATGTACATGACGTCACATCAATCAACGTCGAACCACACGCAAAACACAGACTTTTTCACTCGCGATTTTCTTTAAAAATAATGCCACTAGACGGCGCTGCGTCACTTTTGCCTACGAACATGCATTTAACCAAGGAGTATGTATACTTTAAACTTAGACCACAACCTGGAATATGTATTCGTAGTTAACGATTTCCGAAGTCATTCTGGTATTTAGGATCATTTTTAGTACTTTTTTTTACGATTTTTCTTTCTGTTGAACTAAAATCATACACACATTCTGGTAAGTATCAAAATATATGCATAAAAAATATCAATATATTTAAAAGAATAGAAGCACACACTCGAAAGTGGAACAGATATATGACCCAATTGTTCATAAACAGTTTATTCTGCAATCTATTTGATAAATGTCACTGAAAGTGCTCATATAATAGCCAAATTTCAATATAATTAAACACCATTAAGTAGTACACATTTCAATTTCAGAGAAAAATGTCAGCTCCAAATGGAACTGGGCGCGGAGGACGCGGTGCAGCTCTCTTGAGAATTATACAGAGTCAACAACGTCCTGGAGAAGCAGCAGCGATTGCAGCTGCTTCTTCAACTTTGGAACCTTCTAGGCCACCTGGCCCTTCAGAGACACTGACTCCAGTAGTACCCACGACTTCAGCTGTTTTAGCACCAGTGCCATCTATGCCGTCATCTACTGCGATGCCGCCACCACAGCAACCTTTGTCTTTAGGACGAGGATCTCTTTTGGCCCGATTGCCACTAATAAAGAAGGTCGATACACCGCCGCCGCCTTCTAGTCTGGCTCAGAGCACTTCAGGTTCTATAACGATGTTTTTTTTTTCAGTGCTTTATGTTTCGTTTCTAATAATGCCTGTTTTCAGTTTCTTATTCTGTTTCGGAAACTTCGAGTGGAAGCGTAACCCCATCGCGTGGTTTTTCGAGGTTTATCTATTGTTGTAACTCATTGATAATGGCTTTCTTATGAGTTTGTGTTTGTTTTTCGTTCCAGAGGGTTACCATCATCGTCCGCAACAACACCAACTCCCAGTTTCTCGTCTACCTCAAGTATGCCACTGACAAGACAACTGGAAAGATTGCAGATTGATTTCCCACCGAAAGAACGTGGAAAAGATGGAATGCCGTAAGAACTAAACGAGAATTTCATATGTTTAAGCTGAAATCATGAACTCCTTTTGATCTTTTACTGAATTGGAAATCTTGCTTCAGAATGATTAGAACACGTTTTTTAAAACAACTTGTGAAAATAAAAAAAATTAACATCAAGATGTATTTGAAACTAGAAGACACTATTAGAATGTTTAGATAATTTTTCATGATGAATCTTGATGTTACATCGTTAAAAATTAACTTTTTATGACAATTAGTGAAATTTTGTCTTCATTTGACCAACAAAAATGGTTTTACGTTGATTTAAATAGTTGATTTTTACGCGTATCGTCATGACTCATGAAAGTTATTTATGTATATATATTTTTTTTTAGTAATGATGATTTTGCTATGATTTTTCTGTTAACATTGGTTTGCTTTTGTTTGTTTCATTCAGCATTCCGTTAGTTGTAAACCACATTCCAATACGTTTACGTGAAGGAAAGGGAATATTTGAATATGCTGTCATGTACAAGCCACAGATGGACAGTGTGCAGTTCAGATTTAAGTTGTTGAATCAACAATTAGAAGTGATCGGACGAGTCAAAAACTTTGACGGAGCAAAACTGTTTCTTCCACATAGATTGGAAAATACAGTTAGTTAGTTCGTATTTTGTTTTAATTACAGCATCTATTTTAAAATGCTTTTCTTTCTGTTTAGATGACGATTCTTCAAGGGGAACATCCAGTCGACGGTTCAGCTGTTGAAATAACGATCAAATTCATACGAGAACAGCAGTTAACAGACTGCATTCATCACTTCAATATACTGTTTTGTCGGTATGCTAACACTTCAGGCTGTTTTAAATTGTAAACGCCACATGAAACTCTGGTTATTTTGTTTTTTTAGAAGCAAAATTAAGCGAAGTCTTTTAGAAACTAGAAGGGTAATGCAATCAGTTAAGGGTATTTTCATTTTGATATCTTTTAAAATAAGACTTTTTTGGTCAGTCTATAAAAAGTTTATTTTGAAATCTATTATGAAAATGCAATTAAGTGAGTCAACTAGCATTCTAGTTTTTAATACTTTCAATTTCTTTTTAAGTGTTGCTCCTGAAACACAGAATTACCAGATCACGAAAATCAGCTGCTGTTCATAAAACATCTTTGATTCTTCTGTATTTTGTTCAACAATGAAGCCGTTTCTATAATAACTTGAACTGTAACTTCTAATTGTAACTTTTCCACGCACAGAGTCATGGCTGCGATGGACTTAGTGAAAATCGGGAGACACACTTTTGATCCAAAGGGTTCCGTTTCTATTTCTCGTCACAAGTATGTTAAAACACCCAACTCCGTTGTGTATCATTATCAAGCACGCTCTTATGACTTGGATGTGTTTTCGGTGCTTTGATTTATTTCAGACTCGAATTATGGCCTGGTTATATCACTGCCATTCAGGATTTCGACGGCGGTCTGATGTTACTTGCCGAAGTATCGCATCGAGCCCTGAGAACGCAGACTGTCCTCGAATACATGTAATGCGACAATGGTGGGTCATTATTTTTAGCGGTTGTCACATTAATTGTCTTTATTTCATATTAGGAGTGACATTCATCAATCCGGTCGTGGAAACTTCAGAGACGATTGTCAGAAGGCTTTGATCGGATGCGTCGTTCTGACACGATACAACAACAAGACTTACAGAATCGACGACATCATGTGGGATCAAAATCCAAAGAATACGTTTACAAGTGCGGCTGGTCGAGAAATCACTTATTGCGATTATTACAAGTAAGTTTTCAATTTTCCTTATGGAATGTTTTGTTCATTGGTTTTTTTAAACTGTTGACGATTTTTTTTACAGGACATCGTACAACATTGATCTGAGAGATCTCCAGCAACCGTTGTTGTTGCATCGTGAGAAAACTAAACTGCGCAATGATAAGTTTCGTGGTGAAGAGAAAACGAAGATGCTTTGTATAATTCCTGAACTGTGTTACTTGACCGGTTTGTCTGACGACATGCGAAGCGATTTTTTTATCATGAAAGACATTGGTGCTCATACGAGAGTCTCGCCTAATCAACGGCAGTTTACGCTGACCAAATTCGTTAGAAACATCTATGATTGTCCAAAAGCGAAAGAGATTTTGGATTCTTGGGGAATCGAGATTCTTCCAACTTTCACTCCGGTTATTATCTTAAATTTGGAGATTTCACCTCCGAAATCATTTCTTTTTTTTGTCACGTGCAAAAACTCGATGAGTAGACTTATTAAAATCAGCTTTTAAAGAACTTCAAGAGTAAATTGAAACTAGAAGAGTTGTGTAAGATATGGTAGCTACAAAAATAAAATTTTAGGACATTTTTTGGTTAAAAGTGACAATTCTAAACACTTTGAATTTTTTTGTAATGTTTCTCCTGAACTCCCAGTGGGGGAATTGAAACATGGAGCCACCTTAATACAAACGGGGCCAGAATATTTTTTGTGTTTTACAAATTTTGTGTTAAATGACTGGAATATATTTTTTTTGTGTTAAAAGGTTTTCATTATTATCATGAAGCCACCTTTCATCAACTTGTTTTTACTGTCAAATCTTGAACTTCTTTCATGATTTTATTTTTGCACAGTCTCTAAAAAATGAAACGATTTTACCTTTTTAATTCATTTGATGTTTTTACTTACGTTAGGTCGAAGGAAGAATCTTTAAAAACGAAAACATCATTTTCGGTAACAATGTTAGAGCTTCGTCTGGTAAGCAAGCAGATTGGTCAAGAGAACAAGGCAACAATCGCGTTTTACGAGCTGTACGTTGTTTTCCTTTTCGGTTTTGTTTCGTTTCTGCTCATTATTAAATGTGCTTTTGTGTGTATTTTTCTCGAAAGGTCGACTTTGATAATTGGATCATTATCTTCACGAGAAGAAATCAAACTGCAGTTCAAAACTTTGCTGCGATGGTGAACCAAGTTGCTCCACAGTTGGGCATACGAATCAATCGTCCGCAAATGTTCATGATGCCGGATGACCGTAATGACACACTGATGCGATATTTGAGGGAGAACATAAGGAGCGAAGTTCAGATTGTTGTCGTCGTTAATCCGACGTCTCGCGACGATCGTTACAGTCTGATTAAAAAGATCTGTTGTGCCGATTTTCCAGTTCCGTCTCAGGTTAAATCAGTTGTGCCGTCATTGGTCTTTTTCTCGTAATCAAACTGTTTAAATTTCACGTTTAAGTTCTTTTTATCGTGCAGGTAATTAACGGCAAGACGATCGATGCTCATCAGAAGCTTCGCAGTGTCACTCAAAAGATAGTTCTTCAGATGAACTGTAAACTCGGCGGTGAACTGTGGGCTATCGAAGTTCCGCTGGTAAGGTTCTTTTTAAGAGGGTTTCCTAGGGTGTTGCAAAACGATTATAAGTTCAAATTGAATTACTTTGAGCGAATTTAGAGATTAGTTTGAAACTAGAATAGTAATCGAACATACTAAGACAGTTTTTACAACTATCTTTTAAAATAAACTTTTTATGGCAGATTAAAAAAATAATCGAATTATCTACTTTAGAAAAAGTTGATGGTCGTAGGAATGGACGTTTTTCACGACACGACAAGTGCCAAAAATTCCGTGCTTGGTTTTGTCTTTAGCGTGAATGAGACGTTAACTCGTTGGTCCAATCAGAGTGTCTTCCAGAACGCGTCCTGTCAAGAGTTGGGAAGCAGTTTGAGAATGTGTTTTGCTTTTGCACTGAAGAAGTATCACGAGGTTCGATCTCGGTCTTTGCATTACATCTCGTAAAAGAAAATCTGTCACTTAACAGGAAATTCTTTCAGGTTAACCATTACTTGCCGGAAAAGATAATCGTTTTCCGAGATGGTGTTGGCGACGGTCAACTAGAGCAAGTTTCTACTTACGAAGTTGAACAATTCATGGCTTCTTTTTTATCATTTGGTCCCGAATACAAACCTTCTCTTACTGTCATCGTCGTACAAAAACGCATAAACACTAGAATCTTCCTTGCTATGGTTTGTGGTTGCGATGACTAAAAACATTCGAATGAGAAGTGTTTCTTCATGATGTTTTTTTTGTGTCCTCGTATAGGATGCTCGTAATCTGGACAATCCACCTCCGGGAACGGTGCTGGATCATACCGCTACCAGAAAGAACTGGTACGACTTCTTCCTAGTGTCGCAGCACGTAAGACAGGGTACTGTGACTCCGACCCATTATGTTGTGGTCCACAACAGTAATGCCAACCTGAAACCGGATCACATTCAACGTCTAACATACAAGATGACACACTTGTATTATAACTGGCCGGGAACTGTTCGTGTTCCAGCTCCTTGCCAGGTAAATGCATTGTAAAGATGAAAGTTTATTGAGACATAATTACGATTATTTGGTTCGCTCTTCTTTTTTTCTTTTCTCTTGTGTGTAGTACGCACATCGACTGGCTGCGCAAGTGGGACAGGCAATTCACAAACAGCCGAGCAGCAAACTCGAAGATCGCTTGTTCTTTTTATAAATCGTTTTTGCTTTCATTTTTTCATTCTATTTTAAGTTACTTATAAAAAGTGTAGATAGAGAAGCACATTCAGTTACTTTACGATTTCCTCATCATTTTCATATCATCAGGAACAAATTTTTACTTACCCCTTCTTTGCTCATCAGCAGTGGCAGTTTTTAGCTTAGGCGTACAAGGCGCGCGCCTAAGCATATACATATTTTTTGAGAAGACTTCGAATATATATTTTAATAAAAATAAAGCAATTCATATTAGTTTGTACGTTAGGCCGCTTTCACAGGAGGATACGTGCATGATAGATATTGAATTTACATGTACAGAAATAGAAGCGTTCAAACGGCGATACATGAATGCTTCCATTGGTGTACATGTAAATTCAGTATTATGTCATACATGTATCGTCATACACGTGTCTTCGTGTGAAGGCGGCCTTACTGTAGTCTTGCCACTTGCAAAGCGGGGGAAAACACCTGGGGGCACCGAAATACCACATCAACTAGGGGTCATTTGTAGTACAGATATCACCTAATATGTTGTTAATTTAGTTTACACTAAGGTTGCTTTCTACTCTTGCTTTTGTCAATCTTTAAATGTAGATGACACTTAAGTTGCACATACACCATAGAAAGCAACTTTACCTTAAGCTACATCAACTACACAATCTGAATCAGGTCTTATTACCGTATTAAGTTCCAGTCTGAACACAGTAATAAAGACATCAAGGCTAGATTTGAGGCTAAGTTCCTGCACAAACATATTCATATGTTGTGAGATTTTATTTATGAGAATGTGTGGGTATCCATACACATAAGGTATTGCATTATAAGATTTATTATTTTTTCATAATATTAATGACAAATGTTTACAGATATATAAAAATTAAAAACAATTTTTTTAAAGAATAATTGTTTGTGTTATCTGAATCTTAAAACGAAAAAAAGTTTTAATAACTCACAAAAAAGAGTTACTGATTCAAATAATACAAGTTTTATATACTTTCTAAAATTTGACACTGCCAAAATAAATATTTTTTTTGCATAAAACTGGCTGTTATTATGTTTATTTATTTATTTATTTGTTAAGTATATATTACTTAGTAGTAATTCGTATACAATGTGGACCTACTACATACGTAAATATGCCACTAATGAAGTTAAGATAAATTGAAATTATGTTTAGAAATCAGTATAGTTGAGAAAAATCTCTAGGTTTATTAATGTTATCTTTTATAAACAGTCTTAGGGCATTTTGAACATTTAAACTACAAACAGCTGTCGTACACTTTTAATTTCTTTCTAATTACTACCTTATCTACATTTGAGCTAAATGCAATTAAGTTAAAAATATTTATTTGTCGAATTACACGGAGACGGAGTCCAGTTAAAGACATGAACAAGATAAAATATCTGAGCAAATTGAAATACTTCATCAGTTTTTCGTTACACGAATTCATAATATTGCAATACAAATTTAATATTATTATTATATATATAATATCCCAGGTCTGTGTGTGTGTGTGGAGTAACAAAACCATTGAAGCACATCGGAATTTATATAAATTTAAATAAATGAAGAAATGAACAGCTTTTTATTCTCAAGGTCAACTATATGTTGCACCCTTCTCATCCAAGAACCCCATGATATTAAATTGGAGAGGGGAAAAGGTTGGAAAGTGTATTAGGGGGAAAGAGAAACGTGGAGGGTTGAAAAAAGTGGAAGGGGGTGGCTGAAATTGAAATGAAAGGAGTAAAAAAAGGAACAAACAACGCGCATGAGCACACCAGAGAAAATGAAAAGCTAATTTTCTCTTTCAAATATAAAAAGGGGAGGGGATAATAGTAGCAAAATTAAACTAGAATTTATCACAGGCAATTGTGCCCAGCATTAGAATTTCTTTTGCTCAGCCCTTTTATGAACGTCATCAATTTCTAATTGGTTTGTTACTTGGTCTGATGTCATAAAAGGGCGGAGGAAAAGAAATTCTAATGCTGGGCACAATTGCCTGTGAATTTTACTCCCGTCATTTATGACGGGTTACCCCACTAGTTATATATATAATATCCCAGATCTGTGTGTGTGTGTGTGTGTGTGTGTGTGTGTGTGTGTGTGTGTGTGTGTGTATGTATGTATGTATGTATGTATGTATGTGTGTGTGTGGACTAACGCTGTGTCAGAATTTATATAAATTTAAATAAATGAAGAAATGAACCTCTTTTTTTCTCAAGGTCAACTATATGTTGCACACTCCTCATCCAAGAACCCCATGATAGGTTTTCAACCCTCCACGTTTCTCTCCCCCCCTTCTACACTTTCCAACCTTTTCCCCTCTCCAATTTAATATCATGGGGTTATTGGATGGGAAGGGTGCAACATATAGTTGACCTTGAGAGAAAAAAAAGCTGTTCATTTCTTCATTTATTTAAATTTATATAAATTCCGACGTGCTTCAAGGGTTTTGTACAGTGTTACTCCACACAGACACAGACCTGGCTTAATATATATATAATAATACCCCTTTGCAACTTGATATGGACCATAGCTAAATACTGAAAGTGATTTTGGAATTTTAAACTTTGTCATTAATACATCCGGCCTAATTTGCTAGAAATTTTTGTTTATGGAAAATGCAAGAAATGTCGCGTTTTGTTATTTGAAAAAAACAAAAAAAAATCAAAAATGATTTAAAATAATTCTGGAATAAAAAAAAACACTTGCAAATTTCTTTATCTTTCCTAATGTGATTTTCTTAATGTTTCTTTCCTAAATTATTATAACAGTAATTTGGTTACAACTAATTACAACGCAATCTTATAGCAACTTTTTAATTAGCTAGAAGCGTTATAAACTTAACATTTATATGATAAAACAACTGATTATAAAATACTGTATTTAATATAAATATTTACCAATATTGCAAACAACCCGAGGTATTTGAGCAACCTAAGAATCAAGAAAGAAAGAAAACATTACAGTAAATACTTAACATATAATGCAGGCGTGTGCAACTTCATTAAAAGTGTGGGCCGGATGGGGAATTTTAAATATATTCGCGGGCCATACAATATTATGATGTTTATTGTAACGAATATAATTTTTAAAAGTTTACTTTACAAACAAAATTAAGTTAAGGTTAAGACAGATCAAAGAGAAGAGTAATAAAAATCAGGCATTTTCAGCACAGGGTCACGGTGATTGGTTTATTTGTTCTATTGCTAAAATGGGGTAGGTTCTGGAAATAATGTATGCTGGCTGGCCAGATTCAGTGAAATTTGTAGAAGTCCTCACGGGCCAGATAAAATCAGGACGGGGCCGGATGTGGCCCGCGTGTCGTACGTTGCAAATGTATCCATTAGATCATTTAAATAATATTCGACTTTTGAACGTTTTTTGAAAAAAATAATAGTCTATAGAATTGGTTTTTGACCCATTTTTTTCAAATTTTAAAAATTCTTGAGTCCTTGTAGTATTTCCAAGCTTTTTGGGACTTGTGAGGCCACTTGAGCACTCCTGGTGCATTTTTAGAGCATTTAAATAATTTTCGACATGTATGATGTAGAGCAACAATGTAAAATTACACGAGGAAAAATCTTTTAATTATTGAATTCATAGTGTGTTTTTTTCGATTTCTATTGTTATTGGGACTTGAAGTGAAGAATATAAGAGGATAATATATATATTGTTCGGTTGATGTAAGAGTAAAATTTCTTCTGGCATGACTTGAAAAGTCAATGGACTTTTCAAGGCAAAAAAAATGTGTGAGGTCAAGTGTGGAAAAGGTGATTTTAAAACATTACAAAGTATCAAATTCGTCTGAGAGATTATAAGATATTGGAATGTGTTATGCAACATATCCATTGTCCAAAATCGTTTTAAATACTGTATATTTTTTTTTAATAAAATGGAAGTTACTTTTTAAATATGATTTTTTCTTCAAAATTTTTTTTTAAAGTCAGAATAATATTACTTTGATGAAAGTTGTTTCTGTTATTATTTATTTATAAGGTAGAATTTATTATTCACAACAGGTATATAAGTGTGTGTTGGTGTTGTGTGGGAGTACAGAGAAGAGTTCAGATTAATAAACCTCTTTGAATTCCATCATCTGAAACTTGTTACTCCTGTTTGTTTTCAATGTTATTAATAGAATACCGGTACAACGAGTAAGAAAGTCGATTTCTTATTTGGTCTTTTAAAAATCTTGAACCAATTAACAATTCATGTTTATTCTATTAATTATTAGAAAATATTAAGTTTGTTTTTTTCAAACTTCATCTGCGTCACAAGAATGGATCTAAGATTACTTTTGGTTACAGTTTTACTGGTAACAATTTTTTTTATTCAACTTTGCTCAAATTTAGTTACTTAAAATCTTTTTCTTTCTTTCTTCATGCATACTTTTAAAATGAAACCTAAAGCGGCGATTACATTTGCAATATTCATTGCAATGTGTCCTTGAATTAATTGCAATTACCAATGCGATAATACTCTTAAGACTTAAAAGTGGTTTTTATTGGCAACACCGTCTTACAGAAAACGCTCATCTTCGGTTTTTTGTTGTTGCAAGAAACTCTTGTAAGATTCACAGCAATATTTGACTTAATTTTTGCACGGAATCTTGCGAGAAAAATAGCCAGCGCGATCGCCGCTTAACATTTTACCTTAGAGGAAAAATATTGATATACCTTTCTAATTCATAAAGAAGTAACAATAACTTGTTTCAAAGTGTTTTTATATAAATATATATATTTTTGAATTTGACATGTGAACTATCACAATAAAAGTTAACAATATTACTTGCAAGTTAGTATATACATATATTTGTATCATTATAAAATGTTTCTTTCTTTCAAAACTACACACTTTGTATAAAGAAATATTTAAATAGAATGTGTACGATTGACATTTATTTTCTTGTTTGTTTAATTCTTTATTTGTTTTTCATCAAATATACAAGTTCATTGGCTTCGAATGCTTTAAAGCAAATATTCAAGTTCACGGTTATGCGTCCTCATGCGAAGGAAGAGGAACTCCTCGTAAATATTCTGATGTACCATGCAACATTAACAAACAATCTTATTGCACCGAACCAGGAGACGCTTATCCGAGGTAATCTTACAGTAAATATCACCTAAATATATAAATATATCAATTTTACAGAAATAGAAATAAAAAAAATAGATCAAAAATGCTGATTTGGTTTGCAATCATCACTCGATTTAATGCTGATTCTAACTAAACGTATTCTATTTATTAATATTTAATTTAATACGAATTAAGGCATGCGGTTCGTCGCTTTGTTGACGACAATCAAGGACTGATGCGACGCATGTATGGTGACTTGCGTCATTTGTCAGTTTTACGCAGTGAAATGGAATGGGGAAACTTTAATGACGTGCACCAACAGCAACAAGAAATACGAAGGGCACCTATGGAGGATGATCCTCAAGAGCAAAACACTACTTCTTCGCATGTTACACCATTGTTCAAAGATGACAATGTAACCGAATCTACGACCACCACCACCACCAGTGCATCACCGATTGCAGACAGTGAGACTGTCAAAGTGGAACAAGAACCTGACAAGGGAATGTAGGTAGTCACTCTAAACAATTGAACACCTGATATGACAGTTTCTTGGTGATGATTTTTTATTCAGTACACTGTTTAGTTACCATAGTGTCGTCATTGTTGGAGGCGTTGTATAGAAACGTGCTAGGCAAAAATTTATTCTCCTCATTATTAAAGAATGTGACAATTCTAATCACATCTGCTTACTTCTAGACATTTGATAGTGTTAATAGTGTATGAATATTTTACTTACAAAATGTCATTTTGTTCAAAAACCAACACACCCAATATACTGTATATTGTGGCACCACCCACACCCATGCACCAGCTGCACGAGTGTACGTGTGGCCACACATTCCAGAGCCTTTTGCAGAATCTCACCCCCCCCCCCATGGTGTCTCAAACTGCCCTGTTGACAGCAATATAAAATTTGGTGAGAATTCTTTCTGAATTCTCACGATTCTTGACACTTTTTGATTGATTTTAGAAAAGGAATTTCTAAAATTAGAAAGTTTTAAACACAAATTTCAGAGTTTCTCATGATCGATTGGTGACAGCTAATAATTTTGCAGGTAATTCTTCGAAATTATTTAAATATTCTTAGAAATTAGTTCCAAAAATGGCAGTGTTTTGGAACCAGGGTCAATCATTGGTCAGTTTGACCTGTGATTGAGCCCTGATTGACAGTGGTCTTTCCTGGAGTTTCAAGTACTGTTACTATGTTTGTGAAGTTTTAGGTTCGAGTCCTTTTTGGACTTAGAAATATTTCACTCTTGCAGAAATATTTTCAAAGAGTCGAAGTTCACATTAATGTATCAAGCTTTGGATTTTAACGGGTTTTTATACAAAGTGTATCGTCAACCATTTTCAACCATGTGTTGTGTCCAGTTATTAGTCATTTGAAGGAAGGAGAAATTATCACTATCCCTTTAAATAGGAATTTCCAATCCCAAGAACAGTAAACATAAAAAAGAAAACACTGCCTAGATTTTCTAACCGAAATCTAGGCATGTCACAATATACTGTCGAATTATACTTGGGTTGCTAAGATGTTTTATGACTGATTTTCAACTAACTGATTTTTGAATTCTGGTTATAATGCATTTCAGGAGTAACATATAAAAGAAAAATTTGAAAGTGGAAATTTGAAACTAGAATAGTAGCTGATTCACTTAATGAGTAATGGTCCTGATGATATTTTTCAAAATACATGCATGCTTTTTATAGCTAAAGTTGGGTTGTTTTCAAACTCAATTAAAAAGCTTATTTTAAAAAATATCACAATGAAATGCCCTTAAGTGAATGAGTTCCCTTCTACTTTCTAAAACATATTCAAGTTTTCCTTAGTTGTGCTCCTGAAAAATCAAATAACCAGAGTTCGAGATGCGTTTACACTTTAAAACCAGTTAAACACTTGCAATTTTGGGCAATTTTTATTATTTAATGAATAAATATAATATTTCGGAATATCATTCTTTTAAAAATTAATTCGTGATTGTGTTGTCAAAATGTTAAAGGTGTCCTACACAAACCTGATAGACATAAAATTATTCCAGTCATTATAATTAAGAAAATTATAATTAAAATCTTAACTGTTCGCTTCTTGACACTTGTTAATTATAAGACCATTATTGCTAGCTAGTAAATATTGTTCTAAACAAACTAGAAAAAAAAATTGCCAGAATTAATTAATTAAGAAACTACTAATCAAAATCGCATCAGTTGGTCTCTATGCATTTAATTATGTTAATTGTTCATGATTATTCTTTTACATCAAATTTGTTATTTTTTATTGAATATATTTTTTTAGTAACGCTTGTCCCACAAAGAAAGAGGTCGTGGCTCCATACTGGGCTGTCAACACCAGAGGTAGAGCTCTTGCTGTTGTCAATGACCCACCTTACGAACAACACATTCACTGGGAAAAGTGTTTGTAAGTTACCAATAATCACTAAAAACCAAACATTTGCATAAAATGCAGAAAATGCATAACAGCTTCAGCTCCTTTTGAGTCATTAAAATACTATTGTGCGCATTGTGCCATATGAGCAATAACAATCAGTTTAACCAAAAAAATACAGCATAAAATGCACATTTGGCACAATCATTTTTTTTTTTACTTTACTTTACTTTTGCTTTTTTATTTTATTGCTTCAAATGATTGCACGGTAGCAGCTATTGATTGCTTCAGACATTTAATTAACTGTGTTTTGTTAACTATCTCGCATATTTTTCACTTTTTGGGTTTCATTTTTTTATTTGCATTAACATGTATAAATTCTAAAATACAATTTACATTTTTATGAATTTTAATTTGCATATAAATTTTAATCTTACTATTCACACCCTTTTTTAATGTGATTTCTTCATATGCATTATGCACGTATGGATATAGATTTAGCAACTCTCTCAAAGTACATTAAAAAACTAGACTGGGCTAAATATATTTTATTGAAATATTTTTTCAAAATATACGTTTTTGTGGAACTTTCAAAAAGAAAGAATTGAAATTTTTTTCAATCAATTTGAAAACAAAAAAAAACCATATTGAAACTGTGATGAAATGTCTTTTTTTCAAAGAAAATATGCCACACAACTCTGAAATGTGTATTCTAAAATATAATAATGAAACTGGCTATTAGATTATTCTACATGTATTCCTAGCATCGTTTCAAATTTTTTTAAAAAAATCTAGAACAACCAATCTTCTATTTTCATTATTTTTGCTGCATAAATTGTTTTAATAACTCATAAAATATGCTGAAAACAAAATCACTCTAGCAACTTATATGTTACATGATTTTTCTAAAAATTTATTAATTTTTTTTTAAATATTACAGAAATGAAAATCAACAAATGTTGTGTCGCGATGGCTGCAAATGTGAACAACAATTTCGTTTGCAAAGATTATTAGCTTTTGATCCAACATGTGACTGCAAAGGAGTTTTTATGGATTGGTTTTTACTTCCCTCTTGTTGTGTTTGTAAATGTTATGGACTTAGCTATAACAACGCAACCATCAATAATAATAATAATAATAATAATAATAATAATAATGGCACTTCATCAAGACGACGCCAAGGAAGAGACAACAATGTTAATGTTGGTGATGATCATCTTGAGGAATTACAACAACAATTAAAATGGAACGTAGAGAACGACACACAAACCATTGAACAACAAGAAGATGAATGAGATGTCAAATTAAATTACTGAAATTGTTTCTAAATTTTCTTCTTAAACATGTTCATTGTACATGAAAATCTAAGTTTCATCAATCTAAGTTTCATATTAGTTTTAATTGGTTTCTTTATAGAGAATACAATTTACTACAAATCACAAATAAAAATACATCGGTTTTTTTCTTGTAAAATACATCATTTTTATACTTAAAAATGGATTTCAAATTTTACTTTTGTGGGGACTTTCGTTAGTAAAAAAATATATCTGAGTTTGGAAGGAGTATTAGAAAAATAACGGTTTCTTATGCTGAGGTTTCACAAAACCAACTTCCCCGTTCTATTGTAACTGCATGTCTTTTATTTAAAATTGGTTATTTCAGAAACTACACGAGTATCAAATATGTAACATAATGTAGCTTGTTAACAACATATCAAATTGTAGTTATACAAATAATGAAATAAAATGGTTGATTATTAAAAAAGTTTCAGAATTTATAAACAAAAAAAAAGTTTAAAAAAACTGAAACAGGTTTTTTTTTTTTTAAATTTCACTATTTAAATTTCAACAGCTTTTTAAAATTATTACAAATTCGTTTCAAAGTTTTAAAAGTGTAGCATTTATAGTTTATGAAATACTCAATTTTAAACGATTTACCTATGCCACTTTTTTTTTACTTTGGTAACAAATTGTAGCGTTGATTTTTGCGCATACTGTATATTCTAATAAATTCATTTGCATTTGCACACTAAAGCCTATAACATTTTTCACCACACTGGCAAATTTCTTATGCCTTTTTTAATATCATTTTTTTTAATTCTAACGAGTCACTAGCAATCAGGCGTATGATAAAAGCCAAATGCCACCAATTATGTTGTTCAAAACTTAAAACCTTTTATCAGATTATAACTAACTTATTCAAATATTAAGCCAAAGGGAAACCAGAAATTGATGTTGTCCAAACCCAAATTAATTTTTCCAGGCGTAAAAAGATTCACTCAGCAAACAAAATGTTGCTTATCTTTGATACTGGAGAATAAAATTACAGATTTATGAACCAAATTCCATACATCTAAAATATAAATAACAAGTTCATTTTGAATATCTTATTTACCAATAGAAATAAAATGTCAATTTAAAAAGATTTTGTTTAAATGAAATAATTTATGTTACATGTACCACAAGAAAAACTTTTTAATTTCCCTAAGTATCATGAATGAAATTCGTAACAAACTCTGCCAATGTACATTATATAGTTCATAAATACACACTTCGACAAACTGCTATAATAAAATCAATTGCTTCAAACAATTAAATCCGATGAGTTTTGAATGTTATTTTATGTAGAAGCTATAATATTTGTCCTAAAGCAATTATTTGATCTCATATGCATTAAAATAATATCAATAGTAATAATAGAAATAATCATATTTATCCAAAAATGTGATTTTATAATTATGTAAACGAAAAACATTACCATTATACTGTATTGGTGTGTCTATCACATGTGGTTGGTAAAAAATAAACAATTTTAACTTCATAAATAACGATAATAAAGATCAAATTCCCCCCATTAATGAAAAATGACAAACTCTGCCATTAGCCAATAAATAGGTACTAAAACAACCTTAATTTTCTAACTACATTATAACAAAAGGAAATTTATAGCAAAATCTGCCATTGGATCATTGATAATAAACAATTAACTGGCATTGTATGCATCAAACACAACTTCTACCTAATGTAGAATTTTTCTGCAAAACAATTTTAAGAGCAACTTCAAGAAGAAAAAATTCAAGAGTTCATCAGAAGCTAGAGTAGCCCATGTATATGGTAAAGTATCAATAACAACAACAACAATAATAATACAGTAATATAAAAGAAGCACACAAACAATGTGTGTGCTTACTGTGTGTCACTTGTGATTAAAATAAAGTAACCAATATTGTAAATCAAGAACGAAATAAATATTTCATAAGTCCAATAAAATATATTTTAAGCATCTTGCAGGCAGGTTAATTAGATAACATCTGCCAGTATAAATAGAAAAGTTTCAGAATATATTATTTAATGTTTAAAAAAACCCAATAATAAGCTGATCAAAGCAAACGTAAGTTGCTACTTATTTGTATAAATCTTATTTACGTGTACTTAAAACAAATCTATTACCGCGGTAACACAGTACCAGTATAAAGAATGGCACAACTAAATTGTTTATAATTTAATACTTCAGAAATTATAAACATTACATATTTAAAACTTTAGTTAATTGTAACTTACCAAATTGGAGTCATAAAAATGAACCAAATTTGTAAAGGATTTAAAAAGATAATAAATGTGGTTTGAAGTGAAATTTATTTTTCTGACGAAAATGAATTTTTGAAAATTGTTTTTAAAAAAATCAATAACTTTTTTAATTATATACTTATTTATTTCATTTTTTTACATAGCTTTATTTTAATATCTTATTAACAACTGCCATTAAGTTTCAAATGTGTATCTTTTATTGTTTCAGAGATATTGAACTTTTAACAAACAGACTGTACCAGCTAAATGCAAAAAACGTTATAACACATGTGCAAAATTGCATTTAAACTAAGCATTTGTATCTCATTGTTTTGTTTAATTAATAAAATGAAAATATTAAAATTATTTCTTGTTTTATAGGTGTTACTAAATACAACTGACGAAATAGAAAATGGCTATTTTTGAATATTTGATGTTAGTTTGTATTTGTCGATGGCTATGTTTGCAGTATACATAATAGAAGTGGTGGCTGAATTAGAACCTGAAGCATCTGAAGAATAAATCAACATCCCTGGATAAATACGCATTGCCGGACGTTCTTTCAAGTCTCGTCCACTTATTGACGACTGAGACACTATATTACAAAAAATAAAGGACCACACATGCGCAATGGCAATAGGGTCAAATTGAAAATGTAATACCGATAGTTTATAGTCTATTCAATTTTATAAACTGCTTATAATGAGCATATTAAAAGTAAAAAGATTAATTTTTTTAATTCATTAATGTGACACCCTGTAGAAACAGAAGGTGAAACACTTAAGTCAAAATTCAGTTTTGACAGTAAGGCACCCCTTGGTGCACAGATGTTCGGACATGGGTGGCCCGAATTCTAGAGAATTCATGGAACCAAGTCCGACCGTGAGAAAATTGGAAATAAGTTCCAAGAATATTTCTGATTATGATTTAATATCCCCGGCCCAGGGCAATGATTGGCCCAGTTGGTCAATCATTACGCCCTGAGGTGACAGTTGCCCCTCCCAGGAGACCGGACAAGTGAGCCTGAGACTTGAGTGTGAGGACAGTCAGAGTAGAGAGTTCAAACTAGTAAGTCTTGTTTCAGAGTCAGTCCAAGAGGACTAGAAGAGTAAACTCTAAGGACAGAGTGTAGAGTTAAGTCTGACTGATAGTAACAGAGTTTTGTAAAGAGTGTTATTAAGAATGTAATAACCAAAGAGCTAGTAAAGAGACATTGTTATACATCAACCTGTGTCAGTGTTGTGTATGTGAATTGTATTGGGTTTCTGTACTCCTAAAATAGAGGAGTATCCAGCAGAAGGTACTCAGACACAGCCTGAGTCCCTCTGCCTGGAGCCTCCAGCAACTCAACGAAAAAGGACTAGAGTTTCTTCGGCATCGTCACGCCCTATACCAAAGATCCCTAGGAAAGACGGTCTTTTTGTGGGCCGTGCCAGGCAAGGCAAGTAAATGTCGCGCCCGGTGAACCCAACCCCCAGAGGTTCAACAACAGTAGAGGCTGGTCCGCAACAGTCGACAACAGAGTCGACCCCGGCACCACCGACTCAGCAGAGGGAACAACGTTGTCAACGAGGACGAAGTTCCTCACGCGTCGTCGGTAATGGAGCCAAAGGTACGAGAGGTGGGCCAGTATCGTCACATTAATTATAAATTTGAAAAGATAATTAAAAAAAGAGGATATCAATTTATGAATTTCGCATAATTTTTTTTTATAATGTATCAGTGAAAATGGAAGGAAGGCGAATATTTTTTTAAACGAACTTTTTTATTAAAAAAATAATTTTTATTCTATGCTAAGAGACTGAAAATATATTTCGTGTTATCCGCTTTTTTTTGTTATCCGTTTTTGTATTAAAGGAATTTTTATGAAGATTTTTTTTTTATCAAACATTTGTATTTTTTTTATAAAATGAGCAATGCATCAAATAAAATAAACGTGATAATTATCTCAAAATATTTATTGTTTTCATAACATTTTTTTCAAGTTTAATCATTGAAAAAAGCCAGGAGTTAGGATTGAGTCATTTCATATAGGCATACATGCTTTTCAGGTTTTTTTTATAAGTCTACTACTAATATGTCAAATTTTAATACATTTCTGCATAGTTTTACTCAATATTGAACGCTAGCCAGAAATTATAACAGTTTAATAACTATATTTTACTGTAGGCTGTGTAAGAACAATGTAAAAACATTATTAATGCATCTGATGTGTATAATTTATTTATACTCATTTATACTCATGATTCATATTTTATGATCCTAATAAAATATATTTTGAAAATGTCATTCCATGTTGAATAAATGATATTGGAATTAATATATTAATATTGTTAAATCATTCAGAATAGAATGACGACGTAAAAAATGTCGATTCCTAGTGAATCTTTCCACAATATAAAAAACTTCAATTTCAACTATTATCGGGAAATAAACTAATAAAAAATATCGAAATTATTTCATATGGCTGTTTCTATACATGTGTCACATAAAAAACGAACATGTGTTAGAAACTAAAACGGTAGCTAAATCACTTAATAATATTTTCAAGTTGATATCTTTCAAAATACAACTTTTTATGAATAAAAATTTAAAAAAATAGTCTGCTTAGTTCATTTGAAAATTCACATAAGTTTATTTTAAAAGACAGCAATATAAAAATACTCATAAGTGATGGAGCTACTCTTCTATTTTTTTAAAGCACTTTCAATTTTCTATTAATTTTTTGTTGAAAAATAACCAGAGTTTGAGGAGAGTTTATATTTTAAAACCTGTTTAATTGTACTGAAAAGACCTCGGGAATGCAGATTTTTTTAAAAAAATCCAATATTGAAAATTGTTATAACCGTAGAAAATTACCAAAAAAAAAAGCTTCAGAAAAGCGCACCTAAAACAAGAAATAACAAAACGTTTTAAAAAGTCTATAAATTGAACCCAATTGAAAACTAAAAAAATGTAAAAGACAAACAACCAGTAGTGCTTTTATGGAGCCCCAAAGTTAAAAATATGTTTTTATAAACAAATACATAAAATTCTCAAACAGTTGTTACAAAGAGCCCTAGAAATACATAGCACTCAGGGGAGTCTTAACAGTTGCAATTGCACCACTGCAAATAAACAATTATTATTTAAATACAAATACCACCACATTTACTGGTACAATAAAATAATGCTTCAGGATATAAACTATCTGATAAAAAGCAAATAAATTGTATTTTAAATACGTGTGTCTCCAACAACGTTTAAATTAAATAAGTTATCAAATTTGTGAAATTTATGCCTTAACTCGGTATCACTTTATAGTTGATATTATTATTAAAAACCCTGTTAAAATAACATAAATCATTTGTTATAATTATACCATATGTTATCTGAATGTATTTCTTGTAGCAATTAGTTAAATTCAAATTAAGAAACATTTATTTTTCTGTATAAATAGCAAAGTCTCAGCCTATACATTACAAACAAACCAACAACTGTAACAACAACAGACGTTATGAAAGCTAAAGGTTAGTTACCAACTAATTGTTCAAATGAGTTGTTCCTAGTACTTGTTTAATACAACAAACTCAGCAATTACATTTTTAATTAATAATTTCTATTTAAATTAAGATGGTTTATCAAGAACTCATTTTAGAACTCTGATTATCTTTCAGAAACAAAATTACGAGAAAGTAAAAAGTGTTTTAAAAACTAGAAGGATAGTTTAATTAGTTAAGTTTTAATGTTCCTATCTTTCAAAATAAATTTTCTATATAGGCAAAAATTATAAAAATATAATCATCGCTAAGCATTGCCTGCTTAAAGTTGGGTCATTTTTAAACTCTTCTAAAAACCTTATTTTGAAAAATCTTAACATGAAAATATCCTAATGTAATTTAGTTACCCTTCTAGTTTCTAAAACATATTCAATTTTTTTTTTCATTTTTCACTTAAAAGACAAAATAATCAAAGTTCGAGATAGGCATTTACAACTAAAACCACCTAATAACTAACTGTTTTTTGTATTAAAATTGTCATTATTTTCCTGTTTTATTTAGGTGTTTCTATAATTATTACTAAATAAATAAGAAATAAATGGCTTCTTCAGGATATACGATGATGTTAGTGGTCGTTCTGTCCATGGTTATGTTAACAGTGTTCATGATGGAAGTGACAGCAGAGGATGGATTAAAACTGGATAAATATGCCTTGCCAGATGCTTTAGGTCATCTATGCCCCGTTGGTAGCCTCTATGATGCCGCAGCTAGAAGATGTCGTCCAGTTATTTTCTAATCTTTTATACTATAATAACAATAATAAATATACTTCTAGCATATCGGCACTGTTACAACAAACAGAGTATATTTCGTTTAATAAATTTTATTTTTCTTTAGTTTACTTCTTAATTATATAATATGTATAGAAATGTAAACCTTTAAAATTGTAAATCGAAAATAATTACAAAAATTCAATTTATCATTCAAAATGAAATGAATAAAAATAAATTACAAATACCACAGTAATTGTAGTTCATTTTGACAGATTCAATAGTAATATTTTACTTTAAGTTATGGTCTCTTTTTTTCTGTAAGTTACAACTTATCATTGTCATAAACTCGAGTCATAACTGAGCAATATGTCAAATAAAATAAATGCTTCAAAATACTCAGTGCTGACATAACAGCAGTCCAAGAAAAAAAAACCATTTAAAGACAGTCATGTCTTGCGATAAAGTGTAACATTATATACTAATATGTCACACTAAATACTATACAGTGTATATTATTACATTTCTAGACGATTTTCCTCAATTGTTAACATTAAAGCTTAGACAATTTGATAAATAATTCAAAGTTTGATGTACCAGGATAATGTAGAAATATTCCTAATGGTAATGAAGCATGATCATAATTTATGAACCTAACAAAATAAACTTTTACAAAATTTCCATTACATAATTAATATTGAATTTATTAAAAAAATCATAAATAATACAAAGTTAGATTGCAAGTATTGCAGCAAAGAAACAAGTTTCCAAATTGCCATTAGTAAAATGCATTTTCTTTGAATAGTTGTTAATAAATTAAATAATGGTTAGAATGAACATACTGTATACAGTAAATATAATAATATAAGAAATGACGAATGTGTTTTTTTTTCTCTCTTTATAAATGCAATACAATTTTGTCAAGTCCAATAAAACGATCAAGAAAAACACATTTATTGAATTGGACACCCTTAGTACAGCGTAAAGTCATTTATTCATTATAGTAAAGTACATATTTAATATGAAATATAACTTAATGGAAATATGATACATGATGATAAAAATAATTTCAGCGAATCAAAAAATGTAGAAAAAATAAATAATCAATTTATTTTCCAATGACCATCTGAGTATGTAGTTTAAACTTGTAACTTTTGAATAAAAATATCAATTATCTAACAAAATATGAGATGAAAACAAGAACGATGACGTGAGTGTGTGGGTGTGGATCTATGCGTGTGTGGGAGAGTAAACTCTCTTTTAATCACCATCCAATCAAGTGTTATTTGTCATTGGCAATTAATGCCAATTATATTTTAAAATATCACAAATTCATACAACATATTCAATGTTGAAATGTTGAAATTTGAATCTTACTAGCCTGAAGAAAATTGATAACATTAATAAAGTAAAAAGTAATTAGATTAAATATCAAGAAAGTACACAACAGCCAATTATATTGGTTGTTAACAAAATGGAATAATCAGAACTTAATCCTTGTTCTAAGCAAAACACGTACCAAATAACAAACACAAATAAAATATTTTTTAAAACTTGTCGTCTTATTTGTTTAACTGAACTTTTTGAATAATATATCTTATAATGAAATTTTTATGTAATTTAAGTCTGCTAATTTGGAAATAAACTTTCTTTTGTTTAGTTCAGTGTAATGTCAACTTGAAAACCAGTGAAATTCTAAAATAAGCATTAACTATTTATTATTTTTGGTTCAAGTTTCATCTGACAAACACTAATTTGTTCTATTTTGTATCTTAAATTAATTGACATAACAAATATATAACACTTGAAATAATAAAAAAAACTTTCGGTTAATTAAATTAGTCTAAACTGGATTTGTGTTTGGTCTTTTATCACCAAACAAACTTTTTTCTCATCGGAAAAGTATTTTAATATTTTAAAATATTTTCAATTGTCTTTTGAAATAAAGAAAACACGACTTTTCTTCCACTTTAATTTTCATAGAGAAAAATTTTTAATAATTAAAATAGTCTGAATTCATTAATGCCGAAGTTTAAAAATCCAGAATTACTTCCATTAATTACATGTAGTCTTATACCTAGCTGCAATGGGGTATTTCATATCTTTAAAAATATGTTTTGTGTTATTTATTAAATTTTAAACTGAGATAAACAGTTTATCAAAAAAAACATTATGGACTTTAGCTTTTCACCTTCATTTTAACTTATTTACTCTTCTAATTTTAAATGGATCTTGAAATTCTCTTATAAGTCAATTCAAACTGGACTAGCAATCGTTTTATTGCACCCTCACTAGCACTATTACCCTCTTAAGACAGTGGCTAAGTAAATGAGTTCACAGCTTTAATATACTTTCACACAAATATTAATAATGTACACTCTATTTAAACATTATGAAAATGAGTTGAAGACAATAAAAAAGTGTTAATCACAATAGTCTACTGTGTAAACAACATGTTAATCATAAATTCAAAATGTTTAGCTCAAGACATTATTGCAATAGCCAATAGGGGACCAATTTAATTGTACATTATGAATATACTGTAGTTTCTAAAAACTAAAAAAAAAATCATGGCATAATATATTAAAAGATTGTTTTCTCAATCTCCTACTTGAGAAGAAACAATTGTTTAATATTGTAAGATTACATACAGTATTATTATGTATGCATAAGTACAAAGGTATGAGCTTGAAAAAAATAATTTAGATCAAAGTATAAACAATGCTAATAAAAAAAACTTGAAAAGGTTCTTTCTCGTTTAAGAAGCAACTTTGAAAAGTAGAAATTTAAATCATTTTCATCAAATACAAGTACATATATTTTGTAAATATTCGATTTTTCATCTGAAGTTAGCTAAATAAAATAGTCAAATTTGTTCTTTTTCAATATTTCTTAAAACATTTATTTTGACTATATTAAACCGAATATAAATTCGAGATACAGCTTACAAAAATGTAATGTAACTTCTATGTGACAGCAGAATGTCATATCTATTTCTATCTGAACAAAACATGTGACAATAGCTGTCATACGTGCATAATTTCATTTTTATAAGTAATAATGAGGTGTTGTATAACAGTAATAACTTGACTAATAAAGTCATAGTTACATTTTTATGACTGTCACAGTGTTTTTATATTTTGTTTTGTAATTTAGAGACAAATTTCTAAACATCCTGGTTCCGGTATCGGTGGATGGATACCCGTTGAGGCATGGTCCCTAGGGCATGGGTACACCTAAAAAGGTGTACACAGGCCCTGGGTATAAAAGACCATGTTTCGATAGATTCTGGGTCCATTCTCTGATATCGAAAACATGAAGTTGTAACTCATTCAATGGTCCAGTGGCGAAAGCACGCCACAGTAACAACTCTTCTCTGTTTCTTGTATTGCCATGATTGAATACATTAAATAAGTACATCGTCAATCTACATTCGTCTCGCCTGTTATATGATTTCTCTTCCAGCATCCACGATACAACGGAATATCTTGGAGAACAACCCCGGCACCAGTCTGGACTCTCTCTAAGAGATTCTACACTTGAGCCCCGTAACAAGAGCTCTACATTGTTACAATATCTATGTTGTTTTTTAAAGTTACATCACACTCAATGCTAAAATTATGTCTTCTTCGCAACCAAGTTATTAAGTTCAAATCCCCTTTAATAAAAAAAAAATAACAATACATATTTTCCACATGACTTACGAAAAAGAAATACAGTTATCAACTTATCAATTATATTTTGTACAATAACATTAGACAAGTTCATTATTTTCCGAGAATCATTCTGTTTACAAGAAAGCTTTAACTTTTCATATTTAAATTATTATTATATATAAAGCTGTTTTTACAACCATATAAAAATTGTAAATAAAATTCACATAAAATTTTTTTGATTGAAAAAAACATTTTTCAGTTGCTTAGTTTTATTTAATCTATTTCTGCCTTTTTAAGCATCATATACAAAATTGGCTTAAGATCAAGAAAAGCGACCTATTGTGTTTAATAAGGTTGAAAGTTATGAAAGATTATGAGGATTGGTTACATCCAATAAATTTTCATTATCACCTATCGATAAAACATAAAAAAACCACATTGACCACAAGTACATACATAAGACAAATGTTGTTCTTACTAGCAATAGTCATAAATTCTACGATAGGGGTTTCTAAATAAATGGCACCACCATAAGTATTAATGGGCAACAAACATATATATATATATATATATATATATATATATATATATATATAGAAGAAAAAAAACATCCAATCAGAAAGAAAAATGTTGGCTTTCTAGAACTCTCATGCATATTACATTAATTTTGATGGCTGTTTGTGACTTGAATTCTAGCTTCGAATGAGTGACAAGTGACATTATGTTGAGTGAGAATTGTGGTTGTTATTTGCCTCCCTGCTAAGAGTGCATAGACACCATATGCCAGTATAGTTTTAATCCTATGTGCATGCATTCAATGTATACCATTGGTGGCGGGCGGTGTGTCTACACTTTTTACAACACAGTCAGGTTCATAGAGTCGATCGAGACAGATGCATTGAAAAGTAGAGAAAGTGGAAAGAAGACACATCACCACCACCACCTCTGCACACATTCACATAGACATCTACCTATATATATCTCTCTCTGTCTATGTCTACGTGTGTCTCTCTTGTCTCTTTTTCTTTAGTTGATATGTGCCATTAAGTGGAAACACATGTTGGATCTCCTCCTTTTTTTTCCTTTATCAACTCTGAAAACCTTGCATAATGAATGTTATCATCAGAATTTGAGATGAGATTTGTGATCAACTCTTCACCACATTCAGCACAACAAAAATGAATTTGGAAGAACAACATCAACTGTAAAACAATTTCTTTTCAAACTTTTTTGTATGTTTGACAATTTTATCACATCATATTCAAAGTTTGAAAACTTTTTTTTTTAAAAAAAATATTTTTGGCAATGTCAAGTCATAAAATTAAATTGTAATATCTTTATAAAATATATGAATATCTTTTTATGCAAATGTAATATTTGCTTTTAATGTTTCTCTCATTAGAATAATTTGTGAATTTTAAAGTCATGCAATCTTCTGGAACTGTCACTTTGTCTCCTTTCTTGGTACTTCCTTCAAACATTAATGAAACAAACAATCAAACTTTTTTTGAAGAAGATTTTGGTAGTGGTTTTGGTGGCGGCGATGATGATATGGACAGTGCTCGCAATGACTTCCTTAGACATTCACCCGGGTTGACAGTCGTCTATTGTGTCGGTTATTTCACCGTGTTTGTCGTGGGAATTTTTGGAAACAGTTTTGTGGTGGCCGTTGTGCATCGAAGTCCAAGAATGAAGAGTGTCACTAATTATTTTATCGTCAATTTGGCTTTGGCAGATATGATCGTCATAGTTTGTCTTCCAGCCACACTCATTGGCAACATCTTTAATCGTAAGTTCATTATTGTGGTATGTGTATGTGTATGTCACTTCTTTTTTATCTTTTTAAATTACGTTTAATTAAGAGCCTAGATCCACGTCCATCTTGTTGTTTTGAGCAGACGACAACGAGACAAATAAGTCTTCTTATATAGTGTTACTAAAACTGAAAGAAATCGCCTCACAATCGCTCAATTCAAATACAGTAAAGCGCAAAATGCAATAAAAAGTATTGTTCTTCACGTGCTCGATTTATATAATTTTTGAAAAGGTCCTTCTATTTTTAAACAAGGTTCAAAGTCGTTCGTTTTTTCAACCCCATGTTAAATCCCATTGGATCAAAAACCGTCCCACAAACATTTGAAAAACTCTCGTTAAAACTGATTTAGAACAATAAAATAATTAGCACATACATTCATGTATTGGCTTCACGATGTTTCCTTTTTATAAATTTTGAAGAGGTCCTTCTATTTTTTAATAACGTTTAAAATCGTACGTTTTTAAACTCCATGTTAAGTCCCTTAGGACTAAAACACCGTCCAACAAAAGTTAAGAGAACTCTGATTAAAAATGATTTAGAGCAATCAGAAAAATTAGCACGTACTTACACGTGTTTAATGCCTTCAGGATTATTCCTTTTTCTAAATTTTAAAAGGGCTTTCTATTTTTAAATAACATTTAAAATCTTACGTTTTTTTAACTCCATGTTAAGTCCCATAGGAGCAAAAAAACGTCACCCAAACATTTGAAGAACTCCCGTTAAAAACAACTCAGAACAATAACAAAATAATTATTACGTGCATTAATCTACTGGCTTCACAATGTTTTCTTTTTATAAGGTTAGCACGCAAAATTATTTTTCTATTAATTATTATGTGACTTCGAACCGGGAGAAAAAACGTTAAAAAACCGTTTTTCAATCAACAGCGATCGCAGCGCCTACATTCGGAGAAATTTTGAACTAAACGATGTATCTAGCCTCTTAAAATTATTTTAAGCACAGAAGTTTAAGACATTTTACTTTGTGATAGCAACTTTTATTATCTTTATGCCACGTATTGCGTAAAATTTTGAAGCCCAACCCAGCCCAGCCCATGAGACTTTATACTGGGCCAAGCCCATGAAGCACACCAGACACATGGGCCTTTAACATAAAAATGTCGATTTGTAAATTACTCACCATATCATGGGCTCTGTGTAGGTCTCTAATTTCCATATACTAAATGTTTCACAAGTTCACATGCTTTCCAAGAAAAGAAACTGCCCCGTTAATGGCTTTAATATGTTTATTTTATTGATGGCCAGGTCCGTGAGGAGTTTGTTATACATTTATTAATGTGTGAAACTATATGTGATTTTGTTCTATACATTTGTAAAGAATCCCATGAGAGAAGTGATCAAACGCCTTCAAAATCCGTGACGCCCACAAAGCCGCGAGGCTCACCAGACCCACAAAGGCCATCAGGCCCATGGGCATTTAACATAAAAATGCCAACCAAAACCAAGCTCAACCCAGCCCAGCCCATGGTCTTTGTGTAGGTCTCTAACATACATATAATCGAAATTTCGCTCTCTTGTGACTTTCATGTATGTGACACTATATGTTACAACTTTAAAACAATATAAAATATAACATCAGCGTGAAATGTCGACAATAAACGCAGCATTATAGTTTTAAAAAAAACTAATTTTCTTTTCTTAATGTTGTTATTAAAAAGCTGAAACGTCCACTTTCTAAACAATAACTCATGTGACAAACATTGTCACACACACGCATGCACACCAAACTTATTGTCCAATGAGACATGCTTTGCCAGTTTTCTTTACGTAAAAGTGTCATACACTTTTCAAGAGACTTGAAGTATAATACTTTTTCTTGTGATTTGTAGCCAAACAATTCTTTAAAAAAAAAACAATTTCTTCACTACATTGTCGTCTCAAAAGACAACACTAAACAACTTAAAATTGTACACTGGTATATTCTGGGTGGTCAACCTATTTTTCCAATGTAGCCACAAGGTTGTGGCGAATGAGAAGTGAAATTTGCCACACCGTGTAAAAAGTAAGAAATTAGTTTCTCAATCAAAAATTTAAGAAATGGCATACTTTTAGGTGGATGAATAGATATTTATTTTGTTTTCGTCTCTATGGATGTCGCCATGTGCACTGATTGTGCAGTGACTATTATCTCATATAGGAGGTCTCTTCCCGCCACCCGCGGTTTTGAAAAGTATTATAATTTTCAAGCGAACGTTTTTTAGGAGAAAACATTACAAAAAAAAAATGCATTGGTAAGTAGAATAAGTAGTGATTATGTTAAAAGTTTTTTCAAGATGCTATCCCTAAACATATTTTTTTTAGGACAGTTTGACACAGGAGAAACAGGTCAATTTTCAAACTGAACTATAAAATGTTTATTTTTTAAGATAGTCATAAAAAAACTTTTAGCATCATCTTCTACCATTCTAGTTTTGAAAACGACTTTCATTTTTTTATAATGTTGTTTCTAAAAAAATGTTCGCTTGACGTTTTTGCGTCAAAATTTTACAAAAACAAACGTCTATGGCGCATAGCATTAACCAACCCAATGACGCCGTTCGGAGAGACAAAAAAATCAAAATAAATATATATTCGGCCACCTTAAACAAGTTTATTCAAACAGTCAAGTCAAAATCAAAATTGCAACCAAGACAACAATGGATAAAAAGTTTTGTTAAATTATGTTTTTTAAAGCGAAAATGTGGCAAAATAAAATTCGCCACATTTCCATAGCCACTTGGCCACATGTAACCATTGGAGGGAGACAGGGTTGCGCATCCCTGCTGTTTTTAAATTATAGCTTCAGAGTTTAGAACAAAAATTTCAGCTACTTCAAAAAAATATTTCAATATAGCAAGACTTATTATATATGCCGTACGATACTCAAGTGCAGTTAAGTAAAAAAAAAACCACTTGGATTTTTTCTAGTAAATGTGGTTCAGAAAAAAAGAGGACCACAATTTTATATGACGATATTAGAGGGTTTAATTTCCTTTAAGTGGCACCCTGGCTCAACACTATAGGACAATATCAACGTTATATAGAATGCTATCATTAGAAAAGCCCATTAGAACTTAATGAACAACCAAAATGTACTCTGTTCAGACATAAAAGGGTCTTGTTGTAAACGCCTACATTGTATGTAAAATTCTATTCAACTTGTAGAACTATTCGTCAAACATATAATCAAAATAGACTCTATACACAACTTGTTAAAGAAACACTTCTCACGAGAGTGTTCACACGAAACACTCAGAGGTGGCCACACAAAAAAGTGTTCGTTTTCAGTAGACCATTAATTGCATATATGGGGTGTTCACATCAGCCACCACCACCACCGTTTTTCTTTGCACCACAGTGGGGCGAAGAGGATTCGAGTCAAGTCAGTGGTGGTGAGGAATGGTCAAAGAGTGAGAATGCACTGACAGAATTCCATTGCTTTCAACGGTGGTCGGGGTGAAGCATGTCGCGTCAACCACTACGTGATGACACAATGTGAACCTGTGTGAAGCGGCTCTAAAAGTTCACGAGTTTAGGAATAGATTTCACAATCTCTCAATTAAGACATCATTAATAATAAAAGCAACTAATAAAAAGTTTTAATTTTTATGGACATCAGCATAAAAATACCTTTAAGAGCCTTTTCTCCCCAGAAACCACTTTTGTTGGTCGAGTTTTGCAACAAAATGTAGTCGGCTTGTCGCCAAAATTGATGGTTGGAAAGTGACCCTAGTATTGTTGAGTGACTGCAAAAAAGTCGACTTGAGTGGTCTGTTTTGACGACAAGCCGAAGTCCTACATTTTATAGTAGAACTCGATCAAGAAACTTGGTTTGTGTGAAAAGGTTCGAAGTCTTACGAGCATATTCTAGTTTCTAAAACACATTTTTCGTGAAATTGCTTTAAAGCAAGTAAATATAAAATCAACAGTGTTGGGGAGTATTTCAAATATTTAATATTATAATATAATAATATATATAATATATAATTTAAATTTATAAAGTATTTGTATTTAGTATTTGCATTTGAAATACGTCCATTAAATAATCTATTTGTATTTTGAAATTACTTTTTATTTATAGTATTTTAAAAAGTTATTTAATAGTTATTTAAAAAAAATTGTTACTTTCAAAAGATTATTTTTTTTTTACTTTGGCAAAACTTTGATAAATTTAAGTTGGAATGTCTTCGTAACATTGAAGAAAAACGAATGTTAGACGTCGAAGTATTACACCAGTTTCCAAGCATCAAGGCTGCTTTCATGAAGTTGAATGCAACTAACTTTACCTTCATTGGCCCATGTTCAAGGGTTGTTCTTAAATACAGCTTTGACGGTTATTCCAAGAAGGTACAAGTTAAAGTGACAAATGCTTTCAACAGTTATTGCTCCACAAGACATATAAGATGAAGTAAATATTTTAGTATTTTAAATACTTTTTTGAAAGTAAAAATTTGTCTTTTGTATTTTAAATAAAAGTAAAAATTTGTCTTTTGTATTTTAAATAAAAGTAAAAATTTGTCTTTTGTATTTTAAATTAAAGTAAAAATTTGTCTTTTGTATTTTAAATAAAAGTAAAAATTTGTCTTTTGTATTTTAAATTAAAGTAAAAATTTGTCTTTTGTATTTTAAATTAAAGTAAAAATTTGTCTTTTGTATTTTAAATTAAAGTAAAAATTTGTCTTTTGTATTTTAAATAAAAGTAAAAATGTGTCTTTTGTATTTTAAATAAAAGAAACTATTTTGTATTTTATTTAAAATACTTTTTGAAAGTACTTTCCCCAACACTGAAAATAAACTACATTTTTCGGTACAAGCTTTTATTTCTACTAAGACATGTTTTTTGTTTTGGGGACTACAGGAGAGTAATTTGTTTTATTTTGTTGAAAAGTTCCTTATTTAAGGTACCCTCCTGGTCCATCCTGGACAGGTCATTTCGAGAATCTATCGAAATTTGATAGATTAACAGGTCAGACTAGTAAAGGCTGCATAGTACAAAATGTTTACCTATCTCTAGGTTATGGAGAAGTTGGTTCAAATAGGAGAAATACAAGTCTACCACGCAAACGGACAACAGTCAAGTCAATTTAAATAAAAGCTTGTAAAAAAGGACAGAGCAAAGTATCCCATTATTCAGCCATTTCTTATGCATATAGTGATTCTAACTATAATAATTGCAACTTTTGCAACATACCAGCGTACATCCAATGATGTTTTTTTTTCATATTTAGTCGAAAAATAAATTTAAAACAAAACGTAATTATTTTACGTGAAAATGCATGACACTGTATTTTCAATACAATTGAAATGAATGTATTTTTAGTATAAATTAGAAGAAGAAAAAAATGCTTTAGGCAAAAAATTATGCTTTTTCAATCAAAAATAAATTTTTAGAAGCTAAAATCTAAGAAGAGCTCTTTGAAAAATTGCTCTTGTAAAAATAACCTCTGGAAGCACTCTAGCCTCTAAACGAAACTTTTCGATTAAAAAACCACATAATTTTTTGTGCCTTACTTATATTTAAGCTAAAATAGATGTCTTCTCAGGACATTATCAACCTTTAAAATTAACTTTCAAAATACTGTCTTAATAAAAACTCCATCCAATGGACTTTTTTAGAACTTAAAATAATCAGTTCGTGTTTTCTTTAATCGCGTTTAGATTATTTCCAACATGATGGATTTTACTTTTAATATAAAAAAGTGTGATCGATTTTTTTTTCTACTTCTTTTTTTGTGAGGATATTTTCGGCATATCTTTTGAAAAAAAAAAAAGAAGAGATCATAGGAGACCCATTATTCATTGCCGACATCACTTCAATTAAATCCCGTTATGATTACAGACAAGCTTTAATTTGCACCTATAATGATCTATGAAACAGGTGCATTATCACAACAAGGGGTCCAAATAAATATCCTGCAACCCACACACATTACAGTATATTATAGATAATGTGTATCAAAGAAGTAGCAAAAAAAAACACATCAAACTGGTGTCTTTTAAGGCTTTTGTTGTTTTGTAATCACTATTGAAACGACTTTTTTTAACAGTAAACAATTACAGATTTGTTTTTTCTTCTTAAAAAAAACCTTGTTCCTTTCAAACTTATTGATCAAAGGAAGAAAAAAAAACTGTTTATTTGTAATTTAAAAGAAAAAAAAAACAAGATTGATACTTCATAAAGATGAGCCGTATTGATTTTTTTCTTGTTTCATCATAAAAGATTATAATGATCAAATATAATAAGACATATATATGTTTCTTCTAGCATATCACCATATAAAAATTTCTCCTTTTCATCTACACTTTTTTTTTTAAAACACATGTTCTGATTCACCACACAAACGTTTCATTTTGTCTTGTTTTTTTCATTAATTATACATGTATATATGTATATGTATGTATATATATATATGTATATATATATGTATATATATATGTATATATATGTATAGATATATATGTATATATGTATATATATATGTATATATATATGTATATATATATGTATATATATATGTATATATATATGTATATATATATGTATATATATATATATATATATATATATATATATATATATATATAACCATGTATTTATATATATATACATATATATTATATACATATACATATATATATATATATATATATATATATATATATATATATATATATATATATATATAAATACATGGTTATACGTAGTTATGGTCACTGTGGGAATTTGGCAAAAATAAGCCACACCTGACTTATTTACCAGAGATACATGACTGAAACGATAAAATTAATTATACTATATCCTCCCACTGTCTAAACACACTGATTTAATGATGTTAATAGTGTATCTTCCACCCAAAATAATGCCTTATTTATACTTTCTTTCTGTATATATATATATACATTATAAGAACACTGTATCAAACACAATGTATTTTTGTTGTTGTAGTCCTGAGTAAAAGAAAGAAGAACCCAATACAAAGTTATGCTTCACTGAATTTCATTCAAATCACTCAATAACACAAACAATGTAAAAGAGAAAAAATAAATTGAATGTCTAAATAGACACCCGTTCTTGAAAGAAAGTTAAAAAAATTCTTGTTTAGTTGTATCTTTTGATATGGAAGAAAAAAATTCTGAAATGTTGAAACTTCGAAAAGAAGGTGTGATATGTGTGATTGCCTGCGTTAAGGGGGCGTAGAACAAATCTGAATTTTTTTTTTATATTATGTAAATTTTGTTTTGTTTTGTTTAAAATGTTTAAAAGATGCTGTGCTCTGTATGATTGCTTGTCTTAAAAAGGTGGAACCAAATCTAAATTTCTTTTTTATATTAAGACATTTTTTATTTAAAATATGGAGAAAATGCTGTACTATGTGATTGATTTTTGGGGGTGGGGGGTATTAAATCTCAATCTTTTTTATATTAAGAAAAAACGTTTTTGTTTAATATGTTTAAGAGATGATGTGTTATTTGTATGAAAAGTATTAAGGTTAAGAAACATAGTATGAACAACATAAATATGACATTATTGATAATGTTATCACAATAATAAAATATTTTTTGACATTATTTGAAATTATGCAAAATACAGTCATCAAGAACACCTGAGTCATCACTCATTCAGTATATATGTATATTAATAATAGTCGTTTAATACAGTGGATTAATTTAACTAACATACACCACTTAGAATGTTTCTAATTTAGTATTTAATCCTCAATTTACATTATACAATTAAAAATAATTTCTTGTCACGTTCTGTTTTCGATACGAGATTAGATTAAGTTTACACAAGTGCGCACTTATATAAAGATTAAATTGTTTTTTGCTTTGTCAGTTTTGTAGCAATCTACAAATAACAAATTAATCACATTGTTTTTATATTGCATCATTTCTTAAGTTTAGCTAAAGCCCCAATTTTTTCTTAAAGTTTCAACATTTTCATGAAATCAAATGCAATGTCTTATTTTTCATTCATTTCATCAGTTTAGACAAACTTCAGTTTTTTTCTCTATCAACTTCATAAATCTAGTGTATTTTTTATGCGATCCATGATTTTCTATATATTTATTTCATCACTGCATCAGTTTAGATAATGTCATCATTTTCAGCAGTTTATAAATTGATCAGTATCATGAACCAATCAATAGTTAAACTCAAAAAAACACTTCTTGGCTTACTGAATGCAATCCAGCAGTGCAGCTGCTAGATGTAATTATCATTTGTTAAAAGATAATTCAAATATGGGTTCAATAATTGTTTAAAGTTTTGAGAATTTACTTTCAACAGAACCTGAATCGTGGCCTTTTTTAAAAAAAAACATGTTAGTTTTTCATTTAATGCAAGGTTTTGTTAGATTTGGCAGTATAATAATATATGTATATCCATATGTTTGTGTAGATTGATTTGACTTAAACAAGTGCTGTATAGAAATTTGAACTTATACAATAAGTCTTTTAGATCTTGATTTGTTATTGTTAACAATCAGGAAATCTAAACACATACACGTACATTCTTTAGAAATCAAATATTATTTATTTGTATTTAGACCATGAATACACTTGAATTTTATTATGGATCTAATACATGTATTTGTATTACATACGATGAGCATTTTGCATACGTTAAATAACAATTGCAAGGGAACATAAGAGCATTTGTATCGAATGCAAATTAATCTCCAAAATATGAATATTATTTGTGCAACAAAATCCTATTTCTTTTTCTCAAAATAATTATTTTCATATATATGTACATACATGTACATGTATATGTACGTACATATATATGAAAATAAGCATATATATTTATATATATATATATATATATATATATATATATATATATATATATATAAACCCATATATAAAAGAATCATTTGCATGCACATAGCTTCAAGCATAAAAAAAATACAAAGCAAAAAATAATTTATGACTACTGAAATGTATTTGAAATTTGAATATCTTATGTCATATTTTGCAGCGAATTCCTTTTTCACAACTAATGATCATATAAATCCAATGGGAATTATTTTCAATAACTAATTATTAATAACTTTCAGTGGATAAACAAAGTTAACCTCTTTTTTGAAGAAGGGTTGATTTTAAAGTAATTAATTTCTTTTTATAGAATCTGCAGTTATTTATTGCATAAAAATGCACCATTTGTGACATCCCACATATTTTTTTAAAAAAAAATTCTTAGAAGTTCAACACTGACTGAAAGATTTATTTTAGGAAGATAAATCTTTATATGAGTTATAGGCCTACATGTATATTCAACATTTTTCCTTATCATTTTTAAAGGAAGGAAACTACTACTTGTGAAGTCGACTTTGAAGGGTTCAGAGTATTTTAGAGCAGACATCAGCAGAATACATTATTGTCATTATTATCATTATTAATATTAATACAATTCAATATTAATAATAGTAATAATACGAATAATATTAATATTAATAATAGTAATAATACTGTTAATAATAATAATATTATTATTAGTGCTCGAATTTCTAAGCAATATCAAGGAAATGTTTCTATCTCTGTGGCCCAAGGATCCATTATAAAATAACAATTCCAATTCTGTTTTTTTTTCTTTCTTCCAATCAGAAACAATGGTTAGAGGCTAAAAATCTACTTGACAACTCATAGTAATAAAGACATGTAGCCACTAACCACCGTTTTTGATTCGAAAAAGCTTAATTGTAGTTGCTCTAATGATAAGGATTACTTTACAATTGACGCTTGGGTCACAAATTGAGACACATTTTCTTCGTATTGCAGAACAATCCCAGCAATAATTATCATTATTTTCATTATTATTCGTGATTATACATTTGTACTTATATTTTTAATGCAATATTTTCATTTTACTTATTGTTAAGACTTTTTTGTCTTTTCCATTTATTTCGCTTTTAGAATCTTCTGCAGTAAATTAAATTGGTAACATTCATTCTTATATAATGTACACGTATATACCATATATAAAATGCAACTGAGGACAAAAAATATATTAATAATTGAATTCCACATTTCAGAAAAAGGATACAGAAATCAATAAATCCCTTAAAAGTGAAACTTTCATTAAACTGGTTCAATTTTAAATTTGATTAAATAAAGTTTGAAAATGCATTTCATCATTTCGTCAACATTTATCCAAAATAATAAAAAGTCGTTTTGAAAAAAAAAAAAAAAACGTATTGTAATTCGTTTATGACAAAAAGTGCTTTAAACATAGTAACCATTCACTTTTTTAATTCTTAAACATGGACGAGTGAACAAACATCCTTATCAATGTTACATTTTTTCTATGTTTATAATTGTGTCATCATTGGAAGAAAAAAAAACAGTTTATTAATGTTGTCATCTGCTTTTTATGGATCAATGATTTAGATGCAAATGAAAACTAACTTTTAATTAAAAATTTTACAATAAAAGTTGAAAAATATGTAGAAACCGTTTTAAACATTAAAGAAATTCTACAAAATATTTAAAGGTGGTTTACAGTCTATGTAAACTCCCCTCGAACTGGTTGTTTTGTCTTTCAGAAGCAAAAGAAAAAAAACCTTGAAAATGTTTTAGAAACTAAAAGGGTAGCTCAATCACTATAGGTCATTTTCATGCTGGTATCTTTTAAAATAGCTTTTTATGTTAGTTTAAAAGTGACCCAACTTGAAGTGCACAATATTTTTTTTAATTTTTGTTTATAAAAAAGTCCTGTTTAAAATACATCAACATGATAATGCTATTAATATATAGTATAGTTTCTATTATTTGGCAAGGCTTTTAATTTCTACTTAAGTGTTGCATCTCTAAAACCCAGAAAAATCAGAATTTGAAAGTCATAAAGTTCATAAAGCATTTTTAAGGAAATTACACAAATTAGTATATATATATACTAAGCCAGGTCTATGTGGGTGTGGGTGTGTGTGTGTGTGTGTGTGCGTGCGTGCGTGAGTGTGTGGATCTAACACTACAAAAACCTTGAAGCACATCGGAATTTATATAAATTTAAATGAATAAATGAACAGCTTTTTTTTCTCAAGGTCAACTATATGTTGAACTCTTCCCATCCAAGAACCCCATGATATTAAATTGGAGAGGGGAAAAAAGGTTGGAAAGTGTAGAGGGGGAGGAGAGAGAGAAACGTGGAGGTGGAAAAAGTGGGAGGGGGTGACTGAAATTGAAATGAAAGGAGTAAAAAAAAAAAAAAACGTTGCGCATGCGCACACCAGAGAAAATGAAAAACTCATTTTCTCTTTCAAATATAAAAAAAGGGGAGGGGATAATAGTAGCAAAATTAAACTACAGTTTATCACGGGCAATTGTGCCCAGCATTAGAATTTCTTTTGCTCAGCCCTTTTATGAACGTCATCAATTTCTAATTGGTTTGTTACTTGGTCTGACGTCATAAAAGGGCAGAGGAAAAAAAATTCTAATGCTGGGCACAATTGCCCGTGAATTTGGCTCCTGTCATTTATGACGGGTTACCCCACTAGTTTTTAAATATTAAAGAAGTTTACAGAATATTTATTTGAAATATACAGAGTATATTAAAATGAATTTCCCAGAAAATATATGCCCTGATTAATCAGGGCATATAGCCTTTTGTTTTCTTCGAGATTGTTAATACTGACCCCCATGTTTGAATTACTAACACTGAAAATCATAGATCTAATTAAATTTTCAGGTTCACTTAGTTTGAGAGCTCCAAAAAAAAAAAGACATTACTGTAGATTATTAGTATAAAGATTCATAGTTGGTGGTTTCACTATGTTTATTTGAGGAGAAAATTAATCAATTCACACTATACAGCTGTGATTCAATCACAGTGTAAGGTCCTTTCTGCATAGAAGGTTCATTATAAGTACAATGGCATTTATGTAATGAACACCATCCATTGTGTCCACTCAGAAGAAATTAATGAGCTTCACGCATTAGGAGAGAAAGAGACCCCTTTTTTAAACTCATCTTTAAAGCTCAAATTTAATGCCCGTATTAATCGTGAGACTATAGGCTTTTTAAAAGCATTATACTAAATTATAATTAATAGGATTATATAATTATGAGTCACTTGATAACGCTTATTAAAAGTTGAGATTAAAATTAAATGTATATAAATAATTGCCATTGAGATCTACTATTGTATTTTATACATATTATGATATTAGGTACAGTATAGGAAACAATCATTGTTTATTTTCAAAATTATTTCTGATGTGACTAATGTGTCATTTGTAATAAATAAAAACACTATTAAAGCATTTATGTATATGTTACTGTCAATCTGCAGAATCAGTCAATCTGCAGATTGCTGAGGCAATCTGCAAAACAACCAGCCTGCTGAGTGAATCTGCAAAATTTAATACATTTTAGGTATTGAATTTTGCAAATTTGCAGATTCACTATCAGATTGGTTGTTTTGCAGATTGACTGATTCCGCAGATTGACAGTATAACATATATAAATATACTAAGTTGCTGTCATTCGCATTTTCTATTCCGCGTAGACACATTCATACGTATGTTATTTGTCACATCCACAACATGTTTACATGGACTTCAAATGTCTGCTGTGCTCAACTATATCTTCATAAGCATGTTCAGCTAAACAATTAAAGCCATATAAAGTTATCACCCAAGCAACAGCATATTAAATAATAGCAATAGATACAGGCTTATTAAAATCTCTGTTAAAGAAAGAATAAACTGAAACAAATTGTTTCAGTGTCGATGCAACAAAAATGTGTCCTTAACAATGACAATTTATTCAAATATACAATTGAATTAGTTTGAATTCAACCTATCATTATTACATAATCATGGTGTAGTTTTCTAGTTTTCATAGAAATCATTGTACTTATTGTGATATGAATATAAATTGGTCTATTGAAAGTCTATAGTTTAGTTTATGAAAAACTGCTTCCTGCATATGAAATATACAGGTCATCGATCACATGCTTTATTTTTCAAAGAAACAAATTCTATTTTTACATATTACTCAAATAATTCATAGAAACAAGTTTTAGTCTCACTATAAATAGTAAATACATGTATCTATTTTTAATAATCTCATGACGTCAATTCTATGTTATTAAAATTTCACATATAAAAAAGACCATTTTTTCTATTTATTTAAAATGTTTCACAGTAATGACATTTTTTTGTAAAATGAACAATTTATTGCAGTATTGTCAATAGCGACATACTGTTGCTATAGTGCAAAATTAACAGTAGGCGATTTTTACAATTTGCCTAATGAAACTTCAGCTTAAGACATTGTATAAAGTTTATTTTTATTAAAAAAATCTTTGAACTCATAAAAAACTGTTCTTTGTTTTATTAAAAAAACATCTTTTTAGTGGATTTGCAGCAACACACTGAGAAGATAATTACAAGTTTGTGTGTTGAATATTATATACAGTATAAAAAATCTAAACTCCTAGTCTGTTAAACAATTTAGGTTGTTTTAATACAAGCATGACTTTATACATATTAAATTCCACCATGAGAGTAGTGCCACATGTGCATTTTTTTACAAAATTATTATTACACTCAACATCAATGTGCTTTTAGAAAAACATGCGCAACAACATTATGTGACAAAATCTTTTGAATCAAAAATTCACGTTATTTGCATACATCTACATACACCTTGCTCGCTATTAATAATTTACTAAGTAAAATCACTCATGTAAGAGCATGGTTAATAATAAGCAAAAGCAGCTTAAAATTCAGTACTAGTTATTCTGAATGTGTTCATAGAAAAGTCGTGCATTTAAATTAAAATATTCCCAAAGGGGTTTTCTGTTCCTATAGTTAACGGTTTCAATTGAAATTTATTAATAGTAAAACAAAAAAATTGAATGTGGTCTAACTTTTTGAAGAAAAAAAATACTAGTACATAAACATCTATAGAATCGTTCCACATTTTCAAAGTTATTCTATAAAAATGTATGAATCCCATCTCATAAAAGCTTTAAGCTATATATATATTTATTATGTAAAACCACGACCTCAACTAGCAAAATACATTTTTTGTCAAAACGTTTTTATCCTCCTAGAAGTTGATCTTATAGGGTAGAAAATCTATAACCTAAAATCTATTGTTTATAAATGTACTTGAAAGGCTTATGCATTAATACAAACAGTTTGCTTGACTGCAACAACAAATGGAGAATAAAATAAAACAATATCAAACATCAACGACATTATTAAAATTCGGACTTGCAAAAATAAATAACACAAATTACATATATTTTTACGCATAATATTTTCATATATTTATATATTCGTGTTTACAATAAAGTAAATTGTCTACAATGCTAGTCATTTTTTTATTGTGGTCGTAATGGACAGCATAAAATGATGGCTTTTCAAAAGTTTATTATAAATAATACAAGTGCCAGTTTCAGGCACTGCAAATGGTTTATTGGTCACAAAGAAAAAGCTTATTAAATTGCAGTTTGTAAATGCATATTGTACAATTTATATTACTGTACAAGTTTTTATGTTTTTTATTTTGTATGAAGAAGAAAAAGAAAAAAACTTAACGGAAGTTGATCGCCAAGGAAACAACTAACGCATCATTAAACCCATTCATTCTATGTTATTTACTTCTAAAGCATATCCTTATTTTTTAATATTCATAAAGCAAACAACACACAAAAAAATACTATAACCAAATTTTGTAAGTTTATTTCTTCTGGGTATAAAAAACGAAGCCAAATAAGAAATGTAAATATTTCTATACCAATTACAAGAATTAAGTGCATTTATATTAAGTATAGACACCATTCTAGTTTTACGGAGAATATTATTTCATACATGTATATGGATCAATATATATATATATGTATATATATATAACGATAACTGGCTTTAAAAGCAAGAACTTTATAGACTTTCTTTTTTTTTTAAAAAAGAAAATACATTCAAAGAAAAATGCAAAACATTAACTTGTGCCTCAAGACAAAAAAAAATATTTGTAATATATAATACTTTTAAGAAAGAAAAAAGCTTTCCATGGATTGCAGTTTGCATATTTGAATCTCTTCTATTAAAGTTTGCATAAATGTACTTAGTAAAGCTCAAAAAATACATTTTAGATACAGCAAAGATAGACCTACGGCTCGTAACATAGTAGGCCTTAGCAGCAGGCTTAGTATTGTTAACATTTTCTTTTTTTTTCATCCAAAAACAACATGTTTACCTACAAAGAAAAAAGATAGGCTCTTGTGTTTTTGCTTATGCACTTTTAATATAAAGTCAACCATGCTTCTTTTGTATATTTCCATAGTGTAACATAATCAGACTCAGGTTATTATATATTCCAAGACACCGGAATTTTACAAAAGAAAAATATAAGCTAAACCAAACAAACCGAAGTGTCAAGTTATGGTGCAACTGCTACTTTTAGATAAGATATACAGTACTATATATACTGTACAGTATATGCTTTTATTTCTTTTGTTAAAAGTCTTTGTTATAAAAGTCTATGTGTGGTTTTGTGGTATATTTGTATTTATATTTTTGCATATAAAAATGTCTCAAGATAAAATTTGAATCAAGTGATGACACACATATATACTTGTGAGAAAAATGACACTTTTCAAATTTTTCCATATCTAAAAATAGTAATAACTTTTTCTTCACTTTGTGCGTAAATGTTGAAGCTGAATTTAGGTGGTGCATTTTACAGAACAGCCAACAAATGTACATTAAAAACAAACTTCAAAAGTGCCACACCTAATATTAATGCGATTTTTTTTCTCCAAAAATTTCAATAAATTTCAATAATGTTATTATAAAAAAACTAAATTGAAGATATACTCAGAAAATATGATTTTTATTATATTTATAAAGCACTATAAGCCGAAATAAATAAAACATTAAATAATATTAATAAAAAAAAACGTTTTAAACAAAAAAGCGAAACAATTTAAAACATAAAAATCCATGGGGCATTTTGTCTTTCCAAATGGTTTTTTTCTTTCTCACAAAGTTAAATCCAGCTTTTCATAGTTTCGAAATTCAACTTCTAAGTTAAAATGCTTTTTCTTCAACAAAAAACAAAACAAAAACCGATTTCTGTTAGAACATCAAAATGCATATAAATTAGTTTCTCAAGTAGAGGCCTCCCTCATCTCTCTCTCTCTCTCTCTCTCTCTACTGAACAAATAGATTACACTGGCCAACAATTTTTCACTTTTTTTCTGCTGAGTAAGATCTGACACTTGTGTTTAAGTAATTTTGGGGTGCTGATTTAAAAAATAAAATTAGTTTTTACATAGCACGTCCCGTTTTTGTTCTATGGCATGTTTTATTTTTCAGCTTTTTGTTCATCAACTGTTGTAATTGTAACTTAGGCAATGGCTGCTGCTAGAAGAAAGTGTTTGAATAGTCTAGATACACTAGTGGGGTAACCCATCATAAATGATGGGAGCAAAATTCACAGGCAATTGTGCACATGCACGTCGTTTTTTTCTTTTTTACTCCTTTCATTTCAATTTCAGTCACCCCTCCCACTTTTCTCTCTCTCCCCTGCTACACTTTCCAACCTGTTCCCCTCACCCCCTTTCACTTGTCTCTCTCTCCCCTTCTACACTTTCCAAAGGAAAAGTTCAACATATAGTTGATCTTGAGAAAAAAAACGGTTCATTTATTCAAATTTATATAAATTCCGACGTGCTTCAATGGTTTTGTACAGTTACTCCACACACACACAGACCTGGGTTATTATATATATAAAATTTTGTTATGTATGTGGAAGCTTCATTGTACCCAGTCAAAGGATGAGTTTTAGCAATTTTATGAAGAAGGTGCAGGTGGCTTACTTTCAAGTGAGACTTGGAGACCAGGACAAGTCTTGGACTCCACGTAAAGTGTGCAATCCCTGAGTTGAAGCATGTGTTGCAACATGAAAATAAAGGTTCATTTTCTCAACAGTCATCTTGATACATTTCCTGAAAATCTAGGTTATTAAGTGATGAGCAAGGCAAAAGGTTCCATTATGATATAAAAGCTATGGAGGAGCGATACCAAGGAAGGTGAGATACCCACATGATGGCAGACTACTGGTGGAGTGTTAAAAAACTGAATTTAAACACTCCAAAAAGGGCCTACATACAAAAACTAATAATCCATGATGGAAGAATGTGCCATCACCACAAAAAACATTGTAATCATGTACTTTTATATGGAGATTGATCCAAATGGAGGTATGGCATAGTGTAAAAACTTGACGTGATGGGCAAAAACCAATGTGATATCTGAGTTCAGAACCCCAAAATTAGTCAGAAACAAGTCTCGGATATAAGTCAGCAAAAATAGTGTTGACCAGTGTTATTAATTAATTTAAATAATGTAATAACTGTATATTACTTTTAAATAGCATGTTCAATGTCAACCAATCTAGATTAACACATTTCAGTAAAATACATTTAACCAAGTTAATCAACTCATCTTAATGTTCCAAAATGTTGTCCTCCTTTTTTTTAAAAAAAAAAATTCAAAATTCCCTTATGTAATATATATTTTTGGTTAAACGACAAAACTTGTCCAAAATTTCAACTTGTCAAAATATGTCAGAGCTAAATATCTGTCTAGAAAACATTTTACTGACTAGAAGATTAAATCTACCACCCACATTGTTGCTATCTGTGGTACATTCTAAATGTATATGTTTCAACTTCAATTATAAAACGCAATGGATAATATACTCTCAAAGGTGACATTCTACAGAATTTTGGTACGCTTAAGTGATTAAGTATTTGCATTTTACTTGACACCTCTAAAATGAAAAGGAGAAAACTTAATAAATTAAGAGACTTTATTTGTTTGAGGAAATGCAACTTCTCTAATCAATTAATTGTATAATCGGTGTTTATTAACACACTCAATGCACAAACAAAATTACACCACAATTGAAATGATTACAAAAACACAAAATTGATCTTAAAATATAGATTAATAACTGATTATGTAAATTTCAAATTTTACTTATATACAGTATATATACAATTTAAAGAAAGCATATGCTGTTATTTTACAAGTTACAGATGATTCACGCCACATTAACTTTAATATATCATTGAGCATTTTCTACTGTGAAGACAACTTATTCAAAAGGTTCACTAAAAGACTGAAATCAATCATGTTAACATTCAATGTTAATCTCTTGTGATCAATCATATGTAATCATATATATATATATATGTATTGATCCACAAAATAGAATCGATTGGGAAGTGCCATGCAAATGGCATTGGTGGTTTATAAGCCCATATCATCGAAAATATTTCCTATGTGATTTGGTGAGAGTGGGGCAGTAAGGGACACGTTTCGATTGAAAAAAAAAAGAAGTGACGTAAATACTTGCAGTATTTACTAAATGTTAATCTTTCTAGTCTTTTTACTACATGTTAAAGATATGAAATAAAAAATAGCCCCCCCTCTCCCTATCATAGAAAACAAATTAATAATTCTGGGCTTATGATTATCTTCAGATGCCCTGCAATCACGGGGCAAAAAGGGACGGTATATGTTACATTTTAAATTTTTTTTTATATAAAACAGTAATTTCGTTGAGTACAACACAAACACAGCTTCAACCATGTAAAACAACTGTTTATTCTTACATTCAATGGTAGTTTAAAATATTTGCCCAAAGTTATTATTCTACCACACTTACTTACCACACTTTTGAATGTGACAAATTTACATTTGTTGTAATAATTTTTTTTTAAATTACATTGTACCAGATTTTTCCTGTGCTCAATTCAGATACCATATTGTTTATAAACGAAGTAAGCTAATATTAGCTACAACGTTCAAATTTAAAATAATGAATTAAAAACCTGTGTCTCTTTTTATTCCATGCTTTCCTATATAAAATAACATTTATCTTAAAGCAGCACTTTAAAATTGACACTTAAGTTCAAAATGTCGATTTGACAAAATATTTGTTTTTAGAATTTTCAATAATAAGTTCTAAATTCTTCTTCATTGGGCAAAGTTTTGGAAATTATCGCAATATATAATTAATGACAAAGGTCAATAATGGTCAATAATGGTTTACTTTGGTGTCAACACACCTTTAATGCATTGCATTTCCACTTGAAGAATATTTGTTGAGTTGACAAATTTTGGCAAGTGTAAACCCATCTTTTATAGTCAAAAGAATTTGGTTGTTTTCATTCTGAACGTTGTAAATAGAGATTCAAGAACGGCATCTCTTTGACAAATAAGAAAGCGAAAGGGCGATTGAGTCTCTATGGAACAAATAAATGATGTGTCAATTTATAGTTGAAGCTAAATTATGTCTTTTCTCAAGAGCAATCATGCACTCAAGCACAGAATACTTCGAGGCCATAAAAACATAAAGGCATTACACATCTAGATAAACTTACAAAGTTTTTTTTTTAATTAGTGGTAAATTTATTGCATTGTAAAAATCACTGTAAATTTGTCTAATAATCATTACCATGAAGTTCTTCTGCATTTTATGCAGAATTAATTTAAAAGATAAAAATACTAAAACATGACTTAAGAAAATGGCTTACATTATTTATTAGTAACATCTTTAATTTAAATTCAATGCAACGCTGAAAAAAAAAATAATTTCAATCAAATTCAACTGTTACTGACAAATGAACGTTTCATTAAATAATTAATTAATTCAACGCATAAAAATCATTGGAAGCTCAAATAAATTAAGGTTCAATTGTTCACATCATTTAACATTGTAACAATTGCAACTGTTTAATCTTTTTTTTATTGCTTTCATTTGCATTTTTTTTTCATTTTCTTCAGTAAAATGAGCTCTTGAATGTCCAAATTTCAAGTTTGTGCCAAATCTTTAGACCAACTCATGCAATAAGAACTTATTTAAAGACTGACAAACAGCTACCTAAGAGTGATTGGACTTTTTGTTAAGAAACTCTGAAATCACAAATGAGGAGGTCAAAGTGAGAGGGAAAAAAAAAACTAGGAAGAGAAAGACAAATTACAAGAATAGGGAAACTAATGTTGAAAGATGGAAATGTAGGAGAGAAAGGTTTTTTATTTTAAACAACAACAAAAAAAAAGGTTTTGAACACGAAATATGTCATTACCATGGAAACACTAGCACCTATTAACACCATAGTGCCAGTTACAGAGAAAAAAAAAATCTTCTAGAAAAAGACGAATATTGTTAGCTGAAAAAATTGTATTTATCTATGAAGTACTTACTGTACATGTAGGTACTATACATGTAAACCCTCAGGTTGTGAGTCTTTAAACAGTGACTACATGCACAAAATGGCCAAATTTATTATTTTTTTTTATGTATTAGTTGAGGTCATCAACAACTATAACTGAAACATAACTAATTATATTTTATGCATTTTATATTTATTTGCATAAATATGCTCATATTTCAAAAATTGTAACTTTTATAAGTTGCAATTTCTGACTTTCATGAAACGTAATTTTACTTGATGTACTGTATATATTGAGGTACATAGTGCCTTGCACTTTTTTTTTAAATAATAAACAATTTGTTTTTAATCTATACTTTTCATTCGAACACTTAAGAACATACCTACAGAAATCCTGTTAGAAATCTTGTTAGAATCCAAAATACCAGATTGTGCTAAAAGTATTTTCATCACAACATATAGAAAATAAAGTTTCTAGGGGGCAATGTCAAAATATCAAAATTAAAATTATTCACTTTAAGTTAAAATGTAATGAAAAACATAACATTTGGCCTTTTCCAAATAGACGTTGTCATGACCTTTCTAGGTTTTAGACCCTCTTACATTTTTTTTACATAAATCTTTTCCCAATACACAATAAACTTTATATATTTGATTTGATTTTTTTAAAAATGCATAAATAATTATTTTTTGCATCTTTAAGTAATCACGTCATTCATTTTTATGTTGCATATTATATTAAATTATGTGCTGATCAACTGATTTCATTCAAAAACATGGGGAAAAAGAAAAAAACAAATCAACATTGATGTTATCAGTGATTGCCTACTTACAGGGATAACGCTCGCTTCACTTGTTTCTATTATTATTATCATCTGAATCAATTTTGTTTAAATTTAAGACATAATTTTTCAAGCAAAATGAAAACGAGCAAAACGCACACTGCTTGTTATTATAATTTTAACGAACTTTTTTTTTTCTATTCCACAATTGAATCCCCAAACACCTTGAATATGTATGAAATTCCAATCTTTTTTTTTCTCTCTTCTTATTTTTCCTTTCACTCTCAACATATGTCTCGAGACACAGTTAATGCAATTTCAGACTTCTCCATTATTGTGACATTTCAGCACTGACTCAGAAACGTGATTCTGCATTATATTGTACAGAAAATTCCTTGTCCACAAAAAGAAAATAAGTCCTCACAGTCCACTTATGTAGTGAATTGTAATTCAGAGAAGAAAAAAAAGTAGAAGAAGAAGAAGAAGAAGGAAAAAAAGCTTTCACATTTTTTTTCTTCACATATTTATTTTTTCTCAAATTTCTTTTTAGTTGTTATTTTAAACGATCAATTTTTATTGGAATAAACAAAGAAACAAAAAAAAAACAATCGTGACATTCACACACAATACAAAAACTAATACTCTTCTATTTGAAAACTTTTATTGTATTTGAAAAGAAATCGATGTACACTAAACAATAGAAGAAGAAAAAAGAGTTTATTTTCTAAAAAAAAATCTTTTTTGTGCAATTTTCTCATTGATCAAACCAAAAATAAAAACAAAAGTTACAAAATATCTCCACCAGGAGAAGAGTAGGGGTTTGTATGGTAACATGATCAAGTAAAATCTAAAAAACCTTCACAAAGAAATCAATCTTTTTAATGGACATAAAAGTGCTTTGACATAAGACGCCACCTTACGACATAAAACTACACTAGATAAAATCAATAGAAACATCCAACCAACATTAATTTAGTGAAGAGATTTTAAAACACACACAAATGCCAAAAATTGCAACTATTTCAATTTCTTGCCGAACAAAAGAGAAAATATTTCTATTAAATGATTAATAATACCTATTGCAAATAATCACAAGAAAGCTAGAATACAAAAATTTGTATTGTTCATATTTTTTTACAAAGTGGCTGAGTTTAAAAAAAATCAACTGATTTTCGAAATCTGATTATTATGTCTTTCAGGAACAAAATAAAGATAAACTAGAAAAGGGTTTTAGAAACTTGAATTTTATGTTAATATTTTTCAAAATAAACTTTTTGTAGACAAAAAATGTGTCTGCTAAGCATTGCCTGCTTAACACTGGGTCAATTTCAAACTTACATAAAAAGCTTATTCACAATCTGAAAACACATTCAAGATTCTCTTCATTTTGCACCTAAAGAACATAATAAGAGTTCGAGAGGCGTTTACACTTTAAAACCACCTTAAAACCATTTTTAAAGGTTATATGTCATTTTTTAAAATAAAATCAATATAAAACCTATTAATACAGAGTATTCCATAAGTCTAGCATCATAGGAAAAATTCATATTCTAAAAAATTAAGAGTTTTGCACTTTTGCAGCAGCACATTATTGAGGGATGTGACACCATTACTCCTGACATCGTTAACGGTGTGCTTTACTAACTTGGGTGTCAATGTGGCCAAAGGAACTCACTCACTTGCAGGGAATTTTGTCCATAAAAATCAAATTGCATGCACTATGGGGCTCCTAATATTCTGTCAATATATTATTTCACATGCACCAGAACACATTGCAATTAATTGTTCTTGGATTTGACAACGCATTTTGCATGCTGCAATCAGACAAATCTTTGTCTCTCGAACACAGGTTTTTATGGCTGCTTGCAGAGTCATTCTTCAAATTTGTTCATTAAGAAACTATACGGAGCAAACATTACTGAGGTAGTTCTGCACGAATAAATGCTTTTTTGTTTGTTCCCTGTGATGTCAGACTTATGAGCCACCCTGCGAAATATTTATTCTTTAAAATAATAAAAAAAAATTTAACATAAAAAAACATGTAAGAAAATTTACTTCAAATTTGTAAAAAGCAGTTCACCAAAATAAAAATCTTTTATATTTTGAAAATAAATTGTCAGTCTTATTTGTGTCTCATAAACTTACACAACAAGAAAACTTTCTTGCGCTATTCCCAGTTGTACCATTTATTTATCAACTGGAGCAAAAAAAAGATATCATCAAACTTGTTAGAAAATGAGAATGTATGATGACCTCCATAATGTACAACACATTTTGGCCAATACAAAAATCCATGTATCACTATTGCATTTTCTAGCTCCCTTAATCTAAGCAGAACCTCCCAATGGAGGCAAAGAAGATAGGAAAAAAAACCAAAAGTATAATTGCATGGTTGTACAACTATAATCAAATCATAGTATCAGTAATGAGTAAGTGCAATTAAGAATGTAAGCGTGCAGGAAATGTCCAAAAGGAAGTCGGTTTTCATTTCATAATGTCAGTCATTCGTTTTCTTAACTCTCTCCCCCTCCCCAAACCCCTTTCTTTCTCTTTTTCCAATATATACTCATGAAAAACCACACACTTTAATACTACTTGTTGGTTGACTAAACACATTTACTGGTTTATTTATTATAAACTAAAAAAAAAACGATAAAAGAAAGGACAACAACAAACCTAATTGCCTTTTCATAATCAATACTGAATAAAAAAAATTGCGAAAACAATGCCTTTTTTCTCTACTTCCATTGAGAGCAATTGCTTTTTCAAAAATTAATTAAATACCAGGCAATTCAAGCGAGTCATTTTACAAGCAAAAATTGTATCACATCACTGCTTAATCTTTTTTTTAAATTATTACTTCATAAATGATTGAGTTAAGAAAAGAGATATCCTTTCTAAAAAATGACAACAATAAATGCCTGATTCAAGTTTTCTGAGAATTAAGAAAAAAAAAGCCAATTTGAAGTGTGATTTTTTTGTTGCATATGTTGTTATGTCAGCCAAAATGTAAAATGAGTCATTTTTCACCGTCATTATTATTATTATTAAATAAGCAATATGCAAAATTGCCTAACAAGAAACCCAAACCACATACAGTAAAAACCTAACAATGTTATTATGTACAGATTGGCTGTTTGTTACAAATTCTGGGTTTTGCTTAAACTAGAGGTCTCCAAACTTTTTTTTAAGAGGAGAACCCATACATAGAAAAGTTGAAAGTGCTGGGTGGGCCAGACCAAAAAAAAACAAAAAAACATTTTACATAAAAACATTTACATGTGGGCCAAATTTGGCGTGCGAGCCGTAGTTTGGAGTCACGTAGGGTAAATTATATTACTTGTACTTACTACTCATGCCCAACACATCTAGTAATTGCACAAAATAACTGATTTTTCACATTGTCTATAGGATATGCATAAAAATCTAGCTTTAAATAAATTATTCTTTCCTAGCTCAACTTTGCTATGAGTGAGACCTTGAGTTTTTACAACCAAAGCAAAGAGTGAAGGTGTCAATTATCAATCAACAAGGGACTAATTGAACCTCAAAAACAACTTCAAGTTGTACACTTTGCATATAAAAGGCCCCACAAAACACACAAAAATGCGTCAGGTATATAAACCAGTACATTTTTTAAATTAAACTGATACAAGGAAAGGGGGTTTATGATGTTAGAATTAAGATACACTTGAGACTCATTTGTAGCTAAAAAAAAAAAAAAACGGTTTTTGCAACACATTTTTGTGATGAAACATCGGTATTACACACTGTAATAATAATAATACAAGGATATACAAAAAAAGAGATGAAAATATTTTAACAGTTTGTTTGTAAATTTTTTTATAATTATTTTTATAAAAGAAACTCGACAAAAAACATATTTTTCTTATGTTATTGGCTAAATGTTTTATGACATTTCACTGTGAAAAAAAAAAACTTAAAAGAGAATTAGAAACTAGAAGAGTAGCTCAACCAGTTAGGAGTACTTTTATGATGATTTAATTTAAAATAAGCTTTTTATGTCATTTTTGTCTATAAAAAGTTTATTTTGAAAAATATTAACATGAAAATACTAATTGGTAATTCCACCACCATTCTAGTTTCTAACACACTTTCAATTTTTTTTCTGAAATACAATATAATCAGTGTTCGAAAATAAGCTGTTCATAAAACATCTTAAGAAATATTTTTTTACACTGTTTTTAGCTAGAAGACTATTTATCCAACAGCTGCATTACAGAAACTTTTTATCAATGCTTCTTTAATTCAATAAAGTTTTTCAACTTTTCATATTTGTCAATATTTTCAAGGGCTAGTTCAGTTTTATACACAAACAAGAACATTGCCTTTCTCTATAGAATATATTCTCAAAGTCTTGTAAAATGAAAACTTGAAGTGTTTTCATGTTTAGTAGCATTTTTAGGATGGATATCTCAAGTAGCAAAACAGCTGTTGACAAATCGGGTGAAAGTTTGTAAAAAAATAATCTATATTCACTTACAAGAGAGTCTTCTAAAAAAATGGACACTAGATTTTTAAAATATTTATTAATAGATTTTCTGATTGAGTTTTACTCAAACTCAAGCGATTTTTTTATCTACTCAAACATATTCAATATTACAATTTCTAACCTGCAAAAAAAACTTGCACTTGAATCATTTATACAAATGTTATTATTTTTTAATTCCACTAGGCTGTCTTAAGATGGTTTTGCATGGCAGCTGATTTTCGAATTTTTTGTTAATCAGAATTTCAGAAGGAACACTTAGAAGAAATTGACAAAAATTGGAATCTAGAACGGTATATTTGAATCATTTAACAGTATTTTCATGTTGATATGTTGAAAAATAAACTTTTTATAGACAAAAGTTAAAAAATATCGTTTCCTTAAAGTTCGCCTATTTTCAAACTTTAATATATCAACATGAAAATATCTTTCTAGTTTCCAGAAAAATTTCACAACTTTTAATTTTGTTTCTGAAACACGAAATAACCAGAGTTAAATGTTCATTTACACCTTAAACATACATGGAAGTATAACAGAAAAAGCATTAAATTTGGAGAAAGTAAATGAAAAATGGTATTAATACATTTTTAAGTTCAACAATAATTATAAGATTACAACTAGCTGAAAATGTACTATAGTTTTTAGAAAAACAAGATCAGTTTGTTAAGTTTTTCATTGATTTTTTTTAAAGTAATTGGTTAATACAAATTATATATATTTTTTACAAAAGAAACGATCGCTCGCTCTTTTAAAAATCATCTTCTTTTAACTGGTTGAACACTTGTTCCTGGCTTTTATTGACCATTGTGACTGACATTTTTTTTTTATAAAATTTCATTGTTGTATCTACTGGTCAAATTTAATTGCATAATTTCTTTAAAATTTTTACAAAAGGTTTATATTAATTTTTTTTAAAAAAGTTATTCGCTTTATGTTTCTTTTTCAGCTTGGGTGTTAGGATGGTTCGCATGTAAGACGGTGCCTTATCTACAGGGTGTTTCCGTCAGTGCTTCTATCAACACTTTAGTGGCCATATCCATAGATAGGTAAGAGAATACATATTGTAAGTACAGTATATTATTATAATAACCATCCATAGACAATTAGTGCAACTATAACAGGTATGCTATTATCAACAATTACACATTAAGTATGAATTTATAGTCTAACTGAAGATGATTTGGTAAGAACTTATGGCACTTAGAAGTTCATCCGAAATCATTTTCAGTAAACTATTACAATATGAAAAATAATTCATTTTATCCTAATTAGTTTTGTGTTTCACATAATGTACGCAAGGTAGTTTTTAATTGCGTAAACGCCTCTCGAACTCTAATATTATTATTCTGTCTTCCAGGTGAAAAATAAAGAGAAATTTCATGTGTGTTTTAGAAACTAGAAGGGTAACTAAATTTAATATTGGTATTTTCATGTTGCTATCTCTTTCAAAATAATGAAAGCTTTTTATGAAATTTTGAAAAAGATCCAGTTGATATTTTTTTTTATTAATTTTTGGTCTATAAGAAGTTTTTTTTTTGTGGAAATATATTATCATGAAAATATTAAGTGATTGAGCTACCCGCTTTTAGGTTCCTATTAACAATTTCTTGTTTCTCTTAATTTTCCTCCTAAAACTGTTCTTCTTAATCCAAAACATGTTTATTTTATTACACAGTAAATTAGCATAATAATATTAATAATGTACCTTTTTTAAATTGTAAAAGGTGTATTAGTAATTTAATAAAGCCATTTTACTCTTTCTCTATAAATCATTTATATTTGAAGAGAGAGATTTTCTTTACTCCAACTCAAGAGAGATTAATCATATTTGCAAAAGTATTTACTCGAAGGTCGGCTAGCAGTTTGTCATAAAATAGCTGGTCTTATTATCCAGACTAGAATATGCAATGCATTCAAATATGAAGAGCAAGGCTGTATACAAGAGATATTATGACAACCTTCTGAAAAACTCCCACACTCGTTTGACTTTTCTCCACATAACAAACAGCTCAAATAAAGATGTTATGACTATGGATGTCACAATAAGTATGTCTATTGCTTAGCATAATGCAATAATTATTGATAATATCATCATCCCACGCACACCCAAACACAAATCACTCTCATTGTTGCGGTCGTTTAAATCAACTGCAAAGTTAAGTCATGGATAACATAGACTCTACCAAATACATTCAGTGGTTTTGTAAAGTTCAAACCGAAAATAACGATGTGATAGAACACCCCCACATAAACAACAATTCTAAAGGAAAAAATATACTTTGTTTTCAAATTTAAAACCAAAGAAACAAGAAAAACTTTCTTATAGAAAGTATATAAAGTTTATAAAGTGAAATATTTTTCTGTAGTAGGCCTGATATTTACCATAAAATTGATAATTCTAAGAAGACGTTGAAAGTGCATTAGAAACTAGAAGAGTTATCTTAGTCACTTAAAAGTATTTTCATGTTGATGTAATGTATTTCAAAATAAACTTTTCCAAACTTAAAGTTGGGTTATTTTCAAACTGACATAAAAAGCTTATTTTAATGCATATCAGCATGGAAATACTTTTATGTCTGCTTCCTGAAACACTTTCAAGTTTCTCGTAATCTTGCAACCGAAAGAGAGAATAACAAAAGTTTGATTGGCGTTTACACTTTAAAACCATCTTAAGAAAGATTTACATTCATTGTGTCCTAAACTCGCAATTCATTGAAAATATGAAAACTTCAAATTTTTTTCCACACTTTCATATTTTAAAATTAATAAAAGTGTCAAATAAAGAGGAATTCGTTTTTTCTTCCTTCTTCTTCTTTTTTTAGATTCTTGGCCATTTGTTACCCAATGAAGTGGCAGATTACAACTCGTGTATGCAGAACCATCATTGTTGTCATATGGATTTTTTCAATTGTGGTAACTTTGCCATGGGCTATCTATTTTACACTGATGCCGATGTATGCCGATGAAGTTACTCCAGCTTCAATACATCAAGAGCTTAACAGCTATCAAGTGTGTCAAGATATATGGCCATCAGAATTGAGTAAAACCGTCTTCTTCATTGTTGCCCACATGACCCTTTGCTATTTGTTACCTCTGTCACTAATTAGCATTTGCTACGTGCTCATATGGATACGTGTGTGGACGCGTAAATTACCCGGTGAGATCAACCACGGTGTTGACCAAATGATTCACAAATCCAAGATCAAAGTGGTCAAAATGTTAATGGCAGTTGTAGTACTGTTTGCTCTTTCTTGGCTTCCATTATATGCCATTGTATCACGCATCAATTACGGAGAACCACTCGAACATGACAGTCTCGAAGGACAAATTGTTTATGGTGCCATACCGTTGGCACAGTGGCTCGGAGCCTCAAACAGTTGCATCAATCCAATTCTCTATGCCTTTTTCAATAACAAGTTCAGAGCTGGTTTTAAGGCACTTTTGACAGGTGGCAAGTGCTGTGGAACATTGCACTATGACCTCACCTACAAATCGAGTACATTTCGATCTACCAGTACTTGTGCTTCAAAATTATCAAAGACATCTATGGAACGTAGGGCCACTTTAGCCAGTTACAACAATGGAACACCAGTTTAGATAAAGAAAATAATTCGTTGTCACCAATTACTAATAAGTACATGTATCGATATTAAAACCCAATTCTTTTAATCAGGAATACTAATAGCCATTTGTGTGTAACACAAGAGTAGAATGATAATGTTTGTCAAAGAACTTCCATATCTCAAATTTTCATCCAAAAGAAATTGAAATTATATTAGAAACTAGAAAAGTAAAGGGTAGGCTAATCGTATTTAAATATTGTTATTGTAGTTGAAAAGAAACTTTTTAAGGTAGTTTTTAAAGTGTAATCGTCCCTCAATTGTATTTTTATGCTGAGATTTTTTCAAAATAAATTTTTATAGAGCAAACATTAAAAAAATATAGTTTGTTTCAAATTGGGCCAAAAACAAACTCTTAAAAAAGCTTATTTTAAAATATATTAACATGGAAATGCTATTAATTGATTCACCTAACCGTTCTCGTTTCTAATACACTTTCAATTTCAAATTCTTCTTAGTATTATTGTTCTTGAAACACAGAATAACAGGAAATTATCCACTTCTAAAAAACATTTTGACTGAAGGTTTCACTGAAAAAAAAAAAACATAATGTAAGTTTTGATCAATTTCAAACTAACAAAGAAATTTCATAAAAATGATTGTCATAAAATATTTTCAACATAACCAACTGTCTACTATTCGAAAATGAGCTGCTCTGAAAACATCTTAAGGTGTCTGACTAGGTATTTATTTTGTTTTCGTTCTTCCTGATGGCGCGCCACTGCAGTGGATACCATGTTATATAGGAGGTCTATTTTCCCCTTCTTTTCATATGAACATTTTTCATTACCAAAAACGTAAAGTATTTTATAAACTAGAATAGTTGATGATAATGCTAAAAGTTTTTTTTTTCATGATATCGTTTAAAATGAACTTTTTATGACAGTTTGATAAAGCCGAAAATAGTTTTTCATTAAATATCAACGAAAAAAGGAAAAAAACGGGTCATTTTCAAACTGCTACAAAATGATATTGCCATAAAAAACTTTTAGGGCATCTAGAAAATTTTTCATGTTTTGTCGTATTTTTTTTAAAAAAATCCTGGTCTATATATATAGTTCAGGATTTTATTTTTTCTCATTTTTTCGAGTTTTTTACTTTTTTGAATTTATGGGGTTATTTTTCGGGTCATCAGGGGGTCTGTTGTGCCCTCCAGAGTTAATTTTGGGTCGTTTCGGTGCTTTTTAGGACATAGTCTTCTATACCATTCTAGTTTTGAAAACCGGGTGGACAGGACAAAAACAAAATAAATATCTGTTCAGCCACCTTAAGAGAGTTCATAAATTTTCAACTATCAATAATTATTTAAGTTAATGGAAAACTTTTTCTTAAAAAACTGTTTTGCTTTTAAACTTTACTTTTAAAAACAGTAGTATTATGAAAATCCCTGCTCAGTCTTCTCTTTTCTAAAACGTTTTTTTCAATTTTATTAAAATTACTGAAAAAAAAAGCAAACTTAAAAATTGTAGGTAAACACACTGAATAGAAGCAGAGGTTTTTCAGATACATACCTACTGTAGTACATTGATCTGTTTTTCTGCCTCAAGGATAAGTTGACTTTCGGTCGCAAACAAAATAATACACTAAATGTCATGTATTTTTATCTATTTTTCCAACCATTACTAATGGCAGGCATAGTAGATCTAACCATTCGAAATCGAATTTCATTCTAAGTGGAAAAAAAACCTCACATTCTCAAACAGTTGCTACAGTTCCATCAATAATACTTACTATGACTAATTCAATTTGAAAACCTGTTTTACTATTTACATTTACAGTATAAATCATCTACTAAGTAATTCTAAAATAAATAAAAAACAAAATAACATAAGGCCAACTGTTGCTTTCCAAATGGAAAATATAGAACTGTAGAAGGAAAACTTACAAAGTTCTTTAATAATGTGAACCTCAAGTTAGTTTCGAAACTTTGCAGGTTCAATTGCTGTCAGATAAAAACTAGTTTTACTTTTATACATGTATACCACATTGGTTAAAAATTAACCAATCGCATTAGACATTTCAGAAGAAAAATAAATACGTAACTTTAAGGACACATCATTCATTTTACAACAATATACAGTATGTTATTATATATATCAAAAAACATTTGCAAAAGACATTTTTTTTATTTCATTACGATTGATGTAGCAAATCATAATCAATAAATATATGAATAAATTCTAAATGAAGCTCATCATGCAGCTAAAATAGAAAATAAATAAAATAAAAATTGGTCACCGGCTTGTACCTTTATTAGTATTACCATTATCATTATTATTACCATTATTGTTGTTGTTATGTTGTTGTTATGCAAACTCATTTAAGGCAATCGTTAGAAAAGTAAGAATATAGTGGTGAAAAATAATGCTTTATACAGTAAATATATAATGGCTTAAAGTAAGGTAATCTAGTTTACTTGTCTAAAAAATTAAGTTTCCAGTTGGCACAATTACCTTCCATTTTAAGTTAAATGGAATGAGTACAAAACGAGTAAAAAAAAGAAACTCAATTAAGGGATTCTATCTAAAGTAATCAACCTCAAAAGCTAAAATGTGAACTGTACAGTAAAAGAGAATCTTTCTTTGTTTGCCTCATTTCAAAACAACAAACTCAAATCTGATTTATGGTTAATGTTGTAAATGTAGAAAATTCTAGTCTCATCTCACCACATTTTTTTTATTGCTGTCAGAAGATATTTCATATAATTTCATTTTTATTCTCATTAAGTCTGTATAAGTTGTAACTTTGCAAACGTACATACATACATATATATATATATATATATATATATATATATATATATATATATATATATATACATATTATATATGTATATATATATATATATATATATATAATATATATATATATATATATATATATATATATATATATATATATATATATATATATACATATTATATATGTGTATATATATATATATATACACATATTATATATGTATATATATATATATATATATATATATATATATATGTATATATATATATATATATATATATATATATATATATATATGTATATATATATATATATATGTATATATATATATATGTATATATATATATATATATATATATATATATATATATATATATATATATATATATATATATATATATATAAGGTGTAATCCTGTAATATGTACATATTTTGTCAGTAAAAATATACAAATATTACTCTTTATTTACCTTGTATAATTTTTAATAATAATATGCTTCACTTTAAAGTTACATTGTTTTGAGTACACTTTGTAATTTAATGTAAATGTGTTTTGTATAAAATAGTTTTCATTAACATATTAATGTATAATAAAATCTTATCTACTGTATAGTGTAATATTTTTCAGAATTTTCATAACCAAGTACTTTTCTTTGTACATAAATAAACTTAGGTTTAATTTTAATGATATTTTAATCCAGAAACATTAATAATGAAGCATTAATATTTGAAGCATGTGTGTCATTGAATATAAATAAAATTCTTTTTGTTTCAATGTTCATATTAATTATGTTTATGCTTTATACAAAATAATGATTTTGCATATCTAGTTTTTTTTAGAAAAAATAGTGGAAATGTCGAAATACTAATTAGTTCGTGTTATTTTCTCAGTAGATTAGAAAAATTCCGTACCTAAGTTTCGAAAGAAATACTAGGCTTGAGAAAAACTTAAAAACTAATAAGATGAATAGGATTTCTATTCAGTCTGTTATGATGATTTATTCTGGGATTTAGAGATTTTGTTATCACTCTTGTGGTTTTGTCTAGACCAGCATTGTGGGTCCCAAACTTATCATCATCATCATCATCATTATTATTCCCAATATCATCAATAAGGTAATGTATTTGTTTTCATGTAACATATGTACAGTGCCTTAGAAACACAATTGTGTTATCATATCAATATCTTATCTTAATGACTTTTTTTTTCTCAATTCAGAATGTCATCATCATCATCATCATCATATATTCAGAAAAAATCATTCATTATCATGGGTTTCAGACAAGGTGCTCATCAATGCAACTACAAGTCTACATTATCTGTATTGGTAACACAATTGTTATTTTTTTTGGAATTGAAGAAAAAAAATAATGCTGGAAGATTCTGAAACAAAACAATTAAAACCGAAAACCCCCAAACTGGGAAGTATGTATGTTTAGAGATGATTCTGATAAAGAAACTTCATAAAATGGTAAAAATGGATTCGAATTTCTTTAATTTTCTGAAATTGTTTGAGTAGACACTATTTTCCTGAGAAAAATATGAATTTTTTTAATTTTAGTATAATTAACGTAATTCTAAGCAAATATTTTAAATTCTTCATGGAAATTCTAACAACTTTAAAAATTCTTTAAAAAAATGTTCTAATTTCTATATGTTCCAAATTCTATAAAAGCCACACACAATCATAAAATCATCAACAGGACATTTTCAAATTGAGCTTGTGCTGTGTGTATGTGGTCACATTCTATTTTAAGAATCACTCTTCTATAGTTTTTTTTTATAGCATAAAGAAATAGTTTAGTTTCCGAATGCACCCATTTTAGCTGTACAGCCGCTGTGCTATACCTTAAAGCTTGTGACGTCAAAAAAGTTGACCAAAAGCTTATGTCATTTTATTTCATAGGCAAGAAATAATAAAAATTATCAAGAAATCATTTATTTTAAAACTGATGAGAACTTTCGCTTGTCATTAGTTTTCTGCATTGTCTGCAGAAAACTACTGCAGAAAAAAAAGACTGGCTTTTATAGGCCAACTCACCCATGATGTCATAAGCTTCCACTTCCAGCGTGGCAATATTGTTAATGCTTACAATAAACAAAGATTACTTATCATTTAATAGGAATGATATCCTTCACTTACGGATGGATGGATGGATTGATCAATTAAATTGAACCATGAGCGAAAAAAAAAAACAAGACACAAAGACTAACATGGTAAGATTGACAAAAAAGAGCATCCAAGCACTCATACAATGTGTAAATACATTTCAGTATATACTGTATTTGATTTGGTGTGTTTATCTTCTTTCAGTGCTCAAAACTCAAGGGACCTCTATACTGACAGATTGTTGATGCATAATAGAAAAATACCACGAAATTTCTACTTTTTATAGGAAATATCCAATTTTAAACAAAAGATCCGGGACAATGTTTACAGACTTCTCGACTAAAAGCAACTATCATAAATACCTCTTAAGGATTCAAGTGAATTTTGATAAACTACACTTGATATAAAGTAAAATTACAGGGTGTGCAAAAAGTGAAGCCATATAGGCAATTTATTATGTTTCTGTTCAAAATTAATTTATTATATAAATTAAATTAAATGCTCAAATTGGCAGCCATTTTCTTTTGAACACTTCTTTTACTCGGTTGACGCATGACTTTTGAACACTCTCTAATGTTATGGCCTCCTTAAGATGTCTAGACTGCCCCTGAACAGGGCTTTTGGCACACCCTGTACAAGGATGCAATTGTTTTTAACAGTCACTACAAGACGCACTTCAATGCAATAGTAAATACAATTTTTTTAAAATAAAAAAGCTAAAAGACAATGCTGAGCTCATACTTTAGAAAAGAATATTCTTTCCACAACATGGTTATGATGTTAAAGCAGAACAAATGTACTATTTACATATGAACATGCTTGTTTGGGCTTTTTTTCTTAGATATTCTAAGAAATTGAAAATGATTCATAAATTAAAAAAAGTAGAGGAACAACCAAAAAAAATCATTTTCATGTTCACTTCTTTAATAAGTACCTTTGCAAAAAAAAGATGTGAAGTTTGAAAAGAATTACATTAGGTAATTTTTTTATCAAATTTTCTTGAAAATATAATTAACATTTTTCCAAAAATTTCCTAAAAATGTGTTTCTGTTAAAAATGCCAAAGTTAAAATATTTATAGCATGTTCCTTTGCTTTTCTAGTTACTAACACGCATTCAAGTTGCATCTAAAATTAACACAATTAAAATTGTTTACTTTGTAATAATGTATAATTAACTCGCTAACTTGTATGTATTTAAGGCCTCTAGGTGAGCTGCATATTTTTGCGAATGGCCTAGTGACAATTGTTTGATACTAGGTTTTTAAAGCGTTTGGTCATTTCCGGAACCAGAGAAACCTTCCTGAAGCCTTTTCGGAACATTTCATGTTAGGCCAATATTCCACACGCTGAAAACAGTCGACTGAAAATAAAATTTAACAAATTTAAATATTTCTATTTTTTACCGCTAATTATAATGCTAAATAAATACAATAATATTATTTAAATTAAGAGAAATTCTATTTAAAGTTGTAGTTTAAGTCGGCGTTTTCTACCTGTGGGATCTTGACCTTCAACACTTTAATTTTTTTGGCTTTTTTAAACAAAAAAAGTAGTTACAAACTTGTTTTGCCATTTTTTTTAATTTTAATAATTCTGAAATTTTTTTATTTTTTAAAAAAGTTTTTTAGAACTTCTGGGGCCAGCTGATGAGACCTCCTGATGCTTTCAAGGCAAAAAATTTAGTCGTTTTTTTGAAAAACGTGCCACTATGCTCATATTTCTATGAAAATAATGAATGAATTGTGAAGCTACTCGGAAATAAAGGAGGCACATTGGGGAGTTTGTTGGTGGTGTAACTGGCAGAATAGCAGAATGCCTACACTGGCGTGAAACAAGGTTGTTTTCAAGATATGGTAATTCAAGAAAAAAAGTAATTAAAGAATCACATGAATCATTTAGAAAAAAATAAAGTTTGTTAAAGAGTTCATTTCAAATCACAAAACGAAATAAACTCATTAATACATTACAGGACACATCTGTCTATTAGTGGCTGACGTAACAACAACAACCACCACGTAATAAATAATAAAAAACTAATAAAACTTTTTCGTTTATTACTTTGTTGTGATTGTAATGAATTCTTTCAAAATGTATGTTGTTTTCTTCTTCTATCTATCTTCAGTGAGAAATCAGGAAATTCTTTTACTTCCTAGATTTATCAGAAGATTGACATTAATTTATGCCATGGATGTTTTCATCCTTTAAGTCGCCTTAAACTCTATAAAGTCGGCTTAACACGGACCATTTTGTGGTGCCACAAAGTGGTTTACGCGGCTTGCTTCGCACGGACTACCATTGAAAATATTGGCCTGCTGTCAGTGGCAAACATTGGTATGTTCTTAATAGTGGCGGATCTAGGAATTTCTCATGGGGGGTCCAATCAGAATACTGGGGTACAGATTTACAATAACTTGGCTCCGCCTTTTTTATGACGACCGGCAACTTGTATTTGGTTGGTTATGTAGTCTGACGTCACATGCTCCGCCCTTTCAACGTCGAACCACCCAACAAACCAATTAGAAGTTGCCGGTCGTAATAAAAAGGGCAGAGACAACTTCTGTTTGTCCCGATTTCTAATTGCCTGTCTTCTTTCTAGAGTCCCTGTATAAGTGAACCCTAATGTAAACAGCTTATGGTTGTACAGTGGGTGGAAAATTTTTGTTTCTTGTTCATTTTGTTTTTAAAAATAGAACTTTATCCAAGAAAAGGTTTGTTAAAAAAGTTGTTGTTTCCTTAAACAAGGGACCCTTTTATGATCCCTTAAAGACATTATAGTCCTATGCTATTATAGCGTGACCCTTATTTTTTAAAAACAAAGTGAATAACACCCAAGATTTTTCCACCCACTATACAACCCAACTCGAAAGCAAGGTATCTTTTTTGTTGGGCTGACTATCTCTTTAGTCTGTGTTATGGTGTTCACACAATTTAAAAGTTTTCAGTTCATTAACTGTTTTCTTTCATTTGTTGTTTATGATAAACAAAAAATGAAAGAAAACGAACTGAACACGTTTTTCAGCTTATATTTTCATTTTGATAGGCTAAACAAAAATCACTTTTTTTGGCCAATGGGGGGGGGGGGGGGGGGTCCGGCCCCCTCGGACCCCCCCCCCCCCCTTAAATCCGCCACTGGTTCTTAATCATCATTGAGAAACAGGCGATGGTGGTAGCCATGTGTGGCATGCGTCTCAACCACTCCTTGCCACTATGATGTTAAAAACGCTGTTGGTGGCTCGTGTGAACACATTTTATGTAATCAATGGTCTGCTAAAAACAACAAATATATGAGGCGCCACAAAGTGGTTCGTGTGAAACAGACCTAAAAACACCAATATGCAGAAAAGAATAAGAGAATTTCTTAAGTCTTAAATCACTTCTTCTTTGAGTAATCTTTATTTTGAATGTGTAGAAGACAATGGATTCATATATAGTTCTATGAGCTTAGAATCTAACATTTATTCAACTTCCCCTTCTTATTTCTTTTTTTTTTCTTCTCATCTACAAATTCCAATTCTCCTTCTTGTTGTTTGCCATATTGCCAGTTGGGGTTTTTTTCTTCTTAAGGTCGATAGACTTGATATATTCTTAATGGAAAATCAATAGGATGCAATAGACTCAAACACATACACACAAAACACTTGAGATAAACTTTCAAAACCCAATGGAAATTCTCTTTTTTTATTTAAAAAAAGACGATAACAATCTTATTTTCTGATGGGGAGAAAAGTGCAAATGGGATCAGAAACGGAAGAGGATGACACTCAGATGACATATTGCAAATTATCAAAATGATATATATACACACACAATAACTGATATGTGTACATCCTTTTTTTTTTCATATATATTCAAGTTTGAAACTGAAATCTCTCTCTGCTTTAAATACAACAAAATTTGCAAAATAATGACATGCTTAATAAAGTAGTCAAACTCATACCATCACATATGAATTCCACCTAAATAAACTCATTTTATTTGTAGCATAATTAAAAAAACTTAATGAAAAATATTTATCTCAGTGAAAACAATAACAAAATATTTTTTCTTCAATTGAAGAAACAACTTTTTTAAATCTCGTCTTTCAAAATTCAATAAATTGTTTAACATTCTATTTTATTTAAGAAGGTTTTATTTTAAGTCAGTAAAATTCTGTTTATTTTGTCCTTCTGAATCAAAATAAATAGTTTAAATTAAGCTTTTTATGTTAGTTCGAACATGACCTAACTTTAAGCACAAGTTATTTTTAATTTTTGTCTATGAAAAGTTTAAATTTGAAAGATATCAATAATGAAAATAGCTAAGTAGTTTATAACACTTTTAATTTCTTTTTAATGTTGTTTTAAAACACAGAATAAGTAGTAGTGTTCGAACTGCTAAAGATATACGGGTGCAGCCATTCAATGAGTCAATTTTTCAAAGGAAATAAAAAGTGTATTTTAAAGTTAAAAAGTTAAATCTTTCAAAATAAAACTTTTTATGACAATTTGACAGATATCGTCATAAAAATACTACTACTTAATTATTTTCATCTACAACTTTTAATAAAGATACTCCTTTACTTTCAAATTGTTGTTAACAAACTAATATTAAATTTCATTTTTTTTTAAACTTTTAAATAAAGTTTCAGAGAAATACATTTTTGCATCAACACTAGGTGAATAAAATAAATAGAATATCGTCGTTTAAGAAGTGATACCACTTAACTAACAAATTATAAATTTCACAAGAGGCACAAAAAACGTTATAATGCAAATTTAAGGTTTTGTTATACAATATTTTGCTAATCAAATTATTTGGACGTTTTTTTGAGCCAATAATTAATATAATTATGTTATGTACATAACATCACAAACAATTTTTTTCTTTCTAAATATTCACAAAATCACAACTTCAACACCATCTATCAGATCTACCAGTCAATAACTTTTAAAATAAATTTTTGTTTATTTCGCGACATTTTCCGAACGGTTTTTATGTCAAAACCTCAAAAGCACCAAAAATATCAGTTACATGGTATCACTTTTGAAATTTCACCATGATCGTGAAACAATAAAAGTTAATTAATTTTTATAACAATATTTTTTCTACATACTAACACTATCCATTTATAATTTATTTTTCTCCTGAACAATATTTATAAAAATCATTTCATAAAAAAATAATTCCATACAAGGCTCAAAGCTATTTAATAACCACCATAAATAATTATTTCCTGATCCTCATAAAACTTTTTTTTTGAAAAACATGTCTCTAAAGTTAACTGAAGTAGAAATGAAGATGATATCATTAATGTTAGTTAATTTACCAGATGGTAGTTATATTGACACTTGACAGATACTTTTAACTAGAAATAAAAAAAACCCAATTCAGTGGTATCAGTATATGCATTCGAGCAAAAATAATGAGTACATGACTTATAGTTATATTTATATGTAAATGACATGCACGTTATTTATTTCCTGTAGGCTCATGTCTAGTCCATCTGTGCCTTTGTGGACTCCAGTCAAGATTTATTATCTCCGAGCGTAGATCAAATTGTTGAACTACGAGCTCTTATGCGTTAGCCCAATATTGATTTTTATATGATATACTGTATTTTTTTAAAGGTTGCTTCACACAAGTAAATTTGCTTACTTCAGACTAACTTGGTACAAACTTTTTTTTTTTAAAAAAAAAAGAAAAATGTTTATAATAATTCGTTGAAACTTTTTAATATTTGAATTATGAGAATATTATTCAAAATATACTTAAAAGTTCTTGACTGTTTTTTTACAATCAATTAACAGTTGTTTTCTTCTAAATAGTCACTTTTAAAGTTTCTTAAAAAAATTTCAAGAATACTAAAAACCGTCTCTTATTAAAACAATTTATTAATTTTAAAATTATATAAATAAGAGATGGTTTTTAGTATTCTTGAAAAATTTTTAAGAAACTTTTAAAGTGACTACTTAGAAGAACCAACTATTAAATATTAATAAAGTTTCAAACATAACTTTTTAAAAACATTTTTTAATAATTTAACGAAAATAATTCAAATATTTTTTTTTAAATAATTTAACTGACAACATTTTAAAATTTAAACTTTCTACAATAGTCGGAAAAAACATCGTAGGTCATGTTTTTGGAGTGAAAATTAAAAAAAATTTCCATATTCCTATAAAAAGTTTATTTTTCAAAATATCTTCATGAAATTTGTTAGCACATTCATCTACCACTAAGTAAACCCATTGTGAATACTTCACGAAGTAAAAAAAATATACTATTACTATTGTATAAGGACGTAATAGCTGAATTGCAAGAACAACTGGTATCAATCATTTTAAATGAAATGAATTGAAAACTTTGAAGCAAATGAAATGCAGACCAACTACGAGCTTGTATGGCGTCTATTGGGTTAATCTATCGTCTTATTTAGACGCTAATACTGGGTGAACCTTTGTATACACAGTATAGTGAAATGCCACTCTCTCTCTTTCTCTCTCTCTTCTTTATCATTTTCATTCACAGAGACATGGCACTACTCTGTGGTGCCGCAAAGTGGTTGACTCAGCTTGCTTCACACGGACAAACAATGAAAAGAATGGGTTGCTTGCTGTCAGTGCGGGCCACTGGTATAACGTTGATCTTTACTGACAAACAGGCGGTGGTCGCCACTTGTTGCCAGACTTGACCACTCATCGCCTACGTGGTGCAAAAAAAAAACTGTGGCAGTGGCTTGTGCGAACACTCCCCACGTGTATAAAACCAGCTATATAGTTGGCATTGTATTGCTTGTTATTTTAATATAAATTTAGTTGAAACCCTCCTTCAACTATTAATGTAGTTGATTCTAGTTTCTAACATACTGAATTCATATCTATAAAGTTGACTGTAAAAAAAATGTATGTTCTTTTTATTCACCAATAAAATTTACTTTTTCAACACCTTAGAAAGCAACTTTGAAAGCAATACAAATGTAGTACAAATTGTTATGTGTATACTTTGAAAGAGTTTTCAAAATCTAGAAGTTTTGAATTTCTAGAAAGGTAGAATATTCTTGTATAATGAACTTGTAAACTCTTGTGATGGTCATTTTATTTGAAAAGCAAATATAAGTCATCTGCATTTCGAGCACGTAAATCAGTAACACTATAGTTCGTGTTAACAGATAAATTGCACAATACAATTTCATCTTATTCACACCATCCTATTTTTATAAGGCATCTATCTATCTATCTACATAAAAAAAACCTACTTCAAGTTCCATTCATAAATATTGCTTCACATTGCCAAATTTATTAAACTAAACATTGTTGCTATTTTATGCACGTTTTCTACTCTCAAAAATAAAACTAAAACATGATAAAAAAATAACTCTATTAACAATGTTGAAAAATGTCAAAATTCATTTCATCTAAATAGTGGAAAAACATTATTAAACACTCGTTTTCCGAATAAATGTTATTTAAGCCTGGCCATGGACCATTTTGCAATGGTGAAGATTACCATTGAAAACTATGGACCGCTTGCACCACTAATTAGTTAACAAAACTACATAGTGGTTACATTCTAGAAGCATTATTACTTCTCTCCCGAATTTGTTTTTTTAGACTTTTATGGCCAACTTTAAAATGAATTAAACGAAAATAGAGAATTTAAAATTGCTATGTAAGAATTTGTAAATTTATTAATTTAATTTATTCATTAATTTGTTCATTTTTTCAAAGATATCAATATGAAAACCTAAAATTATACACTTGCTCTATAGTTTGAAGTTATTTTCCAATTTCTTTTTAATTTTACTCTAAAACTCATAACTGAAGCTTATGATAAATAAATTAGCCAAACGGCTGTGTCGACATGTGTAGTGGCTCCATTGAGTGGCTCATGTGAAAGACCTCAAATTCAAACTGTCAGCTGCCAGTTGTGCCACTAATAGTGGTCGTCACTTTGGCTCGTGTGAACACCCTCCCATGTTATGAGCGGTCTTCTAAAAACGACATTTTTTGAGGCATCATAAAGTGGTTCGTATGAAGCCAGCCTTAATATTTTTCTCATCGTGATTCTGTCACAGCCTCTTCAAACTTGAAGCTGATATGACTCGACGCTTTTCAGTTATTCCCATAGAAAAGTAGCTAACTCAAAAGACCATTTTCTTTTATGTAAATTCTTTTTTTTTTCAGTGGTTGAATTCTTTGAACATTCTTCTCAAACATTTTTGTGAAAGAATGTTTTAGATAATCTCATATTTCTTCTTAATTGATTCAGTTTTGCATAACACTCAGCCAACGTACACATGGTGATATTGACATAACACGAACATAAAGTATAGGTGTAAATAAACTGACATCATATTAACATGTCCCCATTGTGATACATGCACAAATTTTTCTGCAATGACGTTTAAGTAAAAATGATTTCCAGATTGCAATAATGAGTTTAATTTTTTTTAATTGTTAAGACATCTTTTTAGCATATTAACTCTATACTATAATTTAAGCATATAACTGTTTAAAAATTCACATTCATCATGAAAATCTTTGAGCTAAGTAATTATAAAACTGAAGTCGAGAAACTGAAGTTATGCGAGTTGCTATAAAGAGCAAGAAAAGCCTAAAAATGTAGCCAGTGGGCTCTAAGCATATGAATATATAAAAAAAACAGCAATTGCTCCTGAGCACAAGCAAAATGTAAACAAAATACCACTGCTCCTATGCTAATGGTTTGAGCATGAGCCTCCTAGTGACCAGACTTAATTTTTGAGAGCAAGTGCTCACTATTTAAAGCATTTGCTCCACTTTAGTCATAAAAATACTCAGAAGCATTACCTTTTGCACTGTGCTCATGCTCACTAGCAAATGCTTTCACCTTTATTCATATGACCCAATATATTAATTTCATATGATGGCAATTTGTTACATGTCAAAGTATTTTGAAGAATAAGTTGAATCTAGTTATATAATTGTGTATATATCTCTTCACCAACAGAGCATGTCTATTCTATTTTTTTTTACCACAGAAAATAAGATGTGTGTATGTATTTATGTGTGTGTGTGTGGTGCCTGGAGACAAATAATTGTTCACCTTTTCTATGAACATTAAAGAATGTAATTTATTTCATATCAACAGTTTCACGTCGCTAGGCTATTTTATAGAAAATCATTCGATGCGACGAAAAAAGCAAAAAAAAGTGTTCATCCATTATGAAAAGGTGCAGTAGTGCATTTTGCTGTCTCCTTTGAGATAGGCAATCACTGCTAGCACATCTGCCATATCCATCCACCAAAAGGCAATGGCAATGGAGATGAAGATTGAAAATGGAAATGGGGATGAATTAGAGGATGGCAAACGCCTCATTTATTTAGAAAAAGAAGAAGAAAAAAAAAACACTATAATGAGAACTCTAACGGCAGTTAGAAAAAAAATATTCCTTCAAGAAAGAATCGTATATCTAACTTAACTCCTATTTAAGAACATCAATATTCACACAAATGTCCATGTTAATGGGAGCTCTATGTGTTATTAATTTTTTTGCACTATGAATTTATGAACTCTTCGAAGGATAGATCTATTATATGAGAACGTGACTCGCATTGAAATTATTCCGATTATGTAAATTAAAACAAAATCCCTAGTATTATTAATAATAATTCCGTAAAAATAAAATTCAAATTATGCTGCATATTAAATATTTTTCTTTGTTTTCTAAAAGTGTTTTTTTCTTCTTGGCAAAAAAATAAGTATTTAAATTAGATATGTTGATTGTTCTTAATTAGGAGTTACGGAATAGGATATGTAGATGTGAATTTTTTTTTAAATTAAAATCTGTTGCTTCTATTTTTGTATACATAGCAAATATTATGGAACACAAAATGAAAAAAAAAGTTGTTCGTTTTAAAATTTTTTTTTTGAATTTATTTTATAAAAATATTGCGACAAGAATGAAAACGTCAAGAAACAGATATTTTTATTTAAACTCTTCGTGTTAACAAATATTTTCGAGTTATCCGTTTAAATGTTAGAAGAAGATAAAATCTTATCCTGAGGTACTGATCCAAAAGTATATTTAGTGTTATTCAATTATTCATGTTAAAAAGTTTTCACTTCAAAGATATTTCCTTATAAAATTACAAAAACCTTTTTTTAAAATAAGTAACTAAAGTTGAAATCTTGTTGCAAAACATGAAAAAAAACTAATTTTGTTATTATTTAAGAAAAAAATTATTCGCAATTAATACATGTAAAATTAATATTTGAATCATCTTGTGTAAGAAAAAAAAATCCTGCACGCATATTGGTAGTTATATAATTCGAAGTTAATAAAAGAGTTATCCAAACTGTGACCCTGTAAGGTCATCTTCAGCTTGTGTTAAAAGATTTACTACATCCACATAATTTATTACAATGCTTTTAAATTATGTTAAAAAAAAGAGACTTGATTTATCAGACTTTAGTTCTAGAATGAACATTTTAGAGGTCATGAGGTCCTCCTAAAGTTCCACATTTGCTTTCATTGTGAAGGTTGAGGTTGGACAGTAGGCTATTATAAGTAGCATGTAGAGAAAATAGATATAACAATGAAGTTGCTGCATTGCCACTGAATAAAATACAATATATAAAGCCAAATAAAATATGCATAAACATTTTTTTGGTATCTAAACTCATTTATTTAGTTGGAGATGGCTCGCAATAATAGACTCATGATTATAAAAGCAAAAAAAAAAATGTAACCAAACCATAAAAAATATACAGCACAATATGCATTTATTCTTACTAAAGCAACATAAGGCACTTCATTTTAGAAGTTGCATCCAGTCAACATTCTATTAAATAAATTATTTTTATGTTTCTAAATGCAATTACATTGTTTAATAAAACTTTTAATTTGGTTGTTTTATTTTTAAGTAGAAAGACTGTTTTGTTTCGTATTATTAAACATATATTAATAGAGGCAGTCAAATATTTATGCTTGAGTAACGGTCTTCGTGAATCATGATTTTGAGGCAAGTCTCAAAACTGTTGTTGTAAACCTCAACTTATATGTGAAAATTTTGTTAAATGTATTTCATTTATGTATAGTAGGCCTAAACACAAACTTTGTAGCCACGGGGTACTCTGTCTGTAAACTACAATAATAGATTTGTCTGTGAACATTTAGTGTTTCAAGAACCAGAGAAGTCTACCAGTTAAAGGATGCGATACATAAATTTAGAATGGTTTCCTTTTTATATATGAAAAAAAAAACCTGTCTTCGCATTTTCAGCATATATAAACTAATATGACGTATTTCAATAGATTTTTTTTTTCTTCCTACTAAAACATTCGAATAAATATTCATTGACATCAAATAAAACTATTTGTCAAGCTATTTTTGAAGTATGCTTTTTGAGTAGCACTTCAGTTATTTAGACTAAATATCCGTCATTGTGAACAATTACACAGATGTAAATCTGGTCTCAAAAAATAATTTGCTTTGGTTTTATTTTATTCTTCTTTTCTTGTCAGGAAAAAAAAGGATAACAATAGTCACGCTTACAAACACATGGCACGCATTTAATTAAGTCGTTTTCCAATTCTTCTAGAAAAGAATGGAATATGCATTGTTCTGAGGTAGAACATGTAATCCATATAAATCTCAGTGGCTTTTGTAGATGCTTTTATTTGAAGAAGAAGAAAAAAAATATGATAAAAATGCATAAGAGCATGAATGTGACAAACTGACAAATAACATCTGAAAGGCTAAATTAGAATCTTTTTGAAAAGAATTCATTTGGGATTCTATATGCAGTATGTGTATATGGGTGTATTTATGTGTGGTGTGGTGTGGTGGTAGCCACATATGTTTATGTCAACAAAGTGGACATTCATGTTCAAGAATATAGATGTTACACTTCTTTAGGTCATCTTTTTTTTCTATCCATTCTTATTATATTAACGCCTTTTTCTGTTGACAATCAAGAAGACACTTTACTTGTACTTATCAAATAAAACTTGTCATATCCATAAAACACCCACCATACATAATGGTTACAATTAAGAATGTACATATGTGGACTGACACAAAATGAAAAAAAAGAGATATGACAGAGAGAGATAGAGAGAGCAAATATGTCATCTCCAGTAAATGTACTGGTATCATTTTAATAATAAAAAAGATGAAATAAATGGACTTGGCAATATGAAGGAAATGATATAAACCTAATAAGTATAAGCAAAAGCAGTCATCAAAAATTGTTGAAGACTGCAAACAACAAACGAAAAAAAAAACATAAGCTAATATTGTAAAACTCTTTCCTCATTGGAGCTCTGCAACTTAAAAAGAGACAAAAATGTCATAAGTTACATCAGTCATAATTGCGTTACATATTAACAAATAACATAAGACGACTCCTAAATGTTTTTTGTTGTTGTTGTTCCATACTAACAGAGGTGGTTCTGTAATAATTCCACTTGTGATTCGTAAGTGCTAGACAGTAATTAAATTTGATGTCTTTCATTTATTCTCATATGACACCTCAATATTTACACAATTAAATAATAGTCATGCATAGGTGTAAATTTATAAAGATTTTTTTTTAATGTGCATGGGAAAGTTATTAAAATTTTGCTTGACGTAAAATGTCAACTATTACAGTTTCAGGCAAGCTTTTTTGCAAAAAAAAAAAAAGTATGCCAATCATACTACATGTGTGGATGCTTTTTTTTTTTTAAATAAAAACAAACAGAACCTGTAAAGTATGCATTTATTATATGAGAAAAAGAAAAAAATGTAGCAACATTTTGCCTACAAACCGAATAATAGTAGTATTACTACTATTCAGTAAGAGGCTTTTTTTTCTTCCCCCGAGATGTTTGGCGCATGTGTGGTACAGTTTCAACCATTTACAGCCTCTATCCATCCAGCTTCTTATATTCTTTTATATTTTACATCTGGAAAGTTGGCTTAGTTTCATTTCTATCACATGTAGCCACCACCACCACCACCAACCATCAACCATCAGTATTGATAGATCTGAAAAGCAAGTAAGAACGGACAGAGATCATAATAGTAATGATGATGTTGATGATGATGATGATGTCGTTTTGGCTCATCCACAAAAACTTCTTAGTTTGATTTTTCATTTGACATCATGTAAAATCAATGGATTGTTAACAACCAAAAATGCCAAGATCATCGTTTTTTTGTCCAACATAAAAAAAAATCGACAAAAAAGTAATTTTTCTAACTATACCTAACAAATTTCAATCTTTTTTTAAATAAGTGAAGTTAAAAACCAGTTTTAAATGTATTTGTGTCCGCGTAACAAATTAATTTGTGTTGCCCATCTAATGAAAACTTCCTTCTAGAAAAAAAGTTTGGTGCAAATTCAATTTTTGTTTTTCTCTTGTATCTTAACGTGACACCCTTTTACGGATATTAGAAAACGGGTTATTTTTGTTGTTGTTGTTGTTGTTGTTGTTGTTGTTATTCTCGTAATATAAAAAGCTTGCCATGTTTTTTTTTGTTTCTATCGGTAAATAAACGTGGTACAAATTGATGCATAAGAACCTTAAAACAAAACAAAAAAATAAGATTCCCCACTGCGAGTGACACCATGGGCGGTTGTGCAAAATGTCAATTCGAATTGAACCAAAAAAAACTTGTATAAGGTACTCTCATATAGAGTATAGTAAAATGTAGATACTGTTTACACATCAAGAATTGATCAAATAAGAAGAAACTAAACGTTGAACAGCAAGCGGAAACGGTTTGGTTCCTACCTTGGATTTCTAGATTGAAATCAATGTACTTATTTTTTTTTCTATTGTGCGAATTTGTGCCACAAGGATGCCCTCTTCACAAACCAATAGCTTGCTACAAACCATGATTGAAAAAAAACAAAACAAAAAGGCAGCAACAGTCTCATTCAATGTCAAGAGCTTAGATGATGCTAATGTTAAAGTTGCTTCCTAAAAAGTATATGTACTCTTCAACAGTGAAAACAATATGATCAGACTTTTTTCTTACCATTTACTTCACAAAATCTAAGATAATTTCAGTCAAAATAGACATTTTAAACAGATAACTTCTTTTTTTAATTTTATTTATTATTATAGACATAAAACGGAATCATGAACAACAGCAACATAAGTATGAGTGACATAGAGACTTTTCTTTGGCCACCACCGACAACAGCATCATCATTCAATTTTCTATCAGGATTGAACATGAGTTCAAATTTCACCAGTAATTTTAATGGATATATAGATTATGATGTTGACGATGACAATGTGTCATCGTCAATAACTGACATCGACCGCATTCACACCTCAGATTCAATTGGAGCAAGAATTGCTGCTACTTTGACGCCAATTCCAACAAATATTGTCTATGGTAGTGGTAGTAGTGGTGAAGTTGCAAATTATACCGTTTGTAACTATACTGATCCCTACTGTTTGGATGATGGATGGTTGCGACACTCCATCAGTGGCACTGTTATTTACTGTGTTGCTTATTTCACTGTATTCGTATTGGGAGTGGTTGGAAACAGTTTTGTTGTGGCCGTTGTTTGGAGAACACCTCGTATGAGAACAGTCACAAACTATTTTATTGTTAATTTAGCTTTGGCTGATCTCTTGGTCATCATTCTCTGTCTTCCAGCTACTCTTCTGTCAAACATTTTTATACGTAAGTTAACAATTAATATTTAACTATGCTGCTGCTGTGTGTCACAGTAATTCAGTGTGCCACTTCTGTATATTTGTGTGTGTGTCAATGTGTAAAAAAGTGTATGCTACTTGTACATTGAAGCGTAAAGTGTGCAAATTTGCCACTGGTGTGTGCCAATCCTCTTCTTCCCCACAATGTGTGTTACTTGTCACATTATTTCACAATAAATCGTTTGAACAGAGTTAAAAACATAAGAAAAACAAGGATATCGAGTAGGCCTACATACTTCTTACTCTCTGTGCAAAGGTTTCCAGGTGAAAATATGTGACAAGTGAGCATACTGTGTGTAACCGGTCTTATTTTGTGCGTCTGTTACTGTGGTGAGCCACTGGTGTCATGTTGTGTGTTTGACACTTAGTGTTTCACTGTGTGATACTTTATGAGCCGAAGTGGGGGCAAACTTGCGTGCGTATGTCACTCTGGGCCACTTGCGTGCATTTTGAAAATACAACTACGACTCGCCCGCCGCTAGGCTGTAGGCCACTTACATCAGTTGGTGTACAAGTTGCGTGCGTGTGTCACTCTGTGCCACTTGCGTGCGTGTGTGTCACTCTGTGCCACTTGCGTGCGTGTGTGTCACTCTGTGCCACTTGCGTGCGTGTGTCACTCTGTGCCACTTGCGTGCGTGTGTCACTCTGTGCCACTTGCGTGCGTGTGTCACTCTGTGCCACTTGCGTGCATGTGTCACACGGGACCACTTGCGTGCGTATGTCACACGGGACCACTTGCGTGCGTATGTCACTCTGGGTCACTTGCGTGCATTTTGCAAATACAACCACGGCTCGCCGCTAGGCTTTAGGCCACTTACACCAGTTGGTGTACAAGTTGCGTGCGTGTGTCACTGTGGGCCACTTGCGGGCATGCGTGTCACTCTGTGCCACTTACGTGCGTGTGTGTCTCTCTGTGCCACTTGCGTGCGTGTGTGTCACTCTGTGCCACTTGCGTGCGTGTGTCACACGGTGCCACTTGCGTGCGTGTGTCACACGGTGCCACTTGCGTGCGTGTGTCACACGGTGCCACTTGCGCGCGTGTGCCACATGGGGCCACTTACGAGCATGTGTGTCACTCTGTGCCACTTGCGTGCATGTGTCACTCTGTACCACTTGCATGCGTGTGTCACACGGTGCCACTTGCGTGCGTGTGTCACATGGGGCCACTTACGTCCATGTGTGTCACTCTGTGCCACTTGCGCGCGCGCGTGTACCTCTGTGTCACCTGGGTGTGTCGGCCACTTTATGCCACTTGCGTGCGTCGACCACTCTGTGCTATTTGCATGTGTTGCAAATTACTACCACGGCCCACCCGCCAATAGGCTTTAGGCCACTCATGCCCGAGGTACCTGTGTACCTTAATATGTGTGTCTGAATTGATCCTTGTGTGTGTGTGTGTGTGTGTGTGTGTGTGTGTGTGTGTGTGTGTGTGTGTGTGTGTGTGTGTGTATTGGCGTGTCTCGGCGAAAAAGCGATTCAGTGACCACCAGAAAGTTGAGGCTCCCTCCGAACGTGTCTTGAGAAACGATTGTACACTTGGGAACTAATTTAAGAAACTCTGAGATACTAAAGCAAGATAAAATATTTTCAGTTGTCAGCGAAAATTTCCTTCTCTACATTAGTCTTCTAAAGTGTGTTTGCTCACATAGGCCTACATTGCATCTTGTAAGCGGTTAAAGTAGATTATATGTTTAACTCGTGAAGTGTGTTATGGACAAAAAAGAAAGGTGCTTGTTTACAAATGACAAGTTTGACCATTTTCAAACGCTTACATTTGATTTATATCCAACATGCTAAATGACCCAAATTGCATGTGCTTGGCTCACTTTCCAGGATACGATTCATAAAATCGAACATGTTCGTTCAACTACTGTGTACTATATTTACTTCCCTTTCTCAATGTGTGTACACTACGATAATAGTCTTTATCTTTCAGTACAGCAAAATAAAAAAATTGCAATTTTATTTTAGAAACTAGAACTTATTTGTCATATGTTCAAAATTGCTTTCCATTTCATTTCAAACTTATAAAAGCAAAAAAATTATACTAATGTGTAATCTTTTAAGATTTTGATTTGATAAAACAAAAGCATTTAGATAAAATTAGCTTCATATTTACATTCATTAGCTTGCAAATAGCAGCTAAAAGCTCTTAAAACCTTTTTTTGTGTGTTCAACACTTTTATGACGCGTTTTTTCTAAAAAAAAATGTTAGGAGCATGAAAAGCTGAATTGTAATATTAAACTATCTTAATTAGCAATTATGCGCAAATGTTTATAGGATTTTCGTTTAGAAGATTTTTCTCTAAAAGGGTTTTTTTGTTGTTTTTTTTTGCATATAAAGTTTCAAATGAAGAGGATGAAACTAAAAGAAAAGGACCACTTTTTCGAGTTATTTCTAGCATTTTTTTTTCAAATCTTAGTTTATTCTGTTAGTTTTATTTGTCTAGTTTGCATATTATGCATACTCCACATCTACATTATAAAGGATTGTGTACTTTATAATACAAAAAAACCAACAACTTTTTCTTGTTGTTGTGGTTCACCAATCCATTTACTTTTGCTTGAATTGAGGGGCTCTAGAGACACACAATCACCTAACATATATACTGTATATGTACACATAATATATAGTGACACACACATATACATACAGACATACAGAGAGGAAAAAAGGTAGATTAATAGTAATGCAACAAAAAAAATAGAAAAGAGGTAAAAGTAGAAGGTTTTTGTTCTCCATAATAATCCATCTAAATAAAGAGTTTCACAGAAAGGGACATGCGCATGAATATATGAGGCTTGCAACATTTGAACAACAATAACAACAACAACAAAAAAAGAGATTCTACAAAAAAGCCATATTAATGTCACACTGTGAACTTGTCATATAGACATACACACACACATAGATAAAAGCATACATACACATTATACACATTTGAGAGTTCTATGATATTTATTTTATTATTATATTGGTCTAAAAAAAATTTTATTTAAAAAAAAGTAAGATAAAATATTTCGAAATGATGGAAGCCATCTAAAAGATTATATTTCACAACCCTTAAACATACCATTAAATATACACATATTATACAAATGATACACATTTGAAAATTCTATAATACAAAAGCAAAATCAAATATTTAGAAATGATAGAAGCCAGCTAAAAGATCTCACACGCCTCTTAAAATAATGTCAAAAATGGAAAATATATAAAAATTGATTACTTAATCAAAATTCTCACCCATTGTACAACATTAAACAACAGTTTATTTTTTTAATTATGAGTACAGAAATTTTTTTTTAATATTTGGAAAGGTTTCATAACACCTGAAAACATATGCTGCTTACTACACCCTTTTGTCACCACAAGATTACCTGTTGAAATATGTTAACTTATGTAAGATGTTTTATGAACAACTAGTTTTTATACTTTTGTGGTTTATTCTGCATTTCAGGATCAACAATAAGAAGAAATTTAAAATGTGTTAAAAACTAGAACGGTAGCTGGTTGAATCCCTTAATAATATTTTCACGTTGATATCTTTCAAAACAAGCTATTTTATAAACAAAAATTCAAAAAATATCGCATGATTTTAAAGTTGTCATAAAAAAATTAATTTAAATGATAAACATGAAAATACTTTGATGTGATTAAACTACACTTCTAGTTTCTAAAACACTTAAGTTTCTCTTAATTTTGTTCGTGAAAAATTGAATAACCAGAGTGCGAGGAGCATTTACATTTTAGAACAGCCTTTTAATGTAAAATTTGAAACAAATAGCCAAAAGGTTAAAAAAAAACTGGTTGCTCACAACCCTATTAGTAATTATAAATTCATTTTTGACAATTTTCAAGTAACTAAAACGGCATAAGCAATTGAATTTTGCCTAATTATTGTCCTAAAAGACACAATAGTAATGCAACTTAATTCCTTTTCTATTTGTTTGCTCCATTCTCGATTATACCAATGGCTTCAAAAAGTGGCATATTTCCAAGAAAAATTTCATATGAAAAATGTTTATAAAATTAGTTCAGCCTAAAACTCAGACAGACATTAAATTATTTGTAGGAAGACTTGCAATAATGGCAGTCATTTTCACAAATAAACGAGACATTTTTATTAGAAAAAAAAACCCACAGTAAACTAAACTAGAAAAAATATAAATATAGCCATAAAAACTTTGAGAGTAGAAATGTTCACCGAAATAGTAAAAAAAAATCCTTAGATTCAAAAGACGACAGAATAATGTTACTCAACTTTCTGAGGTGTGTTTTATTATCAAGAATATTGTCAAATTTCATTTTTGCAGAAACAGAATGTCAAGAATGGCAAACTTGAATGACTGTAATATATTATGAAAAATACGACCAAAAAAAAATAATAGGCACTTGAATCACACCTCTAAAATTCTAATAAATTGTAATCTAGACATTTTGCCATATTACTGAACATTCCTTCTGTGTTTATAAACTAATAAATTTCCACTTTGTGACTTGAATTAATTTTTTTTTTGGTAGATTGAATTTTAACTGACAAAAGAAAAATGGGTTTTCATTTTCAACAGCTGTGCAAAAAATAATTAGTTAAATCATTTTTAATCACCTGATACTTCATTTATATCTAACTTATTATAAACATTTAATTAACTTTTCGCTTTTTTTAACCATATTTATTTCTAGCAATTGTCATTTTTTCTTCTTGCAGATAATTGTCTTTATTGTACACAATTGCTTTTAATAGTAATTGGAAAAACATGTATTAAATAGGCTTAAACAAAGAGTCATAGAAATAAAAACAAAGTAAATGCTTTTACTGCTGAATATCAAGAAAATGCAGCAAACCATATAGGAATAAAAATAAAAATGTTTAGCAAAATCAAAACCTTAAAAGTTAAAGTAAAAACTTTTACTTTTAAGTACAGAAGTAATTGCTTTTAGTACGTAGTAAATGTATTTATGGTATGATACTATTTTAGAAAATATTTAAGGTAACTATTTGGCTACCTTTAGAGTTCATTCATTTTGATATTAAACCTCTATGGATCGTTTTGTGGTATTTGGTTACATGTATGAAAGTTACAACAAATAATTATGCACGTTTAGTCATAGAAAAAAAAACATAATTACTTGTCGCCAACAAGACCAACCTGACGATTGTCTTTTTCTATGTACACAATCTTTGTTAATTATAGCACTTTCATTGTCCCCTCAGGCTAACATTTACTTTAATGAGCCTATTGCACTCAATGTGATAATCCTAGCATACACACTACACAGTAAAAAGTCAATGCTATTGTTATTCATACCATTTGAAGCATTCACTTTTACTTCATGTTATTCAAGCATTTGATTTTACTTTTACTTTAAAGAATCTGTTAACATTTTATTCATACAACCCATTGCCTGTTTCTAAATCTGACATTGTTCTTAATTATTACAATTTCATTGCACTCAATTTAGCATTTATTTTAATAAGCCTATTGCACTCAGTGTGATAATCTTAGCATGTGCTACACAGTAAAAGCAAATTGTTATTCAAATGATTTGAAGCATTGACTTTTACTTCATGTTACTAAGCAATTCATTTTACTTTCAAGAATCTGGTTAATTTTATTGATACAACCCAATGGCAGTCAAGAAACTGTTTCATATACATTATATAAAAAATGTAGGTCTAGCCTCTCTAAAGTAAAAAATCATGAGAAAAATGTTAAAAAAAAGAAGAAAAAGAGCAAAGAAACAGAAAGAAAGAAAGAAAGAAAGAAAAAAACCTATTGGTAATGTGCCAGAATGAACAGATATTTTATGAGACTGTACTTCAGAGTGACAGCCTATTTCCAGAATAAAACTAAAATATAATCACTGCTTTTCTTTTTTTTATATATATATTTCTAGTCAGATATGCTGGTAAAATGCATCATGGTTAAAAAAAAAAATGTACACACAAGACATAAAAGTTTTTGATCAAATTTAGTTCATAACTTTTTGAGCTTCACATACACACATCATACAAACATCAATCATTTAAGATTCTTCACACTCTTTTTCTGATCTTTCTTGTTATTCTGTAATCCTATGCAATGTTCTAAAGCCATTTCAAATATATATAAAGTTGCCTGTTTCGAAATTCTAGTACATAGTTCAATCTTCTAAAAAGGTTTATTTAGGTACAGTAGTAGGTGTAGCTTGACCATCATTGACTGACAAGGTGACTGTGATAAGATAAAACATTCAAAACAGATGTTCCAATCACACAAAAAAAGTGATGCTATAGTAACAATAATGCCTCCACACCAAAATAAGGTTGTAAATGTTTTATAACTTTTGTTTCATTCCTACAAATAAATGCCTATATGTAAAAAAAACACAAAAGATTACAGTTTTAAAATAAAAGTATAGCAAATCAATATGCTGTTACAGTTTTATGATTGTCATTTTACCCTCTTCTTAAACTGCTTCTTTTTTTTTCTCCTATAGTAGACCATAAATAATTGGACACAATCATACTATATAGTAATACTAGAAGATACATGTAATAATGTGGATTGATAATCCACATCTATCATTTACCTTCTAATTGCAACCTTTCTTTTTTTTTATTTATTTATAAACTTATCCATTGACGTAGGCTTCTATATACAGGGTTATTCAAAAAGAAGGAGCATATTTCAACCATTTATTTCTTCCAAACTACACAAGATAGAAATATAATTCCAATGTTCCTAGACAGAGAAAAGTTCAATTTTTTAAGCACTCAATACGAGCACCATGTGTTACATGACAAATATCAAAACGGTGGCTCATTTCTAGCCACACACGAATCAGCTGGTCTCTAGTTATCGAATTCACAGCTTCAACAATTCGATGTCGCAGATCTTGAAGAGTGTCAGGCATAGGGGAGGACAAAAACACGGTCTTTTACATAACCCCACAGATAAAAATCACAGGGAGTAAGGTCTGGTGACCTGGGAGGCCACCAGCGAAGAAGTTGATCTTCTGCTCGCCGCCATTTTTCTACAGACAAGCAACAGTGCCACTGCAGCCTTGACTGGTACTTCCACCCAGACTGTTCAAATTTTGAACTTTTCTCTGTCCAGGAACGTTGAAATTATATTTCTATCTTTTGTAGTTTGGAAGAAATAAATGGTTGACATATGCTCCTTCTTTTTGAATAATGCTGTATATTTATAAAAATAATGTATGACCTATGTTCTAATATAATACGTTAATATTATTTATATAAATGTTTACCAACCCACATTCTTGTAATAAAGACATGATAATAAAGATGCTACTGAACTCTATTATTCTACAGAATAGACTAAAATTATAATAAAAGAAATTGAAAATGAAAAAGCCCTCCAAAACAACTAGAATGAATGCTCTCAAACGCCACATTTAGTAACATTTTTTTCTAAGGATTTATGTCTTTTTGTAGAATTTTCTTCTTGTTTTTATTGCAAAAAATTATTCCTTTGAGAAATAAACTAAGACTAAGCTAAGTGTATTCTTAGAAATGATGATGATGATCATCATCATCTGTTGGCCACATGTTACCTTTTAGTATTACCAACTCTTTTCCTTATTATCCAAAACATACATACAATGTACAATATTAGAAAATGGAAATTTTTTTTGCTATTTTTTTAGATAAAAAAAATATTTCTTTCTAGAATAAAATTGCCTACAGTTATTTTCTCAAATCCTATTTCCTTCATGTATAAGGTGTATTACACTCAAAATTCAAAGTATAGGATGTAATTTTAGAAACCACAGAAATAGTTTTTTTTTTTTCAAATTTTATTCGATGTATTTCACGAATAAACAGTTAAAAATAAATCTCATTTAAGGCCCTGTTTCCATTTGACAAAAAAAAAATATTAAGCTGCGAAAATTTTAACGGAAGAAAAATGGCAGTTCACTGTAGTCAAATTTGGTAATGCATCTACATTATTTGGATAACATAATGCCATTATTAAGAGAAAAGAAATTCGATATAAGAGCACAAACATGGCCCACCTATTCACTATAATGATTTGTTTTATTATGTTAGGTCAATTGAAGTGAGAAAGCCTCTATCGTTCTACCACATTAATTAAAGCATAAAATGCTGTTTCTCACCAATGTTTATATTCAAATTGTATCATTTAAACAGAAAGCTATAGTTAGATCCAACTTGTATCTAATTAAAATGAATTTACCACGCATTACATGAAATGATGAATAATTGAAGAAAATGCTACTTAAATAGAAACTCATCGAAACCAAAAAGAAACCTAAAAAACAAACAACGAGATTTAGGGGGCGCCAAATTTTTGAATTTATACCAGGTTTGTTTGATTTAAATCTAAATCACTGAAAAAATCATGATTTAAATACTTACAGTAAACAACATATAGGATTTTTTTTATTTAAAAAAAATGGGACGAGTTGAGTGCTCCTAAGGCATATTTAGAGCATTTAAATATTTTTCAACTTTTGACCATTTTTTGAAGAAAAGAAAAAAACCAAAAGACTTCGTTTTTGACCCATTTTTTCGAATATTAAAAATTCTTGAATTCTGTGGCCAGTTAAGCGTTCCTGAGAAAAATCACAAATAATTAATCATTCCAAACGTAGGCTACTTTTAGAATGATTATTTCTGTGTTGTTTTTTCAGTTTAAAACACATTTTCAACTTATTTTATGTCAAGTGAAAACAGGGCCTTAAAAAGAGCTACAGAATGAAATTTTATGCAAAATGGTATGAATTGTCGAATAAATAAGATTTCTCCACGAATGGATTCCTGAAATTGTTTTCTTTTTACTTTTTATTTGTACAGAATTTCTTATTGAAAAAAAAACCATAATGATATTCAACTTATTTGTCTTTCTCTTCCTTTTTAACATTCATAGAAATTTTCTTAACTGTTTACTCAACATTAACTTAAATTAATCATGAATTCGTGAATAATAATCTAAGTTGCTAATCATGTTTCTTCCGTAGCAACACAGTTTAATTTAAATTATTCTTTGAATACAAACAATTTTCTTATACGAGTAGAACTTGTTATGTAAGGAGAAAGACAATCAACTTTAGGACTTTGAAAGATAAAACTTTCATGAATAATATATATCCTACTCATTATTGTAATATCCTTACACATCACACTATAAAGTTGCTTCAATTATACCAGTTATTGCTGTACCACTTAATAAGTGTTCACATTATTTGACGTCATCCAATTCCTACCATGGAAACCAAATAAAAGAATAAAGTTTAAAACCCATGACAATTACTTAACACCATATAAAAGCCAACGAAGACAATTTTTTTTGTTTATTCGAAGAAGAAGAAAAAAATGTAATCATGAATAAAGCAAAAACCAAACAACTACTTTTTTTTAAATAAAAATCTACAGGTCAAATGTCATTTGAAACTGAATTTAATGTAGTTATTGACCTTTATATGGCATCCTGTCAAAAATAGTACATATAGTAGGATTACTTGTAACTGTTAAAAGTTGGATTTTGTAAATATTGATTTTTTGTATCCCTTTGTGTAAAAGGTTACATTGGGCCCTGAAAGAATTTATTGTTATGTCCATACAGATTAGGCTTATCCCTTTTGTTAGTTGTCATTTCAGGGTTTCCTTTTTATAGAACTTCAGTTAATGTAGGCTGGTATATTCTTGTTACTACCGTTGTAACATACTAAAATATGATGCACCAGAAACTCTGAAAACAAACTAATGAAATTTTTGCTAAAAATCATTTTTTAAACATAAGTTGTAAAATAAAATAATTCTTGAAATTGTAATATGAAACACGCGAAGAAGAAAAAAAATAATAGACGTGATATGAGTTAAGATCGATTATGAAAAGCTAATTATAGAATTTTCTGGTTATTCTGTATTTTTGAAGCAAAATTAAGAGAAACTGGAAAGAGTTTTAGAAACTAGAACGATAACTCAATCACTTATAGGTCTTGATAGAGCTCAATTGAAACGCTCAGAAATGAAGGTTTTTTTAAAAAGTTGTTTCTTCCGAAAACTGTACTTTTAGAATGGAAAAGTCGAGTACTCCGAATTAATATTTTTAACATTATATCTGAGTTACTCAGAAATTAAAACCTCAGCAACAAAATAGAGAATCTAGGGAAATGGAAACACTGCAAAGGTTCAAACTTCAAAGTGGCCATATGTAGACAGCGCCAAGAGTTTTCATCATACCACTTGTTTAGGCAGGATTTTGTGAAATTTCTTTTTTTTTTGGGGGGGGGGGGAATTGGAATTTTAATTAATTTGAATTAATACTCTGCAAGCAGCTCAAATGGCCTATGACAGATGGACAACAAAGTCCAAAAACAGCATGAAAATTGAGAGTTCTTTTCATTCAGCTCTTGCAAGACCTCAAGAGTAATTCCATACTGTTATTTTTGAAAATAAAAACTGTTTATAGACAAAAATAAAACAAAATATCGCCTGGTTAAAATTGATTTATTTTCAAACTCAAATAAAAAGTTTATTTTGAAAAATATCAACATGAAAATACCCTTAAGTAATTGAACTACCCTTCCAGTTTCTAAAAAAACAAAACACATTCAACTTTCTTGTCATTTTTATGAGTGGAAAACAGAATAATCAGACTCCGTGAGGCGATTGCACTTTAAAACCACCTCAACTAAAAACAATAGCTTTAATTTTTTTAAAAAAATGAGGCTCACCTTCTTTAAATATTAATAATAAATGAAACACGGTCTTTTGTATCGATAGCACATATTATATGGCATTGTGCCTTAAGGAAATGACAGTCACTTATTTCTAGTTTTCCAAAAAAACCACCACTACCACCACCACCATCATCATCATCATCAGCATCATCAGCAGCAGAAAATTGAATTTGCATAATCTAGATGTTCAAACCGTTTATAATAAGATGATGGATTTATTCACATGGCTTCAGAGAAAAGCCCTTTTTAATGCAAAACGGTTTGCAAAACCACGCAGACATTTTATTATTAAACTTTCAGCACCTAACTATATACAGTATATAGATCTCTTATGTAAAAAAGACCCATATAATCGAATTTGAATGAAGAAAAGCAAATTCAGTTTAGGGACTTTCTCTTTTTTAAGCCTAAAGCTTTTGTTATTCTTTAAGAGAAAAAAAACCCTGTTTTTTTCTCTTTTATAGATTTCTTTATCTGAGCAATTCACAAGCTCAAATGGTTTACATTTTGTGTTGCATTTTTTTTTCCTTCCTACTTCTTCTTTAACATTTCCATTACTTCACTCTAAAATGTTAATTAAAAAGATAACATTTAATTTTTTTAAAAAAATCTTCATATAAATCAAGATAATATTTCTTAATTATTATAGCCTAGAGAAATGGAACAAAAAAATATAAGACTTTTTAGAAGAAAAAAACTGATAATTTACAGTTAAATGGTTTACATAATACAGGGTAAAACAGATAGAAAGAGAGAAAATGAGAAGAAGAAAAAAACTATTTTAAAGAGTTTTATGCAAATGTTGAAACAAGTTGAGTAAAAAATCCTTTTAAAGACAATTTTCTCACACATGAAATCTCATCCCTATATTTCTGTTATTGTTTTTTGTTGTTGTTGTCTAGTCTTTAAAGCATATGTGTTCTAATAATATGTATACAGTATTCTATATTTAGAATGCATTATTATTGATAACGGTTGAAATGAAACAGAGGAAGAAAAAAAAATGACAAAACAAAAACATTTCTTTCAATCAAGACCTGTTTAATTTTAAATAACATCAAACACTACTGTGTATACAAACAAAATATATCGAATCTAAATGATAAATGAATGATTATCAATATAGAACATTGTTTCATCATTCGGGTTCAACTTCAAAATATTGAGTATGTGTGCAATTATTCAAAACAAGAAGAAAAAAATTATCTTTTCACTTCAAAGTCTTCAAAATTCTATTTTTCTTCCACAAGTTTGCACACAATGTAAGACTTTTGCTGTCACAAAAATGATAAATTCTGTAGACTTCTTTTGTCACTTTTGTAAATTTGAAGAGAGAGAGAAAAAAATATTTTAAGAGGAAATGTCAACTTAAATTCATGCTGCTTTTTCATAATAAATAGGTTCGTTGATAACAATGTTTTTTTTATTTAAAAAAAATTCTTGCAATTTTATGGTATAGTGAAAGTGGCCTCCACTTCAAAAATTGAATTGCACTTTTAATGCTAAGTTTAAAATTGTACTGTAGTACGTTTGACTGAAAATCACACCGTATTTTATTCTATTGTCAATCCTTTGAGTGGACACGTAACATAATGAATGGGTAAAACCAGTTAAGTGATTACAAACTGATAAGAAGCTTAACATACTTTTAACTAAATTAAACTTAAAGTTTTATTTGTCCAAGCTAAAAGTAAGATGTTTAGATAAAACTAATAACAGAACCAAAAAGAGATCACAGATCTAACAAAACTTGGCTTAAGATTGGTTTTAAAGTGTAAACACCTATAGAAAATTAATTAAAATAAAAAGAAATGACAAAGTGTTTTAAAAACTAGACGATCAGCTCAATAGCTTATGGGTATTTTAAGGTTGTTATCTTTTAAAATAAGCTGTTTTATGCGAGTTTGAAGATGACCGAAATTAAAGCAGAAGATGTTTTTTTTAAAATTTGTCTATAAAAAGTTTATTTTGAAAGATAACAACATGAATTATACTCTGAAGTGATTGAGCAACACTTATAGTTTCTAAAACAATTTCAATTTTTAATAATCTTGCTTCTGAAAGACAGAATAATTAGTGTGAGAAAACCAGCTGTTCATAAACCATCTTGCAACAAAAAAGGGAATAAAATTCTGGTTATTTTGAATTTAAAAATAACCAAAGAAAATTGAAAATATTATGAATGACACAAGTAAATGAATAAAAAATAGGAAAGTAATTTTATGTTGGTAACTTTAAAAATAAACTTTTTATACAGTTTTTAAAAACCATTTTTGTTATTCCCCTTTTTTCAAACTGTCATAAAAAGTTGCATTATATAAATTATCAATAATAAATTGTCATAAGATAATTGTCGACAGAAAAATACTTTTCTAACTACACTGTATGTCAATGTCTCTTGGATTCCACCTACACATGAATAAAATCACTCAAATCACTTGAACACTAGAAAATGCCAAACAGCTAACGTTTATGATGAGCATTGATGACCCTGATGAGCAATACAAATGAAAGTATTGTGTGATTGCCGACCATTAGGGGGGAGATGAAAATGTCCTGATTACAATAGAAAATCTACACACACACAAAAAACTGCAACTGTTATGAAGGCCTGGAATGTAAGATGTTGTTGTCAACTACAAGGAGAAGGGGGTCTGGTAAAACTCTTAAAAGAAATACACATCATTACATGAAACTGCAGAATATTAGCTGTCACGTAACCATAAAGAAGAACATACGCCAAAACCATAATTTATTTATTAAACATTGTCATGGTGCTTTTGCTTTGCGTGTCTTAATATTTTTCTTTTTGTTACAATAATGTAGAAAGAGAATCTTTTTGGGGGTCTTATACTTCCTTTCATAAATGGCTTTTATACATAGTGAATATTGTCAACATAGAAGACGACAATAGATAGAGAGAGAGAGAAAGAGAGAGAAAACTTAGTGGAAAATTATGTGGACGAAACAAATTATTAATCATGTTTTCACCAGGAGAAAAAAGTTTTGACTAGCCACCATAATACAATATAATGTATGGGTTGTTATACGAAACCACTTCCCCCTCTTGCTTGCCCTTATAAGAAAGGTCCTAATGCAATTTGTTTAGACTAGACCACAAAATAAGACATCTTTATTACCCACTACAGTAAAAAAAAGATGCTATAGGAATCTTTTATGTACATATAAACAATTTAGAAAACAATTCTATTTTGCTACAATCAGAGTATTTGGCTACATGTTTTATATTGGCTAGTTCAAGATATTTAAAGATTTCTATAAAATTAATCATTTTTATATCGCAATATTCATTGAAAATACCATAACTGAAATTTGCCAAAAAAGAGAGAGAGAGAGAGCGTGAGAGAGAGAGAGAAATAGAGAGAATGAGAGAGAGAGAAAAGAAGATTCTAACAAAAAATCATATTGAATAAAACTTGAAATATGATATCATATTTATATCACAAAAAACAAATCCAAGAATCGAGTTAAATAAATAACAAAAAAGTAGAAGAAAAAAACCTTTGTGATAAGAGCATTTTTAGATATAACATTTTGTCATTGTCATTTGATCTTCATAACAATGAAAGAAAGTTCCCCAATTTTTTTTTCTTTCTAAGAAATGGAAACAAATCAGAAGGAAAAAAAGTACATCTTTGATTCATTTCCAATAATATCAATAAGAAAAAGAAATAAACAGCATTAGGAGCATTGTGATCCTGTTGACAAATAAAACACATTAAAACAATTTATTAAAGACAAAATAAAATTGAATTGCCTCAATTATCACATCTCAACTCAATTGTAACCTAACTAAAAAAAAGTGACTTAATTAATGAAGTTTATCTAAATTAATTTTATTTACGAGGTTGCTTTCGTTTTAATTTACAAGCTAAATTGCACCAACACCACCAACACCATCAACAATTGAAAAACTCCAAATATATGCAGCACGTACGTAGACATGAATAATGTATGATGTAATGTGAGCATTCAATTAAACTTTCATTGTGGCAAAAAACAATTTGTGCGGCTTCTGAAAATGCATCTCTCTTCTTCTACGTTTAAATTCACTTATTACAGCTTTTGTGCGTATTGTGCAAAATTAATTTTATAATTATTGTAAACTATTATTAAATGAAGTCATAAATTTAACATATTGAACAATGCAGATATTGCACCAATGTCAATTTCAGCGTGTTTATTAATATTACAGTTGTTTATTTTTGTATACATCCTATAAAACTAGAATGTAAGACCTATATGACGCATCCAGTTGGTGTCATTATCCATTACAAGAAATGTATGTCCATTTCGCGAAATATATGTTCATTTTGCAAAATGCAGATATATTGACCTGGACATACATTTCGTTTAATGGACAAATTACACCAAATGGATGCCACATATATTTAATTTAGGTTGGTTAATTGTTTGGAATTTTTATGAAACCTGATGAAAATTGTAAAAATGTTTACATTTTTGCAAAAAAAAAACAGGTCAAAAATAGAAAAGTAATTAAAATCGTATTAAAATAGTCCGAGGAAAAAAAAGGCCTGAGAATGTTTTTCAAAAGTTTTCAGAAGTCCTCAAAACTAAAAAAAAAATCAGTGCCTGCCTTTGGGGGTGGTCGTTGAGGTGGTCGTTGAGGGCGTTGAGCAGGTTGGGGCGCCGAGCGAGTTTTGGGGCCCTTTTAAAATTCTTTTATATTATGTTTATTAGGTAGACACATTTTCACCTTGTGAACAGAACAACTCGACCTTTGTCCAGGTCTACAATGTTACAAAACAGACTTTCCAATTTAGGAACTCTATTCCATTGAAAATAAAATCGCCGAAAATCTCGACTTTTCTGTTCTAATTAAAGATTTCGCCGATAACAAGGCCAGAACGGCCAACTTTTAATCTTCAAATATTAATTAAACTTAGTTTAAAATTTTTTTTGCGTGTCATTTTTAATCTAAAAATAATATGGTTTTCTCTATATGAACATAATCGATGTGTTTTTTGCACTTATAATGAAGCAAATATTTTCATTTTTTTCATTTTGAATACCCGGCGCCCTGAAAAAAAAAATCTGCCCCAGGGCGCCAAGAAGGCTAAGGCCGGCACTGAAAAAAATCCATAAATCTTCTCTATTATGGAATTTTTAAGGAATCTCAGTATTCATCTAAATAGATTTCAAAAATAAATCGAAATAAGCAAATTTTGTTACAACAAAAATGATAAAGCCCTTGGTATTTAAAGTTGACATATAGAAAACAAACAATGATGAATTTATTACACCAAATGCTTGACCTCTTCTTCTCGAAACTTAAGTATGTTAAATTTAACTTTGAATGCCTTCATCTATGATACTCTAAAGGCGTTTCCTTTTTTTTTGTTGTTGTTGGCTTCATCTCAAATGCCGTTCATATTCCTATAATGCGTGCAATATGATATTTACATATTTCTACTTAGTGCAGATAAATATAGCATACAGATGGATCATATTTTTGCTTATTAAGTTTATTATACAATTTATGTACTTCTACGAAGAAGAAGAAAGAAGAAAGAAGACGGAAGAAGAAAAATATGCATTGATTTACGTCATGACCCTTTTAATAAGCTTTTCCATCTGTAATCACATTTTGTACTAAAATCTATATAGAAGTGTGCATTGAAGCACAACATTCAAGTTTCATCAAGTGTATTACTGACTACAAAGACTATTAAAAATAAAAATGGGTTTTAATAGATAATAATTTGCTGCCCTTAATGATAAAAACTATAAAAATTCAAATTTGTTTATTAACGTAAATGACCAGACCAAAAAAGGACAATATAGCTAGTTAACCATTTTCAACAGAAAAGTCATATGAATAAAAGGCATTAATTAGAACTGAAATGAGACTACTACTCTCACTACTTAAAAAAAGTGAGAAAAGTTTAAATTACTTTCGGCATAAACTAATTGCATGCATTTAGTGCATTTTCTTTCTAGGGATCATCACTCTATTTTATGGTTGAGAAAAAAAAATGCTAGCATTGCAAAAATATGACAGAAATAATGTCACTTTAATAAAAAAAAGGGAAGTTTCTAAAAATGGAACATACATTATATTTATTGTATAGCCAGATTTTTGACATGTGCTCGCTCGTATATATATTTTGATTTGACACAAATGTTCCATTAAAATATTAAAAATAATAATAAAATATTGATCTCAGAAAGTTTTTAAATGCGTAGTCAAATATAAGAATTCTATTTAAAGTAAACTGTAAGGAAAGAATCATACATGCTGAAATTTTTTAAAACCCAGAAAACAAAATTAGAAATATAAAATCAGAATATCTATATGGGCCTTTCCACTGAAAGATATATGGCACTTCTCTTAAATGCCGTACAAAAGGAAATTCAGTTGGATTTTTTAAATGTGTATGATTCTTCTTCCCATAAGGCCAAGATTTCAAATGCAGAAAACGCCAACTGAAAGTGCGCGCGACTGAAAATAAATTTAAGTTTATCTAATTTGGAGAAAAAAAAGTTCAAACAAATTCATCTGTTTGTCTGCCAAATTCTATATTATGTCGTATTTGTCAATTGATTTTTCCAGCATGTGGAACCTTGACTTTATAGTTAGTTCACACTTACAGAAGAAGAAAAAAAGAAGAGAAAATCTCCCCTTAATCATGTCCTAAAAATGTTTTCTTTCGTAATCTATGAGAACACCCTTGAGTGCGAAAAAACAGAAATATAACAGAAACTTTACTCTGATTTTCTAATTAATAATTCCATAGCTTGATTTACTGCATGTGTGATCTATCATTTAAACTACTGACTACAATAAGAAACGATTTTCATCTCGGTGTCTTAAGATCCTACAATACTAAAACAACATCACAACAATATCAACATCTATATATATATATATATATATATATATATATATATATATATATATATATATATATATATATTTTCATACTTTTCAACATTTTAAGGTTGTTGCATTTTATTATCATTTGATCCTACAAGTCAAATTACTTTGGATCTTTTATGATGATCTCAGTTTATGGCTTTAATTATAGAAAACAACAATTTTACAGTGACCGCCATCTGTTTTCTATTTGTGTGTGTGTGGATAATATTGGTAGAAACAAAGTTATTTCTCTCACACACACATAAACTGACATAAAATTTATGAGTTCAAAACTTTTTTTGTTTCATCAAGATTGAAAAACAGTTTATTCCTTTATTATAGACCCAATGGAGTTTAGGTTAGAAAAAAAAAAGGCAATAGAGAACACACAGAATTGTAACAAGCTGAAATAACTCCTACTAAAAGTTGTAGGATTTGCAGTAAGAACCATTTCATTGGTACTTTGGAAAGAATGTTATATAGTTGTGGGTTGACTGACCACAACTATATAAAAGTTTCTCTTTCAGTCAGTCTTCTAGAATCTTAGACTATAATTGTTTTCTATGAGGATCTATATAATAAAATTGTCAAACTTATATATTGATTCCTCACACAAGTATATTTATTTATAAAGTGAAGATAAAATAAAAAAAAACTTTTTGTTTTGTTAACTCAGATAAAGAGAAGAATCCTTTTTGGTAAACGGTCAAATTGACTTTATTTGAAGACTGACCAATTTCAAACTTTTATCGATAGAAGTAGTTGTTATATAGGTCAGTGTGCTTTTGTTGTGTGTTTACTCAAATGGAAACTTTTCTATTCTCAAAGTCAACCCTCCCCCCTCTCCTCTCCTCTCCTCAAACTAGAACCTTAATCTAATAACGAAGCTTACAAATAAAATGATCATTGCAAACCAACTTTATTACCAAACTTTAGTAAGGTATACTGTACAATGATTATGTGAAGCTATAAAAGAAGAAAGTGAAGAAAACTGGAGAAAAACAACAATAGTCTCTACGTTGGCTAAATAAGCCAAATATAAATATAGATGTTACAGCCAAAATTGAAAATCAGTTAATGTACACAATTACTAAACAATGTGCAAAATCACCAATTTGGTACTAAATCTACACCACTACAAGCCAATATGGATTTTGTCATTCAGATTGGTTTATGAACACCTGATCTTTCGAACTCTTGATTTGTTTTTGTCCTTCGGAAGCAAAACTAATAGAAAATACAAAGTGTTTGAGAAACTAGATGAGTAGCTCAATCATTTAAGGTTATATTCATGTTGATATCTTTCAAAAAATCAACTTTTTTATAGACAAAACTTAAAAAAATATCATCTGCACATAAAAAGCTTATTTTGAAAAATATCAACATCGACATAACCCCTTTAAGAGATTGAGCTACCCTTCCAGTTTCTAAAACATATTCCAGTATTCTATTTATTTTTCACCTGAAAGACAGCATGATCAGAATTCCAGAAAAGTTTACACCTTAAGGCTTCAAAGTAAATTTGGCTTTTACTTTTGGCATTCCTAAAAAAAAAGGAAAGATTGGTGGTTTTGCACATTGACTAGTCATCTTGTAGACTGACTAATTTTCAGATATGGCAGCAACCTTCAAGTGTGTGTGTTCCTGTCTATTTTCATTTCAATACACCTTTTCCTTTCTAATAATTTAATATAGAAACATAATTTGGTACATTTTCATTGGTATTGGCCTATTTCAAATAAATGTGGCTTTGAATACAAAACAGCCAAAAAAAAAAGACTGTCAAGACATACTAACAACCACACTATGTACAATAGAAATGAAAAGGGTTCCCCCATCAATTTAAACTAGCTAGTCCCATATTTATTTTTCAAAGCCATCAAACTCGAGAAGAAGAAGAAGAAAAAACACTTTGGACATGTTTATTATTATTATATCCTGTAAAGATTTAGATGGACATCCATGTCCTCAAGTGGTATTCATAACTTAAGTACTGTAAGAGGGTTAAAGTACATACAAGAGAAGAACGAGTAGGAGTAATAGGAGAGAGAGAGAGAGGGGCTTCCTTCTTTATTTCAAATCGCACTTTCTGCGTGACTTGGATTTCATAACAGATTGAGTTTTATCTTGAAGATTATTATGGGGCCTATGTGTGTCATACATATAAATGTATAGGGTTAGATACACACTTGTAATATATGTGTATATATGTGTGTGGTAAGAAAAAAAAACCATATCTATCATCATCCACCCATAATCATAACCCATAACCTATAACCATATAAAAATAGTATATAGCATAAAACAAATTGTAACATTCTTTGTCTGCAAAGTGTAAAACATTAAAATAATCTTACTTGTTACCACAAATAGATCACTTTATTTATGGTAACAAGTAAATTGATTTCATGTTTGTTTAAAGTGGGTATGAAAAGATCTATTTTTTTTTCTTCTTCTATGCGAATATTTTGTTATATGTAAGAAAAATTTAACTTTGACTACTAAACCTTGAGTCTCACTATGATAAGAAAAAAATGCCTCAGTTGTTGGCATTAACAATGCATTCCTTGCAGCAGAATCGACTTCACTTGTCAACCTGGCATGCATGTTTATCAGTTGATTAATTTGCAAGTTTTTCAATTAGTTAACTGAGTGTTAAACTCAACAAAATCCTGATGAAAAATTAATCAACTTTTTTTAAAATTGCCAGAAGTTGTTCAAGCTAGTTGATGCATTTGGTAACAGTGCAAAACTGGAAGACATTCAAATTTGTATTGAAATTTTGTGGAAAACTTTCTAGTAGACTACTACCATTTTTTTTTTTACAAAAGATAAATGTTTATTCGTCTTTGAAGTTTGACTGAACACATTGAATTTTTTTCTCACTGTTGGGACTACACCCACTTCTATTATTTTTTTCTCACTTACAAACTTCTTTATATAAATTCTTAAAACACGACTGAACAGTCTCACTAACAATCGAAACTTGTCAAATATTTCTCCACCTTCCAAAAATAAAAAAATCTTGACAAAAAGCGGACTACAACATTTTCTTGGAGTTCTTTACAAATGCTTTTGTTATCATTGTGAATGAATTTCTTGAAGTACATATATATATATATATATATATATATATATATATATATATATATATATATATATATATATATATATATATATATATATATATATATATATATATATATATATACAGTATATATAACCAGACATTCCTGTAGCCAAACTATCAAATAACGCACACAAACCGATATTAAACAAGAAATTCAACGAACCCTATAGAGCTTTGTTGCATCCTAAAAGATCTGTGCGAATGTATTTTTATATTTATATGCATATTTTAGCTGCCAAAACAATGCATTGTTAGATGGCATCTGTACAAGAAATCCACATAATTATTAGGAAAGCTGGCCGGCCATCCAAAAATAATTAAAAAAATGAAGAGCATATAACTGATGTATATGTATGGGCTTTCTTTCCAGATGTATTTACAACAAGGAATTCTCGTCCTACAGATAAGAGTTCTTTGTTAGAACGAATTCAATTTGAAAAAGATATCCAAACTTTGTCCAAATGACAGATTATGCATGATTACAAATTATTGAGTTGAATTGAATTGAAATAAAATTATTAGATGCTTTTTCATACGTGAATTTTCACTAAATATTAACCGTATGGTAAAGAGGAACACACTTGTCCTACACAATGCTTAATGAAGTGAACTATGACATAGTTGCCATAGATCCATTGTGTAACAGAAACTGAGAATGAAGGATGAAAAAAGCCCTATTGCAGCAGAGTGCTCATCATCTCCGTCCCACTTGTCGCAATCTTCTTCTTTTCTCCCCGTATTTGAATGCCACACACACGCACGCACGCACGCACGCACGTGCCATAAAAGTTAATTTTTATTAAAAATTATAAAACCTAAATAGGTAGTATAAATGGAATGAGTAGAAATGTTTGTAAGTTAGTTAATCATTTTAGGTGGCCCAGTTACCAAGTTATACTGTATAATGTATAGCTCAAAAACGTTTTTCAAAGGTTTGAATTTGAAAAAATGACTCCTAAAAGCAACCAAGAAGGGCCTGTGTGGCAGATGAACAAAAAAGTTCATCAGCCACAGGCCCTTCTTGACTGCTTGCAGAGTAATTTCTCAAACACAAACTTTTGCAGAATGCTAGATGAAGCACTGTCAAAACTCCAAAATATAAACCCAATAACAATTGCAATGTGTTCTGGTGCAGCTGAAATAATGCATTGTCAGTAAATTAAGAGCCTCATGGGAACAACTGTTCCAGTAATATAAATCGGTTGATAAAAAAAACGAATCACAATTAATTAATTAGTCAATGGATGGCTTTGATTTTTTTGCAAAATTCCATGTCACTGAGTCACTGGAGAAATAACGACCAACACTTTTAGAATTCACCCCTACATAACATATAAATTTTGATCGTTTTCTCAAAACCTGTAAGATTCTTTGATACTCTAAAAAAAACAAAGGTCTAAAATAAAAACAAAAGATTTTTTTTTTAAAAAAATCAAAATCAAATGATGGTCCATAAAAAAATTAATTTTGACCTAAAGTTAGATCGAATAAAAGTTGTACAATATTGAGCTAACAAAGAAATACTAAACCATAGATATAATGTACATGTCAGTGTCACCCACAGTTAATAACTTTTTGTTACTCAAGTATCATCATTCCTTTTATATGGTTTCAATTTCGTTTTGAAGAAATTGAAGTTATTATATTTGTAAGATAAGATATCTTTTTTTTTTAGTAAATCGAATCTTATTCGTTAGAAAAAAAATTATTTTTTCTAGACTAATTCATTTAAATAATGTAACCACCAATAATCTTAAGTTGACATCTCTCACTGTTGCCAAAATAGCCAGTTCTAAAATTGTAGTAGTAACTTCTCTGCGCAGCATGCATGCTAGCAGTGATTGCCTATGTTCGCATTGTATAATGTAGTAGTTGAATTTTAGATACAATTTCAAATTTCATCCAATAGAAAATAGTTTGTTAAAAGCAAACGCAGAAACAGAAATTGGATTCTCTAAGGAGAAATGCATATCAATTGAAATGTAGGACCTTGACATTACTACGGATGCCCCTATAAAATAGAACCGGTGACCCATAGAAATGTAAAGAATAGTCTTGCCTATAGATCAAACTGGCAGACAACAAGGGAGAAAAAAACTGCGGTTTTTTGTTAGTGGGAAAAACAAAAAAAAACCTTTTCCAATTTTACTGTAAAATTCCATCAGACGTTTTTTTTCTCTCTTCTTCTCCATCAGACACAGTTTTTTACCCACATATTGTACCATATTTTAAAAGTAGGTAACTGTGTTACAGATCCTCACTCATAAGAAGAAGGAAAAAAAAAGTCACTAAGTGGCTAAAGAATGATTAATTGTCACAAGTCACAGTTACTGTGGTAACAGTTACTGTGCCACGTACATCCTGTAACAGAGTAAAACAAAAACTCCCAAAATGCAATAACATAAATAAAACAGTTGGTGTTAGAAAAAATAATGATAGTGATGGTCAAGTTAGAAAGTGGTCATTATGTCAAACTATCTTCTGACATCAATTGGGGTTTGAGCTAAAATCTTTTTAAATCAACTTGTTTTGTCGCTTTTGTGAAAAAGATAATGAAAGTCATAAATAATGACCATTGAAGTTAGTAGAAAACATAATTGCAGATAGAATGTAAGACAATATGATACAAACAAGAAGCAAGACACAAAAGTGAGTCAACCTAGTATTTTTCCAGTTAGTTTTGCTATTTCTATTGTAATGTGCAATTCTTGAGAAGAAAAAACTTTATAAGAATTTACATTAAGTGGACAGCTTTTGAAAACACATCGCACCTCGGCTGGAAGAGTTGCAACACAACTCAAAAAAACCACTTTCTTGGGACAATGAGTTTAAAGTTGCATTTTTTATGTCTCAATTTATTATAGGGTAGCCAAATAAACAGATATTGTGAATTGTTAAAACAGTTTTTGGCACTTAAAAGGCTCAGCAAAATAAGCCATGAGTCTTCTCTTAACTTGAAACACATTTTCCCAAAAAAGTTTTTTTTGAGTTGTGCCACTATTCCAGCCAATATGCGACATGCCCAACTTAAACCTTTGGCTCTGTGTGTCTTTTCTTCAATGTTGCATTCATAAATTGTTAAAATAATTTATGAACAGCTCATTTTACAATTCTGATTATTCTGTTTTAGAGAAGTAAAATTAAGAGAAACTAGAAAGTCTTTTAGAAACTAGAAGGGTACCTCAAACACCCGAGGGTATTTTCATGTCGATATATCGTCTGCTTAAAGTTGTGTCTATTTCAAACTCACATAAAAAAGCTTATTTTGAAAAATATCAACATATAAAAAATACTCATAGGTGAGATATACTTCTAGTTTCTAAAACACATTCATGTTTCTTTTCATTTCCCACCTGAAAGACAGAATAATCAAGAATTCATGTTGCGGTTTTCGTTACTGACTGTATACAGCATAATTTTGTGAATTTCTAGTGCGTGCGTTTTTGTGCATGGTGTGTCACAGTGTATTTTCATTTGTGGTTATCACAATCGTGTCACAATGTATTTTCATGTGTGGCAGTCACATTGTGCGTGCACGTGCGTGATTCTCTTGAATAATTCATAATGTGCGTGCGTATGCTAGAAAAGAAGACTGGACTGAGATCATACTAATGACAACCTTGAATAGCAACAACGTAAGTTCGTTCCAGATCAATATTGTGTGACTGTGTGTGTGTTTGTACAATATCTTATTATACTGGCAACTTCACATATAAAGACAAAACCTCTCAAATACCGGAACTTCATAGAAAATTTCACTGTTCTCTCGGCTTATATACAGTAGCTTATCTTGCTTATTGTAATCTGATCAGTTTTATTGCAACCCAAGAAGACCTTTAATAACAATATGAGAATTTCTAGCACTAACCAAATATGAAACATCTTATCTCTAGGAATTTCAGACTTAGGTGGCGGTGGACATTTGAAACAAAAGCAAATATTTGAAGAAACAAACAAACACACATACTGTACATACAAAACTATTGGCGTAACCTGCGATCGATAATGGACTTTAATAATAAAACGAAAACCATTTTGCTTTTCCGGTTAACAACAAGAAAGTTTGAAATTCATGTGTAATAATTAGGGCTCCGATCTTTATGCAAAATATCAAGCAAATGTTTCTCGATTTGTGGCTCAAGTGCCAATTGTAGAGGAATCCAGCATCATCATTAGAGCAACTGCAATTATGCTTTTTCTAAAAAAAAAGGCTGGTTAGAGGATAGATTGTTTGGATGACTATCCTCCTTTCTCAACTAAGAGTTCTAGCCTCTAAAAAGTGTTTTGATTGATAAAACCATAATTGTTTTTGATCTAAATGGGATTTTTATTTCACAATTAGCCCTGGGCCACAGACAAATCCGAGGCCCAATAATAATAATAAAGTTGCATTTTCATTACATTAAACTTAAATTATCTAAAAAAAAATTAAAAAAAAGCATAAAAAGCGATATTAGAAGAAAAAAAACTGAATTTTGATTAGAGTAGAAATTTTTCTAATCTCTTGTTCTTATGAGCAACTTTCATTTTTAAACATTACAGGGATTAATTTTTTTTTTTTCTGTAAAAGTCACTAACTTCCAAGACATTTTCACAATTAAAAACAAAATTTCTTAGAAGCTGAAACTAAAAAATGGTGAAAATAAAAATTACTATTTCTAGCCAATTAAGCAACATTTTTATTACCACATTATTTAAGACTAAAGTTCAGATCTTCTTTGTTTATTAAGCGTAAATCCTAAATAATTACTGCCATGCTTCACATTAACAATGTTTTCAGTTGTAAACTATTAGAAAAGTGAATAATTTAACAAAAAAGTTGTAACTACTTCAAACAAACCATACAGAGTGTGCCAAAAGTCATGCCCCCCCATAGGCAATAGCCGTTCTAAAGAAAATCATCGCGTTATAATTTGATAACATCAAAAAAGATTTTACTTCACTTAGAAGTTGATGCTTAAATCGAGTCAAAGGTGTTTAGAAGAAAAATGGCTGCCAATTCCAAAAGCCAAAACCAAACCTAGAACAGAAACATTAAAAAACTAGTGGGGTAACCCGTCATAAATGACGGGAGCAAAATTCACAGGCAATTGCGCCCAGCATTAGAATTTCTTTTCCTCTGCCCTTTTATGACGTCAGACCAAGTAACAAACCAATTAGAAATTGATGACGTTCATAAAAGGACGGAGGAAAAGAAATTCTAATGCTGGGCACAATTGCTTGTGATAAACTGTAGTTTAATTTTGCTACTATTATCCCCTCCCCTTTTTATATTTGAAAGAGAAAAATGAGTTTTTCATTTTCTCTGGTGTGCGCATGCGCGACGTTTGTTCCTTTTTTACTCCTTTCATTTCAATTTCAGTCACCCCCTCCCACTTTTTCCCCCTCCACGTTTTTCTCCCCCCCCCCCCTTCTACACTTTCCAACCTTTCCTCCTCTCCAATTTAATATCATGGGGTTCTTGGATGGGGGAGTGTGCAACATATAGTTGACCTTGAGAAAAAAAGTGGTTCATTTATTCATTTAAATTTATGTAAATTCTGACGTGCTTCAAAGTCTCAGCATTAATCACACATACACACACAGACCTGGCTTAATATATATATAATTGTTTATGGTACATGACTTTTGGCACACCCTGCATACTGTAGTTATTAAACTTTTATTATGACATTACACTATTTCGTACAGCGTTAATTATAATTATTATATATATATGTAGTGACATACTAATTAATTATTTAAAAAAGAATTTAAATACATTACTTTTGACAAAATATTTCAAATGGTGAATTATAATAATACATAATTGCTTTTTTTTGTTATCTATTTACAGCTTGGGTTTTAGGGTGGTTCATGTGCAAAACTGTTGCCTACGTTCAAGGTTTATCAGTTGCTGCTTCCATCTACAGCTTAGTAGCAGTATCATTCGATAGGTAAGAAAAATCAATTTACGTTCAAAAAAAAAATGTAGCAACTTCTATGTCAAATCTTTTTTTTTAATAATGATTTTAACAACAAAAATTCATAATTATGTTAAAAACTAGAAAAGTAAACGAATGAGCTAAAGATGTTTTATCTGCCTGTATTTTTTAAAAAACAAACTTTTTATTGCAGTTTGAAAGAAAAAAAAACATTTTGCCCACAAATACGCAGCTTGCTTCACACGAACCACCATTAAAATCAATGGTCTCCTGACAAACAGAGGATGGTTGCCACTTGTGGCATAACTCGTCTACTCATTGCCACTGCGTGCAGTGCAAAAAAAAACAATGTCGCTATCTCGTGTGAAAAGCCCTTATTTAATCAATTGTCTGCAATAAACCTATCACTTTATAAATTTGTACGTGTGTTGCCGACCGTAGAATATTTCTTTACTCTTCTAGTTTCTAATATAATTTTAATTTTCTTCTTAATGTTGTTTTCAAATACTAAGAGACAATAAAGATCTCCGATGAGACCATGCACTCAATGATTTTCTTATTTATTTTTTTTTTTGACAAAACTTTTCTAAATTTTAGGTTTTTGGCAATTTCGTATCCACTACGCTGTCAACTAACCCGAGCTCGAGCTAAGATAGTCATAGTGATCATCTGGGCCGTGGCTTCTGTAATTCCAGTACCATGGGCTATGTATTTCGATCTAGATGAAATTTCTCCTGACCATCCAGGTTTATATATTTGTCAGGAATCGTGGCCAAGTACAAAAGCGGAAAATCTCTATTTTGGGATCGGCAACTTATTGCTCTGTTACCTTCTACCTTTACTTATTATTTCTTATTGTTACATCATGATATGGGCTAGAGTGTGTAGTCGAAGTATCATAGGTGAAACAAAAGATGGTCAAATGGAAAACATGATGCAGAAATCCAAAGTCAAAGTCATCAAAATGTTGGTGGTCGTTGTTTTTTTCTTCATGTTGTCGTGGCTACCACTCTACATTATTTTTGCTCGCGTTAAATTTGGTAGCGAGCTCGGTCCAGTCGAAGTGAAAAGTATTTCCATCATTGCTCCAGTGGCTCAGTGGATGGGTTCGGCCAACAGTTGCATCAATCCCATTCTGTACGCCTTCTTCAACAACAAGTTTCGTAAAGGGTTTGTGGACATTGTTAAAAGTAGACAATGTTGTGGTAAAATGGGCAGAAAGTACGAGGACGAATTCTGCAGCACTTTTAGAAGAACAGATTTTCAAAAATCTCGACAGTGGAGACACGAAACTCAAGTAGATTTTGTATCTACGAGTGGTTTATGAAACATATACAGTAATATACTGTATTTCATATATTTATTAATTTACATATTGATATAAAAAGGCACGATTCTTAATTATATACAGTATATCTAACACTGTCTTATTACAATCTAAGGTTAAAAACATAGTGAAGTATCGACTAAACAAACACATTGTCTTCAATGTACCTTTGCATAGTAGAGCATCGACTCTTGTATAAAAGCATTGATTGTATCAAGGAAGCAAATATGTTGTTCTTCTCTAAATGCTTTGGTCAATGGCTAAACACAGGGATGTTGATTGGTGATTGGAAGGTCATTTACGCTGTCTTTTTCTATTGTTTAGCAAAATATAACCTTCATTCTAACTGTGAACACGCAGTTCGATTCTGTGATTTAGCCGATACTCCACTAAGTTCTCACTCTTAAGGCCCAGTATTATTAAAATGAAAGAATTGTTATGTGACTCATTGTCGTACTTGCAGCAGATTTCATTTGATTGTCGACCTGACATGCAAGCAGGGGGGGGGGACGGACGGATCGACATTAGGGCTAATTAGAATGAGTCTAGGGCCGCAAATTTTTAGGGGGCTCCCAAGACATAATGTAAAGTATTGTGTAGTTGTTAAAAGAGAGGTATTAGCCTGAAAATAATAACTACAATATTTAAAAAAAAATTAAAACAGTATATTTTTTACTGTATATGCTACAAAAAGCATTTATAAACTTTATTAAAACTTTTTTAAAAAGGGTCCCAGACAGACCACAAGCTCAGAGCCCTCCAAAAAGCCAGATCCGCCCCTGTAGGCAAGTGTGTCAATTGTGAGGTAACACAGCTGAATCCACAGCGACTTTTTGCAAGTATACTTAAGAGTTGTGCGTGCTCACAGTGGGACACTGTCCGTGGGTACAAAAGACTTTCTCTATTCTACTTGTCAATTCTACATTACTGGTTGGATTATTGAAACGAGCCACGTTACCACGCTATCTTTTTTTATAGTGTTCTGATTTTTGGTTGGTGCATATTGAGACAAACTTCTTAAAGTGAATTCGCATTATTTAAACACATTGTTGAGCTATGTTGTACAACCTGTGGGGTGTTGCAATAGATACATGACAACAAATTGTTGAGTGATGTGGATCCATTTTTAGAGCTGAATCTTTTTTCTTTAAAAAAAATACTCGTTTAAATAATTCTACCTGTAATCTTGAGTTGACAATCTATTTTTACTTCATGTGTATATCAAAGTGACGTCAATGAAACTTATTTAATGGCCAACATTAACTATGTTATGAGTTTTAAAATGTGTTCTGCTTTTTTTTTTGATGTAACTTTTGTCTTTATTACTGTTTAAGGCTTATTTTTGCATGTAAAAAGTAACATTTGTTGAATAAATGAATCCCAGCCTTTCCGGGTGTAAAGTACGTGGCTCCTTTTCAGATCCTTTGTGTTATTACAATACGTAATAATTTAAAAATATTATTCAATTTAAAAATATGTTTCATTGTCATCAAAGAGTCTAAAATTAAAAATAAATTCCACTAAACTACCGATATTATTGTTTTTTTTATATATAATCTTTCCTTACATTAAGATAGTTTATGGACACACTTATTTTATAACTTTTGACTATTTCGTTTTTCAGGAGCCAAATTAAGAGAAACTAGTGTTTTAGAAAACTAGAAGGGTTAGTCTAATCACTTAAAGGTAAATATTTGCATGTTGATATCTTTCAAAATAAACTTTTTATAGACAAAAATTAAGAACAAAATATCATCTGTGTAACATTCTGTCATCCGCACGAGCCTCTGAAAGACTTTGAGTTGCCATGTGAACGTGTCAAACAGAAATGTTGATACTCGAGTCTTTTGCTTATAAAGGCTGTGTTGCTACTCAAGTACCAGGGACACTAGAATCGGTACCTTAGGAGTCCAGAGGTTAGAAATTGAAGCTGGTGTACAAACTTACAGGTGGTCCTCCTCCTCCAAAATCGTCCGTTGATTTCGCATAGGTGGGCAGAGAGGTATCATCTTGACGACCTCCGGGCCACCACAAGCATAAGGAAAGACACCTGTTCTAATTCAATCTATTCATTTTACAGGGCGCGTCTAAAAACTGTTACATCTGCTTAAAGTGGGATCATTTTCAAACGTACATAAAAAAAGCATATTTTGAAAGATATCGAAGTGTAAAAATACCACTAATTGATTGAGCTACACTTCTAGTTTCTAAAAACACATTGAGGTTTCTCTTCAAGTTTGCACCTGGCAGACAAAATAATAAAACTACGAGAGGCGTTTAACACTTCAAGACCGCCAGCACCTTAATGTAGCCTACGGCACGTCCAACGAAATCATCACGTCTAAAAATTAATAATCTTCAGAAATTATTGGTGGCAACACTTCAATCGACATCATCATTAAAACACTTAATATTACACAGTATACTTTGCTGAACACATCCGAAAATAGTTTATTATCTCTCATATATTATTGGCTCGAATGACCATTATCATCATTGTCATCATCATTAGCAAATAAATCTTGTTACAAGTGTTAGGTAAAACATTTACAATAACCTCATTGTTTGGATCATCTCACTTGAGAGTTGTTAATTATATCAACAGAAAAGAAGGATCTAACCACCAACATATATGTACCTCATAGATGCCAACTTTTCCTCTAAGAACTCACCTAAAATAAGGCCAACCTCTCCTATCTCGCGATAAGAATCAAATTAAACCTACAAAAATATAATTAGAGAGCCCAGCACATGTTTACACTGTTTGATATATATAATTTATAAAAATTAATGTAACCACAAATATATTTCCATTTTGTAATGGATATGAAATGGTGTCCTCTTCCAAAGTGAGATGATTATCTTATTTGATCACTTTAAGTGATCGTTCTTTTTACTCTATTACAACACATACACACTCATCAATGTAGTACTACTTGACAGTTTGATTTTTTGTTTTCATTTTGTTGATTATGTTTTGTTTGTAAGACACTTAACATGAAAACTACTCAAAAACAGCTTGGTTATAAATATTAGCAGCAGCAGCAGCAGCAGCAGCAGCAGCAGCAGCAGTAATAGTGGTATTTTTTTTTTCCTCTAGGGAAATCAACCAAGTAAACACAATTGAAAGAACAAAGTGTTACCAATTACAAAGTGCGGTTAGAAAGAAGCGGGGCTCTCGCAATGTGACCCTAGTACAGTAGCTACTTTAAAGTTTATAAGTGATGCAAATAAAAGTTTTTTTTTTAAATAACAGCTTTGATGCCAATTATTTTTGAAAATAAACTTTTTTTAGTATGAAGTTTTAAAATGTCAACTTTAATAAAATAAATGATTACTTCAAAGTTGGTAAAAAAAAAGAGAAATTTTAAGTTTTTAAAAGCTATAAAATAATGAATGTGTGTCACTTCTAAAGATGTTATCAAACCACTTCATTTCTGACCATTTGCCATTCCAGTTTCTAACAAACTTTCAGCTCCGTCTTAAAGTTGTTTATAAGTATAATGTATAAGATAATTAGGTTTAGTTTAGTTATGGTATTCTATGCTTTACTCGCTTTTATTTAACTTCATAATTTGTTTGTTTGTCCACCACCTTCTGAAAAATTTGAAATTAATTCACACCTCAAAGAGTTGAACCCATGACCAACATTACTATGGGCTGAGAGACTGAGACACTAACCACTACACCAAAAAGACAAGAACAGATATTGTTGTTTTTCTTGTTTTTTCTTACTTTTTAGACCTTTTTTTTTATAAAAGCGAGTACCACAAAAAAACATGATTTTTGTTTAATTTTTTTGTTTTTAAAACAAATTATGTTATTTAGAATCTATTGAGATGTTCGATCTCGTAATTTGCTTTATTGTGCGCCTTTGGCACAGCCTATAACACAACCCCGAAACGTTAGCTTAAGCCTAGTATACACCGGATTCTTTGTTGCGATACATTGTTGCAGGGCTGAATCGCGGCTGAATCTCGTCTGTTGCGATTCTGTCCCGCAACAATGTTGAAATGTTTCAGGGCTGAATCGCGTCAGCTCAGATTCATGTTTTTTGAGTCCCATCGAAATGGGAAACATTTCAACATTGTTGCGAGACATTTCATGGTGTGGACGTCTTTTGAAAGTTGAAACATGAACAAAGACTCAAAGGGCTCAGTTTGCTTTTAATTATAAAAGACGTCTTTAATAATTAAAAGCAAACTGAGCCCTTTCAGTCTTTTTCAGTGGTCCACGTCGTTTTTTAAGTCTATAGAACAAGACTTACAAAAATATGTGCACCACTGAAAATATTCTTAAACTAATTGAAAACCTTCTGTAGGAATTGTGTTTGTGGGGAGTTATGGTCTTCTGACTACAAAGGAAAATAAAAGAAATGAAATTTAGAAATCCTGCCCCATCTTCCAATTTCAGGGTGTCCAAAAGGCTTAAACCGAATGTGCTCTCAGCTGAGAAGAGCTTGTGTGCCCACCACCGTTTCTGCTTTATTTGCCCCTCTTTATAAATCATCGTGTAGGCCCATATTGCAAGGGCCACTTCCGCTGGTAATATTTACATGCTGAAAGCAAGAAGGAGGAAGAAACACTGAGTGTAGGTGTAGACACGGAACAATGTTGCGGGTCTGAATCGCGTCAGTTGCGATTCTGCCCCGCAACATTGAATCGGAGCAGTCCCGCAACAATGTATCGCAACAAAGAATCCGGTGTATACTAGGTTTTATACAGGTGTTGCAACATTTCACGATTCGGATGCCACTCTGTGTCCAAACCCGTGCATGCTAGCACTTCCTAATCGAAAGAATACGCCATGTGTTTATAAGTTTTCTCCTGGTCTAGCAAATGACCCCAATGACCTTTTATGTGGCCCAGTAAATATAGAGGTACTAAAATCCGTTCCAGCAATGATTCTCAAACAAAAGCAACAACAAAAAAAAGGTGGTAGATAAAACATAAAAAAACGTAAAGGAACTTACTGATTGATTTGACAATGTTCAGTCAATTGGAAGCTTGAAAATGTGTCACTATCACTGTTAAACCGGACATTACTAATGATCGTTATGGTCAAAGCACAAAAAAAAGGACACGCGACTTTTTTTTTGTTACACTGATTTTATATATAAAAAATGATTGTGTCGGAAGCCTTCAAAATGATGTCAATTTTTTGTCTTCTTTTTTAACACATTGTCATCTACATTTTAACTTTATAGCACATTACATGGAGGAAAAAAATAGAAAGGAATTTCGATAAGAGCCACATCGAACAACTCACACATCAACTCACGTCCTTACCTATTAAGATAACGAATCTCCTGAAAAGTAGTAGTCACAATAATGGCTCCTGTAACTATAAGGGCAATGGCACACACGCGACTTTTGAAACACTTTTCGGTGACAAAATGTAGTCGAAGGTCGTTGGGCTGTTGCCTCAAAGTCGCCTGTGTGTGTCAAGGCTCTATAACCTAAATAATGCACTCTGGCCAAGAACAAACCTGCTTACGTTATACATTAGTAAAGAATTACATGAAAAGAGTCACTTGTTGAATGCCAGCGCACTGTTGTGGCAAAGAATGTCCAGATCATTGTTAGTGCATGCAGTCCAAGGCCGTATGATGTCATAAGCCTTTTTCCTTCTCATAAATGACTATGTTCCACTCCCAGAGTTGCATGAGCCATGGTCAATTTTTAGAGTCCAAAGTTGCACAAATGGCTCTGGCAACCAAACAGCAATTCGAAATGTTATGTAAATGTGTTAAAAAATGAAGAACAGAATAATTTTCTTTTAATTTAGTTTTTTTTAAAGTTGAAAGTTGTTCCTGAAGAACGTAATTAATTAACAAAATGAATCTTTGCGTTTTCAATGGCCTTGTTAATGGGTCCAGCAAATTAGCATAATTTATAAGTGTATAAGATATAATTCTTTTGAATATTGCTACCAAACGACCTTCAAATGTTGTTCATTAGTTATAACAAAGGTTGTAGACAGAGAAGTGGATAAAAGATGGCATTCCTCAAAACACATTTTTTGAGTTTTTTTTTTATAAAAGTTGAATTCGTTGTGAAACAATTTTGGAAAATGACAAAAAACTATCAAAAGTTAAACTTCTTTTAAAAAAACCACGTTACATACATATCTGTAGCAAACTAGAAAATATCAATATGAATCAATAAACTGAACTCTTCTGAATCAGGGTTCTCATTACAGAAAAAAAAATCATAAAATTATGACATTTATACCGTATGATTGATTATGTGCCATATTCTTATATGACTATTACATTATGGTACCGGTATGTTGTCACAATAATATTTTGAAATTTTCTCTTGTGACTGTTACAATGTTATGACCTAAAGATGACAATTTACTGTCATATGACAGTATTAATCCATTTCTGTGATAAGGACCTAGGATCCAACTTTAAGAAATTCTCAAAATAAATCCAATTTTGAAAAGTTGAAAATACCATTCATGTGAATGTTTTTTTTTTAAATCATGACGTCATTGTGTCATGAATAAATATAATGAACAAATATTGTCATTGAAACAGAAACATCAAATAAAAAGTCACATGGTATTTTTATTTGTTATTCTTGGATTTTATACAAATAAATACCTTGTGTTCATTTAATTTTCATTTTTATTTGGTGAGGAATCACCTTTTTTTATTTAAAGCCGGTTTCTACACAAAGCGTGCACTTGTCACATATTTTCACTTTAAACGCTTTGCGCAGAAATCACGGTAAAGCAGAACCTTCAATATAGATACCCTCCACACACATAGAAAGTTCTACATTACTCAAATGCAAAATAAAATACTGCTCAAGAATTACATGTAATGGAATCAGTTAGGACTTTTGCTTTGAGCTGAAAATCAATAGTCCTACAACAAAGGACTAGGCATAATAGTGAAATATTTAATACTATAAATATTTACACTACAGGAATTTGCTTTTTTTGTTTTAATGTTCAAACTCAAGCGTTTTATGAGCTTTTTTTATATATATAAATCATTACAAAATTGGAAAGATGTTTTCAAGTTTTTCTATTACTAGTAGTAGAAATCATGAACAAAAAGCGCATTCAATTATCTTATTTTTTATAACAAAAGCTAAATAAAATTGCCTCTTTTTTAGATATGATTAGAAACTATTTCATTAAAAACAAATCATTTAAAAAAAAGGTTTGCAAAAAAAACTAATAAGATGTTGCAGTTGAATCTTTGTGGAACACTTTTAGAAAAAAAAATGATTTTCATTCCAAAAACTAAACGCTAAATGTATGTTAGTAGCAAATTGGTTGCAGGGACAATAGCAGTGACCTCACGAAATACAACTTGAATAGTGTTTTAGGACAAGACTCAACTGAGATTAGAAAGATGGATAAAAGACACACACAAAAAAGCAATATGTTACAAATGTATTTGATTACAATCTTACAAGATGTAGTAGCTAGGCTCTGAGTATTTGTTGAAATGGTTCACGGAAATTGAGTCAGGAATGTCGACAAAAGAAAAAAAAGGATAGCAATTAAGACTTATACTGTATTAGACACAAGTAAGAAGAAGAAAGTTACAAAGACTGGCTAGACACATTCAAACTTTATTTTCTGACTACCATTCAAAAGACTATTATTAGGTCCCTTCCCTTTATATTTAAATAAATTCTGAATATTGTAGCCAACTTTTAGAAGAAAATGCCAGAACCATCAACTAAAAAAATCCTACAAACTATACAGTGTGGCAACTGTTTAACACGAAATAAAAAGAACCAGAACATTTTTTTGTATTAAGATAGTTTATTAACTACTGTTTTTAGACCTCTGGATATTTTGACTTTCAGGAGCAAAATAAAGAAAAACTAGAAAGTGTTTTAGAAACTAAAAGTGTATCTCAGTCACGAGTATTTTCATGTTGATATTTTTCAAAATAAACTGCTTAAAGTTGGGTTATTTTCAAACTCACATAAAAAGCTTATTTTGGCAGATATCAATGCGAAAATATGATTAAGTAATTGAGCTAAAACACATTCAAGTTTTTCTTCATTTTGCACCCAAAAGATAGAATAATCAGAGTTCGAGAAGCAATTACAATTTAAAACCACCTTAAAATAATTTTGTGTTAAAATAAAATTTGTAATGTTTTAAGGCAATGATAAAAGTGCGAAATTTTTATATTTAAAACTAGCATTTTGATTTCGTTTAGACCTATTTAAAAAAAATAGTAATTTTTGAAAGCAAGCAAATTTGGAAAATCTGGCCACTAGTTTAAGTTCTTCGTGCATAAACAGGGGTTATTAGTATTACAAAGATACTATCTTAATGCGAATTTCGAAAATGATTTTACATAGATTTTTATTCCCGAGATTATAAAGAAATTTTTTTGTGTTAACCAATATTTTCCAGTTACTCGTTTGGTCTTAAACGAATTTAATTATACGGAAAAACATATCCTAAGAGATCAGACCGAACATATATTTCGTGTTAATCTGACTCCACTGTATTTTAATTAATATTGCTTCTATTTTTTTTTAATAAGAAGACTGATTAAAAGCTAATTTTCCAGTTAACAAATGCTAATGTAGCTCTTAACTAGTCTTTTTTTATTGACAATAAGCACAATTAATTATTTATTGTTCTATCAATTAGTAATCACTGTAGTCACTGACATCTTTAAGAAAATGTTTTCTTATTATTTATTATTATTGTTCATACAATTATTGCAATATTTTATATAATATTCAATTAATGGGCATCTGAATAATTTTATTTCTTTTAGTTTTTAGTTAACATAACCTTTTTAAAAAACGTTCTTCAGATTTAAAAAAAAACACTTTCATTTAAATATAATAAGTTCATTTCACAGTTGAATATAATATATTTCTGTGTGCAAATATTCAACAATAAAGTAAAAGAAGAAAAATTATATTACATTTTGATTAGAAATACATAGCAAACAGATCAATACTTATTGATTGTGATGATCAAACCTATCTCTTACATTATCCAAGTCGTCATCATCAATGTCGTCTGGGTTTCGACTCCAATTAGAATCTGAACTACGACGCATAGATACATTATCGAGACGAGATTTAGTCAAAGGTGGACTTCCACGTTCTGTTGGAGGCGGTACGAGTGAATGACCTCCAGACGGTGCTCTTTGTCTCGGACGTCGAGATTTGTCTAAATCTAATGTCGATGTGCTAGACAAAGAGTCTTTGTAACTAAAAATTAAAGATGAACAAAGAAAAACTGCCTTGTTAATCTCTTTATTTTTTTCAAAAATGTCATATTATTATATTTTTTCCTACCTTTGAGATTCTCCATCTCCACTTCCTGGACGACTGTGTATAATACAATTACAACTATTACGTTGTGTGTCTATTGAAGCATCTGCAAAAGAACTTCCAGGAGTTCTGCTGACCAATGGACTTTTCATACCATACAGTTTATGATGTTCTTCCCAAAAAGAACCAGTTGCCATTGAATTGATCGTATTCCTTCTGTAGAAAAAAACAACAAGTTTATAAAGTATATTATACATTTTTTTTCTAGTTTTGAATTATTTCTCGTTGGAATTGTTACCGCCTTTGGTGCCGACAAACACTTATAAATCCCAAGACAGCAGAAATAAAGATGATGCATCCGAATGCTAAGAGTGCAACCTCCGAAACCGATAACGATTCCGTTTTCTGCTTGAATGTCACATCGTGAACTTTCAACACATTCAATCCTTTCAACATTTCTTGAATTAATTCCATGTTTTCTTTGAATATACTATGAAAACAATTATATATATATATCAATATACTTTCAATTTTTATTAAAAAGTGTCTTTTGCAAATTAATTATTTCTGTATAAACCTCAGAAGAACATCCACTTCGACGATACTATTGTTTATAAGGTCGATGGCATATAAATACATGTCAGTACTGAAAATATAAATAAAGGTTTCTTATTTAAAAATGCACTTTACTACTAAAAGCACATAACGTAAATTCCAGCGCTGAGCAAAATATGTACAATTTTGTCATTCGAGTAATTAATTTGAAATAGCCCATAGAGCCTAGTTATGCTAAAAGCTGCATAAGAAATGCATTGTTAAAATAAACAGCCAACAAAATTCTTCTATGCAAATATAAAATTGAGTTCAAAACTAGTTTTGTAAAAATAACAAGCCCATGGATCTCAAAGATATCAAAATCTCCTAAATTCTCAACATTCTGAGGATGGAAATTCCATTGTCAAATGGCCAAAAAATATACATCTGTTCTCGCAAAAAAAACTAAATTTTAATGGTCACCCCTCCACATATAAATAGGGATGCACAATGTATTTACTAGCTGTTGGTTTAGGACAAGAACCCAATAACATTTTCAAGGTGTATCTAAAATATAATAGCATTCAACTAAATCATAGACTTCCTGTACAAAATATGATTGATTTAAATGATGTCCCTGCAATTATTGTTCAAATAGTTTGTACTTGTATGGATAAATACTATACATGGTTTAGTTGTATTTTGAATTTTATATTTCAGATACAATTTAAGACATATTTTACTCAGCTCCGATTGTTGTAACATACGTATTCTGATCAATGACTGCTTCATCAGTATGTGCTGACATTTTACAAATTCTTATATCATATCCCGTCAAATTACTCAGATGACTGAAATTTAAAAAAAAAAGACAATAAATTTTGAGATAACTTGCAAATAAACTCACAAGATTATTCATGAAGAAAAAAAAAAAAAGATAATAGACACACTAAGCAATTCGGGCCAACGATGTCTCTACAGTCAGTGGATCTGTACGCAAAACCATCACAACCATTTTCGTATCTGGAAGCACATGGACCTTTTTTTAAAAAAAAACATCAAAATGAGTTGACAACATATTACTTATAAATAGACTGTTATTTGAATAGTAATCGAAAACTACTTGAAAACAGAAAGAAAAATAATAGAAGAGTTAACATCAGGTTCTGTTCCCATATGTGTTTTTACTGTTTCAAATGACTAATTGAATATACAAGTAGAACAGCAGAAAAAGTTCATTCATTATTTTTAAATATCTTCAAAAAGAAAAATAAAGTCTATGCAGTTTATTTAATGAAAAGTTCCACAGAAAAAAATAAGCAAATAAAGAAAAAATGAAAATGTAGAATTTTGTCTTACAAGTTAGTTCAATAATGTAAGACCTAGTCGAAATTGTAATGAATACACAGTAATAAAGTAATGCATTAATTAATAAACATCAACGCTACTTATAAAATAATTGTTTGCTTAAAAAGACAGTAAAACATTTTTTTTAAAAAGTTCTTATTAGCCATATAAAGTTTTTTTTTCTTGTTTTTTTTATGGAAAACAAACAACTTCTAAGAAAGCTAATAATGTTTATTAATTAGAAATTCAAACAGAAAGCCAAACAGTCATTAAATACTTCAATAAGAAGCATGTCAAAGGAATGCAAAAAAAACCTACCAATACTAAGTATAAACACAAATACATACATACTGTATATACGAGCACGTATATAAAATAAATTTAGCAAAACTTATTTGGTTTAAAGAAAGTTTAAAAAAACTAAGGTTAAATTGGCCTCCTTTATAAGTCCTTAAGTTTATTTGCCTAATTTATAAAAGCTATACGTGTTTCTTTATTCTTTTAAGTGCATTTACGGCTTCAAAAAAAATCGATATTCCGAAAAAAGGGTCACTAATTTAGCATATGGGCAAGTTAGTTGTACAAGCATGTGCTAATTCGTAGAAACTGATGGGGTGCACACAACCATAATATTGTTAATATTGTTTACTTGCTGAACTATGCAACTGAAATGTCATAAAACATACAAATTGGATTTTTCTCCACAGTGGCCAATGTTCGGGTAATTGCTTTATGCACAAACACATCGAAAAAGAGTAACAATGTAAAAGTTTTCTAACAAAAAAAGACGTATGCAGCCGAGATATTTTTTTAAAAAATATCTAACAATTGCAAAAAAGAAACTTCTTTGTCAAAGTCAATCAAATTGCATTTCTCAAAGGAATATATCTATTTTTTTATATCCAAATGTTAGATTAGTAAAAAAAAAATGGCACTTACTATTATGTTCGCAAATGCTGACTTGCCAGTTTTTTCTCCTTCCATGTCAGTGGCTTTCACGTCAAAACCAAATACTCGAGAGCCATCAAGAATAAGCGGAATGACCGAACGGATCACCCCTGTTACTGGATCGACAAAAAACTTTCGAGAATCATCTCCATCATGTTGAACAATCTCGTAACGAATTTCGCCATATTTTCCTTCATCGACATCATGAGCCTATTGACAATTAATAAAAAAAATCATCAATCAATCATTCAATTACACAATTGCTGCAAACTTCAATTTAGGAATACATACAAGAACTTTTAGAATTTCATAACCGAATCCAGCTTCTGCAGGAGCTGCAGTGACCAATGGCCGGCCTTTGTTTGGAAAAACTGGGCTGTTATCATTTTCATCACCGACATTCACTGTCAATAGAACTTCGTTGCTAGGAACAAATGACAGATCAAAATCCGCTTCAACAAAAAAAAAATAAACATTTTAAACATTGGTTTTATTTACAACTTTAATAAATTTGCATTTAATTTAAATTACTGCTCGTTAACTGTCTTCTTTTTCTTCCTTTTCCAGATTTCTCAGCAAGAATCCTCAATTGATATTTGTCTGTAACTTCTCTGTCTAGACTTTTCTTAACCATTAACTTGCCAGTAGAATGGTCAATTGAGAATAAACCTAATAAAATTATAAAAGTAAATTCATAACATTGAATTTGCATTGCAACAGTATGAATTAATGTAGCTTACGTCAAAATGTTTTAATTATTAACCTGATAATTTATATTTGATTTAAGAGGTTTTATTACAAAATTTACTTAACTTGAAATGGTACCAATAAAAGCGTTTGATATTTTAATATAAACAAAGTTATAAAAATAATTTTTTTTATAATAAATTTTGTTATGTACATTATGCAAAAAATAAACATAAAAAGAATGAAAGAAAAATCTAATTTTAAATTTCGTTCCTTTTTTTTTTTGCAAAGCAAAAAGCAAAAAAAAATCCCTTACTTAATCAACAATATGTTTTTTTCTTATATAACAAACAATTCTTCCGTTATTATGCAACAACTGTTGCAAATTGCTAACACAGCACCTTCATTGAAATTCAACAATAGAATTCTATTTTTGAAATACCCAGTAAACAAAGAGTCTGAGACATTTTTGTTTTTACTAAAATAACGGTAGGTATTTGATGTAAAAAACAAAACAAAATCGATTTTGTCTTAAAAAAAACTTGTGCATCTCTGAATTTCATATTAAACTCGTATTTTGTATTAGAAAAAAAACCTCGAGGAAAATATCATATTCATAAGAAAATTTAGTATTCCATCTTTTCGTAGAAATTATATAGACTTTACATAAAAATCGAATTTTTTTTTCGACCCATTTTTAGAAAAAAAAAAGACAAACCTGCAAACATTTCAAGCATGTTATAGATTTAATACTTTTACGTTTTAAAAATCGACAATGGGTTAAATAACATGGAATTTCGTTTTTTTTATTTTGAATTTAGAAAAAACATACCTCCATAGTCATTTCCTAGAATACTGTAGCTGACAATTTTATTAACAGTTTCATCAGTTGCATTGAAATCAAATACAACAACTGGAGCAGGTTTGTTTTCCATTACAGTAATCTCATAATGACGCTTAGGAAACATCCTGAGGCCTTGTCCAGTTCCAACAATTATGTTAATCTTTAATATTAATAAAAAACATGAAATTAATACAAACAGTATGTTGCTTTAAACAATCAAAAATATATTCAACTGTCATTGTTATCAATATGGCAATTACATTTAAATTCACATCTATTACTCCATAATAGAAATGCAAAACTATACTACACACACTTTATCGAAATAAATAAATACATGTAGGCCTATTCTTTATTCAAAAAAAGTCTATTCTTACCAATGCTTTATCGAAATTAGGTGGAACAATTTTATCTTTGGCCACAACTGTCATTTTATAATGACTACGCTTTTCGGCATCCAAATGTCGAAGTAAAGTAACCTCTCCAGTTCGATTATCAACTGAGAATGTTGCATCTCCATCATCATCTAGTAATAAAAATTATATTATTATTTTACATTATCAACACTTTCATCGTTCAAAACAATAAAACATGTCATTTTTTAAATTAATATTGATTAGACTGAACTTCTAAGGAAAATAAGTATACAAAAATTAATAATGACAATTTCCAAAATACAAATGGAATATGTGAAATATCAATATTGATTATGTCTTAAAATCCATAACAAGCCTGTGTGTAAAAGACATTTCAAGCCAAATATGTACTAGTTGTAAACAACAAATGGGCATTAGAGTGTAAGTAACAGCTTGGAAAGATTCAATTCAATATCATCCCACACACACGCAAATGTGTGTCTGAAATCTAAAACAACCGAAATAAACATAGGTAAATCTAAAAACGAAATGTGTTCGGAAACCTCAAATCATGAATTTATGATTTTCCATATTGTATTTGTCATTTTGTTGCTATTTCACCTTCAGCTGTTGTGTTTATTTATTCATAAATTGTATAGAAATTTTTCATTAATGAAAAAACACATCCCATTTGTAAATTATGTATGTAACTCATCTTATAGTTATATATTTTTGTAAAAAATTAACTCAATATTACATAGGCCAAATTATTGACATAATTCAAAGAATAAACATTTCTGCATTTATTACATCAAACTAATAAATAAATACAAAAAAATGCTCATACCTTCAACAGTGTAGAAGAACTTTTCACTTCCTGATTCCAAATGATAAATAACAGATCCAGGAGACGTGTTTTCAGCCACTTCCAACGTGAAAACAGACTTGGCAAAATCGGGCACTATGTCCACAGTGTCCGTAACGTGAACGTAAAGCATGGCACTAGAATTAAGACTGGGTTCACCGGCATCGAATGCGAGCACGGTAATATTGTAACTATCTTCAGCTTCGTAGTCTAAAGAAGCTAAAGTCCAAACATTTCCATCTGAAAAGAACAATAAAATTATATTTTATATTAAACAATGACAATTTTATACAACAAAGCATCAAGAAGATGAACATTTATGACCTTTACTATCAATGTAAAATTTATTTTGATGTCCGGCTCCAAGTTTATAAGACACTTGTCCATTGCCAGTTGAATTTGAATCAAAATCGACTGCTCTAACTTGTAATACCTGTAGAAAAAGAAAATTGACAATTATTGGATTGCCTTATTGGATTTGCATTCAGATTCTTTAAAAAAACCAATGTAAAAACAAGTTTACTTTCTATTTTTTTTAAGATTTTGATTTTCGAACTCTGGGGCCGCATTACAGAAAAAATCATAAATTTGTGACAATCATACCTTATGATGTCACTGTTTATGCCTTATTACTTTATGTCTTATCATATTATGCTGTACACAAATCAATGGTAGTCAATATTCATATGACAACATTTGTCATAATAATATTTTGTAATTTGCTTTTATGATTGTTATGAGGTTATGAGTTTACTGTCATGTGACTGTCTTATTATTTTTATGTACTGACCCAGTGGTTGTTCTGCGTTTCAGAAGCAACACTAAAAAGAACTTGGAATTGTGTTAGATACTAGAATGGTGACACTGAATCAGTTAATAGTATTGTCATATTGATATCTTTCAAAATGAACTTAGTCGTGAACGTAGTTTATAAAACACTTTCAAGTTTCTCTTAATTTTGCTCCTGAGTGATATGCTAACCAAGGCCCTCATTATTAAAAAGGTCATAACTGTGACGATATCACGATGATGATATCACCGCTTAATTGTGCGTTATTATTTTATGACTGTCATATTAATATGTGCACCAGTAAATGGCAGTGATACGCCCATATTTCTTATAATAATGTTTCATAATTTGCTTTTGTGACTGTTGAAAGGTTATGATGATACATATGACAATTTACTGTCTGATGAAAGTAAATTGTCATATCTAGCTCATTTCTCTTAAGATTAAAGATAACTCAACAATTTTGAAGAAGAAAATTTGTATATAAGAACAAAAAAGCCTTTTTGACACAGCTTACCTTTAAATTTATTTTTTAATAAAAAAAATGACAGTTTTTTTTTGCAAATTAAAAGGTAAAGAAGCAAGCTGATGTTACTTTCAGATTCACATATATATATCGTAAAATAAAACATTTTATAACAACTTGAAAAGACCAAATCATAAAATCCACACACACACACACACATACAAGAAATCCTTGACATGCTGCTATTTTTATTATTCATCTTATTTCTAGAGGAAAACCCTTTCGATTTCTTTTTTAAAGTGGCATCAAGAAACAAGAAAAGTCCTATTTCCTTTCTTTACGACTTCAAGATGTCTCATGAAAAAAGAAATTCTTTGAAATTTATGTTAAAAGAGTAACAAAAAGTAAGTACTCCTCCATGTGTAGCAAATATAAAAGTACAGGGTGTTTTTCTGAAACACCTAGATAACCAAAAAATCATAAAAAATAAACCATATGAGATGTAGGTCACAAAATTGTTATTATTTAGTTCAGAAAAAGACCAAAATTTGTTTATAAAGTTTCTTTGAAAATTTTATTGTCGTTTTTGATGATTTTAAAAGACGAAAATTGCAAATCCTACAAAATGTGTGTTGGGTGCCAAATAACCCTTCTAAGATAATTGCTACAATTATAATGTCTAGAATAGTAAACGCTTTCCATCTTTACAGCTAAAACTCTCTAAAAAAAATTCGGTCTTTTCAGAAGAAAAAAAAGATTGCATTTGCATTGTTGTATCTCATCTGCTTTATTTTTCGTATTTTTTTTCTGTAATCAAGACATTTCAATTGAAACACCCTGTATTTTAAATGTCAATCTGCTAAATTTCTATCTAAAACTTTCAAGCTAAAATGTGAATGCCTCTCCATTTTATGTAATAAAAACACCTAAAGTAAACATCCTGCAACACGTTTGGTAGTGTGCAAAATAGTAAAAAGTATTTTTTCTATGTTAATTAGGGCAAAAACACATCTTAATATGGTTTAATTCTTTTAATGCAGTTCAAAATTACTGCATGAACCACATTAAAACGTGAAGTTAGAACTGGCAATGCTCACCCACTGCCCTGGATCTTTGTTTTCAGCCACTTGTGCATGATAAGGACTTCCGACAAAGCGAGGTGCCTCATCATTCACATCTAGTATTTCCACAGCAACTTCTGTAGTTTCATTGAGACTTGGAACACCACCATCTTTGGCCTGAATAAAAAAAAAAAACATAAAAAGTAATGCCATCAACTTCATATTAGTATAAAATACAAACCAGTATTAGAAAACGATATGTGGCTTGTGTTTCTCGATCTAGATCGCCAGTAATGTTGAGAGCTCCAGATCGCATGTCTACAACAAACGGAAGTCCTGCTTCAGGAAGAGATTGAAACAAGAGCAACGATTAATATTAAAGATGCTTTCAGAGTTAAAATACATATAGAAATACAAGTTTATAGCTGTTTACAATTTTTTTTTTAAATTTTACGTTTGTTTGAAAGTAGTATTGTAAGTATTACAGAAATAATTTTGAAAGTAACATTTTTTGACAGTTATAAAATAGACAAAATTGATGTTATCGACTACCTGCGAGTGAAAAAAAAATTACTAATTTAAAGTGGCCGAACAAACTTTATTTTCAAAGATCATCATGAAAATAACGCATTTAAACACTTTTTGAATTTTGGTCATTTTTGACTTTTATTGCATTTCTTCTTTTTTTAAAAGTTGTGACAGTTTCAGGACATGTGAACATTTACGAAAATGTACCTGAACCTGAACTTGAAACACAAAGGCCTTGAATTTCTTCTTATATTTTCTCCAGTTTTCAACTTTGTATAATTTTCTGAATTTTTTGAATTATGTTTTCAAGTATTTCATAACAATGAATAAAGGTTATACCTTCCGATTCAGGTGGTGCAATTAGTTTGTATGTAATATCAGCATTCTGTCCAAAGTCTTTGTCCTTCGCAGCAATGACTCCTAACGTTATAGGAGATGTCGAATAACGTCCTTCAGCAATTCTAAACTTATGAAAATCCTTCAAAAACTGTGGATTGTGGTTGTTCACATCCACCACTCGAACATTCAAAATCGTAGACGATGAGAGACCACCACCATCGATAGCAGAAATATTTATTCGATGTCCAGTTTCTGGTTTTAATGTTTTCACCAAAATCACTTCACCTATAAAATAATAAAAAAAGTATAACAAATTCCCACAATATTATTATAAAATTTAATAAGTATTTGCTGTAGCTTTTATACCTGTCAAAGGATTTGCAGCAAATGCTTCACTGTCACTCACAATTGAATAAACAACTTCCGAATTTTTTCCAGGACCATCCAAATCTACAGCCGTGACTCTTGCAATCTTCTTGCCAGTTGCCATCGTCTCAGGAATCTCAATAGTCCTATCACCGTGTATGAACTTTGGTGCGTTATCGTTAACATCAGTTACGGTTACGGTTAAGTTTGTCGACGAAGTCAAATTGTCCAAGTCCATTGCTCCAACTTGTAAAATGTATTGATCTTTAGTTTCTCGATCTAATTGACTACCATTATGACCAGACCAGAAAACATCTCCGTGAACTTCATCGATGGCAAACAACTGACTATCGAGACCTTTTAAGAAATAAACTACAACCGAGTTAACTCCGCTGTCCATATCCGAAGCCTCTATCCTCGGCTCTATCTTCACTTTAGTGCCCGGTCTCGAATTTTCGGCAATGGTTCCTTGATAGGTCCTCGAGAACTTCGGTGCTTCGTCGTTAACATCATCAACTACTACATTAACTAAATAAGTCTCCTTATGCTCTGGACGCTTACGATCTTCTTGTAACACAACAAACGAATAAACGTCTCTCTTTTCTCGATCTAAACCACCTTTTGTATAAATTGTTCCGTCACTTTGAATATTAAACGCATCGTTTGCTTCAGTGTCCAAAATTTTAAACTCTTTTGCACGATTAACTTTCCATTTACTGACTTTTTGCTCAATTTGTCCAACTTTAGTTCCAGCCACATTCTCGGCCACTTTGAATTGATACCGTGTACTATGAACTACAGAACGTCCCTGAGGTTCCAACTCTTCTTTGACGTGTACTTGAAGTAAACCTTTACTGAGAAACTTTCCATCTGTGACAATTAATGTTATATTATAAACATTTTGTTCAGCAAAATCAAGTTGTTTGATAACTGTCACAATTCCAGTCTCATTGCTGATCGCAAATGGTATATCGGAAGGTGTCGACTGTTGGTCGAAACTATACGACAGGTTTGTTATTTCAGCCGTGTCCTTGTCGGCTGCAGAAACTCTGGTGATCACCATGTCTATTGGAGAAGTCTCGAAGACCACCTCTTTATAAACCTTTTCTGTAAATTCTGGTGGCATGTCGTTAATGTCATCAATAAGTAAAAACACCGTAGTTGTACTAGATAAAGGTGGTTCTCCTTTATCCCTTACTTCGATCTGAAGTTCTTTCACAGCTGCACCTCCACCCGAAAACGATTCACGATCGAGTTCTTTGATGATACGAAGAACTCCCTTGTTCTGTCTACTTCCCATACGAAACTGCGCCTCATCGTTACCTTTCGTAATGCGAAACTGTAATTCTCGATTGACTCCTTCGTCAGCATCAATTGCTTCAAGCAGAAAAGAAGCATTGATACTTTTAGGTCCTTCATCCAAAACGAGCACGATGGTATCGTTTAAGAACCTCGGTGTTTGATCGTTTACATCTTCAATAACTATGTGTACTTTAGCCATTCCCGTATTGTTAGCACTGTCAGTTGCAGTCAAAACTAAATCAAATGACGGTGTACTTTCTCTATCTGGTGGTTCATTGATTATTATCGAACCGGTCGATTCGTCGATTTTGAAAAAACCATCAGAATTGCCTTCGATTATGGCATATTTTAATTTATTCTGATCGACATCGTCTGAATCAATAGCTTGAATCGTTCCGACTAATGTCTTCCTCGGAGAATTTTCTTTAACGCGAATTTCGTAAACAATTTCAGCAAATATCGGAGTATTATCGTTAATGTCATCGATTCTTATCTTGAGACTCGTCCAATCGCTGCAATTACCATAAGTGGCCACAACTTTAAGCGTAAACATTCCCCCGTATTCAATAGGCATTTTTTCTCTGTCAATTCTTTTCTTTATCTTAAGTGTTGCCACATTTTTACTAGATTCCAAATAAAGATGTCCGGCAGAATTATCCGAAACAATCTGATAAATTAATTGTGGATAAAATTCTGGTTTCGATACTTGAATATCGCCAACGATAATTTCGCCAACCGGTGTATTTTCTAAGATAGCAGCTCGATATTCTTTAAGTGGAAATTTCGGACACGATCGTTGAAAGTTTCTCGATCGGATCGTGACTACGGTCTCGACAACAAACTGTGGTGATTCTGCGATGTAAGCTTCGATTATAATATGACAAATCGGATTCGAAACTTGTCTCGATGCAAACAGTTTTCCTTGTTTCTGATTCAGATTAAAAGCATCTCCACAAGTGCTAGATGATATGTTGTAAAATACGGTCTCGTCGGCCGCACTCGTCGCATGAACTTGAACCAATTGCGTTCCGATCGGTATCGCTCCAGAATATTCTTTCTCGTACGTTTGCGGCAATTGAAACTGTGGATATCGGTTTAATCGTTGAGAATTATCGTCATATATTTCAACGATTAATCGTCCTCTCGTTTCTAACGGTGGAAAACCTTTGTCTTGGACAACCACAGTCATATTTTTAACTGTCGGCAGCAATCGTTTTTCAACTAATAGATTTCCATTGAAAGTGTCGACACGAAACATCGACTCCGATTCCATTAGATCAAAAGTAAAATTACTCGCATCCATCGTCATAATGTTATCTTCGTCAATTGCCTGCAGCTTATAGATGGCATCACCGATACGAGTTGAAGTCGGAATACGAATTATTATCGGAAATGGATAAAATTGTGGTGGATGAGTGTTGACGTCAGCCACTTTGATCTGAACCATGGCTTCGGTTGCTAATGTCTCTTTTTCGATGTCTCGAGCTTCGATAGTCACTTGAATAAACCGATTTTCATCGTAATTCAATGGCTTCGTTAACATCAGAATTCCTTTAATCTCGTCTATTTCAAAACTATCGTGAACGTTGACTCCGATAATCTTCGCAATTTCATAACGAATACTTTTCGAATCACCTTTTTGAGGATTTTGAGCAGTTACTTTAACAACTTCGAGAGGTGCCATTCTTTCGGCAATCAACACTTCGTAGACAAATCTATCAAAAACAGGAGGATGTCCACCGTCCGAAGTAACTTTAACAATGAGTTTGGCTTTTGACATTCTCGGATCGGTGCCATGATCTTGAGCAAATATTTCTGTTTCGTAAATTAGTGTGTCTGTATCGTTTTTGTTGAGATCGTGTAAAAGGACAACTTCTCCCGTTGTGGAGTTGACGTCGTAGAGGCCGTACATGTTCGTGGCCCAAAATGTTACTTGTCCGTTATTGCCTTCATCGGGATCGAACACGTGAAGACGCAATAATACAGTTCCAGCTCGAGCATCGTTAGGCACCACTACCGAAAACACATCCTTTTCAAACTGCGGTGTGTTGTCATTTTCATCCAGAACTTTTACTTTGATCTATAAATTTGACATGAAAAAAGGATGAACTCAACAAACACAATTTTTACAAAACCGTCAACTTATAGGCACATATTTCAGAACTAACTTATGTAGTTTTTTTCACATTTTAGAATCAATCAATTTTAAGAACAAGTTCAAAGTACATTAAATTTCAGTTAATTGGAGCCCATCGGGATTATGCCATTTTAGCCCAATTTATAAAAGGTTGCCACAAGTAACCGATGAAGCAATTAACTGGAATCCACTTTATGATAGTAAATAAAATGAAATAAAATTATTTTCATAATGAAATATTTCAACAGAAACTTTTTATGAAAGTTTTAAAAAAGTTTCCTTGTTAGCTATTTTATAGAAATGTCAACTAACGTTTGTTAGAAATTGGAAAATTGAATTAATTGAATGAATTAAGTATTCGTGAAAATTTCTTTCAGAATTTATATTTCAAAAATAAAAATCTTCATTTAAACATATTTTTATTCAATTAATTTTTTTTTTTAATTTCTAACAAACTTTAAATTTTGCAAAGTTTTGAAGTGGCTTATGTAGAAGTTGTCTTACCTTTGCTAGAGTAGCGAATCTTCCATCAAATGCTTGTACAGTAAGGTCATAATGATCAATTTTTTCATGATCCAGTACATCTTCAGTACAGATTTGACCAGATGAAGAATGAATAACAAATGGCCCCGTGGAATTCACAATGCTGTATTGTATTCTATCAACGGAGTCGCCACTAGTAGCTTGCACCTGATAAAAAGACAATCACAATAGTATAAAAATTAAAGGTAGGTTTCATATTTAGGTTCCTGTTCTTTCACAAAAATGTTAATTTTTTACAATTGTCACTATCAATTTTCAGTTTTGCAAATTGTCAATAGAAATAAAATAACTATAGTTCTATGATTTCCATTTTTTAATTTTACTTGTAACTAATTAAGGCGGTTTTAAAATGTAAATGTCTTTCAAGTGCAAAATAAAGAGAAACTTAAATGTGTTCTAGAAACTAGAAGTGTAGCTCAATCACTTAAGAGGATTTTCAGGTTGACATTTTTCAAAATAAACTTTTATATAAGTTTCAAAATGATCCAACTTTAAGCAGTCGATAATTTTTAATTTTTGTCTATAAATAGTTTATTTTGAAAGACATAACCTGAAAATTATACCCTTGATTTAGCTATCTTTCTTGTTTCTAATACATAGGTTCGTATTCATAAACCATCTTCATTTGTGATACAATTCTTTCAGAAATTTATCGATTCTCATTTTCAATTTTACTTGCAAATATAATTTACCTTTAAATTCCTTCAGAGATTTATCAATTTTCATTTTCGAATTTTACATGAAAATAATTAATATATATTTAAATTCTTTCAAAGGTTTACAAATTTTCATCTTCTAATTTTACTTGCAAATAATTAATTTGTATTTAAATTCTTTCAGAGATTTATTTATTTTCAAAGCAACCAGTTGCTTATTATGATGTACAGTACTGTACAGTCATCTGTTGTGCAACAATTATTTTTTTCTTAGAAAAAGCTTAAGAACTAATGCACGTTGCCATTAGAAACAAAGTTAATTGGGTTTAATTACTGGATACCTTGTTATGAATTTATGATCAATATTAACAGTTATGTTTTAACAAAAAAATTGAAAGCTGTGAACCTTAAAGAAACATTTTCCTCTCCTCAGATTTTCTTTGATCGATGTTTCATATTCAGTTTTTGTAAACACAGGTGGATGATCATTTGTGTCCTCCAAAACAATTATGACCATTGTTATCGCTGATCGCGGTTTTACATGTGCTTTGAAAATAAAATACAATGACATAAATAAATATATTTCATGCTTATCAATGAAAAATGGAGATTTTCATTTTTTTTTGTACCATCTTTGGCTTGAACAGCCAATGGATAAATATTTTGTGTATCATAATTCAACATTTGAGCCGTTTCAGAATTTACTATTAACTCTCCTGTTGTACTGTTGATTTTAAAAATAGAAGCAGAATTTCCTTCGAGAATAGAATATGTAATATTATTAAAAAGTAGATCGTCATCTTTGGCTGTCACCTGTATTCATAAAAGTTAAAACAACAAAATTATTACAAAGTCGCCATTAACTTTCTTACAATTACAGTGGAAACCGTTTAAAACGAAAACGAACAACACGAAAAATCGGATAGCACAAAATATATTTTGGGTCCAGTCTCTTAGATTATCATAAAAATTCTTTCTTTCCGCACAAAATTCGTTTAACACAAAAAAAATATTTTGCTCACTTCCATTTCGTGTTACACGGTTTCCACTGTTTAAAAAAATGTACTTGAACAATCGGTTTTCCAGAAGTATCTTTTTCTGACACAATTGCATCATAAATGGGTTTGCCAAAATAAGGTGAATAATTATTTGGTGCTCGTGCTTTAATTTTGACAACAAGGATAGATGTCTGTGGTGTTGGCAATCCATCGTCAACGGCTACTACTTTTAGAATGTATTCTTCTCTCGAATTAATCTCCAGTATTGTGAAGATTTCACCAGTAGTACCATCAATGCGAAAAAAATCTATTCAAAGTAGAAAATAAAAACAAAATGCTTTTTTTTTCTTATTGCTTTCGACATAAACAGTCTGTTGATAAATAATTTAATCCACAAACCAACATCTCCTCCGATAAAATTATATTTAATAGCATTGCCGTCTTTGTCGGTAGCCTTCACTTGACCGATTTTACCACCAATTGGAAAATTCTCATTTGCAGTGAATTCAGATGAAACGTTTGCAAAAACTGGTGGAAATTCATTGACGTTTTCAACTGTAACTAAAACGACCACAGATCTGAAAAGGAAAAATCTCATTATTATAAATTAATTGTTGACAGCAAATTTAACACTTTGTGTAATTTTTATAATTAATTTCAAAAGATTGCAACAATAGTTAATAGGATTAAAAAAATAATTTATGACAAAATGAGCATTAATTAAATAATCTGCAAAACAAATATTTCATTTTAACCATTGTCAAAACGCATTAGCCGATTACAATAATAATAAATAAAATTGTGTGGCTCACATAAAAAAAACAATATTTACCCTGTTTGTGGTGGAATTCCAGAGTCTATGGCTGCAATTTGTAGAATATATCTTTGTTCCAGTTCGTAATCCAAGCTTTGTATTATGCCGATTTCACCAGTCACATTATTAATAGCGAAGTAATCCTACAATGTATATCATTTATGATGAATTTTCGTTTGCAAGTATTAAAATACTTGTGAATAATGTGAAACTAAATTAATTCTAAAAACTGTACATTTATAATAACTTAGGAACATGCATATTTAAACTTATAAAGAAGAAAGAATAAAAGGAATTTGATATTACCTGAGTTGTAAGTATGGCATAAGAAGATATTTTTCCATTCAAATCATCATCTGAATCAGATACTTTTAATTGAATTGGTAATATACTGTTTATTGGTTTGTCTTCGGCGATGATTACTTGGTATGTATCTGAAATTATAAGCAAAATTGTTCTTGAAAATCATTGATCAATGATCATTTATTTAACTCAAGTGGAAACTTTGGAAACTTTTACACTGTTTATAAACGGCAAAAAAATTAAAAACTGATTAAAATGGCCTAAAAATGCCTCACTAAAAGTCAACTTTCTTCAGAAGTCTGTCTCCAAAATTGCTTTAAAAAGTCAATAGTCCAATAAATTTGAAAACTCAAAAAAATGATAAAAAATAGTTTGCTCAAATACAAACGGCCAAGAATAAAAACGCCTGAAAATGCGTGAAATGCCTGACTAAAGCTTCACTTTCTCCAGAAGCGTGAAAAAATCAATGCAATAAATTTTAAAAATTAAAAAATATGCCAAAAAATCATTTTTTTCAACAAAAAAAAAACGATAAAAAACTCAAAAACTGTGTAAATGCTCTGAAAATGTCTCAGGAAGACGCCACAATCCCCAGAACTTTAAAGAAAAAAAACTTAAAAAACGCTCGAAGGCGTGTTACAGCAATTTTTTTTCAAACTATTTAACTTTGAATTTTGAATTTTTGGCCCTCTTATTGAACGTTAATAAGATAACCTGCAAATTAAATTTTCGAATAGGCCTACATAAATCCCACTTGACTGAAAATTAATTTCTGTTTCAAAATAAATAAAAATAGCAACAACGTTTGACAACTAAATCAATTATAATGCAATTCAAATTACCTTTTGCAAATATAGGCTTGTTATCATTGACATCTTTAACTTGAATGGTGATATTGGCACTAGCATTGGCTTTGCTAATAGACAATTCATCTTTAGCATAAACCTAAAAGAAAGATTAATAATTATTCATATGTTACTATATCAATTTTAATTGAACTCACTGTTAAGTTAATATATCTTTCTTTCTTAGGTGGATCATAATCCATGCTTTTATGTAAAATCACATCTCCAGTTAGATGGTTGATGCTAACAACTGGTTTACGATCGTTATTAGGTGGCAACCAGTATGTCATTTTCTGCTCGAATGTAGTACTAGAATCTGTTGCATTCACATTTCCGATGATTACATCCTTTGGAGAATTCTCTGGTAAGGAGAAAAGATATGCCATCTTCTGAAACTTTGGCACACTGTCATGTCGGTCCTTTATAAAAATATAAAAAGACAAAAATAAATTAACAAAAAAAGCATCTTAAACGAAATTATTTTGATTTTGCAATTTGTGTTACTGCATCTAATGATCGTGACAATTAGTTTGCTTTAAACATTTAACAAATTGCACTTTTAATATAATATTTGCATAAAATGCATGATTTCTAAAAACAATTCGCACATTTCTGAATTTTTATTTGCTTAGAAGTTTTGACTTTAGTAATAAATATTAATAATAACAATGTACTATAAAAAATGACCTGTATGTTAATTAACAATTGCATGATAGAAGGAATATCATTTCTCGTTTTCACATTCCCTTCGAAGGGCTTCACGTTGCGCGCCGTTACGTTAAGAGTATACACCGATTTCAATTCGTAATCAAGGGCTCGTCGAGTGTGAATTTCTCCAGTTGTTTCATTAATCACAAATTCTCTATCTTCATTGCCACTTGTAATTTCATAATGAACTAAAGAGTTTTCGCCTTCATCAGGATCAAATGCCTTAATGAAAAATAATAACAATAATTGAAACGTTAATGTACAGCTTATAAGATTCAGATTATGGCTAATTGTTAAATGCCAAACCTCAACTTGCAAAAGAAAAACTGGAGGTGTCAATTCTTCAGGAATTTCTACTAAAAGTTTTTCGTTTTGAAATTTTGGCTGATTGTCGTTAATGTCCAAAACAGTAATTTCAACTTTGGCCGTGCTACTCAGACTAGGAAAACCGTTGTCGACTGCGGCAATGATCAAGTCGAATTTTGGTCTTCGCTCTCGATCAAGTCGCCTCAAAATACCAATATTTCCATTATCATCTATGCTGAAAGTATTGTTTGGTCTGAAAAGTTTTTAAAAGTTAAAATTAGTTTTCGTTTTATAATAATTGTCATAAACAAATGTTTTACCCAACTCCCAAAAAAGTGTAATGTAACTTTCCATTCTCGCCCTGGTCTCCATCGGTAGCCTATTACAAGTAACAACATAAAACATTTTCAGAAAAATGAAATCATGCATCCTAAATTGAAAAAAAAAAACTATGAAGAAATTGAAACTTTGTAAAAAAAAAACTGGAATAGTAGCTGAATCACTTAATAGTATTTTCATAATGATATCTTTCAAAATAAACTTTTTATAGACAAAAACAAAAAAAGAAATCGGCTCCTTAAAGTTGGGTCATTTTCAAATTTACATAAAAAGCTTATTTTAGAAAAAATATCCTTCTGAAAATACCCTTAAGTGATTAAGCTAACCTTCTACTTTCTAAAACATTTTCAAATTTTTCTTAATTTTTCTCCTGAAAACAGAATAAGTAGAGTTTAAAAGACGTTTACACTTTTAAAGCAGCTTTACATTTTTTAAACATTACAATTAACATTTTGAAACGTACTTTAACTTTTCCCAAAATTGCTTCAGACTCTTGTTCTTCCATAACTTGAAACTTGTAGACAGACTGCTTGAATTGAGGTACATGATCATTGACATCGATGACATATATTGTCGCAGAAGCTGTGGACACCTAACGAAACAAATTTTTGAGTAATAAGAACAACACAATTTGTTTTTAAATTTTTTTTAGTCAAAAACAGCTCAGAAAAACTCACATGATCACCATCAGAAACTTCAATAATTAGTACATATTCATTGGTTTCTTCATAATCTAATGTTTTTGCAGTTGTAATCATACCACTGTAAATAAAAAAAGAAAAATATATTCAGCATTTTTAAAATTATAAATGGGTTTCAGTTTAAAACGTCAATTTACGTGAATTTATTAATCTGAAAGTTTGATGAACCATTTAATGGTACTATAGAATATTCTAAAATTGTGTTCACATCTGCATCAGTAGCCTGTAAAACAGTAAAAAGAAAAAAACATTTTGCTTTTCTTGAATGAACAACATAATTAGAAAAATAAAAATATTTTTCATGTGAATTCACTTTGCATTGAAGAACTAAAGTTCCTGGTGGTAAATTCTCTCCCACAAATGCTTCATATGGTAGACCACGAATCTCTGGAGGATTATTATTCACATCAATCACATTCAACTTTACCAAAGCCAAAGAATATCTATTTAAAAAAATGATAAATATTACAAAATGTTTATTAAGCTTGTTGAAACATTATTAAAATAAAACGCCATTAAATAAAAATTATCACACGAAAATGATTATTAGTTCATTTGCATAAAATGATAATGTATCTACTATATTTGTTCGTTTGTTTTTGTGTATACTGTAAAATTAAAACATTTTTATATAAAACATTCGTAACAAAAAAAAAATATTTGTAAAAAATTCGTATCAGAAGATTTTACAAAAAATATTGAGTAAATTAATGAGTAAATATAAAGTTATCAATGTACAGTATTTGAAGTACCTGAATAATATAAACAAGTTGCAGTTCAATTGTTATCGCCCATTGTTAATAAAAAATATAAAACAAAAGAATTAAAAAATTGATTTTTTTCTTCTTTTTGCTCTTTTATCAACTGAAAATCCAAGCATGACATGATAATATATAATTCACTGTAAAAAATTCAATTTTTTTAATACAAAATATCGAAATGTAATATTATCCTGCCAAATTTTTTGTAATAAATCATGATTATGTAAATTTCCATGAAAAAAATCAATGGATCACAATTTCAATCAAACTGATTTATACCAATCCATCCTGTTATAACCACATTTATTGATTAAAACAATCTCAACGAGAGATTGAATTTTATTACCTCCGTTCTTTTGGATGATCAGGTCTATCTGCTGCTGCCACAAACATCGAATAAAATAATGGCTTATTATTATCTTTCGAGTATGATTGCAGAACGTAAATCGAGCCATTTTGTGGTATAATTCCAAAATGTGCAGCATCACTAAAAGTATCATTTGGTAAATAATAAAACACCTCTCCATTATCTCCAAGATCGGGATCTTCAGCTAAAATCTGAGGAAATAAAATAATAACAAAGCAAGAAACAATTTTAAAAACAATGAAAAGTAATTGCTCAGCAAATTCAAATTTGTTAGAAATTAGTTAACAAATTACAAAGTGGTTACACTTACATTTCCAATTATGTCTCCAGGTTCAGCTAATTCGCTAACGTTAAATTCATAGTATCCAGTCGGAATAAAACTTGGATTGTTGTCGTTTGTGTCCAGAAGTTTAATTTCTACAACTGTAAAACTCACTTTTGCATCCAGTTGTACGTTTGGAACTTCTTCGTCAGCAAACACCTTAGAAAATAGAAGAAGAAAAAAACATTTCTCTTCGGTTGTAGTTTGTTTATTTAAAGCTTATTTAATAGAGGCAATGGTAAATTACTTTGAATTTTAATTTGCTGTTCACTTCTCGGTCTAATTTATTATGATCTTTCACTAGAATCCAGCCATTTGTTGGGTTGATAGTGAATGCTTCAGAACGATCTTCAAGTCGATATTTGAAATTGGCATTTTCTCCCTTATAGACAAAAATATTCAAATGAGTTTCATTGAATATTTGATTATAGAAAAAATAACTAAGTAAACTCACTGTATCTGCATCTTGAGCGTGAACCTGAGTGACTTTAAATCCGTTTGGAGCGTTTTCTAAAATACTAACGTTGTATACTTTCGTTTCGAAAATGGGCAAATTATCATTAATGTCTTCGACTTCGATGTCGACACGAGCCAATCCTTGTCTCAATGAATTATCCGATTGAGTCGCCTTTGAAGCAAAAATAAATCACATTAATATGAATCACAATAAAAAATATAACTATTAACCAAATGCTACTTACTTGTATTTGTAAACTAAACGATGTGCCATCCAAAGCTTCACGATCAATTTCTTGAACAACATATAAATGACCGTTTTCATGATCAATATCAAAAAGTTTCTTCTCATTTCCTATAAGAAATAAATTAAAATCAATGAAAATTAGATTGCAATAGCTGCCAGTATATAAAAGTCAGGCACTTGAATTATCTAAAAATAATTCCTCAACATTATTCGAATTCTCAATATACAAAATATTCCAGTCATGTGCACATATACACATTTATACTCGTAAGAGAAACTGCTGGAGTTTTTTAATGAAATTTGCTTAAACGAGGGTAAATTGATTGATGTACTTAGTTTTTTTAGAAGTGTTCATATTTATAAAAAAAACATTTGAGTGCTAATATTATTAAAAATAAACTTTGCTCCAAGTATAGCTCATATAATTGCAATACATGTACAATTTCTGGACAAATATACTTATAAAAAATAGTTATTTATAAATATTGTAGTATGTGTAATATGTAAAGTCATCGAGTCATTTGATAATATTTAGGTTTATGTGAGAATTAGCGCTTGGGTCCAATTTCAGACATGACCTTTGATATAAATGTGTAGTTTGACATTAATTTGAATTTGATTTCACTATAACTATTGTGTACTCATAGCGAAGAAATAGAACGTAACAAATGAAATAAAAGGAAACTCCCTTATTTATGAAATTATGACAAATATAACTGTAAACTTTCTTTTTTCTTCTTACTGGTTACTTAAAAAAAATTTAGCAAAGTTGTATTTTAAAATAAAATTGTACGAATTTTTCAATAATAGTGCAAATGATATTTTTTCTAGTATTATTTAAAATCAAATTGTTGCTTACTCACCAGATAAAATGGAATATCGAATTGAAGAGTTGATTGCTCTATCTTTATCATAGGCTTCAATCTTTGGAACAATATGCAATTTTTCACGAATAGGAAGTCCCTGACAGAAAATACAACATTTTTTTTTTCAAATTTGACAAATTTGAAATGCAACTCTTGTTATAAAATAAATATTCAGTTTTCTTACTGTTACAGTCGATTTTTCTCTAATTCGAACTTGATACAGATCTTGTGAAAATGCAGGATTTTGATCATCGGTATCTTTTATTTTAATAATCATAGTGGCCAGAGTAGATAAACTTGGTTTGCCGTGGTCCTAGTCAGATAAATCATTTTATATTAGTAGTTCAATAAAAATACAGTAATATTCACATTACCTGTGCCTGTATTTCCAGATTATACTCTCGTATTCCTTCGTCGTAATCCAATGGACGTGCGAGAACCAAATTTCCTTGACTTGGATCAGGCAATGTAAAAGTGTCACGTACATTTCCGCTCTACGAACAAATTTACAAAATTGTATATATTAAAAATCATATAAATTAATTGACACGCTTTTCTTCAGAGACATAAAAAAGTTAAATCCCTTTTTTTTTTCAAAAAGTAACTAAAAGTAAATGCAAGTCAGTGTATTGTGGCCGCAGTTTCAGAGTTAAGTTATTTTTAATAACTTTATAAGAACTAAAACGTGTGTTAAAAACTAGAAATGTAATGTAACAAGGTAAAAGTGTCTTCATGTTCTTTATAGCTACAATAATAAATGTTTATTTACCATAAAAAACGATAATATTGATAATCCTTACCGTTATGCTGTATTTTAGTTTGGAATTATCAGTTCTTGGTTGATCTTCATCGATTGCTTTGATGTTTCGAAAGACAGTGGTACCAACAGGAGTTAACTGCATAACAATTAAGTTTAAATATTATTTTACATAATGATCACAATCAATTTTTTTATTTTATTTTTATTTCGGCATATAATGCCGAAAAAAACATAGTGACAGACAGTTGCAACTTTTGGGTGCACAATCATACCATATCACTGATGTATTTTAAGTGCTATTTATGCAACAATAATTAGTTAATCTAGAAAGAAAATCACATAAAACGCACAGATTACATATTTTGGGGGAATTTGCATAAAATTAGCATATTTTTTTTATTTGTTTATACAGAGAAAAAAACAATTTTATAAACGATTTTTACAACCAAATTGTATTTTTTTATTTGTTTATACAGGAAAAACAATTTTATAAATGATTTTTAAAACCAAATTGTATTGTTTTTGAGTTTTTTGTTATTGCTTCTGGTTATTTTGGCTATTCATTGCTTCATCTATTAAATTAATTGTACTTTTGTTATATAATATACAATTTTATTTGCATAAATGAACAATTTTCTTGCATAGTTTGCGTTTTTGTGGGTTTTATTTTCTCTTAGCATAAAATGTACCATTTCGAAAAGCAATTTGCACATTTCTGAATTTTTATTCACATAAACGTTTTGGTCCTAGTATTAACTTTTATTCATAAATATTTTTAAAAGTCTAAATATACCTCATCGATTTCTAAGGCATATGGAGCTCCTTTAAATTCAGGAACATGATCATTAACATCCTTAATTCGTAGTTCAACGGGTACATGAACAATTTCCTACAAATTATTAAAAAAAATACAAATTAATAAATCAATATAAAGTAAATGTATTTTAAAACATTTTTGACATTATCTTAGTTTATCCCAAATTATTCATTTACCAAGACTTAAAGAAGATTTATGAACATCTGATTTTCGAACTCTTGATTATTCTGTCTTTAAAAAGCTAAATGAAGAGAAACTAGAAAGTGTTTAGAAACTAGAAAGGTAGCTCAATTATTCAAGAGCATTTTCTTCTTGATAGGAGCGTATATTTCAAAATAATATTTTTAATGAAAAAAGTTTAGAAAAAATATCGTCTGTTTAAAGCTGGGTCCTTTTCAAAGTGACATAAAAAGCCAATTTTGAAAGATATCAACATGAAAATATCCTTAAGTGACATCTACCATTCTAGTTTCTAAAACACATTCAAGTTCCTCTTCATTTTGCAGCTGAAAGACAAAATAATCAGAGTTTGCAAAGCGTTTACACTTTAAAACTACCTTATAACTTTCAAAAGTAATTAACATGAACTAAAAATATAAATTTTGTAATTTAAAATGCTTTTTTTTTGTAATGAATATTTTCTAATAAACTGTACATGGATATATATATATGTATTTTGTGTGATTTTTTGTTTTTGTTTCTCGAAGTGGTGCGAATCGTTTATAGGCGAACGAACTGTTTGTAAACGGTTCACTGCAAAGCCGCTTTAAAAGGATCCGAGAATACGAGAGACATTTTATTCACACGTGGATCTAACGCCGCCATACAGGTAATATATATATATATACAGTATATACAGTATACTGTATATATAGAGAGTAGATATACCGAAAAAAATGTGCACTTATCGGTAATTATAATTTCAAAGTCAATTTGCTATGGAAATAGGGCATGCCCTATGCACACTTATCAAATACTTCACGCTTTTAGACTGACAAAAAGTATTAAAATATATACTTTTCCTCTATATTCTATAGTCTATATAAATATGAGCGACTCTTAATATTCCGAATAATTGTTATTCAAAAAAAAAAACTTCATATAACTTTTTTTTTCTCTCATTTTTCATTCACTTGTTTTTATTCTCGACAACTTGAACTAACATTCATTATAATAGAAGTTAAAAGGTGAACTCTTTTTTTTTTTGAATTATTTCTTTTAAAGAAAATTGTTACGGATTGATTACTTCATGGGAAATTTGATGAAAACAAGGCAAAATCAACACTTGTGAATAGAAAAATTGTTCTAGGATAGTCTAATAACAATTTTTTTTTAAATGAAGATAAAATATTCACAAATTTAAATAAAACTAAAAGCGTGTTTAGTTTTGACTAGAAGAACTAACACATTAATACGTATGATATAAATTATGATTTAATGTGTATCATAGCAGAAAATGAACAAAAACAAAGAAAATAACTGATTTATTTGCATTTGAGTTTGTTGACGATTTTTTTTTCTGTTTTTGTTTATTTTTGCCACTTGTTTTGCCAAATTTCAGTTCAAAATCAATTTAAATTTTTGAAAACGTTTACATAGAATACTTATATTTTCATTTTACACTTCATTTTAAATAACATGCTATATAATAAGATCTTAATTATAGCTTTTGTTGAGATTCATAGAAAATAAAATTAAAATTAAAATTAAATTTAAAGACATGACAAAAAAATCCCATTTAAAACAAACAAGTTGATTTTGGAGAAAATCAGCTAACCTGTGCAATAGCCATATAATAACTACGAGATCTATAATTGCTGAAATAAACTTATTAGAAGTTTTATTAAGTTAATTGAATTATAATTTGTAAAGCAAGTTTATTCCACTAATTGTGTGGAGAGTGTCGCTTTTTTTTTCCCTAGAAAATTATTACCGTTCCATTGGATCCGACACAGGCGAGCTTAAATTTCAAGACCGTCTTAGGATTAGCCTAAAATATAAATACAAAAAAAATAATATTACAATTTGAAGTAATTAAGTGACGGACATCAAAAGTACGTAAGTGGATTATTTATGTCATTTTGCCAGTGTTACTTTTCACACACAAAAATATGCACAGACATTAAATTAATAAAATATTTTTTAAAAATTGTATCTGTAATCAAACAAGCAATTTGTTATTTTAAATAACTGTAAATTTAAGTTATTACTAAAGTGTAAACGTCACTTGGACTCTGACGTTCAGAAACAACATTAAGCACTTAAAAAAGTTTTATAAACTAGAATTGTACCTGAATCAATTGTATTTACATGTTGTTATTTTTTTTTAAGTATTCTTTGTATGGCAGTTTGAAAATGACCCAATTTTAAGCATTAGATGCTTAGCAGATAATATTAATGTATTTTAATTACTGTTCAGAAAATTTTAATTTTTAAATATGTCAACATGTAAATACTATTAAGTGATTCAACAACCGTTCTAGTTTTTAAAACAGATTCAAGTTTTTCTTAATGTTTTTTTCCTGAAAGACAAAATAATCAAAAGAGTTTTTGGGTCGTTTACACTTTAAACCCAGCTTAATCAATGTTTTAGAATAAGGACATTAATATTTCTCTGTATTCGCACATTTAAAACTGTGTAAACAAACTTTAAATGACTTGTAAAGTATGTTTAAGAATTTTTTTTTCAAAAACAGAAGAAGTAAAATTGTTTATTTTCTTCTCTATCTTTGCTTTTTTCTCTTAAAATGTATAGACGAATTTTTATGTTTTCGTTCAGCACTAGTTCTTTCATTTAGAGCAAGTTTTCTCACGATTTCTTTCCAGTCATTTCTAAGCACAGCAACAGGATTGAAAGAAAACAAATCAAATGGGATAAAACTCCTTTTCTCAACATACCTCGCATTCATAGAGATTGATTGAAGACAAAGATTTTTTTTTTAAATTTCTTACTTGAGACAGTTTAACTACACTGCGTATTTAAGAGTTTTAAGAAAATTATTCCATTGTCTTATTTCAACGTCAGGCCCGGACTGAGCCACATGGAAATGGGAAATCTGGCCCACCAGCATATTTCCAGAACCTACCCTATATCAGCAATAGAACAAATAAACCAATCACAGTAACCCTCTGCTTAAAATGACTTGTGATTTTTATTACTCTTCTATTTGACCTGTCTTAAGCTTAACTTAATTTTATTCGTAAAACGAACTTTAAAAAATTATATTCGTTACAATAAACATCACATGGTATGGCCTGCGGATATATTTAAAAATCGCTATCCGGTCCACACTCTTAATGAAGTTGCACATACCTGCTCGAAAAGCACTGGCCCCAGAAGTCCCAAAAGGCTTAGAAAAGCACAAGGATTTAAGAATTTTTAAAATTCGAAAAAATGGGTCAAAAGCCAAGATTACAGTCTTTGGATTTTTTTTCAAAAAATGGCCAAAAGTCGAAAAATATTTAAATACTCTAAAGGCTCTAAAAATGCCTCAGGAGCGCTCAACTGGCCCCAGAAGTCCCAAAAAGCTTGGAAAAACACAAGGATTCAAGAATTTTTAAAATTCGAAAAAATGGGTTAAAAGCTTTGGCTTTTTTCAAAAAAACGGCCAAAAGTCGAAAAATATTTAAATGCTCTGACCCCAGAAGTCCCCCTTTCTCTTGTCAATGGCAGCTTTATGAGAGTTTGCACAGCGGAGCCTTATACCCACGCAATGGCGCTGATCATATGGTGAGGCCCACGGATATATTTAAAATTCACTATCTGATCCTCCCATCCCCCCTAATGAAGTTGCACAAGCCTTGTTTAAACTTTTTTTTTTTCATTCGTAAGTCTAAATACAACCCCTACAATGGCAATGGTACAGAGGGCATTTTACAAGTCCAGTCCGGGCCTATTCAGCGTAAATGTTGGTGTCTGAAATTATTATCTTAAGTTTGTAGAAGTAATAGTGGTTTGCACCTGTTTCTTTTAACACCAGTTCTAGTTACAGCCAATATTTATGTCAGGAGCTTCTACAAAGGATGTTGTAAATTGAAGTTGCAAAGTTCTTTATATAAAAAAACAAATTTTTAGAAGCATTTTTTGTCTCTCTTACTTCCATTCAAGCATACATTTGTATAATTTAAAATTGTTCGTGATCATCTTGACCAAATTATCTTTGAAAATTAACCCAATTAGCATGCAACATGCATGTACGCTCATAAGAAGACCAACCATTACTTCAAATATAATGTAGGCAAATATTTAAACAATCATTTCATCATCTACATTATGATAACAAATTGTATACCTGATTACAATTTAAATGAAGATACTACCTACATGCTGTATATAGGAATACTCATATACATATACTGTATATATATTTGGCTCCCCAGATGGGTGCATTCAAGCGTAACACTGGAAGTGGTCAAGCACCTTTTCTCATCAAGAGACATTTTGGCAATATAACCATATTTACTGTAATAATTATTCTTATTCATAATGTATTCTACGCAAACGAATTAGCTGATTTAATTTTACTCTACTTTTAAATTTTTGTTTAATTCTTAATAATGCAACTCGAGCAAATTGTACTTGAACATAAACTCATGTCATATGAGATTTAAGGTACTTAGGCAAAAATGAGTGTTTCTTATTTAACTCTCAAAAATTTTGAGGCTCCATGTATTTTTACCATTGTTCTTTTAACAAAATTGATTTAATTATTTAAAAAAAGTGATTACAATAAAGCTATTATGTGATTATATAATAGAAAATGAACTTTTCACAGCATATTAATAAAGACAAAACAACTTACATTTTTCTAATTGAAAAAAAGAAAAAAAATTCTACTTTTATTTTTATGATTTTTTATGATTGTTTTAATATAAAATAACGTATTATAAATAATGTATAAATAATGTGTAAATAATGTATTATAGAAAATAACATTATTACGATTAATCTTTCTAGTTTCAAATCAATTTTAAATTTCTTGAAGTGCTTCTAAAAACTGAAAAATCTTCTACTTAATTCCTTGTGTAGTGGATTTCCTATGAAATTATCAAGTGACCTGCAATCAAATTTTATTACAAATGTTGTCCACTGTTCGAGTTAATCGTTTCAATAGATAAAACAACGTTAATTGCAGATCAACCTCATAAAGTATATACCTGATCAACAAGATCCTCTAAACTTTTGGCCACTTTGACGATGATATCTTTGTCTCCAACTTCTTCATGTTTAAAGTAAACGACATCCGTAGGTTGACCCTCGTCCGAATCTAATGAAAACCTTTCTCTGGGAAACACTTGTAACCTAAAAGCCTCAGCACCAACAGGTGTATTTTCATCGATGTCTTTGCCAAAATCTTTTTGTCCGGCAGAAAACTGGCACGATTCTAAACCAAAAAATAAAAGAGATAAAAAACAACAATTAGAATAGAATTATTAGGCATCATTTTGAAAATTATAGAAATATTCTACTTGTAAAGCACAAACAAAACAAATTACAATTTTGTAGTCAACAATAACAAAAAAAAACATATTCTGAGTCATAGGTGTTATTTAGATACACACATGTATAAAATACCAAGGGCGACATCTTTGACCTACTTCTATTTCTATTTTTAATCATAAAATTACACACAAATTATTATTTACAAATAAAAAAATAAATATAATGGAGAAGCGCAACAAAAGTGAAAATACATCCACAAAATGTATAGGAGATACTTTTTAATATTAAAAAAATCATGAGAAAAAGATCTAAAATCTGGTAGTTAATTTCATGTACTTCTATTGATTACATGACCACACAATAAAACTACTGTTGTTTTTCTTTGTAAATTATGAGAGTGAATTAAAATGACACTTTTTACTAAAAAAATTGGAAATGGCATAAACTTACAATGTTGTTAGTTTATAACTTTGTATATAATACACCTACTATGTCCTATTTTTGTTTGTTTGTTTCATCAAATAGTGTCAACAATTTTCCCAACATATATTGTCACTTATTATGTACAGCAAATTTATGGTATCAAAATTGTATTTGCTCAAATTATTAAGAGGCAATACTTGAAGCTTTTTTTTTACATAGAAACTATTCTTTAATGTGACATGAATGGAGTAGACTCCGTCAAGCTCCAGTCATGTGGCTTTTTCATGTGGCCCTCTTAACTTCTGTAGTTGGGAAACGCCTGGACCCGGCTGGGGAACTTTGGTTCTCTGTGAGGTATACAGGTGAACGACTGTGATACCGTCCTGGAGGTCCAATAGAGGGTCTTAGAAGTTAGACTTCTGATAACCTCTATTGGTGGTGAAAGTTTGAACTAAAGTCTAATTCTCTGCTGTTATTACTAAGGTTGAAATAAACACTCAAAACCGGAAAATACTTGATAAAATCACTCTTTATAAAACGTCTCTTGTAATAAAACTGCATTACATAAAATAAACGATTGTGTCATAAAAACAATTTTTCACATCATGTTGTGCACTCTTCGAACTCTAACATGACTGCCTCTGGAACATACTTGGCATGCCACTTTTGATCTGTCTCTTGGGAGGGGCGACTGTCACTTCAGGGCTTACTAACAGGTCACCTAGACCAATCACTGGCATCTTTTCTCTAAAATCCCAAGGCCGGCCATGGTTCAGGCCACCCAATAACTAAGGACATCTGTGCATCAAGGGGTGCCATACAGTTAAATTCTTTCCTACAGTGTGTCACACATGTATGACGATACAGGGTGACACATTAATTACTAGAGCTCTATCAAAATAGTATGCTAATCCCCGAAGACTGCTAACATAAAAGGCTGGTTTTGGAAGTCTATATAGATCAAAATAAAAAAAAAAGTTGGGAATGTGCTCAAGATTTTTATGTGTATGTGTTTGTGTATTTGTGTGTATTTTGTGTGTATGTGTATTTGTATGTGTTGAATTTTCATATGAATAAAGTTACCATATAAAACGTGGCATCTACACGGTCAATGTGAATAGGTGTTCACTATCACTGTCCCCTAGCCAATTAATACAAGTACGTGCTCAGTCTCACAGCATAGTATTGACCCCTAGTAAATAAATACTCAATCTACGAAGTACGTACTCATTTTTATTCATACAAAAAGCACGTGCTCGCAGTTTTAGCGGGTGTTCATAATATCAGACATTGCTCCTAGTTTGAACATTTACTCATACATTTTATTAATTCCAACTCAAGCACCTGCTCCAAAAGAAGAGGTATTTCCTTTTATCAATGCCACCAATTGAATAGAAAATGGGGTCAAACTTCTAGTGCTGTAAGCTGCAGCTATTTCAACTAGAAATTTGAGTTGCAATTTCTAAAAAAAAACTGTATTTTCTGCCACATATTTTCTTTATACAGTATGTTAATTTATATGACTCCACATGAGCAAAAAATGCATATTATAAAAGAAAAAAGTCTCTCTTCTTACGAAAAAAAAATAAGTAAATTGATCATCCACTTTTTATTTTCAGCAATGTATCAGTTTTTATATTATATAGACCTATACATGTATATGTATAAGTGGCTCTATATGCTTAATCCTTGACATCAGAAATGACTAACAAATGATCCTTGACTTTCTTCTTTAAACAATGCACTTTTTTTGGATTTATTCTACTGAAACGCTACTTTACTTTAAACAAAATATACATAGTAATTTCATAAAAATTATTGATAATCACTTCCACAATTATAATATTGTATGTGTTTTTATATAGGTTCTATTGGTATACATTTGCACGCTATTTTTATCATATTATATGATAAAAGATAATAACATATTTCGAAGAACTGACCAATGTGTCCCATTAACTCCTTTATTACTTGCTACATACAGTGTTTTTGTGCATTTTAATTTGAGTGATAGTTATTCTTAATTTCTTATTGCGTGTAGTCTTTAAAGGGTTAGATTAATAGTACACCAGCTAGACCTATATTTTTTAAAATTTTAATATACCATTATATTTTACAAAAAGCATGAAGCAAATATTAATTGTATAAGATGATTCACAAGTGAATTTGCTAACACAGTTTTAGAAAATAAACGAAAACTGTTTTCAGAAGCGACGTTAAGAAAAATTCAAAGTTTATTAAAAACTAGAATTATTAAAGAATTTGTTAAACGTATTTTCATTGCGATAACTTTTAAATATCAACAGAGTTTATAACATTTTGATAAATGTTAATTGTAATTTCTCACTAAACACCTTTAGGCCTTGTTTCCACTTGACAAAAATTATGAAATTCAAAAATGTATTACATTACCTGAAATGCATAGGGAAACGTCAACAAATAGACATAAAAACGACATGTAGAAATTTAACAATAGCGAACAGAAACACCCTCCCAAGTTGAAAACAAATACAAGTAGTTGAAAAAAGTTTAAATTATTAACTTTTAGTTTGAAACTACTTTCTGGTTGATTTTTATTCCAATTTCAAACGCAATTTCACCCTCATTAGGTTCATTTTCGTCAAGTGATAACATGGCCTTACAAACTTTCATGAAACTTTTATTTTTAAAAATATCGCCATGAAAATACTGTTGCCACATTCACCTCCTATACCATTTCCAACAGACTTTGAGTATTTTTTAACGCTTCTAAGAAAAAGTTTTAAAATCCATTAATGTAAATTCCAGTCAGCACTAAATTTGTAAATATATTTGGTAGCCACTGATTACATAAATAAGTCTAGGGCCCTGTAATTACTAAGTAAACACTTCTGTTCTTTCTATGTTCCTGTGAATCAATAAATGAGTATTTATGTTCTCAAGTTTTCCTTTTGTTTAGAGAAGTACAATTTAGGTTAAGAAGAATTTAAATTCTTAATTAAAATTTTAAAAAAAATGATAATAGACAATGAATCAGACAAGAGATGGAACTTCAGAGAAACAAACCACAATTCCTCCTTCTTGAAACCAACACTTTTAGTACATCCTCTGATGAATCCATTATTTAACTTCGTTAAAAAAGCTAGTATTCAATTAGGCCCAAATTAGTACACACGTTTTTATGTATACTAAATGAATCTGCGGGAGATCTTTGTATTAAAAAAAAAAGAAACAAGGAAATAGGTTTTGTTAAAAATTTCATTTCCTAGCTTTGAATTTTCCAATCTTACAATAGGCCTATTGACGGAATAACAATTACAAACATTTGCAATTTAACTTCACTAACCTCCTTATTTGTTTGTATTATTTCACGAATTTTAATTAAATAACGACGTGAAAACTAATTTCAGCATTTTTCTATCATATTATTAAACCTATACAAGTTTGCAACATATTTTTTTTCTCTAAATGTTATAATTGCTATATTAAGACAAAGAAAACTACTGTAACAAATGTTATAACAAACCAAAACCAAAATTTAAGGGAATTAGGAATTTACCATTTTTTATGTAAATATGTAATGCTTTCATCTGACAAATTGTAGGCCTATTATTTAATTTTTTAAAATTTACTAGCAGTTTTATTTGAAACTAAACTTTAATTAGATCTCATCCATATTAGACCATGTACCACACCTCCTATGGGATTCATACATTTTTTTGCTCTCCATATTATCCCATGGAGTCAATGTATTATTATTATTATTATTATTATTATTATTATTATTATTATTATTATTATTATTATTATTATTATTATTATTATTATTATTATTATTATTATTATTATTATTATTATTATTATTATTATTATTATTATTATTATTATTATTATTATTATTATTATTATTATTATTATTATTATTATTATTATTATTATTATTATTATTATTATTATTATTATTATTATTATTATTATTATTATTATTATTATTATTATTATTATTATTATTATTATTATTATTATTATTATTATTATTATTATTATTATTATTATTATTATTATTATTATTATTATTATTATTATTATTATTATTATTATTATTATTATTATTATTATTATTATTATTATTATTATTATTATTATTATTATTATTATTATTATTATTATTATTATTATTATTATTATTATTATTATTATTATTATTATTATTATTATTATTATTATTATTATTAATGTTATTATTTTTATTAATGACATTAATGTGTAGAACGTGAATCAACTTCAACATTTTGTCCTACACTGAATCATTCATTTTAAATGCTTGAATAACAATATGTTTACATTAGCACGTAAAAATTTAGGCTAAAATTATAAATTGATATCAATTTTGATAAGAGACAAAATTTCTAAAACACAATTGTTAATTTTTTTTTTCTTGCGACAATGGTAATGGTCAGCTCCGTAATTTTTTTAATAATAAAAAAGCATAGAAATGAAATGTATTAAAATGCATATAAATAAAATTATAAGGGTTATTGCTCATTCAGTCCAAAAATGACACTCACTGCCTGACCACAACGACGTACTAAAAAAACTGGACCGATTCTATGGCTCATTACATTGCAAATAAATTATGAGTATGAAATACCACGAATTAAATAGGGCATGCATTTTTTTTTGGCAACAAAAATTGTCATGTAACCACTATGTTTGCCATGTTTGGAATATGTAATATTATTTTTGTAAAAGCAGAAAAAAATAATAATAAATCGAGAAATTTCACAGTGACACAATGAATTATATAATGGGGAAGTTTCTTCTTTATTTTTTGCACTCAGACTCAGACACATACATATACATAAAACTAGTTATTTTAAAGTAATTTCATGGTTTTCGTTCTACTGTTATCCATTTTTGAAGAAGAAAAAATGTATTCAAAATTTCAAACACGAATCTGCAATTTATTTCAATTTGAAGAAAATGAATTCGTTTATTTTTTTAAAAAAAAACTGTTCCAAACCTCATTTCACGAACAATTTATTACAAAACTAAAAACTTAAATAGTAGATCAACGAATAATAATTATTATTCTGACCTTAACATTGAAATTTTTGACTAGTGACTACTATATGTAGATCTATAATAAAGGTTTGTACAGATTATTATTCTTGGTCAAAAGCACATTGCAAAAGGTAAAACAATTAGTATAGGTAATCACAAGATGCTTTAACACTTTGTCTAAAAAGGCCATCTATAGGTAATTAATTGTGAACAAGAAGAAATTCACAAAAGTAATTTAGGTATTTTAGTTGTTAGGTAGAAGCAATATTAAGAAAAAATTCTAAATTTGTTGTAAATTAGAATAATAAACAAATATATTCAGATATTTTTAATCTCAATATTAATTTCTTATAAATACTATATTAATAGGCATAAGGGGATTTCAATTGCGCCTATCAGAGGCGAACTGGCCAAAGGGGCAGCTCGGGCAAATGCCAGAAAGGCCGGTATTCAATTGGGCCGGTTGTTCTTTTTTCAAAAAATATTGCCAATCCAGTATAAATGCCAGGGCCAAATTATTTTCCCAGAATGCCTCTGGCACCTATCCAACACAACATACATACAAAATTAAAAGTTTCCAACTGCTCTACCTGAAAACCCTAAAGAAAAGTCCTGGCTAAATCGCAAAAGTCATTAAAACGCAAAAACCCGCTTTGATTAAGTTATAGTCCATTTTCTTTCGTGCAAGGTGCGCGACGGGTTAATGATTTGATAATATACTTTATTAAAAAATGAATAGACTGTCTTAAGTAACATTTTAGAATTAGATTATTGCTTAAAATATGCTGCAAGATAAAAAAATTTAGAATAATTTTATAAAAACATTTTAAATTTAGCTTTGTTTAAGCTTATAAATTTGCATTAAGTAACATTTCACAACACGGCCAGTAATTGATTTAGCATTTGTTTCTGTTTCTTGAGAACCAACTCTTAATTTCAAAATATGGCTTATTAAATTTATTACCATTCAAATCTTGTTAAATTAGAATTTACAATTAAATTAAGCCGCTTATTATATGTAAATTCATCATTATACTGATGAAATCATGTTTGTATAATAATAATAGTAAACCAAACTGAATGATTATATGAATTTGGACATTGTTTATTGTTTGTTTTTTATGATCTATTTAATTAACTTCCAATAAAAACAACATGGGTAATCACTTAAATTACTCCATATATTTTTTTTAGCTAGAGAAACCCATATGAAAAATAGAGTGTTGCTTGTTTGATCCTGCGTGATAGATAATTCATTATTTCAAATCATACATTACAGGCTTTTTTTTTGCTTAGAACAATGGATTAATTTTTTTCTTATAAATAAAAAAAATTGTTATACAGCTTCATTATGTTTAATTTAATTTGGATAATATTATAACACCAGGCTAGTGATGAAAATACTGGGTTTTCTTTTCTTTTTAAAAATAGCTTTTTCACAGTCTAATTCCGTTTTTTCAGCAATATACTTTGAAGCTAATAAGAAATCATCACTGGAACAATGAAGACGGACTTAAACTTTTTTTATATTTTAAATAAATACAGAATAAAAAACACTCTCCATTTTAATTGAACTCCATTTTTTAATTCATGCAGATATATAAATGTACACATGTATACATGTTTTTAAACAGTTATTTCCTGTCTGTAAAATAAATACATGCATAAAACCGCAACCTTAAGCCTATAAACAAATTCTAATTTTGTCCAGTTTTCCACCTATTTATATCTGAATACATTTTTACGAAGGTTTCAAAAAAATTAATGGCCCAATTTCAAAATTTTTGAATAATGTGTTGAAATATGAAGTTTAATCAGTGACCTGATCAATGCTTTATTCATAAATCTTTAAATTACATTTTGAAAAATTTCATATATTAACAGGAAATCTATTTTATTAAATGTATTATTAAAAAAACCGTTTATTGCTTCTCAACATTAAATCTTGACTTTGGTTGTTCAAGAATTCTTTTTATGTGCATATAACAATAGAATAAAGTACAGAAAATATGCAGCTTGGACTCCATTTTAGTAGGTTTAGGCGTTAAACTTGCATTCAGTTTCAAACAAACTTTTGCAAGTTTTCGAACTCCTTAAGTATAATAATTTAGAGATTTTATATACTGTACAGCCCTATGTTTAGCCACCAACTATAGGTAGGTCGTTTGAGTGTTTTATTACATCTATATTAATTTAGTCGTTCTCGAATGCAGAACACAAAAAGTAATATACAATAATCAAACTTTAAATATTGAAATAGTTTTATAGAAAATGAAATTCAAATAAAATGTATCTTCTATAATTTCTCTTTTCATTTTTTAAGAGTTATATGGTTAATATCCATGCAATTCTATTCAATTATATACTTATACAAGCATTTCATATACCTGGTACACACTAGGTATTGAAATGCGTTTGCATTGTGTAGAAAAAATTTTATTTAAAAAGTGAAATCGGCCACGCCTAAAATTAAATTATTCTTTTCTTATACGTATAACACAAAACAATTTGCACAAAACCTAAAAAATCAATTCAAAAGTGGTTACCAATACAATACAGTATATGGAATTCATGCACAACTCAGGAGATTCTCCATTTCATACTAAAAATTACCATTGCCTACACCACAATGTGTTGGTGATTTAAACTTTGAGTTTCATGGGTTTGGTGAGCCTCATGGACCTGGTTGGCTTTGTGGGCTTCACGAGTCTTGTGGGTTTTGTAAGGCCTCATTGGCCAAGATCCTCTTTTATAAAAACACAGCCCCATGGACTTTGTAGGCTTCAAGTCAAGATTCTTCTTATTCAAACTTCTATAAAAAAAATTAGGTCTATATAGTCTATAAATTCCTAAAAATATGTTGATTCTTTTCATTGACACCTCTAGATTTTAATAAACGTTATATTATTTTATTTATGATGTTCCTGAAATTTATTTTATTAAATTTCTAGTGAAAATAATTATTACGGTAAGATCTGCCGAAGTAAAACTATTCATATTGAGAGTAAACTCTCAACAGAATCTCTCCAGTCAACTTTCAATTATTGAAACAAAAGAATTAAAATTTAGATTCTAAAAAGCAAAAATTTAAGAATCCTTTTAGTGAAGATATAAAAAAACGTGACGAAATAATTACTAAAACCCGACACTTTTCTTGAATGTTTTACATTTGTTAAATTAAAAAAAAAACATTTGTGGTATTTTTTCTGTATATGACAAAACACTGCAATGTTCGCATACAAAAAAAAATCTAACAAAATCTAAACCACATTAAGTTAAAGCAAAAAAATATTAATCCCACTTTTTATTAAAACATAATTTTAGTAGGTCCTTTAATATGATGCTAAGTCATTGTACCCCCATAACAAAAAAAAGTTTATAAGGTGAAAATGTTGCCACCAAAAAACCTTTTAGAATTCGAAAAAAATAAAGAAAGATATATATTCATTATAAAATATTTTGCAGGTAACACCATGAGGTCCATATACACTTCCGTGTTCAATTTTGTGATCAAAAGTTACGATTACATAATATTATAATAAAATTTTCTTCATAAATTTTGTTGGACAACAATGGTCAAGTTATTGAAGATACTGTACATCCTATATTCATAATAAAAGATGTTCTCACTACCATCACCTAACTATGGGTCAAATACCGATTTAAATTTTGCCCTGTATTTTTTTAAGCAGAAGTAAATATTTTAATAATATTAACATTTTAATGTTATAATGGGGCGGAACGTAGGCATTTTTTTATATTTTTCTAACATATTTTTTTAGGTTAAGCTTACTTAAATCTTTTTTTTTATCAAAATAAAAACACTTTGAAATCAAAATACAGCACAAATACAAAACTCTGTATGTGGTGAAATAAATGGTTTATGTTATACGCCTTTTTTTTGTTGCCCTCATCTTTTAATTTACATTTAAACTTCATCACGTTGAAGTGTAAAATACTAAAAAAAAACAGTTCCTAATGTTCTGTTTTATACATGGACTGATGAATAAATACACTGTAATTTATTTCCTCTTTTCAACATATGTTGTAGAGAGACATTGGAGAACAAAAAATTGCTCCAATTTTTACGCCAATTTATTTCTTCTTTCTTTTATAATCCAAATAGATGCTTAAATTTAAAGAGAAAAAATGTCAGCAAGTCTATTTACATAGTGCATCTTACAAAATTACAATGTAAAAAATTGGAGTCAATTGCAGGCAATTTCATTCAGAAGAGTTGTGCTAGTTTTGCGTTGAATTGTTTTTTTTTTTATTATTGAAAGATCACTATCTAAATAAAAAGTGTCTTCATAGTGAAAGTCTATTGTGTCCAACCGATTGTTAAAATTTAAGTGCGGCCCTTTGGAAAGAAAAAAAAGCTAACTCTCAATTTCTAAAGTGGGATGTTAAATGAGTTTTTAATATGAATTCTAAATTGGATAACCAAAAAACATCCTCAGATAGTAGTAAATTTATAACAAAGCGTGTCAACAATTTAAAAGATGCTTTTTTTCTGAAGATGTTTTATGAACAGCTGATTTTTAAACTCTGGTTATATTGTGTTTCAGAATTTAATTTAAAGTGTGTTAGAAACTAGAACGGTAGTTAAATCACATTATAATATTTACATGTTGATAAATTTCCAAAAAAAAACATCATCTCCTTGGGTCTGTTTAAAACTCGTATAAAAAGCTTATTTTAAAATATATCAAGATGAAAATACATTAAAGGGATTAAGCAATCCTTTTAGTTGCTAAAACAATTTCACGTTTCTCTTATATTTTTCCTCCTGAAAGACAGAATAGCCAGAGTTCGAGGGACGCTTACACTTTAAAACCACCTCAAAATGACACCTATCATGTAAAATAGTCTTAAAAAAAAGTTAATTTTTACCTGAAATGCAAGTAAATTTACTCTTGTAAATTTCTAAAATTTTGGAGAGAAAAACGTAGACATAATATTTTTAGAAGCAACTTCGACCAGCAATTCAATTTTTTTTTTCATAAACTAGACTAGTAGGTAAATTTGTTCGAAATACATGTATTTTCACGATAATATCTTTTAAAAAACAACTTTTTATGACAATTTGAAAATTGTAGTTCACAATTTTCAAAAAAATGTGTATGCAGAAAAAAATCAATTATTATCATTTGTAAACTGCCGTAATAAGTATGCAATGACAGATATATCATGAAAATGCTTTTAGCTCGTTTAAATACTATTAAAGTTTTTAGTAAAACTTTTGAAAAATTGTCTTAAAGTTACTTCTAACAAAAAGTTTTAAGTCTACTTTATGCACCTCCAAATTACTTGTTGGGCCAACTTAATATATACATGTAGGTAATTCCACTCCTCATATCTATAGGATAATCTAAAACGGATATATACAACCACATCACCCCCATTAGTTACTTTTCTAAAAGAAGAAACTTTTTTTAAAATAAATAATAAACTTCAAAACCAGACAACTAGGGCAGGGCAACATAGTAATTTTAATAGTAATGGCAACAGAAATTCTATTGTAAAATTGAAAAAAAATGTAAACTGTCAACACCATTTTACAAGATTTTCTACAATATAGTACATCATAATGGTCCAATTGTAAAATATAACATGTGGTCCATCATAATATATCCTAATCGTGACAACAGATTCTTGTAAGCAAGTAGATATAAGGAGAATTGATTGTGGTGTGTGTTCATTCACTTCATGATTGACTGGATCTTCACATAGAATTATCCTAGTTTCTTCATGAAAGAAGACTTACTGAACCACAAATTGAACACAATTTCAGAAATGAAAGAAGAAGAAAAAAAAAATACACTTGCAAATGAGAACTCGTCACCTTATTTCTTCTTTATCATCTTCTTTCTCATTTTCCCCACTTGAGATTCCACTCCCAAAGAAGAAGAAAAAAGTAACTCTCAAACACACTACCCAACCCTTCTTTTTTTCATATTGTAAACAAAATTGCACTAACCTATCTTTTCTTATTAGCTGTATTTTTGTTCTTCTGTCACGTCTTGGATGAAACAAAAACCTACCTAGATTTTTACCTTTTCTTTGCACTTAATCAATTAACTAAAAAATTTAGTCAGAAAGCCCTCCAAAAAAGCAACAAAAAATATATAAAAGTATTTCTATTCTTTTTCTTTAAAAAAACTATGCTCGAATGATGTGTGAACAATATTATTTCATCATTGTCATTTTTTGCAATTATAACTAGACAGAATTTTTTGTCTAACTTTCATTTCATGCAAATTCTGTCCCATTTATTTAATTAAAAAAATTAAAAAGTTTGTTAAAAACTAGAATCTATGGTTATCCTGTTAGCAGTCATCTTAACGTTTTTTTTTTTAAATTAAACCTTTTTTTAAATTCATCTGAAAAGTATTACCAAAAATAAACTTGCAATTAATATTTTGAAAGATGTCTTTCATCATCTGAAGTGATTCTATCCTAAAGAATGAAGAGGGTTGGAGGTAAATGCTATCTATTAGGGGATTTACATTAGAGTACCCAGTGTGCTGGTGGTTTGTGGCGGAGTGCAAATTAACATCCTCCACTGCCAGCATATACTCCAACCACATTACCTAGATGCATTACTAGCATCCACCTCGAACCCTCTTCATTATTTGAGACCTAATCACCTCAGATGAAAACTCATTTTTGAAAATATTAGTTGAAATTTCGCAAACTGTCTTAATAGTTTGTTGTTGATAATGCTTTTTCTCCTATTAACATACTGTAATTCTAGTTTTTAATTATGGTTACTATAATGTTTTTTTGTTTAACGTTGCATTTGAGTGAAATGTACTGAGTACACTTGCTGCATCTTGAAATTATTAATGTTGGAGCCAACTTAATGATTTCAGACATAGCCTGAACAATATTGTTTTCCAACCCATAAAATTACAACACTTCCACTCCTTTAATATGTAAACAAATAGAAGTGTGTGCTAGTAAAAAAACGATTCTTCCTTAAATTATTAATTAACATAATAAAAATATAACTATAAGTAGAAATATAAGCTGATTCTTACTGACACATAAGAAACATGAGAACCTTTTGTCACGTTTTCATTCACAAGTCAATTCAATTGACCTTTTAAAAGTGCGACAACACAGTTTCTATCAGGTGTGACGTCTTTTTTTTAGTACATCAATTCGAATGGCAACTAAAAGCTATTTCATGATGATGGCAGACCAACTGGACATTGTAATCAGTTATTCTAAAAAAAATATTAGAGTAGAAAAAAATATTCTTTTTCTTTATATTAATAGCTTAAAACCTATTTCAAGTATATTTATTGGAATTTGATAAATTGTTCTGCATGCAGCCATGAAGGCGTGTGGCAGAGGGACAGGTGGTAAATGCATAGGCCTACCTTGTAGAAATAAGAAAATATAAGAACAATAAAAAATACTCAATGTACTATGGTGAAGATAAGAAAAATGCATGAATCTCTTAAAATCACTTTAGAGATATGTTTCTAAATGATAATTATATTTCAATTTGTTTTGTAAATGTTTAAAAAATAATATTAAAACAATTCTGGTAATATTAATATTTAAAGTATATATTTTGTCATAAACATTTTTTTGAATTTTCTTGAGATATTTTATGAATAGCTAAGTGAATTTAATTATTACTAAGAAATAATGTATATTAGAAACTCCAGCGGCCAAAATAAAACATTGTCTGCAAGTTTTTCTTAAATTTGCTCCTGAAAGATAAAATAACAAGAGTTCGAGATGTTATTTTGGTATCAAATAAATCTTTTAACCTATTAAAACTACATCAATTGCATTGTTAATCAGTTGCCTTCTTCATCTTGAGATAAATCTGTCAAATTTGCTCTTTCTTTCACATTTTTTTATTTCACTTTTTTATCTCACTTTATGTTTCTTTTTATGGTTCACCATTTCATGTCATCTTCAAGAAATTAAATAAAATTATATTTCAACTGTTGCACACAAACACACTGACAATAATAGTAAAAAGAAAAGAATTGCATGATAGAAAACAAGAAGAGAAATATGAAAATAATGGAAAACAAGAAGAAAATTATGAAAATAATAGAAAACAAGACGAGAATTATGAAAATAATGATACGATATTTTTTGTTAACTGTGAGTGTGGTAACTAGGACCTTGTAATTACAAGAATAATAGTGAAATTTGTGGGAGATGTTCTACTTGCAATAATTGGCATCAAATACAGTAGATTTCAGTTCTATTCTATTCTTGAATACATTTGCAGGTCATAGGCCAAGGAAAATTACTATCTAATTATTTATGTCTTATGATCTATCTGTGTTTGCGTTTAAATTGAAACCGAATCAGATTAAGTATATTATTACTAGTTAATAAAAAAATACAATGTTTCAATCGAAAGTAAAAGATGTCTTTAGTTAAAAGATTTAAGTGTCAACAACAAATAATAATAATAAAAAAGAGAAAACTTATGAATTTACCTTGAGATAAAACAATGGATAACCCACTGAACATCAAAAACACTCCTATATTTAACAAATGCACAAAGTAGAACTCCATTTCTTAAAACTTATATTTTGAAATATGTATTTCAATTTTTTAAAAATGTTTATTTTTCTGTTGATGTCACACGACTTCAATTAATAAATAACTCCATCAATATTAAAACATTTTCGAAAAATTTTTTTTCCCATCAGTTTCACAGTTTTTTGATGAAAAACACAATATAACTACACATCTTTTCTAATCATTTCACAAATTAAGTATCCATAACTACTGTATAAGAGATGACGATGATGATAAATGATGCTGAGTAACAATGTTGATGTTACAAATTACTAACTGTCCAACTTTTGGAATGTCATCTATTGAACTCTACAAGTCAGGCATTTAGTTGTTGATTTGAGCAGTTTTGAAAAATAAAATAAAAAAAATATTCAGATAAAACTTGAAAAAAAAGAACTCTTCTTCAAAGGTGAATGACAAATAGTGGAAATTCAACAATTGTGCATCTTATTTTGTGCAGTGTGTGTGCTGCAAGAGTAGTTTTTTCATGCTGCATAATGCAACAACAAACTTATATGCTGTATATACTGTATATATATGTATGTTTGTAGCATAGTAAGATTTCGTCTCACTGAAGTGTTCACCTTTAGAAGAAAAAAAAAAGATCTTATAAACTGATCTAAAAAAAAAGTATGGCAGTACTTGAGTAAAAACATCATTGGCTAACTGCTCCAATGGCCGCTATTCTTCTCATGTGGAGCGTTACATAATAATAAAACAAAATAACAATCTACTGTTGTGCTTAATCTGTATTATACTTTTATATATATAGACAGGACTCCACAATCAGGGGATTGGCTGACGCACCACTAATGAAATATTGAAAATTTCTAATTTGTGACTTGACAGTTGCTGTTGATTACATTTTTTTTTTTTGCATTAAAATGGATATGCTTTTAAATTATATTTAATCAGGTGTCATTTAAGAAAATGCTGATAAATTAACTATATAATCAATATTTAATGAGTTGCTGAAAAACTACATGTCATCATTAAGGCCAAAACTGTTATGCAAATAAAAATTCGGAAAGGTGCATATTGTACAAATGCAAACTATGTAAGAAAGCTATTCGTTTTATGCAAATAAAATTTATACTATATAGTTGAAATACAATTAGTTTAATTTCTGAAGCAATTAATAGCTACAATTATAAAAAGCAATTACAAAAAAGGCAAAATCAAAACAATTCAGATTACAAAAAACAAAAAATATGTTTTCTTATAAGAATGAAGTGAAATTATGCTAATTTTTTATTAAACTAATTAATTATTATTGTACACAAGGTATCATAATGAACCAAAAAATATTGCTGTGAATCTTGCGCTGTTTCTTGCAAAAGATTTTCGAAGATCAACGTTTTCAACTGCATTATCTTGCTTTAAATATCGCAAATGTGATCGACGCATAAAATGGTGTGCAAGAAACCACTTTAAGTCTTGCAAGAGTATTTCCACATTGGCCATTGCAATTAATTCATGGACACATTGCAGTGAATATTGCTTTAAATATTGCCAATGTGATCGCCGCTTTAGTCGTCATCATGTCTCAAATATGTTCCTACACTGATAGCCTCATCCGGGCCCAGGTAGGACTACGTAGCCCTTTTTTGTTCACAATTTATGGAACACAAGTGAAAAAATAGTCTTGCATGATCCTGCCTCTCCATCATTGAAATCTGACTGTCTTTCTCTTTAGAAACCAGTGTCACTTCGATTTTTGATTTAAAAATATCTTCAAATATTCAATTTCACTAAAAAAATGAAAGGAGCAATTTGCTTACATCATTTGACAGAATTTTCTAAAAACTTAAAATTACAAATAAATTCGTCAAACGGTGTAACAAATTGCTTCAGCTTTTTTGAGAAGTAGAATCTTTGAAAAATATTTTTTAACAATCACAATACTGTAGACATACCGTTAACTATCAAAGTATGAGTATTAAAAAAAAAAGTTATATGGATCATGGCAGAAGAAGAAAAAAAATACCGAAACCCACTTATTACATTCTATAGAATGCAAATTATTTCAGAGTGTTTAAGTAATCAGTGATCACTGATCAGTGATCAACTGTAAATTCAACTGTCATAAATAGAAAGGTGATTGATGTCGTTGACCCAATGTTGTGATTTTCAAGATTCAACGCACAATTAATATAATTTGCATTAGTCTTGGAAACGAAAATCTAACAAGTGTATTTAATTACTGAGATGAAAAGAGGAAACGGATTTTTTTGTTGTTGTTCGTTTTTAGTTTTTAACACTTTCTGACTTTTTTTTGTTTTCTTTGGTATGCTTTCAAGCAAAAATGTTGAAATTCATTCACTGAAAACTAGTTAAATATAAATTTAAAACTATAAAAACCTAATTTATAGTTTTTGTTGTTGTATTATTATGTTATTTTATAAAAATAATAATATATATAAAAAACGTAGCGCTTTCAATGACTGCATAGATAAAAATAAAACAGTTTCAGTAAAGAAATTCCCCATTAAGGAATAAATATAGGCTTCATATGCAGCAATCACACGATCAACAATAATAATCATTACAAACTAAGCAATTACAACAAAGATTTTTATCTTAGAAAATAAAATTTCTTAAAAGATTCTTTGGATTCATGGATGATAATAATAATAATATCATGAATGAAGGACACAACCATGGACCAGATTACCTGGAACAGAGGGGCTCAACAGTTGTTTATAACTGTAAAATTATAATTTCTTTATGTGTACTACTATTTTCTTACAACTCGTGAAATAATGCACCAATTAAAAGTTTTGATTTATCCGCCACCTCGGAACAACAACCACTGTTACAATTATTTTTATTATTAAATCATTTTTATTTGTATAAGTCGTAGCTTTCATTTTGCGCCGATTTTTTGTGCAATAATTGTTTTAGACATTGTGTTATTCATCGTTTTAGCCATTATTGTGATGTTATGTAAAAATAGATGTAATGTACATTGACCACACATTGGACACTGCCGGCCGGATGAATTAATAATTAATAAAAAAAATTGCTATATACTGTATGTATATAGTGATGCACTCCAATGCACATTACTGCATAAATCAGCACACCAACTATTTTTTTCGTGGGTTTTCTACATCATTACAACAACTTTAGCTTTTGTTTAGCAGTGATTGCTGTATAATTATTGCCAGCGTGATAATTTTCTTGCCCGACTTGCAGAATTTCTTTTGCACATCGAATTGCAGAAAACGCTTATTGTCATTTTTTGCAAAACACTGTGCTAGATTTAAAGCAACATTTGTGTTATTTTTTGACCAAAATCTTGCTGAAAATATTGTCAGTGTGATCGCCGGTTTACACAACATTCACAGCAAGAAAGACAAAACAATGTTGTTAATGTCAATCTTCCACGATGCCTTGCAATTAAATGAATATGAGCGTTTTTTTTTGTAAAGCAATGACCACACAAACAACATTTACAGCAAGACTCCATAGATGTTAAGCTTCCTGTAATATATTGGTACCATGCCAGTGTGATAATATTTTGCACAACTTGCAAGGGTTTCTCGCATGCCGACTTAAATCTTTATTTTCTGGCCAATCATTGTGCACAATTTAAGCGCATTTACAATATTTACAGCACGCATTATTACAATGTGTCCTGAAGTGAATTGCAATAAGCTGTCAGTTCTTCTAAACTTACTTGTAGAGCATAAAACTTTCAAGAAGTTATGCAAAATTTGCAGCAATATTTAACTCATTTCATTTCCTATATTTTATGGGAGGAAAAGCTAGTATGATAGCCGCTTGTATATGTAATAGGAAGTATTGAAATATAGGTTTAGAAAAGTGTCCATTGATAGGGCATGTGGACACTGTGGAGCGTACCACCAGGTCCACCCAAGATCTCTCTACTGACCTTACACTCATTTATTTTTGGTTTTGATACTCCTCAAGCGGAGTGTGTATCATCAAGATATAAAAAATAAGAAACATTGAAAGCGTAAAAGACAAAAGATGGATAAAACCCACCTTCAATTGTCTTTAAAAAAATATGTTCAGCGTTTAAAGAATGATGATTACAAATACAATTTCATTTTCTTTCAAGTTTTCTACAAGTGTATACAGTATATTGTTATATTCTTAATAGCGATACAAATGGACCATGACATATTCATTGCCTTGAGACATTGCCACACCCTGTATAGATTATAAACATAAATTCCTAAATTTCTGAAACAATAGAAAATGTGTGAGTTAATAATAAAAGGTAGCTTACATTAAATGCTACCGGTTGTTAGAATTTAGCATATATTATATATGTAACTGTCTTATAAATTTACTGGGCTAAATAAATGCAGTTCACATTGTTTCAGCTAAATATCTACAATAATAAGTTCCTGTTATGTTGATATTTGTAGAAGAAAAAAAGTTTTCCGTGCATTTTTTGTCTTTTTTTTAATTTAAAAAAAAACCCTAACAATGTTATTTTCTTTTCTCATATTATTTACTCCACTTTTCACAAACATTTTCATAGTTTTTACTTGTGTAATTAATTTCGCAATTTCAATTATTTCTTTTTGGTTTTTTCCTCAACAAAAGGAAAAGTACATTTTATGGATTAACACAAAGATCATGACTAAAAAAATACGAATATTTTCTCATAAATTAGTGTTCATTAAGTTTATTTTTTTTTTCTCATGAATTTTTTTTTTTCTTTCTCATTGTGGTTTAATGATTTTAACATGAATTTTCCATATTTCTTTTTTTATTTTTGATAGACACAGAAACAAAATATAAAGTTTTATTTTGGTTGTTATTGCGGTTTCTATGTCAATAATAATTGAAGAAAATTTTATTTCGAAATTAACTTCCAACTATTTCCTGTTATAAATCATTATTACATTTTGTTCTCACTCGACATTCAATACAATGTTTGTTGTTGTTGTTGTATGAGTGAAAGTTTTGTGTTCATGATTTATTAATCCATTCATGGTCATGAAAAACTTCTCATTCCGATAAATTTAAAGACGGTTTAACTGTCTATAGAATTCTTGTAATTAGTACAACTTTTTATTTCTAACTGCAGTCTTGACTATTTTATACATAACAGTAGTAATAACTTTAATAAACAATCATCCCAATTTATTTTTATTTGATTTTGATACAAAAACGTCTAGGTGAATAATGTATATTAGTAGTGTAAATTGGTTCTAATGAAAAATAATTGTGAAGCCTTTAAAAATGTATCGTTTCAGGTGGATTTTCATTACTTAAGGTGGCTGACTAAACAGTTATTTCGGTTTTGTTCCCTCGGATAGCACGTCTGTTGCATTCTACAGAATTTCTTCCACACACTTGTGGTTTTAAGAAAAAATATATTTTTCAAGCGAATGTTTTTCATGAAAAACATTACGAAAAAAAAATTCAAAGTGTTTTGGAAACTAAACCTAAGCTCGTAGTGCACACCTTCATCTACAGAAATAAAACTGTTTTAAATTCAACAAAAACTCTATATAAATTATAAATTTCGCATGCGTTTTTTATGTATTTTTGGCGTTTACACCACAAAATTTGCATATTCGCACTTCGTGCTACAAGATCTTTTCAACAAGCTATCAGTTAATTAAATTATCGAGGGGAACATAAACATGTATGTAACAGTGTAGAGCCCCTGTTACGGAACTCAGATCTAGATTCTCTTAGTTTGGGACAGAAACTGCCTTGGGCTGAGAGAGAGAGTGTTTGATTAGACCTGATTCCGTATGGTGCCTGGGTCGTTCCCTATGGTACTTCTGATGAACGCAATTGCAAGAACTGATGATACTTATTTAATGCACACAACTTTTAAATACATCAAATAGAGAAGAGTTACAAAGTGTGGTGTTGCTTAGCCGCAGGACCATTGAATGAATTATTTCATGTTTCGATATCAGAGAATGGACCCCGAATCAATCAAGACACGGATCTTTATACCTTGGGCCTGTGTGCTCCTTTCCACTTTCTCTAATCTGCTACAATTGCATATGTCTTTTTATTTTTTACTATTTAACCGCTCATTTGTTTACACTTTTTTCGCTACCTTCTCATGACGGCTAGCCTCCACCTCCAAACCTTGGCGTCGTCTCAGCTGGATACAGTCATAGGATTATACCAATAATTTTAACATGCCTTGGAGTTCTTTTTGAAGTTGTCTTTAAAAAAAATGAAGAACTTAAATTGTTGTAACAAATAATTTATTCAGTTTACATGTAGCGATAAAAATAAAGTTAAGATTTTATTTATGCATAAAAAGAGCGAGTTTTCTTTCTCACATTTATAAACAATAATTTAGTGTTATTCTTATTAAATGAGGAATTCAAAAGCAAATTGACTTCAAAGTTTATTCTTCCACAGTGAAAAAAAATACATGGTATTTCTAAGCACTGTGTTGACCTCGTAGAAAATAAGTAATAAAAAAAAAACAAAGCTTTGTTGTTTTGAATTGTGATATTTTTTCTTTCATTATTTCCTTCTTATTACACTTTTCTTGTTATTCACTCTAAAAAAATATAAAGGTCAATCTTGGTCTAGTGTGTCCAAAATTTAAAAAAAAATAATACCACTCATACTTGGCTGTTTTTTTTTGGCATTTCGTGAACACAATTGACCATTATTATCATTCAATAAATTCAATTAAAATAGTTCACCCTCCTCAATCTTCAGTATTTCAATAGACAACAATTCATGAAAAATAAAATACAATTTTATAAACGAAATGAATTTTAATATATAAAAAAGAATTCTTACAATACAGTCGCCTCGAAGCAATTTGTAGCTTGTGACGTCAGAAGAGTTGATCAAGAACCCAAGATTGTAACCTTTTATCTTATAGAAAAGGGGTAGCAAAACGTGCTGAGACCGAAGTCATGCATGGGGAATGTTTTCATTAAGGGAGGAGATTTATACAATGCGTTTCATACATATAGACGCACCCAGAAATTAGTTATAACATGAATTACACTTGGTGGATTTGCCTGAAATTTTCAACATAAAGAGAGCATTTCATATTGTAAACTTTCTGCTAGGCAGAAAATTTTTTCTTAAAAGGTAAAAATTAAAAATGTAAAATCTGGAAAATGACCGTTTCATAATTACAGATGAGCTAATGAATTTTCACTTTTATTAATTATTGTGACAAAATAACATGCAAAACAGTCACATTACAATTAATAATATATACAATATATAGTCTGTTGAAATATTCTTTTCTACATACTTTAAACAATATGTATAAGCAAGTTTACAGAAATTCTGCTGGAAGCAGCTAAAATGGCATTTTTCAGCTATGCTATTGTATTATAATCATGACAATTTACTTAATCATTGCAAAAGTTCTCTGTAGGAAAGTCCGGGGGGGGGGGGGGGGGGGGACACGCCAGTCATTTGAGAGTGGCGCTATTTTGGTTGCATAAACATTCCTTCTTTATACTTGCATGGAGAAATTGTTATACTGTAGTAGGTGTTTTGACAATGCATCTAGATGATTGCTGCATTTGGACTAAATGGTCCCTCTGCAACAGTTTCTCTGGGCTGCTTGCAGAGTAATTAATCAAATTCAAATTCAGACCCTTTTATCTCACCTCTGTTGCTGTCATCTCTCTTCTATCAAGACAAAATGGTACAATTTTAGGTTTTTGATCAACCCCTCTGACATCACAAGCTGAAAGATACAAAGTAGCGAGCGACGACTATAACTTAAATTTTCCCTACGAAAATGTGGTGTCTCCCCCCCCCCCCCCATTCTCCACATACCCCCTTTACCTAGCTACTCCTCTCCTCTTTTTTATATCCTGCAGGGTTTAGAATGAATTTTTTTTAAAACTTTAATTTGCACTTCATGGTGTGAAATTTTCATAACTCACGACATTTATGCTTACATTCATATATAACTTTAAGTTTCAAAATAATAATAATTGTATGTTTTGTCTTGATTTTTTTTTTCTTTTCTAAAAAATACTATGTAAGTAATTTTTCAAGGAAATAATAATTATGAGCGCAAATAATGATAAACATGAAGCTCCCGACGTTTTATTACATTTGATGAAGTTTATAATATTTTTCTCATTTGAGTAGAAAACGGAAAACAAAAATGTTATACAATGACCAAACTGTACCCATATGTCTATAAGGCTTATATACACGTATAAGCTTCATTGTTTTATTTTGTTTTTGTTTTTTCATTTTAGTTTATAATAATGGGGGTCGTTATTCTATGTGCTATTATTGTTATTGTTGTTATGTCAGTCATCACATCTTTTTTTTCACACGAAAAATACATAAAATTGTATTTGTTTTCAATAAATGTAGAAACATTCAGACTTGAGATAGATGACTTAATTAAACACAGTGTGCCTAAAGCAAGCTATAAAAAGGCAAACTTAAATTTTTTTTATTTTAATGAATGCTCATTGTTAAAAAAAAACTTCAATAAATTTTATTTGAAAACAACTTTGTGAAATGAATGAACACTTCATTTTTAAGATGTTTTATGAACAGTTGATTTTCAAACTATCTGGTTTATTCTGTTTTTTAAGAGCAACACTATGAAAAAATTGAAAACATGTGTTAGAAACTAGAGCTGTAGCTGAATCACTTTAATAGTATGTTCATGTTGATTTATATTCCAACATACACTTTTTAAGAAAAAATTAAAAAATGCCGTCTGTTGGATGCTTTTCAAACTGACACAAAAAGCTTATTTTAAATTTGGCTCCTGAAAGACAAAATAGCCAACCAAGAGTTCGAAAGGTGTTTACACTTTAAAACCAGCTTTAAGTTTAAAAAAAAATTTAAAGTTTATGTGAAATTAAAAAAATTAACAAATTTCATTAAAAATTTCATTTGGTATTTTGATGACAATATATTTGCAAATAAAATTTTCATGGCAGCAAATTAACAATTCTGATGACTGATCAATTTGAAATCGCCTTTCATAAACTGCCCTGAAGAGTTTCTTCACAAAGATATTGTCATAAAAATACCAATACATGAACAGTAGGCCTATACGGAATTCATTTTTACAATTCTAGTTTTAAATAAACTTTAAATTTAATTTAAAAGTTAAATAAAATAACATTAATCTACTGTTAATGTAGATTAAAAGGCAATACGTTAATAACTATGCCTAATATTTCTGCTTTTTTTATAAAAAAATAATCCTTTTTTTTTACTGTTCTAGTTTGAACAAAAAAGTTAATGAACCTGATTAAGCGCAGTTTTTAAACGAACAGTAATTATTTCTAATTAAAACAATTAGAAGCTACTAATGAAATTACAAATAACAAAAATATAAACCTTTTCTTTTATTAATAATTAGAAAAGCTGGAGGAAATAATTATCTAATCAACACTTATTGTTTTTTTTAAAAGATCAAAACCGAAAATTCATCAAAAAGTCAGGGCAGAAATTCATAACAATCATAAAGTTCGTAACACCCCGGAGAAAAAAAAATGAAGTTCCGCCAACTGTCAGCCCACTTCCCCGCCCGCCGTCAAAAAAAATAACAAGAAAAAATATCACATAATCTATCCTATAATAATAATGATAATATTAATAATAATATTTTGAAATAAATAAATTATTCATTTGTATGAATTGCAAATCTGAAAATCTGTATAATTCACAATCGATTTTATTATGCATTTGTTTGAAATTCAATTGGAAACTCAAAAAAATGTAATAAAATGATATTTTAGATTCAAGAAATAATTTTATTTCTGATTGTACGAGCGTAGTTTAATTCTGGAATGGGTGTTAACCAGTTCGAACTCCTTCCGCATTTTTATGTATAATTCTGATTCAGTAAACTCAAAACTCAGTTTGACTTTGGGATGCGCCTTAAATTTGTTAAATTTTTGTCAAGGTGAAACTGCTAAGGGTCGTATTATTAATTACTAGGGATCGGATTTTTATGAAATAACAAGTAAATGTTTCTCAATCTGTGGTTCAAGGGCCAAGTGTGACTTAACCGTGCCGTTTAGATAAACCAACAAATGTTTTTTTAATCAACAACACTAGTTAGAGGTTAGAACACTAGTTGACACATGAGAGTAACTAGACAACTAGCCTCTAACCATCCTTTTTGGTTAGAAAAGCATAATTGTAGTTGCTCTAATGATGATGATAATAGTTACAGATTAAATCACATTTACCCCTTGGACCATAAATTGAGAAATATCCGAGCCCTAATGATTACGAACTATGAGATAGTCAAGGCTTGTACTAAACTCATAAAATTTAACATCGAAATTCCTATCAAAAGTTGATGAGTTTAGTACTAGCTTTGACATAAATCACAGTTGCAATCAGTTAAAATATGACACAAAATTTCAATTCATATTCTTGTATATATTATTTAATAAAAATCAACTTTCGAAATAGATAACCTTCAATATAAATCTCGTTTTTATGACATTCATATAATTTCTATGGAAGTGACATCACACTGATAAATAGAAGGATAATGGAATGTGGCATTAAATTTGCAATTTAAATGAATTCGAGTGTTTCAAATTATCTGAATTACAATCTTATTAATAAAAAGCTGGAGAGAACGATTTCGTTGCGCCATTTTAATTTCTGTTTAATTACTTTTTAAAACATAGGACAAAACATCATGGTGTCTTCGAAACCCATTTCTTATTACTCATTTTGCTTTCTTTTAATTTGTTGTATTTTTTCATTTGTCTTCTCGTTTGAGGTAATTATTGTAAATAATTAGAAAACAACTTTTAATGTTTTAACATAATAAGAAAAACTTTCTTCCTGATTAGATTTCGAATAAAACTGAATTATCAAACAAACAAGGTAGAAAAAATTAAACTAAATTCTAATTAAGTAATAGTATATTTTGTTAAAAAAAAAACCAATTGCTTTTTCAGAACGTATCTTTGGATTTTTAAGTGGACAAAAATCTAAAACCATTAATTGTGGTAAGACTATGTGTGCCTTTTTTAAAATGTGATTTGATTATGTAATTTTTTTTTTCTAATTTTGTTATTCACTTTAGATGGATGTGGACTAAGATCTCGTAATAAAATAATCGGTGGACGTGATGCACATGTTCATGATTTTCCATGGATGGTAGGAAATTTAAAGAGTGGTATTCTGGTGGCTGGTTTTGAAGTGTTAAACGCTTCTCGAGCTCTGGTTATATACCGTCTTTCAGGAGCAAAATCAAAAGAAACTTCTAAAGTGTTTTAGAAACTATAAATGGTAGTTCAATCACTAATGATATTCATATTGATATATTTTTAAACAAGCTTTTTCAGCAGTTTGAAAAAAAAAACCACCGAATTTGTCAAGCATCCAATATTTATTCTTTATCCATAAAAAGTTAATTTTAAAATATCAACGTGGAAAATACTAGTTATCTAGAGATACAGCTACATTTTAGTTTCCAACACACTTTCAATTTCTTTTTGGAAGAATCACACATGCTGAAAAATCAGCAGAAATAGAAATAAAAAAAATCAGAATATTTCTATTGTCCTTTGCTCTTTATGTTCAGCCACCTGAAAATAGAGTAAAAAAACAAAAACTTTAATCAAGTGGACCAATTTCTTAATTGCAGATATCAGTAAAATACTGGAATATACATTTATGTGGAGGGACTTTGATTAATTCTCGTTATGTGGTCACGGCTGCTCATTGTGTCATTGGGTGAACAACTTTTTCTCTTTTTCAAATCTCGCGTCAATAAGAAACAAAAAAAAACACTTCCTTGGATAAAGTGGCGGTCTCTAGTATCAATTATAGTAATAAAAAACATAACACTATACTCGCCTCACTCTTAACATGAAGCTTATGACGTCAGAAGTGTAAATTAAAAACCTACAGACTTATTTTATATTATAAAAGTTCATTATGAACATTCTTAACAGATTTCTGGATCAGGTTTATTATGTAAATTTACTAGATGGACCAGGCTTTGTATCAGACCTAATTTCTAAAAAAAAACTGATTATATTTTAATTACTTCTTAATTAATTTGAAAGCTATAGTTTTTTTTTCTCATTATGTTTTTGGAATTTTTTCTCTTTAGACCCAAATTTGTTTCAAAGGTGTAGTTATTTTGAAAAGTTTTTCCCGAAATTCTTTTAAATCCATATCTTCACATTTAGTAATCCTTATTCACATAGATTACTAAAAAAAATTCCATGTCAATAACGTTAAAAATGAAACGTTTTATTGCAATTAAAAAAAACCACATTAATCTTTTTCACGTAAATTTTTTTTAAACAATTTAACTCAACTTGAAATAAAACAAAACTTTCTGAATTTATAAATAACTGTCAATTGCAAAGATACCACGATAAAAAAAACACCCTGAAGTAATTAATTTACACTTCTATACTTCATTTACTTTCAATTTCATCAAATTCAATGTCATTATTTTCCTTATTTGCATATTTTGCACTGCCTACTTATACAAACGCTTTAATCGTAATTTTACGATTTTATTTCTTTGCAGAAAATTCACGGTATTAGTGAGTGTAGTAATATCTCTAGCAGACATTCTAGACACAAGACAAGTGTCTTTTGGAGTTACGAAAATCACAATAAATTCTCGGTTTGATCCAGATACGTTTGATTATGATATTAGTTTAATAAGATTAGTTCGACCAGTGAATTTTCGTCAAAATCCATGGTTACGGCCAGCCTGTTTGCATCTTAATAATACAAAATTTGATCCAACAAATAGAATGGCAACGGTCGTCGGTTGGGGTCTTGTCAAAGAAGGTTTAAAATAGTTTTAACTGACCCTTTTGTACTTTCAAAATTGAATTTTAATTCAAGTTTCTTCTTTCCAGCTGATTCTTCGTCATCTTCAAAACTTCACAAAGTCGATTTACCTGTTGTAAGCAATGAAGTGTGTCGAAATGCATCTGGATTGAGTCCTTATGTGATTACACCTCGAATGCTTTGTGCTGGTTACATCAACGGTGGTAAAGATGCTTGTCAGGTATACTAATAACATTACAGCTGACAGTCTGGTGTACACTTGGCATTTTCAACTATGTGAAACTAGAAAATTATATAAATCACGTGAATTCATATAAAAATATTTTTAAAAACTCTAAAAACGAAAACGCTCATGTGATTAATTTATTCTAGTTTCTAAGAAATTTTTTTTTTTCTAAACTATACTTATTTGAAACAACGTAACAGCTTTTAAACCTGTTATCTGTAAATAAAACGTGTCTGGAAACCACATTAGCCCCACTTACCTTTACAAGATAAAGCTTCTAATTCACTTGCTTTCATAATTTTGTTTTTAAAAATTAAGTGACATTCAATATGAAGGTCAAGATTTATTGAGACATCATGGTTGCAAACTGCCCCTATTTCAGAAGAAAATATCAAAATAAACCATAATTATTCTGCAATTATTTTTGAGACTCCATACAGCACAAAGGAAATTTAGTTTCCAATTGCCGCCAATATCTAAAATTGTGGGCCTATTGAGATTTTCCAATTTGCATAAATGACAATGGCATTACAGTATATTAATATAGTTTCTTTTTAAACAATAAAGGGAGATTCTGGAGGACCTCTTTTAATGAAACGACATGCAGTTTGGTTACAAATTGGACTAGTTTCTTGGGGTGTTGGATGTGCAAAACCAAATTATTATGGCGTCTATACAAGAATGTCGTCTTTTGCTGATTGGATTAAGTTAAATATGAATAGTTGGTCATGTTGATTTTTCTTGTTTTAAAAATTGGTTCGTAAATGTCGTTTCTAGTTTTATATATCGCAATAAAGAAATAAGTTCTGATATTTATTTGTATCTGGTATTTTTATTCGTCTACTAACAAATATTTCAACGCTTTTTCAGGCCCTACATTATTAGTAAATTACACGACAATTAACAAGTATTCACAAATATAAACAAAAACAAAACTGATATGAATTTTATAATAAAAATTAAGATTTGTTTTAAATGAGTTTCTTTTATTTCGTTGATCTGACATTTAAAAAAAAGATAAAGATCAAACTATATTAAAAGTTGACAAATAATTCTTCAAAAAGAAATTTACTGAAAAAATATATATCGTATACAAAGTAAATTGTCTTTGTTTCTATATTAAATAAGGAACAAAATAAACAAAACAACAAACATAAACAAATGGGATGTTTATGATGAGCTAGAAGGGGCATGGCCTCCCTGGAGATAATACATCCATTTTTTCTGATAATTATTACGATAAACGGAAGAATCATAACTTCTACCTGACAGTCCAGCACCATCAGCATTTTTTGATGAAACCTTTGAAATAAAATTGAAACAAAACCAAAAAAATTTAATTATTAAGGTTCCGATTAGGTTTCATTTATATATATACAGGTACATAACGACTATGAGATGAACATAACACGAGCCCAAGAGCTGAAGGGTTTTCAATAGGACTGTCTATAATGACACTTGAGCTCGTCCATAAAGTCTTGCTCAAATATCGTTGCAAACGATATTTTTTTTTTTTTGGAATCTCTTTCAGTTCTGGTTTGTTAAGTAATTCCTACTCAATGAGCACAATTTTTAGAACGAAGAACTTGTCAACATCATTTCATCTAAACGATAATGTCACGAGTTGTTCTAAAAGTTGTTGCCCGGTCTCATTCCCCTGTCCCTGCCTTTTTCTAGGCTCCTTGTCATGCTCATCCCACAGTCGTTACGTACCTGTATAAGTTGACCCTTATTCAAAAAAATAGTTTATGTTCACTATGTAAATATTTGTCTGAACTACGTTATCAAAATTCTCAAATTAATAAAAGAACCTTAGGTTTCACCTCAAAACCGTTCAAGTTCTGCCATAAACGAATTTACTTACGCTACTTTCATCTTCACGTTCCGAAATAGGTTTGAGATTGAAATTAATGGTTTGTGCGGGACTTTGGCCTCGATCAACGACAGTAACACTCTGAGTTTGCGATTCATAACCGTCTTTTGTTGCAGTCACCTTGTAATGACCAGGAATCAATAACCTCCAATAATCACCATTTTGAACTGATTTAAAAAATATTAAAAATGTATTTTTATTACTTAAAACTTAAGGTCGCTGAATAGAAATTTATATTGTTTTTGTCTCCTGGAAAGCATCATATGAGAAAATTTGTTTTTCAATTGAACACTTTTCAGGAGAAACATTATGATAAAATTCAAAATGTAAAAACTAGAATAGTTGATGATAATGTTTAAAGTTTTTTTCACAATGATATCTTTAAAAATAAACATTTTATTACAATTTGAAAAAGATGAAAATAGTTTTTTTATGGAAAAATAAAAACAAGTCCCTTTCAGACTGCTATAAAAACTAATGTTTATTTTCTAAAATATTGCCATTAAAATTGTTTTAGCATAATCTTTACCATTCTACTCTTGACGTTTTGGCGTCCAAATTTTCCAAAAACATCTATGGAACTTAGTATTATTAACTACAGTGGCCTCCATTCAGAGGTACAAAAATAAAATAAAAACCTATTCAGCCACCTTAAACAGAATAAATAAAAATTACCAGAAGTGACATCATGATCAATATCCACAGGCATTTCACCAGTCATATTGACCACATGGATTTCAGCACCACTAATTGGATGGCCACTTTGAATATCCACAACTAGTCCTTTAATTCCGATATGAGACTGAAGAAAAATTTTGTACAAATAATTTAAAAATTTGTTTGCAAATTCACTTTTGGGATATTTTTTTTTTCTGACCTGCCACATATAAGATAAAAGTGCATTTAAATTATTTTCCCATTCTTCAGGTAATTTATCAGCTGGAGGAAATTTATCACATCCCAATTCCAAAGTTATTTCAAAAGCGTTTGAACTGAGATAATTAAAATCCTGCATTCCTATAAAAGTAATTTTTTTAAAAAAATAAAATAATGGCGTTAATTAATTGATTAAAATGCAGATGATTTCAGAAGAAGAAAAAAAAACTGATTCACCTCCTGAAACACTGTACCAAGCAGCACCATTAGTTATACCACCATTTTTAGCGAAATAATCATCATCGTTGTTATCACAAGGACTGTGGTCCAGTTTCGCCATATGTTTGTGATTTTTCGCATAAGATGAAGCAAGTGATCTTCACAATTCAGAAATTAAACTTCATTAAAATGAATATGCGGCGTATTTTCTTGAAGTTGATCGAAAAGTCACGCAACACCTAATATTAAGCACAATTCATAAAAAAGTGGTTGGTGTGTGGCCGGAATGGACTACTCGAGTCGACTTTATATACGACCGCTTTTTGCAGTCCATTCAACTACATTAGAACATCTTCCCAACCGCTAGCAGGTGACTCGAGTGGTCGGTTTCGGTCACATGCCGGCCACTTTTTGCAGTCCATCTCTACTCGTCTGTGTTTTATTGCAAGTTGAAAATGATTAAATTTTATATTTTTCTGCTTTTTTCTGTGATGAAAAGAATATATTTAAATTGTTGTAAGTTTTGTTTTTAAAGACATCGTGATAATAATACTTTATTTTTTTTTGTTAATTCACTCTTACAATTGTAGTAAAAGTTTCTCTCCATGTTAAATTCTCAGTTAATTTTGTATTCATAAATGTTGTTTTATTATGTGACTTTTTGATCAACTTTTATTAGTGAATAATACACTAGATCTTTACTTGAAAATTGTATCATCTGGTGACTTGGAATACTCTTTATGATTACTTCCTCTACTCAAATCATAAGGATAGTTGGCGACCAAGTCACCTCCATGCATGTTAGCAGATAACACAAATGGATATTTCATAATCCAGTGCACAGCTGCCAATGTTTCTGGTTGAGGCTAAATTAAAAAAATGTAAGATATTTGCATCCATTGAAAATATCCTGTACATCCGACCCTCTATTCGAATTTATCATTAAGGCCAAAAGTTTGCATAATATGCACAAAATGCAAAAATGACAACTTGACCTCTTTTAGGTCCACTATGATACTATATGATTGTCATATGTGCAATAATTAATGCAATAATTAAAGTGGCGCTAAAGTGTAAACGCCTCTCGAACTCTTGATTATTCTGTCTTTCAGGTGCAAAATGAAGAAAAACTTCAATGTATTTTAGTAGAAACTAGAAGGGTAGCTCAATCACGTGTATTTTCATGTTTATATTTACCAAAAAAAGCTTTTATGTGAGTTTGAAAATGACCCAACTTTCCGCAGATAAAAAAGTTTATTTTGAAAGATGCCTTTATGTGATTTAGCTACCTTTCTAGTTTCTAAAATACTTTAAAGTTTCTTTTAACTTTGCTTCAGAAGGACATTAATAGGCTTCAAAATAAAAATGCATAAAATGCACCATTTCATACTGTTTGGAAATTTGCATAAATTATACAATTTAACGTATTTTTTTTTTTCATAGAGAAAATTCTACAAAGTATTTCTTAAACGAAATCGTTTTGGTTTTATATTTTCTGTTGTTTCTTTGGATGATTGTGGCTATTAATTGTGTCAGATAATTAATTATGCTTTTATTTGCATAAAATGAACATTATTCTTCCATATTTTTGCATTTTTTGTGTGTTTTGTTTTCTAAAAACAATGTCGACATATTTTCGAATTTTTATTTGCTTAAAATTTGTTGGCCTTATTTATTTATCATATACAAAACCAACCTTATGACCTAGAGATTTAAGTTGGCTCATTAAATGGTTGTTACGATCGATATGATTCCATTCGTTGCTATAGATGATCCGATCCAAATTGGGAAAATCTCTATTCAAATCAACTCCATTTGCATTTGCTCTTCCTGTCAGCCAATCACGACCCTCACTCTAGATTTAATTAAATCGATAAAATTATATATGCATAATTTTGTATTAGTAAACTAGACAACTTACAGCATGAATTTGAAAAAAAAAATCAATAAGGATTTATGTTTATTTTGAAAAAAAAAACTTGTCAAATTTGAGTGTGCTTAAATCCCAATCTTAAATTTTTAATGATGTGATTTAGTTCTTAAATAACTAGTGACAATTTTCATTTGCATTTTTTTTTAATTTAATTTTTATAAATCTATGTTACAAACTCTTAAAAAAAAACTTAACGGCGAAAATCGTCACTCGATTTTTTTAAAGAAATAAACCTTGTCATTAAAGAAATCTATATTAGAATTTAAAGTGTATGTTAAAAAAATGAAATTGTTTCTAATTTAAATTTCTTACATGTAGTTTAAATTGAATTGATATTACAGTTTTAAAAGAAACTTACTTTAGATGCAATTTCCCAGCCATCAGGATTCAATGAAGGAAGCAAATGAATTCCGGTTATATTGATCAGATGTTGAATTGCCTCGTTACCGTTGATATATTCTTGGCACAGATAATCAGCCAATTTGAGAAGTAGTTCTCGTCCCAATACTTCATTTCCATGCATGTTGGCAACATATTTAAACTCAGGTTCCACTGCAGTTAAGAAAGAAAAAAATCAATGGTAGAAACAATTGTACCAATATGTATCTAATAAGTTTAACAATACGTATGTAATAAGTTTAATAATGTTTCAGAAATATTTCGAAGAAACTACAACAGGGCCTTACTGTTTACTTTTACTCATTAAATACTGAAAAAATATAACGACTTAGATCAATAATTGACAACCTGTGAAAATATATTCTAAAATATAATTTAGTAATAGACAATTCATTACGACCTCATAATTACACAAATTACTCAAATGAGAGTCATAATTTACGCTCCTACAATTCATTCTTTGTGTCTACATTTACTATATATATGTAATAAAGTAATAGTTTTTCATCAATCTAAAATTGGATAGAAACAATCGTTGAGTATTCAGTCATTCATTGTACTTCTCTAGCATAGATAACATGTACATGTAATGTGGTTTTTTAAAAAATAAATTAAAACCGTTTGATTATGTATTTTTCGATCACATCTGTACAAATTTCTATTGAGCTTTTTTTGCCTAAATTTGAACACAATTACATATTAACATGTTTTTCATGTATTTAATAAAGCAGAAAGCTAAACCTGCTTTAAAGGTTACTCAGGAATTTTATTCAGAACAAGACATTTAAAGAAAAAACATGTTTATTTGTAATACTTGCTTTTATAAAATAAAAAAAAATATATAATCTATTCTTGTATTGTTGTAGTGGTTAGTGTCTCAGGCCCATGGTAATGTTGGTCATGGGTTCAATCCCTTGCAGTGTGAATTATTTTCGATTATTTCAGAAGGTAGCAGTGCACATGGACAAACAAATTATGAAGTTAAATAAAAGCGAGTAATAATAAAAGAAAAGAATGAATGGTAGCATCTTGAGACATATTTGACACATTCCTGACTAAATTAAAACATTCTCAACATAAAACGTAAATTTCATTCACTAGGTAACATGCAATACATTCATTATGAAAGGACATATAATACAAACTCTAAAATGTATTAAAATAAAAAAAATATCTTACACAATTCATGATGTCCTGGGTTGTTAGAAAATTCAATGACAGCCAGAGGAACACCACGAACACTGGTTTGATCCAGAGAGTAAAGACGTGTTATATTTGGACATTTTGAATGAATTTCTCCTAGAATTTCAAGCAATTCTTCGTTGTTGTGATGCTTAAACTCAAATTTGGTTTCGCAATGACATATTTGAAGAAAATTAAATGAAAATAACAGGATGCAAAAGAAGCTAGAGAAAAACATGGCCAACATTCAACAACCAGCCACAACACCAGCTAAAATGTACAGCCAAAAAAAGAAAAAGGATGAGAAAATCCACACTGCCTACTGCTGCTGCTCCTTCGATTTACTTTCTCTGCAGGCAATTTATTTAATGGGAAATAATAATAAAAATGGATGCTGCTGCTGTTCTTCTATAGGCGTTGCTAGGGGTTACAGAGTAGTGACGTCATCATAAAATTTTTTTATTGATAAAACACACGCCAACATATGGGTCAATAAGCAGCCATAATTCCAATGTGTAATTTCTGCATTTTAAATGAATTAAAGCAATATACAATTTCATTTCTAATATCACATTTCAAACATATAATTCAATAATTAAAAGTGTATACATAATTTATTATCATATATCAATGTTGCAAAGAAATGAATTGAATTAGAAATGAATTACTTTTTCAAATAATTAATAATTCACGACTTTACTTTTGAAACTTTGTAATTTATAATTGGAATTAATTACTACTTCAATGGAGAAAAAAAATGCAATTACTTTTTAATTTTCAAATCACTTTTGTTTTTGTATTTTAAACTATTTTTGATCTCAAACTACTGGGAATTATTCCTTATGTGAGTTTGAGCATCACTTTCAACATTCCTTATTTAAATTCTTGTTATTGACAATATCTGTCACCTGATTTGTAATTGGAACGTATCAATAGTTGTAATACTTTAGAAAAGATGAATGTTTGTCATTTATTTTTTAAACTTAGTAACTGTCATTTATTTCTAAAACTTTGTATTGTAAATATTTTTTTTATTGAAGTAATTTGTAATTGTAATGCATTACTTTGGAAAGTAAATTGTCTTAACATTGCTATATATACGACCGTATGGTGTGTTTTAGAATAATTAATTCATCAAAGAGTTCATCTCTTTATTTTTTTTATTTCACGTCATTTTAAATTTACATGAAACATAATGAATAAATACACACAATCATTAAAATTAAGATCACCTGAATATTGAAGTAATCCATGAAAACATGTAAATGTCACAATGCAAATGTACAAGTAGTTAGTTAGAATAAATTGAAAAATTAAATTTGAAACTTAAAATGTATTATGAACAGCTGATTTTCGAATTCTGGTTATTATACGCTTCTGGAGCGACACTAAAGAATAATTGAAAGAAGGGTAATTTTCAAACTCACATAAGAAGCTTATTTTAAAACATATCAACATAAAAATATCTAAGTGATTGAGCTAATCTTATAGTTTCTAAAAACACTTCTAAGTTTCTCTTCGTTTTTCTACTGAATGACATAATAACCAGAGTTCGAGGGGCGTTCACACATTAAAACCAACTTAAGATATTATTTATCTTTGTGAAATTAAAATTTAACTTGGCACAATTGTTTGTTTCATTCTACTAGTCTTTGTGAGTGTATTTAATGATTTTTAATGATCTGAATGTTAACTAAAGGAAAGGCGGTCGATATTTAAAGTTTAAATAGTAACAAACATTAAAAGTAACTTTAATGAAAAGCATAATAAAAACCAAATCTGTTTGATTTATATTAACAATAAAATGACACTTAAAATCATTTTAAAAAATCAAGAATCTAAACTGGGTGCCATTTTCCAACTGTATTTTTATATGACTAGTAATCTTGAGAAACTTTCGTTCTTATAATTTAATTAAATTTTTAGTTTTGTTAAAATGTGTGTATTCATATTTAATATGTGAAAAATGGAACCTAACAAGACTACAAAAATGTACAAATACATAATTGAGAAACACCCAAAATAAATGTTATAAGTTACTTAAGGTGGCTGAATAGATATTTATTTTGTTTTCGTCGCCGCTGATGGCGCGCGTGTGTGACTATTATGTTCTACAGGAGGTATCTTCCTCAGCCCGCAGTTTTGAGAAAATGTGTATTTTTCAAGCAAACATTTATCAGAACAAACATTACGAAAAAAAAATTCAAAGTGTTTTAGAAACTAGAATAGTTGGTGCTAATGCTAAAAGTTTTTTCATGATGATAACTTTGAAAACAATCTGAATTTTTTCCTAATGTTGCTTCTAGATTTACAAACGTCTGAGGAGCATAGCATAAGCTATTTCAGTGGCACCGTCCAGAGGGAAAAAAGCAAAATAAATATCTATAAAGTCACCTTAACACATGCATATAGTCAACAAAAACATTTAAATTTGAAGTGGAATATTTTGTAAAATTTAATGTAATGTAGATAATGTTTACCTTTTTAATTAAATTTTTAAAATAAACCAGATGTGACACAGCAGTTATACGAAGCAGAAGAAAAAAATACTTAATTGAATGTCATAGGTTGTAGGATATATAAATGCTAATTTAGATTGCCTTAATGAATTCAAGATAGAACTTTTCATTAAAATGCTAACTAGCAAGAATCTTCCCATGACAACACAACTGCATTTTTTTAGTTCCTACAGGTTTTAAGCCTATTTTTACTTTTTTACAGCATGTTTGTCCTCGTATTTTTCTACAAATGCTAAGCAAAGCACATGTTCATGATTAACTGCTGCCAAGATTCTATAATACATACACACAAAAACACGTACAACCTAAACAAAACGAAATATAACCCCTATGAGATTTAAATTCTCTTGACCATAAAGCATTGCAACAAAATGCTGAATAAACCTTCACTAAGAAGTCAAAACATTTGAGGCTATAGCTGAATCCGGAAACTAAAAAAAAGAAACAACATGTGAATCTGTAAAAAAAATATATATATTCGGGAACCCTGCTAGCTCCATCTACTTTTCTAAAAAAAAACAATAATTTATTCCACATACTTGTTTTCTCAAGAAGATTAAAATGGATGTGACGATATTCGGTCTGAACTAAGGTTCGACTGTAAAGAAAGTGTAGATCTATACTGTATGTAAACACAATTTTTGCAAAATAATCTCCTGATATGAGGTTTTCTAAACCCCCACATTTGAGAAGAAAATAGCAAAATCAAGCAAATCCGGAAATTGTTTAGGAAGCAAAACTATCATCAGGCCTTCTATATTGAATACAGCATAAAGAAACATTCTTTAGTTTCAGGATGCAGTCATTGGCATTCAAAACTAGTATATGTACTGGTAATACGATGTTTTATTCTTTTGAATGTGATAAATGATCAAATGATCACAGACAGATCCTATCGAAATTCATACTGAAGATATACAATGTAACAAATGTATTCATTTTCATGTTCAACCTAATAATTACTTATAATAAAATGTTTTGTTGCTTTTAGCATTTTGATGCATTACACAGATGGTCAAAGAGTAAATTATCTGGTCCCTGATCAGTTTACAATCTCGTAACATAAAACAGTCAACGAAGAAGAAGAAGAAAAAAAAAAACAGAAGAAAAAAACAACACCAAACTTTGGAAAATTTCTGGAACATGGTTTTAAATCTCTAATAATTTAATATTATGCTATTTCTGCTAATAAAAACATTCAATAAATATGATCCACACAAAACATTTAAACAATGCCAAAATATGGAATGTTTACTATAAATAATTAATTTACTTAAATGTGCCTGACAACACAATGGGTTGTACCTGACTTAAACCTTCATATGCGTTGTGAAATTAAATACACATACACCTTTTGAATTCATGTAAACTTATCTCCGAACAACAGACCAGAACAATTGACAAGTAATTACCAAAGCTAACTGAAGTGATATAAAAACCACATCAAACTTAACAACCACACAGACTATAGGCCTTGCGAGAAAAGAAAATATAAAAAAGTATATAATTCAAATTTATCAATCACAGAGAATCTTTTTTCGACTACATTCTTCATTAATGCTCTCGAGAAGAAAAAGAAGTAAATAAGCAAGGCAACCAGAAATAATCGTTTTTAAGTCAAGAAATCTGTAACCTCAGGTTCTTTGACTGAAACCCCGTTTTTATATTCCGAGCAAGAATAGTTAAGATACTAGTTTTATATTTAGCCTCTAACCAAGTTCTTTGATGCATTTTTCTGATTGCTTTATAAATAAGTGATACACACCCTACATGCGTCATAAATACTTTCTTTTCTTGCAACACCTATACCAAGATGATTGGTTCTTTTGTAGCTGAACCCTCGTCAGGGCTTACAACATAATAAATATGGAATGTTGTATTTGCCTTCGTATACAGCAGGCAGTTGTACGCAGACAATTAAAGGGGCTGCAGTATAGAGCTAGGTTTAAGGTTCAATAACTAACCCATTCAAACTTTAAAGAAAAGCAGCAATTTCTATTATATTATTTGCTACACACAAATTTGTCATTATATTGACTCTCTCGTTATTTTGCGTTTCCATGCGAAATAATTTAGTTTCATTGATAATGCGTTTTGAAAAGAATTTTTGCATGTAACTGAATTGATTATTGTGCAGCCATTTTGTAAAATATTAATGTTATTGTGCACAATTCCTTTCACAAAAGAATAATTCCGTAAATACATTATAATGCAAGTGATCGATTTGCACGACTCTTTGATACTTGCATCACTTATACATCAGAAAGTTAAGTATAATAGTTGCACAACTTGCTTCGAAGGCTGTACAAAAACAAGCCATTTTTAAGAACCTAAAGAATATTCTGTCTGATGTCCAATAGCATCCTTCGTGTTTATCAATCTTCGACGTTTCACAGTCCGTATAAATACTTCGCCTATAAACAAAAATTTTACAAAAATTATATATTTTATTATAAAATAGATAAATTCAGAAGACTGAAGTGGAAAAATACAGAAAAAGCAATTACAAAAGCAAAATTGAGTCTCCTCATAAGTTAAAATATTTAATTACAACAGATAATTAAGTCTATAAAATTATTAGAAGCAACACTTACAAAGCAAACCTAGGCAACCCACTGGCAGCAAGAAAAAATATTTAATATTATAATATTTGATCAGTTTTAACAGCAACACTACATATAAGCACCCTTTGAAAAGGTTTAATTGTTATGGTAACTTATGACATAAGGTTCAGAATAATGAAAATAAAAAAAAAGCATTTTAAAAGCAACTTTGAGAAATTAACGATTTTAAAACACAAAGACAACTAAATAAATCAAATTTATTTTTAAGATATTCTTTTGAAAATAAACATTTTATCAGTTACAAAACTGAAAGTTTACGTTTTTCACTTAGGAGTTGTTGGAAAAATACAAAATTTGGTCTTTTCAAAAATATTATCAATAAATAGGTTGTTTTATAAATTGTATATAAATATTGTATATACATTGTATTATAATTTTAAATTAATTTTTCGTTTCTCTGGTGGTGGTGGTGGTGGCTTTTAGAAGAAACATTTCGAAAAAAATTCCAAGTGTATTAGAAACCTGAATAGTTCGTGATATCTTTCAAACTAAACTTTTTCTGGTACGGTTCTGGTTGTTTACAAAACTAGAATGGTAGAAAATTATTCTGAAAGTTTTTTTAATTACAATATCTTAAAAAATAAAATTTTTATATTCGTTTGAATATAAAAATTTTATTTTTTAAGATATTTTTTATATTCGTTTGAATATAAAAATTTTATTTTTTAAGATATTGTAATTAAAAAAACTTTCAGAATAATTTTCTACCATTCTAGTTTTGTAAACAATTTGAATTTTATCGTAATGTTGTTTCTGAAAAAAGTTTTATTGACATTCATGCACTCCAAAACAACTATCTAGCCAGCTTAAAACTTTTTTTCTTGAGCTGCTTCTAAAGAAGAATGAGCTTATTATAACCTCATGTCTTTAACATGCGAAGAATTTTTTAAATTTTAGGGCCCTTTTATGCACGCGTTTCGTATCGCGCGACACACGACGGAAGATTCTGGTTGAGGAAATCATATGAGCGCTGTCAATCGGCCAGTGCCTTTTCGCATCGAATCTTTTAACGCTAACATCATCCATATTGGATCGAAATCTCCACGCAACTGTAAAATAATCCGACAGCGGGTTTGACAGCACTGATGCGATGGCAGAAAAACTACGCGTCTGCATAAAATGATCCATAAGATACGGTGTACTTTAGGAAAGTTGCAAGATGGCAACTTGAACGGACGGCACTGCATAAAGTGATCCATTTGTTCCCGTTGTGTGCTATAGAACAGACGACAGTTTGCCGTCGTGTGTCGCGCGACATGAAACGTTTGCATAAAAGGTGCCTTAACGTGAAATCAAACTAGAGTATCATAATTTTTAAAGCTGAACCCAAACGTACACAAAAAAGAAGAAAAAATTGATAAAAAAAAATGTTTACCTTTCCAATCCTGAAGCTGCACAGAGGGAGAAAGAAATGATCCACGAGACAATAAAAAAAACAATGACCACACAAGAGAAAGGAATTAAAAACGTTGAATGTTGAAATAAAAACACAACGTCACTCATTTCAGTATTAAATAGTTTTCGAGTAAAAAAAGAAAAGCATGTATTGACTTTTAGTTACATATTTAATGACTAGCACAAAAAAAACAAATATTAAAGAGAAAAAAAATCATAAAATAAGTTAAAACTATTTTTCTGTTAAAAAAATTAACCAAATAAATGTGGCAGGCAGGTTAAAATAAATCTCTGTTCTATCATCAAGACGGGTGACTTGAACTGTAATCGGAGTGAAAAGCAAAAAAAAAAAAAGAGACAAATACAAGCATTATTTCAAACATGCAAATTAAGTAACACACAACACAGAAAATAATCACAACTAGATGTAAATACATCGTAATTTGGTCCACAACATCATGCAAAAACATGTGAAACATTTCACTGGATCGAACAAAATAAATCAAATTATAGTCAATATTTACCACATCAGATAATAAATTCAAACAAGCAGCAAACAAATATGCTAAAAAGATTCCTATTTCGAATTCTTGTTTATTCACGAGTTACAATATTCCTTAAAATGGTTTATAAACAGTTGATTTTCTAAGTCTGATTATTCTGTCTCTCAGGAGCAAAATTAATAGAAACTAGAAAGTGTTTTAGACACTAGAAGGGTAGCTTAATCACTTAAGTGCATTTTCATGTTGACGATATGTTTCAAAATGAACTTTTTATAGATAAAAATAAAAAAAATATCGTCTGCTTAAAGTTACGTCGTTTTCAAACTTTCATAAAAAGTTCACTTTGAAAGATATCAAACATGAAAACATCCTTAAGTGATTTAGCTACCCCTTTAGTTTCTAAAACACATTCAAGTTTCTCTTTATTTTGCACCTGAAAGACTGGATAATAAAAGTTCAAGAAGCATTTGCACGTTAAAACCGTATTAACTCATGCACTGCAATTTTGTTGCAGTAAAACATGGAAAACTAACAGTAGAATTGTCATCACATAAAAAGAGATAAAACGAACTTACCTGACAGTGTTACCAAATGAATTATCTTCGTTAGATGAAGAAAGAGCCGAAGACGCGAGAGACTTCGGCTACAAATAAGAGTGAAAGCCACAATTGAAAATAGAATCAATGATTACATTCTTAGCCAATCGGTTGTTACCCTTTCAGTCTGACAAGCTGCATTTGAAAACTCCTTGCTGTTATTATCTTGCAAGGGAGCAGAGTATTTCATCTTCAAACGTAACAACAAAAAATGCATAAAATGAGCAAAGTGTTTTAGAAGAGCGCACAAATTACCATTTGTTGCTGCAAAAGTTTAATCGTTCGGTCTCGTTCCTCTAATTGTTGCTGAAGAAAAACGACCTGTCTACGAAGGTCCGCATTTTCCTAAAAATGACAAAAGTTATTTCAAATCAAGATCCAAGAATCTGACACACATCGCATCTCTACTTGTTCGTTTTTTACTGCAGCTGTAGCTACTTCATCTGTTTCCAGGGTTCCATTCGCTACAACACCTTCCGGAGGATCACTGTTTGCCAGATTCAAGAACAATCCAGTCTTAGATGAAGACTCAAATGGATTTAGAGTATCAGCCTGAAATATACGTCAGCAATTACTCCACCAAACTTAAAAAAATACATCTCTCATTAACACGCACACACTTTACAAACCGTAATTCTTACCTCGTTCTTTAGGAATAAACAAGCCATGCAGGAAAATAAAACATTATCGGGAATCATGCAAGAAAATAAACGCATGGAAATCAAATCCAATAAAAAAGTGCAATTAAGGTGACACAGTGAAAAAACAACAACAATGAGAACACCTTTTCTAAACAACTTCAAAGATTGTCTGATCACGAAGAGTAAAAAATACACATAATAAATTATAAAAATTGATACAACAAAACATTAGTGTTTTATAAAAGTGTGAAACCATATTTTGCGCCGTTTCAAACATGATTAAAATGGCAAAGTTCAAAATGGCATTTATTTTTTAAGAAATCATCATCAATTGGAAATTATCTTAGAACCTTTGTTTACTCTTCAAGTTTCATTGAAATCTTCAAATTCTTGCATTGCTTTGAGAGTGAAAAAAAAAACACGTTCTCAACGTTTTTCTGCATCATAAACCTAAACACCAGTTATGCCTGGTTCACACATACAGTCGCTAATGTTTACATACGTATCTAAGCATAAAGAGCTCATTAGAGCCACCATGTGAGAACATTTTCTGTTTTAACGTCGTTGGTAACGTGTTACTGTTTTAAACCTAAACGTCAAAGTAGAAAACTGTTCTTCTAACGACCTGTATTTTTTCGCTAAATTTGAACTGTGATCTAGAACTAAAATTCTGTAAAAAAAATGCAAACAATTTGCTACTTTTTGTCTGACCGTAAGTTTGGAATTGTAGTGAGAGGACAAGTTGCATTTACGATTACATTAAAAAACTTTAGTTTTTTTTTAAAAAAAAACGTCAACGTTAATGCACACGTATCCGTTAACGTTAAACGTAATTTTATATGTGAACCAGGCTATAAGAGTATTGTACCATACCTCTTGAAGAATACGTTTCATTCTTAAAAGCATCGTCTTCATCGTAGTTGTATCCTGACACATAGAGCGATACGACATCGCGTCTATGACAGCACTGCCATCTTCAGTTTCGGATACACTAATCTGTCGTGGAGGACGAAACGTCGTCGGTGTATTCGTTCGACGTACGTAACCACGGCTAGATTCGCTCAAAGGTGAGCACATGCTGTTAGAAGAAGCAGCCACTGGCGAATGCGAAGTAGAATCGATACGCATTGCTCTGAACTTTGTCTTTGTATCCGGGCTTGACCTGATAAAAAGAAAATTTCATAAAACTATTTGTCAATATGTGGTCCCTTCATTCAGTCCATGTGTGTCCCTCAGCATTAAGTTCAGTGTCAGTGGCCTCCCTCTCAATTAAATGCAATTAATTGTTCAATTTAAACACCCATCTCCTGTTTTCTGAAACAAGCAACTTTTAAAAAACTTCAAAGAGGAGGACAACTTTGAAAAGAGACTCTACTCAAAACAACTTCGTAAACGTTTCTTATTAACTAAGTCACACATCATCGAAATTAATTTCGACGTAATGTTTCCTCTCACTTCAACTTTACCTGGCATTCAATTAAGAGAAATTCTCTTCGTCTTATGTAATATGCTATGAGTATTTTCTAAACATTAATTGCACAATTACACCAATTATAAGTCATATAAAAACAATATAAAAAGAGAACACACAGAAAAGAATGAAAGAGGGGAAGAGAAAAAAATACCACAATGGCTCCCAATATAAATTCTCACAGTCAACGACATTGAGTTGAAAACGTCAAGAGGAACCACATACTTGTTCTTCGTGCTCACCGTATACTAAGATACCTTTCAAAAATACCTTTAGGCAAAAACTTTCAAAACAACTTTTCTCATCATGCATAAAAAACAAGAGTTTAAATAATCATATCTGTTTTACGATTATTTAAAAAAAAATTATAACAAGGAACTAAAGTAGAAAAAGCTGAATTTCAATTAATTATACATTTAAACTAAACAAATTAATTCTTAAATAGAAAAAAAAACTAATTCCTAACACAGTTTGCTTATTAATAAACCATGAAATAGTTGGTAAAACAAAGTTGGTTTCACAGCAAAAATCTGGGTGTTACTCATAAAATATTCCATGCGTTGTTCCACCTAAAAACAACATACAAAAACTAGACGAAAAAAACTATTTATGATAAATTTTTATCTATCTAAACTTTGAGATAGATACACATTTTTATATGGATAACTTTAGATTTTAAAGTCATCCATATGAAAATGAGTCGAGTGTCAATTCTCACCTTATTCTGTTGACTGATTTCACATTAATAGTATTACTACTGGAAACGTTGCTACATTTCTGCGAAGGTTGACGTAAATTTTTCGAAGCAAACATTTGGCACATTGCTTTGAAAAAGTCACTCAAAAGAATGAACACTTCGTAAATAAACTGTTCAAACTGAGCAACAGTGCCATATGCTAATACAGCACCGAGTCCAAACAACTTTCCACGTTTACTCGATACTTGAAAAACTGGTAGACCTACACTTGAACTGAACTAGACTTTTATGTGGTATTTAGAGTAACTTCCGATTAGAATATAAAACACAACCAGTCAGAAGCATATTATATACCCGTTCACACAAAATGAGAAAGAAAGGTTCAGACGTACAATATATCTATCCAATATTATAATAATGAACATTAATTAATCTCAACAGCCAACCCAGTAATCAAATTATCATCACAGAACAAAGTTTTCCCGTAACTTTCTCAGGTTCACAACTTACAGAAAGAAATAAGACGTTTTACTCTCTCTCTCTCTCTCTTGATCTCTCACACGGCCACGGTTTTTGACATTGTGAAAACGACAACAACCTGTGGCTTTAGCAATAAGTAACCTGCGCTTCCAAATCTATAATTACGGATAACACTTCCGTAAAAAAAAGGTTGTGCGAACAAGTCTAGTAAACACCCACATTTCTAGTTTTTTTTTTGTTAAAAAAAACCATTTGCATAGTCACAGGCCGAATTAAAGTGCCGTCGTACGTGGTACACTCGAGAGAGAGGTTGTTTTTCCTTCTCGCAAGAGAATGATACTCAAATAGAGGAAATCCATGACTAATATATAGTGAAATATTCACTTGGTACCAAGTATTAATAATAAAAAGTTTACTCAACCTCAATTCAACTAACTTGTTGTAATGTCATTTGTGATTCAATCGAGAAATATGAAATAACACAGAGAAGCTGCTGCTGCTGCATGCAAGTCGTCAAAAGTATAACTTTGTACAGAAAAGAACAGTAAAAAGAAAGCACCTTAGCGTGACTGCAACAAAAAAAAAATAGTTAACGAAGCGAACAACCAACACAACTCGTTTTCTTTTCTAAAGCAAATTTTTTTTTCTCCCTTTTGTTTGACATTACATTTTTTTTTCTGATGTTACCCATATATAATGAAAAACATTTTTCGAAACTAGCACCGAAATAAAAAAAAATATCTGCTACAGGCCACAATAACCTTAATAACAGAGAGCAATTCAGTTTTAGTTTTTTTTTTTTTGCGGACAGATAAGAGTACAATAGGAACACACACATATATACACACACAAAAAAAAGAGCAGCCAGTGTCTACCTTATTCGTGAGAATAAAAATACTCAAAAACTACGAAGGAATTTCATGCTTAGATTAAAAAAATATTAAGCTGAGCAAAATGGTTTTCATTTTAAATTTTTCATAAACAGAAAAAAAAGGAGGTGCAATGAATTCCAGAACAAACAAAAAAACATTTTTTTGTTGAAATCATCGTTATTATATTTTATAAATCATAATCATATTTAGGTGGCTCATACAGTAAAAATATGATAATGTAATTATAAAACTAGAATAGTAGGTGAACATACAAAAAAGTACGAATATTTTCACGATGAGTATATCATTATTCATTACAAATATTTTATTGCCAATCTAAAAATAGTATTCACCATTGATTTTTTTAAAAAAATGTTCAATTCAATCATTTTTAAACCGATGAAACGTTTATTACATAATGTATACACAAACACACATATACTGTATACACCGTCTAACACAAAATGAAAGAAACCAGAATATTTTTTTTTCGCATTAAACGAATTTCATGTTAAGATGGTTTATGAACGACTGATTTTCGAACTCTTGATTGTTTGTTTTTTTCCAGAGCAGAAAGTGTTTTAGAAACTAGAAGGGTAATTACTTCAGTGTATTTTCATGCTGATATCTTTCAAATAAACTTTTGATAGGCAAAACGTTTATTTTGAAAAATAGTATAACAAGAAAATACCCTTAAGTGATTAACCACCCTTCTAGTTTCTAAAACACATTCACGTTTGTCTTCATTTTGCATCAGAAAGACAGAATAATCAGAGTTCGAGTGGCGTTTACACTTTAAACTGACATAAAAGGAAAATATTACATGTTTTTTTAATGGACTGGGCCAAAAATATATTTCGTGTGACATCTGATTTTTCATTATAGTCGTTTTCATGTTAAACGGTTTCCACTGTATATCAATGTTAAAAAAAATACTTTTAACATATTCATCTACTATTCTAGTTTTCAACAACCTAAAAGTACGCTTTCATAATATTATTTGGGGTAACGACACAAAAGAGTTCATTCAAGTGATGATCAACTTAAGTTCTGTTACCTGTATTGTTATCTTAAAAATCTTCTGAAAAAAGGCCACAATTATCAGTTGATAATCACCAAGTTTACCAGTTAGATAAAACACGATTACTCATGAAAAGATAAGTTCGTTTGGATACTAACAATTGTGAGAGCAAGAGGTGCACACGGCCACCACACCTACTATTACTATAACAATACAGATACCGAGTTCGTACACACAAACACGAGAGAGAGAGAGAGAGAGAGAGACGCACTCACACAGGAAGCGTGCTCAATCTAAGATATAATTATAAGGATGACCAAAACATTGCATAGTTCAGTGAATATCTTATCAAGGCTCCAATATACTCACCAAATGGCACTCTTTGTACCACAATTATATGCCCGTCACCCAAACACAACAACACAAATCACACAAAATGAATATGCAAAAAAAAAAACATCTGGTGCAAGCGAAAATTAGTTCGACAAGCTAAAAACTAACTTTCGGAGAACAACACGAACGAGTCACAAATTCAAACTTTCAACCGTGAAGTTTTGAGCACAGAGGCTTGGTTTACGGTCAAAGATGACTTCACTAATTTAGATTGAACCAAACTATTTTTTTGTTCCTTTTTTTATATCAAAATATCTATTAAAAATAGGTAATTTATCATAAGAAATACTAAGACTTTGTTTGTGTCGTCTGAAACCTGTCGTTCATCTCAATAAATAATTTTCTGATAATTTTTTGATAAGTTTATTATAAAACCTACTGAGGTAATATGTCGCCTATTTGTTTTCTCTTTTTTACTAAACTGCCTCATCTTACGAAGAAGTTTGTGTCATCAAAGGAATTGACCAAAAATTTAGGATTGCGTCATTTAGTCTGATGTTTTCAACAATTTAAACAAAAGGACGCTTGAATCGTTTTCTTCTTACCCCCTTTTTATCTGAAAAAATGACACAAGCCAAAATGTTTCATAAATCTCTATGACGTCACAAGCTTCTTATTATGATGAGGCAGGTATAATTACTCATTTTTTCAAAATGACAAAGCATTACGATTTGAACAAATGTGTTATGTTCCCCACGTCCAGGACTGACACGCCAGAATTGACCGTCTGTACCCTACTTTCGAAGTAAATCTAAGTGCTTGGTCTATTTACAAGATGTGTCGCTAAACGCAGATTGGTCAAAAGCTGTCTAAAACGTAATTTATGTTTTTTTTTTCTCTTAAATTGACTTCATCAACCATCGTCATGGAAATACAACTAATAATATTTCATTTCTTAATACCATTTCTACTATTTCTAGTTTCAAACAATGTTGAAACGTTGCGGGCTGAATCGCAGCAGCTCAGATTCATTTTTTTTTAGTCCCATCGAAATGGGAAACATTCCAACATTGTTGCGGGACATTTCCTAGTGTGGACTTCTTTTGAAACATGAACAAAGACTCAAAGAGCTCAATTTGCTCTTAATTATTAAAGACGTCTTTAATAATTAAAAGCAAACTGATCCCTTTGAGTTTTTCAGTGGACCACTGAAAATATTGTTAAACTAATTGAGATTGAGGACCTTCTGTATAAATTGTGTTTGTGGGAAGTTATGGTCTTCTGACTACAATGGCAACTAAAAGAAATGAAATTTAGAAATCCTGCCCCATGTTCCAATTTCAGGGTGTTCAAAAGACTTAAACCGAATGTGCTCTCAGCCAAGAAGAGCTTGTGCGCCCACCACCATTTCTGCTTTATTTGATACTCTTTTATGAATCACCGTTTAGGCCCATATTGCAAGGGCCACTTCCGCTGGTGATATTTACATGGTGAAAGGAAGGAGGAGGAAGAAACACTGAGTGTAGGTGTGGACACGGAACAATGTTGTGGGTCTGAATTGCGTCAGTTGCGATTCTGCCCCGCAACATTGAATCGGAGCAGTCCCGCAACAATTTATCGCAACAAAGAATCCAGTGTGTACTAGGCTTAAAAATGTAAAATTGATCCCGGTTATACCCATATTTAGCTAACGTAATACAAACCACCGAAACGCATCGAGAAGAAACCTATGGTCCATGCTTACAACATATAAAAGGAACCCAACACTCGCAGAATAACCAACCGACCCAAATACACATTAACACTTTACGAAAATAATACGAAAATAAATAACCAATTGAATTTTTTATAATTTAAAAGTAATTGCATTAATAGTATAAATAAAAGAATAACTGTGAACATACCCTTCGGTTCCATGGCTTCCAACTAGCATTCCCCACTCTTCGAGTATGACACCTACGGCCGGCGATCTAGGCTGTGAACCCTGAGGCCTCGACTGCAAAAAAGCTCCTCCCTCTTGCGTATTCACACCACTTTGTTCCAAAGATCTGAAAAAATAACCCAATTAATTTCTCACATGCATTATCGTAATAGATGAAAAGTTAATATTCTTTGCGATCGTACCTATCATGCACTGCATCGAAAAGCCCATCTTCCGTTCGATCGAAGTCGAGCATGAGATCGTCGGAATCGATACTCGAACAAGGAGAGAGGAGATCGGAAGTAGCGCGAGATCGCCGACGTGGAATCTTCATTGCGAGGGAAGACGTTTGTGCCAAAGCCGGCAAACCACCTTAGAAAAAGATTAATATTTTGAGTCTCGTATCTTGAAAAGGTTGCTTTCAGCTATCAACAATCACCTTCTTCGTTCATTTCCTCGACGATCGAAGATTTCTGCATCGAAGGCGCCGGGTGTCGTGCGTCGGACAATCTGAGATCTCTCAGCGTATCGGAATAACTGGTATCATCTAACGATTGACAATTAATGAGAGCCGGTTGATCGGCAATCTCGTCATCGATAAGAAAAAAGTCTCTCTCGGACGGTGGACTGTAAGGTCCGTTTCGGCTCAGTGAATTCTCGCCACTGCTGTCGTCATGAAAGCTATTCGAGAGTTTCAGATCGGTTTGTTTTTCTTTTATTGTACTACAATTGTTCTCGGAAGTGAACACAGTAGGTAAAGTGCTTTCGATTCTTTGTGACTTTCGAGGGACAATTGGAACCGGAGACAACTTTGTGTCTTGCTTTTGATTACCGAAAGAGATGGGCAAGATCACAACTTTCTCCATTCCGGAAACAATCGAACTCTTCAGCTCCATTTCCTTCATAATTTTCCATTCGTTACTTCCGAATTGCTTAGCAACTTTTCCCTGTCCAGTTACGTTTACATCCTTTGAAGGTTTCGACTCTGCAGCTCGTTTCTTCGGAGAAGATTTCGGTGAAACGTTCGCATTTAACGCTCCTACGAGTTTTCTCTGTCCGTAAGCTTTCGGTTGTTGCAAACCGGAAGTTGCGACCACCGCTTTACGTTGAGAAACTGCATTTGCCGCCGGTAAAGAAGAAGTCTTTGGCTTTGCAATTCCACTCGGTTTGCCAAATTTCGATTGTGACTCATGAACGTTCTTCTTTAGTAGATTTTCCTCTTTCTTCAAGATCTTTCGTTCATCTGCCGAATACAAACACTGTGGAACCCTTTCTGGTGTCCTGTCTTTACATCGTGACGAAATCGAGACGTTATCTCCTTCGATCTGTTCGACTTCGGCTAGTGTCTCGGCGTCATCGTCCACCTTCTTATCGCTAACACTATTTCCAAGTCCCGAATCGACTTCGAAAACGAGATTTTCGTCTTCTGGAATGTTTTCGGAAGATATCTGCATTCGTTCTACTCCAGTCGTAAGAGAATATCGTTCCATTTCCCCGTAATTCGCATTCATTATCAGTAGAGGCTTTCCATCCTTTGCCGTCGTTTTCGAAACGACAACTGGAATCTGCGGTTTCGGAAGACCACTGAGCTGCGTTTTGACTTTAACGGGCATTTTTGATATAATTTCAACTACCTGTCCTCTGTTCTGTATATTATTCTCGTTTGAAGATGGTACCAAGACCCGTTTCTCGTTCGTTCTGGTTGTTTTCAGGTCTGGACTGTTATCCCGACTAGACTTGTAACCGAATTTAGAAACCGTTCTCTTGGGAGAATTACGAGCCGAAGACGACGACGATGACGACGACTGAGTTTTGTTCGACTTCGAGGCATTCGAATTTGTTCTAGTAGCATTGCGAGCATTCGAGATATCATTACAGTTAGGATCAGATCCGTTAAGAATGTTATTATTAGCATGATGCAAAGAATTGTTAGTTATCGCGTTCTTATAACCAAAGCGAGAAACAGTATTAGAAGCGGACTGCATTATGGAAGCCGTTGAAGGGGGAGGAGGAAGAGGAGCAATCGGTTTGGAAAGTTCAACGTTTGCGACACAAGAGTTATCTGTCGTACGTGCATTAACAATCTTTGTTTCGTACATGCTAACGAGTTCACCAGTCCGTTCCTGAGAATGCGATTTGAGAACGGCTGGAACGCGTCTCTTAAAACCAAAAGAAGAATGAGAAGAAGAAGAACTAGGAGCCCCACCAGAACCTACACCACCAAGAGTACGAGCATAAGGAGGTTTTCTTTTGTCCTTTGTATTAGCTGTTATCGTCGTATCAGAGTTGTTTGTTGACATATCGACGGTGGTGTACATTGCGGCACCGGTTCCTTCCTTGCTCCTACATGAGTAACATGAGCCCATCAACGACCAGAACACGTCAAAATGTCTGCAACAAGTAATAATAAAAGTGACTTTGTTGTGTCTGCTGCGAATTCCATATTTCTATGCAAATTTATTGTTCGTTTCAATAGTTAGAAATCAACAAAATCAGCTTTTTCAACTTCTTTTGAATTTTATTTTCAAGAATTTATACTTTTGAGAATTTTTTTTTTATTGGAGATAAGACACTTTTTGATTTTTGAACTATTTTTTTGTTGTTGTTGAAAAAATGCAAAATAAAAAATTGCAAAAATGTTCTGTTTAGACTTTCGAGAGATTTTTTAACTTATGAGTTTTTTATGTTCTTAGCATATTTGCATATTTTGTGCTTATTAATTAAGATGCAGGATGGATTTATTTAAATCAATTGATTTTTTTAATTAAAATCAACGTCATTTAAATACAAAAAATTGGCAAAACCATAAAAATCAAGTGATTTAAAATCCCATTTAGCAATTTTTTTTCAGAATATTTCACATTTTTTAGTGATTTCTTTTATCTCTTTTATGAAATGAATCTGTTATAATAATGTGCTTGACCGGTGAATAAACAGATTGATCACTTTGTCATCCATGAATTTTCATTTAATAAAAGTGCAATTTAATGAAATTTTAATTGAATGTCAAAAAAAAAAATCATAATTTTTATCCAATCTGTTAAGAACTTCAAATAGTTTATAAACAGCTTGATTTTCAAATGGTCTTTTCAGGGGTAACATTAAAAGAAACTAGAAAGTATTTTGGAAGCTAGGAGGGTACCTCAACCACTTAAGGGTATTTTCATGGTGATATATTTCAAAATAAAGATGTTATAGACAAAAATTAAAAAATACCAACATGAAAATCCCCCTTAAAGGGTTGAGTTACCCTTCTAGTTTCTAAAACATGTTAAAGTTTCTCTTCATTTTGCGCTTGAAAGGCAGAGTAATCAGAATTCGAGAGGCGTCTTTAAAAACACCTTTCATGTCTTTTCCGGACATCCTAGGAACTGCAATTCAGGTCGTGAACATCGGGAGAGTGCATTACGTCATAGTCTTGAAGCTACAAACGAAATACCTAACGTGGAGGTCTAACCCAAACAGACATCCACCTACGCCATATTGGAGCACTCCATTCAATCCTAATGATTCATTTATAATATTATACACACACACCCTATGATTCACATCATCGCTATAATCTGCTAATAAATACCATATCGTGAAGATTTTTCAGAGTATCGACTTAATAATATTCCATTTATCTTACTTTTTTTATGCTATTAGTCATTCAAGAAGAAAATTAGCTTTTTTCTTCATTTTTAGTTCAGTATACCCCAACATGTATCGCCATCTAGCGGCGATCTACGCCCATAAATGTCGACTAATGTCATTATTTCAATGGAAATTAAAACAGATTTTTCACATTTAACACAAATTAAACAAGGATTTCAATCTAGATTCAATACGTCAACATGAGACACCTTTATAAATGATTCTAAAACAAAAACTAAACGTAAATAAGAGGACATTTGGTCCAATTTTTTCGTATCGATTCTGAATTTAATTAAAGAAAAACTAAAATAAAACGACGAATTCCACCAAGAACGAGACTCAAATTAGATTGTCACAGTAATACACATGTTCATTTATGCAGCCAATGTCTCATTAATTTCAAACATATGTTATAAACGTAGAAATTTATTGCAACTTACCAACACGAAACAAACTCCAGTGAATCAATCCAACCACCATCTTTGTTTCGTGACGTCACGGCCGCCGTTGAAGATAGCTTTGGTCAATTTGAATTTGACCATTAGGAACGCAGTATTACCCCCTACTTAATAATGTTCACAGCTACTTATATGTGGGTGCCCCATAAAAGTATCCGTGAACATTACTAAAGAAAAGAGCTGTGAATACCAGAGTTAGTAAAATAATAATTATTATTTAATAATATATCGATAATTAGGTGGTGTTAGGTTGTGTTACGTTAAATTAAGCTTGTTGCAGGAGGTCTGTGGGGGCGCAGCCCCCTCAGAATGTAAAAAAAATAATGAAATATTATTAAGTTGAAATGTACATCTGGCAACACTGCAAGCGATAAGCAGCTTTAGAATTTTGTTTAGAATATTATTGATTCTGAAGAGCGGGTTTTATGAGCCTTTATATGCTGCAAAACCAAAAATACGGCGTTTTTATTGCCCAAATTCAAATTGACCAAAGCTATGGCCAACAACCGGTGACGTCACAGCATAACAAATGTACATGACATCATCACATTCTCAAAAGTATGAAGTGTCGTTTATAACAAAATAAACAGAACGGATTTAATGTCATTATAATTTCATATTTATTTTACAACTTCATTTTTATTATATCAACAGAATATTTGATAACTATTTTTTTTAAAAAATAAGTGAATAATAAATGAAATTGAGAATTAAATTTCTGATTGTTTAACAATTTTATTAATTGTTTGTCATAAACAACGCTTCATAATTTAGCGGCACCACGACTTGTCTCCACCCACACCCACAGATACTGTTAACGTCATTGGTGACGTCTGATTACTGTAGTCACATTTCAATGACGTCAGTTCTCCTTTAAGGATTTTTTTTTGTCATATCCGAACATCCCCTATCTGAAAAGCAACAAATAGGACGCAGTTTCGGCATTTTTACTCATTTGTCAAGACAAAAGTAGGTTTTAATCGTTTTGTTATTCATATTTAAACTATAAGAAACTGTTTATCAGTTTCATTAGTTTCTTAGTTATCGTCTAAGTGTATCTTTCTTGAAATAAGTCTTAAAATAATGTTAATTTCTCCTTTAAAGGCGTTTTCGTACGTCAAAGAGGTCATCATGAGTTATCCCGGTTATCCGAACTCTGGCGCTGGAGGATATCCTCCTTATCCAACAAATCCAGGAAACCCACCAAACCTAGGTTTCGGCATGCCACAACCTGGAATGAACACTGTAAGTTTATATTTCAGTTGATTTTTTTAAATAGTAATGTTCGGATAAGTGACGTTTTCTGTTTCTTTATTTTTTTAGACCGGTTATCCTCAATATCCAGGTTCTGGATACCCACCAAGTGGACCAGGTGGTGTTAATCCGGCTCCTTATCCTTCGAGCACGTCTGCTTATCCTTCGAATACTTCTCCTTATCCTAATAATCCTAGTCCTTATTCCTCGTATCCTTCAAATCCTTCTCAACCATCGTATCCTCCTACGAATATGCAGTATCCCGGTTCGTATCCGGCTGCCACAACCACTGCTCCTATGGGTTATCCTTCAGCTTGTCCTCCGTCCGCTCCCACTTACAATCCGGCTCCTTATGCCCCTGTCGGAAGTGGTGGTGGTGGTTATCCGGTTGCCACTCCGTACGGCGTTGCTCCTCCGGCTACTGCTCCTTATGGACAGGTTAATGCATCGATGGGATATCCTGGAGCACAGAATACCAGTTATCCAGGAGCGCCTACTGCTGGTTACGGCCAAATCTATCCGAACGCTCATCAACAGGTACCTTTTTAACTTCGTCTATTTTTTCTCATGGTTTGATTCAGAGCCAAATAAGTTCAATAATCTGTTCAGTATATTTTGGGATTGTTAGTTATTTGTAAAACAACCGAAAAAAATGAGTTTTTCAGTCAAAGAACCTGAGTTAGAGGCTAGTTATAGTCTGGAGAAGACTTATGTCTAGATACTAATCTAACCTAGAGAGCCTCTGACCAGGTTATTTGACTGAAGAATTCATTTTTCTGGTTGCCTTATTTAATGTTATCAGAAAGAAAATGGAATCTGATAATCAATTTAGTTACAAGTTATTTTTTTATGGTAAAGCGAGTCATTTACAAGTTACTTTGTATGGCAAGATGTAACTGTTAGAAGTTATTTTTCTTGCAGTTCCTTTCAAGTTAAAAGTAACTTCATAAAACAGTTAAAAGTACCTAACAAGGTTACAATCTATTTCACTGAGAAAGTAACTTAATTACAGGTTATTTTGTATGGGAAAGTAACTTACAAGTTACTTAATAGAGTAAAAGCATGGGATTGCTTTCAGTTAAGGTTATTTTTTAGTTAATAGTATTTAAATGGTTAAGTAACTAATTAAGTTACCATTATCTTTTTATTAAAAAGTAACTTATTACTTAATTACAAGCTAGTTTGTGTTGCTAGCGAGTATTGTTGAAAGTTACTTTGCTTGAAATTATCCTTTGTCAAGACTAACTGGCAGTAACTGTTATCGTTAGTTAAAAGTTACTTCGTTAAGTGGTTAAGTACGTATAACCACGTTACCTTTTATTTCATTGAGAAAGTAACTTAATTACAAGTTACTTTGTTTTGGATTGGGGTTTTTTTTTTGTTGTAAATGATGTTCAATCTATTTTTCTCTTCGTATTTTTTCTCCCCTGTTTACAAATGAATTTAAACATAAATTTGCATGATATTAAATGTAATAGGATGGAATGTTTTAAATAAATTTTATTTCTGTGCTTTTTTTTATTTTTCTCGCAATTTTTTTTTTTTGTTTTGCTTTTTTTTTATTTCCTTTTAAGAATAATTATAAAAACATCCTCACGATTTAGCTAATTTATCATCATATAAAATAGTTATACTCACAATGATGATGACGTTATGACGCCCAATATTGTAAGTTTCACTCGTTAAAATACTTAAATGAATGAACCAATAGTCAAGGATAAGCTTCTCTCACTCTCTCTCTCTGACGCATTGTTTTGAAATTTTCACTTGTGAAATTGTGACACACAAACACACAACTTACCTGTCATACACGACCACAAAGCTTTTTTCTTATATCTAAGCTTAAAAAACGAGGTTACATACATTCAGACACTTAAAATAATTACGATAAACAACATCTATATTGGGGAAAATATGGCAACTGCTTCTTCATACGGAGTGAGTCTTATTACAGTTTATTATCAAAATCCAGTTTTTTTTAAAGAGAATTCAGTTGTTCTAATCAAATAATAAAACATTTAAAAACATGAATAATATAATGGGTTTAGTCGTATTCGTAATGATTTCTAAGTCAAAGCTAGTGCTACACTCTTATCAACTTTTACGTGATAATTCTTATCAAAAGTTGATGAGTTTAGCCCCACCTTTGACTTAGCAATGATTAAGAATATGACTCGAAATACCATATCTTATCGATAGTTTAGTTAAACGTTAATTTTAGTTTTAAGTTTAATAAGTTTTATTTAATGTTTCTTTCATACAATCTTGGTTTTTACTTAATCATAAAAAGGTTGTTTACATTAGTTGTAATGGAGGCTAATGTTTGTTGCTAGGCAAAATGTTTAAAAACTTTTTTTCTATAAAAAAAAACTGCTTGCAAATAATTTTTTTCATTTACAAACATACTAAATTAAACCTTATCTAAATTTTTTTTTAAATTAACGTCACATATTTTCGTGTCTTAAGAGGCTAACATTGACAGCTGTTGTCGTATTCATTGTAATTTAAAACCTTTTAAAGATCAAACACCTTTTCGAAGTTAATTTTTCAATGGTATATTTGCTCGGCTCTTAGATGAAGCTTGCGACGTCAGAGGAATTGCAGACAACAAAATATTTAGGATTGTGTAAAATTTATCCGATAAAAAGGAATAATGACAAAAAGAATGCAAGAACGCTTTTTGTTTTTAAACTGTTGAATAACCGACTAAATGACACACAATCCTAAATTTAACAGGCATTTAGAAATCGGGAAGAACATCAAGTTGGCTCCGCCCTTTTTATGACGACCGGCAACTACTAATTGGTTTGTTGTGTGATTCGACGTTGAAAAGGGGCGGGGCATGTGACGTCAGACTACATAACCAACCAATTTGTAGTTGCGTTCGTCATAAAAAGGGCGGAGCCAACTTATGTTTTTTTTTTCCGATTTCTAAATGCCTGTTAAATTTTTTGTTAATTCTTCTGACGTCACAAGCTTCACATCTGAGTGTGTCACAAGTGTATATTTTGTGAAAACTTCATATGTTTGAGTGGACTCATTAAAAGTTACTTAGGGCGTTCACAGGCGAGCAACTTTTAGTGGTCGAGATGAACTTCAAAAAGTAATCGGCGTGTGGACGAAACCGACCACCCTGAGTCGATTCTATACAAATCACCTTTTTACAATTTATTCAACTACACTAGAACCACTTCCCAACAACTGGCAGGCGACTCGAGTTGTCGGTTAAAGTTGCTCGTCTGTGTATTTTCTAAAATGAACTTTTATGTTTAAGAGGGTATCTGATGCTCTTGCTATTAAAGACCGGACATTTGTCGTTTACTAAAATGTGACTTCGCGAGGCTGAGAACACAACATTCTGTCCGAGACACAATTGAAAGTGATTATGAGTCACCGACAAATTTACACAATTGACACAACCAATTTATATTAAATTATGTAGATTTGACCTTGCGAAACCGGTTTTTTTTATAATCTTAGTCTTTAAAAAAATGAATGAATTTATTAGGTAAATTGTTTAATTTTTGTACAGTTGACGGCGATCATTTGTTTTGGAATTTTTTTTCACAAATAAAATTTTTTTTTTGCAATTTTGAATTTTGTTATTAAAAATAAAAAAAATGTTCATTGAAATAAACTCTGGAACTTTCTTTCTGTTTGTTTTCATTGACAGAATTATGGAACGATCCATCCTCACCAGGGTTTCGATCCGAGATACGATTCCGATGCTCTACGCAAAGCTATGAAAGGATTCGGTAATTTTGTCAAAAGAAAATTCTACTTTTGATTTTGCCATCTTTGTCACAGTTTATTATTATTTTTACGTGCAGCTAGTTCGTAATTATAAATCTTGCCATTTCTTCTGTTGTTATTATTTCCTTGTTTTGTTCTCGCTTATATTTGTGTTTGCTCGTTTTTTGTTTTATTCTTGTAAAAAAAAGAAATGCCTGATCGATGTTATGTTATGTTAAATAAATTTTGTTTTGCTTAGGAACTGATGAAAAGACTGTTGTTAATATTCTTGTGAATCGTTCTTACGCTCAGCGGCAACAGATAGTAGTTACGTACAAAACTCAGTTTGGAAAGGTGATCATTCGTCTTTGATTTTGTATGAAGAAGAAAAAAAAAAGAAAAAACACAAAATACCAACAAAAAAAATGAATCTTTGAATAGGATCTGATATCGCAACTGAAAAGTGAACTTAGTGGGCATTTCGAAGATGTTATTGTGGCTCTCTTGATTCCGAGAACTCATCTGTTAGCTAAACATTTGCATAAAGCCACGAGTGGATTCGGAACTGCCGAAAAGACTTTGGTCGAAATATTGTGCACATCATCTAACGCCGACATCCGTGAAATTAATGCGCTATACAAACAAAGTAACTTCTTTGTCAATTCCTCCTTACATACGCTTCGAGAAAATAAAACAATTCATCATTAATTTCGAAATTTTATTTTTTTAGACTATAATTCGTCACTTGAGAGTGATCTAAAGAGTGAAACGTATGGATTTTTCAAACGTTTGCTTATTTCGTTGAACATGGTAATTCATTGTTTATAAACTTTGTCGTAAAATTCGAATTTTAATCGTACCACTTCGTGTTTTTTTTTTGTATTTTTTATAATTTCAGGGAAATCGAGACGAGAGCACTACTGTTGATCAAGGAAGAGCAATTCAAGATGCAACTGCATTATTTCAGGCAGGAGAAGGACGTTGGGGAACGGACGAATTCACTTTCAACCGCATTTTAGTGACTCAAAACGTGGCTCAGCTTCGCGCTGTTTTCCACGAATACGAAAGACTCTCGGGTCGAACCATCGAACATGCTTTGAAGAACGAAATGTGTGGTGATGTCCTCAGTGGAATGTTGGCTATCGGTACGTATTATGTCATACATCATAAAGTGTGTGTTGTTTTTGTTAATCTAACAATTTTCTTTTTTGTGTAGTTGCTTGTGTTCGAAACAAAGTTGCTTACTTTGCGGAAAGATTACATCATTGTATGTCGGTAAGTTTCGACGATAAAACTGTTTATTTAATAATGAAAGAGCTTAAAACAGTTATATCACTTTTGGCAACGGTTTGTTTAATGTAATATAATTTTTAAATTGCATTACAAAGTTTATTTTAAAACTACATTGCTATTGAAAATCTTTTTAGCATTTTCGCTTGCAATTTTCTTGTTACGAAAAACACTAGGGGATAATAGGTTATTTTGACAATGCATTTCTATGCTGCTTTTCAAATAAATAGTTCCTATGTCACAGGTCTTTTGGGCTTGTTCAATCAAAAAGAGTAAAAGACTGCCTAGAGGCTAGAGTTTACACCAAGAGTTCTCCAAGATTTTAGCCTATAAACCCCGGGTGACCAACCTTATTTTTGGGGCCATAAATATGTCTCACAAAAGTTCAAACGAGCCACTTTAGTCGGCTTCCTTCCTTAGACTGGTTGTTGCGAGACCCAAGATATATTTTATGAAAAGAAACTGAGACACCCAAGTTGTCAATGTAAACTCTTATCCTTGCTCGGAAAAAAATGCAGTATTTCAAGGAATTTTTCAATAAATGTCGTCAGGTCACAAATATTTCCAGGTGGGTCACGAGTGATTCTTTGTCCATTGGTTGCCCATCTGAGCTCTAAACAGTCTTTGTGATTGAAGAGCATAAAAATTTTCTCTTATTAATTATTCAAAGAAATGGTATTTTTTCTTTAAAGTTTCTTCTGAACGAAGTTTTTTGTTAATTGAAATTAAACTTTGTACGCTCGTATGTAGGGAGCTGGAACTCACGACATGACATTGATTCGCATTATCGTCACTCGTTCCGAGATCGACTTGGCTCTCATTAAGCAAGAATTTCAGAGAATGTACGGATCTTCTCTTTCTCAGCGTATTACAGTAAGTCATATTCAATTGCATCATATTATTCGATAAAAAATCCTAATATTCGTTTCGTTTGAACAGAATGAGACATCTGGAGATTACAAAAAGGTTTTGCTTCAAATTCTTCGTGATTAAGACAAGGAAAACGAACTTTTCCGTACTTACAATTTGGAGTTACGATCTTTTAATGTTTTTTCTCTTTGAACTTATAATCTTTATTATATTTGGTGATCGAATTGCGTTTTTATCTTTTAATGGTTGTTGTTGTTGTTGAATCTTGCTTCAGTATTTTATTTTATAAGCTGTTTATTATCTTTTGTAATTTTATTACAATAATTATGAACAAAATTTTAATGCAATTTATATTAAGAATTTTGCATATTCGTATCTTTAAAACTCTTTTTATGTGTTTTCTTAATATTAATTCTTTGATGTGATATGAAAAATATGCATAACAAACAAACAAGTGTCAAAATATCTGTTTAGATATATTTTCAAAATGAGAAATTGTAAAAGCATTTTTTTGTGAAATTCTATATCTCAAAGTTAGAAGCATAATGTGAAAGATTAGAAATTTATATGGAATTTATAATATGTTTAATATTGAACTAACTCAGTTCTAGTTTACAAATCATATTACAAAAAAGTATTAATCATGTTCAAACTTAAGTGTTAAAATTTGCTCTTTATTTGAATTTGGTTTACGAGTGTACCTGAAATCATTTCAGAGTTGATTAAGGGTCGTATTCTTAATGATTTTAGAGCAATGTTAGTGCTAAACTCATCAACTTTTACATGTTGAGACCTGGTTACGATCATACAACTAAGTGGTGCACAAACGGCAATGCAATATAGTGACGTCACAACCAATGTTATTTATCTTAATGCATTAATTGCTGTGATAACACTATTCAGTATTGCTGTTTACGCTTCACTTAGTCGTATGATCGTTTTAACCTGGACGACGTTCATGTGTTTAGCACTACCTTCGACTTAGCATTCATTAAGAATACGACCGACCGTAAGTGCTAAACTGAACTAGACACACTAGAGGTTATCGAAATAGACCCAATTGACTAGAGCAACTAAAGCTAATATGGACAAGTAAAAGAATCGTAAAAGAATTAAATTTACGTAACACTGACACACCATCTTTTCATATGTCGTACATGTCGAAGAGAACGTACCTATCATTCGTGAAATTGGTTATTTGGCCTACTACTTCCCCCCCCCTCGAAGACATTGGTTTGGTTTGACGCAAATAGCCAACCTCCTGAAATCGGGCATTAAGACGAAAGGGGTGTAGCAGAGAGGTTAGCAGTAAGCCAAATGGCTGATTTTCTCTGAATTATTAGATTGTTTTCCACATATGCTCATATTTTAGTCTGCCTAGATGTTTCTTTCAAATTAGCACTTAGAATGAATATAGGGGCTTAAAATGTTTTCATTAATGTAAACTTTGATGCATGTATGTTTTCCAGTTCTCATATTATGAAGACTTCGCAATTTTAAATTTATATTAATAATTAAAAATAATATTCCACTTGCTAATCAATAGGGAAAAAATATTCTAAATTACTAGTTAAATGATACTTAGTATAAAAATTTCAAATAGAAATGTTTACATAAATAGGATTTTACTCCAATGTGTTCAAATTAGAAAACTTCGTATCTTTTTATTGTTATAACGATATTTATAAAAAATGATTATTTGTTTGCTTCCATTGTGACCAAATCAACGTTGTTGTCTCAAAACTAATTGACAACAATTTGCCAAAGATTTTGCCTTACTTAACTCGAATTAATTATTATTAATAGGGACTTTTTGGTGAAAACAAAAAACAAACATATTTTAATATTTAGAAATTATTGTAAAACTATTTACTGAAACTTAATAAAATGGTGAAATTCATCCTGAAAGCATGATTAGAGGGGTGTATTGCGTTTCGTTTTATGGATTTTGTAATACTCAACATTTCCTATTTTTAGGTAACAACACATAAATATGAATTTTGCGGATTTTTTGCAATACTCATTTCCTGTTTATACTTTGTTGCTTGTATCTTTAATTTCCATCAAGATGGATTTTTTTTACTTTTAAAATTAAATTAGTCATATAATTCATTCAGAACACACTTGATAATTACAATGAGTAAATTTGTTTCTGTGTTTGGTTTATTATTATTGTTAAATTTACTTAAATGTAATGGACACAGTGATACACTGTTTATATTTTAAAAGAATGTCTTTTTGTCTTTATTTTATTTTTTTGTCATTTGTTTTAGATATTAACGGATTTACTTGTATAAAAATGTCGACAGTGGATATCAACAAAAGGTTCATAATAAAACCACGAAGATATGACGTTGAGAACATGGGACTTACTGGGTACTATCACGGATGGGCTGATGTCCAAGGGCAAGGAGCTGCAAATGATTTTTGTCGGTAAAATATACCAATGTTATTGCCATTTTTATCGTTTCTATTTTGGATTTATGGCTTTGATGAACTCTTGGAAGACCAATGGAATTTCTGCATTATTTGTTTAATGTGCAACAATTGAGTAATCTAAATTATTTATTTTGATACTTTAGTATGGTTGGAAGTCCCAAGTCATTGGTGCTTGCATGTGCTCTGGCTGGGACAAACGGAAACACTGATCGCAATTACATTTCTGCAGTGGGAATTAATCCTGGTAAGAGAGATACTTGGTACATGAAAGACGAAGACGGAGATGGAAGAGATGACTATTGTAGGTAAGGTGTATTGAGAATTAGTGTTTGCGGTTTTAAAAGTGTAAACGCTCTTTAAACTCTGGTTTTTCTGTCTTTTAGGAGTACAATTAAGAGAAACATGAAAGTGTTTACAAACTAGGAGGGTATTCTTGTATTGATATCTTAAAATAAACTTTTTTATTCTGTATGAAAATAACCCAACTGTAAGCAGATGATGTTTTTTTTTTAATTTTCGTGTATAAAAAGTTGATTTTGAAAGATATCAATGTGAAAATGCTATTAAATGATTCGGTTACCTTTCTAGTTTCCAACCAACTTTCAATTTCTCTTTTGTGTTTGCTCCTGAAATCGAAAACTAGCTGTTCATAAAACGTTTTAAATTTAAACATGGATATGTTGAGACATCATTTTTGGAGGGTTTTTTTTGTTGTTGGCAGATGTGTGGAGAATGTAAAAAACAATTCAAGTCAAGTTTGGTGCACAAAGGCAGGTATCAATGGATTTTATGGTTCAAACAATCAACAAGGAAATGAAATGACATTTGCCATTGGTGGTACAAATAATTGCAACAATTACAAAGTTCGTCCAGAATTTGGCAAAGAAACTTCGTTTCGTCTGCCATAATTAAATATTAATAGAGTTATATATTTAATTAACAATTATTTTTCCACACTAAAAATATTTTTGTTAAAATAAAATCACATTTTTCTCAGTAAAAAAAAGATGTCACAATTTTTTTTGTACAATCATTTCCAGGAAACCTAAAAGTTCCTTGTCATAAATATAGTTATATTTTTTTACGACAATAAGCAAACATTTATTTATTTGTTTCCATGTTACGAACTTGATTTAGACATTTCTCTTTTAAATAATGTTAATTTTATTATTTATTACGAGTGTGATTCGTTTGGGGGTTACTTTGGATAATTGGCCAATTTCTGTTGCTGATGGAGAAAAAGGTATCAATAAAATAGAATATTCATTTTGCAAAGGCAACTCAATTTTAATATTTTGTTAAATATCTTAATAGATTTATTAACAGTCTGCACGTCAGAACCACAAGACAAAATCTGTGACATCAAAAAGAGAAGATACGATGTACGAGATATGGGATGGGAGAAATATTTCAGAGGTTGGGCTGATGTTCAAGGGCAGGGAGCTGCTAATGATTATTGCAGGTAATTTCGATAATAAAAAACAACTAATTTTAATCATCTCTTACTGTGACAATGTTTTTTAAAAACAAATTTGTATATTGTTTATATTAAGTATCATTTATTTTGTTTGTTTTACATAATTTAATTAAAGGATGGTTGGTTATGAGCATCTGATTCAACTGTCTTGTGCCTTGGCCGGAACACAAGGAAAGAATGATCGAGGTTTTAATTCTTCTGAGAAATTTATGGTTGGAGTTCATGATACTTGGTACATGAAAGATGAAGACGGAGACGGAAAAGACGATTATTGCAGGTACAATTATTATTAACTATTTTAGTAATTGTGAGACATCTTTAATTGAAATTTTTATTTTATCTTTTTTAAAAAAAAGATGTTTGGAATATCAAGGTAAGTATCAAGTAGTGTGCACAAAAACGGGAGAAAATGGATTTTATGGATCACCAGAACAAGGTGGTGAAGAATTAACATTTACCACTGGAATTGACAATTGTGGATTCCGCCCTGTTAATAAACAAACTGGAAGGGCCGTTGGTCTTTTTATACCAAATTAATGAACTCTCGAGTCTTAAAGTCTTAAAGTTTGTATCAAAATCCCATTTGAACCACCCAAGCATATATACTTCAACATAATATATTTCAAAACATCATAATATTTCCACGTTCATATTTTCAAAACATTTTATTTGGATTTGTATGGAAGGATTTGTGGATAACAATCGGTGCAATCTCAGACACCGGCTTCATCTGTTTCAAGTGGAACGAGACAACAATATCTCATCAGCAAACAGTTACGAGTAAAAATAGTGGTCGCGGTCGGCAAAAACAGCAACCAACCTAACGCTAGTTCATTATGTAGCTATGAAAACAACTTTCGCATACAAACAGTTAGAAATCGGTCAGAACTTCAGTTGGCTCCGCCCTTGTTATGAGGACCGGCAACTTTTTTTCAAAAACAAATGTTTAGCCTTAATTGTACAAAAAATTGTGATAATTTGCACATTTATCTTACTTATTCAATTCATGTCATGAAGACACTTACAAAAAACGCATTTTTATAAAAGTTTACCAATTAAACTTAAATAAACACGTCTTTCAATATTTATTACATTTCTATAGACAAGATTTGGTGATATTCAATCGTTTTTATATGTTTATCGATTGACTTTTCCGTTAAAAATGTTATCAGTAACAATTAAGGTAAAACAAAACGTCAACGTTTGTTAGAAACAAGTGGAGTCAATGAGAAGACTAAATACATTTTTAGGTTGATGTCTTTAAAAATAAACCATATAAAACAACGTGGGAAAAAAAAACAATGACAGGTTTAACCATTGTGAAAAAGTTTATATTTAAATGAAAATATTGTTATATCATCCTCTATAGTCTACTATTCTAGTTTCCAATAATAAACTTTCATAAAACTCTAAACAAGATATATACATGGAGGTAGTTAAACTTCATGTAGAGGGGAAAATCTCCTGATTGAGATATAGTTGTATTATCTCTTAATAGACGTGGCGCCAACTATTGCCTAAATTTGTAAAGTTTTTTTTGTGAAAAGTCTGACGACAAGGAGGTAAGAATAATGGGAGACAACATCACGTGACTAGTGAAGGCAAAAAATTTGGGCGGGAGGAAATGTGGGAGGTTATGTGGTGTGATGTCACATGCCCACCCTTTGCAATGGTCTGATATTCCAAGCTGAAATTCTTATGATGTCAAAGAGCTGTTCCAGGAGGCCTTTCCTATTGGCTGAACATTATGAAAACACCTTACTTATTCTACAAACGTTTACCTACCCAACACTAACCCACTAACCTAACCCAACACTAACCCACTAACTTAACCCAACACTAACCCACTAAACCTAACCTAACCTAACACTTTATACATGGACTCTATGTAATAGTTGATTGTAGCGCCCCTGTCTTCAAACATTTCAAACATTAATTAAAAAAGTTCTATGTTAAAAATCCTATACCTCAAAAAAAAGTTTTTGCTTTTTGCCAAAATTTTTTTAATGGAGACGGTGGCTCCATCTATTTTGGCTGAATTTTTTTTAATTTTGTTTTATGAAAGATTCAGGGTTATTAAGGTTCCTAAGTACAATTTATTAGTTGCAGTGTTGCAATCGTCTGTTTGGCTGTTGTGTTAGTGTCACTGCCTTCTGTGTTGGAGGTCTTGGGTTCAAATCTCAGCTGTGACTCTTAATTTTTAATATTTTTAAATTAATAAAATAAATTTAAAGGTACTTCTTGTTAAAAATTATGTCGTGTGCTGTTGGCTGGGTAGCGTAGGCAGTTAAGTGACTTATTCCTGAGCCTATGTTGTGATTTGTGTAGTGAGTTCAAATCCCACTTGTAGTCTTTTTATTTTAAGTTCGTTTTGTAGCGGGCAATAATGTATCAATATATCGATTTATTTATAACAACCATTAAGATTTTTACATCGATAATTTTTTTCGATATATAGAGGTGAAGTAAGTCATTTCCAATGTATTTCAATTGTTAATTACAAGGTATCTTTTGTAATTTTAGGCCTCTACCGCAGAAAAAAAAATGTTTTACTGCTTTAGACTCGAGCAGTTCTGAAACGTCAACATTTATTGAAAAAGCAAAAAAGTAAACTATGTCAACATATATGGAAGCCCGTTTGGGACAATTCGCACAATAATTTGCGTTCAATAATATTCCGTATGTGAAATGTCCCAAACGGGCTTCCATATAAACAGACTTCCATACTATACAATATCGGATCGAAAAAAAAATAGAAAGCAAAATATCGATAATTGTAAAATTCGATCAGAAACAAGTTCACTTCCGTTTCCTGTTTTAAGCTGTGTTAGATTTTCTTTCGCTGTGGAAAGAGGTGCATCGTTCTCGTTGAGCTAAGGCCAAATCCGGCGACGTGCATTCATTTTTTCCAACCATCCGTTATCATTTTAATCGTTTATCGTAAGAATGGTTGCTAAGGACGAACTTGCTTGTGTTTATTCGGCGTTGATTCTTCTGGACGACGACGTGGCGATCACGGTACGCAATTGAAATCGTATAGAAATGTGACACGTGCTCAGATGGCAGTTCGTTTTCATTGTCTCTTTTCTTCCCCCCTCCCCCTCCTCTCTCGTTTTAGGCCGAAAAGATCAACACCATCTTGAAAGCGGCTAAGGTTGAAGTTGAACCTTACTGGCCCGGTAAAAACTCGTTTTTAAAGTCATTTTTGTGTATATTCTTTCGATTAGAAGCCTCTTAATTTGAGAAGGCATGAATTGAGAGCAAAACCGCCATGTTTTACGTTGAAACGCGTGTTTTAAGGTGTGCCTTAAGCGCCAAAAAGAAGCGGATGACGTCACGAAACCGTGTCGTTGTGAATCACCGCGTTCTTTACGTTATTTCACGTTCTTCGTTGTAAATGACGTAACAGGACTGTAATTAAAAAATCTGATACCTTTTGTTCAATGATTAAATGAATTCACATTCTATTTCTGTTATAATGATGAAAGAGCTGTTCTGCAATTATGAGAGCAAAAGTATTTTTGAATTTGTGTATTTTAATCAAGTTTTTTGCAGTTTGCTATGAAATAATTTTATTTGTGTTGTTGTTTTAAGGTTTGTTTGCAAAGTCTCTCGATGGAATTGATGTGAAGGCAGTTGTGACAAATGTCGGTAGTGGAGCTGGTTCAGGTCCAGCTGTCGCAGCTGCACCTGCTGCTGCTGCTGCGCCTGCTGCAGGTGGCGGAAAAGCCGAAGAAAAGAAGGAAGAAAAGAAAAAGGTGGAAGAGGAACCAGAGTCCGATGAAGATCTCGGATTTGGATTGTTTGACTAAATCTTGTCGTTCTATTGTATTTTTTTTATAACATTAAAACTTTGGAAATAAAGATTTTTGTGTTTTATTTTTGTAACTTGAAAGAAAAAAATTAATGTTCATTCTAAACTAGAATAGTTGGTTTTAATGCTAATTTAAAATTTGTTTTCAATAAACAGTTGTCCATGAAAAAGGAAAACTTTATCACTTAATGGATAAGGAACTAAATCGTTAAGGAAAGTGTGGTATTTTTGTACCCAGGTTTTTGTTTAAAGAAAAAATTATGGATGCAGAAGTGGAAACGGTCATTAATCTGTGAAAAATGTAAAGAGGTGTCCTTTAATTTTTAAATGTGGTCTTCCTATCTTTTAGTTAGTAAGTCACAGTGGAAATTCGATTTTTTTTGGGAAGATTAAGCTTGAAATAAAAAGGTGTTGCAATTATTTTACAGCACGTGGGATTTTCGTGTTCCAAATTATTTCTGAAGTATAAAGCTTTTTCAATACCAGTCAGAACGTTCTAATACGCAAGAATTATACCCTTTATGGCATCGAAATGAAATTTAAACATTCGGTATTTACTATTGTAATTAGTTAGCGAAACGTTCTTAACATTTTCTGCTGTGTTTTTAGGACCAGCACTAGGAAAGAAATTAATAGTGTATTAAAATTAGGTGAACTAGAAACTAGAAAGGTAGCTCAATCACTGAAGAATATTTTCGTATTCATATTTTTCGAAATAAACTTTTTATGGGTAAAAATTGAAAATATATAGTTTGGCGTAAATTTGGATAATTTCCAAACTCGCAAATGGAAACGTTTTTAAAAGGGTAACAAAACGGTTAATTTCATGTTATATCAACATGAAATTAACCGTGTTTTGTTACCCTTTTAGTTTCTAAAACGCTTTCAAATTTTTCTTTGAACAAAGTTTACACTTGAAAAGCACCTTAAAAATTGCTTAAAAAATGCGAAATTATTTTAATGAAGAAAAAACATGAAACCTAAATTGATGATGTTTTTTCTGCTAGCAAAGAAAAACTTGAATAAACTTTTGATGAATATATTTGTAGACGTAATGGAAGATCTTCACAATGTGATAAATGAAAAGAACGGACGTCACACGCCGATGATAGCCGATAAATGTGTAGAAGTCATAAGGCAAAATGCAGTGGTGAGTTTCGAGTGAACACGTCTCGGGAACAATTTCATTGTTTTTATACCGTCTTATTTTTTTTAAAACTAAACAGCGTCTGAATTCGGCCATCATTTACGATCGTGATTTCAACTACAACTACTTTGGATTTAAGGTAAAACATTTCCTGCTTGTTGTTTGATTGATGTTGATGGTAATTTCCATGGCCGGCCTCGAGATGTTTTGGTCGAGTCATTTTTAGGCCATCAGAAATTAAAAATTATTTGGTCAGTTTCACCCAATGGTGATCCGAACACATGTTCAAATTACATTGTCACCATTGGTTTTGCTGACCAGAACAGTCTTTTATACGTTATCGTAACCACCCGTTTTATCGTTAGAGTTGTACTTGATGCATAATTTTTTGAGTTTTTTTTTGTTGTTGTAGGTTTTGTTCGGTCAAAACATCTCGAAAACCTCCGCCTCCCGATCCCAATGAACCTGTGAACACGGCAAAGGCAATAGCAGCTTGGGGTCTTGATTACGTGGTTCTGACGTCTGTCGATCGTGATGGTATCACACTTTATAAGAAAGAACTTGCATGTAATTTAAAGGAAATTGAAGTTTGTTTTTGTTTTTCTGTTCAGATTTGCCGGACGGTGGATCAACTCATTTTGCCGAAACAGTTATCGAACTTAAACGACAGTGAGAACGTTTTTTTAAATATTTTTTTTTTTAAATAAATTTTGTTTGAGTAACATCTTTTTATAATTTCTATTAGAAATTCAAAGATTCTTGTCGAATGTTTGACTCCTGATTTTTGTGGTAACTTGGACGCTGTTGAAACGGTGGTTAATTCCGGTCTAGATGTTTTTGCACACAACATTGAAACAGTTGCCGGTTATCAATGGTAGTTATGGATGTGACCTGAGTAAATTTTACTTGAAAGTTGCAAGTTGCTGCAATTGAAGTTACTTATGCATGTTTTTAGCCTTGTTCGTGATCCAAGGGCCAATTATCAGCAGTCTTTAAGTGTATTGAGTCATGCTAAGAGAGTACGACCGAACATGGTAACAAAATCGTCTATAATGTTGGGTTTCGGCGAATCAGATGACGAAGTCTACAAAACTATGGAAGGTTTGGTAGAAACGTGACATTTTATGTTAGTAATTTTAAATAATTTGTTTTTCTTTTTACGTCGCATGATGAAAGATTTACGATTGGCCGAAGTCGACTGTTTAACTTTGGGTCAATACATGCAGCCATCAAAACGTCACATTTCGGTCTGTATTCGATTACGAGTTAATTGTGATTGCATTTAATTAAGAAGTTCTATCTATTGTTTAGGTTGCCGAATACGTGACGCCTGAAAAGTTCAACCATTGGGAGGAATTTGGAAAGAAAATGGGATTTTCTTATACGGCAAGTGGACCGTTAGTACGATCATCGTACAGAGCAGGTTCTTTCTCTTTCTTTTATTTATTTGTCAAAACGTTGGGGGTTTTTTTTTAAATATACGTAACTATTTTTATTTTTTTCAATTTTCAGGAGAATTTTTTTTTGAAAAATCTGTTGAAAAAGAAAGCAACTGTAGAGCTATTTTAGTAAGAATTTTTCGTTAATAAAAGTTAAGTCTTTATAAATTTCCATAGTGGAATATTGCTAGCAATTTATTGCAATCGCACATCGGAAATTTAATTCCATTTGGAAAGAGCGTTATTTTGTTAATATAATGGCGTCATGCAATTTCAGTAAGCACACTTGTAACATTTTTTTATCGACTTTTGATGTATGTGTTTATTGAAAAACGTTGAACAAAATGCAAACCACAGTATAGGGAAAGAACTGTGGCTACAAGTAAAAATGGCTGATACTAGGAGAGCGACACTCTCCTCCCTTGCAATTTATTGCCATCTCAATCCTTTACGCTCAAGACTACGATGTGACATGACTTCATATTTCTGAAGGACGTGTGTACGAAAATGGCATCGTTCAATGTGTCACATTATGTATACGATAATGACGCCATATTTGTCTACCCTTGTCGCTTTATTGCAATGAGCTATTAAGTCAAGCCAATTGCTTTAGTTTTTAATAAAAAAATATACATACTTGTGGCTTTTTCGAAATTTCGCGCCGACATAAAAGTAACTAAAGGCGTCGACTAGAAATTTTAATTTTATTTCCTTTTGGATTTTTTTAACTTAAATAATTATGTTTTTCGATTTTTTTCTCACTATATTGCTTGACATTTTTTTATTTCAAGCTTTTGAAAAACAACAAAGTGAATGTTTCACATCAGTCGAATATGTAATAGTTTTGTTATAGGCTCAAACAAGCGCTTCTACGTATTTTTAAGCACATTACCGCCATCTAGGGGCATACAAAGAAAGTTTTTTAACAGTCGACGGACTAACAGAATAGGTATGACCGAGCCATGCTGACGCAATTCAGTTACTATTTTGTTTAGACGCCATATTGGATCACCCATCGTATTTGTTTGTTTTTTTAAATGTATGAACTTGTATTGAACTTTAAATGTATGATCTTCTGACGTCATAAGCTACCCTCCACATTGCAGTGACTGTATCGTTTACCTTGTAAAATGTTTATGAATCGGAGATGACAAATCAGCTGCTCATAAACCATTATAAAACATCTAAGCCAAAAGATGTTAAGCTATTTTTATTTTTGAAATAAAATTGTATTTACCGTTCTTAATTTGGTTTCATTTGTGAAATTTTCTTTATTTTAGCGTTTAGTCGATTTTTCTTGACTTATGGGCCAAATTCAAGAACTTGAATTTCATCTCAAATTTATTGACTAAAGTTTCAAAGGTCAACATATAAAGCCTCTTATTATAGCTTATTCAATAAAACAGGTGTTTTTTCGTGTTGGAACCCTGTTTAGAGGCTAAATTCCCTTCTTGCCGGCCTTCAATAGGTCTAAACCGGAAGTTTAACTAAAAATAACTTTTTGCCGCTAATTTGAATATAGCCTCGCTTCAAACCAACAAAATCGTCATTGACAGCATGGCTACACAAATAACTAACAAGAAGAATTGGCTGGGTTCGAGGCTACAAAGTTCATGACAATATTGTTATTGCTTTTTTTATTTATTAAAATTAACCATGAAAACGTTAAAAATAAACTTTGGCATTAGCACAGTGTTAAAGCGCGATGTTCAAAGAAACTTTTGACACTAGAATTCTGAGTTGAAACACAAAGTTTAATGCGATTTCAACGCGCCGAAAAAGTTTGTTTCGAGATTATTTTTCTCAAAAATAGATTCTTCATTTTTGGGCCCCCATTTTTACCACCCCTTAATTGGAAGCCATTCTTGACCCTCATAGAATTACAGGTAATAATTGTGATTGGTTAGTAGAAAATCGTCATTTGACGTCATATGACGTCATAAATGAATCGTTCTAATTGGCTGTTAGCGAAAAATAGTCTCGCAACAGGGTACAAAAGTTGTTAGCGCGCCTTCATTTTGGCGTCTGTCTTCGTGTGGGAAGGACGTGATAATTTCGACGGCAACAATGGACTCATGGTAAGCCTTCTTATGTAATTCGATTAATTAAGTTTTTTTTAAAATTTTTTTCCACAAAATTTAGTTTTTTTTTTTTTTGCTAAAGCGTGCAAAGTTTTAAAAACGTTTTCGTTTTTGGTTTTGTGGGTTTTTGTCCTTTTTTCAGTGTTTACGCGGCTTTTTCCCATCGTTTTTGCGGCTTTGTCCCAACGTTTACGCCGCTTTTCCCCAACGTTTACGCGGCCTTTCCCCAACGTTTACGCGGCTTTTTTCCAACGTTTACGCGACTTTTTACCAAATTTTTCGGGGCTTTTTCCCAACGTTTACGGGGCTTTTTCCCATTGTTTTCGCGGCATTTTGCTATTGTTTTCGCGGCATTTTGCTATCGTTTTCGCGGCATTTTGCTATCGTTTTCGCGGCATTTTGCTATCGTTTTCGCGGCATTTTGCCATCGTTTTCGCGGCATTTTGCCATCGTTTTCGCGGCATTTTGCCATCGTTTTCGCGGCATTTTGCCATCGTTTTCGCGGCATTTTGCCATCGTTTTCGCGGCATTTTGCCATCGTTTTCGCGGCATTTTGCCATCGTGTTCGCGGCATTTTGCCATCGTGTTCGCGGCATTTTGCCATCGTGTTCGCGGCATTTTGCCATCGTGTTCGCGGCATTTTGCCATCGTGTTCGCGGCATTTTGCCATCGTGTTCGCGGCATTTTGCCATCGTGTTCGCGGCTTTTTTGCCGGTCTAATACACAAAAAATAAAGAAAACATATATTTTCTATTGTTCACACACCATTGGCCTTCTTATTTAATTTGTTTAATTTAAGGTTATTTTTTATTTTTTAAGAAAATATTTTTTAATTTTTTTCTTCACAAAATGTGAAAAATGTGATCCATTGGTGATCCGGATACCACCAACATTGCAACAATCGCCGGTTTTTTTTTGTTAGTGAACGCTTCTATTGGACGTCAATAGAGTTTTTAAGGTTAGGATTCGAAAAATCAGAATGACGAAAACAGGGCTAAGATTCGAATCTCGAATATTTTTCAAGATTCGCGGGTTTCGAGGATTCGAATGTCCCTAATTCGTATTTAAAACCAAAATCTGAGTGTGATTGCCAGTGAGCGTTGACTTTCTATGTATTGAATTTCAATTGGAAATCTCTTCTACAATAGTTTGACCACTTTCAGCCGGACACCGCCTTTACTTTTACGAATTTTTGGGGTTTTTTATACAACAACATTTGATTGGCTGGGATTTTTTTCAGTTGTTTTTCTTAAAAAAAAAAAAAAAAAAAGTAAAGCTGTAAAGCTGTTTTATTTGTTAAGAAGAAGATACGACCCTTGTTTTCTTCTCTACTGCCGGCCAATAGCAACGTATAAAGGTCGCTTATACGAACGGTCAATTCTGGGTTGTCCATCTTTTGTTTTTGTAGAAATGGGACGAATCCTAAATTTTCTCGAATCCGAATCCTAAAAGGTTCTCGAATCTTCGAAATTTCTCGAATCCTTCATATAAGAATAAAGTATTATTCATTAAAAAGAAACAAATAAATGAAATAATATTAAATATTAAATTATTATTAATAAAAAAGTGCGGCACTCAAGGGTCGCCACAAGGTGATGACATTGGTGATCCCCCGGATACCACAGAAATTACAACAATCGCCGTGTTTTTTTGTTAGTGAACGCTTCTATTGGACGTCAATAGAGTTAAAACTAATTTTACCAAAGTTTTTAAGTTTTTTTTAAAGGTTAGGATTCGAAAGACGAAAAAAGTTTCGAAGATACGAGTCTCGAGTATTTTTCAAGATTCGAGGATTCAAATGGCCCATTTCTAGTTTTTTTTGTCAAATTTAAAGACCGAATGACATATATCAAGCTTACAAAATTTCACAAATTAAACCGAACTTAGTGTTTCAAGACAAATTGGCGACAATTCAAAAACATTTCTGCGACTTTTGTGTTTTGTTAATATTTGCATAAAAATCCGAGGCTTATTTTATTATTAATTTTCTGATTGCTGCTTTTTCACTTCGAGGATTGGCAATCTAGAATTGTTTGTTTTATTCTAGTTCTAAGAGAAACAAAAAGACTAGAATATTCAAGATTTATTTTTATTAAATAAATTCAGGGTTTGTTTTTCACGTTTCGTTTTTTGCTCTCAGTTTAAAAATGAAGTAATTTCGCCGTTTTTGTTGTGTGACGTCATCCAGTCGCCTTCTTCTAAAGGCGGCTTCTGTCTTTGATGGGGCTTTGATAAAGGCATGGTTCCAGCTAAGGCCTAGATATCTTAAAAGGGTCTTTTCGGAGGCTCACTTTTTTTCAACAAAATTTAACATTTTTTTTTTAAGAGTAGCTGACTGTGTTAAAAGTGACGATATTTTTTCCTCAAAATAAACTATTGCAATTTTAAATTTTTTTAAAAAATTTATGGTTTTTTTTTCATAAATTGTTTTTTTTTTAATATTATGACAATTTATAGGCCTACTGTGACCTGTCTTACGGCGATATCTCATTTACTTTCTGTATAATGAGGTAGCTAATTAGTCTGTTTTTCAGTAAAATAATTAAGAAAAAAATAGGAAGTGTTTTAGAAACTAGAAGGGTTAGCTCAAATAACGAATAGTCTATAGTATTTTCGTGTTAGATATATTTCAAAATAAGCATTTTAGGGCAGTTTGAAAATAGTCTAACCCAAGTTTCATAAAAAGTTTATTTTAGGTGATTCAGTAAATATAGGGCCTATTATTCTAGTTTATGATCATTTTATAGAAAAAACATCGGCTATTTGCTAATAGCAAGTGTCGTTACTGATGTTTGTAAAAAAAATATTAAAAATCGGCCTACGAAGTGTTAACTTTTGTTATCTCATTTGTTGTAGCATTTGCTATTAACATTAAGTTTCTAGAAATGTTAATAACATCTATAGAAACTTTGACCACGCCCACTCTAAATCGCCCTAACTTTTGAGGCGCGCGCTTTGCTTTTTGTTAAGCCTGGTTTTCACGGTGACGATAGTTCTTTCATGAGAGTAGCTGTCGTGAAAGTTGCGATAGTTCACTCTCACGATAGCAGCAACTGTCTACATGTGTTGAAGTAACGTGATAGTTCTGTCACATGACAGTGAGTGTTGTTTCTCTCTCTCTCTCTCCATCAGAAGCCAAATTTCCTTACAAAGTGGATATTTCCCTACAAAGCTGTCACTCAACAACTATTACTATATTGCGACAGTACTATCAACTGTCTAGTCAAACGAGATGTGATAGTGCTATCGCAACAATGTGATAGTGACTACCACGTGGTCTTCACAATGATGATAGTTCTCGCGATAATTGCTGCTCTCATGACAGCAACTATCGTGACAACTATCATCGTGGAAACGGGGCTTTACTGATTGGCTCTATAAAGGGTGAACTTATCGATTTCTTTGGTTCTGCAAGAAGTAATTCCCAAAATTTGTTACTTTACTGTAGAAAGTTCTAATAGATTGTTTTCCCTTTTTTTTAAAGGACTCATGGTTTTGTGTGGGATCTGATGATGATGATGGAAGGATCATTCCGATTTTCTTGGTGCTTTGGTGCCTCAAATTCGGAGGCTCATTTTTTGTTTTTTAAAGAAATTTATTATTGGTTTTAAATTTGTGTAAAATCGATTGAACTTTGAACTTTTTTTGATGTCCTGACGATGTCATCGAATAGTAGGAAAAGAATTTTCTCTTTCTTTTTATAGATCTAAGCGGTTTTCAACCTTTTTTTTACTTTTACGAGCCAAAGATTTGCATCATGACTTTTGACCTTAAAACAATTCACTGAATCACTGCATATTAATAAGTGCATTTCGGTTCACATCTGCATATAGGTGACTTATGCAGATGAAAGGGTGTCCTACGAATGGAGGTTAAATGTCGTGCGTGTTTCATTTAATTTGGTGTTTTTGTTGCCTTTTTATTTTTTACGCGTGCAGGGCAAGACACAAGTATCATCTGGGTCACCGAGGGTTTAACCTGGTGTGCATGACAAAGTGCGAGTGTGTGAGGGGCACGCGTGGCGACTTGTTGAACGGTAGTTTTTTTACTCAGCTCTCTTAAGAGCAATAGGTTTATGTCAGGAATACAAAACTTAAAACGGGTCCAAATACAGAATTGTAGGCTACGCATACTTCAGTACACAACTGACACTACCCTCACCAGAGCAACGACTTCTGAATGGCAGTTTTTCTGTCATTTAAAAGTTGTTGGTCGACCACCCTGTGTTATGTATAATTATGTATTTTCCCCCCCACCCTTTTATTTTTATTTCTAGTAGTATTTGTCATCGGTGGATGGATTGTTTGCCACTATCCGTTGATGGTGGCGGGATCCTTCATCGTTGGAGCTCTGCAACGGATTTCATCGTTGGATGACAAAAAATGGTTGGTTCTTCTAAATGTTATGGTTCCGTTCGCAAGTTTGCTCGTTGTGTTCCTCGGAGAGCCTCAAGTTGTCAGGGTATTAAGGAGGTTGATTTATGGTTAGGATGAACCTGATCTTTCAAATGGTAGGTCCTGTGCCATCTGGAAGTGTTCGGTTCAACGAAGCTATTCTTTTAATATTTGAAAAGATAGCAACAATTTGTAATGTTATCCACTATAAAGTTGGAATGATTGTGGATTTTTTGCGGGAATATAATTGAATTGGATGTGGGTTGGCTGACAAAATCAGTTGATCTTTTGTTGTGATATACAAAAAAAAGGCTATGGTAGTTAATCAGTCTGGCCGCACGTACGAGCATCAAGTCTTGGGGAGACCGACGGTGTTACTCTTTGGAGAACATCTTAGAACCAAAAGACGCTAAACGGTGCCTACAAGTGGCGTTCTGTGCAACATGTGCCATTGCAAAGGAAAAAGGCTATGGTAATTAATCAGTCTGGCCGCACGTACGAGCATCAAGTCTTGGGGAGACCGACGGTGTTACTCTTCGGAGAACATCTTAGAACCAAAAGACGCTAAACGGTGCCTACAAGTGGCGTTCTGTGCAACATGTGCCATTGCAAATGAAAAAAGGCTATGGTAGTTAATCAGTCTGGCCGCACGTACGAGCATCAAGTCTTGGGGAGACCGACGGTGTTACTCTTCGGAGAACATCTTAGAACCAAAAGACGCTAAACGGTGCCTACAAGTGGCGTTCTGTGCAACATGTGCCATTGCAAATGAAAAAAGGCTATGGTAGTTAATCAGTCTGGCCGCACGTACGAGCATCAAGTCTTGGGGAGACCGACGGTGTTACTCTTCGGAGAACATCTTAGAACCAAAAGACGCTAAACGGTGCCTACAAGTGGCGTTCTGTGCAACACGTGCCTTTTCAAATGTGTCACAAGTTCGTTTGACACTCGTGTGGGCTTGCACCTATATATAATATATTATGTCTAAAATATGGAAAAGTGCGGCACACGATTGATGGTAAAGTGAGGCAAAACTCAACACACTACAGCTTTGTCTGCCCCACGGTTTAGGTACACGCCCTGCGCTTCGATGGATCATCTTTAGAGCATCTTATTTCTTCGTTTTTCTGAATATATTCTTTTGGCATTTTTTGTTTTGTTTATTTGTTTTTACACAAATCTTTGGCTCCTAGTTTTAAGTCATTTAGTTTAAAGTTTTGGTAAATGAATATTTTAATTAACTGGTTTAAAAAAATGAAACTGGTTTAAAAAAGATAAAACTGGTTTAAAAAAAAATGAAACTGGTTTAAAAAAAAATGAAACTGGTTTAAAAAAAAATGAAACTGGTTTAAAAAAAATGAAACTGGTTTAAAAAAAATGAAACTGGTTTAAAAAAAATGAAACTGGTTTAAAAAAAAATGAAACTGGTTTAAAAAAAAATGAAACTGGTTTAATAAAAAATGAAACTGGTTTAATAAAAAATGAAACTGGTTTAATAAAAAATGAAACTGGTTTAATAAAAAGTGAAACTGGTTTAATAAAAAGTGAAACTGGTTTAATAAAAAGTGAAACTGGTTTAATAAAAAGTGAAACTGGTTTAAAAAAAAGTGAAACTGGGTTAAAAAAATGAAACTGGGTTAAAAAAAAAAGAAAATAATTTAAAAAAAATGAAACTGGTTTATTTTGTTTTTCTTGGGTTTTTAATATTTTGAATTTTTAAATTTTAAATTTTATTACAAAAGGGGGTTGATTGGGTTTTTATATTATTTTTTCATTGGGGATTGGATCTTTGTCATTGTTTTATGAATGTGTTCGCTAATTTAATTTGCTTGTTGTTGTTTTTTTCCTAAACAGGCGTTTTTATTTGAATTTGCAATCTTTTGATTGCTTGCGTTTGTGATTTTGGTGTGTGTGCATTTGCGGTTGCGATTTTGTGCATGCATTTGCAGTTGTTTGCTTTTGCGGTTGCGATTTTGGTGCATGCATATTTGGCTGTTGCGTTTGCAGCAATTACATTTGATGTTGTGGTGTTAGGGCTGTTCTGTTACGGTTGATAGGATTGATAGGGCTGTTAGGACCCTTTTTCATTTCATTCCATAATTTCTTCAGGTTTTTTTCAGACAGACTTAATGTTCTTTTTGAGTATTTTCAGGTACTGATTTCCAGTTCTAGTAGGCCTGTGATTTTGTCTTTCGTTATGCAGTTTGAACATCAAGTTAATGTTTTTCCAAAAGGTGAAATCTTAATTTTTGCTACATTTTGAAGACACTTAACTGAACTTATTTTTTTCTTCTTCTTTCTTTTAGATGTTTCGGAACTCTTCTCGTCTGCCTTGTTTTCTTATTTAACTAATTTTCTTTTTTTTTTAAGATTCTATTTTAGGTAGCAGTTTTGGATCCTGATCTCTGATGGGAACAATTTGGTATACTGTACAGTTATATCAATGGAAGGATAACAAGTGTGAACAGCAAATAAGGATTTCAATTGGTTAATTATCAAATGGGTTTTATCACTGCATGGTGTTGGGCCTTTAAACTATTTTGTGATTTTTTGAATTGATTACTATTTTGTGGCAGTTAATATGATTTAAGACAAATGCATTTGCAGTCAATGGTGATTGCAGTTGTTCAGATTAGATGCTCTATAGGTTTGAAACTTCCTAAATTTAAGGAAAAAAGTATTGTCAAACACTTTGGGGTCTTGAAATCTGGCATTACCTTGGACCCTCAGCTGATAGAAATCAGTGGTGTAGCTAGGTTTTGGTGCTCGAGAGCAAGAGTCTTCAATTTTTTGGTTTCAGAACCTGGTTAGAGGCTAGAATTCAAAGGTGAAACCAGGAGCTTAGCATAGCCTTACACAGACTCGAAGTTATTAAGTGCACCTGGTGTTCTGGTTGCCTTATTGCATTGAAATTGAATGACAATAATTACAATAGGCACAAGAAAATACCGAAAAGTTAAGTCGTTGATTTTTAATTGGAAGTTGAATGTAAAATTGGGTAACAAATATGACCACTCAGTTATTACATTGAAATAACTATGAATGGATGCGATTCGAGAGCAGGAATTGGCAGTGCTTGCCAGCAAGTTTCAATTTAGCAATTTTGGGCGTCACAAAACAGTTTATTAACTATGTATTTTGTTGTTGTTTGAGTTTGCTGTGAAATGGACATTGGAATCATGAAGAATTGTTCCGATTGATTGATGCCTGTCTTAAGGATGTGGTATATTCATGTTGTACTTATATTTGAGTAATTGAGCACACCGTGAAACTTCTGTAAAAATGTGGATTCTTGTTGATCTTCGTAGACAAAAAATGAACACAAACAAGTACATAACAAACACGTATATAACAAACACGTATATAACATTCAGTCTATATTTTGCGTCGTTTTGCATTTTGCGGACGCCTCAAACCATGCAGTGTTTTGATGGAAACCATCGACTATTGGTTTGAGAATATAATTGACTTTTAAAATTACTCTGCAAGCAGCCTAGAAGTAGAAGGCATGTGGCAGAGGGACAAAAGTCCAATTGCTTCGTATCTTCGCTTCCTATATTTTGCATCGTTTCCACGCTTCGTATTTTTTTTTTTTTTTTGCTTCGTTCCTATGCTTCGTATTTTTTTTGCTTCGTTACTACGCTTCGTATTTTTGTTTTTGCTTCGTTACTACGCTTCGTATTTTTTTTTTTTGCTTCGTTCCTACGCTTCGTATTTTTTTTTTTTTTGCTTCGTTCCTACGCTTCGTATTTTTTTTTTTTTTTTGCTTCGTTCCTACGCTTCGTATTTTTTTTTTTTTTGCTTCGTTCCTACGCTTTGTATTTTATTTTTTTTGCTTCGTTACTACGCTCAGTATTTTTTTTTTTTGCTTCGTTACTATGTACGACAGTTGTCGTGAAATGTAGGTGTGACTGAAGTCCAGTAAAACAAATAACAACCTAACCCATATGTTAATAAAATGTATTGTAAGTCCCATTACTGTGCGTATTTTGTTAGGGTGCACATTATATTGGTGTTTTAAACCTGGAATTATATTCAGAATTCTATTGCATTATGAATACACTGGGCACAGTGGAATATTACATGATTTTAATTGAATTAAACAATGTGACAATTGGTAATTACTTCAGGGCCATGGTAGTAATCTGAACGATCAAAGTTATTCACTGTTAAATAACAGAATACTAAAAACAATTTAACACTAGTGGCTGTACATGCGTTAGTTTTTATCCATGGTATTTTATGGGGAAGTAATTTTTTTAAATAGGTCCCAGGGATTTTTTTGCTTCATATTTGGAATGGTTTTTGTCAGTCTTTTCTATTTAGGATATTTTCAGCAGCAGAGGGTTCAGGCGTGCTGGGACAATAATGGGCTGATTTAGCCGGTGATTTGGAGGGTGAGTGGACCACTTGTACCAAGGATTTCATTGGTTATTGTTGTAATTTTCGTTGATTTTTTAATTAAAATTATATTTAAAATATTCAGATAGGATGAAGAACAGAAGAAGTTGATTTTGGTTTTCGACGTCGTTTCATACCAAAGGTTTGGTAATTTTAAGAGGTTGAATTTATTTAAATTTTAATGAAAAATGAAATTTGAAGAAATTTTTAATGAAAAATGAAATTTGAAGAAATTTTTAATGAAAAATGAAATTTGAAGAAATTTTTAATGAAAAATGAAATTTTAACAGATTTTAAGGAAAAATGAAATTTTAACAGATTTTAAGGAAAAATGAAATTTTAACAGATTTTAAGGAAAAATGAAATTTTAACAGATTTTAAGGAAAAATGAAATTTTAACAGATTTTAAGGAAAAATGAAATTTTAACAGATTTTAAGGAAAAATGAAATTTTAACAGATTTTAAGGAAAAATGAAATTTTAACAGATTTTAAGGAAAAATGAAATTTTAACAGATTTTAAGGAAAAATGAAATTTTAACAGATTTTAAGGAAAAATGAAATTTTAACAGATTTTAAGGAAAAATGAAATTTTAACAGATTTTAAGGAAAAATGAAATTTTAACAGATTTTAAGGAAAAATGAAATTTTAACAGATTTTAAGGAAAAATGAAATATTAACAGATTTTAAGGAAAAATGAAATTTTAACAGATTTTAAGGAAAAATGAAATTTTAACAGATTTTAAGGAAAAATGAAATTTTAACAGATTTTAAGGAAAAATGAAATTTTAACAGATTTTAAGGAAAAATGAAATTTTAACAGATTTTAAGGAAAAATGAAATTTTAACAGATTTTAAGGAAAAATGAAATTTTAACAGATTTTAAGGAAAAATGAAATTTTAACAGATTTTAAGGAAAAATGAAATTTTAACAGATTTTAAGGAAAAATGAAATTTTAACAGATTTTAAGGAAAAATGAAATTTTAACAAATTTTAAGGAAAAATGAAATTTTAAAAAATAGGATGCAGAACAGATATATGAAGATGGAGTAGTAGGATGTTGATTGGCTGTCAATATGATGGATTGAACACTTGGCTGACATCGCTTTAGCTTAAAGATTATGGTTAATTTAGCCTCGATTTAAACAAAACATTTGTGAATTTGTTTTTTTTTCTAATAATTTTTGTAAACACTTGAGAAGATTGCGGAATTTTGCTTTAGCTTTTTATAATTTTGTCCAGTTGTGATTATTGATTAATCACAATGTGGGGATTGATTAGTCCTTCGTGGGTATCATCATAATAATCATTTTCAATAATTACCAAACATTGGAAATGATTTCGTATCGTGTTAAATCGAGACGAAAGGGCCATTTTTACAGTTGATGCAAATTGAGTTTGGCATAAAATTTTGCTTCAACTTGCTTTTGCGCCATTTTTGCAATTCCGAGATTGGAGAAACAGATCAGGCGATTTCGAAAGATTCTGGAGAACTATTTGATTTAATCAGTTTTATAGTTTCTCAAAGGGGGAAAAACATTCCCGGGATTCAGAAATGCAAAATTGAGCGATCTCTCCTGAAATTGCGGGAGTTACCATCTGGCCTCATTACTCGATGCAATTAAACAGTATACATTTTTTGCATAAATTATATGGCACACTGTATTATTAAAATTAAATTTATGCAATAATACACTTGAACAAAATAATTTGCATTGTTTTAATCTTACGGGATATTCTTGACATTCATTTTTACAAATTAAATTGGTCTTATTTTAATGTGGGGCAGTTAATCAATTAGGAATTTTATACTAATAATACGTCAGGTTAATTTCTTTTGGGATAGTTAAGTTTCTTCCTTCCTTAAGTAAGATACGTTTAGTTTCTTTGGTTACTTGTTAAGATTTAGTTTCTAGTTAGTCTAGTCAGTATAGTTGTTGGCCAACAACCTGTTTTATTAGGGGAGTTTTCGGTTCCTTAGTTTCTTTTGAGTTGATTTCTTTTTCTGTGGTTATATTGATTAATTAGTTGAGTTTGTTCTGGTTATTTTAATTAGTTCCTGTGTTAGTTGTAAATATATTATAAGATTTCCTTACGAGTTAGGTTTGGGGTGTAGGTTTTTAGGTTTGGGTTTTAGAAGGTTTGCTCAATTGTCCCACATAAAATATGCAACCCATAATACAATCTTTGTAAACTTTTAAATTTAGACAATTTATGGTGTAGTAACAATGCAGTTATTTATTTCAATTATTTTGCATGAAATCATGTATCATATGGTCATAAGACTAATTGAACTGGTCTTATGGTTAATATTGGTTTAAAAAGTAACTAAAATTAAATAATGGTGCTGAATAAGTATCAAATGGAGCAAGCACCAATTGAAATGAGTGCCAAACTGAATAAGTGCTAATTGGGACGGCTGCCAAACTGAATAATTGCAACTTGGAATGTGTCAAATTGAATAGGTGCCAATTGGAATGGGTGCCAAACTGAATAGGCGCCAATTGGAATGGGTGCCAAACTGAATAGGCGCCAATTGGAATGGGTGCCAAACTGAATAGGCGCCAATTGGAATAGGTGCCAAACTGAATAGGTGCTAATTGGAATGAGTGCCAAACTGAATAGATTGGAATGGGTGCCAAATGGAAAAGGCGACAATTGGAATGGGCGCCAAACTAAATAAGTGCCAATTGTAATGAGCATCAAAAATTAGTTAATTTATGGTAGTTTTGCCATTGTAATTGATTGTTATCAAGAAATAGAAGCAATATTTTTTTAATTAATGAATAATGTGGTAACAATATTGATTGGAGTTATTTATTAGCACCAATTTAAACTGTTTTATTATTAGACTATTGTAAACTTCTGTTATCTTCTCAGGTGTATCAAGTAATTTTACCTAATATTGTTAAGTAACAAGTCATAGGTTTTCCTCCGGGTACTCTTGCCCGGTTTCCTATAGACGCCAAAAAAGGAATAAATCCATAAAAAAATATATATTGAAATTATTTTGTTGATTTCATTTTCAGTAATCTATATGCAGAGCCGTTTTATTAATTCTATGGTTCTATGAAAATTTTAGGCAAAAAATACAAAATACAAATTGATTCTAATGTTTATTTGATAATTATTAATTTTGATATATTCAATTAATTTGAAATATTCAAAAATACTAAAATTAGGAGTGCCTAGGGCATACATGTGCAACATATGGCCCGCGTTTAATATCTGGCCCCGCCCTAATTTTATCAACTGAATCTCGTCTGATTCAATACATCTGATGTTTTAAAGCTTTAACTTAATTTTCTTCTTTAAGCAAACTTTACAAATTATATTCATTAAAATTGTTTAATAAACATGATATGGTATGGCCCACGAATTTATTTAAAATTCGCCATCTGGCCCACACACTTAATAAGTTGCACATGCCTGGTCTAGGGCCTACGAAGGCCTTAAAACGGCCCTTTCTATATATATTATGACATCAACATGTAGCTATGAAGGAGAAAAAACCTGTGCAATCTTATTCATTGTTTTTATTGTAGTAGTGTGTCGTCACGTTTGAGGTTTATGAACGTGGTGCACGTCATATTGCTGGTTAAATCGTTGAATAACAAATGTGTGGGTAATATTGGCATTGTATTATTTCGAGTGCTTTTTATATGCAGGTTATTGGATTCATATTTAATAAAAATTGAGAAATATATTTAGCATAAAAATGCAATAATTTTATTGAACGAATAAATGAAAATATTTCAGTATTATTAAATTTCCCGCCCAAAAGTCGGAATTTAGTTGATTTGTTTGTCATTAGGTGTCGCTGCTGTAATCCGTTTTTTTGTTTTATTATTTTTGCTTTGGAATTATAGATCGATATGAATAAAGGGGGAAGACACAGAAGAAAATACTGTACGAGATTCATAAAGATTCACTAAGATTCTCAGTTGAGGATACTTTATTACAAGCCCGTTTTATGTTATCCACTTTTTAATGGATAGCGATAATAGAATTTAATTCATTATGGAAATCCTAGTTAAACACAAAAAGTAATTTGGCTTGTCGTGCTGTACGAAATTCATTCTCTTGTGTCGTCGCGCTTGATTCTTATGTATTTTATATCGATATGAATGCATCGATTTCAGAATTATAAACGGCGGCGGCTGGAAGCGGTTATTGTCGTTTAGCTTTTTTTTTTACAAAATAAAATCTGAAACTATCCAGAAATTCCTTCAAAAAAACTGAAAAATGATTGCGGACATATTTTTGTTGTAAACGTAAACTTCAGATTACGTAATTTGTTCTACGTTTATTGGCGGCTTGTTTTTAAATTAATCATCGGCGGCGGTTATCATGACCGCCGATATTATTAGTATTGAACAACGATCTATAAAGAATAGATTGGCAATGTCATAGACATCAGCGCCCCCAAACTGAGGCTACTGCAGCTACGCACCGCCATGACAGATATTGCAGCGTGACTGGCAACACTGGTGCTGACTGACAGCGGGCGTCATTGGCAACACTGTCTATTAGAGCTTCTTGTTGAAGTTGTTTTACATTCGTTCCTTCTTTCTCTCGTGCCGCGTTCTTCGTCATCTGGTTACACTTGATGGTGGTTCTGCTGCAACTGCACTCGATAGAAGCTCTTCATATGCGGTATGTATAAAAGGACTTTTTCCTTGCCTCGTTTTCATCTAAGAACGGTTGTCATTTTAATTTTAATTAAGAATTATTCGAAGCAATAAGAAATTTAATGCGACACGTATATCGTTACTTATTACATTGTTCAGGTAGTGTATATTAATGGTTTTGTTACGATGGTGGCGCCATCTATTTGTTTGTTTTTCGTTCATTGTTACTGTGTTTTTTTTTTTGCTAACAGTTGGTCAAACACTTGTTTGTTTTTCTCTGTTTACTTGATGGAAATTGAACATTTCTTTGCATTGATAAGAAAAAACGTTGTTACGTTTTATTTGGGTCCAGAGCCCAAACTGTCTCAACTTTGCCCCATTTTTGTTAAACCCAAATTCAAGAGGGGAAACTTCCCTCTTGAATTACTACCATTACTCTTAATATTCTAACCTAAAGGAGAGTAATTATTGTAGCCCTAGTAGGGTAGGGGTAAACTTACCTGAGTTTAACCCAGAGATAATAAAGGCTAGACACTCTTTGAGCCTGGTTCCAACATAGAAAAAACCCTGTTTTATTGAGTACTTATTAGCCTCAAACAGGGTTTTTTCATGTCGGATACCTGATTAGAGAATTCAAGTTGCAATATATTCCTTATTCTATTTGAGTCTTGAATCTATTCATTTTTGGAAAGAAATGAGGTGGGAGGGAGGTTGTTAGTAAGGTGTTTCCCCTCAATTCAAAGGTAGACACGGATTTTGTGACCAGGAACTTCATTCAAAGGTCCTTTTCGTGATAAAGAATGACAACTAAAAAAAGCAAAAAAAAAAATGTCGAAACACATAAAGAATAAAAGATGAATAGGAACCACACCCAAATATCATAACAAGGGGCTGGGGGCCCCCTCCTAATATCCCATGAGACCAGGCTGCATTGGGTTTTTTTTTCCTCCTATATTTGTCTTCTTCTTTGTAAATCTGAAATTGACCTAAATACAGAGAAAATAATAAAATGATTTAATTGAAGGAAAAGGAAAAGAAGAGAAATTGAAGATGACTTAATAATAATTTTCATTTACTTATAAAAATATGATCAATTTAATAGAGAAGTTCGTTTAAAAATGGGTTCATTGAACCCTTTTTTTTTCTCTTTCTGCAAGATTTTGAATCTCAAATAACAATGCTGTTTTGAGATTCAAGAAGATTTTTGTGGTTTTTTTGTTGTTGTTGAATGATTACTGGTAATACAAAGTGTTGATTTCGTAATTAGCCCAGTTGTGAAATGAAACGAATCCAATCTTGACCGAATTTCTGTCACTTTTTTTTTTCGGTTGTTTTTCGTGATATTTTTTTTTCTCAAATCGATACAATTTGATTTGGGGGGGGGATTTTTTTGTTGTTGTTTTTGGAGAGATCTCTGAACCCTTTTTAATACAACTCACCACTGACTCCATTTGAACCATTGAATGCCGTTCTATTATTTTAATTATTTTAAAGCAATTTTACGAATTTGCGATTTACGAGGCGCCAATCATGTCACAAAACAAAAATAGGCCACATTTTTTTTTTATATATCAATATATTAAATTATCTGCGTTTTATTGAATTTTGACATGAACGGCCTCTCATTGTATTGTCATCTTCACACACCATTCTCATAAAACAAAACAAATATTATTTCAACTTCATAAGAAATATTTATTTTTTATTTTTGTAATAATTATTTTTATTATTATTAGCCTTTGTTTTATTAGATATTGCAATTGTGTTCATCGGTCTGAAACGAGACCACTGACTGTCTCCTTGTCTGTGTTTACCCTTGTGTATTATCACACACACACACACACAATAGGATATACATTTAATTATGGGAACATATTCACATTTGACGCCAAAGTGTCACTTGATCTATTTTTAGTAGAGGTGGCACGAATCTTAAATTTTCTCGAATCTCATTCATATAAGAATCCAATATTATTCATTAAGAAGATACAAATATAAATGAAATAATATTAAATAATTAATAATAAAAAAAACAAGTGTGGCAGCACTCAGGGTCAGGCCACAAGGTGATCCATTGGTGATCCTGGGTATCATCGAAATTGCAACAATCGCCGGGGTTATTTTGTTAGTGAACGCTTCTATTGGACGTCAATGGAGTTAAAACTAATTTTTACCAAAGTTTTTAAGTTTTTTTTTAAAGGTTAGGATTCGAAAGACGAAAAAGTCGCGAAGATTCGTGTTGTCGAATCTTGAATATTTTTTTCAAGATTCGCAGGATTCGAATGGCCCATCCCGAATTTTTTAGTTATTTTGAATTTTGAATGAATGTAGTTTTTATTATAAGCAAGATAAATATAAAACTTGAATCTCTTCAAAATGTTTTATAATAGTTTGAATAAAAAATATATATATATATTAAGTCAGGTCTGTGTGTGTGTGATTAACACTGTACAAACAAGGACAAAAACCTTGAACCGCTTTTTTTCTCAAGGTTAACTATATGTTGCACCCTTCCCTTCCCTTCCAAGAACCCCATGATGTTAAATTGGAGAGGGGGAAAAGGTTGGAAAGTGTAGAAGGGGGAGAAAAAGTGGGAGGGGTGACTGAAATTGAAATGAAAGGAGTAAAAAAAGGAAAAAACGACGCGCATATGCGCACACCAGAGAAAATGAAAAACTCATTTTTTTCTTTCAAATATAAAAAAAGGGGAGGGGATAATAGTAGCAAAATTAAACTACAGTTTATCACAGGCAATTGTGCCCAGCATTAGAATTTCTTTTGCTCCGCCCTTTTATGAACGTCATCAATTTCTACTTGGGTTTGTTACTTGGTCTGACGTCATAAAAGGGCGGAGGAAAAGAAATTCTAATGCTGGGCACAATTGCCTGTGACTTTGGCTCCCGTCATTTATGGCGGGTTACCCCACTAGTGCAAATATATTTTGACATTTTTGAGACTTTTTATTACAATGTTTTTTTTTTTGGTTTTCGATCTAACTGGAAGTGAAAAATTATCCATAAATAATAGTTTTGGGCAATTTCAAAATTAAAATTAAAGGATATCAACGTGAAAATCCTCTTCAGTGAAGACAATAACCCAAAGTTCAAGAGACGTTTTACACTTTAAAGACAGCTTAAAAAACGTTTTAGAAACCGCATTCGAACAACAAATGATATTACGGAATTATTTCAGGCAATTTATATTGCCTAAAACATGTGCAGTTTACGTTTATTACCGAACACATTGAAATAGTCACATTAAAGTAGGGCCTACAGTGTGGGGAAAACACGAAAAAGTGACAAACTGAAAACATATTCTAGATAATTCTGAGAGAATAATATATTCACCCATTTTATGAGTTTAACAAGACAGATGCAAAATAATACATGCCATATATTAAGTAACATTGTTTGTTTTCAGACTGATGTACAGCTGAGTCCACACTTCACTCACTCACTCACTGCTCAAAAGTGTATCTTGAAAAATCCAACATATGATACACATGCTGATTGACAGAATGACAATCATCGGAAATTAAAGCGGCGAGATCACATTTGCAATTAGGCTTGCCACCTTTCTTTCTGTGTGGAGGACAGTTCTCCATTTGGAGGAAATGTCCTCCGACCAGGACCATCCTCCACAAAGGCAAACATGTCCTCCACACAATAAATTTTATAAAATCTTAAAAAAAATAGCCAGGGTGATCGCCACTTTATGAGTGATTTTGATTGAAAATTCTTTTTCCTGTGTGAGATTTTTGCAAAAAAAAAAAGCTATGAAAAATGTTAAGTATTTTATTTGCTTTTCTTGTCACTTGAGAACAAAACAGAAAGATAAAAAATAAAAAAGATCCGGTTCACATTTTTTTAAGAAAAAATTTTTGCTTGTGAATTCTGACATTTCTTTTGATTGTGATTGTGTCCTTCGCACGTCACCTTCAGACACGACAACTACTGACGTACCGCAAACACACACGGATACGCACTCAGCTGCTGCTGTCTTTAATTTGCACGCATGCATCTTCATAATACTTTTATACAGTAAGTATGGAGAGAGAGAGAGAGAGAGAGAGAGAGAGAGAGAGAGAAATATGCATTCACGCACGAGTGGTCAAGTGGCTATGTAACATTCATAAGAATCGCCATCTCTTTTCATGAAGATGTCAGTTTCTACTTTTCTTTGTTTTGTATAATCTAAAAGAAAACCAACAACCCCTGAAATATATACAATATTTTCTCATAAATTCATAATCATCTAATGGGTTTGTCGCTTTTTCTATTTATTTTGTTGTCACTGGCAGTTGGACAGATCTAAAATGATTCCATCTTAAACCATGGCGAGGTTTGGAGGTGGAGGCTAGCTGTTAGGGTGGAGAGGAGATTACTACATTTAGACTACTCAGTGGTCCCAGAGTTTATGAACAGCTGATTTTCGAATTCTTCATTATTCTGTCTTTCAAGAACAATTTTTAAGAGAAACTAGAAAGTGTTTTACAAACTTGAAGAGTGTACTTAAAAGCATCACTTTGCTAGCCTTCACATCCATCCCTCGTTATCGTTTCAGATGGAACTTAACCCCTGGTAGCACTCAACCACAAATACATTTTTTTCTTCTTCATTATTTGTGGTGTTTTTTGTCAAAAAGTACAGGTTGCTGAATATTATGAATGATTCTTAAGAAGAGAGAACGCATACAAATATTTTATGTTTTGTAAGCTAGCGTTTTGCTCGAGTGAGTTAATACAAACTTAAAGAGGAAATGAAAATGAGGCTATGAGCAGTGACCTGAAGAGGATTTTATTTTGTTTTTTTCTTAAAAAAATATATATATAAAACTATGGAGAATCATGTCTGAAATAAAAAGTTTGCTCAACTGGAAATCCTATATCTGATTATCAATTTAAAACAATCTCCAATCAAAAGTTCTTGTACTGAAATTCATTTCAAGTTGAAACCTATAAGAAGAATTTTTAGAATCACCTTGTATAAAGAGAGAAAAACATAATATTATATGTGAAAGACAAGTGTACTAATTGCATGAATTGTTTTATGCATATTATTCTGTCATTGGTTGGTTGGATGTTGTTTTTCTCTCTCTCCCCCCCCCCCTTGGGTTTCCTCCTCCTCTTCAATTGGATGTCAATTGTGAATATGTTGTCAGGTGGAAAACTCAACCTGTGTGTTAAATGCATTTCTGCATTTGATGGTAAAAACTGAAACAGTTTGCATTTCTAAACATTGGTGGAATGAAAGAAACAATGATACACACATATCATACAGATTATGATGGATTTGCAGTGGGTACATTTGTAGTAGTAAGTGATTTCAGTCTGCTTATCAATTATTATATAGAAAATGATGTTATTTTTTGCTTTTTTCTTTGTATGTTATTTTTTTCTGTATACAAAACTGCTCATTTGTAACAATCATAATATAACAAACAGATTGAAACGAATAGAAATATATTCGCTATAAACACTCTTATATGATACAAAAAAAACATTGTGAAAATTGACAAAATTCTATTTTAGGTGTTAAACTGAGTCTGTTTATTATTAATTTATTATAAGTAACTTATTGTCTGCCAAAAAATGGTTACGGAAATACAGTAAGTGGTTTTTAAAAAAATAAGCAATGAGGAATTATGTTAAATTTATACAGGGTGAGTCAAACACCATGATGATGATGATTCATTTTTTATGTTTCGTAGCTAAAACAATAACAGGGCCTTTGGAGCAACACAACACAGCTCCGGTAACAATATTGGTAGCTTCTTCGCGCTCCAGTTCCAATTAATTTTGAATTAATTTTATTTAAATAAAATTTAAAGGAATTATTACTTTTACATCATGACTGTTTATTATAGCCCTAAATAAACGTAAATTGCGCCATCTAGGGCCACCACACCATGACAACTCACACAAATGACTAACAGTGAAGTCTTATTAAATAAATTGGTAAACTAAATTTTAGTTTGTTATTGACGTGCATGCTAGATTTCAAGTAATTTTGGCTTTGGAATGGAATTATTTAAAAAAAAAAACTGGAGCAGTCAGAAATATTAGTGCTCCAACTCCGATCCACTTCACCGCCCCAGCCCCCAGGCTCTGCACCAAAGCACTGAAAAATAATGGCACAAATGACAGAATAATGCAAAATTATAGTTTTTTCTTCCAAATTCTTCAATTACTATTCCAGTTTCAACATATTTTTCAATTTCGTCTTATAAGGTTTGTAAACGGCTGATTTGCAACTATATTTCAAAAGACGTTAAAAGTATGTTAGAAACCAATAATGGCAGTTGTATTATTTTTCATAGTATTTGCATGCTGATATCTTTCAAAATAAACTTTTGGTAGTCGAAAATTAAAGAATATCGTCTGTTTGAAGATTTCATCATTTTCAAACTTACATAAAAAAAAAAGCTTATTAAGTTATTATATAAAAATGAAAATGAAAATATCCTCCAGAACGCATTGATGGTGCCCTTCTAGTTTCTAAAAGACTTCCAAAGTTTCTCTTTAATTTTGTTCCTGGTGTTAATTGGTGTTTATACTTTAATAAAGGGTGTAAACAATTTTTTTTTGGTTTCTGTTTAATTGTTTTTTTTTTAAACGTTTTTTCAAAACAATGAATTTTTTTTCTTCCTGAAATGAAATTTAAATTTTTCCTTTTTAATAATTAATTAATTGAAACACTGGTTTGTACGGTTGTACCTAGCACTTGGTGAAAGTTCCTCTATTAGAAGAGAAAGAACAAAACAAATGGAGAAAAAAAAACTCTTTCAATTTTGAGATGCAATTATATATAAATCACACTTTATGATAAATTACAAAAGAATGAAACATGACAAACGGCTATTTATTTTCTTTTTTTGTATAATTTGAATTAAATTGGATCTGAATTAAGTCCAATTTAAAAGAAAGTCCTTCTTGCTTTTTCTTTTCAAGGGCAAACAATATCGATTCAATCGTGTTTTCTTTTTTTGCTCGGCCCCCACATTAATAAAATACACTATATAATCAAAATGGGTGGACATTTTTGTCCTTGAAGTTGTAGGAAAAAAAATATATATTTAAAAAAAAGATGTTAAAAAGGAAACCAGGTTTTTGGAGATCATATATCATTATCATTATTATTACCTAAATGTGGACGTTTACGACCTACGTTTTCGCTTATATTTGAAATTATTCATAAGCTTATAGGAGAACATCAAGTTGCATAAATGGTTACTACACTTTTTTTTTTAACAAATAATAACAACAACAAGCGTGTATCTCTTATGTCTGGAGTCGTTTTTGAGTTTTACAACACAGAAATCAATAGTTATTTTGAAGTACGATGCGTAAAAGCTACGAAAAGGCTGTCGGTCGAGGTTCTCTTCTGAAAAGAAAATTCTTAAATAGCTTTAAAATGTTTTATGAACAGCTGATTTTTTCAATCTCTGGTTGCTTTTGCATTTCAAAAGAACAAGCTTAAATCAGAAATTGAACTTGTGTTAGGAACTACATGTAGAAGAGTAGCTAACTCACTTTAATAGTATTTTTATGTTGATATTTTTCAAAATAAACTTTTTGTAGACCAATAACAGAAAATATCGTCTTTTTAAAGTTGAGTCATTTTAAAACTGACATAAAAAAGCTTATTTTAAATTATATCAACTTGAATTTGTATGGTGATTGAGTTACCTTTCTAGTTTCTAAAAAAAAAATGTTCTAGTTAGTGTCTTAAAAGTTTCTTCTGAAAGACAAGAATGACCATAGTTCAAGGGAAGTTTTACACTTAAAAAACCAGCTTAATATATTTATTTTCTTCTTTGCAGGTTTTCAGAGTGAGGGTTCTCTTTATGTCGATCTAAAACATCTTTCGAGAGACGACAATTAAAACTAAAAAGCTTCAAATGGAGGCTCTAAGAGTAACCGCATCGAACTTGCTCGAAACGACTGATTCCTTGGCTAATAATAAAAGCAAGATTCCTCGTTTTAAACGATCTCAATCTCTACGTTTGAAAGGAGAAAAATTTCACCCTCTTCTGCAGCAGCAACAGTCGTCGTCGTCGTCGCTAACTCTGTCCAACTTACGAGTGTTCGACACAAAGCCCAATGGCGTTCTATCTAGAATGGCAAAATCGTCGTCAGTTATCAATCAGATCGGTCTCAGGAATGGAAATAACGAAAAAAACCGTTCGAAACGATTGACGTCAACGTCTTGTCTGTCGCTGAAAGAGATTCACAAAGCAAATTCGCCGTCCGAATACGGTTCGTTGCCGTGCACTCCTGTGCCTTCTCCAGACGTCGACGATTCGGATTCTGTAAAGAGTTTTCATAGTTTCTGCAGCGCCATGTCTTTAGACGCTGCATATCAGAGTTCGTCGTTTTCTGCGGCTGCGAGACGAAAGAAATATGTAGTTCATTGTCAGTCGCATCAACACGACGAAGACGAGTATCTGACTCCGACTCAAAGAAAAGATCGTCTCATACGACAGCTGAAAGTAAATATTGTTTTTCTTTACGGAATCTTCTTTTTGATGATCGCAAATGTTTAATGTTATTCGTTTTTGATTGGTTTTTAGGCTATGTTGCTTCGTGCTAGAAGAGAATTGGACGAGAAAGATTCGGAAATATTGCGACTGACGAAGGAAGTGATTGAATTAAAGCTATTTAAATCAGATGCGGTGAACGAACATGAAGTTGCACCGTCGAAAGAGGCGTCGAAACAAGTGTCCAGTTCGAATCAAAAGTCGTATGAAGATCTGAACCACGTTTTCAAGTCGACTCGTGATAGCGGTCATTTTGAACAGAGCGATGGCGGATCGGCTGTTTCTTCTTCTTGTGACAGTGGTCTCTTGATCTCGACTTCTTGCAAGGACGAAGCGACAAATACGAGCGTTTATTACGAAGATGGAGCTGGTAACTTGATGCATAATATTATGGCAGCTGCTAGATCTCAGATGGTTGTGAGGGCCGGCGGTCACTTTGACGACGACCTCGAGGACTTTCACAAACATGAAATGGAAGAGGTGAAAAGACAGCATAGCAATGAATATCAGGAACTGAAGGAGAAGTACAACGATCGTATCGAAAATCTTCTACAGAAGCTCAGCGAAGCAAATACTAGGTACGAGACTTAACGAGCACGAACTCAAATACGTTCGTAGGGAGTAATATAAAGGTTTTTGTTGACAGTGTATTAATGTTTGTCTTCCAGTTTTGTGTTTCTTTTCATTGAATGGTTTCAGTATTTTATTGCATGAAAGAGAAAAAAATGCAAAGCGAAAATGATGAAAGATTTCATTGTTATACGTGAAGAAAATTCGTTATTTATAAGGGTTTAGTTCGTTGTGTGAGTGCTGCGTCAAAGTGATGCGCCGTTTAGAGAGGCAACTTTTAAGCTGTTTTATGAACAGCTGTTTGGGAGCAACACAAATGAGAATTTGTTAGAAACTAGAATGGTAGCTGAATCAATTTATAGTATTTTCATGTTTAGTTGCTTCAAAATAAACTATAGACACATTTTTTAAAGAAAATGTTGTCAAGTTACAGTTATGTCATTTTCAAACTGATGTAAAAAGTTTATTTTAAAATCATCAACTTGAAAATAGCCGTATGTGATTACATTCAGGGTGGATTAATAATTTAAATAAAATTTCATAAAAATCTGTTTATTTGCCTGAAATGATGAAATGAATCTGTTATAATAATGTGCTTGACGCACATTATTATAACAGATTCATTTCATAAAAGAAAGAAAAAAAATACACTTTTACACAAAAAATAGGAAAAATTCTGAAAAAAAATTTCAAAAATCACTTGATTTTTATGGTGTTGCTAATTTTTAAATCCTGTAGATTTTAACGAAAGAAAAAAATCAATTGATTTAAATCAATCCACACTGAATGCTTTACCCTTCTACTTTTTAAAGCACCCAAGTTTCTCTTAATCTGGCCTTTCAAAGAAATAGTTTGAGAGGCGTTTGCACTGTAAAACTATAGCTTACACGTTATTTTTGCATCTGATTCATATAACGTGCTTTTCAGTTCATTTTAGCTTTATAATTATCGTACTTTAGCTTTACGACATTTATCACAATCGAAGATCTACGGCATGCATGTTTTTTTTTTTTCGACTGAAGAAACTTTCTAAATGGGTTTAACGAGTGCAGGAGTGCGAGTTTAACATATTTTGGTGCAGCTTTCCGATGACTTGTTTGTACTGAAGATTCTTTCTTTTTTGTATTTCTTTCACGTTAAGATACTTTGATCTGAGACCAAAGTACGATCGTGCTCAGGAACAGATTCGTATGCTGGAAAAGCAATTGGAGTCAACCGAAACTGACGTAAGCGACCAGGACAAAAGACATCATCAGATGTATCTGAAAATGTACAAGTTAGTTGGCACTGTTTTTTTCTTTTTCTGTTCGTTTTTTACGTACAAGAGATATTTACGTAATGCATAATTCTGAACACACGACGTATGAATTGCGGAGAGCTCCTTCTTTCGTTGTTGTTTTTTTGTCCGACGATCTCTTTTTTTTTACGAAATGTAAGCAATAATGTCTTGCAATGATTTATAACTCTGTGATTTTATTGATTGGAGGCGGAATTTCGACAACAAAATGCTATAATTGCACATTTTTTTTAAAAAAAAGTTTTGACTGTGATTTTCTTGTTATTGTTGTTTTTTTTTTTCCTTAGTTTTTACGAACAAATTTTTTGCGTTTTTCTTATTTATTCTTTTTGCAATTATATATGGTTTGTAGATTTACAATTTTCCATTTCCTTATCTTATTTTCCTTTTCTGGAAAATATAACTTGGGCAACTCGTCTTAATTATAAATGTTTTCTTCTAAAATAATAAAACAAAAGCTTTTTTTTGTTCCAACCTTGTCTCGAAATTTACTTACAATTGCTAAATAATTATTGGTTTCATTTCGGTAACTTAGTTAGGCTTATTTGTTTTTTTAAGCAAATTTACAATTGTTTATTTTTTTGTACTTTATATAATAATGTGAACTACGTCGTCGTATCCTCCTACAAACAAACACACGTCTTGTGTTTATACTTCTTCTTCTTCTGCCGTTGTTTCTTATGATGTGGGTTTGTTGGTTGTTGATGATGCTGCTGCTGCTGATAATTCAGAAAAGGACAAGAGGCTGCTCGTTTTGAACATGCAGATGAAGTTTTAGAGTTTGCACACAAGGCACCCAAACGAGTGTCAGTTCCAGAAATATTACAGCAGCTACAAATGACCGAACGTGAACTGGATCATGTCAAGGTGTGTATTTCTTTTGTGAAAAATAAAAAAAAACGTTTGCAATTGTGTTTAGCCCTGACATGCAAATAGAATTACAATTTTGCACTGTACGCCCGTTTTTGACGTGATATGTTTACAAGAATATTATAAGGTTGACAAAAGTGTGGGCTTCTTTGAAACTTTTAAAAACAATGAAGCTATTATGATATACTACTTTCCGTGTCGTTCGTTTTTTTTTTTAAACAGATACTTATATGCGGTTTGATTTAAAATAATTTTACATTTTAAAAACATAGGTTGGTTAAATGCTTTTGAAAAAAATACTATCATTTAGGTGTTCGGTAAACTTCGACTAGTCATTTTGTCTATTCATAAGTCACTTTCGCTTGTTATGTCACTAGTCACATGTGTGAAAACAGTGAATTGACACCAGCAGGATTCGAACTACCACATGGGCTATTCAGACACTCGCCAATTTTAGGATTATTACATGACAGTAAATGTTTGTAAGCTTTTAGCGTTACGTTACAGGAAGCTACAAATTTACAAACAAGGAAAACTATATATATTATTAAAGACTGGAGTGGAAATGTTGAGACTCGACTTATTTTTTTTTTTTTTTTGCAGTTTTTGTTAGTTTATTAAATGTTTGAAAGAAAAATTACGTATTCAATAAAATATTGTCATTGTAATGTTATAAATTGAAAGGGTCAATAACCTTTCCGCATATGGGATGTCCTGTACATAAAAGTGATTTATGTGGCAAGTGAGGATGTCCACATTTCTATTTCTCATTATTTTGAAGGTACAATTATCTTTAAAGCCATTATTGTTTATGGATTGATTGGCCAAGTGGAATTTGCATAAACAATTATTACACTTGATAAGACTTAGCAAAAGTGTGTTACTAATAAGCTTGGATGAAGTAAAAACACATCCGGAATGTCTTGCTGTAATAATAAACATTACAAATTTATGATAATTATTTTAATTATGCAAATCGTAATTAGCGAGTTTTTTTCTTCATAATTGCATATACATGTATGCTTACATTGCATTGTATGAAGAAAATTAGCTAATTATACTAAAACATTTTGTTTTTATTATTTTATTAGGCTCTCTATCGTCGGGAAATCTATAAACGCTCAGACAGCATTTATCAAGATTCTGAAATCACACTCAAGTTTTTAAAAGATGCTATTTATTACTTTCTGACGGATAAAGATAGCCGTGATCATCTGCGAGCCATCGAAAGTATAATGGGCTATTCCGATACAGAACGGACAAACATCGAACGCTCGCTTTTTTCAAGGAGTCGACTAATTTAGTTTAGTCATTATAAGCTCTCGTTATTTTTTTTTGAGCAAAACTAAGTTTACTCATTGTTTTAAATTTAGGTATTCAAATTGAAATATTACACTTTTGACACATTTATTTCCATAGGTGATGGAATGCACTTTCTGGTTAAATGTTTTCATTGACTACATAATATTGTAGGTAAGCTCTTGTGGTTTGGTTAAATCATATCATGGTGTCATAAACGATGGAATGAAGCGAAAGTGACCTTATGTTCAGTAGTATTAGTAGTAGAATGCTACTACGAGAACAATTTATGAAGTTACTGGTTTTTAACGTGGAGAAAATTTGTATTTTATAGTGTGGTTTTTGGTAGAAAGTATGAAACAAGTTATGAAAGATTGACAACTTGGGTTAATCGTATCACAATACCCTTTGTTACTGCACTCTATTGGTCTGTGATAAAAAAAACGTACGAATTTGTTAGTGAAAAAGTTATGTGCATAATTATTTTTTTTGTGAAAGTTTTCTATAGGCGAGTTTTTGCATATTGATCAGTATATAGGGTAGCAAACATTTCACGGCGTTGAGGTTTGAGGTTCGGCGAAGAGACTCGAGTTGAATAATTCATATAATTTAGTAACTTTTAATAAATTTATAAAAAAAAATTATTGAAAAAAAGCAGAATACCGAGCTGTCTTGTTACATTTACACACTATATTTGCAACGAACTCAACAATACGGATGCTGTTGAAAGGAAAACCGGAGACTTCAGTTGTTAATTGTTGCATTAGATAACTACGTCATGTAACGTAATCGCCTTAGTGTGGAAGGGTCATCTCCTAGTTGGATAATTCACGAACTATCAAATTCATTGGGTGAATGAGACAATAAGTTGTTCGTAATACGATCAATATTGTGCCAATATTGCATATTTCGGACACCAGGTTTGCTGAAAGATATTATTGTATGATCACAGCTTTAATTTGTGCATGGTTGACAGCACTAGATACAGGCATCTCTGCCCAGCTCTAACTTTTCGTTTGCCCTGCCCTTTTATGAACGTCAGACCGAATATCAACCAGTTAGAAACTGAAAAGGGCGATGCATGTGACGTACATCAGACCGAGTAACTAACCAATTAGAAATTGGCGACGCTCATAAAAGGGCGGGGCAAACAAAAGTTAGTGCTGTTCAGACCAAACCTACATGCATATCATGTGTTAAATCACAGAAATTTACTGTAAGACTATAATGCCACACCATATTCCACACTGGCCACTGGTTATAGAACTTTCGTTACATAACATTTTAGCGTATCATCACAGCCATCCTAAAAATGCGATGCAGTTGCAATGCACTAGCTGTATCAAGTATATATTCAGCGTGCCATAATTTCTTAATGGAAAAAGAATACTGTGCCACGACAAGAAAGTTTGGAAACCACTGCTGTACAGTAAATTTGTAACACAAGCATCAAAACAATTCTGTTGCTTTGCTTTTACGAGAACATTTTCTGTACACGTGTGAAATAATATAGGGAATGGATAGCACAGTTGTGAGCCAGTGTAAACCACCTTTTTTCGCAACTAAATTTGGTGATATTGTGTGCTACCACTGTTTTAACATGTGTGCCAAACAATTAAACTTGTGATTTGGTTACAAGATCAGTGCTCAAAAACTCGCCTATTATGTCTTGATTTTGTTCATAATATACATTCTTCATATACATTCCTTATACGTCTTACTCTTTTTAATTGTTTGAGCTTTTATAGCTTTGTTTAGATTAGCCCAGTTCGAAAATAGTTCTAGGTAAAAAGATTTAATACAAAACTACAGATCATTTCACGTGATTATTAGGGTTGTACAATCAAGAGTAAGACGCCTGAGAAAAATGTTTAAACAGATTGTGTTTATCCCTTTTCCTACCTCACACTACTGCTTTTGAACTGGACAATTGCTTCTCAATGATAGCAGTATAATATGTTTTATTGCATGAATCTCACTCAAATAACTTTTATTTACAATATTAAAAATTTGTCCATCTACTTTTTTTGCTCTTACAATTTTTAGCTTTTCCATATGAAGGTATTTACAATGTGTGTTCACGAATATATTACCATCAAAGTGGATAAATTAGTCGTTTAGCACAATCTCTAGGCACTACACAAACCTCTTTGGTAGTAAATCTGCATATTACAGCGTTTTATGTATTATGCCTAAACCAACAAACCAACGTATTTTTATAGATTGACTTGCTTGTTCACATTTCCTAGCGATTTTGTATAACGACTAATTTTCTACTTTGGATGAGGCCATAAATGTAACTAGGCTTCTACTATATACAAATATGAGTGTGTGTTTATAAAAACGTCTTATTTTATGCAAGTGAGTTTGTTGATTTTACGTCGACATTGTTCACATTTAACATCACAACACCAATGAAACTTGCAGTTACAGCTCGTCATCACTTCTGCAATTGTTTTCTTTACTCGAAGTCCACATTGTCTACAAAGTATTTTACAACTGTGTCGTTCTTCTTTGTTTACGAGTGGTCCTTTATCGCGCGAACATTCTCGCCCAAGTGTTCCATGTGAGCCGGCTGTAATGTTGATTGTGCAGTAATCTGGAGACTTTTCTAAATACACTAATGTTGATTCAGATAGTTCTGGAAGTGTTGGTCTCATTACTTCACCTACACTTAGAATGCCGTTCTGATAATCCACTCTGTAAATGTTGAAATATATATTTTGTTTAATTTACTGCTTTCAAAACATGACAATTATCGAGAGTTCTAAGTAGTAGGCAGATCCCCCATGATATAAATGTTATACGTCATTTATCGGTACCTTATGGCGTTGTCGTATTGTTGTTTCAGAAGATTACCCACTGCTCGAAACTCGCTTAATTGCATCCAACATGTTTGAGTTGAACAACTTCCGGATACACCGTGACACTTGCATAAACGTCTCATAGATTTTTTTACTGCCTGTATTTATAAAATAAAAAAAGGTAAGAAATTTTAATTTCGTTGTCGTTTTCTTGATATGTGCCAAAAATTTGTTTGCTTTAAAATTACCACACGACCAGCTTCATTATTGTGACGAACAACCAAAGCTCGAGGATCTTTACTTAAGTGGCGCGATTCTAGAAAATCTCTTGATATGTCTTCTCCAAATGGTATATTTTCACTGCAGCCACCCCATTTCCATTTACGACCACCTGAACAAACAAGACCGGAATAAGATTTATGTAAATTTGCTAACATTTCCATGAAGCGCACAATTATGTTTGTTTGCTTTATGTCTGTAAGGTTAGGAAATTATGGCAAAAATATGTTTATTTACCATTTACTCGTAGTCTAGTATCATCACAGCCGCAATTCTCAAAGTTTCCCATGCTGCAATTTCGTGTTAGAGTATGCATGACACCAGCCGATGTCACGGCATGCACAAAAGCTGACTCTCGATTTGCTAGGGGAAAAAAAAGAAACATTTTAAATAGGTCTTATTGAGTAGATCTTTTGAAATAATGAATACACCGGTATCAGTAGAGTAATTATCTAATTTTATATGTTATGATTTATTGATTACATAATTATTATTATACCTTATAGTTGTTTGTTAGCAAACAATCTAATGGTTTGGATGATGTCATTCCATATATTACAAATTGGATAACGCAATTTTTTTTTAAATGTTTTAATTTGTCTAGACTATTTCTGGTCATTGTTAGGTAATTACATTTTAATATTGTTAGTTAACAATACTGTGATATTTTTAACATGTGAGAATAAAAATTATTATATAGAAATATACAGAGGAAGACTTTTGATTGACGAAACGTGTTTATTACCAGGTAGTGTTTTGGTGCGAACAAATACGTGGCGTGGACAATTCCACCTTTCCCACGCGAATTGAACGCCACATTCTTCCATACCCCTTTGAATACCAATTGCTACGCTTTCTGTGAATGCCAAACTGGCCTATAAGATACAAAGAAAGAAAATAAGTGCCATAAATGACCACTGTGTAAAGAGATGTCCCATGAATTTTGTATGAATTGAAAGATGATGGGTAAGAAAAGCTCCTGAGACACACCACTTTTAAAGTTTACCTACCTGGTTGGCCCTCCTGCCGAGATAAATATTGAAAGCATGTCAAACTTTGATGTTTTCAGCGTAATATACATTTTGGCCCAGAGGCAAAGCAATTTAGGATTAAAGAAGTATAAAGGACTAAGAAGAAGTGGTTAGAAACCATGAATCAGTTTCAACTTAATTAATCTAGAGTGTACACGCCTACAAGTTGTTAAAAAGAGGTTCCTTTGCTTGAGGTTAGAGGGTTTTAACAATTAAGGTTGTGGTTAATTAATCTCGAAACATCAAAATTAAATTGGGAGAATTTACAACCAATCGATCCTGCCATCAGTCTTAATGTGGCTTTTGCTTTCAATATTTTTTTTCACACAAATGATTTCATTTATAAATTTACAATGTGGTTTTTAAATCATTCAAAAGGTTATAGGTCGAACACAAATCATCACAACACTCGAGATTTGCTTTCGATGGTTAAATTATTAGGCTCGTAATAATAAATTTAAAGGATTTGATATTTGCGATTAGCAAAATTAGGTACAAATAATTTAAAAGTTACTTACTTTTGTTCCAGTCATCAAGACGTTGCTCAAAGACCTAAGAATGAATGAGAATAATATACAAAATTGTAATACTTATGATTAATAGTTAAAATAAAGTTTTCATTAATAATTTTTAAATGAAATAATAGTGATTTAGAGTTTTAAACATGTATTTAAAAGTAAAATCGGAAGGGATCTTTAAAAATTTCACCTCTACATAATAAGTTAATAACATTACTACATGTACATTATAGTAACCAAATTATTACTAACTGTGAGGCAGTCAAAGTTGGAGGTAAATTCATCAACTTATGAGAAGTTTTATGTAAAGGTTTATGCGTTTAGTGATTAAGAATTTAAGAATATCACCCTCAATTCTAATGAAACATATGTAACTTACCATGATGCTGCAGTTGCCAAAGACATAAAACAAAATCCCATTGTTAAAACACTTTGTATGAGTTCTATTTTCTGCAAATGAATTGCATTTGATGGTGTTTTGAACATACATTTCATTATGGCCACCTTTGGAGATTTGGTGGTTTTTTCAACAAAATCTATTTTGTAAAAAAACAAAAACAAGAATGTTGAATTGAGTATATGTTATTTAACTTATTTGTAGAAAAAAATATTCTTATCATACAATCACTTCCAATTGTAGAATATTGTTGATTATGTCATCAGAATATCCAATATTTGAAACAGTAGTAAACTAAGTAGATTGTGTCTTTGTTATCCGTTTACAAAACCTTGCTGAAGTGATAGTTAACGTGTGTCCAAGCAGTTGTCAAGTGGCAGATCTGAGAATATCTATTGAAAATCTCAGGTGCACAAATTATACTGACACTCACTTCTCCCTTACTGTCTTGTCGGCTTTTCTTATAGGTCCTACCTTACCCTTTATTTGATAGACGGGCCCTTTTGCGCATACTTACAGCAAAGGGAGCGGGGGATATTTTTCTTTTATTCTCAAAGAACCTTCATAGTTCGTATCATTCATAGTTGGGAATTGTTGAATTTTCTCTTCCCAATGGACACAAGAACACACACACCGTGTCTCTTTATCTTTTCTTTTTTTTGTTGTAAGGATAATAATACTGATCAGTGATAACCCTCTTCAAAATCAAATAGGTTGTTTTTTAAGAAAAATTGTAATTCTGTGTGGCCTATGACCAATAAATTAGCGGAAATGAGTTTGATTTGCAGAAACATTTGAAATATTTTGTTTTCAAAGGCAAATTACTTGACATTGCTGTTGTTTCAGAGATTGATTTGTTACGTTTAATTAATTTAAAGGGAATTCTTTAAAATTGAACTTTAATTACAAACCATAAAAATTCCCCTCAAAATAACTGGGTAGATCGAACTAGATCTATTAGCTTCTACTCATCAAACTGTTTCTATAATATTATGGTGACATACATAAGATTTAGGGTACTAAATAACTTTAAATAAGAAATGCCATAATAATTAGGACACTGTTTTAATTCTTTCAGAGTTTGTTTAAAATTATTAACTTGCAAAAGTTGCTTCAAGACAATACATTTATCATCATTATTTTAAAAGCGTGTTTCTTACAATGTCATTAGACTCATTACTAATTGACATTTAAACTTTACTAGATATTACAGCCGTTTTTTTAATATTACAAAGGTTGCAATTGCTGCACCTAATTTCATTAAATATATTATTATTAATAATAATTTAAACTTGCAATTAGTGAAACACATTGCTTTTCTGATTCTTTAAATTGCGATCGATGTGAGTCGTTTTATATTTGTTTTCAATGTCAGTTCTTTATTAAGGAATTTATGAAGCCATGCTCCTTATAAACAGAAATTTGTAATGCCATAAATATGTATGTTTTGTTCGAAAATCTTACAAATCTTTTGAGTATACGATTTCTAATTGGCCGTAGAAGAAAAAAACGTATCTCCTCACGTGTGCTGTTTTGGTTAATGTTGACACACTAGCCTTGATCTGGCCCAACAGTTAACGTGTTTCTAATAATTTTAATTATAAATTGGCCTTTCTATGATACTATCAAAAATTGATTAATATTGTCTTCCTAATTTTTGTTCATCTTACTGTTTGTAAGGAAGGAGCCCCTATCACTTGTCAAAGCGAAAACCAATAAATGTACCGGCTAAAAAGCTAAAGACAGCATTATGAGTTTTGAGTCTACATACTTATAGGTTGAAAATCAGGGGTTGAACTGGTCTATCGGGTATTTTCGTGATGAACCGCTTGTTTTAAGGGTCGTTTTTTTCCTTTTGAGTGCCGATTTTATGATTAAACCCAATTGTAGTTTAAAAATCCAGAAGAAAAAGTACAGAAAGCTGTTTTTGTTAATAATAAATAATCCAAAGAAATTAATGAGATACATTTAAAAAAAAAAAAGGAAAATGGGAAAAGATTTTAAGAACAGTTTTCTGGTTTAATGCATTTTTTTTAACGTTGCTTACTACAGATTGGCGAAAATGAGAGTAAAACAGCAAAATAAATTGACAAGTTTATTGTAGGCAAAAATGAAAACAGCGCCAAGTGAAATTTTGGTTGGAGTTCTAGGCATTTTTGCAATTTCTTTCACATTAGGGCCTGTAAATAATTTTTCATAAACTGGAAATTTATTATTATTATTCCTCCCTTTTAACAATTGTCTATTTAGGTTTACATTACAAACCAGCTATATCAGTCAACACAAACGTCCATCCAGGGTCACAAGACTCACAACCCACAGACATCAACACAACCAACACTCAGTGCCACGTAGCTACCTCTCCATGTAGTCATATCTACAGTACATTGTCAACACATGGTTCCATAAAGAAATACCCTTCAACCCTTTGATCAGGGTTTCAACATTGAAAAACCACACTCAAAGAGTAGAGTTTTTTAATGTTGGAACCCTGTACAAAGACTTGAAGATGAGGCTATGTAACCAATCCTGTAGAACCAGTCTCATAGGAGCTGATTTTAGCAAATGTCAGTTTTCACTTGACGGCATTGTAATTGTAAACAACGTATTTACACTCAACTCACAAACACAGTCACACAACATACGTAGGGAAATAATGAAATTGAGTTCACAGAAATAACCTCATGTTATGTATGTGTTCTCTTTTTTTTTTACTCTGCTGGGTCATCACAATTGGCCTTTTTTATTTTGAGATTTAACACAATTTTAATGTAGATTAACGGTAATATGATTAACATTAATATAAAAATAAGGAATTGTGACCTCCTATGTTTTTTCTCTCCTTATTTGATTTTAATGTTCAGGTTATATTTACTCGTTTAAAACAAGAAATAATCTAAATTATTGTTGTGTGTGTCAATGATAAATTTTATAATAATTATTAATAACAATTCACGGATGATATGGTGGAAACGTTTGTAGTTACTTAAAAAGTTACTACTAGATGGTATTGTAGCCAGATTAAAACTAATCAAAATAATTTCCGATTAATTAAATAAGGTGGAACTCGACTTCTGTTTTGATTTTTTTTTCATAAAACAAACTTTATTTCATAATTGTTTTAAATGACTTTCAATTTTTTTTCCCAAATAACGAAAGCGCAACTGCTCTTCTATGTTAATTTCCATAAACAAAAGTTTTTAACAATTAAATCAGGCTGGACTTATTAATGACAACATTTAAAATTTCCAAATTACTTTCATTAATTAGCTGGTTGTATGTGGGTATTTTTAAGTATTTTTTTAAAATGCGAACACTAACCGTTTTTCAACATTACAAAAAAATAATAAAGGCCATTAAGGTTTAATTTAAAATATCTGATTGTGGAATGTTTTCTTTTCACCATCATTTTCTAACTTTTTTAGTTTCAATTAAATCTTTGAAACTCTTTAATGAGTTAGTTGAAACTGGATTTCCAATAATTGTTTTACTGCATCCTCACTAGCATTATTACCCTATTAATTTTTTGTTTTTTGTTATTAATATCAAATTGCATATATGCATAATCGATGTCAGATCTTTTAAGAAGAAGTTAACGTAGAGATTTAAATTCACAAAGTTCAATGTTCCACTTTACATTTATAGTCATCACCTTTTTTTTTCTCTCTCTATTTTGGAACAAATTTACTCGTTTAATAGATGCATATAATAATAAGCAACAGACAAAATAAGTTCACGTTTTTAAGTACGAAATTTAATTCACATTTCGTTTTGTTTTTGTTTTTGTTTTTGTTGTTGAAAAATTAAACCACAAAATTTCGATCACAATCAATCAAATTGGTTACAATAAGTTTTTCCCCCTACGAAATATCTTGGTACTTTATCCAAGTTCTAAAATTGAACTGAATTTCTGTGACACCTGACTAAAAAAAACATTTAAATTAACAATTTGCCAGTTAGTTAAAAGTTAACACACTGTCAATGAGACATCTTAAAGAATGATGATGAACCACAGCTTAAGAAAAAAAAGAAGGAAAAAAATATAATTAATCTTAATATTTCTCATGCCCTATTTTGCTACAATAATTGAAAAATAGGTCAGATTTAGGATCTTTCAGATCTTGTTAGTTAAACTACCTTCTGGCATCGACCTTCTTCCTCCCTAAAAAGTACTGGAGGTTTTTTTTTGATAAAACAAAGAAATTAATCAGGTTGCAACAAAAGCAACTGAAATCGATGCTTTTTAATTAATTAGAATACTGTTTGTTTGTAAACATAAGAGCAACATGAGAAAAAAGTCATTGTCAGAGATCAGAAAGTAATAGAAAATAAAATAAACTTGCATAGTAATAAAGTTATTTGATTTAATTAAGTTTCACATACACCATGAACAGGTATATTTTGTGTCACTTAATTTTTTAATGTTTACACAGTGTCATAAAACTCATAAACATAAAAAGGTAATTTTTTTTTTTTTTCAAGATGAGAAATTCTTGAACGAAACTTTTTTTTTCAGTGCAATTTAACAACTTGGCTTATTTTTTTAGTATAGGACACTTTTGGAACACTTTTTTTAAAGACTTGTGCTCACATTTATCAATCACAAAATAAAAATAAAAACACAAAAAAACCATCTGTAACAACAAATAAGTTAATCCCCTGTAATTAACAGTTAATTAAATCATCAATCCATTCTCTGCTAACAGAAACATTTTAAAAAGAAAACTTAATTATTTAATAAAAAAAAAAGAAACAAAAGGGGGTTGTCTTCTTCCCCTATTTATATTTAATATTATATACTCGTAAATTACATGTTATTTATCAAAATGTTTCTGTACAGTTTATGGAAATATCAGTATGATAAAACCCCCGGTCACGATAAAGCAAATATAACACACACACAACATACAAACACACATGGAAAACAGATCCAACGAAATTAATATTTAGTTTCCACTTTAATATTACTTTCATGTAAAGCTTTTTTTTTAATAATAATAAAAACTTCAAAACTGGCATCATCATTAGGAATGAAATTATTGAGCATGTAATAATATCTCAATATGGACATCCTTTCGAGATTTTTTTTTTTCATTTCTAGTGACAACATTGAAATTACAATAACTATTTTGAACCACCTTGAATCTTGAGAATTCATTGCTTTTTTGTTTTGTGTGCAAGAAAAATTAAAACCAAAAATAATTAAAAAAAAAACAGAAAAGAACTTGTGTGATTTGATTCGTGGCACCGTTAGTCCCCTAAACCCTTACCCATTCACATTCTGTTCAACATCACAGAAGAAATAGTATCACATAACACAAAAACTTGTGTTATATCACACTACAAATCTATTTCTGTGATGACTTGAAACAGAATGGTACAAGAGAGCATTGACGATTGGCTTCAATGTAGTAATCTTTGAAACAGATCTAATATGCTGGACGACAGCTACCACAATCCCAAAGAACAATGTAACGGTGGTGATTGGTGCTGCTGGTGAAGATTTAAGAGGTGACAAGTAAATCTTTTACTGTGTTACCTCTTAATCAAAAACAGTGTCTATTTTGGGTTTGTTTAGTAATCATGTTCGTGCTCATCCTCGACCGCACCATCGTCCTCTTGGTTGTGGTGATGGTGTCCCAAAGTACCATCTCCAGATTTTGCCATTCTCCTCTTGATCAATTCAACGGGTACACTCTTTCTGTCGTAAGCCATTCCCATCAGTGCCCACGCGTCAATAAACATGGTTGTCATGTTGATCTTCCATCCAAGTTCACTGGTCTTGTAATCGTATGGGAAAGTGTGATGGTAGTTGTGCCAACCTTCACCACATGCAAATCCGGCAACCCATTTGTTTTCAGCAGGGTTGATAAACCTGAAACAAAACATAGAGAAACATTAGAAACACGTCTTAAGAATTCATTTTTTAAATAAAGATTCACTAGTAAAGTTGTAAACCAGGTTACATAAAGATCATAAACGTTTTTGGAAAACAATTAAGTGTTGTATATTTAATTTAGCTCAATTCAGTATGCTCAAAAGCCATGTGGCAGGGGCAGATCCATGTAAAAGTTTATTAGTTTGGCACTAGCTTTGACTTAGCTTGACTAGAATAATAGGTAAATATATGCTAAGCATGTATTCTTGATTCTGAATTAAAACATGAATTTTTTATGTTTCTAGGTCTAGTTTTTAAGATTCTTGATCTTTTTTTTTCCACATAAAAAATTACTGTTATTTAACTCTCGATGTCCCATTTTTACCGCTTTACTTATCTAAATAACAGTGTTTACAGACATTGTTCATCTCCAGAAGGAAAGACAAAGAAAAAAACATCCTTGAAAGGTAATTTCCAAAGTGCCCATCCAAGACTTGCATATTAATGAAAATAATTTACGTCATACTTGAAGGTCTTTGAAACATAAAGGTCACAATAGAAAATCCCCAATAAAACCACTATTATATAGGAGATCTATAAACACAGTGCATTGTTAATCCTAATGTCAAACAGTTGATGAACGTTGCACGTACATCCAATGAATTGTTGCAGAAATCTTGTTTCTTTAGAAAACGTGATTAAAATTTTAATAAACAATTCTAAGAAAGAAAGAAAAAATCTTCGCCCTGAATATTTTTTTTTCTGGTCAGTAGGTCTGACTGCTTTTAAACGGCTGGCACTGGCCATCGTACATTTATACATGTATTCTACGATAAATATATTATGCTGGTATTCAAGTTGACTGTTATAAAAATGTTTCCGAAAAAACCTGTGGCCTGCTTTTCACTTTCTATTTTGGACCCGTGCAAAAAATGTTTTTTTCTTTCTAGGCTAATTACCAAATATTGTATTCATTATCCTACAATATGCTTGCATATAACCACCAAGTTAAACAATTTTAGTGAATAGTATTTCAAAATTTAGGAATACTTTTCGACAATACTGAATTCTGATGGTCAAATTTGTTATTTATATCCGATGTGCTGTTGGACACTACAATATAATTATTAATTACAATTTGAAATTTCATAAATTTCAAAAAATAATCTCTAAGTCACAACTCAGCTTGACAAAACACTCCAAAATAACAAGTTTATAGAAGTTTTTCCAGAAATTTCTGTTTTGGAGTAACAAAAATTCTATAACCTGGAAATTTTTACTCCAAAATGAGATAGGGGAGGTATTATTAGGTGACACTCTTTACTTTGGAGTATTTTATGCGCTTGGAGTTTTTTTATATGAAGCATTAGGATAGTTAAGAATTCTGTTTGTTTGCTGCACATTCACAATTTCATTTAAGCAGTTTTCAACCTTAAAATCGGGACAATTTTAAACAACTTTCAAACAAAAATACTTACTTGTCATAAGGCTTGTTGCCCCACATATGTGCAGCACTGTTGACCAACCAGGTAGAATGAAGTGTAATCGTGTAACGCATCATGGCGCAAATGTAGAATGCAACATAGACATTTTCACCCCAAAGGTAATTAGGGATCATCGTTGGTATAATGAAGCACAACAAGAATACCATGGGAATGTAATACCTTTAGAAGATGAAAGAAAATATAAATCTTTTAATTAATTCATAATAAAAAAGACATCAATAATTATAATAAATACATTTTTTTATAATGAATTTCGTATTTTATTTTGTCGTAAATTTTAAATTCTATAAAAAAAAAACAAGTTGACCTAATCTTTGTCTTGTCGTATTTTACAAAACACGAGTCGGTCATAATGGTCATTTAAATTTAAATTATATTCATTGCTCGTCAAATGTGTAAATTTTTGGTTTTTTAGAAAGAAAACTTTTACGAACTGCATATAACATTAATTTTTCAAACGACTGTCCAAAGTAGGTCCCCCAAGACAAATTTTTAAGTGGGTTAAAATGAGTGTCACAGCATGGATTTTAAATATAAAAAACAACACTTGCTCACAAACTGTTTTTTTATCATGGTGAAAAATGGCAACTGTCTTATTTACAGTGGACCATTTCAGGTCACTTTTATGTAGACTGTAAAGCCTTGTGGCTAAATTAACTGTCTATGTCGTGTAGTTTTAAGAAATTTTCTTGAATTTTAAAAGAAAAATGAAAAAAAATTGTTTACAGTTCTTTGTATTCTTGCTAATATTTCCGATCTTTTTTTTCTCTTTTCTTAAATACCCTTTCTTTAAGGATGAATATATTAACAAAATAGCAAGAGAAACTACTTTATTATTACTATTACTACTATGTTATTTTAAAAAAGCTAGTGTCTATAACAAGACAATTTTTTCCCAAAATCGAATTTGCATTTAGATTTAATTAAACCGATTTAATATGTATCTTATCAATTACAAACACTTAATTTAAAATAATTACACTCACTTTCTCTGGAACATAATGACCGGATCTGCAGACAAGTCACTCATGTCTACTTTGCCACCCTTGTCTCTAACTTCTGGGTGCTTGCGGACCAACAGCCATCCCATATGGGCAAAGAAAAATCCACGTTTTGCATTGTGTGGGTCAGCATCAGTTTCGGAAAATTTGTGGTGAACTCGGTGATCTCTTGACCATTCATAGATATCATTCTGTAAAATTAAAAAAAAATTCAACTTTATTTAGTAATTGTTCAATTTTTAAACAAGGTTTTAAAATAACAGTGAAAGCCGTTTAATATTAAATGTAAGGGACCGGACCGAAAATATATTCCGTTTTCATGTTAAACAGTTTTCACTGTATTTGGGCTGCTGTATAAAAGCTAGGTATGACTATGAACTATCTCGTAAATCATGATTCTATAGAAAACATTTTACAATAAGGAATTTATTTTTTTAAACAAGTAAAGCTAAACACAATAGGTAGATTTTGAAGAGCTGATCACCTTGACGCAAACGGCTTATCTTTTATATAAGCCTATAGGCAAATTTATGCCGCAAATTTCAAAAATGCAATCGCATGTTTCTTTTTTTAGGAGTTATTTATCACAAAGAAATTTCTTGATAATGTAAATTCAATTATAAATATTATTGAGATATAATATTGTCGAAATGCGTTGTACTTCCTTTTGAAAACATACAATGTTGTTGTTTTTTTTCTACTGCATTTTATCTTAACAACACTTATGTTTTGGCCAGGTGAAATATGTGTTCGACGCTCTTTTTAAAAGTTATTGAACTCTTTGCTTTTTTGATATTGGAATCACATTCTACGTATAGTTCGTAGTTTTTTGTTTTGTTTAGGAAGTTCATATTGCCTATTAATTAATCGAACATTGGCTGGCTGGTTGGTTGTATGATGAAACGACATATTATTCAACTAAAGTATATTTGCAAAAGAACTGTCAAAGTATGATGTATGAGTAATCATTTTTTTCTATTGTAACAAAGATGTAAACAAGACATGAAAATTTCACAAAAGAACAGCAAGCAGTCAATCTCTTGGCTTCAATTCAGAAACGTGAAGGGCAAAGTGCCATTCATTGTGTGAGGCACACATTTTGACAAATGAATTTGTTAGAAGGATAAAAAAAAAGTTTCTTCCGTCTAAAACTTCTAATATGGTAATACTTCGTAATGTAAAAAAAAAAGAAATGCCATAGGTTTCAGCAGGATCCAAACACCTAAATGGGTTGTTTCTTGCATTATTCATGACTATGAGCTTCATTTTCTTTTTCTTCCTTTTTGCCTATTTAGACCTCACGTTGTCTTTAATTAGTTTACTATGCAATTTGTATATCTTTAACACAATCAGTGAGTGGTATTCATTTATGAGAAGTTACTTTTTAAAATAACACTTTCAAGTTGTTTATTAAATGGAAACATGTAAGCCTTGACAATTTTTGTAAACACTGCAGGTAAAAAAAATATAAAGGAAAATTGAAAGTCACAAACAATCACACTAAATTAACTAAAGGGTTGTGATATTTATAGCAAGAGTCACTGCAAGAAATACCATAAATGTTGATGCAAATTATGCACATTGTGCCGCCATAAACGAAGCTAACTTATCTGCAAGCTAGTGTTCGATAAACCATTGCAAGTTGTGCAAATGTATTAGCACCACTAAGGTATATCTTTTTAGGGCATCTTTTTCTCACCTGAAATGCAAGGGTGTTGAACAGCATCAGCATGAACCTTAATGGAGCTCTAGCTTTGTATGTTTTATGAGCCCAAAGACGATGGGCACCAGCTGTGATACCAAGACCGCCAACTAGATGAAGGAGAGCAGCTAAATGGCAAAATAAAATAAAAAATGGAATATTATAGTAAAATTCATTTTAGTAAATAAACTCAAACAGAATTTTTGTTTAAAAAAAGTGAAACAAAATAGAGAAAAAACTAGAAATGCTAGTATTTGTGACAATTTTGCAAATTATGCAGTAACAAGCATTTTAGTGAAACTTGGACAAAAACCTGCCATTTATGGTTAAAAAAAAGAATGATAAAAAAGTGTCGATAACCCATAATAACCTTTGTCACCAAATAACTTTGTTTAAAAAAACCATTAAAAGTTTATGAAATTTTTAGCACGTATAACAAGATAACAAAATGTCAAGCGGTATTGTATTTTTACACCTTTAAAGAAAAGTATTTTTAGTATGCATTTTTAAGGTAATTTTTATGCATTTTAGGTGTTTTAAATTTTTTAGTTAATTTTGTTATATGCTTAATAAATTAGTCATTATTTACTTACCAAAAAAAACTGTTAAGAGCTTTGCTTGAGCGAAACACATATATAAACCATACAGTGCACTGACGTGAAGGTAGACAAACATTAATACATTTCTCCACACAATTTCTAGGTGTTTTGGTTTCTTAGGCACTGTTGTTGTTGCTTCTCTGGTCTCATCATCGACCAATCCATTTGTGTAAGTCATATCTTTAATATTGGGTGCCATCTTGATCTGCACAAAAAAATACAACAACAAAAAAAAACCAATGCTTTGAATTAGTAATGGTTGTCAACTTTGCTATTTTGGCCACCCAAATAAGCAATTTTCAACAACTTCCTTGAACAATAGAAACAGGAAAATATAATTTACAAGATTGGTGAAAAAAATTATAAAATTACATTTTCCAACATTAAAAAAGTAGGAAGAAATAACATTATATGTTTTTTAGGACATCTTCCTTCATTTCTTAGGAACTTCTTTTAGAAGAATATTAATGGGTTTATAAGTGTCTAGGGATGAAAACTAGTACAAGTTAAAAGTACAACCATTTTTTCTTCTTCTTCAAAAAACAACATAAAAATGTACATTTTTAAATTTTAATACCTCTGACACTTTTAAGAGGATTTGAGATTTTACTTTTATTGTCAAATTTGAAGATTTCTCTTTGCAATTTGACCGCAAATGCAAATTATAAACAAGGTTTAAATTATCATATGGTTACATCATGATCATATTTTCAGGTAGTTCTTATATGATAAATGTTTTAAAATTGTTAAAATGGAACAACAACAATGTACTTTTTTTTTATAAAAGTTAGTTTCTTTTCTTACAAAAATATAGCCTTGTTTTTTCCCTCTCTCTCTCTTTAAAATCTAAATAACCATTGAAAAAGAATGATTTCACCTTTAATGCTATATAATTCTACCTCATTTCCGTTATCTCATTTTATATAAACCTCTCTCTCTCTCTCATATTTTTGACTGAATAGGGAGTGTCATTTCTAAAATCAGGTAGGGGGTCGCAAATGAAAAGTCATGTGAAAAGACATAAAAAATTAGATGTTATTACCTTAATATTCAATGTGTAATTTAATTTTTGATTAAATAGAACAATTTCTCGTTTTGATAAAATAACCTACATCAAAAGAGGTACTAGTAATTTTTGGTTTCAAATCAAATAATTCGTATATAACCAACTATGTATAGAATTTCTAGTATAATTCCACTCATTTCCTTTATATGACAAATATGAAAGCTAAATGACTCCCTGGTGTTTTACTGTTGCTTCTTCTGTAAACTATGTTTTGAATTAAAGTAGGTCTTGTTCTTTAACATTGTGTTTTTAAAAATGATAAATTAAACTTGCTAGCTTATATTGTACAATACAATAAAAGTGATAGGAATATAAGAGACTCTGTAGAGAACCTGTAGGCGGTATCAAAAGTAACTTTTCGTGATTAATTTTTTGGAAGATAAATATTTGGATCCTTGTAAAGATTTTTTTTTTGGATAAAATATGAACATTGCGGAGAATTGGCCCAGTTTTTACAACTAAAACCTACTTAAACCTGAATTAAATCAGGAAATAAGAGAAAGTTTCTAGAAGAAATATTGCATAAATATGATAAACTATTTAACTTACAAATTGAAATTCGGTTACAAACATTTCCAATTTGTTTTTTAGGAGTATCCAGTATTCTGAATTTATTAACTTTTCTAATGGAATTGTATTAATAACTTAGGTCAGTGTCATTTGTCACATCACGTATGACAGACTGCACACAAAATGAATTTAAAGAAAATCTTTTAGAATATTTATATGATCTATCCTGTTATTGTTGAAGCAGCTTTGTTCATACAATAATAAGGAGAATTTGTTTTTTATTAAAAAATGTGTTGTTCTCAACTATATTCCTCGAGGTATAGTTTTGCAAGAAAACATTTCCACGAAATCTTTACTTATATAATCTGCCTTATGACATTTAAGTCTACGTTTTTACCTTTCACTTAATTACCAATTGCTAACCAGTTTTTTTTTATTATATTCCTCATTTAATGTGCTTCAGAATAAACTAACTCCTAACTGCACGTATGTGGTTTTTTGTTACCTGACATTCATACAAATTACAAAAACTCCAGAGGATATACATGTTATTACATTAACTTTATACAAAAGACAGACAGATAAATACAATATCTCGGCAGCACAATGTGACAAACGTATAGAAATACGTATTTGTATTTGAAGGTTGGTATTTCAAATACAATCAGTTTGAGGTCACTATTAAATATATTGCCGTTTGTGCCAGACTTAGTTGTAAGATCGTAACCAGAGCTTGAAAAACGTTTATACTTAACTTTATACTTTAATTAAATTACACGGGTCTTGCATATTTTGATGTTTTTAGTATTAAATTTATTAAAAGTTAAATATGGCAAGATTTTATTAAAAAAGAGCACACGGATTTAAAGAATTCAAATGAATAATTATTCTTCATTTATTTACTGTATATAAAAAAAATAAATCATCTTTCTGTTCTTTTAAAAGGGGGACTTATTACAAAATATTTATTTAAAAAAACACCTAATGTGTTGTACTGTTGTAGTAAAGGTGTTGATGTTTACATGTAAATTTGGTCATACATGTGGCATATATATAATATATTCATTATAATGTTTCTAACAGATTTTAGTGAGGAAGATGGGGAGAGAAAAAAAAACCTCTCAACTCTTAGCAGTCTCCCTTGTTTCTAGTGTACTAATTGTAGGCCAACATTCAAATGTGGTTAGCAAATGAATAGAATATACTGTTAGCAGCGGGAATTACACGCAATAATAATAATTTATATTCTAAGCTAGCAACAATTTGTATTTGAATGCTTAATAATAATACAAAATACTTTTAATTTCTTTTCTTTGCTGTATGTATAGCTATCTATACTAGGAATTTTTTTAAGTTTTTAGGCAAGGTTAACTCGTGGAAATAATACGATATAATAATATAATAGGTTTTTCATTAGCGATGTAGAGAATATTAAATGCCATGGCAACATAATATAATATCACGAGATGTTGTTTCCAACCAATAATTTAGTTCACTACGAGATCAGAATATTTTATTATTTTAACCGGCAGCAGTCTCCGTCACAAGACCACCACCATATAATGCAATACATCAATGGTGCATGATGTCATAAAAAAACTAGTCATATGATGATGACGTTTGATGTTTTCGTAAAACAACACGTAGAACTATTGTAATGTAGACACAGTTGGGTTAATATCAGCCTTGTGTGTGTGAGACCTTTTTTAATGTTTGAAGAAACATTTATTTAAATATTTGTTAAAGAAACGTTGACGGACACAATAACTCAATGATTGAACAAACATAAAATATTATTTAACAATTAAAAAAAAGTTTGAAATTTTTAATATATTATGGTTAATCAGAAACTTAACATTATTTTCTATTTCACAGAAAATTTACTTGAAATGTTGTAATGTAACGCAAATGGTATACACATACACACTTATTAGACAAACATTTATAAATTTGACTTACATACTTAGAGTGGATTGTTTTAAAAGTTCAAGATGACATCTGTATCATAAAAGTTTATTATAACAATTTGTAATTATTTATTTTAATTTATCACTTGGTCTTTTTCAAACTGCTGTTTGAAGTTTTTTTTTAAATTTTATTTTATGCTGGTTATGCTTATTCTGCATATCAGAAGAGCAGTACTAAGGAACAACTGAAAGTGTTAGAAACTAGAATGGTAGCTGAGTCATTTAATAGTATGTTCAAGTTGATATCTTTCAAAATAAACTTTTTATAGACAAAAATTTAAACAAAAATATTGTCTACTTAAAGTTTGATCATTTTCAAACTGTTATAAAAAGTTTATTTTGAAAAAATATTAACATGAAATTACCCTTAGAGTGATTTGAGCTACTCTTTCTAGATTCTAAATCACTTTCAAGTTTCTCTTTAACTTTGCTCCTGAAAGAGAGAAATATCCAGAGTTGTCATCATGAAAACACTTTTAAGGCTATTCACCCACTATTCCAGTTTATAACAAACTTTGAACTTTTTCTCAAAGTTCCTTTAAATTAAGTTTCATTCACTTCATACACATAGAAGTTACTATGAAAAATTTACATGATCGTAATTGTTAGAAATTAAGAAATAATTCCACATTACAAACTCTTTAGCTAATAAACCAGACATTTTCATGTCAGATTTTGATATCTTTAAAGTTTCTTGACACATTTCGTGTCTTTGTACAAAGTAAATGTTTAAAAAATATAAATATAGCCTTTTTAATTGTATAGCCTATTTGCTTTAGTAAATATATTTCTTGTTAGACAGAAAAAGGACAGACAATTGTTCACAGAAGAACAAAGGAAGTGCATGTTATGTATTTGTACAAAACCTGTTTAAAAACTTCAAAAAGTTTCAACTCTGCCCAAAGATGCTTTGTTGCATGTTATTGTTTGTACAAACTACTTAAACTCATTGAAATGGTAGAATTTTTTGAATCTCTATCAAAATGATTGCACATACAAGTATAAGTTTAAACCTAGGCGTCCAAAAAACGAAATTTCTGTATTGGTATACAACATGACTTTTCATTTTATTTAGCTCAACTCTAAAAAGGGTCATAATGAAAACTTGTATTTTATAGAAAAAAAGGCACAATACTATGACCAAGCGTATCGACTATTCTTAAAATAACAAAAGAAAAATTCAAAAATAGTATAATTCATCTTAGTTTTCCGCATTTTGTTTTTGATAGGCCTTCTAACACAAGCCCCCCACCCCCGCCTTTTCAAATGCTTCTTTTCGCAACAAAATATCCTTAAGAAAACTATTTTGCATTTCCTGCCAAATAGAAAAATATAAATTGCGTGGGAGTTTAAGGGTATATTAAAACAGCAGGGTATTTTATAAGAGGCATCAATATGGGGGGAATTGCTGCTGTTTGCTTATTAAGCTATTTTTACCTTAAAGTTGGGCAAAACAGTAAGTTTTCAATGTGCATCGAGTAGACATAAGACTTGAGTAGATTATAAACATTTCTTTAGAAGTGAAAAAAATTCCAAGTTTGTTAAAAACTAGAATAATAGATTAATGTGCGAAAAGTATATTTTCATCAGGCTGATATCTTTAGAAAATAAACTTATAGGATATTTTAAAAAAAAAACTTTTTTTCATTATTTTCCATCAGCATTTTATGAAAAACAATTTTCAAATTTAATAAAAAGTTTATTTTTAAAATATATCGTTGGCGAAAATATTTTTGACACTCACCTAATGTTAGTACTATTTTAGTTTTTAAAACATTTTGAATTTTTTTCCCCTGGAAAAAAAAGGCTTGCATCCATTATCGTAAATATTTGAACTACATGACCAGAAAAAATGTTATGTCAATCTTAAGGTTAAAAAAGCCATATCCGATGCTTATGTTCACACTTCCCTAGTTCTCATTTTACATAGTTGCAATCCCTTCGAAGCCTTTTTTTTTTAACTTCCATCCAAATATGTTCATAACCGAAAGTATAGAATTTGCTTGCACAATGGGTGTGTTACATGCTCTATACACGTGATTCTATCGTAGAATTGGCACTTTGGCAACTTGTTCTCTACTAATCTACACCAGGACTTAGAAACAGATAGCCAGCCACATGTTCATTTTCAGTTCTTTTATAATTTATATCACCCATAATGCAAAAGAGAACTGAGTTAATAGTCATTTTCTTCTATATGCTGAAATAGATAGCAATATTTATTGTTTCATTTTATCCTCACCAAAGACAAGATTAAAATAGAGAAATTAAACTAAATTATAAAATTGGATGCAATGAACACAATAGTTTTATTTTTTTTATATATATATATATTTTCAAAGTAGTATAATTTTGGTGCTTTATGGATAACACAAAAATAAATGCATCCGTTAGGAAGAGCAAGTTATTAAATATATTTAACTTATTTCCCATCCTCCCCCCATTTTATTGTACGTTCTAAACTCACCCATGATACATTTATTAACTCAGGTGTTTGTAATGTAAACGTATTGCACATCAGGAAAACATTCGCTCAATACGTTTTTCAACATGAAAACAGCATTGTGTTTATTAAACATATACAACATGTTTAGAGGATGCCATGATGCATATTCAAATATATATTTGAAACACAATGACTGCTTTATTGAATATTACTGTTACAAGGTTTTCTTTTCAGTTTCACCTTTTCAATATTATGTTGGGTGACATTTAAAAATTGTATTCAACTTGTTTTCTTATGTAATCTCAACATAAAAATGACTTTTTAACTCTACAAAATATATCTATTACACCCTGTATTCTGTCAAGTGGTTTTATGGCAGACTTTCTAGTTCTGTTATCATATTTGAATTTTGTCACGCAATGATTTTAATTAATATTCCTTGATGATGATGCTATTATTGACTTATAACCAGTTTGATTTTTAACCGGCAATTCTAAAAAAAAGATATAAATAGCACGTTGTTTGTAATTTTCCATCAATTCATGCATTCTGATTCCCATTTTCTTTAAAATTGACTGTCAAAAAGGCTTATTAGTTGCAAAAAAAAAAACGCGCAAACTCTTATGTTTAAAACGTTTAGCATTTCATTAAAAAGTAAAAGTCGAATAACTTTAACCTACTGACTGACTTTTTTATGAGGGTATTATTTTTTAGAAGAAAAAAACAACCAACCTGAAATGAAGTAAGATAAGCTAAAAGGCCTAAACGCATTTTTTTTCTTAAAAAAAATTTACAATTGAGGGCACCAAATTGCACTAGAATATAACATCTAGAAAACCTAGTTTCTATTTGTCCTACAAGCCTTAATTAATTTTTAGACTCCAACATTTGTTAGTATAATAAAATAAGAAAAAGTTTTCATTTAAAAGTTTTTTTTTTAAAAATATAGTTAATAATTTTGAAAAAAATAATAGAAATTGTATTATGTATGAAGAAATAATTAGAAATTGATTAATAAATGTTTAAAAAAAAATAGAAAAATGATGCTCACCTTTTAGATGTGATTGATATTCCTAGATGGATTAAAATAGTAAATATGTATCTCAATAATTATTACAGAAAGAAAAAGAAGAGAGAGGAAAAATTATGTCCTTTCACTTAAAAACTTGTTGGCTGTAATAACTAAAAAAAAGTATGTCTCTCTCTCTTGTATATTTTAGAGAGGAACTGCTCAGTTAGACGACCGTATTCACAACTGGTGCTGAGTTCCACATTACAGCCGGTTTATCAAATATAGGCGAGAGTGACGGGGGAGGGGAGGAAATGTTGGACACGTGAGCAAAAACGTAGGCTAAAAGCCAACTTTTGCATCATAGTCGTCGTCACCAACAAAGTAAAAGTAGAAAAAGCGCCACTCTACAACAGATAGATAGAATATGAGTATGGTTGAATTAAAAAAAAAAGTAATAGGCTAGATAGAATAACATTGGTGATTCGACATTTGGCCCTGGTTTGACCTATATGGCGTGATCAGACTCCAGAAAGATGCTAGAATAGATTTGGAGCCCGAGTTAACTAAAAAAAAAAAAGTTGCGCTTTCGGACACGTGTTTTTTTCTTCTTTCTTTCACTTAATTCTTATGCATGTGATCATCAACTCCAATGTCCAAGGGTGTATCTTTTTTCTATGATGTTGCTTATCTTATGTAATTTATGAAGTTTTGACTCACTCACACCCCTCTCTGAACACCATTTTATTATTTTAAAATAAAGAGTGAATCAAATTAATTCATGTGTGATCTTTGAGTGATATATTGCAAAATGCTTTCTTTATTGAACCGGGAAGAACGCATGCTGGACACGGGACCACAATTTCAGAGTTATTCAATTCATTTGATTCATAACTTATTTTTAGTAAAGTACACACATTGACTATGATTTTTTTTTTAGTTTTCTGTCTGGTCAAACTAACAAGGTAATACAGGGCTAATGTTCAAAAAACACCATCATGTTCATGACACAAGACATACCACAGACGTGCAATTTGTCACTAACTGACTAACATCACTCTAACCCTTTTATTTTAGTCTAATCCATCTTTTTTGATATTGAACTTTCTTGACAATCTTGAGCAATATTTCTGTTATGAAACAAATGATGAACATTTTCAGAAACAAAAAATTCTGTCTAGTTAAATCAAATTAATGATTAGACATTACAGAAATGTATTCAATCCATTAAGTTCAGCGTTCTAAGGGTATAGCATATTTAACTTTTTATAATAATGACACACAAGTGTGTCTTCTTTTATTATTTTAAGATAGAAATTCATTTTAACAGTAAGATGCGAATATGAACGGTTGTGTCTGCAGCACATAAAATGGAATTATAACCTTAGTGTGTATAATGATGTGAATTCAATACAATATAATCTACCAGTGTGAAAATTTTGCAATGTGAATTAGCTGCAGTTTTTTTTAAAAAAAATATTACTTTTATTTATTGGTATTGTATTTATTATTTGTAGTAGATATGTACTGTAAATAGAAACGTTTTGTGTGTTTTAGTATATTGTTAGAATATTTAAAGTTAGAACACAGTACTAAAAATTAGATTTAAGGTGGTTTTAAAAAGCGCTTCTTATTTTTGATTATTCTAAATTTCACTAGCAAAATAAAGAAAAACCTGAAAGTGTTTTAGAAAGTAGAATGATAGTTCAAGCACTTAATTAAGGGCATTTTTACGTTGGTATCTTTTAAAATAAACTTTTCGTGCGAGTTTGAAAATGACCCATCTTTAAAGAGAGGATATTTTTTAAAAGTTTATTTATAAAAAAAAGTTTATTTTGAAAGATTATCAACATGAAAATGCTACTGAATAATTTAGCAGTCGTTCAACTTTCTAGCATGCTTTCCATTTCTCTTTATTTTTGCTCTTGAAATGCAGAATAACCAGAATTCGAATATCTTTTTAAATCAATTTTTGTGTGAGTTTGAAAATGACTCAACTCTAAGCAGACGATATTTTTTAAAAAAATTTGTCTATAAAAAGTTTATTTTGAAAGATATCAACATGAAAATACTATTGAATGATTGAGCAACCATTCTAGTTTCTAGCACACTTTCCATTTCAATTTATTTCTGCTCCTGAAACGCAGAATAACCAGAATTTGAAAATCAGCTGTTCATAAAGCATCTTAAATTGCTTAATAAAAAAAATTCCCTAAAAGTATATAAAAAATATCTAACTTTATATAAATTTCATTTTATACATCCACAGAAAGTTGTAAGACAATCATGTGAATCACACATTCAATGTTAAAAATACAAACGAATATTGCTTTTATTATTAATTTATTACTTACAGTAAGTATTATCCACTGGAGTGAGCAAATGTTGCTTGATGTTAAAACACGCGCTTCTACTTTGCTATATAGAAAACGACGAACGGAGTCAATTGCTCTTTTATTGTCAGCATTATTTATTTATATTAATATGTGTATATATCGAAAAAAATCAATATTAGTATGTATATTTGCATGAATGAAAATACAAATGTTTTCTTATTCATCTAGATTTATTTGGGCATCAATGTTACTTTTTTGAAAAAAATGATAAATGAACAATTGAACATTAAATGATGCAATTTGTTGTGAAGGATCAAAACACGTTTTCTAATAGGTTTTGCCTAATATACTCATTTTCAAAGTTGAGTTTGTATTTCGTTTAATAACAATTCTACAGGTTACATATAATATGATGTATCATAGGCATAGCATGCTTTATTTTTAACATTAAAATGATACTACGATGCCATAAGGAGCAATCATACTGGCTGTATACTGGTTATATTTTCTGCACTTGCAATGGTTTTATTACACACCACTTGCAGAAAACGCTTATCTTCTTATTTTTTTGCAAGAGAAATGCAACAGTTACAGCAACATTTGTCGCATTTCTAGCAGTTAATGTTGCTGTAAATATTGTCATTGTGATTGCTCGTTTACAGGCCAACTCTAGCTATCAGAGAATGGTTTTACTAAGCCTGAATAACAATCATACTTCTGTGATGGATGATTTTGTCTGTGTGTCCTCTATATGAAGTCTACAACTCTTGCACACTGCACAGCATTGTATGTACTATATAAAAATACATTGCACAACTAATACGTGTAAAATTCCATATGAAGAAGCTAGTAAAAGGTTAAATTTAAACAAAAAATGTCACATAAATACATGTCCTTAGCCTATAAGATGCAATCAGAACTACATTGTAACATTTAACATATACTCAGACCTATGAGGCTGTGTCATTGTAATGATTTGCATTTAAGATTAGGTTTTCAGAAAATTGGAATGGGTTACTGTGCAATGTAGTTCCTAATTTCATAAGATATTTATACAATTTTGAAAACATGTTTTTTTTGTGTTGTTTTCGGTGTAAAACGAAGCAATCCTAACCTAAATCAGTAATGGCCAAAAAAATGATTTGGTGAAAGTTTTATGTTGTTTGTACGAGACATCTTGATGCATTTGAGTAGGTAGCGTGTTTAAGGATAATGTTATTGATGCAATTGCTGAATTCAAAAATATCTATAAAACTAAAGAAAACCAATGTGCCATTTCTTTTTTCGGCTTTTAACACACAAACTTGAATTCATTCTTGACATTATCCCACTCCTACATCTGGCACATTTTGATTTACTATTGGAATTTATCTCATCATTTTAGTTTAAGGCCATTTTTTTGCATATTTTCTGTTTTTTCTCTTTTTTGGAAAGGTTCTTACATAAAAGATAAAATAACCCATTTATATTTGGACCATATGTTAATATGCATTACTTATTTGTTAGTATGAAGAATGAGTGTACAGGAATCGGTAAGTATACATTTGCATTGACTCATTTGGATTTTTTTTTAAAATGTGACCATCAGTAACAGATTTTGTTTAAATATGGTTGCCATGCAAAAAAATATAACGACTATATTCATCACAGTCCAGAAGATGTCTCACACCAAACAATAATAACATATGCAACTGTCAACATCACTAGCTATATAGGCCTAAATTTACCAAATAAATTCTATCTATTGTTATCTAATAACAAAAATATTGTAAAGGGGGGGGGGGGAGCAAAAATAGGTAAACAGCTATCACGACTTGCACTAAAAGTAGGGCTTCATTCTGGAATATTTTTTATGATCAATGATGAAAGGACATTTTAACAGCCAACAATTGCTTGTCATCTGGTGGTAGGTTCATAACTTGTATTTTCTTATGATTGTTTACCTGTTGAACCATTCATCATCATCATCATCATTTCCTGTACCTTATCCCGCGAGCAGCAGGGTCGGCCTTGCTGGTTCTAACTCTCCACTCGTTCCGATTTTGCACCAAGCCCCCAGTGACCCTACATGCCACCATATCCCGTTTTACTACCACATCCCAGGTTTGCTTGGGTCTTCCTCTACCCCGTTTTATTCCCAGGTCTAAGTTCATTGCCTGTCTCAGCAGCCCATCTTCTCCACTCCTGAGGACATGCCCAAACCACCGCAGCCTATTTTCCTGCATCTTTTCTACTATATTTGTTACCCCTACACTACCCCTAATAAAATCATTTCTGATCCTATCCCTTCTGGTCACCCCACTCATAAACCTTAGCATTCTCATCTCAGCTACCTGCATTCTATCCTCATGCACCTTCTTGATTGCCCAACATTCTGACCCATACAACATAGCTGGTCTGACTACTGTTCTATAAAACTTTCCCTTCAATTTTATAGGTAACTTCCTGTCACATAAAACCCCACTAGCCTGCCTCCACCTATGCCAACCTGCTTTTATCCGGTTTGTGATGTCTAAGTCTAAGCTCCCATCATCTTGCAGCACAGATCCTAAATATTTGAAGTCATGCACCTGCTGCATTAAACTGTCCCCAAGTCTAATCCCCTCATTCAACTGTTCTTTCCCATCCCACTGAAATTTCATGTACTCCGTTTTTGCCCTACTTATTTTCAACCCCTTTGATTCCAAGGCATTCCTAGTCTCCTCTAACCTTATCTCGAGTTCCAATTTGGATTCCCCAACTAAGACTATGTCATCTGCAAACAGCATACACCAGGGGACCTCCTGCCTCACCCCTGCCAGTAACTCATCCAGGACCAAAATAAATAGATATGGACTAAGTGCTGAGCCCTGGTGCACACCAATCCTAACACGAAAACTGTCAGAGAACCCCCAGGCAGTCTTAACGCTTGTTCGTGCATCCCTATACATGTCCCTCACCATATCTATATAACTCTCACCCACCCCCTTCTTCTGTAAGACCTCCCACAATAACGTCCGTGGTACTCTGTCATAGGCTTTCTCTAGATCTATAAATACCATGTGTAACTCTTTCTTGGCAGCCCGAAACTTCTCAATAACTTGCCTTACGGCAAAAATAGGGTGCATTGTGGATTTTCCTGGCATAAACCCAAACTGACTTCCCCCAATTGCAGTTTTACCCCGTAGTCGAGCTTCAATTACTCTCTCCCAAAGCTTCATCGTATGACTCATCAATTTAATACCTCTATAGTTCCCACATTCCTGAACATCACCCTTCCCTTTGAAAATAGGCACTAACCAGCTGTCCCGCCATGCACCTGGCATTCTATCCCCCATAGCCAATCTATTGAATAACTTTGTGAGCCAGGAAATGGCAACATTCCCCAAGACCTTCCACACCTCTACTGGTATCCCATCTGGCCCTAAAGCCTTCCCTAGCTTCATTTTTCGCAATGCCTGAACAATTTCCTCAGCCCTAACCTGCTCCACTTCTTCTCTATGATTATTTCTTCCAGTGAAAGGCTCCTGCTCTACCCCCTCATTCATAAGCTTACTAAAATATTCCCCCCACCTGTTCCGTACTGGCTCCCTACCCCACAATACTTTGCCCCCATTATCCTTAACACTCACCACCTTTTCAATATCTCTGCCTTTATTCTCCCGAGCCCTAGCTATTCTATATACTGCCATTTCTCCTGCTCTGGTACCTAACTTGGCATACATGTCCACATATTTCTTATGCTTTGCTAAGGCTACCTGCTGTTTGGCCTCTATCTTGGCACGCTTGTATTCTATCTGGGCCTCCCTGCTTCCATCGTGCCACCAAGTCTTGAAAGCATCTTTCTTCCTTTTAACTGCCCTCTGTACCTCCTCATCCCACCACCAAGTTTCTCTGTCTAATCGAGACCCCCCTACTCGTACTGTCCCTAGTACCTCTGTTGAACCATTGAAGTTGATATAAATACTAATACAGTATTAAAATTGCCATTGACCATGAGAAATGGCCCCTTGAACTATTTTTACATGTTAGAAGATATACATTATATGAAAAGCAAATTTATGACCTAGATTAAAAATAGCCATTAGATTTATAATTTTTTTTTCATGTAGGTGTCCCTTCATCAAATCATCAAAGATTCAAACAAAAGAAATTTAAAATAAGCTTATAATTATAGATCTAAGTTATTAATTGCACTGATTGACAGTAATTTTTCATGTTTAAAAAGTTACTGACATTGAGAATAAAATATTTATATTACTTGTATTAGGCCTAAGTATTTTACTTACAAAATGTGACAAAGCTAATAAGTAATAATAGAAAAAATCAGCAAGGGCCTTTTTTATAATTTTCACTTCATAGTTTGTATATCAGCTGAAACTACTTTACAAATAGTTAATGATATGTGTGATTTTATGATATGTTGTACAATTTTACAAAAATTTGTAGAAGTTCTCATTGTTTCCAATTTTTTTTATGAGTTTGTAAACATTTATACTTCAGAATATACACCAGGCAAGCTACATGTATGCAATGATTTTTGTATTTTTATCAAAACATGTTTTAACCATCTTAACCGTAAACAACAACGTGATTGTTTTGTTTATCTACAGTATATGCGCACTGACACATTTTTCCTTTCTGTTTATGGCGTTTGTTTATGTAGAAACATAAATGTTTTTCGCTATTGGAGTGGACACATGCAACATGAGTCCGGCAACATTTTTGTTATTGAAGTCTTGTTGTAGACTCCTGTATATAAAACTTATTATTGAAAATTACTTTTAAGATCTGAAACAAGGCCCCTAATGCATATCAATTTTGCTCAATTAGTTTTTACGGCATATTTTTATTAGAGAAGTAATTTTTATAATAATATACGTAAGAGGTATTTGCAAAATAAGTATTAAATATAATATCACATAATATAAGCGGTGCATCAGTTAGTCTATAGTTTTCAGAAGGACATTGTGAAAATAACTATGGAACACCAAATTCAAGAAGAAAATTTATCACTTCAACTCCAACTTCAACCACCTGAAGTTTTAACATAAAATGACACTATTTTATTGAGTACCCGTGAGCAGAGTTTTTCTATGTTGGAACCATGCTCAGAGGATGTCAAATTTTCTTACATTTTGAACTATATCTGGTATTGCCAAAGCAAGCTATTGCTTATTTATTGCATATTTAAAATAATGTAAATAATAAATTTTATCTGTTATGAATTAATCATTGTTTTGGTTTCCTTTACATTCAATATACAATATACACCTAAGTACCTAAATTTTCATACCATGGTACATCTCTATACGAATATTATGTAATATTTACTAACATGCAGTAGCCAACTCTAAATGAATCATTTATGATTTACAATTTTCTTTCACTTAAGTATTTCGTAAAGTAATAATTATAGGGTCCACTTATATGAAATTTCGTAAAAGTTCCCAGTTTCATGTGACCTATAGTTTAATTGGTAGTATGCACAATTGAGCTATAAATTGCATCGTGTTTTGGCTGTTCCAGATTTTTACTACCTTAGAAGGATGATAAATAAAGTAGCTATATAGAAAAATGTTAAGGTTTTTGTTTAATTTTTTGGAAATTCAGGGCATTAAATTAAGTACATTGTTTTGAATTACATTTCAGTCCCAAAACACTGGTTGGGTCTTTTTACTACAATCCCAACTACTGCTCCAAGCTAAAAGTTCTTACCTTATTAAAAAAAATTAAAAAATGGAGAAATAAAAAACAAGGACAACAAAAGAGAACAAAACCGAAGACAAAAAACAAAATAAGTTTCAAAATTGTCAATTTATCAGTCGATAGAAATTTTTTTTAAATATATTTGTGAAAAATAATTAATCTTTTTAATTTTTTATTCTTAATTTATAAGTAACAACACACCTGTCAAACTTATTTTTAAAAGTTTTCGTGTGACTATGACTTTGAGTTGATTACAAAAAAATTAAAAATCGCGTTTTAACTGCACATTTTGCAAAAAATGTCAAAAAAAAATAACCGTACTGAATTTCATTGTGAGATTGAGAAATTGGATAATCCATTAATCCTATTTTGTAAGTGCATGCAATTGACTTACTTAATGGTTTATTTAGAATTTTGATTTAGATAACATAGTGTTCCAGAATAATTTGGTACTAATATTAGGCCTACCATTTAGGTTGTTTGTATATTTGGCTTTATTATCTTTTCATTGCCTAATTTTTTATAGCAATTTTTTTTTAAGAAAAATTGTATTAGTTTTCATCTATTTAAATCTCAAAGCAATTTTGTTCTTATTTATTACTAACCCACACTGTGACAGTTTCGTTGAAACAAAATTCATTTGTACATACTGATGCATAAGATCGACGGTATTCTCTGTTTTCCCTATATTAATACACGTAGAATATTTTAAACTTTATGTTATGGAATGTGTAGTAATTTGTGTATTAACAAATGTTATCAACACCACGAACAGTTTTGTTAGTGATGTTGATAACTTTGTAGATAAAGTTGTTGTAATTCCAGTTTTAATCAGAGATCAACCAATTATATATTTGGTTAACTACTGCTATTTAGATATATTATGCCCAGTAGTAGTTCAAGTGCAACATAATTGAATTATCTTGTGGTTTGTTAATATAATTATACAAACCGCAGAATAATTCTATTTTTCTTCTAAATCTCACTTAAAAAAATACAAAAAAATATGAGCCAATGGATTTTCTTTTTGAATGTGTATTTGGTTTATGATAAATAAAAAGTTAAATAAAATAGTGAAATTTTATTAAAATCTCAACAGGACCACCACCACCTTATAATAAATAATGCATTAAAAGTTGAAAAGTATAAAAATGTGATGAATTGTTTGTTTGACCTCCTGGATTTTTTTTAAGTTGTTTATATTTATTTTAAAAGCCAGAAGCAGAAAATTTGCACATGATTTGAAGCAAGTCATTTTTTCTAAGAATTGTTTTTTTTAGAAACATTACCTTCAGAAATTTAAGACACATGTCATTTTACCTAGGCCTACTTGTAATAGAATAAGAAAACTGCATTAAAATAAAATGGCAAAAAAATTCTTTTTTCATGGAGTGTACTCAATTTATTTTAATTATTTTTTTTTTGAAAAATTAACAATAATTTTCATAAAAAAAGTAATTAGTGGCCTATGGGCTAATATGACATGTCCTTGTATTGATTTGATAATCATAAACAAAGTTATTCTCTTTTTTCTGTTGTTTTCTTCACTTCTGACGCCATAGACCCAAAGGCCACCTCCTTAAAGCACTTGAGAAAATTATTAAGCACTGCAAAATAGGACCTTTAATAAGCCTCAATTTGCAATGTTTTGAGACTTATGACGCAAATAAAGCAGCAATAGGCATAACTTTTTTTAAAAAAATTCTGAAAGACGCATGATTGTTCTGTTCATTTTGAAGAAAAGAAATACTTCAAAAACGTGTTTAGGATGCTAAACACTGATCCCTGTTCGAATAGCCTATGGCTTATGATTTTTCAGGACGTTTGTAGACGTCCCATTTGTTATTTGTGACTTTGTCTTTCATATCAGCCATTTTAGATAATAAGATACCCATGTAGATGTCTATTATTTTTTTTTCCCTCTTATGAGTTCTAGCTACACGTTCCATAACTTATAAGGGATCCACTCTATTTATATACAAAGATTTAGGGTAGTTCTTGTTTTCATCGTTAGATTTCTGGTCAAGGAAAAATGACTGTACTGCCATTTATCATGATGGTATTTTTTTAAAAAAAAATAAACGTTTTATTGCAATACATTGTATAAAAAGATCAACTTTGAAAGTTTTCGTGAATTTTTTAAACAAACTTAATGAGTCAGGTTAAATTTAACTAATGTTTTACCTCAAATTAACAGCACTTCAATGTAAATATTAATGAGAAGTGACAATTTATGGTTTTGTTAAAGTGGTAGGATGATAGGGGTTTCCTCACTTCAATTGACCTAACATAATAAATAAAACCATTAGCAAATAAAGTGGGCCACGTTTGTACTCTCATATCGAATTCTTTTTCTCCTAAAAGTCAGATTGTATACAGGCATCTGTAGACAGCTTCAGAATTTCTTTGGCTCTGCCCTTTTATGAGCGTTAGACCAAATATCAACCAATTAGAAATAAAAATGGCGGGGCATGTGACATCAGACCCAGTAACAAACCAATTAGAAATTGATGACGCTCATAAAAGGGCAGAGCCAAAGAAATTCTGAAGCTGTCTACAGATGCTTGTAGATTTTATTGCCATATTCTAGTTGAAATTCTCAAAAGTTTAAAAATTTGCATCAAGTGGAAACAAGGCCTGAGCAGCCAATGCAAAATATTCAAATACTAATATGAAATAAAACCCTTATGTTTGATAAGCAACATTAAGAGAAAAAAAAGAAAGTATTTTACAAAATAGACTAATAAATTAATTACTTGAGAAAATTTTCAAGTTGTTATCTTTTCAAAACTAACTTTTATGGCAATTTCAAATTCTGAATTTTCATTTCACAGAAATTGTCTGCTAACGTTCAAAACTTTAAATCTGGTTAATTTAAAACAGACATAATCATTATTTAAATAAAAGATATCAACATGAAAATTTTATTAAGAAATTCATTTACTCTTCTAGTATTTAAATCACGTTAAAAGTTTTTTTTCAAAGTTGTTTTCATAACACAAAAGTATCCAGAGTTTTAGTGACGTTTTGACGTGAAGGTTAGCTGTAAAAATACATGTATCTTAAAACTCTGCGTGACCACTAGAGATTTGAAATTTTTTTTGGATAAAAATTCTTGGTAAAACAGGTCTGCATTCAACTTAAAAACATAACTAAAAAAAAAATTCTAGAATAGCCAGAAGTTGTGGGTCACTGTATAAAATGGACATCTAGTTCAAGATAATAGGCCTGAAATCTAATAGGAGAAAGAAAGAAAACCTTTAGGCAGAATAAACTTTTTTAAAGGTCAAAAAATAAACGTCATTAGTTAATATTCATAAAACGTTTATACCGCTTAATTTTTTTATTAAAAAAAACACAGGAAAGAAGAAAAAAACAACAATTGCTTTCATGACGCAATCAAAGATTTTTTTTTCTCTTCATTTTTAAAGCATTCCAAATAATTGAGCCCTTCTTGTGGGACCTTAGGCTATAAAAAAATTATTAGAAAGTGATTTGTCCTGGTTCCAATGGCAATAAACAATCAGTTTAGATTGTTTTCATTAATGTTAAAAATTAGAACTGTTAAAAATTAATCTCACGGCTGAAATAAACTTGTTTATATACATGTGTATATATATTTCTAAAAAAAAATTAATGTCTATTGACTTGATAGTTTTATTAAATATATTCATTTAAGAAGAGGAAAAATTTAGTTTAATTAGGCTAATATTTACATAATAAAATAATTTTCAATTTTCAACTCAATTTCATTTGAAATTGTCAAATCAAATAAATTAAATTAAAATTGTCAACATAAATAAATTAATTCAATTGTTTTAACACAAATTGCTTGAAATTATCAACTTAAATACAATAAATAATTTTTCAACTCAAATATGTCTTTAAAATAAATTATTAACAATTTTAAACATTTGTTAACAAGACATTGTATTGAAAAGATACTGATAGGGAAAATTAGTGTTTTGTGTAGGGATAACTGTGAACTTGATGTTATGATTTCTGTATCACTGTTCACTTCAAGATGGCCGCCTCCATGATTCGCACATTTCGTTTCGTACAACGAACGAAATCATCAATATTTCCACTATATTTCGCAGATAAAGGCAAATCAGCAGGACTTTATTCAAAATGTAAGTCATTTGGGTGTTACTGTGCTACTTTTTAACGGTGAGAATCGTTTTTATTGGAATTTTAACGACATAAAAAGCAAGTCTTAATAATTCAATGTGGCGTCCTCTTTGATCGCATTTTAACTCGTTTATTTCAGTCAATTTCTCGAAAGTTAGAATGGAGTTTCATGTAATCGACGTATTTCATGTTATTTCATTATTGTTTTTAATGAATTTCACAGCGCAAATCGATCCAATTACAGCAGAGGAGAGAACAAAAGAACCGTTTCTCTTCTTTTTCTTCTTCTTCTTCTCCTCAACTTCCCCCATTTTGTATCAATAGTTGGATCCAAAGTTCTGAAATGGATCGAGTGAGGTCATCGGTTATATTTGTCGTAGTACATTCGGTTGAAGGTAACAATAAGGGGTTTTTATAGCAGTTTCAACTAGCATAATATGCAATAACAGCTGTACTTTTATTAGATGTGAGCAGATTGCACCATAAATACATATATAAGTGAAAGCGTGCCGTGAACAATCGATTGTTTTGCGTTTGCAAAACTAGATTGATAATGATTTTAATGTTTCATAAACTAGAGATTTTCATGTTGAAATGTTTAAAAATAAACTTTGAGAAAGGTAATCGTATATATCGTATATTCTTAACGTTGTGTTCCATCGTAAATGATTCCTTTTCATACATTGCCGGCGTTTGGAGTTGGTGGAGGCTAGCTAGCAATGCTTCTAGTAGTAAAGAATGGCCGGAAGTGCTGTCACACTTGGCCTTCATCAGTTCCCTTCACAGCATGAGGGAAACAGACGTACTCACTTAGTAGCCATTTTGTTGAATATACTGTTTGTAGAAGAGGATAATTTGGTTTTTGGTGTGAATCGCTGACACAACTCGGGTACTCTTAATTCCTTAATAGCTAGCCTCCCTCCACCCTGAAACACTTGTTTGAGATATAATCGTTCAGTTTGAAATAGTTACAGCCATTATTATATTAGGGCGTAACCTTGTATTTTGCGAGACTCAAAAGCAAATTACAAAACACATTATTAGACAGATACCGTCTTATATGTATCATATGTTTATGACTGGTGTACTGCATAACATGGCAGTCATAAAATGATTGTTTGTTAGCAGTGACATCGTAACTAATTTTTATTGTCATATTTTTTTTATGATTTTGACTATAAATGGGGTCACAGGAATTCACCTTCATTTGCATATTTATATTTGTTCAGGCTTTTTCTTATAAAACGTCTTAAAGCGGTTACAGGCGAGCGAGCGACTATTAGTGGTTGAGAACGTCTCCTGACCTTTACATGAGCGACTTATCGACTACTGATGGACTGCAGTCGCCGTTGACCTCTGCCACCGACAACACTTGTTAACCACCTGTCGCATTTCTACAGATTCTTCGCACATATTCTATGTTGTTCGAGCGGCAACTGATTCCTTTCCTGTGGTCTATTGAGACCACTTTTTTGCAGTTTACCCATTAGCAATCGACTCGACCACTAAAAGACGTTCGTCTGTCTATAAACGCCTTTAAGTTTGAATTAAATTTCATCGAAATGAGTCATGATGAGTCTATTACACACATGTAATAATGGTGAAATACAAATAAGCGTAAAACATAAACAAGAGGCAACTAGTCTGAAATATGGTATACAGTAGGTACAATAAATATAAATGAAACACGCACCAACAAGAGAAGAAACACATAATTATGTAACACACACGCATATCTACACAGACATTTCGTACACAATGGAAAAACACATACACTGTATAATATATGTTGAAAAATAAACGATCAATTTCAATGTCCTGGAAAGTGGAATCCCCTCCCCCCCCCTTCCCTATGATATAACTTTTACCATATCCATTGTCTATAAAAGAAGGAGTTGGGTAGGGTGGGTCTCTTGTTAAAATATTATAGTACAGTTACAGTATGTTCATCTGTTGACTCAAAATTGTTAGCGAACCGAGGATGAGGTGAATCATTTGTTTTTACAACACCGACTGGATTTTCCCCCCTTTAACGAATTCATTTGCAATGCAAAACCAGATATAAAGGTTTAGGTAACTTTTATATAATAGTTTATTACTACTGACAAATAAATGACCACTCTTTTATCTCCAATGGACACAGTTTTTTTTTTTTTAAAAAAAGATTGAGAGAGAGAGAGAGAATTGAGGAAGTGTAAGGAGGGGTAACTAGCCTAGAAAATGAGTGCCACTGACCTTATTTTTTTAATAGTTTGCACGGTCGGTCATTGGCTTCACTCCTTGGTAAATAACGGTATTAACTGTATTTAGGAAGAAGGTCATCTTATTTTTCCTAAAAAAAAACTAAGGTCTAAATATTGGCTATATGTTGTATTCGTAATCGAAAAACAGGTGGGCGGAGGAGGGGGGGGTATAATTCTCCTTCAATTACTCGATCTAATTATAATTATGTATTTCTAAAATAAGATGATCTTCATTTGGTTTTGTTCAAAAATTTCAAACTCTTGAAATTGCATAAAGAGTAATTGTTATTTTTTTTTATAGAATATTATTTTGTTGAATAATAAATAATAAGGTCAACAACACTAGCAAAATGTATCTTATAATGTGGAGTAGTGGTCATTTTAGGTGTGTTTTTCGTTTTAAGAAATGGGGTCTGTTTCATTTTCTTATTTATATAATATGGAAATTTTAAAACAACATCTTTTGAATTTGGCATTGAATAAACACTTTTTCTTCTTATTCTTCATAACTTTCATCATGAATAAAACACACATTTCAAAATTGTCACTGAATATATTTTGACTTTTTATTTCTGAAATGATGAAAGCAAGAACAAAAAAACATCAATTTTTTGAGGTCCCTCTCCTCCTCTTTTTTTTTCTCTCTTAAATATAATTTCTTGTAGGTTTTCCAACTTGTTTTTCAGTTTAGCCCAACTAAATGTAATTGATACACATGCTTAAATAATAAAAATGACGAAATTTAATTTTTCTCTATCTGGCCTGACTGATTTTATCCTTGGTGTGTGTTTCTTTTTTTTTTTTTAAAGAGTTGGTCTAAAAATACAGATAAACACTGTGTCGTCAATTAATGTGTCACTTGCAATTGAAGTTGTCAATTGCAGTTACTGTTACTACTTGACACATCTTTTCATCTCTGCTGCAATGTACACGGTTATTGTACGTGTGGCATTTTCACATTGACATTGAAAAGCCCTTGATTATTATCTGGGATCGTTTCAGTCGTCACGTTGTAAACACTTTTATCATTGGCAAACGTGCACTATTGAACGTATGCTTTTGCTTCTGCACCTGAATAATCTATAGATTTACATATATATTACACTGTGTGGAAGAAAAAAGTACACAAAACACATGTTTAGCGGGAACAACATTCTGTGGGAATGTGGCTGTCTGCTTTAGTCAGCCATTTCTTTGTCATAGAAGTCATAGGTCTGGTCCTATTTGAGAAACAACTAAACTAAATAGTATGTCAAGTATATACATCGTAAAACTTATATTGACACTATATTGTAACCATGGAAAGAGAAATATCATATTTGGTGGTAATGTGTTTTGGAACATGAGCAACAATGTAAGGGCAAATTGCTCTCTGGAGTCCAGAATTGTTGATCTCTCTGATACTTGACAATGGCTACCTTAGTAAGCCCTACTTACCTTAACATTATCACTAATGTTGTTACCGTTGCTGCTCCTTGCTTTACGATTAGAAAGTCCCAAGCAAAGAGCAAGGAAACGATATGGTCGAAAAAAGTGCACTGGTAAAGTGGACACCATTCGTGGAATGACATTCCTTCTTCCTGGAGGTCTAGTCGTTCCTCCTATGGTCATCATTCCACTTCCAACGTCTCCTCCTCCTCCACCACCGGTCACTTTGGTGGGATGCAAGCAGCACATTGGATTTTGTGGTGAATCCTCACATTCCATCTTGAATGAAGTTTTGCTTTTTTTATTGTTGTTGTCAACACTTGTTGGAACACACTCAACACAGAACAGTTATTTTGTGAAAAATTCGACTGCAGTTAATTGATGTTGCACTTATTCCAAAAGATGGTTCACTCACCTGACGAAGAAGCCTCACTTCCAATATCTCGTTTTTTACAATTTGTTTTCTTTTTTCTTTTTGTTAAATAAAACAAATCGAAAAAAATGAGAAATTGGATTTGTTGTTTTGTTTTGTTTTTGTCTTAATAAACAAACACAATTTTATATATTTAAAATGAAGTTTCAGGTTTTTAGCCCACCTAGAAATGGCAAAAGGGCTTTTGACTTTTGACCATTTCTTAATTAGATTTCAGATGAATTGTTGTTAATAATAATCCTTCTTATGTTGTTGGTGTTGGTTTGTTGGCAAAAATGTTCTTTTTAGTCTTCTTCGTCTTGTTCCGAGGGGAACTGAAGCACATAGTTTCTTTTACAATCTTCACCTTTGTTTTTCTTCTTCTTCTTCTTCTGTTAGTTGGTCCGGTGCCCCCATTTTTTTTTTTTGCTAACAGGCACAACCCATACAAAAAACTACAGCCATTTAAGTTGGTTTCTAGTGTGGTGGTATTGGCCTCTATATTTTTCTCTCCCTCTCTCTCTCTCTCTGTCTATCTTCTCTTGTTTGACCAGATATCTTTCTTGGCCACCATTTTTTCTTCTTCTTCTCCTTAATTAGTTTTAGAACAATAGAAACAACTTTAGCTTCCGTTATTTTTTATGAGCGACATCGAAATGGAATTGTTACGATCTTATTATTAGTTCAATTTGTTCAAGATAAATAATATTTTTTTAGAGTCTTTGACAATCTGTCTCTCTCTCAACCAATTGTTTTTCTTAAGACGAGTTGGACCACACTCCACCCCCTCCCCCTTCTAAATTTTTGAGTATCATATCACCCAACAAAATTATTATTTTATAAGAAAAAATGATGAAACAGTTTAGAAAAGAAATCAAAGTCAACGAAAAGAATGGACGATTATCTTCGAAAAATGATAATAAACCATCAATGGCAGCCATCATTATTTTCAAGTTGCTAAAAACAACCATGACAATTTTGTTGTATTTTTGGAACCTGCTGCTACCGTGTAATAATTTTTGTTTGAATTTGAATTTAAAAAAAAATACTGTGCAAACAGCCAAGAAGACCAGTGGCAGAGGCACAAACGTCCAATTGTAGCATGCGAGATGCATTGTCAAAACCCAAAGATATAATAAACCCAAGACTAATAAAACTACTAAGACTAAACTAAAACTATCAAATTTAACATAGTTGTTGCAACAAAAAGACTGAAGCTGGTTTCACACGGACCAGTTTGTGGAGCCACATAAAGTTGTCGTGAGGCTGTTCACACGAGCAACAGCGACCCTTTTTTTTCACAACACAGTGATTACTAGTGGCTGAGTTTTGCCACAAGTGGCAATCACCTCCTGTTTGTCAGTGATAATCAAGGTCATATTAGTGGCCTGCACTGACAGTAGGCCAATGTTTTCAGTGGTGATCCGTGTGAAGCAAGCCACGTCAACCACTTTGTAGTACCACAAACTAACTAATTACAGTTAATTGCCAAGTATATCAGTAGTTTTCAACTTTGCATACTAGCACTGCTTAGTTTGGCATAGCATAGGGCTGAGTTAAGTTTGAAATTGTTTGGAAAAATTACACGTGGTGATTGTCCTAAACTGCAGTCCAGTGATATTCATAAAGCACTATACATGGGCAGGGCTGACCACTCTAAGAAAATTAGAGAGATTTTTGCTAGGACAGATTCATATTATTGGTCTTTTTTTCCCCCAGAGTTATAAGACAATGGAACTCTCTTCCTGAGGCAGTGATGAAAGGGGATAATTTTGTTTTGTGGGATTGACAATTGTATATTCATTTTGTTTTTATATTTGTTTGTATTGACAATGCTTAATGCTGCATGTGGACTTTAGTTCGAAACTCAAGAAATGTCCGCCATTTTATGACCATGAACATGAGGATATATAGTACATGTTATACTAATGCTGCCTTTCAGTTGAATTTTCTATTTGCATGAGGGCATTGTTATAATAGGTGAAAAAAGGCTATTTTGATAGTGCATTTTTAATGCTGGTTTTATACTAAACAGGCCCTCTACCACAGGTCCTGTTAGCTGCTTGCTGAGCAATAATTCAAATTAAAAACATTAAATTAATTTCTGCTTTTATTCGAGGTTAAATAATAATTAATTTGTTATTGTTATGAAAATAGATTTTTTTTATTAGTGGAGTGGAAACATTTTCAGAGCAAATTAGATTCGATGTTGTGTTTGGTTAAAAAAAAGAGGAGGAGGAGGTGAACCAGGAGGCCGTGGCGGCCACCTTCTTATTAGCTATTACATTATTTTAGATAAATCTTCTACTTGTGATACACAAGATTCAAAGACATTGACACTACAGACCTAATTTTATTTTCCTTCTTTGCTCTGGTTTTACACTCTTTTTATAAACCGGATATTTACATGAAGAAGTTGATGATAAGTTGTGTGATTGGGTAGGGAGAAGAGGTTTTTAGTTGTAGGCCAATGTGGCCTACGTCACTACGTGTTTGTTGGTGTAATGCTGTGGTCAAGTCTAAACAGACAACTGATCACTGTTTACTGCTTACAGATTAGTGAAGTCATAAAAATGGTGTCAGAACATTGGTACATTGGTAGATAATGGCAAAGCTATTCATTTCAAGACCATCTGACATAATTCTGATGTCACTGATTGGTTTATTATAGACTGTAAACTACGTATACTTGACCAGAGCTTAATACGTTTCTCTCTCTCTCTCTCTCTCTCTCTCTCTCTCTCTCTCTCTCTCTCTCTATTCTGCGCTTTTTTACGTGGCATTTTGAGGTAGGGCGGACACACACACACAAAGAGAGAAATGTTTGGCCATCAGGCCCATCATATCATGCCACATTATTTTAATAGGCATGGAGAGGGGGGGGGGGGTTTCTTCAATTTTTTTCATGTAATTTTTGGTTGTTGGGCTATGTAGCATGTATGTGCTCATTTAGCCGGTTTCGCATCACAGGAATTGTGTCACAGTTTCATCTCTTCTTTGTGTGTGTGTGTCCGTGGATTTGTGGTTGTGTGTGTTTAAAATTCCTTCACTCTTAATTAAATTAATAAAACTAAACAATCTGAAGTGATTCGTTAAATCACGCAGACATTTTAAATTCCACCTCTTAAGTTAGCTTTAAATTGAGCTACATTCTATTTTTCAAGTTCATTATTTTCGTGTATTAAAGATAAAAAAAAATAGTATCACATTCTAATCACGTTGTTTGGTTATGTAACACACGCCGGGTTAGTGTGACGTAGGTCTACAGTGAAAGTTACATACTTCTTCTACCAATTAAATACATGATGATGATGATATTGGAATCTAAAGTTCTGAACATATGGTAGTAGTGTGTATTACGAATACGTCACAGTTCTTCTGTCTCTTAAAAGATTGCCAAGAAAAATATTGGTTTTCTAGATTGTAATCTCTCTCTCTCCTTTGGCTTGATGCCATTTTCTGCTTCTTTTTTTTTTTTGGATACCCGTTTATATGTTAGAAACAAGGAATATATTTAGAAAGCAAACATATATATATATATATATATATATATATATATATATATATATATATATATATATATATATAACTGGTTAAAAAATAGATAGATCAAATAGTATTGATATCATTTTGGTGTGTCATTTGGTCGATATACTCAAATCTTTAGTTCTTGGTTATAGCAATCAATAGTTTGATCTTTTTGCAAATGCGCGATATGATATTTCTTTCAAAGGTTATCATTGTCATCATTTAGAAAATGATATTCAATTTTGACAGAAAAATCGAGTGATATTTCATCATGGTTTATCATCTAGGCCTGAAGATTAAATGCACGACGATTAGTAAATTGAAACTCATTTGATAGTTGATACAAAAGTGTTTGGATGAACAAGTGAACAATGTCACCCCCATGGCGTTGCATCAAGTCTAATAAAATTCAAACTAGAATTTTTACCTATTTTATAGCCGAAATCCTCTCAAAATGGTGGTAATACTACAAAACTAGCAACAGTACCCATAACTAGGCATATGTGTTTGTGTCACACATACTGTAATGTAAACAATGAAATTGTTTTGCAACCAATGCTGTGATTGGATCCTTTTCAATGGTTTCAGATCAACTACGTTTTCGATCGATTAAAGTTACCAATTAAGAACTTTTCTTATCAGTATGAATGTGACAAGTTGACTGGATCTGATTAACCAATTTAAAAGTGCTATTAAATTTCTTTTAAATTAATTTAAATTACTAGTTAAAACTGTGAATAAAACCGAAATTTGAAAGTTATTCTAGTTAAAATTATCATAACTTCTATAAACTTATTATAGTTAAAAAATACCAGTAAAAGGTTTTATAACTGGAAACTGGAAAACACTGGAAAGTACTGGTGGAAGTACTGGAAAAAATAAAGATTTTTCTACAATTCTGGTTAGGTTTATTTGTTAAAACTTAACAATTACGCGTAAAATGGAATATTGGCGACTAATGCTGCTTGCCAAATAAATTCAACAATCAAGAATCACAATTTTTTAAGTTTGAGTTACTTTTTAAGTCTTTTAAAGAATGAATGTGTTTATAATTTTCATAAATTGTTTGATTTCTTGTAAATTAACACAATGAAAAATAGATTTCATTGTGTTGTATATGCTTATTTACAAGGATCTTGAAATGTTGTTTTATGTTTATTTGTGACATAATTATAGTGAAATTATGAGAACAAGAATGACTTATTGCTTTTGACACAGGATTTCCAGAAGGCGTTTGAAAAATTGAAAGTACAGAATTGCTGAAATGTTGAATTGTGGCGGCGCAGTGGCAATGCGTTCAATTGAGGCCACAGAGTGACAATTGAAAAGTAGTTACATTCAGCCAAAACTACCTTTTTAGTTTTAGATGCAATAATAAATTTAATAAATACATTTAAGTTATGTACTTGATTTACTTGCATAATTTGTTTGATACGAATGTTGGTAAAAAAAATGTATTGTGTTAAAATTAGTGTATTTTTTGGGAAAATAATTTTATCCAAAGTTTTGAACGCGTTGACGTTTAGCACTACTACTTTTCTTCCCTTTTTCATCAACGGTTAGGCAAAAGCAAACAAGGGCACAATGTTGTGGGTATTTTTTTATGCCAAATTAGGTTAAATGTACAAATAAATGTGCAATGTGTTTGAAAACACCATCAGCTTATCCACCTTAAATAGCCGACTTCATGCCAAGATGAAATTCGTTCATGCTAAGATTTCTCGTAATTTTGTGTTTACTTCAAAATATTTAGGACGAGAGAACATTCTAGTTTATTAATTTTTTTTGTAATTTTACATTTAAATTGTTCCACTCTTAAGTTAGCTAATAAAGTTCGATCAAACAATCGGTGAACATTGAGATTTGTTTGGGTTTCACTCAGATAGAAGAAAACTAAAAGTTAAAAAGTCCTCACAAAACGTTGTGATCTTGTTACCGAACTAACTGTTCGAGAAATGTTTACACCGAAAAATATGATCAAACTTTTGGCGATAAGTCCGAGTAAAACCAGACTTTTTCTTGTGTAGTACAACTGATATTAGGTGTGTGTACGTAACTTAGTTGTCGGCATGAATCAAGGATTAGTAATTTATTTGTATTTATCGAAAAGGATAAATTCTTCTGGAAATGTTCAAAAAATAATGAAATTGTTTTTTTTTTATATTAGTAGCCTTCTGTGAATTCGTTCATTATTTAATTTCGACGAAGGACGGATTCAATTGTTGGCCACCTGTTAGTAAAATATACTGACGATAACTTCGTATGAATATTAGGAAGTAAAAAAAAAACATTGGGAAACCTAATGCTATGGGGAAACATGTTGGCTTTTGAAATGTACATAGATTCATACATAGAAGACCTCATAGAACATATGTACAGGGTGTGCCATAAGTCTGCAATCGCAGTAACAACATACAGTACAACACCGATTATCGGAACTAATGTCGGACGTGACTAGTTCTGATAATCGAAAGTTCATATAATCGAACTCGCAATAAAAACAAGTGGAGAAAGTAAGAAAGAAAGAAGAAAAAAAAAACGATTGCAAAGAAATTTTTATTGACATAAGTAGGTATTTCCATAAGAATAAGTAAAAAAATAATTGGTTCTAATAATTAATCGACGGTTCCCCGATAATCGACGCTCTATTGTAAATGGCAGTACAAATACACATTTTATGTCAGATGCATACAGCATGAAAATGGCCGTATTGCCCTTTCACTTGTTAATCAATTGGTGCCTCAAAGTCCTGAAGACTGAAAGTAGAAGAACTTTTGGTTTAAGAATTTTAAACTGAGAAGAAGTTTCATTTGGAAAAAAATTCCCCACATAAATTCCTTTCCTTGGAAAAATTTCCCATTTGGAATATTCCCCACTCACAACACTATGCGTGGAGGATAACAGGATGATGCGAGGAGGGAAGTGATTGTAGTTTTATTCTACTGTATAGGAATCCTGTTTTCCTATGATTCGTAACTTATGGAACACTCTGTAGCTATTGAAGATGAATATTTTGTATTTTATTATTTTCCATCAACTGATTATTTACTATTTACAAACAATATTTCAACAACAATGGCTCTTACACAGCATGATGTAAAGGTAAAGATTAGCTTTTCGGTTTTATGGACACAGCTCTACAATTATTTGTGTTCGTCTATGCAAATTATGTTCTCTGTCCTCATGGTATGTATGTATGTATGTATGTGTGACACACGCATACTAGGAAGAACAAGTAATTTCTATATTTAGGGTGGATCATCTTCTACCTGTCAGGCCACATACGTATATGTATTGTTTTTTTCTGTAAAATGTTTTAAGTACTTCCAACATCGCAGTAAAAAAGAAACATTTAGTTATTATGAAATAAATATAAAATTTATATAATGGATAGAGGCGTCTTCATCAAAGACAAACCTTAAGATGCTTTTTAATCTAAATAAAAATTACTTTTAATGCCTTTTTATGATTGAAATGCAGATATGAGTGAATAGATAAGAGAGAAAAATGAATTAATTTTGTGTACGCGAGGGCTTAATGAGGTAACCAGTACAGACAACATGGGAAACAGGGTTTTAAACAAATGAAGATTTTTTGTTATAATGTATATGAAATTTAATGTTTTTAACCTGAAGTTCACTGTTTTTCAGGGTGGCGTGGTTTTAGCCATTGTGGTTAAAACTATCAAAACCAAAAATTCTGAAGTTAAATAAAAGCAAGTAATAATAATAATTTCAAAGACTTAGTGGGAAATAGCTAAAGAAATTGATACGTTTGTTGTGGCCAAACAATGAAATTAGCACCAAGTAGAATTCTGAAAGAAAAAAAAAAAACGCTCATATTTAAGAGCCTACAGTGAAAAAAAAAAACTTACAAAAATCTTCGCATGTAGGCGCTAGTCTAGCTGTCAGTCTGTGACGTCAACATGTGGTAAAAAAAAATCAATTTTGATACACTTTTGTCCGCCATTTTTTTTCTTATCGATGGATAGAAGTGATTATATTTTAATAACGACTCTTTTTTGGATAAATATGCACTACTGAAAAAAGGAAGAGCAACTTTTGAACTACAATGGTAATTTGAGTCGTATACAATTAGTGGTCAAATTTTAGGCTATTATGAAACTTATTTTTAGTGGGAAATTTAGATCCTATAAAATGTATAAACGGAGGAGCTTTTGTGGCCTATGGGATTTAACATGAGCTAAAAATACGAGATTTTAAAATGAAATTAAAAATAGAAAAACTAATAAATGTGTACCAACTTATCACTAGATGAGCAATATTGTTATGTACATATTGCAACTTGAATTTTGAAAATAACAATTGTTGTTGCAGAAAACAAAACGTTTGCCTGAACCATGTATTTTGAAATAGGAATTTAACATGGGCTAAAAAAATACGAGATTTTAAAGCGAAATTAAAAATAGAAAAACTAATTATAAATTTTTACCAACATATCACTAGATGAGCAATATTGTTATGTACATATTGCAACTTGAATTTTGAAAATAACAATTGTTGTTGCAGAAAACAAAACGTTTGCCTGAACCATGTATTTTGAAATAGGAATTTCTCTTTCTCATTGGCTTCAATGGCTTAGCTGTGGGGCGCCACTAAACGGCGAAAAGTGGAACTTTAACTGTCATCTGCTATTATTAAGCACTGTTGAAGTTCTTTAGGGCTCTGCAAATATTTTTTTCCCGTTTGTTGGTTTTTCTCCGTCAGTCAACCCCCTAGTGAATGTTTACTACTGAATTGTTGATTTTTTACATTTATCTAGGAATTATGCAGAATAATTAATTTTCCACCTTGGCTGACTTAATAAGATAATGTTTTGAAACTACTAAAATAGAAAATTGAATCGGGAAAATTTGTTACAAATGTGTTTTATTTTTTTCCTAAAAAAAGCGGCTTTAGTTTATGAATTTTGATAGATGGATCGAGTATTTTCTTAAAATCTCCAGTCCTAACTAACTTTCAAGAATGCACCAGTATATATATATATATATATATATATATATATATATATATATATATATATATATATATATATATATATATATATATATATATATATATATATATATATATATATATATATATATATATATATATATATATATATATATATATATATATATATATATATATATATATATATATATATATATATATATATATATATATATATATATATATATATATATATATATATATATATATATATATATATATATATATATATATATATATATATATATATATATATATATATATATATATATATATATATATATATATATATATATATATATATATATATATATATATATATATATATATATATATATATATATATATATATATATATATATATATAAAGATTTATCTGTCTTTAATCAACTTGTGTATTTTTGAGGTATTAACCAGTTCCCACACTGTGACTGACCGGTTTTCTAGTGGTTTCTTTCCAGAAATAATATTATGAACTTGTTGTATTCTTTGTTTTGATCAACCTTGGGGAAATTTTTCTCTGTTTTAGTTATTTTTCTTGTGACGTGTCAGCACAACAGTGTGTTAAGAAGTTATTCTTTTCTAACTTTGTAACGTCATAATATCAACTCTACATATTATACCAATAGATGAATAATAAAACAAATATTAACAGAATGTGTTGGGGGAATTGTTTATTATAATAAAAACATATCATTTCTAAACCTCAAAATGGCAACCTTTTCTGTATTTTACTACAGGTTTTCAGCTTTGTTTTCGAACACTTTCGTACCATGCCGAAGCAAAGGGTGTTTCGAAATTCGATCGAGAAAGAGATGGCGGAACAAACAGAAGGAGGCATATTCGTGATGAGGTCGTTGATGAGTATTCAGAGCATCATCTGGCGGAAGGAACTTCATCCAAATTGGAGCAATTGGCACGTCAACATCGAGAGGAAGCTGTGTCATCTGAAGGCGGCACCGGTGAAAGGTTTGCAATTATGTGATCAAATTATTTCCTAGATATTTCTCTTTTTCATGTTTTGCAGGGAACCGAAACTTGAATTGTCGAATTTCATGCCTTGATTAGGTTTTTTTCAGGACCACAAAACTGAGTTTCTATAAAAAACCATTTTACGTAGAAGTTGTTAAAGAAAGACCACGATACGATTACTACGATTAGAATGCAAAAAAATGTTATCCTTTAGGATGCGCTTTTTAGTGGTCGAAATGGACTGCAAAAAGGGTGGCTGACGAGTCACCAAAACCGACTAGTTGAGTCGATTATGATTGTGAAGTGGTCCTAGTGCAGTGGAATGAACTGCAAAAAGTGGTTGTAATGGTTGATGGGAACGGCCTTGGTAGCAAGCAATTCAGACAAATTAAACTCTTGACAAAGAAACATGATGTCTCTCTATTCTGTGCTTTTGTTTTTTGCTCTGTCGTAGAGACATGACAGATGGTTCACAAATAGTCTGTGTGAAAACAAGAAATGCTGTCGTCAGTGGCGGCGATGGACCACCGTTCCGCTACTTCAGTATGTAGCCCATCAGTAGTCGAAAAGCCGCTCCTGTGTACAGGTCCGGACGCATTTCATAGCAATACATAGTCAACAAAAGTACAGTCACCGGTAGTTGTTTTCGACCACTTTTTGCAGTCGAACACTACCACTATGTGAACGCCCTTAGTTTGAATAAAACTATGTTTCAGATCAAAAATAAAATATTTGCACAAATTCTCGTTGACTCAAGAATCAAGATCATAAAATTAACTCGCGTCTTTGTTTAATCATTTTATAATTTTATGTGTTTCAATTATACATTTTGAAAAGGAATTTCTATCACGCAATATTTTAAAAGTTTGTCACGTAAAGTAGTTGCTCTTTATACGACATGCAATCGGTTTGTGAAGAAGAAAGAGGGGGGGGGGGGGAGTGACTCGCACGGGCCACTGGTCACGGGCACGCCAATTGTCACACTTTGTACAAAAAGGAGCAGCAGTTTTTTTTTTGTTTCATGGTTAACTTTTCCATAGTTCAGTGATCTGACAATGAATTGCATAAATTAATAGGCATATATGATATTTAAATGTATGAACTTGAATTATTATCCTCATAATTGCTTAATTAATTAATTGTCTGTATTCTTTTTTAAAAAATTGTATCCATTCTGTCTGCTCCTTTTCTTCTTTAATTCAAAGTTCGTTTGTGATTTTCTTTCTTTTTTATATCACATTCAGTAATTTCACGTTGTTACCATGTGCTCGTGCTTAATTTTATTAATTAGAGTTCTTCAAAATGAAATCGTAACATTTAAGGTATAAAGCTTCCGTCTCATAGCTTTTTTTTCTAGTTTTGTAACTTTTTAACAGCCTAGATAATAAAAGAACAATATTGAGACCAAATTACCTGTCAAAGTAATTCATTACAATTATACTAATTACATCATTGAAAAACTAATTGTGATTACTAAATTTAAAAAAAAATTGATTACAATTACTCCTTTTTTTCTCTCAACACATTTTAATTAGATTCCAAATATAAATCAGGTGACAGAGAAATAGTGTGGCATCATCAAACGCAAGAACATCAGATGCGAAAACATACAAAAACAACAACATCAAAACAACGATTACGAAACTGGCTGCAGAAAGTCACGTTCAAATTGCATATGAGCATATTGTACAATAATCAGAAATAGTTAACACATAAGGTTCGCGAGTAGTTTGAAAACAAGTATTTAACAACAAAAAATAATCTAAAGTAGCCTTATTGTGTTAGCACTGGAAATTACAAAATTTAAAAAGTAATTGATGAACTGCTAATTACTTGAAAGTAATTTAGTTACAGTAATTCGTCACTTTTGATAAATTACACTTCTCAACACTTAAAAAAAATGTTGAAAATTAGTTGAAGGTCACAATGTGAGCTTCTACTTGATTAGTTTGGCTGTTAGAAATTCAATGTTATAAAATTAAAACAGAGGTTTTTATGATGATGTACTTTTTATTACAGACTCAGAAATATCTGACGTTGTGAGAAAGGCTTTCAGAAGGCCTCAAAATTTCTGAAAAGCACAGTAGAGCTCTTCCCCCCCCCCCCCCCCAAACTCATAATTTTGAAAATGCCCTATTGAAATTAATTGTAGCTATTTAAATCATTATTCTACTGTATATTTTAATCATGTGTAAATACTGTTAAAATTATTTTTTTCAGTAAAACATTTGGTGATTTTTCCTTGGATCCATCTTTGATTCAGACGTTGGATGAACTTGGCTACAAAACACCATTCCCTATTCAAACTAGAACGTTAGAATACACACTCAACTCTCGGTAATGTCTGTCTCCGTAATCTGTTGTTTATTTTCATAGGCCAGCTTCACATGGATGACTTTGTAACGATACACATAGTAGAACATTGATTAAATAGGGAATTTTCACACGAGCCACCGTCGCCGTTTTTTGTACCACTGTAACGATGACTGGTTGAGTCGTGCATGTCGTTAGTCATTTGTGATCAATGTCATACCTTATGACCCGCAACGAACAGCAGGCCAATGGTGGTCTGGGTCGGTGGTTCGTGTGAAGCAAGCCACGTCAACCACTTTGTGGTGCCACAAGGTGGTCTGTGTGAAGCCGGCCTTAGTTAGTTTGGTATTCTTAGTAAAATAGATTCATTTGTAATGAAAGTGCTTTAAAGATGACAAGTAGTTTATTGAACATTCAACCTTGGGTTTAATGTTTATTAAAATTTCTTTTTATTTTAATGGGAAGGTATCCATGATTTGCATATTTTAAATTTGACATTCATATCAACGAGGCGTCTCTTTTTTAATACACATTTTTTTCTGATCATTTGTTTTCAGCGACGTAATTGGTCGAGCTGTAACAGGAAGTGGCAAAACTTTGGCTTTTGCCATTCCTATTATCAACAAGCTAAGAAAAAGGCATGTTTAATAGTAAACATTTAAAGTAAAGTAAACATTTTAAGTTGGTTCCATTCTTTCCGACAAATGTTAAGGCAGAAGGTTTTCCTATACTGTCAATTTAGTACAAAAATATTAAACAACACTATAAAGTCAACATCAATCATTGCCTACTCAACATTTTTAACCTCTATTTGAGTAATTATTCAAATTCAAATAGAATAGTTAAAAATATAGGGAAGACATTCCTCACTTTTCTTAATGCTATGATGTGTCCATCGGTTAAACACTAATTCATCATCTGTCTGATTGGTCTTACGATGTGCGAACGTCAACGATAAATTATGATGGTTTTTTTGGTCAGCGATGCAAGATGGCGTCTTTTTCAAATTAATTTACCCCATAAAACATTCATTTTAGTATTTAATTAGACGAAAAAGTATTAAAACTAATCAGAAACGGTAAGAATTTTACAAATAACTAGAGTACACAGTAGAGGGTAATTGTGAGACGTGTGGTGGATATCTTGTGTATCAAATAAACCCAACTGCGCCCCATATGATCATATTGTCTGCCTTTTAGTAATGCTTTTTAATGGGGGGAGGGGATCATATGCTAATTTTGTGAGACATTGCTGATATCTGGCTGCGCGCACACCTTCAATCGTTTGTGACACTCCTCGTAGAGTCACGGAAACTAAGGAATGATGGGGGTTGACTAAAGGAAAACATTCCGCAACATTATTTAGAGAAAAAAAAAATTTTTTTGGAAGGAATGAAACGTTTATATAATTTACATTTGTGCACGCGTTAAGATGCCCATTCATTGCAAGATCTGAAATGACAGATGAAGCGATTCATTTATCACTTTGTGAACAGACTTAGAAATGAAGTCCATCAGTTCAAATCTGCCGATCTTTTCGATCCGCCTGTATTCAAAAGATTTGAAGTGACATTGTTTCAGATCCGTCACTGAATAGGCAAAAGAGATATCTGCCAGATCTGGAATCGGGGCAATCGGGGGGGTGGGCATGATGAAAAATGAAATGAAATCGATGAATGACGTATTTTGCTATGCAATGGATCTGATCTGTTTTGTGAGTGGCTGATAAAGGGATGGAATTATGAGATTTGTCTTTCTCTGTTCAATTCAGATCGTTAATGGGGCATCTTTAAAAGGTGATAATGGTTACTTTAAAATAAATATTCTTCTGTTTTCGGGTTTATTTTGCAGTGGTTCTGGAAACACACAGAGAAGCCGCAGTCCAAGAGCTATCGTCATGGCACCCACTCGAGAGTTGTGCAATCAGATTTATAGGTGATCTTTTTTTTTTGCTATATTTTTTTTACGTTACGACATACGAATGCGTTTTAATTTTCAATAATAAGCATAAGAATGTTTTGAAATCTGTATTGACCAATAACCACAAACCTAAACTTGTCCACTATTTAGCTTTAAATTTTGTTGTTAACAAGACAGTTTACAATTTATACATACACATCTCATAAAAATCAAAACGTTAAATCAAAGTGTATCGACAAAAAAGAGAAATTAAGTATTAGGTTTTGAGAGATAGAGTATAATTGATTACAGGGTGTTCAGTTTAAAGTGTTACTGCGCAAAAACTCTGAATATTCCTGCTAACGACTTGAATGGAGTCGTGACATTTGAATACTCTGGTTGCTGAGAACAAGATCTGGTATTTTCTCTATCCACTAAAGCGCCTATTGATATGTTTGATTTTTTGCAATAAATCTACAGTATTGTCAATAATATCATATAATTTACTTCTTTTTTTTTAAACTTGTTTTAAAGTATGAAAGATCCTTGAACTTTGAAGGGGGAATGGTTATTACATACATTATATAATAAGACTGTCATATGACAGTATATTGTCATGCCTAGCGCATAAAATATTAACAGTCACAAAAGCAAATTACAAAATTTTATTATGACAAATATTGTCTTATCGCGGGTGTACAGCATAATATGACAGTCATAAACGCATAGGGTACGATTGTCACAAGTTTGTGATTTTGTTTGTTTGTAATTTAGGCCTCGGGAGAAAAATTAAGAGTAACTTGAAAGTTATACGAACTAGAAGGGTAGATCAATCCTTTAATGGTATCTTCTTTTGATAAATATTCTCTTAAAATAAACTTTTTATGTCAATTTTAAACTGACCCAACTTTAAGCAGAATGATGCTTTAAGCAATGCAATATTTTTTTTATTTTTTGTCAATAAAAAGTTTATTTTGAAAGATATCGATATGAAAATACTATTAAGTGATTTTGCTATACCGTTCTAGTTTCTAACACTTTCAAAGTTTCTCATTAGTGTTGCTTCTGAAACGCATAATAACGATGAGTTCTAAAGTCACCTTTTTATAAAACATCTTAAACACAAAATGACATTTTCGAAAAAAGTGATATTTTTTTTCTTGGCTGTTTTGTTGTTGAAGATAATTGAATAATATCTTGTATAAATATTTCCTTCTAAAGATTGTTCAAGGAGAATTTTCTTTTTAAATTTATTATTTCATTTGTTAAGGATTTTTTTTAATCAATTAATTATCTTTATAAGAAGCAATTTGAGTTTGCTTCTTTATTCATATTGACCCTGATGTCTGTCATCTTTTGTTATTATGTGGACATCTGCAGGAGTATCCAAGAGTTGGACAGTAAATTGCGTTGTGTTGCATTATATGGCGGGGCTTCGTATACACGTCAGGAATATGATTTGAATAGAGGCGTTGACGTCATCTGTGCAACTCCAGGACGTCTGAATGATCACCTTGATCGTGGAAACATCGTGAGCGAATATCTTTTTTTTTTGCTAATTTATGTAAATTACAGTGATGCACAAAAATGGGGCAAGCTTGCAGTTAAATATTTTTAATGATTCTGCAAGCGAAATGAATCTTAATGAAAGCACGTATTACACAGTGGAAATTGTTTAACACAAAATTCAAGTGACCAAGATATTTATTTGTATTCAACGAATTTTGTGTTAAAGGAAAGAATTTTAATTTTATTTATTCTAACGGACCCGACTGAACATTTAATTTGTGTTATTCGTTTTTATGTTAAACTGTTTCCACTGTAATTGTTTTTATAATGTTTTAATATTCTATAGGATTTGAAGAATTTAGAATTCCTTTGTCTTGATGAAGCTGATGAAATGTTAACTCCTAATTTTAGAGTAAGATTTGATCAGAAAATTAACTTAATAATCAGATGAATATGACTTGATTTTTTAATTATGTTTTTCAGGAACAAATACACGACATGTTTATCGATTCTCCCAAAGAAAAACAGGTGCTTATGTTTAGTGCCACAATGCCCAGTGAAGTCAGAGACATTGCTCAAAGGCAAGTCTTTGTGATTTGTAATTTGTTTAACATAATATATGTTTATTTAAATTGTTGTCCTTGTAATAAGTAAATTTTATTTAATGTGGGATCATATTGACGTATTTTTATTTCGTCATAAAAAATGTTTTGACTGATATTAATTGTTTCGAGCCAGAAACGTGATACAATTTACAATAGTTAATTGTAAGTATGATTTAGTTCTAGCAAGTTCTAGTTGCCAATGATAGGCAAGGTCTTCGTTTTTATTTGGAGTTCTGGAAAGTTTTGAATACCTGGAGCAATTGCTTCAGGTCAGAATTGTAATGAGCGAAAATTTAATAAGCTATCTGCATTTTTAATACCTACAAAGGCTGTGATGATCTTCATGTGTCTTTGGTACTAAAAGTGTCATGTACCAAAGAAAAACTATGGAAACGCCACGCAGTGGGCCCAATCGGAAACTAAGGACAATGTTTTGTGCTGTAAAGAATCAAGAAGGTTGATTGCAGCACATTCCAGATAATCAAGAAGGTTGATTGCAGCACATTCCAGATAATTTTGTTAAAGAGAATTTCCTAGTATGCTTGATCATGCCATTTCCTTCTCAGTTGTGAAGGAGGCGCTATTGGTGCAAATGTGTGACGTCTAAATATTATACATTCTTTACATTCCAACCTTCACACTGAAGTCCGCCATATTTAATTTAATCTTCTGGAGAAAGCAAGAATGGGGATTAGATGCTTGCTTTCTTGAGAAGTTTAGGTGGAGCCCCGGCATTGTTTCTCCGGACACGTTTTCACGTTGCCACACTGTTTACACAGTATGCTGTTGCATAAATGACATTGTTTTTGTAGCAAATTGTAAACAACTTATAATTTTGTTGCATATTCATCCTGTCATATAAATTATTGTGAAAAACATTCTATATTTTAGAAACAAATCCTATTAAATTTTCCTGAAACTAATAGTTTCCACTTAACTTATTGCATAACTTTTAAAATACATTGTCTTTTTTAGCTGCAATTCATGTAATAGTTCAGTTTTCAGTAACCATAACACAGGTCAATGGTACATTGATTAATATGCTCTCTTCGCTGTAGTTTTCCGAAATAAAACAACGATATTTACAATATATACATTATAATTGATATAAAATGAAATTTCTGTTTCAAATGTAACAGGTATTTGAAAGATCCAGTCTATGTTGACATAACCGAAGAAAACAAAACACAGGCTCCAGTTAACATTGAGCATCAGTACATGAGGGCACATCCTTCTCAGCATGTGGCCATCGTTGCAAATTTATTGGCAGAACATAATGCACAACGGTGTATCATTTTTGTCAATACCAAAGGTAAAAAAATGGAATTTTATTTTTGAAGTACAACTATTCCGAAACTTATACCCGTTATTATTCTTCGGCTTTCAGTTCGAACTAATAGTTTTGCAAAGGCTTTAAAACACCATGGTTTAAGAGCCGAGGCTATCAATTCTGATCTTTCTCAGGTTTGTTTGATAGATTCTTGTTGTTACATTATACAATTTCTAAATATGTTATTAGTAGTACTTATTAGATATTATATAATCATTTTTGCAATTATTATAAGTGTGTAATTGGTTTATAGTTTTATGTTTTTGTTCATGTCACAATCTGCTCTAGAAACACTTCTATTTTTGGCCACATAACTTTCAGACATGATTCTCTTTTTTTTTTGTATGTGTGGCCCCATTCAATAGAAGTTTATTGTGCAAAAACTTAATTCGTTTTTGATCATGTTTTCTAAATGGGATTAATATTCAATTAGTACTTTATTGTACTAAATTAGGTTAGGTTGTTTTTTTTAAAAAAAAAAAGTGCCCATGGTATTTACAAATATTTTTTGTGCATTAAAAATGTACTATAGGCCTTGTGAGAAAAGAAAATATTAAGTGACGTCAAAATTCACATTCACCTATCCATGGAGAGCATAATTTTTCTTTTCCTTTATGTACATTAATGATTTTGATGCAGAAGAGAGTGTGAAAGCAAAGTAAATAAATGATACTCAATCCTAACACGCATCATAATATTGCCTTTTCTTGCAAGACCTATACAAGCTGATCATACATGATCATTTCATGTAGGTTCAAGGTGTTTGAGAAGTTCTTAGAAACATTACAAAGGAAAGTTCCGAATGTACAAAATCGCTGTTGTCGGAATCAATACTAAAAGAAAAAAAAAACGATCACGGGGCTGGCAAGATTTTAGATGACATTGAATGTCATTTCTTTTATCGTGCCATGCATTTTGATTTGTAAATTATAAAAGAACATTTGGAAATATCCAGTACTTTTAGAAATTATTTTTTTTTGGCTTTTTACTCATATAAAATTATAGCTTTAAGTGCACACAATAAAATTAATAGAACCTACGTCATATAATTTTTGATGTAGTTTTACTACCTAAAATTTTCAGTTTTTTATATATATAAAATGGTGTGATATGAATGCTAAGTTTCTGCTATTGCTTTTAAAACTGCAAAAAAAAAAACAATATTGTGAATGACTTCAATACTTAATTTTGGAGTTGCTGCAACTTTACAGCAGTCTCATGAAACAAACAGTTTCTTTATATTTATGTTTATTACCTCATTAATTCTTCTTTAAAATTAAAATGCTTAAGCAAAATTTTAATTGAATGACCCCGACATTAAAAACAATTAGAAATTTGATTTTTTGAAGTTTTTTTTTTAGTGATTTACAATTATTAAATCCGTTATTTTCTTTTTCTTTAAAAATTCAGAATCGAAGAGAATCAATTCTTTCCGCATTTCGTCTTGGAGATCTTCGAATACTTTGCGTTAGTTAATTTGCTTACATTACATAATAAACATTCTGTTACTAATCGATTTAAAAACCTGTGTGACGTTACATCTACAGAAATATATAGTGACGTCACACTGCTGAATAAATCGATAAATAACTGGGAATGTGTGGATATACAATCTGACACTGTTGATTTATTATTAGGCCACTGATGTTGCTGCTCGTGGGCTAGACATTCCTGAAACCGATTTGGTTGTTCAAGGTATGCAGGGTTAATACTGTGAATATTTGTTTGTGATGTACAACTAATGTTTAAAAAATAGAAATAGATAAAAGAAATTATTTTATAAAAACTAGTTTTACTTGCCTAAAAAAACTTCTTCGTAAGTTTTCACAACGAACAAGTTGTTTTATTTCCTTTTAAAGTTAATTAATAATTACCTTGACTGATAACTTAATAAAAAAATGTTTGTTCGAAATGGAAAATTTTACTTATAAATTTTAATCTTATTTGGGTTAGTGGGACCACCAGACAAAGGCTTGGAATTTTATATTCATCGGTCCGGAAGAACTGGCAGAGCTGGACGAAAGGGTTTGGCCGTAATGCTTCACTCTGGTTTATCATCTGAACTTGATATCATTCGACAGGTTTTATAATAAAGATAACTGCTTCTTAATATGTTTGAAAGAAAACCTGATAACAAGAGTTGACATTTTCAGATTTCTCGTGCAATTCCGTTGAAAGAAATCTCACCTCCAGAAAATGCAATGGCGCAAGTAAAAGAAAGAAATTTAAAGAAAGCAGTTGAAGATATTAAGAAGGTATTTTTAATAATCAACTGCTTTTTAACTTATTTTTAGCTTTAATTGTATATTAACATATTATATAACTTGTTTATCAAAAGGTTTCACAAACAGATATTGCGAATTTGATGCCGACAGCGGAACAAGTACGTTTTCATTTATTTCCTTTTTTTTTTCCTTTCACAATATATATTTAATTATATTTTAAATGAATTTAAATCTCAGATCACGCATCATGCATACATTTCATTGATTTGTGGCTGTTTTTGTTCACCAAAAAAATCTGACATTTGTTGTTTTATGTTCATATATTTTATTATTTGAATTTTTCGCTTGAAGCTTATGAAATCTACAGAACGGGACGGAACTTCCTTATTGGCTGCTGCTTTGGCACTTTTATCTCATTCGGAGAACATTCAAATCTTTGAACCTATGAGAAACTCAAGGTATTGATATGTTTTTTTTATTAGTTGTTATTCAGTTTTTTACTTTTATTTTTAGTTGTTACTTTGACAATTATTTATTCTAATGACAAATTTGTAAACATTTATTGCCGGAAACTACTTTCAAGAAAGCTAAAAACAAGTAACTTATGAGAATCTGTATGGAGGAATTTGTATTTTTAATCTAACACTTAACAAGAGTGGTAGTGATTAGAAATAAGAAAAACAAGAAAAAACTTAAAACACATTTAATTTATTTTGTAGTTTTGAATGCAAAATTCAGTTAGATGCTGTTAAAATAAGAAGCTACCTTCAAGAACAAACGTGACTTAAAAGTCATAATAGGCTCTGAGCTATAAATATGTTTTTTTTTTCTTCTTCATCACTTCACCCTAGACCAAACCTTCAATTAAGTGATAAGTATGTCATTCAGGCAACAAACCTGAATTAAATCATCTGCAAATGAACGGTTCCTCTTGTGTTGGTCACCAATTTAATACCCGAAAGTATTTTAATATGCAAACGTTGTATTCTGTGGTACCTCCCTGTTTTTCTCTCTCTCTCTCTCTCTCTCTCATGACGTCACATGGTCGTGTTGCAGTCAAAACTCAACCTTGAGTTGTGACCTGTTTGGATGTTTTTTTTCTGTTATTAAATACGTGACTGTGTTGGTAATATTGCTTGGGAAAAACCAAATTTGTTCAGTTTTGCGCAAATCTTCTGCTCTTCGTCAGTGAATCGTCCATGAAGATTAAAAATAACTACTATTAATTAAAATACTTTTTTGTCTAAAATTTATAGAAAAAATTGATAAAACTTTTTTCGGAATTCGTTAATAATTTTTTTAACTATTTTATTTTATCGTTTTGAAATTCTAAAACTTAATTGGATTAATATTAAAAGTATGTGCAATTAATTTAAGGCTTAGTGAGTAAGGTCGAATTTTTAACGATTGCTAAGTCAAAGGTAGTGCTAAACTCAACAAATTTAGATAAGAAGTTTTATTTAGCAATCATTAAGAATATGAGCCTGCTACTTCAATATACAGCATGTCTCAGAACCAGTGCAGCCGCCCTGTTTATTATCAAAGTACATGTACATGTAAACTTAAATGGGGCAGCCTATTGTTTAAAATTAAATATCTAAGAAATAATAAAAGCTACGCACTTAAAATTTAAAGGTGGGTTATTAACAAAACATCAAAATGTAGATAAACAAAATAAAAATCGGTTTTTAATTTGTAAGAAGTTATTTAAGGTGTGTGAATAAATATTTATTTTGTTATCGTCCCCCGGGATGGCGCCACTGCACTGGCTATTATGTTCTATAGGAGGAGGGTCTCTCCTCCACCCGCGGTTTTGAGAAACTGCAATAAAATGTTTATTTTTTTAAGATATCGCCATGAAAATACTTTGAACATATTTTTTTACCATTCTAGTTTTAAAAACAATTTAAGTTTTTTCATAATGTTGTTTTTCAAAAAAAAAAAAGTTTGCTTGACATTTTTGCGTCCAAAATTTACAAAAACGTTTATGGAGCATAGCATTAGTCAGTGCAATGAGAAAGAGGGGGAAAAGCAAAATGAATACCTATTTAGCCACTCTAATTAAAAATAATTGTTTCCATCATAAAAAAGTTATAATTTATACCTCAGTTTTTTAAAAATGAATAACTTTGTTATTATAAATTATTATTATTATTTATATTATAATTCATGATTATTTTTTTTTGCAAATTTGTGTATTTTTGTAAAACTACACTTTGAGGTTTTATTGTTTTTTAAATAATCAATTTTAAACGATTTAGCTGCACAATTCTATATTGAAACGATAAGTCCAGGAGCGATCCTGGGTCACCTAATGGGTCTTGGGTCTCTTTTCCTCCCAGTCCCCTTTATACAAAGAGATCGTCCTGATAAGCAGTAGCATTAAGTCAATGGGGTTGTGTTTTTCAATTGTAAGTTTGTTTTTAATTAGGATGAATCATCTTTCTATATTTTGGTGACCACTGGTCAATCACATTGAATGGCCAGTTTGGTTTTTACTTGTGATTTTGCCCAATCAGAGAATACTGAGAAAGTGTTCTCAGTATCCTCTTTTTGGGTATAAAAAGGCCGTGTATTTGATATTGATCAAGCATTCTTTGGAAGTATTCTGTAAATAGAGAATCTATGCCCAATTTGGGATAGACCTCAATGGATATAATTGTAAATAAACAAATGATATGCTTTAAAATTGCCAAGTCTTATTTTTTGTACTTATTGGACAGAACGAAAGTTCTAACAACACCATCATCTCGAATTGCCAATCCGGGTGTAAACCCGAATCACCATTTCTAGCTGAAACTCCAAGGGACAGCACGATCAACCAGCTTTTAACGGGCGAAAGCCCGAGGAGTAGCAGACAGCTAAAAGATCCATTCTTACTGTAAAAGTTCAACAAGGTAGAACTTGTGAGGAATTGGAGAGGGATTAATTTGTTCCCTTCCTTCCAAACCAGGATAAAATAAGCGGCTTAGCCAACCGCTTTTGGGATATTTTATCCCCCACCAAGGTATTTCGTTACAATATATACATATATACATATATATATATATATATATATATATATATATATATGTATGTATATATGTATATATTCTATATATATTCTATATCTGTGTGTGTGTAACAAAATTTATATAAACGGAATTTATATAAATTTAAATAAATGAAGAAATGAACAGCTTTTTTCAAGGTCAACTATATGTTGCACCCTTCCCATCCAAGAACCGCATGATATTAAATTGGAAAGGGGAAAAGGTTGGAAAGTGTAGAAGGGGGGTGAAGAGAGAGAAATGTGGAGGGGGAAAAGTGGGAGGGGTGACTGAAATTGAAATGAAAGGAGTAAAAAAAGGAAAAAACGACGCGCATGCGCGCAATTGCCTGTGAATTTTGCTCCCGTCATTTATGACGGGTTACCCCACTTGTATATATACATAGAATATAGCATAGTACATAAGTATTTCTTGGATATTCCAATAGCAGTTTCTTCTGATCTTTTTTAATTATACATCTCGTGACCAATTATTTGGAGTGGTAACTTAAGTGGCGTTTTTAATTTGTCACAAATTAACTGTTTTTTTTTCCTTTCATAGTTTCGATCGAACATCCTTTAATAGACCGACGAGTACTTATTCTTCTTCATCGAATTATTTTGGAAAGAATTCTAGAAGTCGACAGCCTTACAAACAGAATAATCGTCGTACTCTGATGGCGGAAGATGATGATGATGACGATTATGAAACGAACATGCAGAGATATCGCTAAGTAAGGTTTTTTTTTCACCCGTCTCAATATAAAGAAATTTATATAATACTTCTTTTGATCTAGAGGTTCAGTAGCCAATTTCTAATGACATTTTTTCCTCCTCAGACTTGTAATTTTTATTTAAATGTTATAAAAAAGAAGCGTTTCTTGTTAATTGACATTCGATGTTCTTTTTTGGAATTGTCTTGTACATCGGTAAGGTTATGATTATGAAATACGTTTCATCGGTTTTATTTGTAGAGGTGGCTGTTGTCAATGTTATTCACAGGACAGTTATTCATGTCATTCATGATATTTCAACGTCACAAGTGTTTTATTGGCAAAAATAATTGTTTGATGAGGACTAACATTGCGCCCAATTATAAAAATGTTTGTTTAGTGAATAGAATTTCTTTTGTGTTTGGAGGGTCGCATTAACATCACACAAACGTTTTTAAGGAACAAAGTCTATCATAAAAATTCAAATTGGTTACAAAAATAGAGAATGGTAGAAGATTATGCTAAACATTTTTACTTAAAAAATAAACATTTTATATAGTAATTTGAAAATGGCTCGTTTTTAGGTTTCTTTTTGCATCAACAGTTAACGAAAGTTATTTTCGCGTTGTTGAAAAGTTTATTTTGAAAGATACCATCATGGAAAAAATTGATCAGTATCACAAATTATTTTATAGTTTCTAAGCTGACGCCCCGGTGGCCGAATGGAGGTAACCTCCACTTGTGGTGCTGGGTGTATCGTATTCTAATCCAGGTTGGGGCATGGTTGTGCTGTTTGTCTTTCATGCTTTCTCCAGCATTATGTAGTTGACATTAGGCTGGGAAGCCGGTCGTAATACGCATTTCGCCCAATTTCAAGCCGGATGGCTCATCATCATCATCATCTCATCATTCATTGTCATCATTGACCGACGTGCCTCCAGTGAAATAAGATTCGATAGTTTCTAAAACACTTTTTTCATAATGTTTCTTCTGAAAAATATTTGTGTGAAAATGCCTAAATTTATACAAAACAGCAGGGTCTATCTAAGTTATTTCAATTAACATTTTGTACTAGTTGCATGGTTTAAGTCATTGTCTTGTAGCATACAAGGCAATTCAGAGAAATCGTCTTCTTTGTGTTTTTGGTTCCGATGTAGAAATTGTAGATAATGTAGACATTATACGATCTCTCTTACTAAGAAAATTAAATTACATATTCATGGAGACCAAATAGACTTGATTGTAATCAGTCGGGAACAATCATTACGTTTTATTTATGTCAACATTTATAAACATTCATTTTCATTAATAGGTTAGTTGTTCTGTAGTGCAAATATTTTGTTGTGGAATTTTTTAATTAATGCAATAATTATGTAGGTAAACTAGTTGTTCCTATTTAATGGACTAACCTGTCCAACAGGTGTTTATGACCAGTGTTGTCATGAATTGGGAACTGGAAACTTTAGAGGCTTGTTGGCACACTAGCAAATAGTAAAGGTTATCCTGTTTATATTGTAGATTAGAAACTAGAAAAGTATAAACTACAGTATACGTTTTATGGCAGTTTGAAATTAGCAAACATTTCACGTTTTTTATGTCAATTTTGAAGTGATAAACATAATTATTGCCATACGTGCTTTTAAAACAACAACATTTGCTTAAAGGACTGGTTCTTAAACTGGGATTTATGAAGCTCTAGCTGGGGGCCTGGGGATGCAGTTCTGACTTCAAAGAAACAGTATCATCCTTCTCATAGCAATGTAAGATTGCATTAATAAGAAAAAATTTCATGTGAACTTTTCATGTAATCTTTTTATGAATGTGAAATTTTTTTTTAAATAGGAAATATTCGTCACTCACCAGAAGTGGGCCCCCAAATTGTATTAATACAACGGTATTTCTCAGTTTCTGCTGAGTTAGATTATATTATTTTGGAATTTTCTTTTTCATGATTCCTTTACTTTTATACATTCCAAGAGTGTTTTCTTTTTGTTTATAAATAAATCACTTGTGATGATTAGGTTAACTACGTCAGTGTCAGTTTTTTCTGCTGTAAACGTAATTATATGAGCGTTGGAACTTTTAATTTGAACTCTCTGAACTGAGTTCTAACTTACAACAACCTTGTACCTCGCTTAACGTTACCTCTGAGAAAGATGCTCCACTATAATATAGTGTCTTGTATTGTCGTCGTTAAGCCGACTTGAGTGAAGCTTGTCTTGCAAATCTTTTTGAGCTTCTCTTAGCAATCCATTGGAGACATTAAAATTGGCTAGGAATGGTCTGGAGACAAGCTTCAAAATAACTACCTTTTTTTAGCCAAGTTAAAGACTAAGCTCATCTTGAGACGCAATGATGGTCCATGAAGCAGTCAGTTGAAGCTCTTTGCCTTGGCTTAAGACTATCGTGAGATTTGTTAATTAGCTAAAGGTCAGTACTTTTTATGACATTACACAAATTAGGCCACACCTTCCAAGCACAAGTATTTTTTTTTTTCAAATCTTAAGCGAATGCATCTGCTTTACTTAAGCTTCTTTACCCAAGCCCAATTTTGAGACAGAACAACAGTCCATCAACAAATACTGTTTGTCGGAACCTCAAGTGCCAGATTTTCTTCTTAAATATGTAGGTCTATCAAATTTTATGTAAAGTAGGTTCTAAATGTCAAATCTTACAAAGATGAATGCATATCACAGTTTATATTTACATATTACTTTGAAATAGTTTTATTCGGTCAGCTTCCCTTATTCCCGATAATAAAGCACCATGAACTGTTGAGTAATAGTTGGGATGTGTTGCCTCTCCACAAAATAAGAGCTTTGGTTGATCCACTGAAGGTAGCGGTTGTCCTAACGATTCCACCTCTTTTGGCCCCGACGTGTTACTTGCATAGCTATACGATCCCAACACTAGAGGATCAGAACTCCACTTCGATCGGGTTATCTTTTTTATTGGTGGAATTAATGCGCTTCCTATAAAATGTTTTAAGACGTTATTACACATATCTGCAACTTGTTGATCAGTTAGATTTTCCATTTGTCGAGCTCCATCTCCAGACACCCAACCAACAAGAATGTTTGGATTTCCATAAACTTCATCGAAACTGAAGATACTTCTTTCCCATCCAATAGAGGACTTGTTTTCTTGATGTAATAATCCATCATCTGTCCATGTTAGAATCATGTTGCCAGCACGTATTGCATGGAATTCATTTTCGAATTCAATGAATATCTTATTTGTGCATCCAAAGCCAATATTTTCAATAGCCTCCACTTTAAATCTTGGTAGTTCTGGTTGGATAATCCTTTGATGGTACTTTTTTAAACATCCTAGGGATATAGTAATAATGACATGTTTTCCTTGGAATTCAATGCCATTTTGGCACTTAACTCTTATGGGATGTGAGCTTGTAGATTTCAACTGTGTTGCCAATGAATTCCATTCAATCGTAGAAACAGTATGATTCATGTGAATGCAATCTGGTGGAAGTTCATTTGCAATGGTTTCTAGAAGGTTCTGAAATCCTTTAGGAACTATAATGTCACCACCAGGGATATCTTCGTAGGTTCCGTAATGCAATGCCGAAACCTTCTGCAAGTCATCTCCAACATGAGCCCTCAGATAGTTTAACATTGCGTCAAAGACGAGTCGAGCATCTTTCGTTTGATTTGTTTCGAAGTCTTTGTCAATTCTTTGATTCAATCTAGTTTTCATATAGTTTAAGAAATCTTGTTCTCCATTAAATTCGGATGGTGTCTTTAACCATAGCTTCATTATAGCTTTGTCTTCTTCAAAAAAGATACCTGTTGCTTTTTTGCTTATTTTAGGATCAACTACGTCACCTCCATATTTTAAAAAGTGACTTTTTTCAAATCGTTTCCACTGAGGTATTTTATCGTTTCTATCAGAGACGTGATGGTTTAAAAAATGCTCGTAGACTGGATTTATTAATGAACCACCATGGATCCAATTGGCTCCTAATTCCACGATTTTATCTGCTGTTTTTCCAAATTTAACAGTATGCACTCTTCCTCCAATCCTGTAAAAATTACATTTTGTATATATTATTTTGGGTTTTGTTTTCTATTAGAGAAAAAAATACCTGTTTGCTGCTTCAAGAATTGCAATATTTTTGATACCATGTTTTACCAATTGTTGAGCAGCTCCCAAACCGGCTGCACCGGCACCGACTATGATTACGTTCTTCATGTAACTTTGTTTATTCTTATTAGTTTTGAAGGACTCCATTCCTAAAAATAAAATCAAGAAGATCTTTTTTTAACTTTCAGTTTGTGTCTTTCGCTGTCTTCCCCTCTTATCTGGTTGTAAAAAAAAATACTAATCCCAAGTTGGATTACTTACTGCATGCCGTTTTTTACCATTTAAAACTCTGGATACTTTGAAGCCTTTCTTTGGTGATTGTTTGCTCACGTGTACAACCGTCCATTTTTTTATACATGCATTTGACTGCAACTAAATCAAGCGAAATTTAGATATAAAAAAGTTCAAGTATCAGTAATAATCTAGAGATTGTTAAGCTACAAATAAAAATGTGAAAAGCAATTAAAACGTTACAGGATATGGTAGGAAAACTGCAGTAGTTTGTTTCTATCTGCTATAACGAATACAAATGCTGCATTTTTAGCCTTGAAATCAGAACTTGTTTGACAACTGTAAACTTGCAAGGATAATTGGAGGCTAGAATTGGTTCATTTTAAATTAATGGTTTTCCTCAGTGTTTTTTCTTTGTAACTATTATTATATATATAATATCCCAGGTCTGTGTATGTGTGTGTGTGTGGAGTAACAGCATGTCGGAATTTATATAAATTTGAATAAATGAATCGTTTTTTTTTTCTCAAGGTCAACTATATGTTGAACTCTTCCTTTGGAAAATGTAGAACGGGAGAGAGAGAGAAAAGTGGGAGGGGAAAAGGTTGGAAAGTGTAGAAGGGGAGAGAAAGAGAAAAGTGGGAGGGGTGAGGGGAAAGGTTGGAAAGTGTAGAAGGGGAGAGAGAGAGAAAAGTGGGAGGGGAAAAGTTTGGAAAGTGTAGAAGGGGAGAGAGAGAGAAAAGTGGGAGGGGGTGACTGAAATTGAAATGAAAGGAGTAAAAAAAAGGAAAGAACGACGCGCATGCGCACAATTGCCTGTGAATTTTGCTCCCGTCATTTATGACGGGTTACCCCACTAGTAAGTATATATCTTCATGCTTTATTTCTTTATATATATAAGATGTTTTATGAACAGGTGATTTTCAAACTATCATTATTCTGCCTTGCTGGAGCAACGCTAAGGAGAAATTGAAAGTGTGTTAAAAACTAGAATACTGGCCGACATTACTTAATAATATTTTCATGTTGAAATTGAAAAAAAAAATTCAAAATAAACTTTTTATCGACAAAAATTGAAAATATCTTCTGTTTCAAGTTGGGTCATTTTATTATTTTAAAAGGTTGCAACATGATATTGCACTTTAGTGATTGAGCTACTCTTCTAGTTTCTAAAACACTTTCAAGTTTCTCTTAATTATGCGTCTGAAAGAAAGACAGGGCCGGCCCTAGAGTATGCGAGGCCCGAGGCAGCAAGCTATAAGCGGGGCTGATAAATAAATGTTTAGGCTGGTTTCACATAAGGAGACGTGTACACAAATAGAAGTGTTCATACCGTGATACTTTAAAATTACGTTAAATTTAATAATAAGCAGTAAATATGTGAAATGAGTGAAAATGTTTATCTTTATCTAGTTAAAACTAGTCAAAACGTTTTGAACGTTTGGTAAAACCATAAATGCATTTTTACCTAAACGCGTTTAAAACTAATTTACACTAATTTCAGATTTTTACTATAACATGTGAGCATACATATCGTATGCCGTATCTATACATTATAATGTACAATGGATATATACGACTTACTACAAGTTGATTTCGAGATTATTTGTACCACCTTTGCAATATAGTAACCGAACTGCGAATGTGGCTCAAAATTATCATTTCATGTCATTTATAAATGGCGCCGTATTCGCATCCAAGCTCGTAAATCTCATGCAGGAAAATAAGAGTGAAGACATCAAAATCACTACCCACAGTCCAATATACATTTAATGACGATAGTATTATGTTGTAAATTATTTACACCTGTTTTAGTGATGACACACAGCAGATGTGACACAAAATGCGATAACTATAAATTATTAAAAACAAAGAATAATATTTAAAAATACAGGGTGTCTGTAAAAAGACCCTGGCATTTCTGAATAAGAGTAAAAAAATAACAATTGTAGATTAGCAGTTAACTGAATCTAATTGTTGTGTAACATGAATGAACTCTTGGAGTTGTTTGTTTTTTCTTGTTCCGCAAAAGTTAACATTTGCCCCAATTAATGTTTGAATATTCACAGCCAAACGGTATTCGATCTCCTACCAATTTGACACTACGAATTTAAAAAACGCGTTGTGCAATTTTGAAAAACTTCTGCAGTTTTATGGCACTTGCATCATCAGTGACATTACAGCCATGTATATCTATGGACGTGACGTCACTGAAGGTGCCGTCATTATCTATTTACCGTGAACGAAAGGTTGGATCGAGTAAACGCAGTATAACCACGTTCCAGTGGTTTGATGAACCATCTGGTTGTCAATTTGGAAACAGTTGCTTGTAATTTGTATGTACTGAAGTTACTGACTTTTTTTGTTTTTGTCAAATGTTGAACCACGATGCCCAATAAAAACTTCTTACGTTCATTCATGTCACTCGTACAATAGACAGAATAGTTGAGAATGTGAGGTGAGACCTGTAACCGAACTGACAGAAAACGAAACCATGTTTTTTTGCTGAATTTTAGTTCTTTTTTTTTGCAAAGCCTACTTATTCTTTTTTGTTATTTCAGCAGCTAATTCATCGCCATACTTCTTTTTGAGATTTGCAGGTGCGTTTTTGAGATCAATTCCTTTGCCTCCGAAGGTTTCTTCACTGTAAAAACGGTCTTTTTTGCGCATTGTTCCATGCAGTCGATCGAAAAAATCCGAATTTAATCCAAAATTAACATGGCAATACCTGCAATTGAATTTTTATTATTATTACATAGTTAAGACCAGAAATTTCTTGTGAATGCTACTACAAAACTAGCAGAAATGACTGTAAAGTTCTAATACAAAAGCCCACATTATTAATGTTTATTGTATATGCTTACTGGTGGTGATTGTCGTGGTATTCTACTGTGATTTGCCATGGCCAAATTGGCTTCATATCAAGTCCAGAATGAAGCAAAAAACTATAGTAATATGTCAACATGTGATCAATAAGTGATGCGCTACTTTTCTTGTTTCTAAAACAATTTCAAGTTTTCTGTAATTTTGTTCCTGAAAGACAGAATAACCAGAGCTTGAATTGCGTTTACACTTTAAAACCGCCTTAAATAAAATCCAGAAGTTAAGATTTAAGAGTCCGAACTTTTTTATAAAATTGCTTACTCAATTTAACAAATTAATAAAAAAAAAGATAAACTGACAATTTAGATGAATTTCATTGCGATTTGTTTTTCACTTTATTTTGTCTTTTTTATGACAAACCTTTTATTTTTCAAGTAAACGATCGAAATATTTTCTTGGTTTGCTTGAAATACAACGCTTGGCTCAGAAGTAACAAGAATGAATTATTTTAGAATTTGTTATTAAACTTAACTACAATCCCTTACAGTTCCCAGCGATTCTGCCATTCCTGGTAACAATTCTGGAAGACCTTTTTCGTTAGGGTGGTCACAACTTACGTCGTGCTTTCTGGAGACCCTATAACAGAAAAAGACTTCCAGAATGGTTACCAGAAAATTGGAATGGCATAATAGCTGGGAATGGAGGGAGACCACATTAAATTGTAGTTAAAAGAGACATTTTAAAATAAATCATTTGCATTATTTCTAATACAAACGTCGTATATCTTTCCAGTGGTTCCCGTAAAGTTTAGGATGGTTTTAATCAATTTCTGGTTGTGAACACACACTGTGTATTTAAAAAGAAACCAATTTATTTTTACCTGCATGTACAGGCATTGTGAAGGCTGGTATAATGGCGCCGAATGTAAAGAGTAGCATTTCACAGGGATGCGCTGCTGTGTTGACATATGCAATTGGTTGTTTGTAAGAATGGTGCCAGTAATGAAAACGTTTGTAAAAAAATGGTGTGTGTAAAACACGATGTAAATAATAGTGAATGGCCTCCTGTAGAAGTAGATAAAATAAAGAAGAGGTTTATTGGAAAAAATATCAATCAAATTATTGTATATGTGAATACTATTGTGGAGTCCCACATTTCACTACACCTTGGCCCTGGGGTTCCCCTGTAACACTTTTAATAAATAATGTTCGTAACATTTTATTAAAAGTGACATTCATAATCTAAAATAAGATCGTTGTCGTTGTTACTTCGAAATCGACCTTTGTTTTTTCTAAGTTGTTTGAGAGTTGTCATGTAAGGGTTGGATCATAGGTATTGTCCCAGAGTACAACTTCTGGAATGGCGTTTATATACTACCCAGTCGATTCGTGTTGTTGAACCACTGGCGGGAAGGCCTCTCTCGTCATGGGTGACACATCCTTCTTGGATGGTGTATGTCATGTGGTCAACTGATATTTGGGACTGCTAGGGGTAGATCTATATAAAGGCGGGTCCAACTTGTTGCGCTCGCCGCTCTCGATTTTGATGCTTTGGTCACTCATTGCGAACTGGAAACAGCCGCCATTTATATTGGCATCTGGGCTTGAGTTGACTGCAATTAGCTGAAAGATCCTAATAGTGGCCACTGTTAATGATAACAGTGTTGGAAAGGCAGAAAAACGATTTAAACCTGTCCACAAATCCATGGCCTACTTTGGCTGGTGCGAACTATTATGATGTCAACAAGCATTGAATGGAATTTACCTGATAAACATAATGAATTGGTATTGATAGGAAGAACCATATCCAACCGTATTCGTTAGGTGAAAAGTAAATGGTCGTCATCGTTCCACTTTTACACACATAGCACGAATAAAATGCGTGCATGGTAGTACCTGCAAACAATTAATAGTTTATAATGAAGTGACTAATTAAGCGCGAAACTGAACTAGTGCCAAATTGAATAAACACCAAACCTTTAGTGGTTTTCAGTTTGGCGCTTGTTCAGTTAGATGTTTATTCCAATTGGCGCTTATTTCAATTGGTGGCTTGGTGCTTATTTCAATTGGCTTTTATTCAGTTTGGTGTTTATTCAGTGTGCCGCAATGTTCACTTTACTTCACTTTACTTGGTCTTACAAAGTAGAACATTTATGGTGCCAGTTATGATTATATGCCGTTTCATTGCCAGTGTAGGAAATTTATCTGGTTGACATTTCCATTCGTGGGCTGTGTCTTTCTGACGAATGTAAAAATACCACTGTAGTAATAATTAAGAAAAAGTCTTGTAGTTAATGTTATATGTTTGATTCACAGTGTTCACGGTGATTACCTGAAGAAATCCACCAAAACTGAAGTAAACTACAAGGGTAAAAGTCGCATTGAAAATCACAGCTGTCGATATATTTTCCAGTTTCGTTGTTTTAAGAGACCAACCGCTATAGAATGGATAATCTTGTTCTGAGCCATTATTATACAAAACAGCATTCGTATCAGTCTGTCGAATAAAATGGACTAAAAGTAAAACAACAAAAAGCATGCATTAATAAATTCACTTAATGAACCTCTATTTGAAGTATTTTACCTGTTACAAAAGTGCCTGACACAAGTACCACCACAGTAACAATCATGTGCAGAGACCATCCGCTGTACTCGGACCTGATTCTTGCGAGCATCATATTTCCAGACATGAATGTTCTTTTACTGTACATTTATTTTATTTGAATCAAAATATATTGATTTTAATTAATATGAACCTTAAACATTATCTAATTCAAGGTTACGATTAACCTGCTTTTATCTGTTTACTTGGTCTTTTTATTTTTACAATTGGCTAATTGCAAATTCTTGGTGACTTGTAGTTTTGTCACGTATACTTGTGTTCACAACATGCTTTTAGATTATGAATATGCAAATCAAAATACAGCCTATACAGGGTGTAGCGATAGGGGAGTTGACACCAAATAGCAATAATATTAATTAAGACAAAATAATTATGCTATAATAGTGTTTATTTTTTAGTGCCCTGAACAGTTGTTAGATGAGCTCAAATGGCTCCAGAAGTCCCAAAAAGATTTTAAAAAGTTTGTAAACTCAACAAAGTTGGACAATCACATGTCCAGTTTAGCTCTAAAATATCTAAACTGTAGTTCAGTGTTTTTTTTTCTGTTGAGAAAGCGTAGCACGCCTAGCAAAACTCGTGGCACACTACTGAGCCTCAGCAAACCTTTTGGAAACCATTGGTTTAGGGCGTCGTGTAATAAGAAACTTTTGTTTATTTTGCTTTTTTACATTCAATATAGTATCCAAAATTTCGCGGCACACCAACAAAACTCGCTGCACACCCTTTGGGAATCACTGGCTTAATATATATATGTCTACAGCTTGTTTGTTTGTCAGTTTCAATCACATTCTGAAATAGTTAAAAAAAAAAATATGACAATTTGGGGGATCGACCCCAGGACCCACATTTACATGGGCAGAGATACTAAGTGAGTGGCAGCTAATGTGCAACGTGCAAAAGATTGTTAGCAACTTGTACACGTTTGGAAGTGCTTGTTCGTTGCATTTAAATTTTGGTCCTATTTACACCATCATAAACAATATTTTAAGAGTCTTTGGGGGGAGAGGACTTCAACCCTCTTAGCTAACTCTCTGTTGTTGTGCCACTGGCTATACTAAACTGCTGGTAAAACATTTGTGATCGTGCTGATGGGGAGATGAAATGGTTTGTTTAATATGTAATACTAATATTCGAGACCCCTAATATTAGCTTACATGCCGATGTTTGATTTTTGTCCATTTACTTTATGCCGGCCATTGTTTTGCTTTGTATTTTATGAGACTTGATCACGATCATTCACTTTTTACAAAATGTTCAATAGAATATTTTGGAGAAAAAAAAAAACAATTCGATATAGATGAAATCATTGTCTGAAAAGTATATACACATACATAGTATTATAATTCATTACCGGTACGTTTGGCAATATTGCCTAACACTGAATGAGATAAATCGATGTTTTAGAAATAAAAATAATACACCCTTTTTCACTCATTTGGTTAAATTTTAATAAACACAACAACAGATTACTAAATTTGTTAATTCAATGATTTGTGAGTATTCTTTCAACATTATGGTCAATAATATAATATAAGTTAGCAAAATCGAAAAAAATAATAATACCTATAAGAAAAACATATCTTAAGGTTTCATTTTAAGTTAATTATCCGAACAAATATTCGGTATACGACAGGGAAATAAAATCGGATATCCGTTATCTTCTTCTAGTAAAATTCACTTCTCGAAGTATCCCAATTTTCATTTTTTTGGGCCTGTTTTCATTAGGTCAAAATAGGTGAAAATGAATTTTGTTTATTTCAATTTTTAACGAATGTCATATATACCTAAGACATTCTTGTTAAAATTGACCCACCCAATCAAAATTTACTTTTACTACCAATTTTGACCTAATAGAAACATGGCAATTTCAATTCATCCATTTTCGTTTTTGTCATTAATGGCATCAAATTTCGTCCATAAAAAGCGAATTTTAAAGATAATCAACTTTAAACACTTAAAAGTTAAACCATTTTTGTTAATGGTGAATATTCGGGAGTTGTAATCAGGTTTTTTATTTCTTATAAATTATTCATTTAAGTGACATTTTATTTCCATAATAATTTTTATATAATAATTCTTTCCAATGAGAATTATTTTACGAATTAATAGTACTATCTGTAATGTTTACATCAGCTGTCATCATTTCGTCAGGTACTGATTGACATCAACAATGAACCTCTCAATGGCAAACTTATTATACTGTATATCCTTTATTTATACTTAACTATATAGTTATTAACTTAATGTATACAATATATACACGTATATACTATATACTGTAAATAGTTGTGGCTTTGTCATATAATATCTCGTGTATAGCCACCATAAAAATTCCTGCTTACAAAGCGAACCTTCAAAATTTTCTGTATTTATTTTAGAGTTTTTACTTGGTACTTCTTCTAGAATTTGAAACTGGTTTAAAATGGTACCAGAGGGAATATTTCGTCGAAATCTTGCGTACTTCGAAGGACATGCCATCTTGTTGGCATTTTTTTTTTCTTATGTGGCATTTGGTGGACAGATTTGTAAAATTAAGGATGGTCGCCGTCATTTTCGAAGTCGACTATGGTATAAGAGACCATTTACCAAACGTTTGCCATTAGAAAGTTAATAAAGATGACCGTGTGTGGTTCTATACTAATTATGATTGCAGTACTGTGCGGTTTTCTCAAATACCAATGTACATGTAATTTTCATATTGATTTGCAGCATGTACTTTTAATCGTTTTTTTTTAGTCCGGAATCATGAATCTGATTTTCGTCTACCGTTTACTTTTACCCGAAGTAACGGATCGAGCTTTGAGTATGTTGGCATATGCTGTCATGGTAATAATATTCAAATTTCACACTGGTCACGCCGGTCTGTTGTATACTTGTATACACGTAAACGTCCTACCGTCGGTGTGTTTTCTTGTAATCATTTGCCACATTTTCGAGTGTTTACTTCCAACTAACGGGATGGTAGCTTTAGCACGTCCCTGCTTTGTATGCGTTTTAGGATTATGGTTTATGCAGTTAGCTTACACTTTGTATCCGATACTTCTATGGCAGATGCCACTCGATGAGAAAGACTCACACATTCTTAGTTTTGTGACAATTATATTCTGTTTTTATATGATAGCCACTGCATTACTGTTTTTTTTTATTAATTTCTTAGTTGTAAAAAGACTTGTTGTTTATGATAAATTTTATATGCAGAATAATTGTCAAACAATTGCGCCTCTCATTAAGAGCAACTACAAGAACATAACAGATGATGGCTGATGTATTATTTCAGCATCACGAATCGTTTAGTTTGAGTGAATAATTCATAAAGTCTACTCTACTATACTATAAAGTCTATACTATATTATGGCAACATTGTTGCTTTATAAATAAAACCAAATGTAATTACGAGCATAATTTTATTTTAATAAAAAATATTTTCATACATATTCTGACAAATAATAGGAAAACTGTTAGCTTGAAAATACATCTACTGTATATTAAGAATAAGGTTGTTGAATCTTAAATGTTTGTTTTATTTACAATAAATTGATTCATTTTGTTTTGTAAATATATTTTCAGAGTAAGTTGTTCATTCTAAAGATAGTCTTTTTATGGTAATATTTGTTTTGTATTTGATCAAAAATTTTCGTATTGAAGCCAAAATGGACGTAGTAATATCTCTAATTAAGTGTTAACCTCATTAGTTACAGCAATAGTAGGAATTGTTTTGATAGCATAGTTAACAATAAGAGATTTATATCAATAACCTGCATATGACTTCAAAAGTTTTCAATGTATACGACACCAATACATATACAATCACACTTGAATTTCTAATTAATAAATCCTCATACTTACTGCTGGGTAACTGTCATGAAATGAAGCGTTTGGTTGTCATAACCAAAATGATTCTTTCTACTGCACCAGAGGGACTTATAAATCCATAGCAATATGTATAGTAATGTACAGTATAAAGGACTTTATGCCAAAATACAGTAAAATATAAAGAAGTTAATAGATAAATATAACTTGCTTTAGTCTAGTGTAGAACTCTAGTACTAGTTCATTCGCAATTGAATTAGATTTTTGCAACAAATCAAAATTTCATTCATATAATTAATATTAAACTTTGAAATTGGGCCAGGTTCATCAGAGACAAAACACAAAAGTAAAAATTGAGTCGATATCTATTTTAAACTTACATTATTTCACATACAAGGTTATATAAGACAATTAAACATATTTTACATCGAAATTGCAACTGTTATCAGTACTGGTAGCAAGTACTTGTAGGTTACTTCTTATGTTTGATAAACTAATCACATTTGCAATGTTCACAAAAATATTATTGGAATATTTATACTGAGACAAAGAATATTTTTAGAAATGCAAAGTGTGGCCGTGGCCATGGCCATGTATTTAAGTCTTTTTGAGAGTTCTGAGATAGTTAAGCACTTCTTAGGCATTTTTAGGGCATTTGAACACTTATTTGATTCATGGCCTTTTTTTTTAAAAAAAATCAGTGTTGATTTTTCTTTCTTATTTTTCTAATTTACAAAATTTTTGAATTTTAGTACCTTTTTGAAACTTCTGCGGTGAGTTGAGCCCTCATGAGGCATATTTAAACACTTTTTCAAATTTGGCCATTTTTTTAAAAAAAGCTGGCTTTTTTAACTTCAGTACTTTTTAAATCTTTTGGGACTTCTATGTCGAGTTGAGGCAATTCTAGGAGTATCTTTCAAAACATTGCAACCATGTTATTTCGATGTTGTATTGATTTTAGTAATACTAACATATACTAACTATATATTTTTTTCTGTTTGATTTTTTATTTAATTAGTACGTTAATAACTGTTTTGATGTCAGTTGTACGTTAGTGTAAGCAAGCAACAACACTTGGAGTATGTAAACTTTATTTGGCGCTTTGTTGGCAAAACAGGGAAACTTTCATTAATTTTGTGAAACAAGGTGTTGAATTGACAGAGAAGTAATTACCTTCAATCTATTTACGCTATTTTTTTTAAAGTGAGGATGTTTTTGTCATTTTTAAAATCTCAATACGTTCGCATGAATTTAGTATGTATGTATGAATTGGCTACATGTAAATAGCAGCTACAGTTATTGTTGTAGGTTATATAAAAATCGCTTATCCAAAGTGGCCACATTGCCACCAGCTGTGACCCGAACAATTCAAATAGGTCATAAGCTGTGTTTATACTAATAATACACTTTTTGTATAAATAGTTGTATTTGTCATATGATCTCATCCATACATATATGACCAGCATGAAAAAAATGCTTTCAAATGATCTTAAAACATCTACTTGTATTTCAAGTTGTTGTAAGTTTTTTTATGTGAACATATTATATAGTTCGAAGTAGCACAAAAAGGACTTTTGACGCTTGCTTATTATTTTTTTTTTCATTTTTATTCGGTTTTACAAATTTATCAAGAATTTAAAAAAAAAGAATGGTACGAGAAGATTCTTCAGAGGGAAAATTTCGTCGCAATCTAGCATACTTCGAAGGACATGCTATCGTGTTGGTGATTTTTTTCTTATGCGGCATTTGGTGGACAATTAATATTCTTCGTAATTATCAGGTTTCCCGTGTTACCAACGGTCGCCGTCATTTTCGAAGCCGGCTGTGGTACGTGGGACCATTTACCAAGCATATACCATTGGAAAGTATCATAAAGATAACCGTGTGTGGATCTTTACTTTTAATGATGGCATTACTGTGTGGTATGCTTAAGTACCAATGTAACTTTCACGTTCATTCGCAACATTTTGTTCTTATGCTGGTTTTCTTTTTATCCGGAATCACTGATCTGATGGTCGTCTACCGTTTTCGTTTGCCCGTTGGAACTGATCGAACCATCAATATGTTGGCTTTTGCAGTCATGGGAATTTTATTTAAATTTCATACCGGTCATGCAGCTCCATTGAATACTTTTATGCACCTGAACGTTTTACCTGCGTTGTGTTTTCTCGTAATCATTTGCCATATTTTCGAGTGTTTACTTCCCACTAACGTGATGGTAGCTTTAGCTCGTCCGTACTTTGTATGTGTTCTCGGATTATGGTTTTGGCAGTTAGCTTACAATTTGTTTCCCATATTTCCATGGCAGATGCCACTCGATGAACACAACACGCAAAATGTTGATTTCGTACCAATTATATTCTGTTTTTATTTGGTAGCCACTGCATTGATATTTATTTTTATTAATTTTTTGGTGGTGCAAAGACTAGAAATGAAATGTGTTGTATACGAAGTTGCCAATATGCATGAAGATTGTCAAAAAAGTGCACCTCTCATCGAGGACAATTACAGTATTTCAATAAGCGAGTAGAAGCTTAATCAATTAATCACATAATTTAGACAATTGAAAGTGTAATTTAAGTTATAAATTATGTTTCAGAACTGCACCTCGATTGATAGCCAAACATTACTTGAGTGCACCTAAGTTTTTTTTAAATCAAAGTATAGATTTGCATAGTTAAATGAACTTAAATCGTTTAAAATAAAATACTTCAGAAACTATAAATGGTTGGAACGAATTAAATGTCATTGCAATTTAAAAACTGAGGATTAAATAAATAAATTTGTCTCATGGGTGTTTTATAGTTAAAGAAAAATATATAAATTACAAATAATGATCAAAATTTATTATTCTTAGCATAAACGTTTATTGTGTTACAAAGAATTCTTCCAATATTTGGTTCGATAGTGGATTATTGAAAATGTTGAAAAATTTGTTAATTGAAAATGCAATTTTTTTAATTTCAATGAATTGAAATTCAAATGAAATAAATTTTAAATTTAAATTAATTGAAACAAAATGAAATTGAAAGGAGTGGTTTTCAAATTTTTGTTTCTTTGCTTTGCACTGAGGTAGACCGTTGCAAACATTTTTTTCACGGACTCGATCCCTGCAATAACTTTGTGGATCCCAGTTTAAGAACCGCTCCTCTGCCTAATTATTTTTTTTTTCTACTATAACATTTTGATATGTTGTTAACTAACTTAAAAGTTCAAAATGTGTAGCTTTCAGAGTGGTATTCTTAATGGGTGCTTAGAGGCGAGCAGTGGCTCAGCTCATCTAGGCAAGTGTTTAGCTTATCCAATGGATCTTTATGCCTTACATGAGTTTTGGTAATTACATTTAGAACGTCCTAATTTTAGCATCTGCTAATCCCATTAAGAATCTGAAAGTGCATACATGTCTTTAGCACTATCTTTGATTTAGCAGTCATTTCGATTACGATCATAGGAATAAGAATTATTCAATTTTAAACAACTGACTCTGCCATGGTGCTATTTTCTTTTTCAGTTATTTCAGACTTTCTTTTTAAAATTATCTTCACTTAAAAACCCATTGTTAATTATAATGCTTATGATCCAGAACCAATGTACATTGTTAAAATAATTTTATTACATTTCAAATTGCATATATTATTACATATTTGAATTTTATTTAATAATTTTATTGTATTTGTTTTATTTCAGCAGCTTCAGTGGCTTTTTTGAGATCAACTACTTTGCTTTTATAGATTTGTTTATTATAAACGCCATCTTTTTTTACGTATTGTTCCGCGTATTGAATTCAAAATTGACGTGGTAATATCTGCAATTAAATATTAGCTTATAATAATTAAAATAAAAAGTAGGAAGTGTTATGGTTTGTTTAGATGATCAATGCAAATCAAGAGGTCTATGATCTGATATTGTTTGAAAAGCTGTCATGACACTTTCATAAAAAAAAAAGTTTGTTTACTCTTTATATGATTAACCTGGCCATAGAAGTTTTAATAAAGAAAACATTCAATCAGTGTCAATCATATTTATGGGATTTAATAATATTCACTGTATGTTTACTGGTGGTGATTGTCGTGATAGGAAACTTTAGGTTGCCATGGCCAAAATGCTTCAATCTCTCTACCAGAGTGACAGACAATACCGTTGTATTCTAATTTCTATTCCTACAAAGTACACTATTAGATTATTTCATATTACTGTTTGTCCTCACAGATTTATTCCTCAACGCACAGCCTAAACCCACAGTCCTACGGACATGAAATTTTGCAGGCATACCCATATCGTAAGCAACCACTAAAAAAATATTTTTTCTAAATGACCGGGCAAATTGGAGATCAAATGAAAAAATTCGACATGAAACTTGACGTATAAGATAATTTGAAATGTGTTTCATGGATTCCCAAAATTTTCATTCATCTTGGTAATTCTAGCAACCAGGTCCTGAGGGGGAGAACTGCCAATGTGGTCTACAAGGAAGGTGCTCATATAATTACGAGTGTCATTGAAGCAATTTATCCCATATTGTATACATATGCAGAGCACAACGTCAATTTTAAAACAATTTAATATGATGCTTATTTCACATTGCCCAAACGTAAGCAATGTGAAATGAAATACCATTTGCGATACCGGGTACATTTTATACCCGCGGCGAAGATGGGTGGGTAGGGACGGCTAGGTAATTGATATAAACATAACGTTTTTATGTATTCGATCAAAGATTTCTGTATCGAAGGTAAAATTGAAGTGGCTGTATCTCCAATTTAATATTAACCTCGTTAGTTACAGCATGTCAGCAATGCTGACATAGTAGGAATTGTTTTGATAACATAGTAAACATTTAGAGATTTATATCAATAAGCTGCTGATTTTCAATACACAAATGACACCAATACATACAATCACACTTGCATTGATATCATCAGATGAGGCATATGTGTCCAAATAAATAAATCCTCACACTTACTGATGATAATTTGCCCTGAAATGAAATGTTTGGTTGTCGTAACCCAAATTACTCCTTTTCTGTTAAGAGCAACAAAGGTAAAAAAAAACGAGACAAAGAGTATTGACATTGTATTTTAAATCTTTTTGAGAGTTCAACACTTCTGAGGCATTTTTAGGCCATTTGAACACTATTTGATTTATGGCTGTTTTTTTTAAAGCAAAGTCTTGAAATTTTTCTGTTATTTTTCGAAGTTACAAAATTCTTGAATCTTAAGCCCTGTTTTCACGATGATAGTTGTCACGATAGTTGCTGTCATGAGAGCAGCAACTATCATCGTGCAGACCACATGATAGTCACTATCACGATAGCACTATTACACCATCTCGTTTGACGAGATAGTTGATAGTACTGTCGCGATAGTAATAGTTGTTGTGTGACCGCTTGTAGGGAAATATCCACTTTGTAGGAAACTTTGGCTTCTGAAGGGAGAGGTAAGACTGTTGTTGACTCAATGATATCTATGAAGTAGACGTCACACTTGTGATGACAGAACTAATCACGTTACTTCAAGACGTGTAGACAGTTGCTATCGTGAGAGTGAACTATCACAACTTTCATGACAGCTACTGTACTCTCATGATAGAACTATCGCCGTGAAAACGAGGCTTTAGTTTAGTACTTTTTTGAAACGTTTGTGGGCGAGTTGAACACTCATGAGGTAATTTAAGGGCTTTTTTGAATTTTGGCTATTTATTGAAAAAAAGCAATGTCTTTTTCAACTGCTTTATGAATGTTTGCGGTTTTTAAAGCTTTCGGAGACTTGTACGAGTTCAACCAGTTAGTACGCTAATAATTACATTGACGTCATTGTATGTGTGTGGAGTATGTAAACTTTGTATGAGGTTTTATTGACAACCTCTCATTAATTTGATAAGACAAGATGCTGAATTGACAGTAAAGCAATTAGTCAATCTACTTAAGCTATTCTTTTTATTTTTACTGAGAATATTTTTGTCATTTCTGAGATCTCAATAGCAGAGCATTAATCATGAATATATGAATAGGTCACATTTATAAATTGCAGTTACAATAGTTATAGGCTGTATAAAAATTGCTTATAAAGTTACAAATAGCCAAGTGAATCACATTGCCACAAGCTGTGAATCGAAGAAATTGTATATTTCGAAGTAATACAAAAAAGGTTTCAGTTTTATCTGTTCAGCTTTACAAATTTATCAAGAATTTAAAAAAAAAACAATGGTACGAGAAGATTCTCCAGAGGGAAAATTTCGTAGCAATCTTGTATACTTCAAAGGACATGCCTTCTTGGTGCCACTGTATTCCTTATGCAGCATTTGGTCGATAATTAATATTCTTCATAATTATGAGGTTTCCCGTGTTACCAACGGCCGCCGTCATTTTCGAAGTCGACTGTGGTACAAGGGACCATTTACCAAACGTTTACCACTGGAAACAATCATAAAGATGACCGTGTCTGGTTATATTCTTTTAATGATAATATTACTGTGTGGCATGCTGAACTACCCATGTAATGTTCACGTTCATTCGCAACATTTTGTTCTTTTTCTGGTTATATTTTTATCCGGAATCACTGATCTGATGGTCGTCTACCGTTTTCGTTTGCCCGTAGGAACTGATCGAGCCATCAATATGTTGGTTTATGCAGTCATGGGAATTATATTTAAATTCCATAGCGGTCATGCAGCTCCATTGAATACTTTTATGCACCTGAACTTCTTACCTGCGTTGTGTTTTCTCTTAATCATTTGCTACATTTTCGAGTGTTTACTTCCCACTAACGTGATGGTAGCTTTAGCTCGTCCGTACTTAACATGTGTTCTCGGATTATGGTATTGGCACATAGCTTACAATTTGTTTCCCTTATTTCCGTGGCAGGTACCACTTGATCAAAACAGCATGCAAAATGTTGATTTCGTACCAATTATATTCTGTTTTTATTTGGTAGCCACTGCATTGATATTCATTTTTATTAATTTTTTGGTGGTGCAAAGACTAGAAATGAAATGTGTTGTATACGATGTTGCAAATATGCAGGAAGATTGTCAAGGAAGTGCACCTCTCATCGAGGACAATTATAGTATTTCAGTAAGCGAGTAGTAGCTTAATCAATTAATCACATGATTTAAATTTTAGACAATTACAAGTTTAATTTATTAAGTTATACCAGTATGTTTCAGAACTGTCACCTTCGATTGATAGCCAAAATTTACTTGAGTGCACCCAAGTTTTTTTTAATCAAAGTTGACCTATAGAGTTGCTCAGAAACTGTAAATACTTGTAATGAATTAAATATTTTTTAAAATTCATTAACGTTTTTTTAATTTTCTACAGCAGTGGTTCTTAAACTTTGGTAGCCTGAGGACACCCTTTTCATTAAAACAATGTTTGGGACCTCCCCCCCCCCTCTTTTGTGAGTTACAAACTTGTCTCATGGGTATTTAATTAAAATTATATGTATTTACAAATAATTGTGAAAATGTGCTATTAGCATAAACGTTTATTGTTTTACAATGAATTGTTGCAATATTTGGTTTGATAGTGGATTATTGAAAATGTGGAGAAATTTATTAATATATAATTATTGTAAATGCAATTTTTTTTAAGTTAAATGAATTGAAAATGAAATGAAATAAAAATTTAAATGCATTGAAATTAAAACAAACGGATTTCAAATTTTTCTTTCTTTGCTCTGCACTGAGGTAGACCGTTGCAAATTTTTCACGGACTCTGTACATCCCAGTCTTTAAAACGTCTGTGGTGAGTTATGCCCTCATGAGGTAATTGGAGTTTTTTAATTTTGGCTATTTTTTTAAAAAAAAAAAAGGCAATGTCTTTTTCAACTTTTTTGTGAAGTTTTGCAGTTTTAAAAACAAGCTTTTATAGATTTTTGTACGAGTTTAACCTTTGAATGGCCATGATAAAAAAATTACATAAATGGCCAAGGGGGTAATTTTTGATCCCACACTATTTTTGCATAATAAAGAAGATAAATGAGGAATTTTGCAAAGAACTTTTATTTACCATGTAATGTTGTCAAACTAATAAAAATAACAAGCATTTTTTTGTAAACAATAAAAAAAAAACTAGGAAAAAATATTCAAAAATGCTGCAAAATTGTCAGAAAATAAATGGCAATGTTTTTTATTCTGCTACACACTCTAGATGAATTATTGCATGTTTCACATTCTCTTGTTGAAACACTATGTTTCTCGCAAACAAAATTGCCACAAGTAGTACAAAATGTTGAAACTTTACGATCATGTTTCCAATCACAGGAAATGTAACGTCCACGTTTTTTCACTCCTTTCATCATGAGTCATGACGTTTTTTGTGCTGTTAATTTTTTTGCAAGATACTAATGCCGCAGTCACACTAGGCTGGTTTCCCAGCCGCTGGTTGCTGCTGGCTGGTTGTAGCGCTCTAGCAGCATAGTCTGAACTGCTACTAGCAGCTGCTTTCTCCAGCGGGCTAGTGATTTTAACAGCGGCTGGTGAAGTTGGACATGTATAACTTTAGCAGCTACCAGCTGGTCATGTGACTCCCTTCCTGCTGCTGCCATCTAGTGTGAACTTTTTGTTGCTAGTAGTGGCACTAGTGGTAGTTGAAACTCCACTGCTTGAGTTGGTTGTTGTTAGAGTTTGTGTTTTTGCAAGACAGTGATTGGATGACTTGCACTGCTAATACCAGCAGTGACTGGACAAGTGTGAACCCAAAGCAGCTGCTGCTTGCTGTTGCTGCTGGCTGGTTGTAGCCCTCTAGCAGCATAGTGTGAATTGCTACCAGCAGCAGCTTTCTCCAGCATGCTAGTGATTTTAACAGTAGGTGAAGTTGAACATGTCCAACTTTAGCAGCTACCAGCTGGTCTTGTGACTCCCTTCTTGCTGCTACCATCTAGTGTGAACCCTTTGTTGCTAGTAGTGGCACTAGTGGGTAGTTGAAACTCTATTGCTTGGGTTGGTTGGTTGTTAGAATTTTGTGTTTTTGCAAGACAGTGATTGGATGACTTGTGCTGCTAATACCAGCGGTGACTGGACAAGTGTGAACCCAAAGCAGCCGCTGCTTGCTGTTGCTGCTAAAACCAGCAGCAACCAGCATCTTGTAAACCAGCCTAGTGTGAATGCACATTAACTCTATTGCTAATAAAATTGGCTTATAGAAGACTTTTTTATAAGATTTAGCAAAAGAATTGATTATGGCCCAAATATATTACCGTTCAGAAACCCTTTCAGGGCATATTCGCCCTGAAAGAGTTTCCGAATGGTAATATATTTGTGGCATAAACAATTATTTTGCTAAGTCTTGTAAAAAAAAAAGTCTTCATCGGTCCTTGCGATTCTTGACTAACTCTGGAAGTTTATGTATTGTCATTATAAAAAGCATTTAGAGCAGCCATATCAATCTATTAGACTCACATTATATGGTGAATAAATGTTATTTGATATGCAAGTTATTACTACAACATATGAATACCAAAATTTAATTTCTACACTTAAAAAATAAAAATAAAATTATTTTTCTAATTAATGGCCAAGTGGGGTCAAATGTGACCCCCACCTCAGGAAATTATTTCTATTTTTTCTATTTATGAATGACAAAAGCTGGTACAATCAAATATTATGTAAATATGATTGATTGACACATTTAAATGGACAGCTTCAAAATTTTTTGTTAACGATTTTATGATCAATAATCTGAAGCTGGGGTCAGAATTGCCCCGCATGGCATTTAAACACGTTTTCAAATTTGGCCATTTATTTTTGTTTTAAACGTCTTTTTTTATTTCTGTACTTTTTAAATCTTTTGGAGACTTCGGTGTCGAGTTGATTCCTCATACAGCAATTTTAGGAGTAGATTTATCATTAGAAACATTGCAACCTGGTTATTTCAATGTTGTATTTTTGTTTAATTATAGTACGTTAATTACATTGACGTCAGTTGCACCTTATTGTAAGCATGCAACAACACTTAGAGTATGTAAATTTTGTACAAGGCTTTGTTGACAAAACAGGGAAACTCTCATTAATTTTGTAAAACAAAGTGTTGAATTGACAGAAAAGCAATTAATCAATCGACTTAAGTTAGTCTTTTTATTTTTGTCATTTCTGAGATCTCAATGCCTTAGCATTAATCATGAATCTATGAATAGGCCACATTTATAAATAGCATTTACAATTGTCATAGGCTATAAAAATTGCTTATTAATAGCCAATTGGCCACATTGCCATAAGCTGTGACTCGAAAAAAAATCGTATATTTCGAAGTAGCACAAAAAAAAAGGTTTCAGTTAAATTATCTTTTTCAGTTTTACAAAGAAGTTAAAAAAAAACAATGGTACGAGAAGATTCTCCAGAGGGACAATTTCGTCGCAATCTAGCATACTTCGACGGGCATATCATCATGTTGCCGATTTGTTTCTTATGCGGCATTTGGTGGACAATTAATATTCTTCGTAATTATGAGGTTTGCCGTGTTACCAACGGTCGCCATCATTTTCGAAGTCGGCTGTGGTACAATGGACCATTTACCAAACGTTTACCATTGGAAAGTATCATAAAGATAACCGTGTGTGGTTTTACACTTTTAACGATGTTATTACTGTGTGGTATGCCTAAGTACCAATGTAACTTTCACGTTCATTCGCAACATTTTTTTATTTTTCTGGTTATATTTTTATCCGGAATCACTGATCTGATGGTCGTCTACCGTTTTCGTTTACCCGTAGGAACTGATCGAGCCATCAATATGTTGGTTTATGCAGTCATGGGAATTATATTTAAATTCCATAGCGGTCATGCAGCTCCATTGAATACTTTTATGCACCTGAACTTCTTACCTGCGTTGTGTTTTCTCGTAATCATTTGCTACATTTTCGAGTGTTTACTTCCCACTAACGTGATGGTAGCTTTAGCTCGTCCGTACTTTGTATGTGTTCTCGGAGTATGGTTTTCGCACATAGCTTACAATTTGTTTCCCATATTTCCATGGCAGATGCCACTCGATGAAAACAACACGCAAAATGTTGATTTCGTACCAATTATATTCTGTTTTTATTTGGTAGCCACTGCATTGATATTCATTTTTATTAATTTTTTGGTGGTGCAAAGACTAGAAATGAAATGTGTTGTATACGATGTTGCAAATATGCAGGAAGATTGTCAAAAAAGTGCACCTCTCATCGAGGACAATTATAGTATTTCAGTAAGCGAGTAGTAGCTTAATCAATTAATCACATGATTTAAATTTTAGATAATTGCAAGTTTAATTTATTAAGTTATACAGTATGTTTCAGAACTGTCACCTTCGATTGATAGCCAAAAATTACTTGAGTGCACCCAAGTTTTTTTTAAATCAAAGTTGACCTATAGAGTTGCTCAGAAACTGTAAATACTTGTAATGAATTAAATATTTTTTTTAAAATTCATTAACTTTTTTTAATTTTCTACAGCAGTGGTTCTTAAACTTTAGTAGCCTGAGAACACCCTTTTCATTAAAACAATCTTTGGGACCTCCCCCCCCCTCCTTTGTGAGTTACAAACTTGTCTCATGGGTGTTTAATTAAAATTATATGTATTTACAAATAATTGTGAAAATGTGTAGCTTTTTGGTGCTTAGAGCTGAGGACTGGCTCAGGTTATCTAGGCAAGCATTCAGATTATCCATTAATTTTATGTCTTACATGAGTTTTTGGTAATTACGTTTAGCACATCCTTGTGTCTCTAGTTAATGCATATAAACATAGTGGCTTTATGTATTCGATCAAAAAATTTTGTATCGAAGGCAAAATTGATGTTTCAATATCTCCAATTTAATATTAACCTCATTAGTTACAGCAATGCTGCAATTGTTGGAATTGTTTTGATAACATACTGTAGTGGTTTTCGCACATAGCTTACAATTTGTTTGCCATATTTCTATGACAGATGCCACTCGATGAAAACAACATGCAAAATGTCGATTTCGTACCAATTATATTCTGTTTTTATTTGGTAGCCACTGCAGTGATATTTATTTTTATTATTTTTTTGGTGGTGCAAAGACTAGAAATGAAATGTGTTGCGTTCAAAGTTGCAAATGTACAAGAAGATTGTCAAAAAAGTGCACCTCAATTATAACATTTTAATAAACGAGTAGCTTAATCAGATAATTTAGACAATTACAATAAAATTCTATTTCAGAATTGTCACCTTAAATAGTTTAAAATAAAATACTTCAGAAATTATAAATGCTTGTAAAGAATTAAATGTCATTGCAATTTAAAAACTCAGGATTAAATAAATAAATTTATCTCGAGGGTGTTTAGTTAAAGAAAATTGTATTTACAAATAATGGTCAAAATTTATTATTATTCATTTACTAGCATAAATGTTTTTTTGTGTTACAGTGAATTCTTACAATATTTGGTTCAATAGTGGCTTATTGAAAATATTGAAAAATGTGTTAATTGAAAATGCAATTTTTTTTAATTTCAATGATTTGAAATTCAAATGAAATAAAAATTAAAGAGAAATGAAATTGAAATGAATTGAAATTGAAACAAAATGACATTTAAATGAATTGAAAATGAAAGGAATGGTTTTCAAATTTTTGTTTCTTTGCTCTGCACTGAGGTTAACCATCGCAAACATTTTTTTCACGGACTCCCTGCAATAGCACTGTGGACCCCAGTTTAAGAACCGCTCCTATACCTAATTATTTCTTTTTTTCTACTATAACATTTTGATATGTTATTAACTAACTTACTTTAAGTTTAAAATGTGTAGCTTTCAGATTGGTATTCTTAATGGTTGCTTAGAGATGAGCAGTGGCTCAGCTCATCTAGGCAAGTGTTTAGCTTATCCATATCTTTATGCCTTACGTGAGTTTTGGTAATTAGTACTAACTACATTTAGAACGTTCTTAAGCTTATTTTAGCATCTGATAATCCCATTAAGAATATGAAAGTGCATACATGTGTTTAGCACTGTCTTCGGTTGTTATACTTATGACCCAGAACCAATGTAGATTGTTAAAATAAGTTTATTACATTTCAAAATACATATTTTATTACTCGTGTGAATTTTATTTAATAATCTTATTATTGTATTTGTTTAATTTCAGCAGCTAACTCTTGAGCGTGTTCTTTTTTGAGTGTTTCAGTGGCTTTTTTCAGATCAATTCCTTTGCCTCCGTAGATTTGTTCATTATAAACTCGATCTGCTTTACGTATTGTTCCGTGTAATTTATCAAAAATTTCTGTATTGAATCCAAAATTGACGTGGTAATATCTGCAATTGAATATTAGCTTAGATTAATTCGTGACACTTTCATTAAAAAAAAACGTTTGTTTACTCTTTATATGATTAACCTGACAGTAGAAGTTTTAATAATGAAAAAATGCAAGCAATGTCAATCATATTTATGTGGTTTAATAATAGTTACTGTGTCCTTACTGGTGGTGATTGTCGTGATAGGAAACTTTAGGTTGCCATGGCCAAAATGCTTCAATCTCTATACCAGAGTGACTGACAATGCCGTAGTAATAAATGTATAACATAGTTATTACGTAGATACCTTATAAATTACAAAGAGCAATTAAGTTAAATCCAAAGCAACTTTGTTAACAACAAAACATCAGTGGTTCAAAAATTTAAGCTATTTGAATTTGAATAATTATACTGCAAGCAATTACACTTAGGGTTTATGACAGAGGGTTTATCGACAAGAGAGTTTATGACTTACGTATAATAATAATAATAAAATGACGATGAAACATTTTCACAAATGCCATTATTTTTGTTCTCAAATTACTGGGAACTTGAATTAACTGCTTCTTAGAATTTAGTAACTGTAATTAATTTGTCATGAATATAATTAGTAATTATACTAGTGAAAAGTAACTTGCAGTTGCAGCAGGAACCTATTTTTCCAGTATGGGTAGTGGATACATGACAGTGTTTAATTCAAACAAAAATTTGGGAACCACTGTGTTATGTATAAAGCGCCCGATTATGTGATCAACATTTGCTCGGCCAACACACCTGAAGCAACTTTTCAGTGTAATGTTGGCCAGCTGATGCTGTCGTTGTAACCGGGCCTTAAGAAATGGGATCTCTACCTGCATTTATAGGTATCGTGAATGCTGGTAAAATCATAAGAGATTCAAAAAATAGAAATTCTACGGGATGCATGGCTGTAGTGGAAAATGCAGTCGGTTGCTTGTAATAGTGATGCCATTTATGAAAATAAACATACAAAAATCGTGCATGTAGAATACGATGAGCATAATAGGCACCAGCATCCTTGAGAATAAAATTTGAAAAAGAAACATTAATTACATGTATAACATTTTTTTTTGAGGAATTCTTCTTTACCTGAATAAGAAAATGAATTGGTATTGATGCAAAAAACCATATCCAACCATATTCGTTAGGTGAAAAGTAAATTGTTGTTGTACCACCATTGTAGACATAGCATGCCAAAAATCCAAACACGATAGAACCTGCAAAAATATCGTTTCCTTTAAGTATTTATACAAAATTACTGATAACATGAAATGGATTTATATAGATTAAGCATTACCATCGAACTTTTGTATTTGATCTTACCAATTATAATATTTAAAGAGCCTAACATAATTTCGTGCCGTTCTAATTCAGGGGTGAGGAATTTATTAGGTTGGCATTTCCATTTATGTGATGTGTCTCTTTGTCGAATGTAAAAATACCACTAATTGTAATATTTGAAGAAGAAAAACAATTTAAAGGTATTTGTAGTTTGAATATATTAACGATTTTTACAAGGTAGGTAGGTCCAAGTAACTTTATACCTGAAGAAATCCTCCAATGATGAAATACATTGCATAGGAGACAGTCATGTTAGCAATTATAAACATAGAAATATTATCCAGTTTCATTGCTTTAAGAGACCAACCAAAGAATGGATGTTCCTCTCGGTCAATGCCATCATCCAAATTGACATTTGTATCAGTCTGTCGAATAAAATGGACCAATACAAAGATCCAGTCACCTAACAACATTAAGCATACATTACAAAATTTCATTTACTGCATGCAAAATTTTAAAAAAATGTTACCTCTCATTAAAGATCCTGCCAAAAATACCACCACAGTAGCAATTGTGATACCCAAATAATTTGGCATCCAATCGAAAGCAATATCCAAAGATTTATACATATTACGATACCATCCCGTGTATTCGGGTCTGTTTTTTGCTTGCTTCATTTTTTGTCGAGTTTGATCTTATTGTATAAAGTATAAAAATGTATAATATTAAAAATGATGATTGAGTATGTGTGTATATATATATAGTTTGACTTTGGTAACGAGTTAATATCTTTTGGAAACTTTTATCTTTAATTTACAAGGTTAAATATGATAACAGCACATTGTATTTTTTGTATACCGCAACTGTTGTCTATCCGTAAATATAGTTTATATTATAGTTTTATCACGTAGACATTATATAGAGAACGTCTTTATGAATTTCAAGTGTTGTTCAAAACTGTTATGCAGTTATTTTAATATACAGCATGTTCGACTTGCAAAAAAGATAAATTAATTATGATGATGCAGATTTTTTTTAACAAATTTGGATATTGTTGGATTTATTGCACTTGCAGTTTGCAAAAAAATATTATTATTTGGTACATGTGCCTTTTCATGCAGCAACATTAGAATTGAAAATTAGTTTCAATTTTATAAATAATTTTAATTGGAATTTAAAAAAAAATTGGATATTAAAAGAATATGCGGTTTATATACGTGTAACTGATGTACCACGATGCGCATTGCGGCATAACTCTAGACAACAACCATTTTTGTTTGTTTTGCTTTTCTCCATTTATAACATAAGCATTTGTTGTTTTAGAACTAAAGTTGATTAAACAAGCTTAAGGTGGCGCAAACCCCCTGTTAAACTATAACTACAGAACTTCATTGAACTTCACCAACTTTGTGATTGACGCTTATGAAAATTGAACATGGCATGAATAAAGCAAAATACAGTATAAAACAAACAAACATTATTTTATATTTTATTAAGATATTTTACAACCACTTTATATATGTTTCATTATTAGACATATTGTTATAGGAAGTATATATTAACAAGTTAGTTACAGTTTTCATTATTTTACAATAATAGTTATTTTAAAAAACCTATTAATTTATTCAGAAATTTAGATATTTTTTTTTCAAATTATTTCCATTATTAATTATCTCCATTTATGTATTCTCTTTCAAGCCTATCTGTTTCTTCACTAGTTCGGAAGGCTCCAGGATCTGGTTTAGTTGTTTTTCCCACACGAGAATTATCAATGTAGTGATATGTGCCATGAAATTTGTCCCAGAATAGCATATTAAAACCAAAGTTAATATTGATGTATCTGGGGAAAAAATACGTTTAATTGGAGCATTAGTTGATAAAATATTGAAGAAAAAAATCCATTAGCATAAACCTACTGATGATGGTTGTCATGAAAGATTGTATCTGGTTGCCACGGCCAAAGCCCATCCAATTTAACTCCAGAATGTCCAATTAAACCGTAGTAGTAAATGTAGAACAATATTCCGACATAAATAACTAAGCAATAAATTCAAAGTTGTTTCAATCAAATTATGAATATCTTATATACTGTAAATTTAAAACTTATTTCCTACCAACATGTAATGGAACTATCAAAGCGGGAAATATAAGTAGACTTTGAAAAAATAATAGTTCAAATGGATGAAATGCAGTTGTTGAAAAAGCTGTTGGTTGTCTATAATAATGATGCATTTTATGAAAATGTCGATAAAAGAAACGAATGTGCATAAAACGGTGTCCATAGTAGGCAGCACCATCCTAGAAATTGAATAAAAAAATTACTACCAGTAATTGGTTTTTAATTTAAAGAGAAAAAAACTACACTAGTAATTGATGATGGTAGATGTAACAGATTTAACAAATTCACTATGATATATTTAAAATTAAACTATATTTATGATAGTTTGAAAACAATCCGAGTTCACTTTTTTGCATTATTCTTTTGTGGAATAATTGTTGAATGAAAAGTTTATTTTAAAATATTCTCATATAAATGATTTATCATCATCACCGTCGTCGTCGTCATCATCACCAGCTGTTCTAGCTTTTTAAAACAAACACTGAATGTTATAAACGTTGTTCCTGAAAAGGGTTTAAGCGAAGTAGGAAATCTGTGTTTGAAATGCTTGGAAATGTAACAATAAACATAAATAAGAAGATATTTGGAAAAGGTGTTTCTCCACAATAATATTAATGATTGATGATGAAGCATGCCTTATTATACCTGATAGATAAATAATAAAGGTATTGAAGCAAATAACCAGAGCCATCCATATTCATTCAACTTAAAATACAAAAGCGTATGACCACCATTATAGATGTAACAAGCCAGTGTTCCAAATACTAATGAACCTAATATAATGTACAGTAGATAAGTAGATAAGAAAAATATATGAAATGATAAATGAAAGGATAGATGAAAGGATAAATGAATTACCAACACCGACATTAATGGTTCCTGTTATAATTTCATGTCTTTCCAGTTCTGGTGTCAAGAATTTCTTAGGTTGACATTTCCAATTCTCAGAAGTATCATGTTGTCGAATATAAAAGTACCACTGAAAATATAATAAGAATATTATTATTATTAATAATTATAATAATAATAATAATAATAATAATAATAATAATAATAATAATAATAGTACTAATAGAAGTAGTAATAATAAAAAGTCGAATATTTTTGTATTCTCTAGAGCAGTATTTTTACTTGTAAAAATCCACAAATAAAAAAGTAGAATGTGTATGAAATGAAGAAATTCATTATTAGAAAAAATGACAGTCCTTGAAGACGAAATCTTTCGAGTGACAGCAATGATTGATCATCCTCAATTTCATTATTTTCTATTTCTATTCCATTTTCAGAGGTCCTTACACTTCGAATGAAATGGACCATTATTAACAACCAGTCTCCTAGAATGTAAAAATATAAAACAATGACATGACAAAACATGAATGACATAAGTAGATATGAAATAAATATTACCTCTCAATGTAGAACCAGCAATGAACACAATCACAGTTGCAATCAAAGTTCCCAGAAATCTGGGAATTTTATTCCAGGTGTCATCTAGTGTTTTATAATAATATTCTGTGAATATTTTGTAAAATCTGGATACTTTTTTTAACTTCTCGTTTTCTCTGAAAACCATTTTTCTTTTCTTTTTCTCACTAAACTGGATAACACTTTGGGTATTGTTGTGTAGGGATGATAAAATTAAATTCATGTTTTAAGTTGACAAAAGAAATTACACGTAAGCTGCACTTTATATCAATTGATGATCATTGATCAATGTGTAATGCCCTTGGATTTCTTTTCTATAAAATTGTTATCTACTTTTTAAATGATATTGCTAAAGAGTTGATACTTTCAGAAATATGAAATACGCAGTCATTTTTTAATTATTGACTTTTATTATATATGGAAATTAATTTTAGCATTATATTTAAAATTATTTTCTAATAGAGTTTAATTGTTATTTTCGACTTTAGATAGAATTTTCTCTTCTTAAGGATATAAATCAGGAGATTAGAATCAGTATGTTTTCACAGAACAATCAAATTAACACATTTAAATGTTATTTTTGTCAGTTCGAAACTATTAAGTTCATGTGCACTTAAACATTGTTATGTTGCACTTCAGATAATTAAGTGTATTTGTAAATATTGACAGTTAGTTCGAATGCACTTAACTATCTTCAGTGCATCTGTACCTATTAGAAATACTTTGAAAAACTAAAAAAAATTACATAATTATTGGTATTCATAATTATTATAATTGGGTTTATACTTTCTGGTTTTTACAGATCATTTTGCGTGCTGCACTTATATTCTTGTCTCTCTGCCACAGGCCTTCTTGATTACTTGCGGAGTAATTTTTCAAATGCAAATTCAAATTAATTTATGACAGATTTTTATTTTTGTAATTAATTATGAATGTGCTTTGCAGATGTGACGCACCTACAGCTGGCGCGCACGCTTAGGAGCGCAGAAATAGAGGCGCAAAATAACTAGAATGAGAATAATGAGGGGTGGCGCCAGTTTTATTCTTGCATTGGGTGTAAAATGAGCTATTTATTACTACAGCTCTGGTGTGGTGCTTTGCAACAAAACATGTATTAAAATGACGTTATAAAACGTTATATGTTGAGTTTGTTTTGCAACACAGAAAAAAGCACAAATAAATAAAAATCATGTATTCTTCTTTTTTAATTATAATAAAAGAAACTATAGAATGATGACATTCAAATGATTGAATAACTCGCTTTCTTTAGAGGCAGCATCATCTGCAAAGTGCCCAGTGATTTTGTGAAACTTCTCAAATCAATTCAACGCAACAAAGTACAAATTATACATTACATGTACAAATTTAATCAGCTCGAGGGCCATGTGGCTAGGATGGATAACATCAGATCATAAATAGTTGTCATTTATGCAAAAGACAAAAAAAAAACATTAAAACATCCTGAAAAGCCCTAGAAAGACTTGGGAAGGAGCCTCTTTCCCAAGTCATTCTAGGGCTTTTGGTCCTTTCTCAAAGAGGAGCAAAGAAGTACCAAAATTATGAATGATTTTTGACATTTAATTCTTAATAAACTTTGACTTTCCCAGTCTACTTTTATGAAGATCTTGGGTAAAGATACACATTAGCAATTCCATGTTTTTTTTTTGCAGAAACAAATACAAATTGTTAATAAAAATGAAGATGAAAATGGGATCTGTGGCGTCCTCGGGTGACTCCTTTGATCGACACAAATTGCTGATTTTAATTTTGAAATTTCTAGTCAATGTCGTTATGTTGACTTGTTTATTTTATAATAAAAAAAATAATAACGAGGCGTTGAAAATAATTTTTATTATTATTTTTATTTAAAGTTTATTTAAAGTTATAAATTTATAAATTTCAATCAGTTTATTAATTATAAGTTTAATACTTATTTTTCACTTTAAAAATTAATGAAAAAAATCGTAAAATTTAAATCAATTTACATTATTATAGAATATGCAATTTTACGTTCTTTAATAATTTTAAAATTTAAAATTCTTTAAACTAGTCTAAAATAATAATTTCATAAGGTATCTTAACTATTTTTTTAAAAGAAAAAATCAAATTGTAAAAGTTCAAGTGTTCAGATTGTGATAAACTGATTTTTGAACTCTGATTATTCTATCTTTCAGGTACAAAATGAAGAGAAACGTGAATATGTTTTAGAAACGGGAAGGTTAGGTATTTTAATTTTTATATCTTTCGAAAATAAGTTTTTTTTTATGGTTTTGAAAATGACCCAACTTTAAAAAGTTTATTTTTAATATATCAACGTGAGAATACTTTTTTTTATTTTCTAAAACACTTTCTAGTTTCTCTTAATTTTTCTTCTGAAAGGCAAAATAAAGTTAGAATTCGAAAATCAGCTGTTCATAAACCATATACCATAACAGTATCACCATAGAAACATTGTTAACATAGTAATAAAAAAAACATCATTCTAGTTTTTAATAAATTTTTTATTTTTTTCTTTGAATTTTTTTCTGAAAAAAAAAATTGACATTCATTTTAATAAATAAATTATAAAATAATAATAAAAAAAATAATATAATTTAAAACGATTCAGGCAATATAAATTATAAAATAATAAATAATTACAACAAAATATGGAATAATTATAATAAAAAAATCGATTTATTCTACAAAAAAAAAAAAATAAACATCGATAATATATCGATTATTAATTTTACAAGATTATAACACATGCCGATAGATGGCAGCACTGTCTCCGTTGTGTTACATGATCATCCGATATTGCTGTTATCCAATAGGCGCTTTTTTCTCTATGGGGGGAGAGAGAGAGAGGGGGGATGGGGATTAGTCTTAGAGGGATTTCTTCTTTATAGAACGAACTAGAAAATAATTCCTACGAGAGAAGAAACGTCGTCGTTACGTCTTTGGATCGGTCTGTAATTCCGTATCGTTTTATCATCGGCGTACTATTTCGTAAAGAAAGGAAGGAGAGAGAAAGACGAATAAATAAACCAACAGTTTCATATTTTCACACGTAAGTACAATTTGGCACAAATCCCATTCGTTTTGTGCTTATTATTATTTGCAGATTGTCTCTCTTTAATAATAATAATGATAATAATAATAAATGAGCCGGAGGGGGGAGGGGCGCACTCCCCCCCCCCACCCTCCCTCCTCATTTTTGGTTTTACTGGCGGCCATTTGCGCACATTTTTTTCTCTTTTTTTTCATTCAAGTGGTTTATTTATTTATTTACTATTAATTTATGTCGTTTTCAAGCCGGTTTCACGCCATTTATTTAACAAAAATATATATATGTATTTTTTTTTCTTCATGTTTTCTCGTTTGCATTAATTATGTTAATGAGGTCTCATTATTATGCAGAACTGTTGTTGTTTCTGGGTGTATTTTTTATTTTCTAAAAACTGGTACGAGAAATGTCTCGTGTCCTCCTCTTCTTATTCTTATTTTCGTGTCGTCTGGAATTTTTTTAGGTTTTATTTTTGCACCATTTTTTTTTTTGGTTTTCGAAAAGAAATTTTTTTTTCTTCTCTGAAGAAAATCAACAAAAAAAAGCTAACAATCGATTGCTATGACAACTGATGATCAGGCCCGACCGGCTGACCGGCGATCGCCGGTCAATTGGGGGCCAAAAGAAAAATGGGGGCCAAAAATAAATAAATTTAAAAAAATGGGGCCAACACAATTTCATAGCCGGTGGGGCCAACCACTAGCCAGTCCGGCCCTGCTGATGATGACAGCTGCATTCACGTGCATATTATACATTACCATAGAGGTGAGGGACGAATCCTAAATTTTCTCGAATCCGAAACCTAAAATGTTGTCGAATCTTCGGAATCTCGAATCCTTCATATAAGAATTCCATATTATTCATTAAGAAGATACAAATAAATGAATAATAAATATTAAATTATTAATAATAATAATAAAACACAGTGTGGCACTTAGGGTCGCCACAAGGTGATCACATTGGTGATCCGAAATTGCAACAATCGCCGCCGGGTTTGTTTTGTTAGTGAACGCTTCTATTGGACGTCAATGGAGTTAAAACTTAATTTTACCAAAATTTTTAACACATTTTTTTTAAGGTTAGGATTCGAAAAAGACGAAAAAAGCGCGAAGATCCGAGTTTTCGACGATTTGTTTGAGGATTCGAATGGCCCATAGCTAATACACACACACACACACATGCTGCATAAGGTACACGTGCTACGTACGTACACATCACCGATGGATGGGGCGCCAAACTGAACATGTGCATAACGGAGCAACCAAACTGAACATGCGCAAAACGGAACAAACGGCAGACTGAACGAATGTCTAATTCTGCTACAGATTTTTGGCGTTTTTTTTTTTAATTTTGGCGCACATATTTTAAATTATTATATAATCCAGTTGGCGTTTATTGAGTTTTTTTAAACCTATATTCAGTATTTTCGTTTTATCGCGCACCTTTGGTGCGTTGGTGCGTAGGCGCCACTGCCGCCGCACCTATGTAACAATTTTTTTTTTACTTTACAGTTTAAGCATGTATGAGCCTCAAGGCTCGGCTCGTAGCTGGAATGATTACTATTTTTGGTAGCTGTATGGGTCTTTGTCGTATTTAATTTGGCATTTGTTTCATTTGGCGCTTGATCGGCGCCACCCAGATATTGCTGAGCTACTTAAGACATATGGGATTGCTTAGGCAAGTTAGGCGGTACATTCCGCAATTGAGGTATTTTTGTGAGGTAAGAAAGTCATGGCAATCGTTTGCTAACTGCGTGTGTTAATCGACGTTTTTTCTGCGTATTTTTTTTTTAACATATTAAATGGAAACAATAGAAAACGCAAAAAAGTCTGTCTTCCGCAGGAGGACTTCCTTGTTCAATCTATTTTTTTTTGTATTGTTACATTGAGTTTAGTTGAACTGACTGAAACACAATTAAAATGGAAATGTTTTATGTCAAGAAGTATTTAAAAAAAAAATATGACAACCTTGAAATGCCTTTGAACATTGAAAAAGAAGAAAATTCAACTCGTAAGATTACCTTTTTAACATTTTTGTTTTTCATTCACTCATTTTTTTTTTGTTTGAAAAATGTATTTTGAACAAACTACATTTTTTTTTAATTTTCTTGTTTGATTTTCGTTTTGTTTTTAACTTAGCTATGATAAACTGGACTAACCTAAAGCTAAATTGACTGAAAAAGAAAACTTAAGCCACGGTGTCCACGCGCAACATGTTTTGTACAACATTTTGCCTGCATTCGCAGCAGTTCAGAAGTGTTCACACACAATAAAGTGAATACAGTTTTTTCTCAGTTTCAATGAATCCATTGGGATCTTCTCGAACACTACTGTTCTGGCACCAAAATATGGGCCTCAGTTTTTCGTCTCCGGGAAAGTTTCTCATAATTGCAGAGTTTTCCTGTTAAACGCCTTGAACTGCGCAGGCAAAACGTTGTGTGTGCACGAGCTTTAAGGGTCATATTTTTAATGATTACAACTCAGCAACATTTTCATGAAACCTCCTTAGAACTTTACCTTTTTACTTGGCTAATGGCTGTCATTAAGAATATGGCAGAAAGAACAAGGAGTAGGCAATCTTCCGTTCAAGAGTGCCAACAAATTCTGTACTCTTGAAGAGCTAAGAACTGACTTAAAATTTTAAAAAAGTGCTAAAATGAATAAGCAAAGCTCATGCCTGAACACGAGCTAACTTCAAAAGTTTCGCTGCAAAAGAATCCTGATAAACGTTGATATATATTTAATGACGTAATAGCCACTGCAGTGGCGCTGTCCAGTGAGAGAATAACGAAATAAATATCTACTCAGCCACCTTAAGCTATGCAAAATTGAAAACGAAACCGGAACTGGAAAATATCTTTCTAAAGTGAACTAGCCACAAAGCCCACAGAATAAGTAGAGAAGAATAGAAGAGAAATTCTTGTTTGGCACCTTTGATGTTGCTGTGACAGTAAGTAAGCCATGACCTTGGAATTGGTTACTCTAGCCACTTCTATGGAGCAGCCGCCATTTTGAAAAAAGGATTAGAAAAGAAATTTTATCATAGAAGTCTATGGAAACTTGTGCACATGTGCAGAAGAAGAAAAAAATCTGTCACAAGTTAATGGCTGTGTGTTTCCCTTGTGTTGTAGTCACGTTATTCTGTGCCAAAGCCAAACTGGGCTTGAAAAAGTGGTAGAAAGTGAGAAGAAAAGAAGTACTTCATGTGGTGGTTATTTATATTATTATTCTGTTAAGAAAATTTGCAAACCAGTTTTAATTTGCATTCTTCTCAAAAAAATGAAATTAGGTGAAATGGAGACTTATTTTTAGCCTTTTGAAGTTTGGAATTTTGGTTGAGGCAACTTGAGGGTGTTGTTTGTTGTTGCTGTTGTTTACGGTGGTGGTGGAGGAGGAGGATTTGCCCCTCCCCCTCCTCCTTTTAACATAGTATAATACGAATAATAAAAGCAAAAATCCTTGGCCTTGACTCTCATCATTTTGGCACTTGGAAAAAGAAAGGAGAGAGTTTTTTTTTAAGTAAATTGTTAGCCGAAAAACCTGTCTCTATTTACACTAAATGGAGTACTGAGTGACATTTTACACGAACAGCAAAAAGCAACTTGGAAAAATGATTATTTTTAGATCATTTGAAATGTTCTCTCTTCGCTTTCATAAGTTTATATAAAACTTGTAACTTTTGGTATTGAAGTGAATGAAATATGGATTTATGATCACTTTAAGTACGACATCAATTCGTCCATTGCGCATATATAATCGACATTTCATTTCTGGCTTTTATATTGCAATACTTATAGATTAATATGTTAATTTGTTTATTGCACTAGAAAAAGGCACATTTCCTCCTTCATTCGTTATTTAGGGGGGGGGGGGTACCTTGAATTTTTTTCAAACCACCAAAATACAATAACACCCACCTAAACATATAAACAACTCCATCAGGAAGAGATTGGTCACAATTTTTATGATTGTTTTTTGATGTGTTTTCTGTAATATATGGGGCCTATGGTTATTTTAATATTTTTCAGGTGCAAAATTTAAAAAAAAGAAGCTTGACTGCGCTTTAGAAACTAGAAGGGTAGCTCAATCATCATAATTGTTATTATTTTCATGTGGAATATATATCGTTCAAAAATAGCTTTTCACGTGAGTTTGAAGGTATTTTGTCGGTATTTTTTTGTCTGTAAAAAGTTTATTTTGAAAGTTATTATTAGCATGAAAAAATAGTCTTAAGTGCTTCTAAGCTACCTTTCTAATATCAGTAAAATTTCATTAAAATCAAAGTGATTTAAAATGAAATAATTGGCAACAAAATAAAAATCAAATGATTTAAAACACATTTTGATTTTTTTTTCCAGAATTTAAAAAAAGTGATTTTTTTTTCTTCTCTTTTATGAAATGTGTTTATTCTAATGATTTTGCTTGAAAGAGGAATAAATAGATTGAACACTTTGCATTGCATGCATTTTCAGCTTTTCAAAGCGAAAGTTTATGAAATTTTAAATGAAACAAATCCGATTTAAATTTTTAAAAAATCTGATTTAAATTAAGAAGTCCGATTTAAATAAAATAAATCCGATTTCTTAAAAAAACACCTTCTGGGCCTTAAAATAATCATAAACAAGAAAATTAAACAAAAAACATGTTTTTTTTTGTGACACTCGTTTTTATAAAAAAAAATGTCTAAAACGTAAGAAAAAAACAAAATATAATCTGTTCTTGTCTTGTTGGTGTAGTGGTTAGTGTCTCAACCCCTTGGTAATGTTGGTCATGGGTTCCATCCCATTGCAGTGCGAATTATTTTTCAAATATTTCAGAAGGTGGCATTGGACAAACAAACAAATTATGAAGTTAAATAAAAGCGAGTAAAATTTAATAAAAAAAAAATCATAAAAATCTGATTTAAATAAAAAGAAATCTGATTTAATTAAAACGAAATCCGATTTAAATGAAATAATTCAATTGTTTTAAAATTTTGTTTTGCAATTTTTCTTTCTTTCTCGAAAAGAACAATAATATGTCTACTTTAATAGAAACAAGAAGAAGAAAAATGGTATTGAACCTTGTTTGTGAAAAAGTTGCGTGCGTTTTTCTGAGTTTGTTCCTGGATCTTTTGGCGCATGCGTTTTTCGTGTCGACTTTCAAAGTGCTGAAGTAAAAGGAGGAGGAGGAGGAGGAGAATAGCCTAGATTTTCTACATTATATTATTTTATGTACATAACATGCAGTATGTTACCGTCTATTACGTGCACTACTACTACTGAGTGAATGAAGAAGGCGGCGCATTTTATTTAGGCTGGTTTTTTTTTTCTTTCTCCAGAAATATCTCATCTTCTATCTTAGACACAAGAGTCATATTCATCCAGCCATATTTTTTCATTTTTCGTACTCACATCATAATTATTTTCAATAATTTTGTTTTGTTTGTTAAAATAATGATAAATTATACTTAATACGAATTGCGACATAAAATCCGGTAAGACAATAATTTTCAAGTAGACTTTTCAATTTTTTTTTTTTTAATTTAATGCGTTATGTCTGTTATTATTACGTCATTTTTTTTAATTATATACATAATATATACAATATGAGTTCTGTTTCTTCCTTGATGATTATGATGATGATGATGATGATGGTGGTTTTAAGGGACTTTTAGGGACTGAGGTTGATGTTTGGAGGTTTTTGTTTTTGTTTGTTTGTTAGCAACCAAAAGAGAGGCTTCATTTTTTGGAGCAGCACGCATTTAATATTGATTTTTGAGAGTTGGGTTCGTTCGCGTTTGTGTTTTCTCTCTGTGACACCATCATCATCATCATCATCAGCTTCAGCTTCATTCCGAGCTTCTCACAATCCTCCTTCCTCTTCTAACCCTTTATTTCTTTTAAAAGTGTCTTCTTGTTCATCGTTTTTAGGCCCAAATTCATGAAGGAAACTTTGTACTTAATTGAATTTCAACTTTAGAACCTTCGAAGCAATGGACATCAACATAAAACAATAATTATGTTGGGAGTATAAATGATATATTTATTAAAACAGGGTTTTGAAATGTTCGAACCAGACAAGAGTTGGAAAAAAATCATGTTTTGTTTTTAAAAGAATCATGTATTTTTTATTTATGAAATTATGATTTTTTTGGATCACGAATATTATGAATTATGAACTTTATTAGATCACGAATTGATTACAAATAAGAGATATTCAAATTGATAAATTGTGCAAGTCTTTTTTAATGAAAAACAAACAAACAAACTGGCACAATTAAAAAAAATCAAAATGCAAAATTTGACAAAGTTAATTTTGTATTTAGCATTATACATTGTAAGCATGTGGGTTTAAAGACGGACAACAAGCAACTTGGCGGCTTTGATAATTCGAAGATAGAATTTCTGGATATTGGTGTGAACAAGTCCAAAAGATGAGAACAGAATCTTTCCAATCCTACAGTTGATGGTGCAACTGCAGTATGAATTCACTATGGAGCTGAAATAATCATGTCCCATAACTCCTTTTGGAATTTGATCCTTGTATTTGGCCAAAAGATAAAAAGAAAATATGTATACCTAGCCTCGTCGTAAGAAGAAGCTTGTTACCTCATTAAGATTGGAGTAAAGTTTAGGATTGTATCATTTTTTCTATAAGAAAAAAAAATGATAGTCCTAAATTTTGCGTCAATCTGTATGACGTCACGAGCTGCTTCTTAGGATGAAGCAGGTAACAGATTACTTTTTCACCTTTAAGTTTGGAATTTCTAAAAAGGAGGAGTGTGTCAATGTTGTTAAAATGGTGTAAATGATAAAACATCATTTAATCAATGATTTTAACTCCGGTGATTTAATCGTAATCGAATTATTTGATTTAATCATTTTGATCTAAATGAATCTGTATTGATCGTAATCGTAATCGAATTATTTGATTTAATCATTTTGATTAAATCAATGTTATTCAACGTTTGTCTTTAGTGTCCTTGGGTTCGATCAAGGAGAAGGTTAAAGGAACCACACTGTCTTAACGTTGGGCCCGTTCTAGTAGACTGGTAGCCAACTTTGCTTCTTGAATTTGGGCATAAGAAAAAAAAATGGGACACAATTAATCATGGTTTTTGAAAGGCGTTTTACAAATTGAAACAGTGCCTAACAAACTAAAGTGGAAAGCCACCGTTTAATACGAAAACGGATAACGCCAAATCGTTTAAAACGAAAACTTATTCAAGTTCCCTTTCATTTCATGCATTTCATCGTTACTTTTTTCAGGCAGCTTTTGAGTTTTAAGGCGTAGTTAATAATGGTAGTTGTAAGCAAAAATGAGATCTTTCTCTCTCTCTCTCTCTCAAGTCCATGTTTTATGTTTGTTCTATTTTCTTGTATACTATTTTGAGAGGTGGTTGGTTCCTTTTTTTGATATATTTCTAATAAAATAGCCTAGGGTCTACAGTTAGCACTGTTTTCAAAAAGGTGCCAAAAAGAATTTGCGTAGAGTGCATTTTTTTTTTTGTTATAAAAAGAGACACTCAAAAACAGTGGCAATTTATATATAAATCTCTTCGTTCATGCAATCGATGCCAATTTATTATAGGACACACTAGATTACAGAACCCGATTTAAGTCAAAGAATGGATCAAAAGGTGATCTAGAAACCGAATAATAGCTAGGTTGGCAACGTTTTTCAGTCGCACAAAGTCAATAGGTATTGAATTTGAGTTGACTTTCATGTCTAGAACTATTTTCATAGCAGTAAATTAGCTCGTGAAGTAGACTATTAGAATTGTCCTAGAACCATTCCCGAAGTTCTAAAATCAATCTAAGCGCTATTTTAGCGAAATAAAATGGCTCCCGAACCTTTTTCAGAGCGGTGATTTGGCTCTTCAACCGGAAGATTTGTAAAAGGTTCAGAACCATTTACAAAGTTGTGAAGTGACTAGAACTCTGAACCATTTTCAGATTAAAAAAATGGCTCTAGAACCAATTTCAGAATATGAAAATAACTCTAGAACCATTTTAATAACAGTAAAGTAGTCCTTTGGTCATCTTTAAGGCAGCAAAAGTGGGCCACTAGGTTTAGTTGGCTATTGAGCTAAGTTTATTAACGACAAGGCTTAGGTGGACCAACGTACCTCTAGTTATTTGAAAGCTTCAGAACAATTTTTGAACTATACTTCTTGGAGTTGCTAACAAAATATGGTTCAAAAGCCAAAGTTAGTTGTAAGTGGCTCGCAAGAAAAAGTGAAATTCATGAGTGGCTCACAAATTGGACCTGTAAAATGGTTCGATCAACAGGAGCCCAAATATGACTTGTGATCTCAAGTCACTCTTGAAAACCAGTTTTCTGACCTGGTGTTGACTCTGGAGATGTTTTTTTTTTGTTTTTTTTGCTTTCAAACTAAATATACATAATATGTCCGTACATATTTTAGTTAGATTTCGTTCAAAGCAAAAAACTGGTTTTCATTTCATTTTTATATTCATTCATTATCATTTTTTGTTGTTGTGGAGTTCGTTCTCTCTCCATCAGGGAGTTTTTTCTCTCTATCCCTTCTCTCATTCACGCAATTCATTGCACTGGCACCTTGAAACAATGTCAAGGTAGTTTTTTTTGTGGAAGAGAGAAACACAAAAAAAACGGTTTACTCCTAGTTATGTTTCTTTCTGTCTGTGGTTATATTTATATGGAAGCTCCGATGAACATGGGGTTAAGAATGAGGGCAGAAAAAAACCAAAGCTGCAAACAACACAATTGGTGTGGTTTTTTTTAAAATCAAGTTTCTTTTTTTTTTTGTATGTGTGGAAGAAATTTTAAAATAGTATTAGATTAATGGTTAAAAAGAGAGTAAGTAAAAAAATGTTATTGAATTTATTGAGGTCATGGTTTTTTTTTATTAATAACAGTAAAACCTCGAGGAAAAATGTCTTCTAATGAAGAAAAAGAAGAAGAAGAAGAGTTATGAAAACAATTTCAAGAATTCTAAATTCTAAATGGACGACTTTATAATGAGCTGAAAACAAAAGCTGATTGAAGTCACTTTTGAAGATCTTCGAAACTGTAGTCGGGTTTTAAGACTTCAGTTTCAGTGATTTTTGTTTTACCGAACTGCTTGTAGTTTGGTGATTCAAACTTAGAGTTTAGAATATTTTTAACCTAGTAGTTAGTCGTTTAAGCTAAAAGTATTTTCGTATGGTTATTAACTTATTATTGTTAATAGTAAACTATGTGTTGGTTTGAAAACAATTTTTCAACTAAATGTTGATCATCAAAATATTTGTCATAATTCGTTTTACCACCCTAGTTTCTAAACCTTTAATAATTTTTTTCAAGTAACCTCTAAGGGGTTTTTTTTTTTAGACGACCGACTTTTAGTGTCGAGATGGACTGTAAAAAGTGGTCGGCGTGTAATGGAAACCAATCACTCGAGTCAACTTTAAACGACAACTTTTGAAGTTAATTCAACTACACAAGGAATTCTTCTCAATTGCTGGCAGTCGACTTGTCGTCGGTTTTATCCACATGTCGAACACTTGTAGTCACGACCACTAAAAGTCGCTCGTCTTTGTGAATGCCCTAAAATGGGATTTTTTTTTTAAAAAAAATATAGAAATTTACACAATTGTGTTTTGTCTTTTGAGTTACGACTTACATGTATATTTAACTTTATATAGTAAAACCCGGATAAAACGGAATCTTGTTGTTCCAAACAGTATTTATTCGTTAGCCAGGTTTCCGTCTTTATTTATAAAGGGTCCGGTTTATCTATGTTTTACTATATAATTTTCTCAAGAAAGCAAAAGTTTTGTTTTCAAAGAAAATCATGGAATGTGTGAACAAGATTTTTCTATTTTTGTCTTGTTAGATTGTGTCTTTAGTTTGTGATTTCAGTGGAAATTTAACCTACATTCAGGCTATAAAATTGCATTCATTGCATTTCATTGAGCAATGGCCACCATAAACAACCACAAAAAAAAATGAACAAGTCAAACTGTTAAGCCAAAAAAAAAATAACAATGAACAACAATCTGGTTATTTTTTTATAGATTGACAAAAAAAGAAGCTAAAGATAAAAGGTAGTTTTTATTAATACAGTGTATATATACCTTCAGATGACATCGCATAATCTAAATGAATTGAAAAGCAGTGGTAGGCGAGCATCATTGCATGTTTCGATTCTCTTAAAACTCAAATTGTACTTTTCCGAGTTTCTAAATTAAGCTCATGATTCAGTGATAACGAATTTTTTGGCCGTGGTTTTTAAACTTTTTTTCCTCGTTTTTTTTTTTTGTTTCTTTTACCAGAAATTGTCGCTAAGTCAGTCTTCGTTGTTATTCGTTTCGAAAGCGTTCGTACGGCCCTCTAGTGTGTCCGTTGGAGGTCGTCTCTCGTGCCCTCGTGTTGAGCCACGGGCTCTTCAATCCATGCTTAGCCTTCGCTTGGTTTCTTGTCGTACTCTAAAGCAGCCGTAAACAGTTTAACCATGGCTTTGGACAGAGACATCAATCCCTCTTTCGTTATCGGGTTCTGAATTGAGAATCATCGAAAGCCGAAGAAGAAGACGACGACAACGCTGCAAAAGAAGAAGAAGAATCTTGTTTCGTTGTGAAGACGAAAGAACTTTTGTCATCTTTTTTTGAGCGACACCTCTTTCAAGTGTCGTGACAACGAGAAGTACAACCACGCAAATCGAAACATCTGTTGGAGTTCCCATTCTGTCTCTCATACACCAAGTAAGTTTTTTTTTCTTCTGAAATTTGATGGTTTGTATTATAACATACGGATTTAACAATGAGAAACACGTAACCAAAAATAGAAATTTCCATTTTAAGTGTTGGTTGTTTCAGTTTGTGTTCTTTCAGTCATGATCTAATTGTTGAAATATGTTTCTGTTGGGGGGGGCACCAAGATTAGGTTTTTTTTTATATAAACTGTGATCGAATTGATAAATGAACTTAAGTGACGCATGTTTTCGTGTCTTGATCGAGTAAATTCTGCCGGCAACGAAACTTCGTGCTTGATGTTTTTTTTTGTTTTTTTAAATCTGACGAATGGCGTTGAACGATGAAGTGTTCGAAAGCACTTGAAGCGATTGTCGTGCTTTGATTGGTTTGTATCTCGAGAATTTCCAACTGTTCGTAAGTAGTAACTAAGGAAAACAAACTAATTATTTCCTAGAATTTCTTTAGAATTTTTTCGAATCGGATCAGAATGAGCTTAACCAAGACAAACACACGATGTCAGAGACATACTTCCAATTTGGATGATAATTATTTATGTGAAATTCTGAAAATCGGATAAGACAAAAAGTATTTTTGGTCCGATCCCTTAAAATTGCAAACAAATTTGTGTTGGTGGAACGGTGAGCACTGTATATTTGAATAAGAAAACTGATTGCAAAAAGCATGTGATTACGGTCACACAAAACACAAACATGCCGAACAGCACACACTGAAGTAATCACTTGAACCCCGGCACGGGTTTACAAGTCACCAATGCATCTAAGTTCCGTATTGAATGAAGCAGCAGCAGCAGAAGTTGCTCTAGTTAGTTGCTTCCGGCCGAAGCTTATCTGACGGTGCATTTATACCAAAACCAAAGCAAACACGTGTCTGAACATGCCGAATTAATACATGAGCCGAATGCTGAACATCATACAGAGGAAGAAAGGGACACACTTTCACAACTTAACAGCATGCATTCATTCCACACATTAGGCGAGCAGCAAACGAGACAGCTGTTGAATGTGAAACGTCATTTGACATTGCGTTCAACCAGCCAGCATTTTTTTTTTAGTGACCATGCTGCGTTGTTTAAAATTATGAGCAAAGAACGCAGCATTTTTCAGGCAGCAGTTTGCTGGTTTTATTTCTTTAGCAATACTGCGATGAAAACTTTTTAATTATATTCTCTGGCGAAAGTCATCTTTTTTTAATGATCTGCACATGTGCAGATTAGATTGTTCTGTTACAACGCAGTATTTGCTGTCTTAAAGTGGTTGCTTTCAACCACTGCCCATACGATGTAAGCAACAGTGAACAGCTGTTGCAATCAATAATTTGAGGAAATGCATGCTTCCTCGTGTGCTGGCCTTACTTAGCAGGCGAAAAAGCAAAGCATAACTACAATAGAACGTCGGTTATTGGAACCGTTGATTATTGGGAAAGTCGGTTATTGGAACCGTTGATTATTGGGAAAGTCGGTTATTGGAACCGTCGATTATTGGGAAAGTCGGTTATTGGAACTGTTGATTATTGAGAAAGTCGGTTATCGGAACCGTTAATTATCGAAGCCAGTTTTTTTTACTTATTCTTATGGAAATAAAAACATTTTTTCTGAAATCGGTTTTTTCTTACTTTTCTCTACTTTTTTTTTTTAATGGGAGTTCGATTATATGAACTTTCTATTATCGGAACTAGTCATATCCGACATTATTTCCGATATCGACGTTCTACTGTAAAAGCAACTTCACTTACAATTGCTATAAGAGGTTGAGAGGCTGACAGTTGTTTTTAAAGTAGCCGTGAATTGCTGAATCACTTTAAAAATGTGTTAATTCTCTCTTGAGTTGTTGACCAAAAAGTCCAACCAGTGAACATTTCCTTTTTTGTAGCTGTTAAAAAATGATCAAAGTGAGTAAACATGCTTCTAGAAAAAGAAGAAGAAAAAAAAACAAATTGGTGTGTACCAATGGGAAGCATTTGTTGTTGTTATAATTATGATGTTATTGTGTACTTCTTGTTGTGCATTTTGTTTAATATAGTAGTATTTGGGGGGGTGTTTTGAGTGTTGTAGGCCTATATTATATTATGGTTGAATTGCGTAGGTTTTTACTTTCTCTGGCTTGATGCCATTTTTCAGCTGTTCTTTCTGCACAAATCAGTCAGTAAGTCGTACAAAGTCAAATGCACGAATTACAGACAACACATATAACTGCTGGAAACGTTAGGACTGTCATTCATTCCCCCTTGAATGTGCTGTTCGGTACTAAAATGCGTCGTGGTTTATAATTACGCGTAAGTTTTTTTTTTTAATCCGAAGTGGAAGTACAAACTGTGTGTTTTGTGTTTTCCGAAAGAACTTTCTGGCCACAGGAATGTCATTCGGAGTTTGTTTCTTCTCGGGAAAACATGCTGACATATACTTGTATAGAATATTTTGTTTTGATTTGTGTTTTGAATCGTTGTTTTCGTGAGTTTCTTTGAAAAAGAAGGGGTAAAAGGTGCAATTTTCTTCTCTGAAGCAGAATAACAGCATCATCATCATCATCATGCAGGTGGGGATTATAAGCTAAAGATGGTATTTATTTTAGTGTCATAGCAAAAGTTGTTTGTTGTTTAAATGCAAATTATCTCATTTGGTCATAATCTTTTTTTTTTTTGCTGCCTTGAACATAATAAATATGCACCAAAAAAAAGTTGGCATGTTTTGCATCTTATCTTTTTGTAAGCAACAGCAACAATAGGTCAATAACAAACAAGAAAAAAGCCCTTCATTGCCAATGTTTATCTTCTGTTTTTAGCCTGTTATGTCTAGATATAAAAGCATGAGTTATCTAACCGACTATATAGAATAAACGCCGGTTTTGCAGCCAGATGCTGTTTTCATGCAAATGGAGTTCATCTTTGTTGCTGTTTGTCTTTAATGATGGATGGGGATCACGTGTCTGTGGTATGTGTGTATGTATAAAGGGTGGTTGCTTTTCTTATGGCGTCTTTTTTTTGAAGGTTATGCAAATGAGATCAACTATTTAGGCCGAAATTGGGACTCATTTTTCATTTTGCTCATCATTTTTTTTTTCTCTCTTTTTTTTGCATTTACTGATCGAAATTATAAATAGGGCGAGTCAATTTTTTTAAGGCTTCATTTGATGAAACTTGTCACAGGTTAGAATATTTTGTTGGCAAATGCATTTACGCGTTCATTTTTTTTTTTGGCTGGCTTTGAATATTTTTTTTTTAGAATTTATGAGTGTCATTTCTTATTACGAGGTTTGCGGCACGTAAATTACTTTTATAATGACAGTGGAGTTCCTATGTAATATCTATTTAATCAATATATAATGAGTACGGCCAAAACTTTTCTGTAAATAAGTTATGCGTTTATGCAAATAAGAAATAAAACTTTAAAAATGCAAATTTTGACAAGAAAATTGTTCATTTTATGCAAATGAACAAAGGCAGGCCTAAAATATTTAGAAAAAGCATAATTAATTAAATACATGAAGTAAATAATAGCTACAATCAAGAGAAACAATTCCAGAAAATAGAAACAAAAACAAAATAGTTTTCTTTAAGAAACTTTAAAAATAAATTTTCTCACCAAAAAAAAACTTTTTTAAAGTGAAATTGTGCAACTTTAAAGAACATTTACAAGAAAAATAAGCAATTCGTGAGTTTTATGCATTTTTTTTTTATTATTTTGGATTAAACTTTGTATTGCCCATATGGTACTCACGTGGTATCATCATCGTGTACTCAAAAAACAAAGAGTTGAAATCGTCATTTTACGTTCGTGTGTACTTTATGCAAACTTTTGGCCTTAGTAATGACTTAAGGCCAGACTGCATTATTTGCTTTCTGCAGCTTTAAAGCTGCTGCTTGCTGCTTATTTCAAAGCCAAATACTGCAGTTATTTGCATGAAAATTCAACCTCTATAGCCTTCTCAAAAAAGATGTAATGTAGCTGCTATGTCATAATATAAATCGGCTTGAACGGCCTTTTTTCATTTTACATGCGGATCTTCTTTCAAGTTTTCAACACTATGACCCCGCTGCAAATATCAAACGAAATGGAAGCTTTAAAAATGCAAAGTTTAGTTTTAAAGCTGTAGAAAACAAATATGCAAATTTGGCTTTAAGCTAATCAGAAAATTAGTAAAAAAAATGTCAAAATTGGATTTACAAATGCCATTGCATTATTTTGCAATTTTAATTTGATTTCTTCAGTATTCAAATAACATATTTTTTTAATGTTTTTGCATTTCTAAATTAAAGTTGCGATTAAAAAGGTGTGTTGAGGTATTCTCATATAAATAAGGGCTGCTATTTGGTGTTAAGTACTGTTTCAGTAAACTCATTATATACGATAACCATTAAGCATTATGCCTAATAAAACAAAATTGCGTATCATCCACTTTTCTGAAATGACTTTTGGAAGTCAGCGTTGATGGTTTCCGGACTTGTGGCACTTTGATGCAAGTAGCAACTAAATTTGATGCTTCCACAATGAGTTACGAACATCGTAGGGGAAGGGGGAAGGGGGGTGGGGTGGATTCTTCTAAATTTATTATTAATCAATGGTCCAAAATGCCTTATCGAAATATTTCACTCGCACGCAAACACATACAGTAAGTACCATAGACCATATAATATATAATATAATAGAGGTCTACTTCTGCAACATGCTTTTGTCTCTCAGAAAATATTTATGTATGTTAAGATAGTTTTAAGGTAAGCTTTATGAAATTCCTCGAACCAATAAAAACCCTTTCCGAGGAAAAAAGGTTAATCAGGTCTTGTGTCATCAAGAACTTCATAAAGGATAAGAAGGGTTTTTTATTTGTGGAGCTTATTCATTTTTATTGATTTATATATATGAAACACATTTCTTAGATTTGAGAGTGAACTGATTTCGTTTCAATTGTTTGAATTACCATTGGTCGACATTTTATTTATTACCAAAACTGGCTTCATAAAATTCTATGGGTGACAACAGAAATCGATATTTTTTTCTTCTTCTTCTTCTGGTTTTTGTGTGATGTTATTGTTGAATAGGGTCGATGTTGTCAAGGATTCAAGGTTAATGTAGTCAAGTTCAGGGAGAAAAGGGGGAGAGACTATCAAAAGGGAAGAATGAATGAAACAGGCATTTTATGATTATGAGTAGTGCGTCAGAGGTAAACTGTGTTAAGTCATCAAACCTAAATTTTACTGGGGAGTCAGTCATTTGGAGGTTTTTCCTCTTCATTGAAAGGAATACAACTTAACATGGCATACCACCATCTAGTGGCCGATGTGTTAAACTGTGGACTTAACACAGTGTACCTCTGATACACTGATATTGATATAGACCTATGTTGGTTGCCATTTTTTTTATTATAATTTAAAGTGCGATTTATGTTGAGTTGGGAAAATATTTAATAGTGAATGGTAGTGGGAGTGTTGTTGTTTTTAAAGGTGTTTAAAATTAAGTGTGATGAAAGTGGTATTAATGGTATTTTTTTATTATCTAGTTAATTCTCACTTCACCAAAACTGCTTCTGTGTGTAACTTTTGAAGTTAGTATTCAAAACAATATTTGTTTTTTGTTTTGATTGTTAAGCTGTTTATAAAGTGATTCATGTTTGATATTAAAGTATAAATAATTTGTTGTTATATTTTGTTAGCTAGAATATAAAAAGAAAATCCGGTGAAAAATTACCAAGTACTTGTCAAGAAAACAATGCCATTCACTCACTTGCCACACACATTGTTGTTTATTTTTATTTCATAATAAGACAATAATAATGTGTGTGGTTTTGTTGTAGTTGGTTGTAGGTGTGTATCTACTTTAATCAAATGATCGATAAAGATTGCAAGAGCCAAGAAAACTGGGATCAACCGCATCCAACAATTCAAAATCCTCCATTCTTATTTTAGATATTCTTTCTTGTGAGGGATTTGATTCAACGCGCATTTTTATTAGATTTTTAGTCTTCAAAATTAAAGCCGCACATTTTTTCTATAATTTTTTTCATAGTTTTTTTTTGAAATACGTTATGTCTATTTTAAAACGGGAAACTTCAACTTTTGAACCATCGGAATTGAATACACCGTCCTTGAACAACATGGATTTTCTTCTATGAGACTATGTTGTGGAATTCTGCTTGGAGGGTTCAAGTTTAAAGTTCAGTTACATGAGGCAGAAAAAGAAAGATAAAAGGCTTTTCAAATTTATTGAAAATATGAGGGGCGTGGGTCACACATACATAAAACAAGCCGATTATAGAAATAGAAATAAAAAATCAAAATAAAAGTGTCAGCAATATATTTCTGCTTTCCGTCGAGTAAAGAGTATGAGGAGGAGCAATGAAGAATTATGCTTCTGAAAGTATGCCTTCCTATTGGCTGATTATATATAATTCCGTGTTGTCAAGAATATTTTTATTCGGTTTTTCTGCAATAGATTCAAATTAGGTAAAATGCATGTGTGAACCAGTTTTAAGGGATGAATAACACATGCTGAAAAACTATCAGAAAATAGAAATACAAAATGCTGTGTTCGTTTACACTCAAAAGATATATTTATGGCACTTCTGGTAAATGCTTTAAAAAGTGAAATTCTGTGAGAATTTTTTCAGCATGTGTGATTCTTCCCTGAGAATAAAAGAATGTGCAATGGGAAATTTCATAATTACACTGGTGCATTGTTTGAAAATACCTTTTCTAGTTTGAAAAAAAATTAACTGTTCTTAACAGGTTATACCTTGTATACACATGAGTTAAATGAATTCAAATTAAATGTGTTTAGGTGAATTATACGGAATCCAATAAAAATTGACTTTATTATTATTTTCAATTGAAATACTAAATCAATATTTTTGTCAATAATGTTTATATATTATATTAAAAGTATTAACTCAAAATTTTCAGATTATTAACTGAATAAATTGACTTCGACATACTGTTTGTTTGTCCTTCACAGGGCTCTGTAGAACACGTTTATTATTTAAATGCATTTAAATTATCAGGTGTGTGTACTAGGTATTTTAGTGTAAAATGAAAATGGATAGACTCTTGAAAATGTTTTCAATAAATATCTATCTATAGACCTTTTATTCTTCTAGTTTCAGAGTCAAATTTAAAATTCTTTTATAAGTTGCTTTAGAAAAAAAAAAAACGTTCGTTGTTTTTTTCTGAATCATGTCCAAAATTTAAAATAAGAAATTCAGCTATTTCCTTCTCTAATTTCAATCATTTTGTTTTCAATATTCCATCTTCTTTACCCTATGGAATTTTGGCAACAAAACTGTAATTCTCATCGAAATCTTTTGATATATTAACAATAAAGAAACGATTTCAAACTAAAATTCCAGTTTTGCTGCCAATTTATAATTAAGAATTTATTTTTTTTTTCTCTCTCTTCAAGTGTGGAAGTCATTCAGTCAGTAGCTTGAAAACCTTTGCCTTGAAAAAAAAGGGGTATATGTCATATTATATATATAGAATGCCTGAATTCTTCGACGGTCGATGTTTTCTAAAGTTTCTTTTCTGCGTCGTTGATGTGAGACTATATGGGCTAAATTTAATTTTTCTAAAAATATAATGAGCTTCCGAAAGAGAGATGATTTTTACTTGGTTGGCTGACGTCAACACTTTTTCTTTCCTGTGCAAACTTATATTTAGTGGTCTTTAGTGGGTTTTAAATTTGGTAGAAGAATTTTTAAAAAAAAAATTGTGAAAACAAAAAATTCAGCATCGTTGTGACATGAGAATGACGGGAGATTCTTGAGCCTGAGATTTTTTGAAAACGGCGGTTATAGAGGTGCCTTATATATAGACTTACAAAGTTGGTAGAGAAAAACTCTTCTAAATGCAAGAGAATGAGTCATGGAATTTTTACTACTAGGGGATTTCAAGTTTAGTTTGAATTTGTTAGTACGGATGTACGAAATTAAACGAACCATTCAGACAATGACAATTTTTTTTGTCGCTGACAAGTCTGACAATATTGACTGTGACATGCTTAGCTCATTTTTTTTTTTTTTTTTTTGGTATTTTCCAGTTTTGGTTTAAAGATTCGGTATTTTCTAGTTGAAAGCAAAAGGGGTGGCTAAGCCTACCAAATGTTGTTGTCATAGGTACAAACAACAACAGAAACTTGATAACGTTGCAATTAAATAATCAATTTTTTTTTGTGTTTAACTGTGTGGAAATTTACTCAAACTTATTAGTAAAATTATGAAACCTGACTTGTTCTGTCAACAATGAGCAATTTAGCTAGTTTTGTTTTGTTAAACCAGTTACAACAAGAAAACGGTTTAATCATATTGTTAATTGGTACCGTAATTAATAAGGTCAAAAGTTAGAATTTGGAACTTCCACTCTAGTGTTACACTGTGATGCCATTTGTGCATGCCGATTGCGCATAATCTTTGGAAATTTGCTTATCTTCATAAATTTCTATATATTGTTTTTACTCTTCTAGTATTTAATAAAGTACGAATTGATAAAAACTTATAATAACTTAAGAAGTTTTTTTTTAAGTTTGTGCTTTTAAAAGAATCATGTTTTCATCCATTTATATTCAAGTTTTACAATGTGAAATAAATTTCAGAAGCAAACTCGTACCGCGGGTATCAAATTCAGTTGTTGTTTTAAAGAACAACAACAACAACACAACACACCTTTTAATCTAATGAAATTCAGTGTTTGTTGTGTGAATGACCTGAATGTGTTTTAAATACGTTTAACGTAAAATACTGAAGTTGCAATTGATGGTAGTTTTAAATTTTCATCGATTTTTATTTTGATCATCATCATCATCATCATGATTTTTACCTTTTATTTCTATATATATTTTTTGGAACCATTTCAAGATTTCAGAATGTGTTCGATTAAAGAATGCGTAGAAGAATCGTTTCTTCTTTTACTTTTGTAATGTTTTAGAAAACATTTTGACAGAAAGGAAGTTGTTGTTTTTATTAGAATATATATACACTTCTTATTATTAGGGCGCCAACTTTCTTCTTTTTATAGTTCTATATTTAAATGGCGTTTGTTTTTTTGTTTTTTTTTTCTCTTCTTTTAAGTGTGAATGAAATAGAATGTTGAGGAGAAAACAAGGTGGGAGGTGATAGGGAGGGTGAGTGAGTGATGGAGAGGATTTTATAAATGGGTCCTAGAGTTTAGGCTCCGACTGGACTGAGTTCATCACTCATTAATCTTGACATTATAGTATTTTTTACTAGATACTGTGTATGTGTGTACTAGGCTGCAGTATTTTGTCTGCTTTATTTTTAAGTTTTATTACACTGTTTTTACTTTCTTCGCTTGGTTTTTTTTTAAATAAAAGTTGAAAATGTTGTTGCCTTAATTTAATACCCCTTTAAAATACTGCTAAAAATATCTTTCATTTTTTAATGAGGATGAGGATGATGATGTTTGTTGACTTATCCATTTGATAGTTGTGTTACTCATTTACCTTTCTTCCTGTGTATTGAAAAATAAACACTAGTTTAAGTGGATTACATATATGAATCATAAACAACATGATTAAATTATATACAGGGTGTGTTTAAAAAAAATTCATAAGTAAAACCATTTTTTATGCAAGGAATGCGACAAGTCAATTATTCTGTACAAACGTGCTACAAGAGATAAAAACAGTTGTCACGCTGCATATATAATGTACAGTAGCAAAGATTGGTATATTTTCTGCAATACATTGTCATTTCCTATGTGTTAATGCGCTTTGTAGAAGTTGAAATATCTATTTTAAATATTTTTTTTCCAGGTCTACTTTCTGCCAAATAAATAGAATTTAATTATTTAATTAAAGAAAAAATTTCATTTTCAGTTTCATTTTTCTGCATTTGGGACCTTGGCTTTTTTTTTTTTTTTTGCACAATGGCTCTGCAGAAACATTTCTCGCAGCAACATTTCTCTCAATTATCGCCGAAGGTTTTCCTGTTATATATTGACATGCAGTGTGATTCCTACTTAACTTAAGCGTTTTCTGCAAGTTGGTTAGTTGAAAAATATCAAGAAAATGATCACCCAATGACAGGTCATACTAGAATGTGTGAATCTTTGCTGCAAAACTATTAGGCCAGTGTGATCGCCGCTTAATTGTTGTTAAGTACAACTAAAGCCCAACAAAAACAACAAATCAAATGGAAGCTGTTGGTTGCCAAAGCAACTTGAAAAAGTCCTTCCTAAAACCATGTTGCGAAAAGCTACTATAAGAATTAGAATCTGGGTCTCAGAACTTCTTTTTAGCAGACATTAAATCACATAATATTAGACCAAAGTTGCTTGTGTGTCCCTGACATAATACAGTGGAAATCAAAAGTCGGGAAACCAATAAAATGTGTGTCTATTTCTAATTTTACTATTGTGTTGCACACAATAGATTTCTTTCGATTTTTTTTTTAGAAAATAAGATCGAAGGTTTTCTTTAAGGGGAATTAATTGTTGTACACAGGGTGGATCGATTGATCTAAATCAAGTGGATTTAAATCAGTTAATTTTAGGTTTAAAGTGAACTTATGATTTAATAATAAAAAAAAGATGGCCGCATTAAAAAAATTCAAGCGATTTAAATCACATTTTATTTTATTTTTTTAGAAAAAAAAAAAACGATTTTTTTTTCTCATTTTAGAAATGAATTTATTATAATAATGTGCTTGATAGGTGAATAAATAGTCTGAATACGTCGCCTTGCATCGATTTTCACTTGATAAAAGATCGATTTCGTGAAATTTAAGAAAATTCTTATTTAAATTAAAAATTGATTTTGGATTTTGTTTTAAAAAATTATGATCAAGATTTCTGTTGCAAATATTAATAATTACTGCAGTTACTAAATAAATTCTCTGTAGTTTTACTTAGTTAAATCAAAAATGTTATTTTGCAATATTTAGACTTCTGATCTTATTCATTTTTGGTGTAAAATGTTTTATTTTTTCAAAATTATTTTCTATTTTTATTGATTTTGGGAATTTTACAATTTCCACTCAAGATGCAATTTGTAATTTGACCTATTGTCTTTCTTCTTCTGTAATATAAACATCTCTTGAGTGAGTGGAATGTTTTTTAAAGGTTGAGCAAGTACAGTCTATACTTTGGCCTGCTTCACATGGACCACTTTGTGGCGCCACCTAATATGGTCGTTTTTAGCAGGCGATGAGTGCTTTGAGTATGGCCACAAGTGGCGGACACCGCCTCCTTGTCGGTGACGATCAAGGTTATATACCAGTGGTCCACACTGACAACAGGAGAGAGCTTGTTTTCAACCACTTTGTGGCACGACAAAGTGGTCCGTGTGAAGCTGACCTAAGAATTCTATCATTTTTTAGAAAAGGAAATTCCGATGTTTATTTTCTTTAATACAAGTACACAATTATGGTGTTATTTTTAAAGGAAACTGTCCTTGTAACAGAAACACTTTATCTTTTCGGAATCTGTTGTTATTACACGCGAAATACACAAAACACATTGTGTTAAATGTTTTTAAGACCCCTTTTTTAGTGTTGTTGTCAAGGGGGCGTTGCCTGGCTTTAAAAATGGATGCTACTTAACACTTCCACAATTTCATAACTAAACACAGTCACATTTTTACATTATTAATCACAAATTATAACTTAAAAAAGGTATTGTTAGTTTTAAATACAATTAACCTATAAGGTCATTTCAAATGTCATTTTAAAGTTGTAAACAAATCTCCAACTCTGGTTACTCTTGTCTTTCAGAAGGAAAAAATTGAAAGTGTTTTAGAAACTAGAATGTCAGTTTGATTCAGTTACCATTTCTAGTTTCTAAAACGTCAGTTTCTGTTTAGCGCCGCTTCTGAAAGTCAAATGTTCATAAAACATCTGGGGAGAGAAGAAGAACAAAAAAAAATGGCAGTAGATTCACACATTTCTAAGTGTGTGATGTCCTTGAACATCATCATCTATTATTATTTGATGTTTTAGTCTAGTTAAATATGTTTATCAATTTGGTACTGTACACAAATGTATCAAATATCATAAGACTAGTAAGATTCAGTTCAGTATCAAATTTGTTGTGCAAGAAATTCAGAGGAGGAGAAAAAGTGACAAATGATAAAAAAAATGTTCGCTCTCTCTCTCTCTGTTTATATAAACTAAACATAAATAATTTAGAATTCACAACAAAAAAAAACGTTTTGTTGTTGTTGTCGTTGACATCATTTACGAACCATTAATGGAATTTTTCCAGTTCTCCGATATATAATACAAGTTTGATGAAATTTTAATTTCAAACTATGAAGTGTTTTGTGGCACAGGTAGTTTGACAAGTGTTTTTTTTTTAACCCAGTTGTATATTATTTATATTTAAGGTGGTTTTTAAAGTGTAAATTCCTTTCGAACTCGTGATTATATTCTGTCTTTCAGGTTCAAAATGGAATGAATTTTAGAAACTAGATGAGTAGCTGAATCACTTCATGTTGATATCTTACAAAATAAGCTTTTTTTTATGTAAGTTTAAAGATGACGCAACTTTAAGCAAGACCGATATTTTTAGTTCTTGTCGATATTAAATGTTTATTTTGAAAAGATATCAACATGAAAATAATCCCCTTAAGTGATTGAGCTACCCGTCTAGTTTCTAAAATACTTCTACTTGCTGGTAATTTTGCTTCGAAACGTCGGAATAAAATCAGAGTTCAAAAATCAGCTGTTAATAAAGCCATCTTAGGGAAATGAGAACCTATTTTGTGCAACTTTTGGTGTTTTATTAGATTTTTTGTTGTTGCTATAATTATGGCTAAATATGAATTCTCGTAATGACGTAATTTCCTTCTGTTTTTATCTTTTTATTGAAAAGGTTTATTCACCTGGAGGGAGTGCTTTTGAGCAAACTGTTGAGTGTTGTGGGACCAGAATGCGCAAACCCTTAAGGCTGTATTCCAACATCAAGGTTGAGGATATGACAAGTTCGAATCAGAGCTTTGATGTGGAAGAGACAAGAGTCGAAAGGGTGTGCAAAATTTTATCGTCGCCGTTGAATAAGAAGAAATCCTCCTCCTCCTCCTCCTCGAACGCCGCAGTCGAAAGAACTTTCGGAATTTCTCTCGATGATTTGGTTAGAAGAGCCAATAACAATTCTGGAATTCCGTTTGTCGTTCAAAGACTCTGCGATTACATCGAATACAATGGTTTGAATTTTCTCAGAAAGATTGTGGTAGTTGGTTGGTTTCCAACTTTGACGATTTCTTTCGGCTTTCTTTCAGGCTTCCATCACGAAGGTTTGTTTCGAGTCAGCGGTAGTTTGCGTACGATGGAAAAACTTCGAGTTGCGTTCGATCGAAGCGGAGACGCCGATCTGGAGGAAGTGGGAGACGTCATGGCTGCCGCCTGTCTTTTGAAGCAGTTTCTTAGAACGCTTCCCGAACCGGTGATTCCTTCTTCGTTGCACGACAAATTTGTTAACGTGCAACAAGGTGAGATCTCCGTTTGAAAAATGAAAATTTCTCATTTTTGCTCTTGAAGCTGTAGTACACATCCTAGTTGAGGGTTTAATTAGAGAGATGCACGATGATTCGCGTTGTTGTAGAAATTGTATGAGAACGCTTCTTTGAAGAAACTTGTGAATGAATTTCAATATTGATTTGTGCAAAAAGTGATGGATGAATCGATTTGAATGATTCGATTCTGGTTTTGACTAGAAATCTGAAAAATAACCCTATTCAATTCCATTTTTTAAAAAAATTAAGTCAATTGTTTTTTAAATGAAATCACCTGGTTTCTTCTATGAGCTCGTATTTTGTGTTGATTTCTTGTTAAATATGTTGATATTCCTACGGCACATTTTGTCATTGTTTCAACTATAGCGTTTTGTAAAACGTACTTTGGCGTCTGAAGGGTTTAGCAGAATGTTAGTTTTTTGTCTCCGAACATTTGCCTCCCGCTTTTGCCAGTTGGACACTTGTACGTTCGTAATTGATGAACTGGTCGGACTATTTGTCTAACATTGGTTTCAACGTTGGGGCAAACATTGGAAACCTTTGTCGTGGGACAAGGAAACCGATACCTGTCCGCATGCCTTCCAATCGACATCCGCAAACTATCATTCGTTCGGCGTTGGAAGGCATTCAACGCATTGTGTGTTCCATACTTTAGCAGAACTTGTCAAGTTACTCAATGTAACGTCTGTGTTGATTATGTGGGACTCAATGTAGGCACTGTTAACAGTGAAATTTAAGGGAGAGAAAAAAAAAGAATGAACGTCTCTGGTTTTGGATCGATTCATTCGAATAATTGGAAACCTTGAATTTGTTAATTTTTTTTAAAAAATTAATCGGAACCAAAGAAGTCGATTTTCCAATTAACAGCATTAAAATCGGACTTTAATATTGTGTCACCATAAGAGAAGCTTAGTACTTAGTTATCGTAATAATTTCTTTTAAAGTGAACTTTTTGTAACGGTTCGAAAAACACGATATTCTGCTTTTTTCAATGGCTTCTTGGCTAAATTAGTCTTCAAACTATCAGAAGAAGTTTTATTTACAGAGATATTATGTAAATTATCTATCCATCTTAGTTTTGCTTCGTATTAGTTTTAAATATAATTTGAATTTCATTCGTAAGTTACTTAAAAAAAGCATTCGTACGTCATTTTTTTTCTACATCGCGAAAAAAAATGAAGCGATTCTTCCTATATTATGCTTGAAGTTGGCCATAACCAATCTTTGAATTTATTTGTTTGGTTTGGTTTGGTTTTACCCTTAAATTTTTTTTTCATTAATTGAATTTTTTTAATGTGTTCACTCGAATTTCCAATCAGTTTCATAATAATTGTTTCCTTGTTCGAAGTGGTGTGATTTTACACCCCCCAAAAAAAATTGTTGGCACCGAGTGAGAAACACGTTTGTAATTATTACGTAACCCTTTATTGTTGTTGTACTCAGAATATTATCAGGAGAATGAAGAGTACATTAGGCAGCTAAAGAGATTGGTTGAGCAACTCCCCGAGATTAATTTCAACCTTCTGAAGTACCTGATGGGTTTTCTAGTCAAAGTCTCCAGTGCCGAAGAGTACAATCGAATGAATGCTAGTTCCTTGGGTATTGTTTTCGGTCCGAGTGTCTTCCGTGTCGTCGACACCGTCGAAGGGCTTCGCGAACAAGCATTTACGAATCAGATCGTGACCAAATTTGTCAAAGATTACCTGGCTGTCTTCGAGGTGGATACGACGACACCTTTGTCTCAAAGATCATCGGTTCAAAGAGACGTAACCGATTTTGGTGCCGCCACGTCTTCTACGTGCCATGTACCGTGTCCGATAATACGGGCACTTCAACCTAAGAATCTGTCTGAGAGTTTTATGGCCAATCGGGATGAAAGTTTGATTCCGAAGCTGGAATTGTCGTCGGCGTCTAGCAGCATGTCTCTTTCTATTCCTTTTATAGACAGGTAATTTCATTAGTGTTTCTTCGATGTGATGAAGTGAAACGGTTTATGTGCGTGACAGTTTTTCACAAATTTCATGCAGTCTTATTTGTTTTACTCTTCTAGTTTCAAATAAATCTTAGACATTTTTTAGTTGTTTATTTAAAAAAATTAAGTTCCAACTGTCTGCTTTTGCCGTAAAGTGCCTGATTTTCGAACTCCGGTTATACTCTGCGTTTCAGAATCAACACTAAGGAGAAATTGAAAGTGTTTTAGAAACTAGAAGGGTAGCTGAAGAAGCATTTAATAGTATTTTAATGTTGATTGTCTTTTAAATAAGCTTTTTATATATTATTAATGGGTTTTCATGTTCCATTAATATTAAATAATTCAGCTAATATTCTAGTTTCTCCCAAAATAAACTATTGCATGCAAATTAAAAAATACCATCTGCTTATTAAACCTTGAAACTCACATAAAATGCTTATTTTGAAAGATATATTAATATTAAAATGCCTTAAAGTGATTGAACTACCCTTCTAGTTTCTAAAACACGTTCAAGTTTATCTTAATTTTGCTTCTGAAAGACATGAATAACCATATAACCAGAGTTTGAGGGGCGTTTACACTTTAAAACCATGTTAACCAGAGTTTTATTTTTGTTTCTTCACAGTCCTAATGACGTGTCGTTCGATGAAAAAGGAAATGAGTACGTGGAAAAAGAAAATAATTATCATCATCACGTTACTAGTCGAAGCCAATCCACTCATTTTGCCGTTTTATTTGCAGAATAATCGAAATGACCATCTCGAACACAGTTTGCCAACATTTATTTGGTGTAGATGATGAAGATTTGTCTTCTCCCAGACCTCCTCCTCGCCTGAAACACAAGAAATTGGAACTTTCTCCCGATGGAGCGGCTAATAACAAACTGGCTCGGTCCAATTCCGAAGAGAGGTCGACCGTTAAGCTCGGTGATGGACTGTTTTTAAATTTTGGACTCGCCATACGCAAGTGCAGTAGTGACGAGAACGTTCTCGGAGCCGAGGGATCTGAACAATCCTCGCTTCCATCGGTAGAGAAGACAAAAACCGATACTGGATTTCTAAAGGTAGTGTAATCACACAGTAAACCGGATTAGTTCGTTTCCGTCACATCATCATCGTTTTAATTTTCATTATAGAAATTCGAGTCTCATCCGGTAAACTCGTCACGCTTTGATCATGCGATGACTCCACTGAATATCGACACATCTTCACACGCTACTCCGGATCTTCGTAAAAGAGAATGGGGAAGACATCACGACGGAGAAAACGACCATTCGGAAGCTCGACGAAGTGTCGAACGGCTTCAAAATGTATTTCACCTTTATTATATTAGATTAAGACTCGAAACGGAGGTTGTTTGTTAACCGTTGAATGTTTTTAGATTTCACAGTTTCAGAGGAGTGCCGCATCAAAGGGTCGCAGAACTCCAACTCTGAAGGGTTCACGGCGTTGCGCCAGTATGGAAGTGATGAGAGGCGATGCTGATGAAGACTCGTTAAAAGTAAGAGAAAATGAAGTTTACATTTTATTAAACGTATATAGATAGGGTTACAAGCATGCAAATTCTATCTTATCTTAGGAAAATGTTCTCGGTCACTCGACTCGTAACGATCGTGGTGATCGAAGTCATATGACTAAACAGTTTCAGAAACGGTCTTCCTCGTTTGCCGAGAGCCCCACTCTTGAAGGTCCGTCGGCGGAAGAGGACGATCCGATGCAAGACGCAGAGGTGGAGAAACGTGCCAAGGGAAAGAATTCAAACGGGAACAAACCCAGGCTCTGGCTGTTAGATTTACACGCTGCTTCGTCGGCCGGAGCAGCAGGAGCGGCCAATCATGACGATGGCACTTCGCCGAGCTCGGCACACAAACCGTACATTCCTCCTTTGGATTTAAGCAAACTGCACGAGCACGGAGATGGCAGTGGTTAGTCATTTTGCCTTCAAAATCATAAAAATACTTAACGACTGTTGCATTAAGTTGGTTTTTTTTAATCGTATGCTTTCAGATCCAATTCCAACAAATCACTTGAGAGCCAGTTGGCCGTTTATTCATCACCATCAGATGATGGACGATGAAGTTATGCTTTCACCAAGAACAACTTCCTTGGAAAAGAAGTCTAATGTTTTCGTGGATCCAAACATTCCACCATCACCACCGATCGAACAAGACGTTGGCAGGAAAAGGTGATTTTAAGTTGTCTCAGCTGGAAGAATGAAGTTCTTCCTTTTAAGAAATGCTAGCGGCTTCAATCTAAAGTCGGTTGTAATTGTTTCAGTGCTACGTTTAAAGACGAGGAACAAAAAGACGCTTCGTTTAAAGCGTTAAATAAGAAAATCTCGTCTCTGAAACGAAAGGTAAAACAGTTTGAAGACGGCTTCGAAGAAGAGAACGGTTACAGAGTAAGTAATCTTATAGATTGTATCACTTCAACTAAGGTTGTATTTGACTTGGGAACAAATCATGATATATTTATTTGTTATTCAGCCATCACATGCAGAGAAGATGAGCCGTGGAGATGTCAAGAAGTATCTTTCTGATCTCGTCAAAGCGAGAAAGGAATTGAAACGTAATTTTACTCGTAGGAATTTTACATCAAGAAGACTTTTGAGATTTATTATTTAAATTTGTATAGAACTGAAAGAAGAAGCTCGATTAGTGACGATGGCGACGACTTGTTCTCTGTCGTCGACTACGGTACAAAATAACGGAGCTCCGATTCCGGCAGATGTGAGTGCGAAATACTTTAACATAATGAGGCCTTCCATGCAAGACTCATTGGATGAAATGTTAAAGAAAGTTTCCGACAAGCGGAAATTGGCAAACAGACCCGAAGCTCTAGAGGTAGAAACCGCTCTCTGAAAATTTTTACGAAATTGATTTTGAAATTCAACTTCGGCGTTTTTTTCGTATTTAATCTCGTTTCTAGGATATGAGTCGAGAGGAGATTCTCGAAGAGAAATTAGCGATTCAAAAGGCGTTATTACATTTCGAAAACATTCACGGTCGGCCGGTAAGTTAAGAGTTTTACTCGAAGAGTGTAAGTTGAGTGGAAGGAAGGGGGTCTTTCGAAACGTTTTTTTGACGGTTACGTTTGCCTTTCTTTAGACAACTAAACAAGAGAAGGAGTTGATGAAACCGATCTACGAGAGATACCGAAACGTTAAGCGTTTGGCTGCAAAGGCGAGTTCGGTAAGAATTCGAGCAAATAAAAATTAAAAAATGAGCAAATTATTTGTGGAAGTTACACATTTTTATGCAAATAAAAAATAAATCCCCAAAAATGCAATATATGCACACACACACACACAAATTGTTAATCTAAATTAAAAATAAATATTTGGTTTAAAAAGTTTTTATAATTTTGTGCGACCGAAAAAATGTTTTCGTTATTCGACTTTATGCCTATTTTTTATCCAAGTCGTCGTTTGTTTATCTGGCTATTTTTTTTTGTTCTTGTGTAGCCTAAAATGAAAGATCCGAGCATGGAACTGCAGCCTATTTTGGAACACGAGACTATGGATTTCACGCAGGCGTCACCCAAACATCAGAAGCATTTGGTGGAGACTGCAGACAATGCTGCTGCTGTTAATAATACGACGGCAGTTCAGTCTGATGAATTATTTCAGCAAATGGACAGTTCTGCTTCCACACCTTTCAATGTTGACGAAGAGCGTCTCGTCGAGAAAGAGCAAAAGTCGGCCAAACGAAAACTCGTTCAAGAGGACAGTTGCAATCTGCACGAACTTTCACAGTAAGCATTTCACAGTGGGCAAACCGGTTAAAAGATTTTTTTTTTGTTATCCCATTTTTGTGTTTTCTGATTTTTCGTGTGATTATTTTTGTTAAATAAACGCATTTTCGTTTTTAAACGATTTATACCGTATTTTATACATGTTATTTGTTGTTTGCTTAAAAATTAACCGAATCGTCATTTAATTTATTGCAGTGATAAGTTGTTGGAGCAAGAATTTAAAGTTCGTGGAGAAAAGAAACGTCTTCGTCGTATCTTGCGAGAGTTCGAGGAAGAGTTTCAGCGTCAGACCGGAAGAAAAGCTCAGCGTGAAGACAGAGCGCCTCTCGATTCTGTTTACATAGAGTACAAGGTGAAGTTGTTACTTTTAAGATAAGAACTGAACAGGTTTTTGTAACACGTATTTTTTTTGTTTACGTTTTTTTTTGTAGCAAGTGAAAGCGAAACTTAAACTTCTCGAAGCTCTGCTCGTAAAACACGAACATCACTACACGATCTGAACTTTTTAAGATCGTTTGCGTGGTAAAACGATGATAAGGAAACGTATTTCTCAATACGATCATCCGGTTTGCATTGAAGGTGAGAGAGAGGGAGAGTATTTTAAAACAAAACCGTAATAATTACGAAGAAATATATCGAACGAAGGAAGAAAGAAATGATCTTCACCAAAGACTTAAAAGGAATTTACTTGTTAGGATTTACGTCTGTATACTAAGTATACTTTTATAAATATCTATATATATATAAATACAAAATAGAATACTTTTATTGTAGTTTTTAAAGTAGCAAAAATAGATTTGGGTTGGAAAATTTAATACGGGTAAATAGGGTTTTTTTTTGTGCGTGTTGTGTATGCGTGTTTTTCTTCTTCTTCTTCTGTACGGTTTCTCTTGTTACGAAGGAGTAACATTTGGCGTAAATTCTTTTGGCTCGTGCTTAAAACAAAACGGCAGTAAGATTATTTAGTTTAAATTATAATTTTATTATTTTCTGTTGTGGTTGTTGCCGGTTAAATAAGAAAAGACACTTTGGTCACGAATTTGACTTAAGGGATATTTTTTTTGTTGTTGTTGTTGCTGTTGCCAATATTTAAGGTAACCTGAAAAATGCGTTTCTAAGACAAAAAGAGACACCTCTTTAGAGACTAGCTTCCCCGTTGTCAATATAAAGTTCAGCTTAAACCATGATGCAATACAAAACTATATTAAGTCTATGGAGAGCTTTTAAGTTTTAGCTTTGTTTAAGTAATGTTTTAAAAACGACCATAGATTTTTCTTTCGTGGGCAAAACGTAAGGTTTTTTAGCTTATCTGATGTCTAGCCTCGGTAGTCTAGTCTCTAACCAGGTTCATTGACTGAAAAATGCGTTTTCTACAACAAAGAAACTGTTTGGAGACTAGATTTCTTGTCAGAAAAAGACTTAATTTTAGATGCTTATTTGATTTCTAGCACCTAACCCGGTTCACTGACTGAAAAGTGCGTTTTTAAGACAAAGAATCTGTTTGAAGACTAGATTTCTTGTCTCGGCAAGCCTAGTTTTAGATGTTTATTTGATGTCTAGCCTCTACCTAGATTCATTGACTGAAAAATGCGTTTTTCTGGTTGCCTTGATGACAATTTCTATTCAATTCAAATGAATAATAGAAAGAAAACAAAGATGCAAAGAGTAATTTATATTAATGTATATAATGTAAATATTTAAGACGCTCATAGACTTTACGTTATTTTACCAAAAACAAAATATTGGATGCCATTTACCTTAATACATAACACGATTTTTCTTTCTTTTGCACTTTGTATTAGAAGTTTGTGCATTTTTCTTTTTAAAAAAAACATGGTGCCATCTGAAATAATTGGCCAATACGAAAGAACTTGTTACCCACCAAAATATCTACTCGAACAATTTCTTGTTACTCTTGATTATCTTTCACATAAGGAAACTTGAGGCTCACACATTTGATAAAGTATTTGTTACAACGAAAAGTAAGGAGTAATTGTTTACGGCCAATATTTTGAGCACTTGGACATTTTTTGAAAGTGTGCCGCCATTCTTATAGTTTTTAGATACGTTTTATGTAAGACGTATAAAAAAGTCTCTGCAAGGTGTATTTCAATTTAAGCATATCTAAACGCAGACTGTTGGCCGTAAAAAATTCAACATAAGTCATTGGAACTTATGGATAAAAACGGAGCAAATTGCTCTCCGAACATGGATCAGATCGTATCTCTTTAAGAAGGGTCGTATTCTTAATGATGGCTAAGTCAATGGCAGTGCGAAACTCATGAACTTTTGATAAGTTTAGTGTAAAAACAGTTGATGAGTTCAGCACTACCTTTAACTTAAAAATCATTAAGAATACAACTCTTTGAGTCATCATTACAGATAATATCATAAATCTGAGACAGTTATACCTTATGATGTCACTCTTGTGTGTCACTTGTGAAGGGCAGTAATGTGACAAATATTATAATAATGTTCTAATTTGCTTTTGTGACTGTTATAAGGTTATAAGTTAGATATAACAGTCTTCTTTTTTTTTTCTTGTGTAATGAGGCTCCCGATTGCTAACTATAAGATAGTCGAAGCTAGTGCTAGACTCATGAATGTTTGATAGGAAGTTTAATATACAAACTGATGACTTTTGCACCAATTTTGACCACCTTATAGTTAGCAATCATTAAGAATGCGACTCTTAAACCTGAAACTATATAACTGTGAGCAGAAGTAAATTATTTTCACTTTTATTCGTAAGCTGGGCCAATCAATCGTTTTGCACTCCTGTATGTTGCTGTTACTGAATTTTATTCTTTCATAAACCTGCTGTCTGCATATTTATACAATATATATACAATGTACCCCCCCCCCCTGCATAAAAGTGTGCATTAAACATTAAATGTTACGTCATAAGGCATTCTTTTTCCAAAATCGTCATTTTATAAACTGCCTAGTTGTGTTCTGAAAGTTTCCAGAAACGTTTCTGTAACAAAACCTAACCAAGTAGCACCTGTTAGGTCCTTAACAGACAGGCGGCTTTTGACATATTTATTCTTCGGCGACAAAATGAAGTCAAAAGTCGGTGGGTTGTCGTGGTTAGTGTCTTGTCTATGGAAAGACACAAATTTTGGTACACAGCTAAAAATCGTCGGTAGGGCTTATGCCAAGGTTGCTGTCCTTAGATAGAAAATACTTTGCGACGACAGCCTAGCGACCTTCGACTTCATTTTGTCGTCGGAAAAGTCTTTTTAAAGTCGCCTGTGTGCCAAGTCCCCTTATGATTTAGACACCTCTTATCTTTGTGGGTATTCTTGGTAATTTTTTTGGCAGGACGTTTAGGCGTTTTATAAAATGACGCGTTTGACAAAATGCCTTTGATGTATTACATTCTGTGAATATTTTCAATTTTCCTTATAAATTTATATCCCCTTATATTTAATGTTTTGAACTGTGATAAATGTAATGCAGATTGGATTTTTTTTAACCAAACTGTCAAAACTTAAAAATGTAATACATATGAAATATTATACATATATACAAGTATATATAGATATATATTATGTGCATTGTTAATCCCGGTTATGCATGCTATTTTTGTTTGTTGGTTTATATAAGTTGTTCGTTTTTAAAAAAATATACACGAAAAAAAAAAACGTTGAAAAGTTACTATTGACAAACTAAAACGAAAACAAGAAAGTACATGAAAGACACAAATCTTTGTGAATTTTTTTATCTAGAAAACTCAAGGGACCGTTTACAGTTTGCGACTTTGCAGCCCCGGTCACTTTTGAACCCACCCTCCACACGACCCTGCCTGCCGGCAAAATAAATTTCTACTAGAACTGATATTAGGGGAAACAAAAGACTTTAACTTTCTTATTATATGTCTTTGTAATTTGATATTCAGCCCTCATTTGATAGGTTTTTTTTACCAATGTTATGGAGGAATCGATTTTTTTTTCTTCTCTCTCTCTCTCTCTCTCTTTGCCAAACAAGCATTTATTTTAAAGCAGAACATTGCAAATAGTCATTGTTTAAATTTAGCTAGGATATTATTAATTTGTTGGCTTACTTGTCCTTTTGATGTCTACAGTTATAGGTTTTTTTTTTCATTTTTTTTTAGCTTTTGGTGTTTTTCAAAACTGAGAAAATCGCAAAAACTGAAACCAATTAATATACCAAAAAAAAAAAGTAGACTAGATAGAATAGATAAATCTATAAATTATACATTTAAAGAGAGTAAGCTAGAAATTTTTTCTGGATTTTTTTTAGTATGTTGGGCGTTTTTCTATGCGTCAAAATTCTAATATGAAAGTATTAATTAACATGAAAATTTTCTTGTTTTTTTCTGTTGGTTTTTTTTTTTACCTTTTAAGGTGAGTTCGAAAAACGACTTTTGAACTTCGTTTTCGTCACCTTTTTTTGTTCTAATAATTTGACTTTTTGCTGTTTTTACCCTAAAGGGTTGCGTTTTTTTTACTTCTGTATAAAATCTGAATACCTTATTGTAAATTATTACAAAGATTATTAATGTGCAACTTATGCATGGATTTATCTCCCAAAATATTTCAGGTATAAGTATTTATACTATTTACTATATTGGTCTAGTTATTCAGAATGTTATTACTACAGTGTTCTAAGATATGAGAGACATTGTTATAAGTAATTAGTTATGAAAAAAGAATCTCCATAGTTTTCTCGTTGTAATAACAACCCCACATTACACACACACACCAATAACAAGATTTAATAAATAGCTTTTAGGTACAACTATGGAATTTTCTTTATAAAGAAATACATAAATACGAACATGTGTATGTTTGATACTAGGATTATAATTACATTACTCCCACTTGTTTAATTCCATTGTCACTTGTATATTAAAACTTCATTTGTTCATTTTCATATTTTTCGTAAAGAGACCAATAACAAACACTTCTTCGAAAGAAATTGTTTTGGATACTTTTTGTGTACATTTTTTAAATGCTAATTTCTATCCTTTTTTATTACCTTCTGTTTTGTCTCAAATCAAAGACGCTATTATAATTATTGTAACTTCTCACTGTTTTAACATTTTTAATGTACTTATGTACTACAAATAAAAATGCTATCTATAAGAAACTTCAGTATAGAAAAAAAGCTTAAAAAGTGTGTTGCTGATGTGATTTTCATTACAATCAGTTCATTGATTCCCAAAATGGGTCTGATGTGCTGTGGCTGAATTGGTTGTTGTCCCCCTCTGACGGCGCCACTGCAGTGGCTAATTATATGCTTCATTGACGTTGTTTTTAGAAACAACATTATGTAAAAATCAAATTTGATTTCAAAACTAGCGTAGTAAATGAATGTTAGAAGTTTTTCCATGGCAGTATCTTAAAAAATAAACATTTAGCAGTTTGAAAATGATCCGTTTTTCGGTTTTGTCGTTTGACGTTTCATTTTTATAGATATCATCACGAAAAAAAACTTAGCATTACCATGAACTATTCTAATTTATAAAACACGTTGAATTGTTTTCGTAATGTTACTGCTGAAAAACGTTTGCTTGAAAATATAAATTTTCTCAACACTGCGGGCGAGGGTAAAGGGACCTCCTATATAACATAATAGCCACCACAGTGGCACTATTCAGAGGGATTAAAACTAAATATCTATTCGGCCACCTTAAAACAGGAGGCAGGAAATGTTATAAACCTTGGCGCACGCACTGTATTTTAGACATAACATTAAGTTTTGAATGGGTGGTGTATTTGAACAAGGTTCGTGGACTAACGTTGGTTATTTTATGGACTTTGGTATTTGAGGTTATTTTCTGCTGTTAAGTAGTCATTTTCAAATTTAGCCTGCCCCCGCCCTCCTAGCCCTCCATAAATCAACCCTGCGAAGGCACCAACCTCTAGAACTTTTTACAAAATGCACATTTTACAAATGTTTGTTAGATAAATCATAAAAGAACTTTTATTGCACAATCTTAACCAATATCAAAAAAGACACATTCGTGAATAATAACAATATAGAAATAATCCTGGTTTTTACGGGTTTTTTTCCAGTTGTAACCCAGTGTTGCAATTAACCAGTGATATATTATTATAAATTGGTTTCATAAAATTAACTATTAACATCTCTTATTGTTTCAAAAAACAAAGTACATTTATCTGCAAAGTAACAATCATGTTTTCTTATTACAAATTTTCTTACTGCAAATTTTTTTTTAAAAAACATATCCAAATTTTGAGTAAAAAAAAGTTATTTTAAGCCAAAAAAAAATGTGATCTTCCACAAAAGAGTATCAAAAAAACAAAATTAAGAAGGAAATTTTACAAGGGTATACATACAGTATGTATATATAATATATATATATATATATTTAAAAAAAGGTTATAAACATTCAACAAACAAAACTACAGTAACGTTTCTTTGATCAGTACGATATCATTTTTGACACTTGTCAGAATATACGTTCACATATAATACAACTATGGAAAAATAAATTAGCAACCAAAATGCAAATTCTAAACTTTTGCGTACTTTACGAGTAATTTCTTTTTTTCAATTTGTTAATATTTCTTGAAAATCGGTATCAAAATCAAAACGTATGGTTCGTACATATGCACCTATAAATTGGTCAATTTTGTCTTAATAATTTTTTTTTAATTCTTGCAAAAATCTTAATGTACTCGAAATGTATGCCGAGATCTTTGGCATATATAATACAACAATGAAATCCTAAAAAGTATCAAAATAAGTATTAGTGTAGTCATTTGCAGGGTCTTTTTAATGGTTTTGAGTTGATAAAAAAATGGTGTGACTATTGTTAATAATCATCATCTTCCTTTCCTGGACCACGTCTCGCTCGGTCAAATGAGGAAGATGCAACATACGAGTCCGATTCAGCAAAACGTGTTTTACGACCGGTTGCCCTGCCGGAGAAAATATGGAAGACAAACAACAACCATGCCTCAACTGAAATTCAAACACGGGGGGGGATCCCCAGCACCACAAACGGAGGCTATCGCCACTGTGCTGCCGAGGCTAAACTCTTAAGACATAATTGACATTTGTTTACATAAAGATGTTCTGAAATATATGTACTTTTTATTTCGATAAAGCTTTCCATGAAATATTGACAGAAATTGATGAAATTTAGCTTCAATGTGGTTGCTGTTAATGTTTCCATAGCATGTATACATTATAAACCGAACTTAAGATTTACGGATATTCAAAAAGATAAAAAAAAAATTAAACCGATACAAAACCATCGCCTTTAAAGTAAAAATTGGTTTTCATCAACTCTAAAAATGTAAAGAAACTGATTGAAAATTAACATCAAATGGTAAACCGAGAAGAAAAAAGAAATAAACATCGTGCTGTCGAAAACGTCCCATCTAGTATTTCTCGAGTGATTTTTTTTATATAAGATGGCAGTAAAACCAAAGCAATTCTTTTACCATCTCGTTCGTTAAGATAACGACAACGAAGCAACTTGTTTCTCTAGTTGCTCTGTTTTTACATTAGATGTCGTTTGTGCTGTAACAACAAAAAAGAAACATAATTTTTATAAAACAAGGTTTTCTTGGCCTAATATTATATATAAATTAGAAAAGATGTTTAATTACTATTCGACAAGTATTTTTCTTCTTGTAAAATCTTAAGTTCATGGTGATAACCAAGGTTTGTCAGGGCCGCCACAAACTTATCCATCTAAAAATGTTTTTATCACTCTTATTACTCAACTGTTATTAATATCAATACAGTAGTTTCGATTATCCGAGCTAATGTGGACCGAGACCAGCTTGGATATTGGTGAAACTTGGTTAAGACGAAAAAGTAGCCTAATACCACCTATTCTGCCTTTCTTTGCACTCGTACATACAAACATAAACAACTCTTTATACCATGACTTAACCTTTATGTAAAAATACATTACAACTTTGTGGAAGCAACCGTAACCCGAGTTGGTTGAATCGACACAAAAAAAACAAAGCAAAAAATACTAGCTTGGATAACACGGTACCTCGGATAATCGAGAGAGACTACTGTATATCAAAAATGTTGCCTAGTAGGCAGATATACCCACTTTGACATAACCCAAAATGCTGCTAGTTGGTGATACTTTTGTTTGTTTATCCTCTATTATTTTAATTAAATATTGAAGATTGAGAGAATTGGCGACTTTCTTCCACTTATCATCTTGATCAAGATAATCTGCCAGTTGAAATTTCGTTTTAGCATTCAGTAAGTCAGCAACCACTGTTTGTTTTTGTTAAATAAATCAATTAAAACAAATGTAACGAATACATAGCGACACTACGGCTAATGTAACCTACTCTCGCTACTGTAATCTTCTTCAACATCACCGGAACAAGACAGTCCAGACAGACCGATGCCAGAATCGAAGACACTGCTTTTTTTCTCGGGTTTATCTTCTCCTTTGACGAGAATCTCGGCAACTTGTTGAACTTCTGTCGTCTTAAGAGATTGAAGTTTATGTTCTCCACGTAACAATCGTCGTACCTGTGTCTCGAGAAAAAGATCGGAAACCGTTTAGAAAGAAAATTTCGGGGTAAACAAAACCCCTAAATCTTTCTGTCATACACCACCTCATCACTTTGTGCAAGATCCAAGGAAGTTAAGCCACGATATTCTTCGTCGTCGTCTTCTTCTTCAGAATGCTCTTCATCAGATTCCACCTCTCTATTAACCATTTCGAGGTTCTCCAGATATGGATCGGCATTTGCCTGAACGAGAAGACTGATCAACTCGATGTTGTCTTGATCGCAAGCCAAATGCAACGGTGTGTTTCCATTAAACATATGAATGTCTGTTTCGGCTCCAGCCTTTTTATTGTATGAAAACATATTAAGGTAAGTTATACGGCAGTAACTAAAACATTATCCTCTTCGAGAATACAAACCTCCTCTAAAAGGAACTTTGTAATGTGAAGGTTGTTTGTCTCGACTGCAATGTGTAAAGCCGATCGTCCCTTCGTACGATCCAAGAGATCTACTTTACAACCACCTTTGCTGCAAAGGATTCGGACGTTTGACTCGGAACCAGCTAAAACGGCCAGATGCAAAGCAGTAAAACCTGTAAGTGCCCCCCAAAAACTCAAAAGATTATTTTTTGTTGTTGTTGTTTCGATTCTTTTAATACGATTTATAAGCCTCTAACCTGTGTAATTGTAAGCGTCAACATCTGGTGTGTGATTCTTGTACTTTATCACATAATTCTTTGTGTCGAGTAATTTGTCCAAACAAGTAGATGCCATTTGCTGAGCAGCTAAGTGCATTGGTGTGTTACCATTGCTGTCGCAAACATTAGGATCGGCTCCGTGGTATAACAGAATGTGAATCATGTTTACTTGTTTGCCGTAAACAGCAATGTGCAACGGAGTCTTTAAAAATAAACCAAACAGAAAACGTTCTTTATTATTCACACTAACACAAGATTACAGTCGCTAGTGATTTTTAACACCATCATTCTACACCAGTGGTTCTCAAAACCTTTTTTTTTTGGTTACGGCATAGAGATGCTTTGCCATGAGATATTACAGAACAATGAAAATTTATAGCTGGGTACAGACTTGTGCGGTTTTTCTTAACGAAACGGCATAACATTGCATGTGTATCGTCAAGTGTGGTGAACACTACCCTGCATAACGCGTGGATTGGGTGACCACTGTCCCTTGAATTGAACATAAATCCCCAAGGCTCCTTTGTAAATGGCTTTTAAATGGGCCTATGTTACATCAATTGGTCCAAAAAGATAAGAAAATTGCTTCACTTTAGTGACATGAAGTGTTAAAGGGGGGGGGGGGGGGGGGGTAAATGAACTTTTAAGTTTTGGAAACAAATCATCATAGCAAGCAAATATCTTTGCCAAACCTCCGCGGCGGCGCCTATGGGTGCCGCGATGTCCCTGGGAGTCACAACGTACGGTTTGAAAACCATTGCATTAAGTTACTAAAACATATTAAAATCCAATACCGTTTGGAAACCACTCCCCTCTACACACATACACAAGAACAATAATATAACCTGTTTTATTTCGTTATGCATATTCAAAATGTCGTAGTCGGCAACAGTTCTCGCCACTTCCACGAGGTTACGCAACGCTTCTTCTTGAGCATGAATAACAGATGAATGTATAGCACTATAATGTAGAAAAAAGTGACACATGTCGTAAGAGTACACTAATGTAAGCTGTCAAACGAGTTCTTTCGCGTATATATACTTGTCTCCATGTTCGTCTTGAACTGCTATCAAATGTCGCATGGATGTCAGTAAGAAACGAACATCACCCGTTTGCGAGAATTCGTGCAGGGCTCTGGCAGTGCTTAAAGCCAGCTTATAAGCCAAATAGTGAGCCGCTTGTGGCTCCACTGCAATTTGTGGTTGTTCCACTGCAGCTTTGGGTTGGTCCACTGGAAGACTATCTAATTTCGCCCTACTGCTACATAATATGATGTTCGGCGAATCGATGCTCGACGATATTCTTGGTACCCGGTTATCTGAAAATGTACAGACCTCGTTTTAGAAATGCATTTTAATATTATTAGTAAGGCAAACTGTTTAAAGACTAGTTTTTGTATGAATAATACTAATTTTAGATTCTGGTTGTATTAATTACGCTACAAAATGACACATTATAAATTCACTTTTACGTATGGTAAGCAATAAAGTGCGCTATGATGTGTGGCCACATTTGAAAGTCATTTTAGAAACTCATCCACAAGATGACCGTTTTATGCTTCGAGTAATCGTGTGTTGCACCCCCTCCCATCTCCAACCTATGCCTCTTTCCCATGTGTCAACTTCGTATCTTTATACCAGCTATCCAGCTAGTGTTTGAAGTTGTTATATTTTGCGGAACACAAACTGTGTTCTTGTTTGTGGTTTAAACTTTCTGAGTTACAATTTATTTAAGGTCAGTTGTTTATGCAAGGCCTGAACTGAAAGTTTGAGCCTAGTGATAGAAACAAACTACACTCTCGTTTATTTCCCACGCTAATTTCTGTGCTAAACTTCAGCACGAATTTCCGCAGATCAACTTTCCAAAGATTTAGAAGTTTAAGAACAAACAATTGGTATAATTTGATTTGTACACCGATATAATAGCAAGTAACAGTAAGGTATCCAAATGATTAACTTACATCAAAATTAGCAGCAAATACATTTAAATAATATGGCAGGCTCAGGCTCAAACAGAAATCTAAAATAAGCATACCGTAGTGTGCCCGGGGTTCTTCGGGTTCTGCTTCACTACTGACAAAACCGACTAAGTCATCGAATAACTCTTCGTCGAAATCTTTCTCAAATTCCTCGTCAGGTTTTTTCGCTTCTTTCATCAAGACATCTTCTGACACTCCTTTCAAAATGCCAGAATGATACAGACTATTATGCTTGCAGCCCACTAAGTATTACAGTCAACTTTCGTTTATTTGTTAATTGGGTTGTTGGGTTTGCATTGGTAGTGAATAAAACACATTTATTCCTTTTTCATTATATAATTACCACTTTATCAGGTTTGTTTTTGTGAGTGAGAACTTGTTGACAAAAGCAAAAATAGATTAACAAACAAAAACATCTCACAAAGAAAGAACTTCACAATCACAGGTGTGCATTTAGTGTAAACATATTCATTCGAGGAAACCTAGACAATTAAACTATATAATTCTCTTTTCATTGCCTTTTTCCTAGCACATGAACACAAACTGTTTGCGTGCAACCAAAAGAGTACTGGACAATAACAAAATGATTCCAGTCGAATCGACAGAGCTTGGAGAAGTGAAGATTAGGCATTGTAGGCTGTAGCCATATATTCATGATTCACAAAGCGTAACTTAGTTAAAACTCCTTTTAAACAAATCTCTCTTTGCTAGCTCATTAGGCACAAATAACGAAAAGAACCGACTTCAAATAAAGAGGCACCTGGATCCTGTAAGTAACTTCAAAAACAGAAGCTTTTCAAATAAAGCCTTGAAGGTATAATAGTGCCGCTTTAATTATAGTTTCATTCAAGAGGTGAATTGTTGCGCTCTATCTTGAAAATGCAACTCGTAAATGTGCACCAAGAATATGCCGGACAAATGATGACCTAAGAAATAACAATAATGGTTACAATTTGAAACTAAAAAATATTTTCTTTGTGCTCCTCCTTCTAGACAATTCTTTAAAAGATAAGAATATCCGAATGTGCTTTATTTTGCCATTTTCTTCAAAAATGTGAGGCCATGTAAGCTTCAAATGAGGAGGTCATGCTGCAAACATGACGTCTACATATACAGACATTCTGACCTTCACACTGTGGGTTGCCATATTCAACTTAATCTTCTCGAAAATGTGAATATATGAATTAGATGATTGCTTTCTAGACTTGAGAAAGTGGTAAATGGAGCTAACATAGTTCCCGGAGATATTTCTCACTTAGATTTCTATTAGATTTGTTGTTTCCAGATGCTACTTTTCTGTTATCGTTCCAGAATAATAGCTTTTTCTTTAGTTTTTGAATATGCAACTCATTTAGTGATTTAGTTCCTCATAGTATTATAGTGGGAAAAACAATGCACAAAATAGTACAATGAAGCAAAAGGGTTAAAATAATTCGAAAACACGGTATTGTTGTGACGACAGACTTAAAACATATACTGAACGATTAACTTTCAAGCTTCAACATATTAAACATGCAGAATACACAAAACAAACCTGTCGATATATTAAAACTAGCAACAACGATCGTAATCTAATTATTGGAACTATTTTTGTTAAGTATAAATAAATGGTTCCTGAATAGTAATGAATAAACGAAAGTTGACTTCTATTTCAAGTGAAGACGGACACAAGACATTTAAATAATTTTGATTTAGACGAACTTTTGCGATTTTCACAAAAGTACAATTACGTAAATCATCGTAAACCTACCGCATGACAGAAGCGGGTCCGAACTCTCTGCTTGTAGCCCGCTACGACTATCGTCTACATCTAGGAATTCAATTGAACCTCGTGAATTTTGTGTTTCTAAACGTATAAACAAACGAAAAACATTATTTCGATGACAAGAAAAGCAAAACCGAATAATGTATAATCACCTGACGATCCAGATGCTTGCGAATCTTCGTGAAAGAGTGTCCCACTTTGCGAAACTACGTTATGTTGTCCTACGAAAAAATTAATAGTTATTTATTTGCAAGTACGAACGATCAAACCTTAATTTACCTGGACTTAAAATATGGCTAGGAATGAAAGTTTCGATCGGTGTTGCAGTTCTAAGTTTCTTCCTTCGTAAATCGGCTTTAAAGAAATGCAAACAAGACATTTATTGTATTAAAATCAACACTTTAAGCTGGGCCATTAATTCAGCAGTTGTAGCGACAGTGACGTCACTTGATGGAACCGTTACATTAAGAGAGACTGAGTTTAGAAATGTGTGGAATATGTCTTACTGCTAATGCCCGACTGATAGGTGAAAACTACTGGATCAGATGCGATCTTCTTGTCGGATGGACAAATCAATCGTAGGTTTACGTCTAATTTCGTAATTAGCTCGGGAATGCGATACTCTGGAGTGATTACAACAATAGCAGTCTTTGAAACGAAAATGAGATAAAATCATTAGCAAATAACCAACTTGATAGTGTGGGGTATAACTTCCAATTGAAAATCGACTTTACCTGGTAATGAACAAGTTCAATTTTGGCATTCTTACGCCAATTTTCATGGTAAAACAACACTTCAACATCATCTGTATAAATGTTAATAATATTGCCATTATTTTTATTTATCTTATTATTTTGGAATCTAAACAAGGAAACTTGATTTGTTTCCGGTTTATAGATGATGACAGGAACGAAATGATTACCTTTATGTACTGAATTACAAAGTATAACAATTCTGTCACCACCTTCTGGAGAACCGGATACTTGAGATAACATACATATATTTAACTTTGCGTTACCGGAAGTCTCTGTAAAATCGATAGAATACTCGTTAAAAATGTAGAGGTTACAAGCCCGACATCCTCGTTATAGAAAAAAAAATGTGTTCATCGTATCATAGAATGTCACTACAAATGATCTATCATCTTATGCATTCATCATAAACATTTTCAGAGCATTTTCCAAAACTTAATAAATCAGACAGTGGCCCTTTTGTTCCAAGATATTTTTGTTACAGATATAAGATATGATAAACATTTACACCATTTCGCAGCGTTTCGGTTTGCATTATATTCGAAGTTACGTTGTAAAATATTTAAGACATTACGCTTAGAGTCATAAAATCCCGCATTTGCGTCGCTCAGAGAAATATGAGCGTAATCTTCTTCCTCGATGAAACTTTTTTATTTTAAAAAAAAAAAAAGCAAACATAGTCTAAACAAACAGAAGTGCCTCTGGTTATTCTGTCTTTCATGACCAAAATAAAAAAGAACATCAAAATTTAGAAACTAGAAGTGTAGCTAAATGACATAAGCTTAATTTCATGTTATCTTTTAACATAAACTGTTTATGTCAGTTTGAAAATGGGCCAGACTTGACTTCCAAATTGTTTTCCAACTTTCAAAGGTTTCTTATGGAAATTATATTTCGATTTGCGCCGTTTTAGTAGACCAACCTATGCATCGGGGTTTTCAAAAACGGGGTTCTGGATGTAATGGCATTTGTCATATATTAATGTTTTGCAATTTGCTTTTGCAGCTGTTACAAGTGAATGAGCTAGAAAAAAACAATTTACTAACAAGTAATAAAAGCCCTTCCATGCTATCTAATGCTTTGGTAAAGTCTGCATGGCTTACGGCTCATAACTTATACCAGACCAATCAGTGGCACCAAAATAACGCCAAATGGCCTCGAATGAATAAATTTCCAACGGTCTTGCCATTATCTACCACAACAACACACTCCTATCATCATTTCACACCTTTTCTGTAACTGTTCGCGTAACGTATGCAGGTTGCAGTTGGCATAGAAAACCAAACCAATGTATATTTATCAAGGTTGGCTACATATTTTACGCATTCAGAGCATTGTCTGAAACGGTAGTAATTGCGCAGACTTAACTACCAAAATGACGGTCTGTAAAGACAAATTTGAGAAACATTTACAATGTAATACTTATTTACTTGTGTGAGAAATGCAGTCTGAATCGACGTAACAGATCGATTGATTATTTGAGTCAAACGCTTCGGCTCGCAGAATAACGACATTTTCAATAGCTTTTTTGTACTTCTTGGCTTCTTCGACAACGTTGTTCTCAGAAACACCACAGTTTCTAACGTATGTTTCGCAGAATCCATTAAGTTCGCCACCAACGTGCACAATGTACGTCTGTAATCTAAAAACATCAAATTAGGAAAAAAAATGAGAACGGGGGATCATTAAAATTCACAATTTGAGAAGAAGAAGAAAAAATTAACTAAATAAAATACGCACGTGTACTCGGTTCGACCGGGTGTTGTTTCCTTACTTTCAGAAGGCTTAAGTAAGAGAAAAGATTCTGCCGTTGCGTCTTTGCCTTTGCCACGTCCCAATTTGTGGGCGTGTGTGCTACCATCGTATGGACTACCATCGTGCGGAGTGATGAGTCGAACAATTACAGTCGCTTTACCGCTGTAATTGTGCAACTATACGAAAAAATAATTACGATGAAACGAACTCAATACGATAAAATCCTAATCAACGTTTCTTCAACTCTTACAGCTGTATTTTAAAACCTCGCTTAAGGTAAAGCCAAACTTAAAAACTCTTCGTAGACTCGCTATAGAGTTATAGCATGTTTTAAGCTTAACTTTTTTGAATAAGGCGGTTAGACTCGAGTTTAAAAAAATTCTTATTTTCATTTATAAAGAATTTGTTCTATTTTAATTAAGTATTGTAAATGAACACGACATTCTCCCCATAAAACTGACATTAAAGCTTTACGTTCGTTCGGCCTTTTTACAAAGACATGTGGAATTTTTGTCGTAATGGTACAATTTGAAAGAATACTAATAGTAATCAATGCACTAATCATAATTACAACCGAGATTAACTTGTATTTAATTAAAAAAAAAGTTTTTCTTCCCAAGTTAAGATGAAGAAGAGTTAATTTTTAAAGAAAAAATATTTGTTATATACTGTTATTTTCGGAAAGTCTCTTCTGGAGGAGCAAGATCCGCTCTTTTCCTTCTTGATGCAGCCATGTGAACCTTTCAACAGTTCGCTCTTGTATCGAAACCTCAATGACTTTTCAATAGGATCGATTGTCAAACGAGGTCCATCTAAATAAAGTGTTCATTCAGAAAACTTAGTGTTAATTGAGAAAATATACAAGTTGAGAAGCGAAAGACGCTCAAAAAAATGAAAGCATCCAATCCACGTTTGTAAAATCTACTTTTTTTTATTAAAAAAAAGTAAACTTTTTATTGCAAGTTTTATAAGCATTGGCTGATTTACTAACTCTGGTTATTCAGCGTTTCGATAGAGCAACACTTTACGAAGAAATTGAAAGTGTTTGAAACTAGAACGGTTAATTGAATCATTTAAGCTTTTTTTTAAAGATATCAACATGGAAATTACTCTTTAAGTGATTGAGCTACCCTTCTAGTTTCTAAAACACTTTAAAGTTTCTCTCAATTTTGCTCTCGAAAGACAGAATAATGAAGAGTTCGAGAGGCGTTTACACCTTAAAACCAGCTTAATTCTTGCAAACGAAAGTTCATTTTGAAAGATATCCTAATTATTATAGTCCAGTTTAACCACAAACAAAATCTGTATGAAGCCAACCTGCACCATAACCATGTTACACTTTTAATAATGTTCCTCTGCCACCACAGCCCTTGATGGCTGCTTGCAAAGAGTATTTTATTCAAATTATAAGTTGCTGAGAGAAAGAAACCTTCGAAGTTTTGGTTCCTGACAACAACAACAAAAAAAGGTTACAAAACTTGCACCTCAGTTATAGTTGTCATTGAAAGGAAAATGCAAATAAGAGCATTAATTAAAAAGACAACTTTTATGTCTCGTAAGTTGTGCTCTCAGAACTAGTAATTATTCCTTTTTTTTCCTGATTGTTTACATTTTTCAAAAAAAAAATCAGAAGGTGAATATACTCAGTTGAATTGACAAAATCTCAAATCAAATGTCTTCATAATCGTAAATCAAACAAATGAAAATTGAACCAAACTTTCGGAAGTTCATAACTTAAATGTTGTCGTGTGGCATTGACGATTTTTGTTTTCTTTCTTTTGTCCGTCCATACATTTTTTTTATAGACTCTTTCTTAATAACCGTTTCCCCAAATTTTTTTTTTCATACCACACCTGAATTGGTCGGTGATGATGGTCCACAGTCACGCCATTCGAAGATACTTCTCGATGGTTGGGTCATTCTCGATATACGAATTAATTAAAAGGAATGAAGAATGTTTCGCTCTCTTTGTTTATCTCTCCTTCTCTCACTTTCTTGGTCGATGGTCAGTCACTTGTTGTTGTTGTTGTTGTTGTTGTTGTTATTTATATGCAAATCCAGTTTTCAGAATCTAATTGAAGTTTTTTTTTTTTTTTCGTTAGAACGAGACAAAAAAAGAAGAAATGTTTTTATTAATCGAAGTTTCAAAAGTTATAATCAAGTGGGGTTTTTTTTTCTTCTTCATTATCATTCAAGCAAAACACAAAGGGGGTGGTATTAATAAAATAGAGTAGGCCTACCCGATCTTTGCTCAAGTTTTTGGAGCAGATGCTCGCATTGTGCATGAATAAATAAATGTGTGAGTAGATGCTCAAATTGGGAGCACTTTTTCATGTAATGAGCACTTGCTCAACCTGAGGAGCCTATGCTTAATCTGTAGCATGATTAAAAATGAGTAGGTGGCTCAACATTTTGTGAAAATGATCTTAGAGAGTGAGCACCTACTCACATTGCCAGATTATCTGATTGATTTTCTTAAGGCAACTTTATTCATACTATCATCATTCTCAGATGGATCCCACTTTAAAATGGTCTTCTGATTAGTCTCCTTTTTACAAGCTTTTGTCCGTTTGCATGATGGACTTTTATTTCTCCTATTTTAACCCAAATCCCCACTATCCTAGAGATAGCTGAAATTTTGTACACAGCCTCCTCTACTAGTAGTGCGACTTGTTAATCTATCAAATTTTGACGAAAGATCCTCGATGAGACCACCTGTCCAGGATCCGCCGTTATCGAAGAAAGGGTAGGCCTACCTTAAATAACGTACTTTTCAACAAAATGCAACAAATGACACTTCTGTAGTTCCAAAGACAAACAACATGTCTTAGTATTTACTTGTTACTATTGAACTGTTACAACTTTTGTGTGACTCAATTTAGTCTATTTGGATTTCATTCCAGTCAACATTTAAAAAGTAAAACCCATTTAAGTACAATTAAATGTATTATTGTAAAAAAAAAAATGTAAACACTTGAGTTAAAGGAAGAGAAATTTATATGCATTGACGTGTTTCAAGTGAAACACACAGTAAAGTAATAAAAAAAATATATATATTATGCATACAAATGAATCATTTGCAATACTGCAAACATGTCAGAAAAGACAAATGGACTGGTATACAACTAAGTTTACTAAAAGTAAACATAATTGTTCTGTATGTTGCGTACGAATGAATAACCTTTAAATAAAATATGGTTAGGTGGTGTTTAGGACTCCAGATCAGACGAAGTTCCAGCAGCACAGCACCCTCTTTTAAGCTATTATATAGGCCTACACACCAGTGTAACCTTAAACACCTTAAATTGTATCAATGATAATCATTCGGATAATTAAGCAAACAATCAAGATAAAATAAACCTTTTAGAAAGTGTATTCGAATGTGTCTCAACTAGTTTTTGTTACAACAAACAAAAGTGAAGGTTTTAGAACCACCTGTTGTTGCTGCTGTGGTTGTTTTAGTGGAAGTTCTTGTTCTTGTAACAAATACTAATAAAAAGTGTAAAATTCACATTTGTATAACACACACATACAGAGTGTGTGTGTGAGTGAGTGAGTGAGAGAGAAAGTAGGCCTATACGGAAGCACCTCTGTTTATTTATATTCATTAGCTTCATAACCAAACAACCAACAATATTTGAACATAATTATATTTCATTTTATGTACATGTGTACACGTTCGTACACACAGTCCATAGTCACAAGTTGTGTCTATTAAAACAATGATTCTGGAGCACTGAGAGACCATTTTACACATACAAAAAAACACCAGACAGTGATGAAAGTCTTGTTAGTCTTGTCACAAGCATACATGCAATGTCTCATTAGACCCAGACATCATAATAGATGGATAGAGGAGCAATGGTACCCACCGCCTCCACTCACAAAAATGGAGTGTTGCAGGAAGAAATTGTTTGAATTCAACACAAAATTGTTGATTGAAACCACCCTACCTTCTGAGAGGTGAAATTTGGTGAATTGTTTAAGGAAACAGGATGATTTGAAGTTCAAAACAAGCTGTTCCTTTTAGTTTTTTACGAAATTTTGGTAAAGTTTGTAGGCCTACTTTGAAAATGTTTCATTTATGTGGCCCTTGATGTCACACTGCAACTCCAAGATTCACAATATGTTTGCAATATAAACTCATAAAGGATGAGGGAACAAGGATTGTAACATTATTCTCTCTTTTTTTTTTTAAAAAAGTACGAATTGCAGTTCAGATTTCAAAATGAGGAAATAAGATTACAGTTCCAGTTGAATTCTTAGAACTTTGTCCAGTTTTAGTATGGTAATAGTACCATAAACTTCTGGAAATGTAATTAAAATAGGGGTTATCCTCCTAATTTTTCCTCTAAATTTTAACAATTGTCAAGTTTCTAAGAGCAGATTCTTCCCCAGAGATTCTTTTTATTATTTTATGAGTTTTCTACGACGTTTTTCTGGTCATTTTTGTTTCTTCCTAAATTATTGTGGTGGTGGTGGTGCCCCTTAGTTGAAGTTATTTTCGTTATAAATGTAGGGGGAGGAGGTGCCTCCACTCCACCCCTTTTTTTTCTACCCCACCCTTTTTCCTGCCCTGTCTCACAAGGTTCTCAGGTTGTTGTAATATCGTGTATGATGCATGCAGATTTTAAAATGATTGAAACACGACTCCAAGAAACAAACCGACAAAAAAAAATATACTCAGAGAGAGAGAGAGAGAGAGAGAGAGAGAGAGAGAGAGAGAGAGAGAGAGAGAGAGAGAGAGAGAGAATGTGGTAAGAAACGGTTTGAAATTTAAGTGTTAACTTTGTTTATTCAAAAGGAATGAGATTGAGAAAGGTAAAATTGGAAATTCCAAAGTTGTCGAATTGAAAAATAAGTTCAGAGAAGAAGGACGACGACGATGTAATTCGGATTTTCCCCAAAACAACTTTAACTTTAAAAATCTACCTGAAAATGGGGGGGAGGACCAAATGAGAAGAAAAAAAACCCAAACATATTTGGATAAAAAAAACCCCGACTGTTATCCATACATATAAGGGGCATATAAGACAAAATTTCATTCTTGCTCCTTTTTTCGCATATTTTAAGGGGTGTTGGTGTTCCCCCATCCCCCCCCCCCTGATAAACACAAGATTAGGGAGGTAAAAAGGAGGAGGATGATAAAGAAGGAGGAGGAGCAGGAGCACCTGTGTTAAATTTGGGAAGAAAAAAAAAGTAGATTACCTTCTGACGGTTTTAAATTTTAAGTTCTGAAGAAACTTATAAGGTTTAAACAAATTGCACGATTTCCATTACAAAATTAGAATTGGAATTCCAAATTCTAATTTACAACTTAAAATACAATTGGGTCGTTTCTGTTTTGAGAGAGGGGAGGAGGAGGAGGAGGAGAGTTTTTTATCTGAGGGGGGCCCGCCCCCTCCCCCTCCATTTTTTTTTCACCTGGCTTAGCAACCCCTTACCTTCTAATTCTATTTTTAATATGTTTTAATCTATTTTAAACATTGTTTTTAATCAAAGATGAAAACTTCCTGAAGAAGAAACTTTTTTTTTGTTCGCTAAAACGTATAATTTGATCAATTTTTATTTAAAATTTTTTTCTTGAAAGTTTATTTTTTTAAGATGTTTTCGAGTCTTTCTAGAGCAAAATGAAAAAGGAACTAGAAAGTGTTTTAGAAACTATAAAGGGTTATTTTTCATGTTGATATTGTTCAAAATAAACCTTTTCATAGACAAAAATTAAAAGAAGAAATATGGGCTGCTTAAAAAGCTGTGTCAGTTTCAACCTCGTATAAATAGTTTATTTTGTAAGATATCATCAACATGAAAATATGATTGAGGTACCCTTCTAGTTTCTTAAACATATTTGAAGTTCCTCATCAGACAGATGACTAATTAAAAAAACGTTCGAGAGGCCCCCCCCCCCGTTTACACTTTAAGACCACCTTTAATTAAAGAGTCAATAAGAATATTTAACATAAACTTATTCTAGTTTTCTACCAAACTTTGAAGTTGCTTCGAAACGTGTAAACTGTTTAGCCACATTTAGAAAATGAGAACAAAGGTTACACCTGGGTCAATTCTCCTCTTTTTTTTTCGAGGGTAGTTAGTTCTCTCTTCACACAAAACAGGGTTAAAAAAAGAAGCGTTTGAATTTCTGGATTGACCGACCAGAAAGAAGATGATAGGAAGATGCCATTTCGCGAGAGATGAGATGAGATGACCATCAGAAACAACCTTGATTAATGTATTAGTGTCAAAAGGGGGGCAACAAGTTATAAAACGTCTTTTTTTATTTTTTATAAAACAAAACTGATAGCGAGGAATTTGCATGTTGTTTATATTTATATATACTGATTACAAATATGACATAGCTGAACCTCTTCTTAATTTGCATCTAATTTCAAATAGCAAAATAATTATAATAGGGTTGGGTGACCCTTTTCATCATCATGGATACAATAATAAGAAGTGGGCACTAATTAAACTCACTTTCAATCTTTTCAGAAACAAAAGACACTGAAAAACAAAAGAAAAACATAATTCTGTCACACACACACACACAAATATACAGATAAATATGCCCCCCTCCCCTTGCGAACACACCCAAAACATTCCAAATTAGGCTTATATCAGTGTTATTGCTAGGGCTCGGATTTTTATGCAATATCAAGTAACTGTTTCTCAATTTGTGGCCCAAGTGCCAATTGTGAAATAATCATCATCCTCATTGCAGCAACCAACAATTATGCTATTTTTTTTAATCAAAAAGGCTATTTTGAGGCTAGATATTTGGTTACTATCAGTTGTCAAGTAAGAGTTTTAGCCTCTAAAAAGGTGTTTTTGATTGACAAAAACCAATAATTGTTGTTTGATCTAAACGGGGGATTGTTACTTCACAATTGGCTCTTGGGCCACAGAGTGAGAAACAGTTGCTTGATAATGCATAAAAATCCGAGCCCTAGTTATGGCATACAAACTGGACAATGTCATAAAACACTGTCATCCACAAGTCAAGTTGTGAAAACAAACTGACAAACCTGACACCATTTGTCACAAACACACAACAACACGTGTGACACGAGACACGCGAAACACCTGACAAGAGACATATACACGAAACACTGTCACACATACACAATCACACGTGTGACACGAAATACTGTCACACACATGTGACACGAAATACTGTCACACACATGTGACACGAACACTGTCACACACTAAAACGTGACGTTGTCACACACGCACACACACGACACATACATGTCGTAAACATAGATGATGAGCACGTGACAAGCATCAAATAGCTCACTTACACACGAACGCTACGCAAAGAACACGCACACTATATATGCAAGTACGCTAATATACTATCGTAGTGTTACATACAAATGGTGACGTCATTTGGCGCGAATTTGATTTATAAATAATATCGCGTGCAATGTAAATGTATGAATTATATGGCGAGAGAAGAAGAAGAAAAAAAAAATACAGATTTAGAATGATGTTAATGACTCAGAGAATAAATTCTATTATACGTAAACCGAAAGGAGGAAGTGATTCCGATCCAATGGACGACGACGACGTCTTTTAAAACACAAATCTCTTTTTTTCTTTTCCTTTTTTTTCTTTTCTGTCAATCATCTTTTCGTACGAATATCAATCGATCAAGAAGACAATTAATAACTCAAATCATATTTTAAAAAAAAGGCTTATCATACATGTAAATAATACACACTTGCACATCAAAAAAAAGGGTGTTTATTAACTACTTATTTTAGTAATGAACTCTATAATAATAATATACTTCTATTAATAATAAGTCCATGTGTTTGAAATGTGACATATTTGTGATCATCTTACCTGCAACCTCAAGTGAATGAAAACGACGACAATCGAACGGACTAAACCTTTTAAGTTTTTTTAGCGAATTCAAACAAAATGAAACTGCGTTTAAAATTGGGCGTCATTTTTTCTTGAAAACTTTCTAAACAAGAAAAAGTGGAAATCAGTCAGTCAGTCAACACAACACAGAAAGAGAGAGAAAAAAAAAGCAGACATAAAACTTCTTTCTCATAGGATTACATTATTACCAAGAGAACGCCTGGGAATTTCCCAAAATTTCCAATACACGTCATTGTATAGAAAAAGGGGCTCCAAACAACACAGGTCTGCACTTTTATTACAAAAGGGGCTCATTGAATCCTTTAAACGACAGGCGACTTTAGATTTACTCAAAATTAGGCGGCGGCGCGCTTTTTAAAATCATCAAATCAACTCGGCGCTACTTAGCGGCTATAAATTTTAATCAATATTTGATGGCGTCTTTAATATATAGGAAATTATAATCATCGTGCTGAATAAAACCTTGTCTTTCTTGAAATAAAAAATGTATTTTTAGATGGAATTTTTTTTACTTGAAATCCCTGCATAAGTAGACTATTCAACTCAATACATGTGCAAACAGTACTAGAGCTGTATGACACGGGGGGGGGGGGATAATTCCCAATCATAAATGATTGCCATTTAGACAAATCATCGTAAAACTGAATTCGTCCTAAAAAAAACTATGTGATGGAAGAGAATTCTATTGTCTTAAATACATCTAGAAAGAAAGACCACATGCATATGCCCTTTTACTCTGCAGCTAGCAAGTGTTCAAAAAGGACAAGGCTTTGCTCGGCTCTGCAGTTTGTTAGCAATTCCCACTGAAGTTCATCTAGCTTGAGTGTTACACTGTCAGAATACATGTCCGTGCATTTACCTTTAACAAATCTTGCAGCCCTATAATGTACCTTTTCTATTTCATGTATTAGATTAACTTAGAAAGACTTCCAAATGGCTGAACAATATTCTAATAGTTTTCAGACAGTTTGTCGAAAATATAAACACAAAAATACACACCATTTTTCATACACAAATACTGTACTGTATTAAATATACTTCTAATAAATGCACAAGTAGTTATATACATTGTATATTCAATATAAGAATGTATTTTTAAATCACATTCCTACCTAACCACACTTAAAAGCCTAAAAAGTTCAATTCCTTTTGCCTTAATAATAAACAAAATTAAACAAATAATGATGCTTTATTTAGATTAAATTAGAATTTTTTTTATGACAACATTCGTTTAGTGATTTATAATTGCAAATTTAGAACAATACATATATAATAATTATTATATAAAAATTAATAGCTGCATATATATGTAAAAACGATATAAAAAAAAACATGCTCGGACTCTCTAATTTCTGTTAAACAAAGAAAAATGACACAAACAAATCGAAAAATTATAGTGTTTTTGTAGAATTGTGCGGTTGTTCTGCCGAATGTGGATCATGGAAAGAAAACACGTCGTAAACGATCGACTGAAGGATGAGAAGCAATCCGAGCGAAATCATATACCAACGTTTAGTCGCAGCCTTAAATTACAAACAACATAATTAATTAACAATTATATAAAATTTATACAATCACTGATCACAATGCATCATTGAGCAATGACGTACCAATTCGCCTACACTGTACCATTTCGTCTAAAAAAACAAGAAAATAAAAATAAAATCATTTTTAAAATGTAATTATAATTTAAAACTCACAACAAGAGCTCCGATGAAACCAGTGACTAAAAATTTCAATGAAATAAATATTAATAAAAATAGACACATCTTTGAAAGTTTTTTGGTTCAAAATTGTAAACTTACTGATTAGATTTAGTGCCAAAAGATAATTGTAGCCATTACGAGCTCCATTTGCAATACAAAATAAAAATGCCAGCTACAAAATTGAAAATAAAATAAATAATTACATATTAATACATGACATTAATTACATAACGCATTCAAATTATGGTTGTTTTTAAACTGTAAACTACCTCTCGAACTCTTGATTATTCCAACTGTCATTAGCAAAATTTATGAGATACCTAAAATAGTCTTAGAAACTAGAAAAGGTAGCTCAATCACTTATGGGTATTTTCATGTTGTTATCTTTCAAAATAAACTTTTTATATCAGTTTGAAAATGACCTAACTTTAAGCAGACGATATTTTCTTACATTTTTGTTTATAAAAAGGCTTATTTCTGAAAGATATCAACATGTCTGACACACTTCCAAGTTCTCTTCAGTGCTGCTTCTGAAACGCAGAATAAACAGGAGTTCGAAAATCAGCTGTTCAATAAAACATGTTAAATCCAACTTACGACAACTAATAACGAGGTAAATCCTCCGAAGACACGGACGACCCAAACCTTTTGCATAAAAAACGAAGAAACGAGCCATGAAATAAATTATGCTTCATGGGCCAACATTGGGCCTCCTATAAAGTCACCAACCCACCGCAGCACGTGCTGTCATCACCGGGTATTGGCCACAACACGTGCGAGGGCATTTAAATTTCAACACAAACGATTCAGAGCGATTTTTAAGAGTGTCACACAGATATAAGAAAGACTAGAGCTAACAAGAAACGATCCTTGAAACCCAACAACAAAACACATAGCGCAATATGACGTCAGCCCCACCGCTCACTCTTAGAAACCGCTGTGAAGCCGTCAATATTTCTATAACGGTGATTAATTTTAATTTATCATAACCTCAAAATACTTACATCGTTAACTAGATCCAAAATATCACGCCCACTATATGGCATGTTTGCTTATATTTAGAAATAAAGCTTAATGTTGCCTTATAGCAGAAATTCTTAACTTTCTAGTGCGAACTTTGATGATAAAACGGACTAAACAGTGGAAAAAGTAAACGCTCGCTCTTATTAGCATAGACGATAAAAGTTACGAACGATTGACTTCTCATTAAAATATTGAACCACATAAAATTGCCTAAAGGGCTTTAGAAGTTAACTTATAAGAGTAAACGAAAATGGCGCAAACTTCCGTAAAACAGTATAGCGTGTTCGTCATATTTGAGCGCGATTTCGGTGTATATGGCCTTCAAAAACATGACGTCATGACTATTTGTTATTGCAACAGATTGAAAGTCATGTGGTTTATATTTTACATTACGTCATAAATAGACTTTTGAACACTAGTAAACATTAACCAGAAAAAAGTTTAGATTTTTATTAAATTAACTAAATTGTTAAACAACATTGTATCAGTTCAAATGAATTACTGGCTAAAATACTCTTTTAGATCCATAAAACCAAAAAATAATGAAACAAATCAATGCAATGGTAAATAGAATAAATATAAATGGGCAACAAAAAATATCGTCTGCTTTAAAATGAGTGAGACAAAAACGCTTTTGCTAAATGACGTTTATAATTGTTTTGCGCATGTAATCATTTGTGTCCTTTCGAAAGCCGCACGAGTTTCATATCTACCAGTCATTTTTAGCTGATTAAAAACAATAAATTGGAATATTTATAATAATAAACTGAGAAACAAAAATTCCTAAGAGAATTCAGACTGTTTTTATGTTTAATTTTGTGTCAACCAATGAAAATTACAATCGTTTGTCTTATCACTGAGCACATCAAAGACACAAAATGGCTGCTATATGTCTTTATAAGAATGAATATAATGTGACAGGTAAGAGAATATCCTTGTTTAACCGATATAACCCAAGATTACAATTCTCTTAAAATGTAGATGACGTCATCACTTGTAACCCGTGCGCCTAATCCCCAAATTTTTTTCTCTTGCGCCACATTGATGACGAATAATAAAATAGTACCACATTTCAGTGAATATTGCGAGTTTAATAAGCAACGTTATAACAAACAAATAATTGTCATTAATTTAAAATTATAATTTGAATACAAAGAATATATAAAATAATTATTTAGTTTTGAAATAAGAATTGTTTTTTGTAGACAATCGTTTTCACATTGCGATGTATCATTCCGCCTCTTCTATCTCTATGAAATGTTAATGTTCAATCGGCCATCTTGAATTGATGAACATTTGTGGCGAAATTTTTCAGTGTGCAGTGAAGAAATCTCTCGTTTAGTTCCGTTTATTTAACAGTTTTTTTCGTAAACAAATGGCGTTAAAGAGAATAAATAAGGTAGTATTAGCAAGCCTTTCTTCTTTATTTTATAGATTACAAGCTTAAAAAAGATAAAAAATTCTTAAAATAGCTCTTAAGCCTTAAACTCAATGGTAGAAAAAAGAAAAACGGGATTCGAACTCGTTTCCGAGACACTTTCAGTCCACATTACACTACAACCGCATCAATTTCAAACGTTTTTATTAAGCATACGCATAACAAGGGGTTCTTATGAGTTAGATTCAAGCGTTTTTAGCGCATTTTTTTGTGTATTTTAACGTGTTTTCGTCTTTTTTTTTCCAATGGAACTAACATTGAGGTCAATGCTTTTGTTCAGAATCTTGAGCCAAAATGGTCTTTTTTCTCTCTCTACCGGAAGTTGAAAGAATAAGACGTTTTTAAAATGACGTAATGTCGTATTTTCTGAAACGAAATTCGTTTTTATTTTGGTTAGGAGCTTCAAGATCTGGGTCGGGACCCACCGGCGCAATGTTCGGCCGGTCCAGTTGGCGACGATCGTAAGCGTAACGCCCTCATTTTTACTTCTCCACTCACTAAAAGTACATTTTCTATTGTTTCTTTCTAGTTTTTCACTGGCAAGCGACTATAATGGGCCCGGTAAGTGTCTAAAAATCGACTAATGCGCCCCTTTTTTCCTACTTTTAACAATGGATTTTTTTTTTGGTTTTATTGTAGCCGGACAGTCCTTATCAAGGCGGCGTATTCTTTTTAACTATCCACTTCCCCACAGATTATCCATTCAAGCCTCCAAAGGTGTCGTTGTGTGTCTTTACGTTTTTGTGTTCTCTCACATTTGAGAGAGAAGTTTGGAGGTAACTTTTGGTCCATTTTTTTGTCGTTTTTTTTCTTCCTTCGTGGTTCTTATAGGTTGCATTTACGACCCGCATTTACCATCCTAACATCAATAGCAACGGTAGCATCTGTTTGGATATCTTGAGATCACAGTGGTCGCCAGCTTTAACTATTTCAAAAGGCGAGTCAAACCTAATTACTTGTAAACTGTAACTTTGTGATAACTGATAATGATACGAAATGATTACAGTAAGGTTCTTATGGTTCTTTGTCTTGCAATGATTATAAAAAGGTGTCTTATGCTACTACAAAACAATAACAGATGTAATAGAACAGATTGTCTTGTTTCAAAGTTGTTAGAAAAGCGTTTCTGTTTAAAGAGGAATTATTTGCCGTTTTTTTATGATCCTCTGTTTATTTGTCTTATTTTTCAATCTAGCGAACGTTTCTCTCGTTTTTACTGATCTAGTTTCTACGTTTCTACAAGTTTTTGTAGAAACGTGGTAGGGGAACTTCTTATGTTTGTAACGATCGAGAGTTTGTTCTCGTAAGTCGTAACGACCAGATGTAAGTTTTTTGTTCTACGTAAATGTGCCGGCGATCTTGAAAACTTTTTCATGTTTACAAATATGAAAAGAACATTTCCAAGTTTAGAAATGAAGAAAATAACGTTTCTCTTGATTCCAATGATCAAAAGAATGTTTCAGTCACTTATATTTACCGTAAAACCCTATTTGTGTAATTCGCAAAGATGATTAGAGCATTTATTGGTTCAAAACGTTTACTGGGAAACGCTTCTGATTCAAAACGACTTTAAATTATTTTCCTTATTTCACGAATTAGTTTTGTAGCATTGATTTCAAAATGCGTGTTACCTTTTTAGGTGTTAGGTCAGAAGCATTCTTTCCACAGGAGGACTTTTGTAGTTCTCAAAGATAAAGAAAACGTAGGGTTGTATTCTTAACAACTACTCTATTTTATGTAGTCGGTGTTTTAGTGGGAATTTCATCAACTTCTCGATGAAACAACCTGTCAAAAGTTTAGTATAGTAACGATTACCCGACCAACAGTGGGATACGAAAGTGAATACGGAAATATAAGAGGGAGGAAGGGAAACAGATTGAGTATTAAATGCTGTGTTAGTTCATATAATACACATGTATAATGTTCATTAATACATAATTGGTCATCAGTTACTGTTTAAAGATGTGTATGTGATGCACTAAATGACTTCACAAAGCAGTTACTTAGTGGCGAGCTTTGTGGTGCAATGTTGATAATTTTGGATAAAACAGAACGCCTGATAACAGACTATCGTATGCTTGCCACCCGTCCTTCTTTGTGGAGGACAGTCCTCCATTCGGACATTTCTTCCGAATGGAGGACTGTCCACAAAGCAGGTTGTATTATGATATGACAAGCAACTTGATGAAACTTTCTTTTAAACTGGCTTGAGATTCAGTTGTACAAAGTTAACCGCATTCAACTTTCGGAAACTGGCAAAGTCAGACGTTTGAAGTTCCATTGAATGTTTCTGTTGTCATATGCAATTGGAATATATACATGTCAAGTTTTTAAATTTCATTTTAATTAATTTTGTTTATCTGATTGATGGTGTTTGTCAGTAAACAACGCGTGTGAAACTAGTTTATTGTTGACATGGGAGTTATTCAATAGCGTATTTTCACAAATTTTGATTCGATGTTTCATTGCATTAAACGTTGTGTGATAAGGGGGTATTAGTTAGCAATCATTATACGACATTTAAGTACCTTGGCCAACGTACTGGCTTTTGAGGGGTCGAGTTGGACTGCAAAAGGTTGTCGCTGGTTACTATGGAAAGACGCCATCGTTTGCACGCGAGCAGTTTCTGAATTCGGATAACGACTACCAGTGGGGTGGGGCTGTGGTTGCACGGTATTGCTATGAAAAGACGCCGCCGCACCTTTGCACATAAGCCGACTACACCTTTTGTCAAGCTCGACCACTAAAAATTGGCTCATGTGCCTAGGCCCTAAGCATGCTTAGCGATTGACAGAACTTCTTTTTTTTTTTACTTATAACGGCCGAGAGAAGGTGTTACTCTCGATCACAGCAATAACAAAGAGAACGTCTAGTTTGTAATTGGCCGTTTTTTTTAAACTTTTTTTCTTTCCGATTTTTATTTCAGTTCTGCTCTCGATCTGCTCTTTGTTGTGCGATCCTAATCCGGACGATCCGCTAGTACCAGAAATCGCTAGGATCTACAAAACAGATCGGGAAAAGTACAACGAACTCGCCCGAGAGTGGACCAGGAAGTATGCTATGTGATGACCTTGACGTGGGTTGAGGATGGTCGGCAGGTTTTTTTGTGTGTTGATGATAAATGGTTTAAAAGTGCGGCAATCCGAAAACGACGATCTTTTTAACTTGTCCACTTTTTTGTCCATTTCACTAAAAAACCATAACAAAAAAAGATTGATTTAAAAAAGATAAAAACAGATAAAAAGGAATTGGATTAAAACCACAGCACATTTGTATTTTGAAACAGAAACAAAAAAAAATCCCCCGAAGTATCCAGTTTGAAAATCCAAGGGTTTTTTTTTTCTTCTCTCCCTCCCCTGTTATCTCTCCCTTTTTCCCGATTCTCTCCTCAGAAATCTTAAATAACAAATGAAAGTTGTTTTATAACTGTTTTTTCTCGAACCCTCTCGTGTGTGTGTCCGAACACCTTCGATTGCTGTTTCTCTTTTCTCGAAACTTGTCACATTGAAACATCTGATTGCTGTAAGATCGTAAATAAGAGAATGTGACTTAAATATCGCTAGTAAGTATCAGATCAAAGGTTTTTTTTTTCTCTCTCGATCTTCGGAATACCATGTTATGTTAAATAAATTAATACGATTTTTCGGGATCCTTGTTTTTTGCACTTTTCTCTCGTTAACAAAAAAAAAACGAACTGAAATCTCGATTCTCTAAATCGAGTTTTTTTTTCTATCTTGTGTGTGCTCTTCTTCTCTCGTAATGTGGCCTCTTTTCTTTTTCGTGTTTTGACTTGGGTGTCAACAGAAACAGTCATTTAAATTATCTAATAACGAAAGAACAGAATTGAACGGACTAAAAGATTTAAAATAGAAAGTTGTTGACCAACGAGAGAAATGAAACAAAATTCACTCCTCCTCCTCCTCCTCCTCTATTCTTTTATAGTATTAAATAGAATTACTCGAGATTCCCGTTTTCACCTCCGAGATCAGAAAACTTCGTGTTTTTGTCACTTCGTCGGTTTTTTAGTTTTTTTTTTTTTTAAGAATTTCGTTTGGGTCGAAACTAGTTTCGACTTAATTCTCTTTAGGCCCCATTTCTAACAAGTTGACGTAGACTTTACCGATTCAAAAATCCTTTCAAATCCTCACTTCGGCACCCTCTCGTAAACGGACTAAAACAGAAAACGTTGCATGAAAGGATTTTTTTCGTTTTATTTTTTTTTTTTTGGATTTTCTTTGTAGAAATGACTTTAATTGCTGATTTAATTGTATAAAAAAAAAAACAGAAAAATAGGCGTTCAGGTTTTCCCCGTTGTTTTTTTACTCATCTTGTGTTTTTTTGGTCGTGGTTTAATATTATTTTTGATTTAATTAAAATGAGTATCTTTACACCCAAGAACCGCTTCCTTATATTTCGATTTAATAGATTTTTTTTAGTAATCTTGCAGGGGGGTTTGTTGTTCTTTATATTTTTTGTTTGTTGTTCGGGAGCTGTGTGTGTTTATTTTTTTTCTATCTGTGTATAATAATGGGAAGAAAAGAAAACTTTCTTGGAAACTTTGCATTTGTGCATGATTTTACCTTTTCAATATTTATATGTATCTGTTGGCCACACAAATTGAACATCATTAAAAAAAAAACTGTACACTTAAAACAAATGATAAAGACAAAAGAAAACTGTTTCCAATGTGTGTCTAGGAAGAAAAAATGTAAAATCCGGAATTACCACGTCACCCAAAATAATGAAATTTCTTAATAATTATCTTCTCTTTTTGTCAGTTTAAAAACATGTAAAATTATTACCCCTACCCTCCTCTCTCTGTCCACCTCTCTGATTATTAATATCATCAGGTCTAAGTTGTACAAAAAAAAACACTATTTGTCCTAATTAACGCAGAAAATCTTAAATTGTTAGATTTTACCTGTGTTTCTCTTGGACATTTTTAATACAATTTTTTTTTCTTTTCTTTTTGGCGCTTTTGTGTGATTTTTGTTTTATCAATCACATAACTTATGTATTTTCTTGACCCCTCTTATGTATAATAATTAATAGGATGTTAATCTGTAATTTTTTTTTCCTTTTGTGAGAAATAGACCATTTTTTTGTTTCAAAAAAATGTTTCATTTGTTGTCGATCATTTGGACATTTTAACGATTTAATTGAGATCAAATTATTTTCACCCCCACCCCTCAAAAAAAAATTGAATGGAAATAAAATAAAATGATCAAAAAAAATAAATAAAAGCAAACAGAAAAAAATTATAATTAACATTATGCGCGAGTTCGCCTTTTTATGCTTCTATATATGAGTAAAGACAGTGGCAGCAGCAATTACATAAATTTCATTAATTGTCATTAAAATAAGTTAAACTGGTTAATAAAAAGTTTTATATTGAAAAAAAAAATCCACAGACGGATTTTTTTTCAGTTTATAGTAAGTTTTGAACACATTTAAAGCAATTATAGTTACAAATTATGTTGCATTCTTGACTAAATATTTTTTACAACGGTGAATTAGGGTCCAATTATACAGGATCGTAACGACTACAGGACGAGCATGACACGAATACGAGCTAAAATATTGTTGAAGGTTTTTCAATAGAACTGTTTATATTGACACGGAGCTCGTCTGTGAAACGGTCGGGTCTAGCTCAACTATCTTCGCCAACGATATTTTTCTTGATTCTCTTTTGGTTCTCGCCCGTTCTTGTTTGTTATGTACTCGATGTGCACCGTTTTTTTTAGAACGAGTCACGGTTCTAGTTAATAGGCTCTGGGCTCGTGTCGCGCTCGTTCGATAGTCGTCACGTTCCTGTATAATTGGACCCTTTTACAAGTAATTTTTTTCCAATATACAAATACACATTATTTGACTGCCACAAACAAAAGGCATAGTTGCCTCACTGTAAGATGAAGCTTGTGACGTCAGAAGAGTTGACAAGAAATGTAGGCTTGTGATTTTGTCTAATAAAAAGGGAAGAAGAAGCCTTTTGAACACATTTGCTATCATCCCTTTTCTTTGAGATTAAAGTGATTATCCTAAATTTTTAGTCAACCCCTCTGGACGTCACAAGCTTTATTTTACAGTGTGACAACTATAGAACTGATAATATTGCTATTTAGCTGCATTAAAATTGCGATTAAATTATATAAAAAGTATGTATCGTTACTTTTTTATATAGTAATCGGGGGGGGGGGCTCATTAAAGAAATGAAATGACTGCCATATGACAGTAACCGTGTAACAGTCACAAAGTCAAATTATTACTATGACAATTGTTGTCATTATACTGCCGTTAACTAGTGTATAGTATAAAATGAGTCATAAAATAACTGCACAAGGAGCAACATCTTAAGGGATGACTGTCACAATTTTATGACTTTTGTAACTGAGGCCTCAGGATTGTATTATTAATGAAAATAACTGCACAAGGAGCAACATCTTAAGGGATGACTGTCACAATTTTATGACTTTTGTAACTGAGGCCTCAGGATTGTATTATTAATGATTGTTAAGTTAAAGCTTGTGCTAAACTGATGAACTTTTGATAATTTTCTCATTACCAGTGAGTTTAGCTTTAATCACACAGAATACGACCCTATTGGCTAATGTACCAAAGGCAGTGCTAAAAACAGAAATAGGAGGCGATTGCAAGTTAGAAATAGTTCTATGAGCATTTTCTGTAATGTACAGTCTAAATAAGGCTGGCCCTACACATAATGTTTAACTGCACAAGTGTTCCGTTCTATTCAGCGCTTTTCATTTTAAAAAATATTCCGAATTAGCGATATCATAAATTGAATTACTGATATTACTAATTCGGAGTATTTTTTAAAATGAACGGCGCGGCATAGAACGGAACACTTGTGCAGTTAAACATTACGTGTGTGGCCGGCCCTAAATCAGCTTCAAGAAATGGGGGAAACAAAACTTAAGGGTCGTATTCTTAATGATTTTTAATGCAAAGCAAATCCTAAACTCATCAACTTTTACATACAATTTCTTATCTTAAGTTCATGAATTTAGCACTGCCTTTGACTTAGCAATCATTAAGAATACGATCCTAAAGATTTAAGACTTTTATTTTAAATTAGACACAAGTGTAAAAAAAATGTCTTCATTTGATTTTAAAAGAGCAATTTAAACAAGCTAAACAATGTTTGAAATAAAAATCTAATGAAAAGCAATTGATAAAATGATCACACAAATATACAAAAAGCCAAAAATAAATTATAATTCAAGAACACCGTTGGAAATCCTATCACATGATCGAGGCCAAACCTAATGAATGACCTTCCAATTTTTTTCATTTTGTAATTTTTCATACACATGATTATATATCCAAATTAAATGAGGTGGTGCTAATTTTTTTTATACTAATGATAAAACTTATAATTACACTTTGATAATTCAGTATCTACAGAAAATAAATGTAGTCATTTCATCATAGCTCAACTAGATAATAGCATTGTAATTTTAAAAATCATTATAGTGCATTTTTTATCTCTAACATGGACCATAGTTGTAAATCTAATAATCAATAATTGGCTATTTACACAAATACTTTTGTAATATTATTTCTTTTTCTTATGTAATTGTTTTCAACAGGTGAGAGTTGTTTGCATGCGTTGGGTGTGTTGCTGCGGCTGCGGCTGCGGCTGCTGCTGCTTACAACTCATGTTGGAGTTTGCATTTTAAGGTTGCTGTAACAAGTCTGACAAACTCGGACCGGTTTTAAAATTCGTAAGCGGCTGATTTCGGATTCAAAACGGCTACATCTGTAATCGGAAAATCTCAAATTAATATTTAAAATATAATAATAACCTATTTAGTTGGTTTAATTTTAATAATTTATAAGACAAAAAAACGTTGCTGTTTTCAAACAAAAAGACTGTTTAGAGGCTAAAACCTAGGATCATTGTTGGCTACTTAAAGAACTCTTATAGTCTCTAAACAGTTTTCATTGAAAAGAAGCATAATTTTTCTGCCTTATTAATTTATATCTGGGTATTTTTTTTCTTTTTTAGAGAACCTTTTATGTAGGGTGCAATCGGAAACTAAAGACTATGCTTTAAAGAAATGAGCGAGTAAGGTTATTGTTACACGTTCTATACAATTCTTTAAAAGAAAATAATTTCCGAATGTGCTTGATTTTGCCATCTCCATTTCAAATAGGAGGCCGTGATCCAAACGTGATTGTCTACAGTGGCGTAGCTTGGTTTTTGGCGCAGGGAACAAAAATCTAACCCCACCCCCCCTACTCCACAAGAAATTTTTTGCAATAAAAATTTAAAAGTAAACCAAAAATTTTTCAGTCCAATTTTCGAAAAAGCTGGTTAGAGGCTTAGAATCCAGTATTCAAGCTAGCATATATAATCAGGAAACTTAGAAATGAAATGTAAAGTCTCCCTTTTGGTGACTGGCACCTGATGCAGATAGCCCTTGTGGGTATGCCAATGCATATGCACATCGCCATATTCAATTTAAACTTGTTAAAGCAAGTATATTATGGAATAGATGCTTCCGTTCTGAAGAATATTTTATTGTGGGTGGAGCTAGCATAGTTCCCGGACACTTTTTATATTGTCTTTACAGATAATAACGTTTTCGGTTATTCTTTTGATTAGCAGCCATTTAGCTTCTATGCAGGAGATGTGTAGGTTTTCGCCTCATTGCGCGCTTTTGGCGCAAATTATATAACACCTCCACAGACCCTTAGATTAGAGGCTGTATGTGGCTGCTAATAAAAAGAATACCTACGTTTTCTTTAGTTTCTGATTGCGCCCATTGTTCTTATAAAAATAAATTTTTTTAAAAATCTACTATGTTAACTAGGACAAGACATTCACCGAAATTTGCATGGAATGCCCTCGTTTTTTTCTACAAAAGGTAAAGCAAACAGGTATAAAGTCCACTTCTTAAGCATGTGATGTCACTGATGGTTCTCTGGGGGTTTTTTTTCTCACTTATTTTGTAGAATCCACTTGTGTCGCATCAGAACTCATTTTCATGGTGTAAGTGTGATTATCTTATTTTTTAAACATATTTTCATGGCCTTCAAAAATTAGACACAAAGTTGTGAAATGTTGAGATTTTTCATGAAAGTTTTTTTAGTGTAACCCTATTATTCTTTTATCAAAAGAAATCGTTTCTTTTTAGAAATAATATCAAAATTGAAAACACAATAATGGCATCCAAGTTGCTAGAAATGAAAATCTAAAGGGAATTAAAGCTAGAATCTTCCAAATGTATTTAGAATATGGAATACACTTTTTTTAAACTTTTCCAAATGGCAACCATTTATGTTTAGGCATCACCTTAAATCCCCTGCCATATTGGCTTTCGAGTTGATTACAGGTGTACTGATTTGAATTGAATTGAAAAGATGGGAAATGACAATTGAAACCACTCACTTTGAACAGAATAGTTGACCACAGTTACGACAGTGATGTCTCCTTTCAGAAAATGTGAACTTAATATTACATGCCATGCAACTGTCTCCACATTCATCTTTAACCCAGTGGTCAGCGATGACTCTTCCTGGGTGATCGGTAACACTCCAACTGAAAACACGTCCTTTAGCATCTCCAACAAAAACTGTTTTGTGATCCCTACATTAAAAAGCCAATATATTTTTTGATTAAAGTAGCTAATCAATGAATTTGCTAATGCAGGTCGGACTATGATTTATTTATAAAATGGACGTAAACTTGTTGTTTTTAAGCCAAACTTAAGGTTAGCTTCAAAGTTTGTTAAAAACTAGAACAGTAGGTGAATGTGCTAAAATAATTTTCGTCACAATATATTTTATAATTAGTGCTTGGGATTCATGCAATATCAAGCAAATGTTTCTCAATTTGTGGCCCAAGTGCCAATTGTAAAACTTACCATCATCATGAGAGCAACTACAATCAAGCTTTTTCTAATCAAAAAGATTGGTTAGAGGCTAGATAGTCTGATTACTACCACTTGTCAACTAGAGTTGTTCTAGTCTTCAACCAGTTTTTTTATATTGAAAAACCATAATTGTTGATTGATCTAAATGAGATTATTACGTGACAATTTGCTCATGTGCCACACATTCAGACACATTTACTGGATTTCTACTAACAATTGTAAGCAACAAAAAAAAGCCACACTTACTTTGAAATGGCAAGAGCTGTAACTGCAGCGGGATCGGCATTATCTTTTCTGTCGAAAGCTGTGTGCATTGTTAGTTTGCTTCGAAACACCAATTGGCACTGCCACCGGAAACCTTACAAAAAGATAAGCAGATTTCATTAAAAATAGGCACACCATTTATATAGTTATTGCCACTTATTGGTTTCGTACCATCTCGAAGCCAATTATGAGAGTGTTTGATTATGGACCTTCGAGGAACAACATTCGCCATCTTTTCGGCTTCACTAATTTCGCTTTCGGTGACTAATACGAATGAATCTGTTAGAGAAGTGTCCGATTTGCTTATACGGATGTTGTTGCGTCCATCATCGACATCCACCTCCGAGGTTATGATGGTGCTACTACGATGAATGTGGTTGGATACAGCTAAGCCTCCACTATTTTTTCGTAGTACAACTCCGTTATTTCCTCCATTTTTGTCGTTGTTATTGTTTGACGTATTATCCAACATAACTTCAATGCTAGGCACGTTAGAAACTGTGCTCGTGTTTAAAGTTTCTTCCGTACTACATTCCGATTGCCTTCTTGATATCTCGCTGTCGCCATTATTTGAAAATCTCGAGACATCCAGTGAGATTGGAGACGCACTGTCTTCGGAACTACTATTTCCGAGTGCTTGCGGAATGATAGTAGATAAGAGGCAGGTGTCAGATCCGATCTCTTCAGTTTTCAGTATTTTTTGTCTCGTTTCCGACGAAAGCAAAGTTTGAGAATTGGCCGTCAAGGTTTTTCGACCTTTGTTTTGTGATTCTACATCTTCGTCTGAAAGGCTGCTTTCGGAACAACTTTTTGTCAAAGATCCTGCCGGTGGTGACGCTCGACCCATAACCCAACAGTAAATATCAGATCCAGATTCGTTCCCTTCTTGAGCTCCAGCAAGACTTAAACGGCGAACATATTCTTGAATTTTACTTTCTGTTGTCGACACTTGAAGCTCTGATTCGTTAGAGGTTGCTGTGTCTTTCATATTTGTCGGCACGTCTTCGACAGAAACAGAATTCAATTCTGTATTTTGAGTTTCTGTTTTTGAGGGTTTCGTTTCCTCTCTTACTGGAACTTGTACGTAGTCCGTTGACCACATCTGAAATATGAACCATATGGGATTTATTAAAGTTCATTCGGATAACCTCTGGTTATTCTGTCCTACAAGTGCAAAATGAAAAGAAATTTGAATGTGGTTTAGAAACTAGAAAAGTAGCTCAATCACTTAACGATATTTTCATGTTGACATATATATTTTCAAAATAAGCTTTATATGTCAGTTTGAAAATGAACCAACTTTAATCAGACGATATTTTTTTTTAAATTTTTGTCTTTAAAAAGTTTATTCTGAAAGATATCAACACAAAAGTACCCTTAAGTGAATGAACTAACCTTCTATTTTTCAAAGCACTTTCCATTTTCTTTTAATCTTGTTTCTGAAACGTCTGAATAACTACGAGTACGAAAATTAAATCAGCTGTTCATAAACCATCTTAAGGGACGTTAAGTTTTCACTCACTCTTACGACGCCATCGCTCGACCCAGTCATGATCACATTGAGAGAATCCCATTCATACAGTTGCGAAAAGGCAACACAAAGAATTTGCTGCAGCCGATCGCTACGACCGATTGCTGTGTTGACGCTTGCAATTTCTTGTCCATTAATGGACCACAAATAAAGATAGGTGCCGGCACAAGTTGCTATGTCGCCCTGTAAAAAAACACATTAAACAACTGTTACAAAGTGGCACGTTTTATTTAAGAATACTTAATACTCAATTGACCGTTAATTCATTAATGGCAACTGCTGCAACTGGAGCTGCGTGTACCGAAAGCTGACGTACAAATATCATTCGACTCATATCCCACAATATACAAGTCCGATCACGAGAACCAGATACAATAAGATTGTAAGATGTAGATGCTGCGATACAAGTTACCGGTTCCTTGTGGCCGTATAGACTTTGCTTCAATACCAATTGCTTTTTACTGAATTCCCAAACATTAACTACCTGTAATTTATTCGACAAACAAAACTATTGTTTAAGAAATCAAATCAAAGCGCAAAATAAATGATTTTGTTAGATAAACTTACCGTACTTGTTCCAGCTGTGATGACTAGCTTTGAATTAGGGCATGCAGCACACAATACCTCTCCATATTGTGTCATTTCATACACAAATGTTGCCTTTGATTGATAATACTATTATTAATGGTAATTGAGATTTCTGTATGAACACATTTTATTTATACCTTTTCACACTCGTAGTTTCCTAAACGCAAACTCTGATCGGCAAATCCCCATGACAAGTAACGAGCATAGGTATGTGGGAACAGGGCTTTGTTTTGTTCAACTGCAAGAACGGCTTTGTCATTGTGAATTATTTGTCCAACAGGTCCTTTGAGCTCTGTACCAAACATTAACAAATCATTATAGGCCTAGTTGTAATAAAACAACAAAATTGTTTACAAAAAATTGAATAACTATTCTACTATACACAATAAAGGAAAAGCATCTGTTTGACTAAAGTAGAATAGGCCACACAAGACTAAAATATGTTGGACAGTTCAATAAACAAATGTGTCACAATTTAACATAGGTATAAAACCTCTTGCACTGTATACTGCTCTACACTTCTGAAATTGCATTTCTTCTTTTTAAAGTTGCTAAACATAAATTTTTAAATAGATGAAGTCGATTTCAATGTGAGTACAAACCAGTACACCAGAATGGTGAACCAAACGCAGTCTATCACTGCACGGTATGCCGAACCAAACGGCGTATATGAATTACACTGAACAGTACAACGTTCGGGTTCCGTTTTCATTTAACGTATATCGAGCTGGTATTTCCACTTTGTAATTTTTTTGTTTGAAATGTTTTAGCAAATTTACGTTTCATTCATGTGCAATGTAAAAGAACTTTAACTGAAAAGATATTGGTGCACAGAGATGCCATTCTAAATTATGATACCTTTAATGGGAGCCATTGATGGTTTCAGATTATCCAGATTATGAAAGAAAAGTTTATCCGGGCTGCAACTTAACACTGGAGTTAATGGAATTGGATCGATTAGACTTGTTCGATGGTTAAGTTTCTTGGCAGGATGAGATTTCTTGAATAGCTGAAAGATCATAAAAAAGTGAAAGCTATTTATACAAACAGTTAAACTTAAAACAAATGACTGTTTAATAAACCTGTTTAGGAATCTGTCCGAAATTATTGATGAATCCGATAGTGGCATTCTTTTTGAGAGGATCATCAATGTTGTAGATGTCAACATTGCCTTCATAGAACAAGTGGTGGAAGACATTGGTGGCTTCGACAGCTGACTGACCGTGTTGTTTGTAACCAAAAATTAAGTCGATCCATTCGTGTAAATGAGAACTGACATAATCACACTCGAGAGCCTGAAAAGCACCAAAACATTATTATAGGTTAACAAAAACTGATAGGTACAAGTTTTATTTGATATTTTTAAGAAAACTCACTTGTCTGTGAACTCTGATGAATTCTCTCGGATCATCTTTGGCCCATGGCGGTAAAATCACATCATGCAATTGAACACCATTTTGTTTGCAGCCTTTTAAATAAAAAAATTTACATTAGATATAACAAACCTTGATTACTTAAAATAAATTATAATCGTCTACCCAAGTCAAAATTATTTGAATTCTTTAGGAATTCGGGTAGATAAAAGAACTCTGGGATAAGTTCTTTAACATCGGCCATATTATGTTTGGATGCAGACAGCCAACCCTCTCTGATGCTGTGAAACATTCTGTCGGCCAAATCAAAATGTCCTCCCTTATTTTCAAAAATGATAAAAAGAAAACACAAATTAGATTTGAAGTCAGCTTAGGAACGCTAGTATGAATAATGTACCTGCAATCCGAGAAAGTGTTGAGTAAACGGTTCCATTCGAACAAGGTACGAAGCTACGATCATGGCTGACGAATAATGTGTTCCGTAGTGATACGGTGGCGTTTCACCTTAACAGTTCATTAATTATATTAATATATTTTTACGTTCTGCTATTTTTACATAATTTAAAGACTATTTTGGTTAGTTACCGTGCGGATCGTCCCATTCCTTGTAACGTTTTTTAAACTGTTTGAGCCTTTCGATAGATTGAGCTCCCATTGGTTTTGAGAAATCTCGGAATGTGCAACTTCTGTTAAAGTCCAACTCCTAAATAAATTTTGAAAAAACAATTAAAATTAATTTGTTGTTCATGATTTATTTATTTTTTTTTTACTAATTTTTATATTGAGAAAATGAAATCAAACCTCCGAATCATAATCAGCTAATATCCATGGAAACACGGGATATTGCATGAGGTCATTGTACGATCGACCAGCCAGTGTATTCAGATGCATTAAATACTGAAAGTTGCTTATCTCTCCACGCTAATACAAAAAAGCCAAATTAGTTTAGTCAACATATAAATAAGTATATATTTTCATTTTACCACCCAGCGCTGTGTAACGGAAGTTTCTCCAATCAGACTGCTCAATAAACTAGCACTAAATGAAGCGATTACAATAACAGTATTAAATTATTTAAGACTTTAGTTAGATAAGGTTTTTTCTCGTTCGTACCTTTGCTCCACATTTGCTGTACGTTTTTGTCCAGCAACAGATTGCTGAGCATTGTCGTTGATCGCAGTTGCCATTGCCATAAACCTACGAGAAATTGTAATAGAGAGATTTGAAATGGATTATATTGAACTTCACATAAATGTTATTTTACCTGTGGTAAATCTTATTTCTGATTCCTCTCGGAAAAGCCAAGAGGTAGTTGCGACCATCGGCCGAAAACACCTCCAGAGCGATGGGCTTTTTTAAAAAAAAAATAAAAACAAGAAATATTATTGTGAAATAACAAAGCATTATACTATTTCTTTTATATTGCTTATAAAATGTTTGTATACTTTTTAAAATTAAAACATTTAAAATTATTTCGAATGTTCGTAACAATCAGCCCAAGTTTTAAATGTTGAGCATGTGTAGTTTCTGACATATTTAATTTTAATCGATTTAGCTGAGCTTAATACTTTGTTAATAGATTGGGGCGTTTGGTTCTGATGCATATTGTATAAAAGCATTTTATACCTGTAGAAGGTATCTCCGCTTATGAACTTCTCGAACATCTTCATAAGCAAACTTGCTGCACCTTTATCAAAAATAAAAATATTATTTGTCGACATTTTCTTTTTTTTAAAAAAAATGATGAGTACAATTTCTTTTGTTCTCTTTTACTCCTGTAGTTGGTTGTATTTGGTACGATCGGATCATACATGCTGGAATTTAAAAAAAGGAGTTAAGACTCGTGCAGAGATGAAATATCAAACAGAATTAAGTACTTCGCAGGAAGATAATCAATGTCTCTGATTTCTCGAGTTTTCAATAAAGTAAAACCATCCACTACATAAAAATGTTCTTTTCCAAATAATAGGAGACCTTCACTCGTATCTAATCCTTGAATTCGGGCACATCGAAACATGTGACTAATCTGTAAGATTCAACAGATGTTAATTTGACGTTTGGTATGGTGACTTGGATTACAAATGGGTGGCCGAAATTGGGCCTGTGACATTGTTTGAAAATATTTCCTTGTAACATTTGTCACCTTTTGTTTTAAATCAAACGGAATGTCACAGGCACAACTTTCGGACATCCAGCTATTACAATAAACGTCAAGTAAGAATGGCCGGACTTTTATGTTCCATTGTGTGGTTTACCTTTTCTCCTTCTTCGAGGAGACGTAGCAATGTTTGATTATCCGGTTGGTCACCTCCGTTATCTTGCCCCGCATTGCTGTCACTGCTAGCTTCCAAACTGTCTTGTTCGTCATCTAATTCACTTGTGTTGCGATTAAATGAGGGTCTTGTAAGAAGACTGGGCCGCAATCCTTGAAAACCTTTTCCAAACGATAAAATCCATTTAGTTTAGTCCATTTAAGAACTTTTTTGTATCTCGCACAAACAATTTTTACCTATTTCTCGCATGACGTCCATTATGTCTATATCACTTTGTGTTTCGTCCGTGGTTATTGTGCTAGTTTCCACGGGAACTATTTCTCTTTCGACCAATCCAGCTGACCTCTGGCATTGGTAGTGTTTTTTGCTGTCACCACTCATTGCAACTTTGTACTTGAGCGCTTTCTAAATGTTAAAAAATTATAAAAAATGAAACAGTAAAAGATTTTTTTTTATTAAAAAAGCCACTAAATATTCAGATTGTGCTACAATGTGGCATTTGCAAATCATGCAGAAATTCTGATTTTTTTTTGTTGAATTAATGTGAACACAAAGCACATAAAAATGCAGTAAATAACTGCAACAATGTGGCTGTAAATGTAATAAGTGGCGATTTATATGACATTTTCGTACATTTTCACCATTTTCCAATTCAGGACGAAATGGATAGTGAAAATAAAACAACTCATTTTTCATCATTTTCTTCCTCATACGACATGGACCTTAAAATAGTAATATCGAGATTTTTACCATTAGATATATTTACCAGTTAAAGTTTGTTAACGTTTTATATGTATTTTTTTACCTTCCGTCATGTCTAACATCCATTTATCGAGAAGCGATCTCACTGGTGGTCCCCACAGCCCTCTTTCTCGCGTGAGTTCATTCTCAGTTTGAAGCCATTCTTCAAAAACATATTTCTGCATATGTTGATGACTCTATATATTACAAAGGAAAACAATTACATTATTCTACCAAAATGCAGCTAATTATTTGATTTTCTAACCTGTTGGTACTGTTTATATTGCAGGTCAACTAGGTCTCTAACAATAGTTATGTGACCAAAAGTCCACATCTGTAGATCTGGCATTGAAACATTTGTCTGCTTGAATTTGATTGTGTCTTCACGACGTGTCCTACTTCTAGCTAGACGAGAAAGTCCACCGGTGACTTTCTGAAGCTTCTGCAGTCCGGAAAAGTTAACTACCTTATTAATTCAAATTTCACGTAAGCATACAAGACAAATAAATTTCGTTGAATACGACTTAGGTTGCCGTACGGTAAGAATACTTACTTGTTGCAACTGCGACTGTACTTCCCAAGAGGGTTTAAATGAAACTTTACGTTCAGAGTCAATATAAACGAGCCAGATTTTACTTGCAGGCTCGTAAATAATGTCTCTCATAAACTGTAAAAGAGGTGTTTTGGTATGATTGGAAAGGTTGATTTTGAAAGCGTCTTCTATGACCTAAGAATAATACGAACAAAACATATTAAGATTTTGTTTTACATTTTTATATATAACACAGTTTGTTCGAAACTTAACAGATTTTTTGGACACGTAAAGTTCTTCCCACACTCTTTTTGCTGCTGTAATCAAAAGACCTTGTCCCTCTTGTGTTGATGGTAAAATCTCTCGTACAATTGGTGGACCTGTAGGATTTACATGCCATGTTGTCCTTCTGTTTGTTTCCATTCTACATAGTTATTTTTATAAAATTGAAATTAAACTATTGTAGAAACAAACTATCTAAGAATAATAAAAAAAACAGCTTACGGAACAGTAAATTCTTCAGTGAGTTGAAGTAAACAATAGCAAAGGCAAGCAATAAATTCCTGCTCTGAATTTTCAGGACCAAATACAACAGCACGGTTGCTTGTCAATTTATGAAGTGCTTCCAAAACTTCCATTTGTTCTTGAAAGTAACATAAATTTATGAAATTATGTCAATTTTGTTACAGGTATGTTGCTTACCTGCAACAGACTGAGTTGGTCTTGAAAGTTGATACAAGATAGTTCTGTTAAGGCAGTGATATAATGGTTCAGTTGAAAGAGTCGAAGCTAAATGAAATAAATGAGTAAGAAAAGAGCATTTCCTCATAAAGATGCTGCTCACTCACATCTTCTTTTTGCTTGAGAAATCAGTTTGATGATGAAGTCTAGTACTTCATGAGGATCTCTTGTAAATATTCCTAAATGATATGCAATTGTAATTTCAACAATTTCGAAAAACAGCATACAAAAATTAAAAAAAGTCTGTGCAGTACAAATTAAATTACCGTGCCATAATTTGTCTACTAATCGTGTAGCAAAATAAAACACGTTCGGAGCAATGTACGAATAACTGCCACCGGCCACAATCGGAAGTGCAGCTTGTTCGCCAAGTAGTACATCAGCTGCCAACAAGTGGTCCATCAGAGATACAAGCATTTCAGTTTGAAATTCACATTGTTGAACTTTGATGGATTGCTCTGGAATTGCCTAAAATGATGTATTTCTGTATCGTTTAGTGCTGCACTTAAAGAATCGAGCATGATGATAAAATTTAAGATGATTTATGAACATCTGATTTTAGAACTCTTGATTATTTTGTCTTTTAAGAGCAAAATTACAAGAAACTAGAAGAGTAGCTCCGACACTTAAAGGTATTTTTATGTTGATATCTATCAAAATAAATTTCTTATAAAAAAAATGTTTTTTAAAAAAAATATCGTCTGCTTAATGTTAGGTCATGACTCATATTAAAACTCACATAAAAAGCTTATTTTAAAAAATGTCAACATGAACATAACCTTATAAATGATTATGCCACCCTTCTAAAACTCTTTGAAGTTTCTCTTCATTTTGCAACTGAAAGATAGAATAATCAGAGTTCGAGAGATGCTTACACTTTAAACCTATCTTAAAAGAAAAGAAAACGGATTTACATCGAGTAATAAGTCGATCACTGGTGGTGATTTTGTAGTCACTGGAAACGAAATGCTGTCAACAACGATGACACGCAAGAAATCCACTATAAACTTTTTAGCAGGATGATTCGTAAACATGCTGGCAGCAGGTGGTTGATGACATTTTTCTGTTGTTTTAACTAAAACCATTGTGTCTGCTCCTGGATATGGCTAAAAAGAAGCAAAATAAATAATTTAACGAGAAAAAAATGTAAATTTCAGATAATAAAAAACAAAAAAATGATTTATTTACTCTAAAATCATCGACTGGAGAAGCAACTTCACTGTTGTTTTCTGATGAGGTTTTGTAGAGAAAAAGTGTTGATGCAAGTCCACAAAGTACTTCACTTGTCATGCAAACAGGGACAAATTCAGCCGTATTATGATAAAGATACAAAAGAAACTGGACCAAAGTGACGGGATATTCTTTTAACCACGGCATGCTATCGTCCGTTGGCTATAATCATACAAAATCATAAGTACACAATAAATGACAATTAAATAATAAGACTGAAAACAGATTTACGTATTTTACCTGATTAAGCATTGTTCGTATCATGGCAAGTATAACTAGCACAGCATCGGGGCAGATTTCAACTCTGTTTGCTATACGTGACGTAGACTTGTGCGAGGGAACTCCAAATAGAAAAGTCCAGATTGAATCCAGATTTAACTGCATATGTAAAAAAATAGAAATGGGCGTTAAGATTAATCATTGCAAGGCTAGATAATGCACATTATTTACTCACAGTGAGGTTTCTAGGAAGGTGTTTTACTGGCTGTCCCAAAAGAAGAGCGAGCAGTAAAAAGTATAGTTCTGGTGTGTGGATATGTTTAGGCATTAACCACTGCAAGTGCTGAAATCCGGGTACATGAAACGCTTCATCTTTTATCTCTCGATTTGAAATAGGTTTGCTATTTGCAGTTCCAACATTGAATCCTAAATTCGTTACGATGTAATTTAGAGAGATCATGTAGAACTATTCATTATACAGTGCCCATGAAGTCCCTATCTATTTTTGTGAAACAATGGAAAATATGCAGAAAGTCTGTGCACAAAGGCTTGAGATTATGTTTGAACTTATGTTGACCCTAACTCTTTAATTATTCTATAAATGTTAAAACATCTATCGTTTGATATTTGAATTTCACATATTTACCAGTTATTTAAAAAAACAGATAGCGACAGATAGACACCCTGTATTGTGGTTTTGATTTCACACCTAACACGACACCCATTCTGTTCTCGAGAACTGGTTCCGTGTCTTGTAGCCAGCCTCCATTTCCAGTGCCTTCACGAAACCTTTGAGTCAGATTTTGATTGTTGAGCATGACCAAAAGAATACGAAGTGCTAGAATGACCGTGCTCGAATGAAGATGTCCCTGAAGAAACAGTAGTATCCAGTCGAAACCCAGAGTACGAGCAACATCGTCGCAAAATCTAGAACAAGTACTTGTTACATTTAAAATTAAAATGTTGCTGATTTTTATAACTTTGGTGTTCATTTTTACGTGTTATTAACAACGGCGTTATTTCCACCGTGAATTAGAGAAAACAAAAGATCCAAACAACGGTTTCGCAAAAGAATGTTATCGACAGATATCATTCCACTAAAATCGCCTATATCTTAAAAAAATACAATTTTAAAGGATTTTAGTACATTATTTCAAAAATATTATTTTATTCATTATACCTTCTTCCAAACTGATATTTTTCTGAGTCTGTTCGTACAAAGAAAGGTTTTTCTCGGAGATAGACAATATTGGCAATGTTGAGGCAAGAAACTGGCCAAATCTATTTTGTGATAACATAAAGATTTGAGTTTTGATTTTTAGAATCACAAGTAGTTTGCATACTTAAGCAAATCACTGCTGTTTGGAGTGTTATTCAACAACACACGAAGTAAATTATTTATTACTTGAGTTGTTACACTCGATAGTCCGGTGTCTTTAAGAATATGTAGAAGCTTTGGTACCATGCCCAGATTTCGGATTAGCTTCAAGTTATGTGCTTGCTCGCTAAAAAAAATTGTTTATGAGAATTACGATATCTGTACATAAACTAAATACCTTTGTTATAATTACCTTGATTCAGTAATTAGTTCGTGAAAATGTTCATACAGTGACCGTTGTAAGTCACCTGGAGCTTCATGCCATATCTGTAACAAAGACATGTGCATTAGACTACTATTAAATAATATCACAAACAATAGTAATGCTCCATATACCTCTAAGTCACACAGAAGATCTTGGAATGCAGTTGCATTGGGAATGATGGTGTTCTCTCGACCACTGTCCACAGTTCCCACGAGAGAGAATGTCAAATGCAGAATGTGACTATTGAGAAGTGAGCGCTTCTTCTTCAAAAGCATTGCTAATGTCTTAAAAATGACAACAACCACATAGAATTAGAAAGACATTCAACAGATTTTTTTTGCATATTTAACAAAGCTGGAGAGTTTTTGGGGCAATTTTTACAGGAATTGTTTACAAACTAGACTGGTATATGATTATGATAAGAATTCTTTCATAAAATAAACATTTGTACTAGTTTGAAAATTATCCGTTTTCAGTTTTTTTTATTCAACATTATTAAAACTGTGATGAAAAGTATATTTGAAAAATGTAATTGTTAAAAAAAACTTTTAGCAGTATATCACCAACTGTTCTAGTTTCTAAAACGTTTTTGTAATGTTTGTCTTGAAAAAAGTTTTCTTGAAAACCCTAAATTTTCTCAAGTCTGTGGAGTAGATCTAAAATAGCTTTAATATACTGCGTACAAATTTAGCATAATTGTATACCTGGTAACCACGAATACGGTCCATTTCTAATTGTGTTGCTTTGTTGCTTCTCACAACACAGACGAGTGCTTTAACAGCAGCATAAAGGCCTTCGACATCATTGGCCATTGCGATGAGACCGAGTAAAGCCGGACATCCTCCAACATTCTCAATCATCCTTGCCACTGGACGTGGACAAAAGGCACGAGCTCCTATTAATCGCGATTGGATGAGTCACTTTTCAAAGTTTTATATTAAATATTACTAATATAAGGTTTACATACCCAAATAACCAATTAAAACACCTCCAAGACTTCTGGCTGGTCCAGAAAGGTGACCAGCTGAATTATGCAAAATGTAAATAGGTGTTGCATTTTCATGTGAGGACATTCCTAATTGTTTTGCAATAGTTTTGCTGTCCACTTTGCTATACACTTTTCGTATTCTGGCTAATGTTAGACCCGACATAGCAACTGCATTCAGTCCAAACACGACCTTATCTTCAGAAACTAAAGGTCCCAATGCTTCAGTTCCTTTGATGACACACACAAAAAATATTATAAACACAAACAGCAATATATTGGGGTCTAAGATGTTTTGTGAATGAAAAACCACTTTAGATCATATTAAATAATTTCTGCTATGAAAGTTTTGTGACAAAGTGACAGTTGTATACCATAAAGAAAAGGAGCCTGAAGACTGCCCAAGTAGTTAGGCCCTAGTCGGAACATGGTGTTTACTGTTGTTGGTGGAAGGACTTCTTCAATTAGTTCACAAGGACCTTGTTTCCAAATTAGCCGTGAGTGACGGCGTTTTGATGGTGGTGTTCCAATGTACCCATAAACTGAAGAGGCCACAGTCAAATTTGCAGCACCACCTCCAGGATTTTGTGAAATATAGTGAAGCTAAAAGGAATAAACATTGTATGTTTACAGAAATACATATTTAAAAATAATTATTAATTGCCTTTTGAGTCTTGATGTGTTGTCCATCTAAGTACAAAGACACTGAGCTGTTCTTTAGTACAGATCTATTAAGAACAATAACTAAATGGTGCCATTGTCCTTCCTGAATCAGTTCTGGGCACCAATAACGAATGCAACCATCACCAGCCACATCAGGTTCCCAATCAGCAGATGCTGCTAGTGTAAATGGTGTTTCGTGAGTGGAGATAATAAGAGCTTTGTCCTGTGCTGACAGCAAAACAGTTAAACAAAGAAGATGATCATCTTTTCCATAAAGGTTTCTGACAAGAGACAAAAGCCAGACACAATGTGGATCGTTTCTTTGATCACTGAATTTCTCCACACATATCCAAGTAGAATATGTCAAACCAGTCTGTGGCGGAAACATTCGATCTCCTAAAAACAATCAATATGTATGTTTATATTCAGCGTTAGAAAAAAAAAATAATTGGTTGTAAGTAACTCTGTTTTACCCGTTCCAACACCACCTAAAACGGATGACTCTGCTCCACCCCCAACCATTCCAACTCCGACGACAGATGGACCCGAAGATATGCTTTGAGGCGCAATGCTTGGCAAGTACAAACATCCGAAACCTTCATTGCTCATGTCGAATTCTACCGAAGGTGGAATTAGTGAAGCTCCATTCACACGAAAGTCTTTAGGAGTTGTCATTGAAACCAGTGTTTTGACTCGTGTTAGTGGTATAGGTCCACCCTCTCTCTTATTAGCTGGCCATGATGCATTGCCGTTGTCATCAAATGTTTCTGACTTCCAGCTGTCAAAAGGTTTGCAACACAACGGATGTCCCAATCGAAGAAAATCTCTCAGATCTTTCGGCTCGAGTGCCTGTGCTGCCAACCTCTCTAACATGTATTGCAACAGGCAATGCAATGAATGACTTTCATCTTCCAAAGCAATGTTACATCTACTGAGCAATTCGTGTGGCATTCCAGCATCACACATCACTTGCTGATTTCGTTCGCTTCGAACAAGTGATTTCAACACTTCTGCAGTGTACAACTGTAACATCAGTGCAGTTTGTTTCTCAAATGGATGCTTTATAGATGGCAATAAATGCAGCATTGCAATGACAACTCCAGGATGAACAATTACAGGATCGGGTGCCGAAGGAGCTAGATTAAGATGAGCTAGATTAAGCCTTTTGTTTGCTGGTGGACTCAGATTAACAGATAGCTTTTCTGATTCCATCATAGCTTGCAAACCATGTTTCTGTGTTGTTGAAGTCTTGGAGGCTGGTTGGCTGACAGCAGCTTTTGGTCTAAAAGGACATTATAATGCAAAATGTCAACAATTTTAGAAACAATTAAAAATAAACAATGTTGCTACCTGTCAAATGCATCTAAAGCCATATCATAAAGTAACCGTAGCATTAAGCATGCCAAAGCCAATGATTTTGGAACAGTTCCAACTGATAAGCTGCAAGAATTATGGAAGATTTGCAGTAAAACGGAAATTTGTCTAGATTTTCAAAATTCTTGACAATTTCTATTACATTTGGTCCATTTGTTCTTTATTGGCAGTAAATACTGCATGAAAAGGATTTTCTTGTTCGTATTGTGACATTGCGGATGAGACATCCACAAGGAGGTCATTGGAGAAACATCCCAAAAGGCGAATTGTGTCAGTCAGACTGGTGTAACAAATCTATGAGCAATATAAAGTTTATATAGATTAAGATGTTTTCAGATTTTAATTGAGAAAAATGGCACCTCTTGAGCGAAGAATTTTGCATTTGCCGGTTCAAATCGCATCGCAACAGTCAGTGTGTTAAAAACCATTCTTAACAATATGAGAACCATCTTGCGATCCACTGTATCCCAAGGCGGTGTCGGAGGATCACTCAAACAACCTTCCATCGACACGAGACCAGACATGACATAAACGAAACCTCCCACTTTTCTAAACACGGTTCTTGTGCGATGACTTTCTCGAAGTACTTGAAGCAAAGACTATACAGAAAACAATTACAAAACATGTAAGGTTATTTGCAGAAAGAAAGAAAATGTTGATTAAGTAATTGTTATGAACCTTCAGAATGTCCGTCTTAAATTCTAATGAGAGTACAGGAGCTGAATGCATCATTCCTAAAAGAGTTCCCATGTCATCGTCGCCTCCATTGCAAAGAACAAGTTGCTTTACAATTCCCAGAGCTTGTTGTCTGCATGTTGGATATGGGACCATGTTGTGAGCACAACGAGCTCCACCACACTCACGAAACACTCCTGTTTAGTTAAAACAATATGTAGTTGTATAAGAAAAGGTTTAAATTAGGTAACTCACCAGCATTGCTGTTATTGTTGCTTAATAAAGTTGTTAATGCTTCCATGACCAAAAATCCAAGAGTTTGCAAGTTTTCAGGAACTTTGCCAATTTCTGTTTTGTTAAAAATTCAAAATTTTACAAAACTTTAATTGACTTTTGTTCAGAAATGGGGTTCAATAATCACACATAAAAATTATATTTTTCTCAAAATCTGATAGAATAATTTCGACCTTTAGGTCCTTCATCACTGTTGGAGTGAATTTCTTTTAACAATGCTGCGTATCGATGTAGACATGTTACCATCACTTCCAAAAGCCCAACTTCTCTGTAAACGTCTTTAAAGATGGTGTCGTGTTGCAGAATGTTAAGAACTGTTCTCATACAAATGATGCTGCATTCAACCAAACTGTTGTTTAAATATTAAAAGAAATTTGTTTAGTTATTATTAAATGAGATTTCAAAATGACTCCACAGACTCGTAACCACCTTTGAGTTTTTAGAAGAATACTAAGGCTTATCAGTTCCTTGCATGGTACGAAATTTAATTGTTTAACGATGAACTCGAGAATTTGAAAGAATTTCTCCTGAAAATATTAAAACAAAACACATAACAAATAATTGATAGCAATTAAGACAGCTGTAAATATGCTGTACTTGGACATCTGGTTGTTTGACATGGATCTTTTCAGCAAACTGAGAAAGAGTGTGTTGTGGTTCCAAAATAAAATAATTTGCAGGATCTGAATTATAAATTCCATTGATTGAATCCAATATGACAGTACATAAGTGGGTTGATGATGCTTTCAGGAAAACTGATTGCAACACTTGAAATGCTTGAATGTTTCTTATACTGACACCTGAAATTACACAATCAAATTAATATTTATTTAATAATAAAGCAGCAGCAAAAATAAAAAATTGTTGTTTCGTACCTTGTCCTGATGGCTGTGTAATGTGAAACCCAGACATTTGAAATAAGGAACCAGTACTGGCTTGACTTGGCTTGAGTTCGATGTAGCCACATGTTGCCATCGAGGCTACAAGCAGCACGAGATTGCGAAGTGCTTCCTGAGTCTCTTCGTTAGAGTTTTGTTCCAGTCTAAAATAAATCCCCCCAAAAAGTTTGTTTTTTTATTTATTGGATGTATCTTTATTGCGTTTACTTGATTTACCTTAATAGAAACTCGGTAAGAAAAATATATCCCTGACATGAACGGAAGTCATCCAATAGAGTCTGTGATACTTCTGTTGAATCTTTCAAGAAGCAAAACATGGTGACCAGCATTTCGACAATCTCAATAGGAGATAACTCTTGAACACGTTGCATGTTATCAATGCAAAGTGCCACACAGCCTTTATCTAAAATATAATAAATATTTTAGGAAACAATATTAAGAAATAGATTTGTGAAGGCAACTTATGACAAACGTCATTGTTATGGTGGCTCAAAAGTTACTTTTGGGTGTACCAAGTAGTTGTAAATGTTTTTCTTCAAAAATATTATAAAGAAAATTCCAATTTCCAAACTAGAATAGCTCAGCTAGATGCAAAAAAGTATTTTCATAAAAAAAATCTTTAAAATTACACTTTTTATGACAAGTTTAGAAATGATCAAGTTTTAAGCTTTTATATATAAAAAAAGTAAAAATGAATTATAATAAATTAAAAATTGCCATAAAGTTTATTTTTAAAGATAGGCTGGCTACCATTATGAAATTACATATTTATACATTAGCATATTCACATACTATTCAAGTTTATTATAATATTAAATTTTTTTTTGCTTCAATAAAATTAATAGCTTACTTACTGTGTATGTAACTGATTACAGATGGACTCAAACAGTTTCTTGACAACGTCATGAGTACTTCACCGGCACTCTTACGCCACGCTACATTATACGTTGGACACCAACTAGTAATTGCGCTGAAAAGTAACGTTAAATCATCTTTTCTGGCCAGTTCTTCGGCCGGTGCCACATGATGGCACAATTTGACAAGAACTTGGACAAAGATTTTTTGAAGGAGAATGTGCCGTTCACTTGCAGTAAATTCAGATTCTAAATCCTGAGCATTGGCATTCTCAACTTCTGGCAAGTCGAAAAAGAGATAAAGACATTTGACTAGTGTCGAAGGAAGAGAAGCTGCAGTCATAACCTAACAAGAGGGAGAGAGAAAAATCAATTTTCAAATTTCTAACGCATTTTTTTTAATAAAATCTATATTTACTTCTATTAAAGATGGGTCTCCTGCTGCCAAAAGATTAATAGTTGACAAAAGCATCCAACCACTGCTCGCTTCTTCCGTGCTTTCTATCTCCAAAAACTTCACAATGGCACTGCTTGCAGCTTCTGTAAAATACAAATTAATTTATTTAAATAGGTTTTCTTGTTGAAGTTTTTTGAATTTATTTTAAACCTGTGCTCTGGTTAGAGGCTCGACGTCGTATTTCGGACACCATTAGTTTGGAAACTTGTTGGCAAAACGGCAAGATATCGGTAAATTTTTCTGTCATATCTTTTGCTGGACTGTTTCCAAATACCTGATTTTTTTTTTAAAAAAGAGAATTATGTATTATGGTATGAAAAGTATTGTGTTCAATGACACATGGACAATGATGATGAGGACATTTTTACCTTGCAAAAGAGGGGCAACATATTGTACAATTTGTCTTCCTGTTCTTTTTGTGTGAGGGTATGCAACGGATGACAGTATTCGGAAAACAGTTTTTTAAGGTGCATTAGTCCAAGTGCCGCATGTTGGGGGTCTTCGAGAACTGGCCTCGAATGACCCACCAACAGCTTCCTCATGATGTTCATCTTGAGCAATCTAAAAAAATTATAAAAATGCTTCAATTACGATTATAAAAAAAAAGTACAATAGTGATTGGAATTAACTATGATAACTCGTTTTATGAAAAGTAATTTCTGGAATTATAAATGTCATTGAAATGATAACGATGCTCTGCAGAGGCTGCATTGAATCTAATATTGTATAAATAAAATGACATGAGTGTTATTAAGATTCAAGATCCCTGAGTTTTTTATATTTGTGGCCTCAGTCAGGGTTTTCTGGATACATTTAATCTGATAAGAACCAAAATGAGTTCCAATGTAGCTGTTATTTTTTTAAAGGGCTTTCTTTGGCTCCCAAAATTCTATAATCTTTTTGTTTGCAGGTCAGCTATTTTTGTATTTGAATGCAAATTATTTTATGTATTTAACTTAAAATTCCAAGCCAAATATAAAATAACAATTCTTAATTAATTTTAGAATAATCTATTTGAACCTGAAATACGTGCATAAAATTATAATAGGACAACGATATGAAACCTCTTATTACAGAATTATTTCAAAAATTTTATGTTCAAAAAAAATTTTTTTTTTCAATTGCAATGAATATTTTGTGTGATTTTTTTCGTAATTAATTCTTGGTATAAAAGCACTTTGAAAAGAATCATTCGTCGTATGTTTATTTTGACAGCCACCGACACTCAATGAAATTCCAACGGAATTAAATTACAGCCACTTCTTCTGCCTTATGGAATAGCGCAAAAGAACTTTTTTTAAATAATAATACTGGCAAAAATTTGCAATATTTAAAAAGCATGATTACATTTTACATAGCTGTAATATTTTTTTAAAAAAAATTAACAAGAGAAAAAGGTCACTTGAATTCAAAAATAGTAAACACTCAAAAGTAGAAAAAAAAGGGGAGATGAGAAAAATGTTTCCTACCACCACCATAGCTTTAAAATATGGTGCACCAACATAAGCGTTAACACCCTTGGCTTTTTTCTATTTAGGACGAGGTATTTTGACTGAATTACCTGAGGAAGTGAAAATTCTTTTCAAAATCCGCACTTTGCACATCAATGGTCAATCATCATTTCTTCTATCAGATTTTGTCTATAAAAACAGCAAATAGTCGCCATATTCTTTACAACAGAGAGAGTGTGTATGTGTGTGTCATCAATGGTGAGAGTGAACACACAACACACGTTCATAGCCACACACACACATATTCAATGGTTACAGAGTGAGGTAGAAGTTGTTTTGTTGGCATAGAAATGTACAACATATATGCCTGTTGTTAAAGGTGCAAACAACAATAATTTCTTCAGAAATATTTCAGTTGTTTGTTTGATTGGTTCAGCTCAATCTTGCATGGCCCTGCATAAAACTGATAGCATCAAGAAACTGAAAAATAAATTATGTTTTGTTGCATCACCTTGTATGTTACATTTCCTCATCGTATTCTGCTGCTTTTATGCATTTATATTTTTAACAAAAAAAATTCTACAATAGTTTGTTATCAATGCTGTTAAACTAAACATGCAAAAATACATTAAAAGCAAAAAGGAAGCTGCAAATCGTTAAATTCATTTTCTTTTTTTTTTATATTATTATTACACTGCCTGTCAACAAAATTAAAATAATCAATGAATTTTGGCGCCAAAAAACCTTTTAATAAAATGTATAATTTGATGTGATATAGTAATAAATTATGGATAATTAACTCTACTAGTGAACAATCACATAAATATTGATTTTTGCTTCCATGTACATATACTGTATATTAGAGGGTATGTTTGAAAATATGATTCATATTTGTGATGTTGGTTGTATTTTATTTTAAATGTGAGTGGAAAAAAGTATAAAACTTACATTATATAACAATAGATGGCAGAACATGGCTTAGTAAAGTAAGCATTTGTGTCCACATTTATTTTGGCACTGCTTTTTCAGCACCAAGGTTACTTTACAATAATAAATTCTGTTATAATAATAACAATAGTGCAGTAATATAGTGTCTGCGTTTTCTGTGTATTTTTATTTGGTCAGACTTTTTTTTATTAATAATCTTTTTTTTTTTCAATTTAACATTGAAACTTGTGATACTATTTTCTTTTATCAAATATAAATATTTTATCTGATTGTGGTAGGTCTAAGTCCATTCATCCATATGATTTCTTCATTTTTTTCTGTTTGATTTTATGTTAACTGTTATTTTTTTGGTATACAAAGTGATAAATTCTATGGTCAACATGGTGTTTCAATTTTTAAAAGGTTTGCGAAATTTAGTAATGACGGGCACAGATGATAAAGAAAACAGGAAACATCTGCCATTACCACAAGGTAATATTTGCATTATTACTAATATCATTGGTAGTACAGTATAGGCACACTCAGCACTTCCATTTCATCTTATATAAAAATGCAACAATCATTTCACGTCTCATTTGGTTGCAACAATGTAAAACACCAGTACACCACAGTATAATTTACAAAAAAAAGATTTAAAGAAATAAAGTTGAACAGAATTTGCATTAAATACCACACGATAGTATATGGAAACACTCATTTATTTAAACTGATATGCTGTAGATAATTTAATGTGTAGATAAATAAACCATTTTGTTCATAATTATTTTCATGTTTACAAAAGTTGTTAATTGCTGCTGATACCAATTCTAGCTGTAAGAAATGTTTAAGGTCTTAAACGGTTTGTGAAATTGAATCACGACTTTTGTTAGTTAAATAAATGTATTTTTTTTTCTAAATTTTGGTAATGGCTGATAAATATTCTAGTTTGTTTTAACGAAAAAATGTTAAGGTCCTTATCCAGTTGGTTGTTTGGACATTATGACAGAATATTCACCACAGGGATGTTTAATGCGTTTGTATTATCCTACTGCACACGAAGATCTGCAGGTAAATTACTGAGACAAAATCGAAACAATTCATGTTTGTAACTTATTTGTGCAATTAAGAAAATATTTTTTTTAAAATAAGATAATTTTGTAACTATGCATGTTTATTATTTATTTATGTTGTTGACGTATTTTGTTTGACTTTAGACTTCAAACGAAAATATTTGAACAATATTGAATTTCACTAATGACTACAGGATCGTGCAATACAGTGGCCATTGTGGATTCCAATGAAAGAATATTTGAATGGATATGCAACATTCATTGGAATGTGGTCATTTATTTTTAAATTGTTTTTTAGGCTTATTGTTGGTAAGCATTAGAAATTTAATGATATAATAAATTCATAGAATTTGATCATTTTCATTGTTATTTGTTTTGTTTTTTGGGGAAATGTGGTAGGTGATGTTTACATTCCGGCAGTATGGAAGGCAAAACCATTGCACGGAATGACTTTTCCATTGGTCATTTTCTCGCATGGTCTCGGAGGATGTCGAACTGCTTATTCCACTATATGCACTGAGTTGGCTTCTCATGGATTTATCGTGGCTGCTCTCGAACACAGGTTTTGAGTCTTGTTTTGAAATCACTAGCCATGCCATCACACAATTTTAATTACTTAATTGAAGAAATTACTTTATTTCTTTACGCAAATGCTGGGTATTTTTTTGTTCAATTACTCTTAATTTTAATTGAATGTTCTACACATTTAAATAAAGTAGCATTCTTATTTTCGTTTTCACTCAAGAGTACACACTTTACTTTGAGTGGTTTCACTAATTACAATAATTATGAAGGGTCTGTTTGTTAGAAGAAAAAAAGACAAGTTAATTGCAATTACTGTATGCATGTTTTTAACTTCATATGTAAAAGCAAAAGGTAGTTTACATGCACATTTGTGCATACAATGATCACTTAACATCATAGATGACCGGATGTTCATTGAATTACAGTACAGTATTGTAGTTGCATTTTATGATATTGCTACCAATGTGCTGAAACACAGTATTGCACTTTTTTTTAATACAGTGAAAACATTTTTTAAAAAAATAATAAAACAATACTAAATATATTTTTTGTAAGGTCCCTTATAATGTCTTAAAACACGAATTCATTTAACACGAATAAATATTCCGGCTCCTTCCTTTTCGTGTTAAAGGGTTTTCCACTGTATATAGAAAGTGTTTCTTTTTACTACAGACTTAAAACTTGGCGCCATACTAACTTTTAAGCGAGATGGTGTATTGTTTATTACCTTTAGAATATTAAAATAGACAGTATTTCTGTAATTAAAATGAAAAAAAGTTGTGAATAACTTAATTTATATGGTTCATAAAATCGTAACAGCTATAGATGCATGTGTGATAAATACAGTACTACATGTTGCATATTTGTCACTTTTTTGTTTCTACTATACATCAGCGATTTTTTAAAATTTTCTTTTATGCATTTTTCTTAAGAGTATTTTTTATTGATGTAAAAAAATGTTTTTACTTGATTTCTTTTGTAGAGATCACTCAGCTTGTCTTAGCTTTTATCTCAAAGATGTTACCAGTCAACATCACGCAACTGACAACCTGGACATGAATGGTACTAATAACAGCATGTTGATGTCCAGAGATAACAGTTCGATTATTATGGTTCACGAATGGATTTTGTATCAGAAGATATGGAAACAACACAAGGAGTATCCTATTCGTAACAGACAGGTTAATTACTTTTGCACTTTTAAAATATTTCACTCGAGTTCTTTTAATGGTCTATATAAATTAAAATACATTTTTACACAAAAGTAAATTAAAGTGGGTTATTGTTGTATTTTAATTTTTTCTTTATTATTTTTAACCAAAAAGGTGTATCAAAGGTCTCATGAATGCATCAAAGCACTGAACACTCTGTTGGATCTTAACCGTGGAGAGTTCATTAACAATCTTATTGATGCCAATTTCACTTGTTCTTGGTTTCAGGTCAGTTTCTGTATATTGCTTAACCACATTATGAAATATCTATTTAAATTGCGTATTTTTTCATATTTTTGGAAGGGTATAATTGATTCTTCTCGTGTGGCTCTGGTTGGACATTCCCTCGGTGGTGTTACCCTTATTCCAACTCTGTCATCTGATAAAAGATTTAAGTATGTTTTATTTGTAGGATTATGTTTCATTAAATCTGAATGCATGTGTGATAATTACAGCGAAGTTACAAGTGTTTATGTCAAATAGGGTTGGTGTGGCTTTAGATGCGTGGATGTTTCCAGTTAGAAACGAAGATGGCATATTCAATTCTGTAATGCAACCCATTTTGTTTGTCAACATGGAGAAGTTTCAAACTGAAAAAAATATTTCTGTTATGAAACGATTAGCAACACAAAATGCAGATCGTAGAATAGTGACACTGAGGTACTTACTGTATATAAAATAAATATGACATTGCAATTGCAACAACATCAACCAATTTATGATAATGTACTATTATTACTTATTTAATTTTGCTAGAGGCTGTATTCATCAGAATTGTGCTGATACACCGTTTTTAGCTGGTCGTTTATTACGATTGTTTTTTGGAGCAAATGCCAGTGTTGATCGGTATTTAGCCATGGATCTTATTAATCGTCTAACTTTGAATTTTCTTTGGAAGCATTTAGGTAAAAGAAAACAAACTTATACTCATTTGAATATGTTCTTTCATATATGTTTTTTCTGTTTTTTTTATTGCTATTTATTTTTCAGATATTCCCTGTGACACAAAATACTGTTCGATTTTAGAGAAACATAATGATATTCTAATTGAAGAACCATTGTTATTTTAAATTAATAAAGTAATGACAGTATTAGTTGTATGCATGCTTTTAAAATATATGTAATATGATTCACTGAGTCCAAAAAAAAGTTTTTGACCAGCATACATAAGAACATGATTCAAAATTAATTGGTTCAATTTGAATAATTATTTTGCAAGCAGGCCATGAAAACTGCTGCACGAATACAGAAAATGCTGTGTCAACATCAGAAATTATAAAAAATAATATACTTTTACAATGTTCTCTGCTGCAACTTAATATATACATTGTCTGAAAATTTTATGAATCTCGTGATATAATACATTTTTCAAGAACAAAATTTATTAGAAGCAAATTCTATTGCTGAATAACTGTATTAATACTAAGGTAACAAACATTATTCTCTATTATTTGAGGATACTAATTTATTTAATTAAACTGTCTCAAATAGAAATGCAATGTAGAATTATAACTAAAAAACATTTATAAATAATTTATTAGATATATTTTCAGTATTACACTTTTAATGATGTTTTATGTTTTTATTTGTTGTATTTACGACAAATCATAGATTTAACACCTGTTAATTATTAACGACATATGCTCATTTACTACTTATGTAACAATAATATCTGGTTGTGATTTTGTGATAAAATTGTTTGTGTTTCAAAACTTAGAAAATAATATTCATTGTCTAAGTTATCTTTAATTTAAATAGATTTTATACTGAAAATTCTAGCATCTAATGCATTGTAATGCTATATTTTTATGGCATATGTGGATTTGGGCCGGTTTATGGTTAATTTTATAACTGTTGCCAATCTGTTGGAGATGTTATGCTAATTTTTTTTTATCTGAAAATAATTCTTTCGCCTTGAGATTAGTTCTTTGCTGATATTTTTTCGTGTGAATTTTTTTATGCGAAGTGTTGTTTTGTGCAAAACTTTAACCGGTATATATTTCTAATATTTAATTAGAAGATAGAAAGAAATTATTAAAAAATGATATGATCATAATTGATATGTTTCTAACACAATGAAACATATTACAATGTAAATAGTAAATATTCTTTGTGTGTGTGTGAGTGAAGGAAACAAACATGATAAAGTGTCAAAGTGTGAAAGAGTAAAGAAGACTTCACCAAGGTTGTTTAGATCTACTTTTCAAATAAAAATTGTTTACATTAGACAGTTTTAAAATGATAAGGGTGTGAAAAGATACAAAACACCAGAAAAAAATAAAATTTCACATCACAATTACATTTCGAATTGTTACAATGTTACAAACAGGTTTAAAAATTTAATGTCACTGACGTGACTGTAATAAAGTATCTGTGTTGTTTGTGACACAGTATCATCACGTTACGCTTACATATAATTTAAAAACAGTTTATAATGGGGCGTTTGGAAGTGGACAATTATATCAATCCATTTGATAATGCTACTGTAAGTTTTTATTTTAAATACATTTCTTGATTTTTTTGTTAGCACTGAGGGTCGCATTCTTAATTAATGCTAAGTCAAAGGTAGTGCTAAACTCACGAACTTTTGATACAAAGTTTAATGTAAAAGTTGACGAGTTTAGCATTACCTTTAACTTACTAAGAATAGGCTTAAGTTGCAATATTGCACAATTTTGCAATTTTTACCTAAAATAGACGTACTTTGCTTATTACATTAATTTCTTGAGTGGTAATCAATGGTACATATTTTCAATTAAAAAATTGCTGCAGTAGTTGTCATATTGCAACTTTAATAATAATTCTGCAGAATTTTCCAGAACTGTCAAAATAAAAATTTAATAGATTTCTGTCTGACTTTCAATAGGCATTAACATGGTTCGTGAGGTTCACTGATATCAAAGATATTTGGAATTTGCATCCAACAAATTTGTGTCATGAGTTAGATTTCTTTGTTGGAGCTATACTGGCATTAGTACATGGTTAATATAATTTAATAATTTTTTTCCGCTATGCAATAACGAATGTACCTTTTTGTTATTTTAACCAATATAAACATTTTTCTAGCATTTAAAACTGGTGGAAGGTTTCCATATCTTTGGCTGACCACAATATTACATGGTTTAGTCTTAGAATGTGTTACCTACATTTTGCCTGATATTGACAATTTCTGGCATGCTCAAGGCACTGTCACTTTATTCAATGGTCGATTTCCTCTTCATATTCTTGCGCTATGTATGTTGAGATTTAATTTAAAATAAGTCACAAATTTGATCATAATTGCTGAAAATCTTATATTGTTGTCACAAGATCCAAGTTTTATTTATACAGCATCTGTGGCAGTGGCAAAAACAAAACTACCAACATACATTCAACCATTTGCAGGTATTAAATATGATTACGGTTAATATGAGCCAAAATTGAAATATGACTTAATACAATTATACTTTTCAGTGGGTGTTTGCGTTGTACTTCTCGATATGCCATACGATATAATGGGTATCAAACTTCTTTGGTGGACTTGGCATGATACGGATCCTAATATTTATGATAGAAATTACTATGTTCCTTGGACAAGTTATTATTTCCATTCTACTTTTGCTGCCAGCTTAACATTCTTTAATTATTTGTTAAGAAAAGCAATAGTTGGAAAAGATCGTTATGATTCGCAATCTGGAAGGTACATTATTAATTTCATTTCAACAATGTATCTGGATTTTTTTAATGTAAAAACTTGAATTTAACAATTATTAATTTCTGTATTGTCTGTTGCAGTGTGCTGCGAGAATTACTAGTATGTTTTCTTAGTAGTCTTCTCGGTATGCCAGGTGGTGTACTGTGTTTCATTCCATTGTACCATCCAATGCATGACATGCTAGGAGTCCACACTGAATGTATTGTTCTTGCTTTATTATTCACATTTCTTTTATTGTCTTGGAGTGCAGATCGCAAACCCCCGACAGATTCTAGATCGGAAAAAAGTATTTATTACGACAGCATGCAAATATTTTTCATATTTCACAAATGATTTAAAATACACATTTTTTGCTTTATTATTTTATTAGCACAAAAACTTGGCATTACGGTAGTGTATGTATTTTTCCATTACACACTGTACATACTGTTGGTAATATTTGCTAAACCAGAAAAATCAATTTTTGTCGGGCTTCATGAAAGAACTGGACCTTGTAATGAAACCATTGATGTCCATACACCTTTTGGACAGGCTTGTTACTCTCTATTGCTAATTCAGCGTAAGTTTTATCCTAATTAGATGTTGTATTCTTATTTTAAGGTGCTTAAGAGAAGAAAATACCTGTGTACTTCTGATTATGATGAACCATTTGATTTTCATTGCACTGTAAATGGAACTGCTCCAGGAGATGGACATTACTGGTACACAATCTGTGGAACTCCGTATGCAAATCATGCTGAATATATTTTTGTGGTTACCACCATTTGTTTATTTGCATCTTTTATTTACTATCAATTATTTCTCAAGTCAGGCGCACACGAGATTAAATATCTCACAAAGAAAAACAAAAAGAAATTAAATTAAATATTAATAATAAACAAAGTCTTTATTAATATGAAGTAATTACTTCTTAGGGCTTGTTTCCACTTGACAAAAATTATTAAATTGTGAAAATTACAACTGGAGAAAAACGACAGTTTACTATGGTGAAATTAGCTAATGCATTTTCATTAATTGAACAATTTTATATTACTATTAGGAGTAAAAGAATTCAATATGAGAGCACAAACATGGCTACTGGCTGTTCATTATAATGGTTTGCTTTATTATGTTAGGTCAATTTAAATAAACTATAAATTGCTGTTGCTCGTCAATATTTTAGATTGAAATGGTGTTATTTTGAGGTAAAGCTATAGTTAAATCTAACCTACATCTAAATTGAAGGAAATGCTGAAATAGAAACTCAGCAAAACCAAAGAGAAATTTAACAATGACGACTATAATCACCCTCACAAGTTGAAAAAAATTCAACTATTTAAGAATAGTTCAACTAGTTGAAAAATTGAAATTAATTAAACTGACTTTGTATTTACTTTTTGTGCGATTATTCGTGCTTTCTCAAGTTTAACACGCATTTTCATCTTCATTTTTTACCAACTGGAAACAATGCTTTAATCACTATTAAATAACTTAGAAAATGTTTAAAAATTGCTATATATTTTTTTTAAAAATATAATATTAATATTTTGATGAAAAACAAAGCAATAAAAAAAACAATCATTTATGAAAAAAATGACATGCATTTAAAATACTAATTATTTTTTGTTAATATAATAATATTCATCATTATATCAGATATAACGGATATTAAAGATTTGTTCTCAGAGTAGAAAAGATTTTAATTTTCATTTATGCAATTTATTGCATATTAAAAAAAAAATAATAAAAGAATTTATTAAAATGCTGCAGCATCCTTTCATTTCAACGTTAAACCTAGATAACATTTTTTATATGATTATAATATATTTAATTAATATACAGTCCTAAATAGATAAGCTCATGTGTGTGTGTGAAATGATTTTATATGAAAGGTTTTTTTCTTCTATTCAGTCAGTTTTTAACCTGCATCATGGCGCCAATTTAGTTCATTGTTCACTATAGATTTTTTTCTCTTGTAGCATAGATTTTTGCACCTGTCGGATGAGGCTACATCTACAAAGTCAGGTAAAAATATTATACACCTGAAGAGAGGTCATTTCCTCAAATGGCTGAACTGCATGCAGCCTTGAGCGTCAATATGTATAGAGAGAGAGAGGGGAGAATTGAAGTGTAGTCTGACTTTACTAAAGTTTGCAAAAAAAAAAGAGGGAGACGAGGGGAAAATTTAAGAAGAAGAAGAAGAAGAAGGAGGGAGGGACTGGCAAAAGCAGTTTTCGTTATTATGATTATCGTTGAAGCTCTGTTGGCCGCCAAAAAACTGACCAATGATTATTGCGAGAGCACCGTCAGGAGGAAAACCTGTAGATGTGGCGTTTAGAGGTGGAGGAACCAGGAGGATATTTTTTTCTTGACAAGTGCTTCTTCAACTTCAAAAGTTCTTATTTTACTTTCTTAAGAAACAGATTTTATATTTTATTTTTTATGCACAGAAAATGGATTTCATTTTGGCTTTCGTCATTTTCAATTTAAGGTAAGAAGAATTATGTGTGTCTTGTTGGAATGTTGCAAAGTGATTTTTGTTTCTTAATGATAGGTGAATCATTTTGAGACATCCTCTTTTGGCCGCATTTCAATTTGCACCAGTTCTACTGAACTGGGCATGCATTGCATGAATGCAAAGTGTCCCAATCATGGATTGATATCATCACGTTTAATATATTAATTTTTACAGTGACTGAAAAATCTTCATTTTCTGTGTTAAAATCTAACGAAGTTTTTTATCATGAACCTCATTTTTCACCTGTTGCAGACTAAAGAAATAAATATAAATGTTTGAGTGACTCTTTAAGACGTTGAAACTACCTACAACAACATGAATCTTATTTTTTTTTTTGGCATTAACTTTTAATTCAGTGTGAAATTGCAACGTCCACATATATTATTTTTACGACTCCGAAAAATGATGGAAAGTGTTAAAGTCAAATTAGAAATGTTTGAAAACATCGGTGTTTCTTAAAGACAAGAGATGGGTAACAAAAAATAAGTAATATTATGCTATAGGGCTTGAACTGGACGTCCCGCGAAAATGTATTTGTGACTGTGTGTATAATTGAATGTTGTCTGAAGGCAAAAATCAACAACAACACCAACAGCAAATAAGAAGGAAAAAACCCGCCAAAATTATACAACTTGGATTAAGTGGTTTTTAATAGAATGGTTTACAACAAGTGGAGTCTACTTGAAGATTGCTTTAGGTGAGCAAACTATTCAATATTTTTTAAAAGCATTTTTTAATGTTTATTACAATTTTACATTTGTGTTTTTAATTATTATATTTATTAGCTTTTCCAATTAAGCATCATTTCAGATTGCAATTTCATTTTGGAAGTAAAAAAAAACCCTCCAATTTCTACTTTTAATAATTGTTTGTCTGAGCCATGATTTTTTTTTTACATAATATTTATTTACATTTCACTTTTTCCAGGTTGTTTCATTTTTGTTTTCTTCTGACATGTAATCACTGTAAATTATTCAAATTTTTATGTGCATATACAAAGTCATTTGAATTCATTCAGATTGTCACAATACACTAAACAAATGAAGCTAATGAAAAGTCGCAGATAACAAAAAAAAACTACAACACATCAAAGGCATTGGTGCATGATTGAAAATTATTCTTCCAACAGTGTCATTATGAGTTATATGCATTGTATCTATCCGTGACTAACGCAATTTTTTTTTCTCTTCATAGTTTGTCACTTTCCACCTGTTCACATTTGGGTTTTTCATACCATTAGATAGCTATGTGTCATCTTTTTTCTCAATCTCTCTCTCTTTTTTGTAGACTGGCAACAAAAAAATTAACTTTAGAATTAGCAATGTGCAATTAAAAATGTTGATGAGCTGTAAGTATATTTAAGCAGATTTTCTTGATTATAACAAAATGATGGACTTTCACATGCTTTTTACTTAGTGACATGCTATATAGTCAATTGCACGCGTTTCATGGTTATCTAAGACTTTTTTTTTGGGTTGTTTCTTGAGAGGCTCCTCCACTTTTTTTTATGTTTTAATGTGGTGAACATCTATCATCAACACTTCTAAATAGCTCTCTGACAAGAATCTATCTTTGGTTTAAGATTTTTTTTCTTCTTGAAAAAAAAAATATATAAAGAGAGGAGGACCTTTTTGTTTATTCCCTAGTTCCATTAACCAAATTTCAGTAAAACCTAAGTTCTCTAGACACAAAGGCACGAACATATAATTGTCGAGATTATACCACACACTATGTACATGTTGATAAAGATGATAATTTCATATTTTTTTCCCCACATCTATATTTTATAATAGTTATAGTGTGGTAAAATCATAATTTTCATTTTCCCTCATTTTGTTGGCTACAAGTGTGTCTATGTACACTAAAATAGTATGATATTTCGTTTTTTGTGTCTATGTATGTGTGTGTGTGTTTGTGTGATGCAAAATAATTAGACTTCACAATCTTCAATTGTTCTTTCTAACCATAATAATTAGTTGCACTCTCTCACCATGCGTCAGAAATTCAAAATTGAACACTGCTGTATAGCTAGCTAGCTAGCTAGCTTGCTTGCTAGACTTGGTGTGCCATTTTCACAACATTCAAAGATAATATATACAGAACTGAATATCTAACTTTAATTAAACAGCAACAAAATCACATACATAGAACATATACTGTATATACAACATTGTCAAAACATATTCCCACAAAAAATATTTTTAGCTTTACCTAAATCATGAGATAGATTTTTTTTCTTTCGAATTTAGTCTCATCATGTGGAACTAAAGTGAATAATAGATGGTTTATGTGAAATTTCTCTCTAAAAAAAACCTACACTCCTCTTGTTCTAATTATTTATTTTAGTTACCTTGTTTTTAATTGAATCCTATCAATTTATTTCAATTAAGGTCTTTGCATTTTTTATACAAAAAAAAGCTAGAAATAGGAAAAATAAATGGAAATATCTTTAAGAAAAAATCCACCCAAGTTCCTAAAGTTTGTAAAAGTTCCCAGAAGTCCTCAAAAGCTTTTTAAAGTCTTCAAATATTCCCAGACATTCTCAAACGTTTTTAGAAGTCCTCAACAGTTCCCAGAACTCTAAATTGTCTTTTTTTCTTAAAAAAAAAAGAAAAGTGTACTGTAAGTCTAAAAATAATGTTATCTTTTAGTCTTTTAGACTTTTTTTTGTTGAACATCTTTGTGTAATTCTTCAGCTTCTTTGTGCGGTTTTTATTTTAAACAAATAAAGTGAATCATGAGGTCATGACATAATACAGGTGAGGTTTAGCCCATCTTTCCTTTGTGTATTTATTGCACATGTAACATGTTGTATAAGCTATTATTATAATTTAGGTCATAGATGATATACAGGTAAAAGTGAATATTGATTTATTGATTTATGCATCTGTATTCTTCATACAAGTAATCTCATCTGTTATTGTATATGAATGATACAAATTGAAACCATACAATCAACAAATATGTTCACTGTATTTACTGAGCATTTCTTAAAAAAAGCAGATTACATTTTAAAAGAAATGTTATCAACAAAATATAAATATGTCGAAGTTGTGTTCGCTAAGTAAATTTCCGTTCACTTTTATCACCTCCTGAGTTTGCAATTCTTTATATTGTAAGTATAATAATTAATCTGAAGTGAAATAAATTTGACATGGGCATTTGGCCTCTTGTGCCTGAGATGTTTTGGATATAATATAGTTATTGCAAACATGCCTACAGACCAAGAAAAAGTCAAAAGACTATATAGACATTTGTAATCCAATACTGATTTATTGTAATGAAATCTACAGTTAAGCTGTGCCATAGTCAAAGAAACTAAAAATCATTATTCATTTAGTGTTGTGTTCTTGTACTTATTATTTGTTGAAGGTGCTTTTTGCCATGGTGCCATGGGTTCAGGGACAACAGGGGGGGGGGGAGAAGGAGAACATTTTGTTAAAAGTACATAAACATGTTTTTCTGAAGTTGGTATTGTAGGGTTAGTGTTTCTACCCAGGCAGAACCAGGCTGACACATATGCGAGGGTCTACTGCGTACAAGTTGCACCTCACTATATCCACCCTTCAAAGTTCAAATAAATGGCTGCAAATTTAAACAGAACATAAAAAAACTGGAAATGCTTTCTCATATGTCAAGAATGACTCAAGATAGATCTTCTTTTCTATATTATCCTAAGAATTTACTAGGCTTATGTAGTACTACTCTGTCAATGTTTCTATATTACCTCTTTAGTCAACTACACCCTGACCATTTTCACTTTTTATTGCATCCTGGCCTGTTTTAGTGCCAGACAACAGTGTATAAAGATTATGTTACCATGACCACATGCCCAATTTACAACAAAAAAAACAGTGTGTATGTTAAATTTCAAAATAAATCACGTTTATGTTTGCTTTTAAAAAGCTCTTCTGTAATTTTCAATGAGTCTGATATCATTGATTAATCACAACTGGTCATCATCTCATTCTTAGGATAGTAATGGAAATTACAAAAAAAAAACAAGTTGTAATTCTAGTTTTAAATGCAATTGGGGTGTCATATATTTTGCATTGCATGATAAGTTGATAAAGCTTTTTGAGTAAGTCAGTCACATGTGCATACATTTCTTGATCTTACTGAGTGGAAAACCTATTAAATAAATGTAACCCAATCAGGAGAGGTTTTATCAAGTATTTTTATTGCCAAACTTAAGCTGTGTTTAAATCCTAGTTAAGTATTTCCGTATGAACACTACATTTATGTTACTTGTAGTATGTTTTAACATTAATTTGACATGTACTGTCATTTTAGAAAGCTAATTCACTAAGTAGGCCTACCAGTAAAATGTGTTTACCTGACATTGCTTTATAAGAAATGAAGAAAACATTGTGGTAAAATTGATTTCATAAATTTGCAGGTGTTTTAGTAGTTATTTTTTTGAAAATTTGGCTAACCTCCAAATTATTGTTAACGCGAACACAACAAAAACCATTGATGCAGGTCATGGTAACCGACTTTACTTGAAAAAAAAAATTAATTCAAGGACTTTATACTTAAGTTACACTTTGTTTTAGACATGCACTGCTAATGTTATAATAATTGATTAGTATAAAAATTCAAATGTATACAGTGTACACCTATGTAATAATTAAACACAAAACGTGGCCGCACATATTTCAAAAATTGCATGAATAAAGTTTTTTTTTCAAATTTGATAGTTTGCATTAAATAGTGTTTGGTTTTACTAAGAGTGCACTTGTACCTAATCTAAATTTCTAATTTTTTTCTTCTTTTCTTGTTACAGTTTGAAGTAATCCTTTTTTTGCACAAGCCAATTTTTTGGCTTACCTGGTGGGTCAACCAGTAACAACAACGACAAAAATGGCACCAACGTTAACTCATGTCCACAGTGTTGGAAAAAATCATGTGATACCTCAACATCGTCACAGCATGTCCATAACTCACACCAAGGGACTTTTAAATGGCCCAGGACAAAACAATTGTTTTCTAAACAGCGCTGTTCAGGTTTGAAGTTTACTATTTTTACTATAAAGTTTTACAAAAGTTTTTTTTTCTTCTTCTTCAGTTTCATTGTAAATGAATGGTGAAATAATTGTGGAATGTGTCACTGGTTAAATAGTTACTTCGATTGTATAGAACATTTAATGATTCTTTATTTCTTTTTTTGGCTTTTAAATTACTATAGCTTTTAAATATACTGTTGTAATGCAATACATTCGAGACAATTGTGTCACTAAAATTAAATTACTAATACTTTATTGTTGCCAAGTTGCCAACAATAAAATTTAAGTTTGTTACCAACATTACTTGTATTTAGACCCAAATATAATAAGGAAACTCAGCACTGCGACTTCAACTTGAATCCTCAGAGCAAGGTTATAACTTATAAGTTATAACATAGAAAAGCCCTGTTCAAGTGTATTGTCGCCTGCCTCACTTGAAGTTTACGACATGACTTCAAAGCGATTTATCAAAACCCGTTTATTCTGTCAATTTGTACGTACTGTTGAGTACTTCTGGAGACAAGATTTGGTTTTTGGTCATTCCCTCTGACGTCACAAGCTTCAAGTTGTAGTGTGGCGACTGTACTTATTAACAAAAAAGTTATAAAATTGTGACAATCATACTTTTTGATGTCACTGCTTGTGCGATATTATTTTATGACTATCATAGTACGCCAGTGAATGACAGTCATGTGACAATATTTGTCTTAATAAATATTTTGTAATTTGCTTTTGTGACTGTTGCAAGGTAATGAGCTAGATATGACAATTTAGCGTCATATGATAGTCGTATTGCTTTCCGTAATGAGGCTACATGCACAGAGAGTTCAAGTTGAAATTCAAGTGCCAAGTTTCTTTTTTTTTAATTTGGCAAAATTTGAGGACAGTAAGGAGGCGTGGAAACAATTCCAACACATTTTACATTTTTTATTAGTATTTTAGGAACACGTGTTGAAGTTGTGTTGAAATATTTCATTATTACCATTATCATTAAAATGTTAGACAACCTTTAATTTTAATGAAGATGGTTTTCAACTGACCAAAGCTTAATCATAATAACCTTTAATACATTACACTTGGGTGTAAAACACACGCACTCAAAAAAGGAGACCATAAGTTGAAAACTCGGTCTGTATTTTTTACCTATTTGCTGCTAATATGGCCTAAAGGTACTTAAATATCGAGATAGATATTTCTCTAAAAAAAAGGGGAAAGAAATACATTCCACAACAGTTGAAACCAGTTGAGAGTTTTTTTTTCCTAGTAAGTAGCCCAAAGTTATGAATTAATAGGAGGGATTGAAACGATAATTCCAGAAGCTACATTTATTTATTTTTTCTTACAGTAGTACATAAGATATAGAAGAACGTTCCAAGTATCTCATTAAATAGTTACAAATGTAACATAACAAAAATAAAAAAGTCATAATGACGGTTTTGATCACAATTTGATCTGGAATTCTGATGAAAAAAAAGAAAGGTTGAAAGAAATGTCATGCATTGGAATGTTGAACTGAAAGTTCATGCTAAAATATCATGATTAATAATAATCTCTAAATTAATATCTTTTCGTTTGATAAAATAGAAGAATTTCATAATGCATTTTTTTAAAAAAAGATGGCGGTGTGTTTTTGAATTATTCAATGTATATTTATATGTTCCAAAAATGTGTTTACTCTTTCTTGAGCTACATGTATACTGTATAACATTGTGAGTTGATGAAAACATTTTTTAGAACTCATCTTACAATGTTTATGTAAGTTTTAGGTACTTGTATAGGTTTTTTTATCTTTTAGAAAAATCAGACAAGAGTAAACCACGAAGTAAACAAACTGATGCTGTTTTCGTGAGCATGTGGTCCACATGCTGTAAACACACACACACAGCGATTACCATGCTGTGTATATATATCATATGTAGAACCTATATCTTTTAAATGAGCATTTTATGTAGAAAAAATAAGAAATCTGTTTAAGAGACGTGGTGTCCAGCACGCGAATTTTATCGTCCATGACCACCGGATCCAAGAGGTCATTCTGCAACGCTTCATGGATTTTCCATACCCAAGTTAAATTAATTTTCTTTCAAAAAGTTAGAAACTTTTTTGAAGTCTCCGGTGAAAGGAAAAGGGGATTTAATTTTTTTTAGTGGCAAGAAAAGGGGAGCAATGGACCAGTGTTATTCAAAAAATAACAAAAATATTGTTTAATGATGGCAAACAATATTTATGTTTCATATAAAATTCTGAGCTGCATGTATTTATTATAAGTAGGATTCATATTACATGCCAAATACCAACACAAAGTGCAACTTTGATGTATTGATGAGAATCAATAATAGTGTCCATACAAGTCACCTTAATCAAAGTAAATATATTTTCAAGACTCAATAGCCATCATCTTATCATGATCCCAGCATTGATATATGTATTTTTATTATTTGTAACAACGTTTGAACCGTAATAATAGAACTGGCATGTATTCCTCAGCAAATATAGTTTGTAAGTGTTGTCGTGAGGTTTTTGAACCAACACTTAACAACAAATTATTACGTAATGTGAGTCTACCATAATGTTGTACAGTGAGTTTCATATTGCAGTGTTGTAAGTTGTCCATCTAGTTCTAGTATTTAAAGTAAAATGATGCCCATATACAGTCATATACATTATACATACATTAAGAGTAATGTTCTCAAGTCTCAAAGTTTCATTGTTTCTCAAATTACATCACATGCAGTGTCATATTTGTAGCTGAATCATAATTCCATAAAGGTTAAAAATCGATGTGATTGGCAAAGTGACTCATTCATTGTTGTATCATTATATGTAGGCATTCAACCAAATATAGTGAAAGTATACAACACAGCATAGTGTGACTGTGACTGGTAGAGTGTAGTAAATATATTCCAGTATACATGTACTGTTTGGGTTAATGTCTTTGACCACAATAATACAACTTCTTACCATACTACCCTCCCACACATAGGCTTTGTATTATGTTTAATAGAAAAAAAAAACCCTGAGTGGTGGGAGGGTTGCATGGAGGTTTTTTTGGAGAGATGGGGAAAAGATGTTCCTTAAAATATTCTGATGAAATCATGAAACGTTTATTTAATTTAATAGGTGGATTAACAATTAGACATGCTGTATGAATATGTGTGCTAAAGCAAACAACATCAAAGTGATGTTCTTTTTGGCTTGACGTTTTCTTCTACCTATCAAAATAAATATATACCTATTTATACAACTCTTGTGTGTAGGTGTTGTGGAAACTTAAGTATTCTTAGCAGAAGAAAATCAGAATATATTTCCATATGTTATTGAAAGAGAATCCGTGCAGAACAAATGAACATCCTCTCACTTTGCATTAATGATATTTTTTTTATTAAGAAATAATATCCATTTCACTTTTTTTTAGTAATTTTAATGAATATTAATCTAAAAAGTCACTGGGACAATTATTGACTAGACACTAGACATTGATTTAATTATTAAAATAGTTCGAACAAAGGGTTTCCATTGAAATAAACTTTTTTTAAATGTGTTTAACCTTTATCATTACCAGCTACAGTATTCTTAATGTCTGCTTAGTCAAAGGTATAGCTAAACTCATCAACGTTTACATCATACATGTGCAACATACGGTCCGTGTTCCGCATCCGGCTCCATCTGGATTTTATCCGGTCCATGAGGACGTCGCCAAATTTCAATGAAGTTGCACATGCCTACTTTAAAAGCTTTTTTTTTTCAAAACATGGCCAAAAGTCAAAAAATATTTAAATGCTCTAAAAGTTCTAAAAATGCCATAGTAGCACTCAACTGGTCCCAGAAGTCCCAAAAAGCTTGGAAAAGCACAAGGATTCAAGAATTTTTAAAATTCGAAAAATGGGTCAAACTATTTTAATGCTCTAAACTTTACATGAAACTTTATGATTGTATTTTTAATGAATGTTCTGGAAAAGTTCCATGTTAAAATTGATTAGATTAGCTCTACCTTTGAGTAAGCGGTCATTAATATTAGTAAGGCCCTCAGTTTTTTTCTGCTTGCCATTGCTGTTAGCGAATTCACTTGTGAAGTTGTGATCGACCTCCTAAAAATTATTATTTATCCTTCTTAATTAGTCGATAATCAGTACATTTGTCAATATGTATTATGTACTCAAGTACTACTGTATCTGGGTAAATTATTTGTGTGTTCACTACTCATAGACGTGAACAACAAGCAAATAATTTTTAATAATTTTTTTTTCAAATAAATCACTTGTCGCTATAGCGACCACTGATCAATATTAAAATGAATCATATGTTTGAAAGGTGCTTTCACATGTATACCTTATTGATAAATGATTTTTATATAGAAATTTGTAATACACACTACAAAGCAAAAATGGGTTGAGCTACTACTGTACATGTATACTATTTTGTATGAGTGTCTATAGCTGTATGCTAGCCAGTGAGTACTGATGGCCTTTGTAATGGACCAACGATTACTAAAATTGGTACTAACTACAAAGGCGAACTGAGAGGAGGACTGAGGTACATGTTTCTAACAATAAAATGTATAAAAGAATTAAGGTGAGATTTAGTACAAGGAGTAAAGCATTCAAAAAAAAAATAAGGGAAAAGGGATGGGGGAGAGAGAAAAAGGAAAGGAAGAAAATGTCAATCCATATAATGGTTGGTTCAGTGAAGGATCTCATGTGAGCACGAATTGAGCACGCGTGTTTCTTCTGTACCTCTTTTATAGTCCACCTTCCATCCTAACCAAAAAAAAGGTCACGATAATTACCATTATACTCAGGTAGACATCGAACTCATTACGAGCATCATTTCGCTTCTCTTATTATTTTTTATCTCTCCCTCTCTCTTTTTCTCTTTGATGTTATTTTTTTTAACAAAACCTCAACAATTTTTTTTTGCTACCTTTTTTTTTTCTTTCTTCATGTTTCAGAAAATTAAAAGTTAAAAAATCAGACACAATAGAATGACTAGGTTGACCGGAAGAAGCTAAGTAGAAAGAAAGAAAGAAAGAGAAAAACAGTTCTGAGCTGGGCTGGCGACAAAAGGGCAAGAGAAAATGAGTCTGTTCTCTCAAGCATTGCCAATTAAAGAAAAGAACTTTTTTTTATCTACGGTGGCACTGGCAACATTTGCAATTTCTCATGTATTTTGCCAGTAATATTAAACAATATTCTATAAAAAAACTTAACACATACAATTATTATTTGTATGTATTCACTTTTCCAGTTTTCCCTACTGACACACAATCAAATAAAACTAATTTAACACTAACATGTTCTTGAGAGACATTAACTTCAAAGACATTCTCATTGAAGTTGTTCACACATACTATATTAATATAATGTAAATCCATATAAAATGCTACTTTGCTTTATCAAAATTGGGCTGTGGTTAAACTACAAGTTAAATTTGCAAGTAGGTTAACGAATATTAACTCTACATTCTCGTTGAGGCTGTACTAAAAGATACCAAATAAAGTATAAAAATAGATAAAATGCTATTTTTTTTACAGAAATGTAGCTAAATGTTGTTAAACCACCATTGTTGGTTTCAATTTGTGTTCATCTGAGCTCTCTTTATTATAGTAATAAAAACTTGTTATGGTAGTGATTATTAAATTTGAAATATATTCATTTTATTCAAAATGAAAGTGAAAATTGATTTTCAGCAATTGTATCTTAAGATGGAAATAAAAATTACAGAAATTGCTCAAGAGATTCACATTAACACAGATTGAAATGCATCATTTATTGTCAATTAGAATGTAAAATGCTTTTTTGAAATTGCCAATTTAGTCGACTTAATTGTTTAAAACCGACTACTGCCTTGCATTATATTAGTCACGCCCTCTTTGTTATTGAATCTCTGATGGATGGTTTTTTGTAAGAGTTGAGGTAATCCAGATTGAACATAGCAACAACTCTACCAGACTTACCAGTAACCACAGCTGCAAAGCGAAAACACAGGCCTAATAGATTTTTTTCTCTCCATCTTTTAATAAGAAAGTAAAGCAGAAAGTCACGACCATGCAAAGTGTTTACTCTATATAAGTCTATGCACTGTTTATTTCTTGTGTCCAATATTTTTTTTTCAAGGAAATTTTCTGTTAAAAGTCATGCAAAAGAGGATGATGAATAAGATGGTAACAAAAAAAAATTGATGAGACACAATGAAGCGCACACGTGCCCCCTCATGCACCTTCAATTAGTACACCTGCATGGTATACTTAGATGACAACAGGTTGGCACTAGAAGAAAAAAAGAAGAAAAAAGTTGGAGTAGCAAGTTTCTTAAAAGACAGCAGCAGCTGGGAAGTAGCCAAGCAATAATAAGTGGGTTTATAGCTGTAGACTTTACCTTAAATCATAAGAAAATTGAGGGAGTTATGGGAGGAGTAGGTAACATTGGTGAGCTAAGAAGACTACTTCAATTTAATAGAGAGAAAAAGAGGGGAAGAAGATGTGGCCACTACTCGGTTATTGATTTGGGTTTGAGGTGGACAGGTGGCGAGCTGACCAACCTGACCTAACTATTGTTAAGATTTCTGAACAAGGGCGTTTAATAATTCTACTTGGGGCAGAATCTGACAGCTAGTATATTTTTATAAGTAAACTCAGGAGACTTGCATTCTACTGGCAATTGCGTTTTGTAGACATTTACTGATGACACTAATGCCACACACAAACACAAAATTTAATGTCTAGTGGCACTAAAGACTCAAATGTGCTATAAAGAGACATAGAATGGCGATCATCTGCTGGACACTAATGAGTTTTATTTGACAAGTGTCTTTTGATTTATGCACAACGTACAAATGTACAAATTAAAGTAGAAAACTTGGAGAGAAAAAAACTCAAGTTGTGATTAATTACACTTGACTGAACAATGTAACTCATTGCCAATTACTTCAGCAAAATGTATGCAAAAGTTGCAATTATTCCAATAGTTATGCAAAAAGTAGCAAATTGACTTATACTGAACACAAACCTATTGTTAATAGGTTTTGTGCAAAAGGATGCAACATAGCTAAATCACATAGCCTTTATTTTCTAAAATGACATCACAACATGTTTGCAATTTTCTACCAATAAACAAATTATGCAATGGTAGTATTGATATTGAGGTTGAGCAAAAAAATGTCAAGGATTAAAAACATTTTATAAAAAATTGGTTTCAATTATCAAAGAATTTGATTGCCAATCTGTTTATTCCAGTAATTTTGGTGCATTTCAATACAAATGATTGTATTTGCAAAATGTTAGTTTTATTTTGTTGCAGAATATATCTTTTTTTTTAGGATTTTATATTTCTATTCTTGTTTCTGGAGTGCGTCCTATTTCGTGCAAAACATCATGGCAGCTATAATAGATAAATAACCCTGAGCAAAAGTTGGTAAAAGATGAAATTGGGGGTTAAACTAAACTGAAGGAAAAGTTTAGTTTCAGGCCTAAAGGGGAAAAAAAGAAATAGATTTTTAAAAAGAAGGGGGAGGTACTGAAAAAGGTCAGACTTGTGAGTCAAACATGAGAGCTAGCAACTTTCAACTAGAAAATGGAGAAAGATAGGAGGCTAGTAAGTCTTTACTAGACAATAGTAAAAGAAACCATTAGTTTTGTTGAGGTGCAAAACCGGTTTTGCGTCATGCATATTGGTCAAAATCTCAATCTACCTTTTTCTCTCCCTCTCTCTCGCTGACTAGAGATAAGACTTGAAAAACCGGTTTTTACAAAATAAGAAGGGGTGGAGGGGGAAAGACTGAAGCATACAACCTGAGTTTTACAATTTAGGAGGATGAAAAAAATTAAAGTGGGTGGTGTATAGTTAAGAAAAGGGGGGTGCAGGTGTGTGTCAGGTTTAACAATACACACACATATACAGGTAGAATTGCTATACACAAATTATATAGCTTTAGGACATAAGAGTAGTGAGGGAGGGAGAGTGTGGTGGTTTCCAGGTAACAACAGCACGAGACCAAAAGCCTAAAAGGGGATTTCTACTTTTTTGTCTACAGGTAGAGCTTTATATGTATGTGTGTGCTGTATTCTGGTGAACTCTGTGTAATTCTGACTTCTTGTGATTGGTGGACCCCAGAGGGGAGAAAAATAATTTTACTTTTTATGTACCTTTTGTGTACCCTGGAAATGGGGGTAAAGTCAGGTTAGACTTTTTTAAACAGGTTTTTACTATGCTGTGTTCGTATTGAGTTTTACATGACTCAAGAGACTTGAAAGATTTCTTTTTTTTATGTACAATTTGTCTCTATAGTTACTACAGAAATTTGGCGCGTAATTTTTTTATGTATCTCTTTTTTAGTCAAGTGTGGTGATAAATGTTACATTAAAAAATGAAGACAAATGTCATCAAGAACTTTTTTTTACATGACTTGATACATGACACACATTAAGATTGTTTTGTCACAGTTTTAAAAAGTGTGAAGAAGTTTTTCTTTTAAGAAAATTGTGAACAACAAGAAGGAATTACAATTTTGTCATTTGTATTTATGTCATCTATATTTGAATAATTATCAACATCATTCATCATCATGATACCTGAATTGGAAAGTGTTTCTTATCAGGTTTGTAAGGTAAGCAAAACTAAAAACACCATCTTCTATCTCCATTATCTTCTTTGTTTTCTTTGGCAAACCTGACTTTTCCATTATTTGCCAACATTAAACTGTTAGTGCAAATGGATTAGATACAAAAGTAAAGCCATTAAATGATGACATTTTGAATTATATGGTTTTGTTTACAATAGAAACTCATAAACCATAATGTTTATAGCAAAATTTAATGGTTATTGGTGAAGTGCACTGACTTAGATAAACATGCGTCCCACTGTGAACAAAACGCATCAACTGTTGGTATCAACTTGCATGTAGTGCATCAGTGGGAACACTGGGGATGTTTTCTAACTTATAAACACCTGATGTACAACCTTTAAACTTTTTACAAATAATTGGAGTTGTGCATGCTTGTGACACACATGCTTTCGTTAGTGAAGTGTTTGTCAGTGGCATACAACTGGAGACAGTTCATACTTTACTGATACATGTTGTTTACCACATAATACACAATTTGATGGAGTTTAGTAAGTGCTGACATGAGCAATGAGCATTTTAGGACCATCTTCTGACAGTTTACATGTAGATTTTATTACATTATATAAACATATATTACTGAGAGCTTATAGTAAGCTTTTCAGCAATAAATAAACATGTTGTCCTTATGGAAATCAACCTAAAAGCTGTTGTTTTTATATTTACAAATGTTATTGATTTGTTTTTTTTGTCCATTTTTCAGTTGATAATTTTTGTTTGATGGATAGTTTAGGTGAAAACCGTGGGAAAATAAATATATTAATGAAGGTGGATAACAGCTGCAAAATAAACTTTAATCATCGTTGATTGTGTGGCTTGCATTCAAAGTCATCATCACCATAACGAGTAGTCGTCCATTCTCCCCTTTTCTCTATTGTTTAGGATGTTATATCTAAAACTGAAAGTGTACTGTGAGAATTGTTGTTGAGCTGAATTGTTTTTCATATAATCCAATGCTTTTTGCCATTAGTCAATGACTTAGTTTATTGTTTGAATTATTCATGCTAAATACATTAATGCCCATTGTGTGTCTCCAATGGGATCTAAAGAAAGAATGATGATGATGAGCAGTCATCTGTAGAGAGTTTTTACTGAGAGTTAACTGTCCAAATTATTATTGACAGGTGACACTTGTGCATGATTGTAAACTTTCTGAACTAAAACTCTTCAGGAAGGAACCACCACCACCGTATATTAATATGTTGACTAGAAAATTAAAATAACTTTTAAATTTGATGAACAACAAATTTTCAATATTAGTAAAACCGTCGTGCAACTTGCACGAAAGGAAAGGGACTATAATAACTCAAGCAAAGAATTGTAGGCGTCTAACATGGCTTCTAATACTAATATGCACCGTGTTTAGACGGCATAATTGTTCTCCTATACAGTAAAGTGCAAAGAAAACCTCAGTCGTTGCTTCATTATTTTTCCTTTAATGAGTTAGGCCCGTAGCAAATTAGGCAACAAAATGAGCTTGTAACCAGCAACAGTCCCCAGAGACTGTTGCTGGTGATGCTACACTAGCGCCACCACTGCAGTTGCAGGCACCAAAATGGTAGCTTGCAACAGTAGCAGGTGGATGTTGCCTCTGCTCAGTATAGTGAGCAGAGGGAACAAGCAGCCATTGTGTGCCAGCAACTACTTTCTTGTCACGTGATCATAATTCGGTTGCTGGTTGCTCGCTCGTTTGGTTCCCTAATTTGCGCCCGGCCTTATATTCATTTTCTAATGAAAACGTATGGAGGGGACTTTTTTTCTTGTGTCTTCCAGTAGTTTGAAATCTTCCTATGCTTATTAATAGTGGATGGTTTAAATTTTAAAACACTTAGAAACAACTGTTTTTTTTTCTTACTTCGTCTTCTTCATTTCAATTAGTAAAAAATAACTATTTCTTCCATAATTATATTTTTTTTTTAAAAAATCATAGTTTCCTTGATGATGTCATGTTGAACTTTCAGCATGTTTTTTTCCATCAAATTTGTATTAAAAAACGTCATGGTAGATTTTCTTTTTTTTTAAATTGCAATTGCACTACTTACTGAGCCAGCAGCATACGTATACATGTATAAGCTAACAAACAATGGCTTTTTATACATGGCTATAAAAGGATTATATCTACATCTAATCAAAAAAAATTTAAAAAAATCATTGGCTAGAAATTTTACTTGGCTAAATTTTAAAAACGTGTTACCTAGCGTTGATTATACCTAAATATAAAAAGCTAAGCCTAATTTAGCATCACGTTTTCTTTTTAAACTATAGGCTTATAACAAGTCATTGACTTCATCTGTTTTGTGTTGTACTTTGTGAATAACGTAAACAATTAAACGTTTACATAAGAAGTTTCTTTTCTGTTTTTTGTTCTTTTAGGAAAAAGTAGTTCAATTATTTTTTTTTCCTTAAAAAGTGAGGAAAAAGTAGTGGGTTTATATACAATTTTTTTTCGTACACCTGCACGACCAACTACATCTAATGAAATTTGTTAGGGTGGAGTACTTTGTACTTTTTCTCACAAAGCCACTTGTTATTAACTTATTAAAATTAAAAACTTTTGTCATTCGGAAAAGATAGTATTAGATGAAGTAGTGAAGTAGGCCTGCAATAAAAATAAGAGATTTCTGCAAAGTCTGCTTCATTATTTTTATCACTTATACTCAAATTGTATATTTTATACTACTAATGTAAACAAAAATTGCTGCTGCATTTATTTCTAAATGTTATAAAGTTACGAACTTATGACACAGTGACACTCACTGGCGGGGAGCAGTAGAAACAGTTTGCAGCAACAGTTTTGTAAGTTTCCCGATTAATGAATAATAATTTTATATTAATTAGTAAGGCAACAATAAAAATGCATTTTCAGTTTAAAAAACAAACTTTGAGGGCACTCGCCCCCCTTTCAAAAGCAAAATTTCGTATTTTAAAAGAAAATAAAGTGTATGGATTACAAAAACCTAGCTACGAAACTGGTGACACTCGACTGCTATATATATATCACTGCTAACCAAACTTGACATAACAGTCGAGTGTTATAGAAATTGATTATTATATTCCACGGAAAAGGAATTTATTATGTGAAATAAATTTACCATATAGCTTTATTATATGTGTGTGTGGGTCTAATCATAAAATCAAATTAACTTATATCTATTCTATTCACGGTTATACATTGTTTGTTCGCATATAAGTTTACTATCATGTATTGTTTTTGTTATTTTCTTGGTTTCTAAAGTTCCGACCAGATTTACACCAAGGACAATATATGTGTTTTAATTAACATATTTTATGTGTATAGTTCTCTGTGGTCATTGGTCAATGTTTTCACCCTAGGATACTATTCAAAGACCTGTTTTCTTTTTGATCTATGACTGTAATAATTTTGGACTGGACACTTGAATTGTTTATGAGAAACACGTTTTTTTGTTGAAAAAACTGGATATATAAATAAAACACATACAGTGTAGGTTAGGCTATATAAACATGCTAGTGCTCAAATCTGAAAATCCACTTTTACTTTCTTCCTTTTTTGAAAATGTTTTTTTTGTGTATAATTTTGTAAGAATAATCTAAAAAAAACTGTCAATCTGGTCTTTCAAGATTTTGATTATAATACAAAAATAAACTCAAGCATTTTTATATAAGATGGGACATTTTTTTTGATAAGAAATAAAGGTGTGTCATTTAACTGCATGTGGCCACATTCGGACTCATGAACTTAACTTTACTTTTATATAGTGTGAATACATGAGTTCAACTCAATAGCAGTTGAGATAATATATATTTTAATTTGTGGTTTTTTTTTGCTTTTGAATGGCAACTAACTGACTCTCATGTTTTGGACAATTACTTTCACTGACTTTAACAGCCCAATTAGTCTTCATTCCCAGAGACTTTTTTTTTTTGGAATATTGCATTGTGTGACCTGTAACTTCCGTTTGAAGTTGTTGTGTCAAGCACATGGATGTCTTCTCTCTCTCTCTCTCTCTCTCTTGTTGTACTCATCTTTTAATTTCTATTTTTTCTCTCTCTAACTTTCATTGTTGTATAATAATTCTTCTTGACTCCTCCCAATTTTTTTTATTATTTTGAATTACATGATGTTTTTTATATGCAATATAATTTTTTTTTTGGTTTATGCCCCCTCTTTTTTACAGTAATTTAAAAGAGATTCATACAATGATAACAATTTGATAATATATAAAATAATAAGTTTTGATGGTTTGCTGATGCACTTTTTTCTATAATACAATGTCATTGGTTATATTTCATGCATGACATTGTAATAATGAGTTTAAAAGGAGAAAAAAACACACACATGAATTCACTTAGAATATAAACACTTTCTAAAAAAATGTACTCTTCAAAATAAACGACACACAGTCCAACTCAAATACAACAACAAATACAACTTCTTTTTCATTATGTAAATTCTGAATATGTTTTAAATACTTCTCTATAATTTACATTAATACTTGATTTATACATAAAACTTAAATGATTTATGCATAATATAATTACGTAACTTGTGTTTCTTTTTTTTCTGTAACTCAATATTCAAACATATACTTTGTATTTCTCCATTGCAGCATTATGCAATAAAAGAACTTATAAATGTGAAAAAAAAAATCAAATAATTATCTGTATTGTGTATTATTATTCATGTGTTCAATACAAATACAATCTTAATATGTATTGTGTGATATTAGATAACTTTTGTTGATTTTTCTCACATTTGTAAGTCTTATTAGAATAGATAGATATAAGTTGAACAACCTTTTTATTTTTCATGGAGAAAAAAAAACAACAGAAGAGATTATATAAATGATACAAATTGAAGTTTACTTTTGCAATAATATATGAGAAGTATTAAGATCCACCTTATAAGAGGTATTTGTCTACTTATATGTGTGATTTCTCATGATCCTAATATTTATTACATGAAACCACTGATTATCTGAAACACAAGCTTAAAAATTACGATTTTTTTCGTCTTCTGAACGTGTTGTAGAAGTTTAATATACAAATGGTCATTAACTTATTTATTACACAGCCGTCATTATTAGTGTTAATTTTTTAAATGCTAATCTGAAGAATCAATATTCACTATTCTAATTTGAAATGTTTTAATTTTATTTTATAGGTTTTATGGCATCTTGACATTTTTCGAAGAAGTTTTCGTGAACTGGGTGGCCATGCTTGTATGGAGGAGTCTTGTATTTTTTGTGCTTTAAAGGTATTCTTTGTTATTTTTAATCCGAAATTTTAAAAAAACATTGATATTTCATGATATATCGAGAAACGAAAAAATCTTAAAAGTAAAAGAAAAATCACAAAAATCGTAAACATGAAAAACGTTTCACTGTCTTTCATTTTCTTATATGTGAAATATAATATTCTAAGTTTAGTATTCTAAATTTTCGCAATTTGAACTGAAAAATTGAAATGGAAAGTTCATTTTTAAAGATATTAGCACATTTGTCTATTATTTGAGTTTTTAACAAACTTTGAAATTGTTTGTTGGTGTTATTTTAATCAGTTTTATTTTTATTATTAATTTTAAAATTTCTTATTTTAGCCATCATAATTGTATAGATATTTTTGTTGAGTTAATAATTACACTTTTAAGTCGATTTCAATTGCAAAATAGGTTAAATATTGAATTTATAAGAAAAAAATTGTTAAGAAACAAATTGACTTTAACCAGTTAACTTCAATTCATAATTCTTTTATGTTTGTTTGATGATTTAGCCTCAATTCTATTGACAGCAGAAAAACCCCTTTTTTTGCCTTTAAATGTGTCATGACACTTGTAATTACCTGAAATTTAAATGGAACACAACTGAAGAAATTGCTCTAATTTAATTTTCCTTACTTGGCTGTCAATATGTTAATATTTTTTATAGTGGTTAACGTGATTTCAGCTTTTTAGAAGAATAAAAAAAGGGTATACAAACTAATGTCTAAAAAGAAACTACACCAGGTGCACAATGTTCATGATTTTGAAAAATTACCATTTTATAAATGGTCTTTTCCTCTCTTATTTTCCCTGTTTCCTTCCTTTGAAATATGTAGGTCTTTTAGGTGAGGGTGGATTTTAAAGGTCCCCCTTTCTCTCTCTCTCATCAATTTGTACTGTATGTTTTTAAATATTTGTGCTTGGTTTGCTGAACAAATCGTTTTCCCGGAAATTTTAACCCCTCAACATAGGATGTACAGGTGACAGAACTTTTTTTTTGGAAACATGTGTGTGGGAAATGTTACCATAAAGTCATTGAGCATCTGTGAGACACTCACTCACATGATAAAGTGATTGTGACTCCATGCCTATGGAAAAGAATCGATTCCTGAAGACTATTACAACTTTAAAAAAAAACAATGTACTGAAAAATCAGTTCTTTGCCTGTATTTAGGTTGAATGATTGATTTTTTTAAAGAAAAAAAACCTTAATGTTTTTCTTTTTGGGTTTTTGATTTAGTATTTTTATCCAAGTTTTCCCATTACTAAAGAATGTGCTGCAATGTCTTTTTTTGACTTCTAGCACATCCTGACAAAAATGTTTCTTGAGTAGCATCTTAACAAGGAAATAAATTCGTGACAAGATTTTCTAAGTTGTTACAGGATGTGGGTGCTGTGTTATGCATATTCTATTTTTTTCTACAAATTTTTAAGAATTCTTTCTGTCTCTTTTTCTCTCTGTGTGGTCAACCATTTCAACAGAGTTACTCTAGATTAAAAGATTTCTTGGAAATTGTTACTAATCATATACATAAGAAATGGATGGGCTAAGCTCAAGTGATTGCCAGAGGCCCTTTTACAACTTACTTTCATGCATATCTTACTTTTTATTATTAAAATTCTATGAACAATATGAAAAATCTTCAATATTTAAATATAAATTTATTTCAAATTTTTTTTTTTTTTCTAAATGAAGGGGTGCATTGACATTTTGTGTAATTTTGTATCTTGTCAACAATATGCTCTCTTGTGGAACTTGTGTTACAGTCACAGTGTTTATGAATGTCTTCACTAATTATTATTACAGTATTATAGACAATGAGGTTTTTTTCTTTTGTTTTATTTTTCAACAGTTGAAAGATGATACACTCACTCACTGCCCAACCCCTTATCCCAAAAAAAAAAGGCATTCAACTGGACATTTTGTTGTCTGTCTTTGTGTTTTGTCATTTTCAAGTTTGGATCTAATTGTTTCAAAATGGAAGCCTGTTATGCAATAAGAAATATTATTCTAGATTAGAATGACCATGGCACCAATTATTGTCTTCGGTGTCCATATTTTGTTTTGTTAACTGCATACATTTTTAGGTGGAGTTACAAATTCTTATTTTTAGTACATGCTTAATTAACAGTATGATTTAATCATCCCGTTTGATCTGCGATATTAAAAATGGTTTGGTGTTTTTTGTTGTCATTATCAAATAGAAATCAACTGATAAACTGCACTACTTTTTAACACCATGATGAAGTTGATTCATTTTCAGACACCACTGAGATAACCTTTTATATTTTGTGATAAGTCATGACCCCCATTAGATTGCTGATTTTAATAAGAAATATACTTTTGTTAATATATTAAATTTCTTCTTCCTTGTAGCTACAAATATTCTATTGTATACAAATGATGTTTGAAAGATGTTAGAAATTAACATATTACATTCATTAATGTGCAATATTATATGTTAAGTAAATTTTGTATGCAATATGTATACTTTAGTATATTATTCATTAGTAATACATGTATAGGCCTATAAGGGTTATGTGAAAATCTAGTCGGAAAAAAGGTCAGTGTTTTGAATATTTTGTTGGATATGGTGTTGTTGTTGGTATATGAAGTCACGTAATAGGAAGTAGTGCAGTATATGTTTGTTCTATTTGAAGAAAGAAAAGACCAATAACCTTATCCCTTTTCTACCTTTCTATTTGTATGGAAACATTTTTTTTTTCATGGACATTTTCTCATGATACATTATGTATGGTTTGAATCCCCATTGGCATTGACAATTTCCATGCAGTTTTCTGGAAAATATCAACTTACTGTACTTACTGTTGTTGCCTATGCTGACATTATAAGTGTCAACTGTTTATCTTTTTATGTTTTCTTTCTTTTTAAAAATTTATTACCATTTTGCCATAATTGAGGTCTCGAACCTTTTTTTTTAAATTAAAAAGGTTTCATTACGTTTTACCACAAATTGTCAGTTGTGAAAAAATAAACTTCAGTTAAAATATATAACAAATGATTAATTTAAAACACTGCGCTAATCATAAAAAAGAACTTATTTAAAAACAAGTATTTTGCAATTTAAAATAGGGACTGGCAAAATTTGTAAACATTTAAATCTTCTTTCTACATTGAAAATATTCTTTCTACATTGAAAACCTGTTTTTAACTACTTTATACTAAAATAACATTTGTAGAATTTGTAGTAGTTATATTTTATACAGTATTATGAGATGAACTTTTTTCTACGAGTTTTTTTTAATACACTGCGGAATTATAATTATTATGACATTTTACAAAAAAATATTTACTTCTTATGTGGGTGGTTTATTTTTTTCTAATCTTAGTTTTGTCTAAAGTTTAAATTAGACTACACCTTTCTAGCCTTGACAAATGATCTAAGCTATAGTTATATAGGAAATTAGTTTAGAGCTAAAAGCTTTTCTTTGTGATTTTTTATTTTACACAACACTCCCACATGCTTCATACTAAATTGCATGTTTTATTTTACTTTTTTTCTAGGAATTATTCGCCCAGTTTCAGTATAGTCACGAATCAGCACTTCCTCCGGATGCCCTTCGAAGAGCCCTTGCAGAAACATTCTTTAACCAACAACGATTTCAACTGGGATTTATGGACGATGCTGCTGAATGTTTTGTAAGATTTTTCATTTTTGTCCTCAGTTACTTCTACATGTATCCAATTTTCAGTAACATCACAATATACTAGAATATAGAATGAATTTAGAAGAACTAGAGAGCAATAATCTGACTCAACCTCTTTATTTTGTTAACAATTGTTTGTTGTTTATTTGTTTTAAAAATGGTACCATAAGGTAGCACCAGTCCACCATTTTGAAAACATGTTGATTCCACGCCTACACGATATATTTTCAATGGAAGATGCGCGTACATACATCTTTAAAAACTCATTTACTTTTTTTGTTATGTTAGAATCCTCTTATAACAATATGTTATGTAATTTACACATAAAAGTGCAAAAACCTTGGAATGTGTCTATTAATAATATACAATGTGATCGATATTTTCTTGTTTTTTTTGGTTAAAAAAATGTTTTTTCACGTGTGACGAGTCACCTCTTGTGTCTCTTCCGAGGAACAATGCCATTTCCCATAATCTGATTGTGTTGAATGAGATGACAAAGCTAGCTGTGAATGAATTGTTATGCGTGACATGTTTTGAATATTCTCATGTTTGATTTTTTTCTCTCCAGCATTTAACAAAATTTGTAAAAACTTTTTGATAGTTCGTTTTTTTTTTGGTTGATTACTTTTTGATAGCCTAGTTAAATCTACATAGACTTGCTTGATTACCGGATTAAATAAATAAATGACAGTGTAAACCATTCACATCTAGCATGAAATGTTATTTCAGATACTCTAATCGTGTGATCACTGTCACAGTCATGGGTATTTTGTAGTAATTATAATTTTTTTGTGTATGTCACTGACTGCGACACATTGAAGATATTGATTTTTTTTATTTTTCTGTGTTTTTTTGTGTTTATTATAGGAAAATATTCTATTGAGAATTCATTTTCATATTGCAAACAAGGAATCTGAAGATATGTGCAATGCCACTCATTGTATTCCCCATCAGAAGTTTGCAATGACTCTCGTCGAACAAGGAGTTTGTCATGCTTGCGGTGCCACATCAGAACCATTGTCATTTACTCAAATGGTTCATTATGTTACATCTTCCACTTTATGGTAACACATTTTATCAGCTTTTTTTTAAAAAAGCAATTCATTTTTACATTTTTATAAAAAAAAATTTTACACATTTATTCTTTTGATTTATTCAGTGCTCAAGCTAAATTAAATCGAGAAAGTGTCGACACCAATGGTTTTCTGCAAGATTTTGGAAAACTGTTGAGAAAAGCTGGTGGAATGGGTGAAATACGAGATTGTCCTGTAAGACAAGTGTTTGCATGCACTTAAATAATAACGAAAACAACATATTTAATATTTTTGTTATGTCTTCAGAGTGCTTGCGGTGCAAAGATTCAAATTCAGAGAACATTAATGAATCATCCCGAAATAGTGAGCATTGGTATCGTTTGGGACTCAGAAAGACCCACTTTAGAACACATTATGGATGTGTTTCATACAATTGGAGGCACAATTCGTTTACAAGATGTACGTTAAAAATATCTACAATGAATGGGAACATTTCAAGACTAATCAATCAAATGTTTCTCTTTTTGTATCGTACAGGTATTTCATTCAGTAGTTGATGATCGTTGGGGTTCTTCGACAGTACACCAGTTAGTAGGAATTGTAACATATTATGGGAAACACTATTCCACTTTCTTTTTTCATACCAAACTGAGAGTATGGATTTATTTCGATGATGCCACAGTACGAGAGGTAATTTTACAGCTAATGCCATATGAGAGAATGAGAAGATTTTACAATTTTTAATGAAAAAAATCAATTGCAATGTAACCAATTGAATATATCTAATGCTTGTCTTACGATATTGATCAAGTGTCAAATAGAATAAATAATTAAAATTAATTATATATTTTTTCTATTTGATAGATTGGACCAAGATGGGAGCAAGTTGTGGAAAAATGTCTCCGAGGACATTTTCAACCTTTGCTATTGCTGTATGCTAATCCTCTTGGAAATCCAGTCACCACAGAATCGGCTCCGAAGACTGTAACGTATGCTCATGGACATCCAAATAAAGGTAAAAATTTAAAACAAAACACTTAATTTTATTTGTATTTTTCAATATTATTAAACAATGATTGTTTGTGTTTGTATGTAATTTAGGCCACCATAGATCATTGGAAAAAGTATCAACCAATCAGAAAGATACTTTTGTGTCACCTTTAAGGCGTGCCATGACACCAAACCCTGAAAAACAACGAGACACTTACACGGATATTATTCCGAGAAGAGCAATCACACCCAATCCAGATATTCATACAAACGGAAACAATCAGTACGATAAACCTCAGTACTGGAATCATAACGGTGTTCATGGCAACGGTTTTGCAGCAGTAGACAACAGTCTCACGAAAGCCGTAGGAAGAGCCACACATCAACATCCTGGCGCCAAAAATGCTTACGAACACAATGGCTACTCATGTCCAATTCATACGAAAACAAATAACATCGAGTCTTCTGTTAACAATAGTATTTACAACGAAGAATTGCTTCAGAATCTTATGCAAAAACAAAACATTGATTGTCTTATCAGAAATGGTCTTGTTAGTAATAAGAGTGTTGCATCTGATAGCAAAGGTCCATTGAGAGCGAACGGTTACTTCAATAACTGCGATGTTATTGATTATAGAGCAAACCCTCAGCTCTCTTCGAGTGGACCTTATCTTCCGATTAATCCAAATGAAAACACTGTGTTACGCAAAGATTTAGTAAATAATGAGAGTATTTACATTTCGCGTAAAACAGTAGAAAATGTTTTGAACTATCAAAAGAAACAGAGACACAGATCAACTGGAAGCGACAACAATGACAGTGCAGCTGGAAGCCGTAATAGTAACAGTAGTTTGGAGTCATTTGAAAATGCATTAAGAATGAGATCTCATTATGCTTTGACTCCTTACGATGCAACAACTTATAATAAACAAGAGGCTGTTGATATGATTGGCATAACGAGCAACGGTAACAATAATGTTCCACGATGTCGCGATTCGGGTAATTGGAGTGGAGACAGAAACAGCGCAAGTTCTGCGAGTAGCACATCCGTTGAGAATCCTTATTTCATTTTGGCTGGAAATAAAAGGTATTTGCGACAATTTTATTCTTTCTACTAATTGTATAAAGTGGACAGAAACTCTTTTTTTTTATAGAATAATGTTAAACTTAGAAAGTAGAAAAGTTATTTTTTTTTTTAAAAAAAGTTTGCAACTACTTTCTAAAAGATTGAAGTTTTAACTGTGTGAACAAATTTATTATAATTATTTTTGTTATTGTTTTGTTTTAAGAACCTCCAACAGTTTCCGTGGTTCTCCTGGTAAAACTCCTCTAGAGAACGGTGCCCTTCGAAGTGCTTACGATGCTGGCTACGATTCTTTTTCACTTTCTTCTAACGACAGTTTCCCTGTGTCTTATGCAAAACACAATCAACAGTTAGCTCAAATACCTGAAAATCCAAACAAATTGAATTCTGTGTTTGCGACACGAATGACTAATAATCAAAGTAATTTTTTTTCTTATTTATTTAAAAGAAATTAACTGGCTTTGCTTATTCTCAATGTGATTTTCTATCGTTATAGGTGAGTTTATCGATGAATGCCATTCTCTTTGCTTGGAAGCTGACAAATTTCTTGAGAAATCTATGGAAAATGAAAGAAACGGAGATATCGATGGAGCTATTTCTTTATGCAATGGTGCAGCAGGTAAGCAAAGTGGTCATTGTTTTGTGTTTATAAAAATCAATTAGTTATTTAAATATTTGTTTTAAAATTAGCAAAAGCCCGTGCTGCAATGGATGCCCCCTACAGCAATCCTCAAATTCTTGTCTTAGCCCGTATGAAACACAACTCCTGTGTGATGCGAGCGAGGACACTTCACCGTCGCATTTTAGTTCGGCATGATTCCATCAGTTCTCACGGTTCATCTTCAACCGGTACTGATTTGGATTCACCACATAAGGGTGATGGGACCACTGTTGCTCACCATAGTCGACAGTCGAGTCGTGACAGCACTCGTAGTCGAAGTGGCAACCACAGCCGACAATCGAGTCGTGACGGTGGTGGCTCTAACCATAATCATAACCGCCAAGGTAGCAAAGATGCTACTTCAACTCACGCTCGTCAAAACAGCCAAGACGCTGCCGACAAAAAACGTATTGAACTTTACGGAACTCTTCCAAAGAGAAATAGTAAAAAGAAAACAGATAAAGTTGGCGACGTCTCAGTTCAAATTAAAAACGAATCAGTAAACTGCATGACAGATGTTAGTTTTACTGCACCCGTAGCTCCCATAGCAGTGAAAAAAGACACTCGTATTCCTCGTAGAACTGGTTTTGTTTCGCAGCCTAGTTTGCAACGACAACATAATCAAATTACCCCACATCATCTTGCAGACACGACGAAACCAAAACAGCTCCCACCTTTGGTGCCGGTTATTGACATTAGCCCTCATCCTCAGCGTAATTGGTATCAAACAGTTGATCAAAAGGAATGTCTTCCTAAAGCAGAACATTCAAGAAAATCAACATTACATCGCACAAACTCGGTGCCTTCCAGTTACGTCAGTTCTGAAATGTCTAACAGTCGAAGTTGCACAGATATTTCCTCTTCAACAACAGCAAAGGATGATGCAGCTAGTGTTGGCAAGGCTTCTGGAGCTAAACTTGGCAAGAAACAGCATAAGATTCGTCGTAAACTTTTGATGGGTGGACTCATCAGACGAAAGAACCGCAGCATGCCTGACTTAAGAGAAGGTCAGAACACTTCACCTTCTCTGGACTCATCGCAGCGATGTTACGACGACAGTGGATTGCAACAGCCTCAACTTTCGATGCAGACATTTGACAATGGTCAAAGCAATGCTAGTCTGTCGTGCCATAATCTTTACTATGCAAGTCAACGTCCGAATTCATCTCATTGCAAGATCCCACCTCCGCCTCCAGTCCGAACAACATCTCAACTAACAACCAGATCGCAATCACACAACAGTCTAATAAATGCTTCTGAAAGAGGAGCACCAAGGACTTCAGTTGCGCTAACTAGCAATTACAACACATTGGACAAAAGAGTTGTTGGTCATCCACATCAGTCTATGCAAAGACAAACATCGAATAAAGTGACCACGCAAGCCGATGTTCATCACGAGAGAACACCTAGTGATGGCATCAAGCCTGTCAGTCTTGTCAGAACATTGTCTTGTAGTGAGACGACACCTAATTCACACGTTCAGCATGCATCAAATTCTATACGTCTAGTCAATGGCATCAATCTACCAGTGTCAACCACAGCATCTTCACATCCACCGCCACCGTTGCCACCACAGCAAGATGTGGCGGCAGTAATTCATGAGAGACAACAACGACTCAATGAAAACGATTCTACTCCTAACAACGGATTAGTAGTAGCAGGAGGATGTGGACTGCTAGAACAACTATTATCTAAGCGACAACAAATGATGGACAATCCATCATCGAAAACATCAACTGAAGTACCTGATGCAAAATTGCAACTTCCAAAGAGTGACAACTGGTTACAAGAACTTCAAGCTAAACAACAACAAATGTTAAAAAAGAAACAAAGCTGTATGCCTAAAATGCCTTCAATAAGCACTGCAAATACAGTAGAAGGTATATATTTTATTTTTTTAAATGTGATAGGAGCAATATAAACAATGTTCTTTTTTATATTTTTATTTAAATAGAAGCTGCCACGAATAAAGAACCGGTTCATGTAGCTTACGACACCAAAGCACGAGCACAGCAAGTGACTCAGGTTAGTTAGAATTCTATAAACTTCAATTATTAATTATTATGATTAATGTGTAAACGCCCCTCGAACTCTGATTATTCTGCTTTTCACGTACACGATAAAGAGAAACTAGAACGTGTTTTAGAAACTAGAAAGGTAGCTGAACCACTTAAGGGTATTTTTATGTTGATATTTTTCAAAATAAGCTTTATATGCCTGTTTGAAAGTTTGAAAGAATAATCACAATTCGGAAATCAGCTGTTCGTAAACCATCTTAACAAGTCAACATTTTTATTAATTAGGTTCATGTAGATAGAACGTCGCCATCTCCAATGAACATTGAAGCAAAATCGAACGCAAGTTATAAACCAAAGTCGGTGCGAGACCTAGCAAGTAAATTCGAGCAGATAACTGTGAACCCTCCGGTGGCATCTCAAGCGACTCCAGTTTTATCATTGAGTCAACAGGTTATTGGAAACGGTTCAAGAGGTGAGTTGCCATCAGAGGATGTTACCGGCAGTGCTTTGAGGCCTACTCCCAAACTGCAACACAACCAAATTACTCCTCCAGTCAGAACACTTGACTTGAAAAGCAATGGAACAAGTTTTAGTTCACAGCAAAACACTGTAGATGAGTTAATTTGTGATGCTGCAGGTACAAAGTTGACAGTACCATCTTCAGTACAAAGTCAATATCAGAATTACCATTCAAATGCAGTCAATGGAAACATGTATCAGAAATCGCATTCATATTATAACGTAACATCAGCTGTAAATATGCAAAACGGATATGGACAATCGCACCATCACCACTATCAACAGCAGCAGCAGCAACAACAACCGCAACAACAGCTGCAGCAACACTTGCAACAACACTCACAAAAGCAACAGCAACACTTTACACAGCATCACCCAAACTTGCAGCAACAACACTTGCAACAGCAGCAACTCTTACAACAACAACAGCTCTTGCAACAACAGCAAAACCTGCAACAACAAGAGGAGCTACGCTCACAACAACAACAAAAGCAGCAAAATTTGCAACAGCAGCTACAATACCAAGCACAGTACCAACATTATCAGCAGCAGCATTCACAACAACAGCATCTGCAACAGCACCAACAACACTACCAAAAACAACAATACCAACAGCAACAACACGTTTTGAACAATGATTTGCTTTCCACACAACCAATACTTACTGCACAGACTTGGTCCAAGAATCCCTGCACGACACCAAACCTTGGTTACCGAGATTTGGGACTACCTCCACCACCATATCCTGGGCCATATCAACAGGCACCAACATTCGGAATGGTTAAATCTGTCAGTAGAAGCGGGCCCATAAGTGAAACGTGTTTGACAAAGGATGCCGTCAGTTTACAAAAAACAGTTTCTGAAACTGTGGATCCCAGTGGTTCCAATGAAGTAGATGGTCATGGGCCAACACCAGCTCTATCCGGTGGTGAAAAGACATTTCAGAAGAAAAAAGGCAAGAAAAGTGTAACTTTCTCTGATCAGGTTGCTTTGGTGGCATGTGCTGAAGACCATGAAAGTTTTTCTCTGCTCAGTCCTTTGCTTGAAAAAGTACTGCAGAAATCGGTTCCAAACAGCGGTGGCAGTAACAATAATGTTGCTTTTGCACAACAAACAGTTAATTATCAAAAAACTAATGGACAACAAGTGGGACTTCCAGTAAGTTCTGAGATTGACAGTGGCCTACCAGTGCCATCTGTAAGTCCTCCAAGGTCGGCCATTCCAACTTACGTGCACACTGGTGACAAACTGAATCGGACATCCGTTAGCCCATCATGGTCGTCAAGTAATGGTGTGCCATCTGAAGCCCCTTGCAACTTGTGCCACAAAAAAACAGTCGTGCCTCCTGTAGTTTATTGTCGTGACTGTGATTTTTATATGTCCCGGTTTAAGCCAAAGAACTAAGATTATTATCATCAGAAATGCAATTCGTGTTTCTAAGGCACTTTGAAAACTTTGTATATAATACAAATGAATACATTGTATATTAAAGCATTTACAGGATTTCTGGAAGTTCAGGCTTCACCTTATGACCTGCCTCAAGGGCCAGAATTGACTGAAGAAGCATAATGGGAGTGAAGTGCCTATGTCTGCCGACGATTTTTTTTTTTTGAAATTTGGCAGAAAACGCATGCAACTTTTACTATATTTGTAAAGATTTCATTATGTTTGTGTAAGTGTTCGTATGTGTGTGTGTGTGTTTTTGGTGTGTATGTTTTTGTATGCATGTTTGTGTGTCGCATTGTAATAACTTAATAATACATTGCACATCATACTTCTGAAGTATTATGTACAAAATAAAATTCTTGAAAACTATAAATTGATTTTTAAAAAATATCTACTATAGTATTACATTGCGCTAACAAATTCCTAATAGGCTGAAATGGGGATCTCATCTTTTTTTTTTTTAAGAAAAATAATATTTTTTAATAATAAAATATGTAATTAGTAGGCCTTGTTCTTTTTTCACTCACAAGAAGTCTCAATTTCAAAAGTGCAATTTGTTTCCTTTGTTCTACTTTTTTAATGTGTGCCAATAAAAATGTTTTAATCGTTTTTTTTTTAAATATATATTTCATTTTTATCATTAAAAAATTGTAATATTTTTCATTTTACCATGAATTTTGTCAATACCATGTTTTTGTATCATTTTTGTAACATTGTGTATAATGTGTAATTAATTGGGTTTTTCATTGTGTTAAATATTATGGTTGATGAAAATGATGAATAAAATTATTTTTTTAAAATAATAGAATACTATTTTTTAACAATAATTGTTATCTTTTCAGAAGAAGTTGTTTAAAAACCGGTTAAAATATGAATTTTTATGATGAACTCGGATATGGTCATATGGAGCTGAAGAAATTATTTCTACAAATTTGCATGTTTTTTTTTTTTTACTTAAGACTGAAATCAGTCACTAGATTGATATGTGCCAATTAAAATATTTTTGTGAAAGAAGGAAACTAGTTTTATCTAGTTAGGCTTTGTTTCATGGCATACTTCAAATTTTCATTAGTATTATTGGTTGGTAACTTGGTATATCAATCAACAACAGGATACAAAATAAAGAAAAGATATGGTGTATTGTGACGTGATCATGTAATTTTAATTATGACAATTATATTTTACTGTGAAAATAACGGCTATCTGGTTGGTGTTAAATGTTTATGGCTACAAACAACCCAAATTTAAATAGTCAATTTTATATTTAATTTATCTTGTGACTGTAAGCAATAATGCCACATCAATTTTGTTTATATTTTATGCTGTTTATACGTGTACTTTGATTTGTATTTACACTTTTAAGAAAATCTTTCAGAGAATCACAATTATCTTCTGTATAATTATATCTACATACAATGCCGGGTATTTATTATCTATATTATATAAATCTTGATTATTTATTAAAAAAAACAATTCTATTATTTTGTTTTGATTTTTATATCTGTTGCTCAAATAATATAATAACGTCAAGTAATTTAACGTTTTTTTTTTTTTTAAAAGAAACAATATCTACAAACACCGGAATATTCAAAAATAAAAAAAAGATACGTTCATAATACGTGATTAATTGTAGTTTGGCTTATTTTATAAACGTGACATTTTCTGATCATCTGTTTCATCTTTGCGTCCCTATATCTAGCATTGTTTTTCTTTAAGTTTTATTTCGTAAAAATTGAAATAATTCAATATTAGGTTAAAATACAACAAAATGTCAATCAGACTGAAAGTAATCTATACATTCTAGTGATGAACGTGATGTAGTTTTCATGTTTCTGAGTCAAAGTATGTGTTGGTTATCTATTTTTAAGTTTTGCAAAAATCCCAATTTTTTGGTATCATCCTCGTTCTATTTACGATTGCGCTTGCGCCATTCTCATAATTGCCAGTTGAGATTCTACGAGGTTTTAGTGAATTCAAACGATCATAAAAAAATTATTTTTCACGCTATTGTCATGAAACCTTTTTTTTTTTAAAAATGACCACCTACTATTCTACTGTAGTTTCCAAAACACTCTGATTTTTTTCTTTATGTTGTCTCTGAAAAAAAGTTAACGTGAAAAGTGTAAATTTTCTCAGAGCTGTCAATAAATGTGGGCTCCATAGGCCGCTTACGTATGCCAGCCTGTCTAGATATAGAAGCTCTTAAGTACTGTATGAGGATGACGTACTTGTATAATAAATTTCTTCATAAAATTATTAAATTGTTACATAAATTTTAAGGAAGCAATATACTTACAAATATGTCTATGTACTGTGTAATTGCAATGGGGTATAAGTTTTTTTATTTGATTTTTTCAAAATAAAACAACATTAAAAATTGTTTTAAGATTGTCAAATTATTAACAAAATTAAGATTGACCAGTTAAGTTAACCAAAAAATATTTTTCAACTAACTTAAGATAAAGGTGTAAAACCACATGTTTTTGAATCATTGGGTGTGTTGTGCTAATTATTATCAAACACATGACAATGCAATCATCCAATTCACCCAATAATTGTACTTTGAATCAAACAAATATTTTTGAAATATTATTTCAACCTTTAGGCTAGATTGTGAAATATTTTTGTTTAAACAGTAGGCTTTATATATAATCTTATTTTAAAAAAAAACAATTAAAAGCATTTAGAACAAAAAACAGCCAAATATTTATAAAAAAAATTTCAACCAATTATATTAGCCGCTATTTCCAAAAAAAAAAAGTTCAACTTTTCAGAAGGCTGATGTCCTACAATTGATTTTTTTTTAAATTATAACTTATTTGATCTATTATTATTCCAGAAATGTAAAATTAATTAATATGTAAATACGGTAGGCAAACACAATTTTAAATTTTTATTTTGTATGAACGTTTATTTAGAAAGAACAAAAAAAATCCTAAAACAAATAATAATGTGCGACAATGAAAAAACGACCCCCCCCCCCTCTTTTTGCTAACTCAAGCGTCAAGGTTATTTTTAATTATTAGTTTTTTAAAACATCTTCTGTTTATTTATTTTTTCTTCTCAAAATACTTCCTTTTCTTATATAAATTAAAATTAATAGCTTAATTTTGAATGAGGTCAAATTTAGATGTCATTTGCAACAGTCAATGCAGACTCAGAAATCATAATACACAATATTTGTTCAAATTAACAATTTAATTCATTCATTTATTCATATGTTTGCTCACTACACACACATTAATATTATGTGGTGTTCATTTATTTTGAGCATGTTTCTCAAATTACATTACTAATTACTAAATATTAAGCTTGCGGTATGATTATACTCATACGAAGTGCAGCGCAAACGGAATAGTGACGTCAAAATGACGTCACAGAAAGCAATGCATTGCAGCATTGAGATACACCACATTTGTCTGTGAAGCCATTTTGACGTTACTATTCCATATTGCCGTTTGTGCCGCGTTTAATCGTATATTATTAACCAGGCCCTTATACTGGAATTGTATTTTGACGCAATTTTATGTTGGTTGTATTTCTTTTTTAATCACCCTGTACTCTACATTCGCTCCTATAGCAACCTACAGGATAAAATATATCATTGAACAATTGCTTTGATTGTATTTTTTTACAAATAATATGTTAATAACAAAAAAAACACGACGAAAGAAGTATTTTTTTATTCAACAATAGTTTATTGAATAATTATTAAATTATTATGTCAATAATATTATTATATATTACCCATACCCATTGTACGTGAACATGCAATGCATCCACATTACTTCATATTATTGAAGCCAATTTTTTTGTTTTTATAATTAGGGCGAACTAACATGGCTTTATTTTTTATTGTTGTTTTGAATGAATACAAACATGTGGCCATATTTGTTCACCATTTCTATCTTAACATTACAAGTCACGCCTTTACTTCAAAATATACAAGACAGAAGGATGACTCATGACGCCTCCCTTTTCCTTTTTTTCTCTCTATTCATATAGGCGTTAAGTATGCAACGATGGTGCTACCACCGTCGGCGATTACTGTTATTACTGTAACTTCCCCTTTTCTCTTCTTCATAAAGCGGACCGCTCCCTTTCTTGCATTGAACAGTGTTGCCGGTTGCGGGCTTGTTACGGACTAATCAAGGTAGCGGTTATATCTGAACTAGAAATCAGAAAAAACGGGCATTTTGTTAAAAATATCGCATTACCTAAGATCACCGACCAATTCCGTTCAAGACTCGAAGTGTTTTTATCAGTTATCGGTAAAGAAGACTCTGTGGTATTAACTGGACTCGCGTTCTTTACCGCTTCCTACTCAGTCGCCGCTTGTTTACCGGGCGTGCTCTCTTATTTATCGCGTGTTTTCCCCCCCTCCCAGTCCAGCGACTCTTTGGCAACCGTGAAGCCGGTTTCGTCTTCTTTTTTTTTTCATCGTTTCTTCTTTTTTGCAAGGCAAGTAATCGAAAATGAATACGGTCGATGAAATACCGATGGTGAACTATACTTACGTGTTTGATTTCGAACAAGAATTTAATTATTTGGACAAACGTGAATGGATGGTAAAGAACTGGAAACAATGTTTCTATTATGTTGGTATTTACATGGTACTTATATTTGGTGGTCGTCATTACATGCAAACGCGATCACGCTTTGATTTGCGCGGAATTCTCTTCGTTTGGAATCTATTTTTGGCGCTTTTTAGTATAATTGGTACTTTGCGTACCGTTCCCGAACTAACTTATGTCTTGCGGGAATTTGGTTTTCATCATTCCGTATGTAATCCTAGTTTTGTGGAACATACCAAAGTGAGCGGTTTCTGGACCTGGATGTTCACGCTTTCTAAAGTACCAGAATTGGGCGATACCGTTTTCATCGTTCTCAGAAAACAACCTCTTATCTTTCTACATTGGTACCACCACGTGACCGTTCTGTTGTACGCTTGGTATAGCTACGCCGGTCACGCGGCGCCCGGTCGTTGGTTCATGGTTATGAATTATTCGGTACATTCGATGATGTATTCGTATTATGCGCTCAAAGCGCTCAAATTTCGCATTCCGCGTCCGATTAGTATCTTTATTACGTCGGCGCAATTGATGCAGATGGTTGTCGGATGTTATATCAATGTATGGGGATATCAAACGAAAGCTAGCGGCGATTATTGTTGCGTTTCTGATGAAAATATTAAGATTTCGCTTTTGATGTACTTCTCTTATTTTGTACTTTTTGCTCATTTCTTTTATAATGCTTATGTTAGCAGTAAAAGGGTATCAACAGTCAAAAAGATCGAATAAATTGACATTAAATGGGAGAACTGTAACAAAATGGCGATTTTTCAACTCTGGTAATTGGCAACACTGGGTTTTTCTTTCCTTTTCACGGTTCTATCGTTTAAGGTGCATTCATACACACTTCTCGGATGCATTATTTACGGAAATTGAAGAAAAAGAAAACTGCAAAAAGAATTCATTGTTATTATTGTTAAAAAAAATTTTTTTCGAAATTAATATTTTTGTGTGAAAATAATTTAAAAACTATAATATTAATTATGATTAATTAATTGTATAAATTTATATAAAAAAAAAGGTATTCATAAAAAAAATCTGCTTATTATGAACAAATATTTACTGTGAGCGTTTTTTTTAATTGCAACAAAAAAACATTTATTTCAGCCTAAAATTCGGGTTATATTCTATTTTTAACTTTTTAAAAGTGAATAATTAGAAGCAACAGTGAGGGATATTCAATTTGTGGCCCGCGAGCCACAATTTAGAGCTTTAAAAATGATTCTTAATTATTTTTTTGGTGCGTGGGCCACATTTTTAAAGTTCGAAAAGTGAAAAGAGGCATACTGGGCCACATTTGGGCTTGTTTTGTTGAGGTTAGGGCCAACAAAGGTTAAAAAAATGGATATAATATTCCATAAAAAAACTGGTTCCTCCTCTTCTTGTAGATAAAACTGGGCCTTGTGTTTTTTTCTTAAATTGATTCCTCCGTCCTTTTAATCCAAAAAAAAAAAAAAAAAAAAAAAGAAATCAATAGCCCCTTCTCCCACTGTCCTGGGACCAAAAGCACCTGTATGCGAGGATAACGTTTAATCACTCCTTTGTATGTGTCTCGTGGGCCAATACTACTGGCCCTCAGTTGTTTTTTAGGCCAAATTATTATTATAAAGTGAACAAAACTGGTTTTTCTGATATATGTATGTATGTATATTTGCAGACCAAATTAATATAGCTTTATATATTTCTTTTTCTGGGTTTATTATTTTTTGATGTTAAAATGTTAAACTGCCAAATTTGCTTTAAACTTTTTTTTATTGAAGCAGAAATAAAATTAACATTTCTAAATATAAAACCAAAACAGATATAAAATGCTGCTTAAAATAATAATAATGTAAAATGCACACGTTTTGGCTGGACGTTCTTATGAAGCTGCTTTTATGAGATGCACAAATTGGAGGAGGAAGGAAGAGAGGCTAACAAGAAAATCTTCAATGAACTCTGAAGACATTTGTGGACGACATTGAAGAGAGGGTATCTCCAACCTTATGAGTCATGACAATTGTGGGCCAACTTTTAAATTGAAAAATAAAAATTTGTTTCCAGTTTGTTTTATAAAATTTTTTTTAAATGATTGATTTTCATTTTATATATTGATTGATTATACTAACAGATTTTTTTTTTTATTCTGTTAAAAAGAAAACCGGTTATTTTATTTTAATTTAAAAAAAAAAATGTTTTAAATAAAATTGCACATTTTGAAATGATTTTAATTGTTTCTTCCTATTTTTTTATGTAAAATAAATAAAAAATATTGATTTACATAAATGTTTTGTTTCAATAATTTTATTGGATATAAATGCTGGATTTGTTGGAATGGTTTTTTTGGGGGTTTTATATAGGGCTTATTGGATTTTTTTTATTATAATTTGTCCAACATTGCTTTTTTTTTTGTATTTATGATAATGAAAACCGATATGATAGAAAAAAAATGAGAAAAAAAAAATATGTTTTAAGGATGATGAAAATGATGCCCACATTTGTGCGTGTCAATTCCGTCCTCGTTTTTTTCTCTCTTCTTGTTCCCCCTTTACAAGAAAATCAATTTCAGAATGGTTTATTTTTGCTGAAATCTAGGGAGAGATGGGAGAAAAAAAAGACAAGAGCTCTAAAATTCCAACTTAAATTTTCAAGGGTGGCAACCAGCAACAATTTCTGTAAATATAACCTCTTCTGTCCTATACACCCAAATTCTATATTATTCTATAATTAACAGTGCAGACAGATTCACCAATTTCACATGAAACAAGTTCTTTAAATAGAACATCATACTGAATTAACGCTAAAATACTGCATTTAATATTTTTTTTTTATCAGTAAATGACTTGAAAAAAAAAATCCGAAAAATAATTTCTAGATTAACAGTTTCAAAACGTTTTTTTTTGTGGAATCAATAATGCAAAACAACCATTTATTTAAACAGTCAGTTCTAGAGAATTGATACGAAGAACAATGTTCCAAATACTATAAGGGCCAAAGGTTAATTTTGGTATTTCAGAAACATCTTTTCAAGTTTCCACACGTGTAGATGTATGTCATGACAAGACACACTTCACGGTTTTCTTCCTTTAAAGATTGTATTATTTAGTCCACTGGGACATTTGATGCTATTAATATGTATTTTAGCTTTTAATACAAAGGGCATTTAATAGCACTTTTAAAAAAATGCGATGCAAGTGTGTGTTTCCTATTTTTGTGCAAAAAATGCATGACACAAATGAGTTACTAATTACTTCGTGGTATTGCAGTGCCAGTTTAGAGTGTTGTAGAACTTTGAAATAAAAATTAGATATATCAATATATTAATGATTTTAAAAGTAATATTGCTTTAAATTTAGTTTATTTGCTTCATTTATTTCATGAAATAATAGCCACTTTTTGGTTATGCAACTTCTGTGTTAATCTTCCAATGAACATAAGTTAAACTAGTTTTAATTTTACGAAAAGGATAATCCAAAGTTGCAAAGTCCAATGACTTTGTCTTTGTATGTTACAGGGTGTCTTCATTAAAAAATATCAAGGATACACATAATTCTACCAATGAAACCAGAAACTGGACCTGGCATGATTTTAAGTTTTAAAAAAATGGTGAAATGAGTCAAATGACATTGAATGTTCAATTGGGTTCCAGACTTTTGAAATATCTCAAAGTGTCATCAGCCCATAAGACAAAGTTTACAAAGATCAGTTGTTGTTTTATTAAAAAAAATGGTATGATATTAGTCTTGTCATTTATCTTTTCAATTATTTTTGGTAAACTCTGGTAACTTGTTGATAAGATTCTTGAATTAATTTTCAATCTTTTGATGTCTGGAGGACACAATCAATCAATGATGTTTTGATCCCAGGATTGGGAAAAATCATGAGTTTTTGGAAAATACCAAAATATTATATTTTTTTTTGTATATCATGATGATATTTTAATATACAGTAATATAATCAATGTTATATCCTGAATTTTATCGTATATTAAATTATAGATTGATTTAGACCCTACTTACATGTATGTTTGATAACATAAGTTCTACAAAAGAACAAAGTATGGGAATTATTAAATTTGCCCACTTCTATTTATTTATACTTTAATTTTAGAAAACGACAAGATGGAGGCGCCATATTCACTTTTTTTTGGGAAATTTTATGAATATGTCTGTTAAATTTTTAGTTTTTCCATTGCTTGAACGTTTTGCGGATATAGAGGATCTTAATCAAAGTAATAAAAATACAATTATTGTGTGAAAATACAATAATTGTTAAAAATCTGATATATATCATGATATCAGTGATATAATTCACTTGAAATATATCTAACAACCCTGTTTGATCATGAAGTATACACTTACAGTAGGCCTATGTTAATCAAGTTGAGATTGTTGTTGGCTAACATAAAATGGACACTGATGAATCAGGAACATCAGGCGATTAATTAAGTATTTGATCGTCTTTTGTTTCAGCGTAATTGTAGATTATTTTACCAGTGTCACCTTTCGAGTGTTGCTTCTTTTATTGCCGGGTATTTTTAGAAAATGGAAAAATATCTTATTTTTTTAATAAAATATGTGAGGCTATCATCTTCAAGGCAAATATTGTTTATTTTAATAAGCGCTAGCATGGTGAAATACACGTGATTGTGAAATGTATCTATGCAGTAGGCCTCCTGATAATGATGATAACCTAAAAAAAACTTAGAAGTGGGAAGGGCAATCAACTTAAAACATTATTAGAAAATGATATCATCAGATATTTGTCTCAATTTTTCATTAAAAAGAATTTCATTTATTGTGATTTATATTTGATTTGGGCTTTCTACAGAAAAATCAATGATTAAAATAGATTATGGGTATACGTTTTATTTTAAAAGAATGAAATCTCAAATTATGAGATTAGATTAAATTTAAATAGGGATTTCATTTAGCAGTGGCGATGTAGTGTCGTCAATACTTGCATATTGTTTATTATGGTTTTTATTTCTTGGTTATCTCTAGATAGTAAAATACCAACTATAAACATGGCATTAGTTGATTTTTAATAATACTGTTTGAACTGGTTATATTATAACCAGTGCAAACAGTATTTATCACGAATCTGTATGCAGAAATAAAAGCCATGCAGTGACATGTGTACATTATTTATTTTGTTACCTTACCGCTTTCTGCCTATGGATTATGAGCAAAATTTGAATTGTGCATTGTTGTGGTAGATAATGTGGCCATTGCAAATTCATTATTTCAAGGACATAGGATGTTAATTTTTGACACGTCTAATCAACATTATAACCAGCACATAATAAAATACACATTTTGCTGTCGAAAAGGCAGCAAACTATTAATATAAAGCATATTATGTGGTAGAAATTTAAAGTTTTCTCGAGATTGTAGCTAGTTTCCACTTCGATTTCTAGAGGAAATAGCTGCAGCTGCCATCTTATAATTATGAGCTTTAAGTTTTGCACCAATGATAATCACTTGATAAGTATGTTTTACCAGGTCTTAATGGCATAGAATATTATTTTGATAGCTAGCTGTATGTGAATCTTAAGGTTCCAGTTCAAAACTTGGGAATCAGAGCTACAGCTACTTTCTCTAGAAATCTGAGCAAATCTAGCTGCCATTCCTATAGAGCTAGCTTTTCCACTACATGTTTTGTTAGCTCAATTATGTATCATACCATATTTATGATGACGTTTTTGACGATTGATTAGGCTCGAAACCTGCTATTATTTTTTCATGCCTAGGTTAAATACGATTCCCAACCACATGAAAATCTAATCAAGAGTTTCCCATTTACTTCCCATTATTATCAAAATATTTTAAATTCATTTTTTTTTAAAATTAAATTCCAGGACTAAAATTGTTGAATAAGAAACCAGACATTGAAAATTAATCCTTTATGTATTTTTATTCTGAGTTTTGCTTTTTCAACTTGAAGCATTTAAAAGTTCTGTATGTAACCAACTTATGAAATAACTTTTTTTTTCAATAAACAGCCCATTAAAGACACTTAATCAACATTTTGCTTTGTTGTATTAGACAGGTATTATTGTAAGTGGATAATGTAAATTAATCCTTTATGTTGAGTCTATTCTTAAGGAAGTGGACTCAAATGTTTCCATCTTTTTTACAGCAGCAAAATCCCAAGTATGGAAATATGAGGAGGATGCACTTGATATTTTGAGATGCTGTTTTTATTTTTGTTAGAAGTCATTTTGTACACTTGTAGAAAACACTAGAAGTTAAGTTGAAAATTATAACTTCGTGTCGGATCTGCTTGAGGTTTTTCTTCTTTTCTAAATGTAAATTTCTACAAGTAATGGCATACAACTACACAATGAATACAATGGAACCATTATTGTAAGGGCCACAGAATGTCAACATAATTTTGATGAATTGATTTTTAGAGATTAATTTTATGAAAACAATTTTTCCTTGTAAGGTTTCTGTTTTTTTGTTGTTGTGCTGTTTCTTATGCAACAGAACAGGTGCTAAAACATGCCATCATCCTCCAGTTGTTAGAAGCTATAATTGCAAAAGATGCCAGATATATTTTTTTCACAAGCAGCAACATACGAAAAATAGTTTGATATTTGTTGGAAACTGACAAACTGTATTTGTATATAATATTGGGGCAGTTTCTCCATCTTGTGTAAATGTTTATTTGCGTGTTCATGTTGGTTTTGGTGCGATCGACGATCTTTTAATGAATGTAGGTATCTTAGGACAAATATTCATGCCCGGCGCTAAGCCTTTTTTACGACATTTTTATTTCTCGTAATAATAGTGTAACTGTGTACAGAGTGGCAGTAACGTTCCTGAGTAATAGTCAGGGACGTTGTGCCCTCTCTGTACAGTGAGCATGCTAAGTAATAAAAAATTCTTTCTACATCCCCCCCTTCATGTTCTCATGTGGTCTTATTACAGAAGTATAGTAAACCTGTCATATGACATTAAATTGTCATATCTAGCTCATAAACTTGTAACAGTCACAAAAGCAAATTATAAAACAATTATGAGAAATATTGATAAATGACTGCCATTGATTGAAATGCACTATACAGAATAATGAGTCATAAAATAATAGCACACAAGCAGTGATATCAAGGTATGACTGTAACAATTTTATGACTTTCTGTAACGAAGTCTCTGAATGATTAATGTTTCCAAATCATTAAAGCTGCTGTTTCTGATAATTGATATTTTGGCCAGAGTTGAGAAATGTTCCATTTTACAATGCCACAAAGGCAATTGTCATATGTTAACTTTGTTAAGTCTGGACTTCCGAATATACCACGCCATATCAGACCATCATCGACCACTGCATTTGTTGTCAAGATGTATTCAACTTACATAGGACATAATCGCCTACGTAAAAACTTATATACACACTGTATATTTTGTGTTTGCTTTCAAGTTGGAAAAGCTGCAAAGAACATATGGTACATTCTATAAACATTGTTTGACTACCTTATGCAAATATGGCACTGTTAGTGTTTGATTTTGATGACTCTCAGTATGACGTTTCCGTTATAATGACCTCTTAACATGCAAAACGTTAGAAACATATGTTTTTGGCAAACTATAAGCTGAAAAAGTGAGAAGGAAAATGGAGAGTGACAGTTGTAAGAAGTGGTTGAATAAGCTTTTTTTTGCTCAGAAGGTTAAAGTTAAAATTCAAATGCCAAGTTATCTATCTGAATTGAGTCCAAAACTGATGAAAACTTGAATTTTCTTGTTAAAATTTAAAAAATAAAATGTTGAGCTATTCAACACTTAACTCTTTAATTTTTATTAAACGACTAACCAGGAAGCTTTTCTCACTTTGGAACTCTTTTACATAATTAAAAAAAATGTCATTTATTCCTATGATTTTGAGCTATTTTATTACTTGGAATATTTATGTTTCTAGGGCGAATTTGTTTTATTTGAAGAAAGTTACTTGGAAGCAATAGGGTGAATTTGAGATTTAACGTAACTTGGTATGAAGTAGGATTCGTTTCAGAATTGTGGTCCTTATGTTTCCTAATTAGTGATGGTGGTAGATGAGAAGCATGATATGGTGTCTGTAAAGTTGACAAGAATGTTGCAATGTCGCGGTTGATGCTTGCATGCTTACTATGGTGTTGCCATTTTTTGTGTTGTAAAAGTGTCGATGCGTTCAATACATAGAGCATCTTGACTCCTATAATGCCAGTGCCACAAAGGAACATATTCTCAAAGGCACCTCTAGGCATGGCCCTTGCAGAAATGGCAAACATGTGTCACCACATTGGAAGCCATGCTTGATGATAATTTGTTTATTCTTTTTTATGATACAGCTGAGACGTAAAGGAGGTTCTGGTTCTACTGTAACCGTATATAGCAAGTTAGTTGCAAACACAATGGACTTTTTTCTCCAAATGACTGACTAAATACAGTGTAACTGGTCCGCATTACTGTTAAAGCCTTGCTATAGCTCAATGAAACACTCAGAAATGATAGTTTTGGGAAGTTATTTTCCTCCAAAAACTGCCGTTTTGGAGTCGAAAATTTGAGTACTATGAAATCCAAAAAAGCTCTAAAATACAATATGAAATCTGGGAAATGCAACACTGAAAGGTCAGGGTGACCATGTGCAGACAACAGCAAGATTTTCAGAATTTTCATTATGCTATAGGCTGCAAATTATTTTCTGGGTTACATTTTGTGAAATTTATGTTTTTGGAATATTTTTTCAGAGTTCTTTTTATTGAGCTCTCCAGTAAGACCTCTTTGCCGGCCCATGGGTAGGGTAGGGTTGTTTGATTTAAATCATGTTTTAAATATTAATCGCAAAAAAAATTGTTTTAAATCACTTATATGACATATAGGACTGTTTTGATTTTTTTTTTAAATAACGATTTTTAACAACACTGCTTTTATTGACTTTTTGGGACTTCTGGGGCCAGTTGAGCTCTCCTGAGACATTTTTAGAGCGTTTTGAGCTTTTAAATATTTTTCGACTTTTGGCCGGTTTTTGAAAAAATGCCAAACGACTTGGTTTTTGACTCATGTTTTAGAATTGAAAAAACCCTTGAATCCTTATGCTTTTTGCAACGTTTGAGGACTACTGGGGCCATTTATAAGCGTTCCTGAGGCATTTTTAGAGCTTTTCGAGTGTTAAAATATTTTTCGACTTTTGGCCGTTTTTACCTGTTGTAAGGGGTGCCAAAATATCGTTTGCCCGGGGCAAACGATATGGCAAGAGTCCAGGGCCGGTCGGTTTTACTTTTATTCTATTTTTCAGCTGCAAAACAGTGGCGTAGCTAGGCTTGGTTGCGCCCCCCCCCGCCGCGTAAAACTTTGCGCCCTCCCCCCCCCGGGCTGCTTAAAACGTTGCGCTCCCTTTAAGTCCCCCTCCACTTAGCCTCATACTGGGGGGAGGTGCTATTTTGATGAACGGCGGATCAGTAAGAACAGTCGGAAGGTTAGGTTTAGTAAAATGAAGCTTGTTGCAGGGGGCCTGGGGGCGCAGCCCCCCATTTTTTTAGCGTTATTAAATCAAATTTGTCCATTTTTCCGACCGTTCCTCCCATTGAACAAATTTCAGAACAGTCGGAACAATGGACTAATTTGATTTAATAATTCTTTAAAAAAAAAAAGTCAGGGTCTGCGCCCCCCAGACCCCTTGCAACAACTTAATTTTACTAAACCAAACCTTCGGACTGCTCCTACTATTTTTCCGACTGTTCGTACCGTTGTTCGGACCTTTCCGCTGTTCATCAAAATTATACCCCCCCCTATAAAAATTTCTAAGCACAATAAACGAAATGAAAGTTGATTTATATTTGAAAATAACTGAATAAATTAAGCGAGTGATTCGGAATCACTTGCTTAATTTATTCAATTATTTTTGAAAATACATCGACTTTCATTTTGTTTTTTGCGCCCCCAAACTTCCTGCGCCCCCCCCCCCGCAGTTGCGGGTCTAGTGGGTCCCTAGCTACGCCACTGCCCGCCCCTCCCATGAATATTTACTAGTGCAACTATGTAGTTTTTAAAAGTAAATATTAAATGAAGGTCGATTTATTTTCGAAAATAAATCGACTTTCATTTTGTTTTTTGCGCCCCCAAACCTGCTGCGCCCCCCCCCCCGCAGTTGCGGGTCCTGCGGGTGCCTAGCTACGCCAGTGCTGCAAAATGAAAAGTTTGAATACGTTTTCGAAGCTATCAGGGTACCTCACTCACTCGAGGGTATTTTCATGTTGATATCTTTCAAAATAAACTTTTTATGGACAATTTTTAAAGTATTTTATTGAGAAATATGTCGACATGAAAGTATCCTCAAGTAATTAAGCTACCTTTGCAGTTTCTAAAATACATACTTTCTAGTTTCTGTTAATTTTGCTCGTGAAAGACTGAATAATCAAAGAGTTTGAAAAGCAGCTGTACAAAAACCCTCTTGTTAAAGTATTTACACAATTTTCAAGGTAACATCTTTTTCTTAGTTCAATCATGACATTGAAAATGTTATTAGTAATCCAATAAATAGTTCAAAACTACATATTGTATGTAATATATTGTGACGTAGACAGCTAAATTATATTTTTCTACAGTAAATGTTTCAAATCCGATCTGTTTTCATAGCAACAGAGATTTTGTGATCAGAAGTAATGTGTTGTCAACATTGCAGAATATGAAATTAAAAAAAAATCAGACTTGCTTGACATGAATTTTCATTTAATGCATTTTCTAAAGCCATATTTATGAATATTTAATTAGGGTGCGTGGCTATGTGATCTCCATCAATGGCACTGTTCTCTGAATCGATATATGGTTGGCAAGAAAAAAAAATATAATATTATATACATATAATAAATGGGTGTGACATGATCCCCCCACCCCCACCCAACTTGGATGGTCAACGACCCAAGAAAATGCAACAGCATTGAAATAAACAGTTCTAGTGCACTACTGGTGAAAACGGGTCATCATCTGGGTCATTTAATACTTATGTAGGTCTGCATGCTGAAAACTATGGGTGAAACTGTTGAATGTCTATAATCTCTTGTATCCTGAAGGAAGGAAAAAAACAACAACTGCCACTTGGAAGGATAAGGGGGCTTACATAAGTAGGCTAAGTTTTATAATAAAAAAAATGGCTCTCAGGGTCAAGAATTTGTATCACTTTGAAATACTGCAGCCCTACTTTTGTATAGGACAAAATAATGGCATTGGTGGTGTGCGTATGTGTGTGTGTGTTTAGTACATTTTTGACCTAGTGTTTCAAGTTCATGTTTTTTGTTTGTTCATTTTTTGTGTAAAGATAAAAACAACAAAAATTGTGCGTTAGATGTTTTTTTTTTCATTGAATGCAAAATATTTAATAAATGTAGTGTTTTGAAAATGAAATAACAATGTTAGTATTAATTGTCGACTGATATATCGGTAAAGTAATTGTATCACACCAATAGTTAATGTGTTTTTTAAATATTGGTATCGACATTTTTAGCACCGATTATGCCGCTATTACAACCTAAGATACCATACATATTAGGGTGTCCCAAAAAAATCAAAGATTGAAAATTAGAATGCATACCTTCTAAAACAATTCTCCCTTGTAAAATAATACCTGTAAAATTCCAGCTCATTTGAGCTATATTTAGAGAGGTCCCCCAGTGGCTCCCAAATCTCTATGGCTATTACCATAGTTTTTTATATTATACATGACAAATTTAAATTTAAAATAGAAATATTCACAAAAACTTATGTATTATTTAATTTTACAACATATTACTTTTGTCAAGTGTATAATGTATTGAAATTAAAATAATAATTTTGAAAAAAATTACCAATTTTGCCAAAAATGTACCAACTTGGAGACCCTTGGGGGACCTCTAAATATTGTTCAAATTATCAGAAATTTTAATAATGTTACTATATAAAGAAACTTTTCAGTGGGTATGCATTCACAGATTCTTAATTTTAATTTTTAATCGACATTTTTGGGACACCCTAATACATATACATGACATATCGTCATTAAAAATTTGTAATGAAAAAATGGATGCATTTCTGTCATTGCTTCATGCTTCAAATAAAGAAACTATTTAAATTTATGAGAAGTGTGGACATTTGAAGGTCAATTCACCCAGAGTTCTCTCTTTCTAGAGACAATGTTCCGAATTCAACAAATCCATCCATCTATCCAAAAACACTGGTTAGAGGCTACAACTCTAGTTAACAATTGATAGTAGTAAACCAAGACTAACCAAGACTAACCAGCCTTTTTGGATTAGATAAAGCATAATTGCACTGGCTATAATGATGACTTCACATTCGACACTTGGGCCACAAAGTGTGAGAAACACTAGCTTCATATTTCAGAAAAATTCCAAACTATTAATTAGTTATTCTAATTAATAACTTCGAAAATTAATTTGTTCCAAAAACTGGTTACAACAGCTTAAAATAGCTACGAAGTGTGGAAATGTTTAATAGTAAAATAGGACCTGTGTAGATCTATTTTATTTGTTATTGTGTACAGTGTCCTATAGTTACCCATTGGTTAGGTTTTTTTGTGTGTTTGGATACAAAACTATGCTAATCTTGTTCCCCGGTATCATAATATCGACTTTTTGATGATATATTAGATAGAATCAAAGTAATGTACTTGGCTTGTTACAATAGAAAAGTTGCCTACTACAGTATAATGAGCACTATTCAATATTTAATGTCACCCATATATTGAGAATTTATATAAAGAGGAAAAAAGGAAAGGAAACAGTGAAATCAATAATGAATGCTTTACTTGCAATGAGGAATTTTTATTATTCTACCTTAAAATATTAGATTTGTTTTGTTGTTTTTTTAAAAAAAGTTTTTTTAGATATGACCTACATCAAATGTGTTACGAATCCTGGATGATTTTAAGTTTTAGAACATCGTTTATGATTTTAAGTTGAATATTAAAATACTAAAATGTTGTATTATAATATTTAGGACTCCATTTTAGACAATAAATATATCACGTTTATCTATTAACATTTCACCTAAGCCTAGATTATTATGTACATTTTTGGGTATGTGCCACGAACCTGCGCAAAAAAAAATAAAGTTAAGGCAGTAATTGTGCTTGTGTGTGTGTATGTTTGTACTACACCTTCTAGTTTTTATGTCAGTATAGGTATGTCACGTGTAATTATGGTCAAGTCAAGTAGTTTGACCCAGAACTGGCTTAGCAGTAGAGGGTACAAACATTCATATTTATAAAAACCTTACAATCTTGCATAAAATCTCTATAGAAAATTATAATTCAAACACAATACTTAATTGTATTCCACTCTCATCCTACCTCAATACATGTTTTTTTTTAGAAAATGGTGTAATATTTATCTTAGCTTATTTAAAATTTACTTCTAAGTAATAGTTATTAAATGCAAAGTCTCAGGATCAGTAGTAGAATTTTTTTCTTCTAGATTTGTCGCTTGTAATATTTAAGTGACATGTAGATCTAATGATGAATTATTTTAGGTTTACTTTTGACATGTCCTGAAATGCCTATTGTAAGTTTCTCACAGGTGTTATGTTTTTACACCATTTTGTTTTTTATGAATGTTATTCAGATATTGAAGTTTTTGGAGTTCGAGAAACAAAGTTCTGTCAATAGGTCTACACAGACCACTTATACTAATATGTCAAACCATTATTCAAAAATAAATACATGTATCCAACATTTGCATTTGACACTTGCTAAATAGCCATTACAAAATGTGCAACTGAAAAAAAAAAAAACAGAACAGTGGATAGAATTCTGGTTATTCTGCGTTTCATAAGCGCGATATTAAAGAAGAAATTGAAAGTGTTTTTTTTTTAAATACTAGAATAAGAAACAAATTGACTGACTTGATTTCTCTAAAAAAAAATTCAATGGCAATTTTAAATTAATGATTTTTGTTTTTCACTTCAAGTTGGTTCAAATGTCGAAAACCTTGTCTGATAACGTCTGGAAATGTAATATTTGATCAGTTTTGAACTGCCTTTATGGTAGTTAAAAACTAATCAAATAGCTTATTTTTTAAAATTAAAACGATTCAGTTCCTATTCTAATTTTTAACATTTTTGAATAAAATAACTGTTAAGATAGATAGTCTATGAACAAGCTGATTTTTTTTAACTTGATTATTCTTTCTATCTTTTAGAAACAAAATGAATAGAAACTACAATAACAGGTGGTTATAAAGTGTAAACGCCTCAAACTCTGATTAATAATCAATCTTTCAGGTGCAAAAAAAAAAGAAAAGAAAAATTTAAACGTGTTAGAAACTAGAAGGGTAGCTCACTCACTTAATTGCAGTTTCATGTTGACAACTTTCAAAATAAGCTTTTCATATCAGTTTAAAAATGACCAAATATTGCTTCTGAAACGCAGACAAATCAAGAGTTTGAAAATCAGCTGTTCATAAAACATTTTAAGGGTAACTAGTGCTAATACCACATTTCATGTTGAGATATTTTTCAAAATAAATTTGTTTCTGGACAGAAATTTAAATAATATCATATCTGCATTAAAGTTGGGTCATGTTCAAGGTGACACAAAAAGCTTACTGTATTTTGAAGGATAACCAGTGCCGTCTTTACTATAAGGGCACACGGGGCCCGTGCCCAGGGCCCCGATCTCACGGGGGCCCCGAAAGGCCGATATATTCGCTTACACGAAAAAAAGGAGCTCAAATTTTTTTCTATTTTTAGGTAGATTACAGTCAACATTTCTAAATTCAAATGTTAATAGGAGACCAGATCAGATTTTTAAATTTTTTCTAATTTTTACTATCCAACGGGGCCCCCAATTATTGTGTGCCCAAGGGCCCCGACATGCCCTAAGACGGCCCTGAGGATAACACCATAAAAAATACCCTTAATTAAGATTGAGCTACCCTTCTAGTTTTTAAAACACTTTCAGGTTTCTCTTCATTTTGCATCTGAAAGACAAAATAATTAGAATTCGAGATGTGGTTTACTTTTTAAAATCACCTTAAGTTGTGATTAAGAGTATTACTAAATGGCTTTGTACCAAACATGGTAATTACTCTCTAAATCATTTAAATTTCAAACTTAAGTACCAAGTTACTAACTCACTCTGTATTTTCTGTTTAATTTTCTACACTAGATGGCAGACAATGACAAGAAGTTTCGAAAAAAAAAAATGATTTCATATCTTTTGTACGTTTGAGGCCATTGTGGACCACCACCTTCAATACATCATCAAGGCCTCGGTGTCGTCAGCATTGTATTGTACTGTAATAATAGTCAACATTGCCATTGAGTTTTGAAAAAGCCTGGTTTTTCAACATTACTTGTACTGTATATGCTTCATAAGGGGGTGGTGGCAAAAGAAAAAAAGTGCAAGAATGGCTGCATTGAAATATGTTTGTCTTAGTTCGTCTATTTCTTCTTTTCTAATTATTTTTCTAAGTCAGTTTGTTAATTGCCATGACGATGGTTCGTATTCCATTCGTTATGATGCAAATTCATTCCACGAAAACATTTCGAATAATTTTCATTTTGTGATGTTTTTTGCACCATGGTAATTATATATTGCTCTTTAATAGGAAATTATATCTAAAGAATGTATTTAAATTGTACAGTAATATTTTTAATTTTTTAATGTTTAAATGATAATTGTTCAGATTGTATTATGATAACTATGATGTGTCTTTTGGAGTTTTTTTTAAATTTTTATACGTAGTAAGTCATTATAAGTTAGTCATTGTTTTCTCTTATGCACAGCTGTTTTATTTCATATTGTTTATGTTGCAGGTGTTTGTATTTAGACTATTTTATATTATACCAAACATTGGCAATTTTAGTACAGTATCATCTTAAGTTGTAATTTATTTGGAGCTGTATTAATTGATGTTTCTTTTACAGAGGGTGCTATTTTGACGAATGGTCGGAACGGTCTTCCGGTCGGTCGGTCGGAACTACTAGTCGGAGCAGTCGGGGCAACAGTAGGAACAGTCGGGGCAACAGTAGGAACAGTCGGAAGTTTAGGTTTAGTTAAAATAAGCTTGTTGCATTGGGGGGGGGGGGGGGGGTGGCTGGGGGCCTAGCCCCCCCCCCCCCCCCCACCCCAGTCTTTAAAGAATTATTTCATCAAGTTAGTCGATTGTTCTGTTTTCTAATTTGATCAACGGGAAAGAACGGTTGCAACAATGGACTAATTTGATGAAATAATTCTTTAAAGACCCTGCAAACCTGCAACAAGCTTAATTTAACTGAACCTAACCTTCTGACTGTTCCTACTGTTAAGATTGTTCCGACAGTTTCGACGACTATTAGTGTCCACCCGTTCTGCCGTTCATCAAAATAGCACCCCCCCCCCCCCCCCCCATTTTTTTTACATGACATTAGCCATCTTGTGTGCAAAAAAGCTGAATCTATACAGTTTTGTGTTAAGAGATTTTTTTATCCTATTCTAAGAGACTGGACCGAAAATGTATTTCATGTTATCCGTTTTCGTGCTAAATGGTTTTCGCTGTTATTTTTTTCGAGAGGTTTCATTTATTAAATACGTTGAAGAAGCAGCAAAAATAAATTTATTTTGATTTCAAACAAAATGATTATTGTTTCAGGTGTGGCCATTGCAAGAGATTAGCTCCAACTTGGGAAGAACTTGCCGAAAAATACAACAAACAATCGCAGCTAGTAGTCAGCATTGCTAAGGTACAGTTACTATTAAATTTTGGTTTGTGATTACGTATTTTTTAACAAAATGCCGATTTCTTTTTTACAATGTTTTTTTTTGTTAGGTGGATTGTACCATTGATACGTCGTTGTGTTCCGAACAGGATGTTAATGCATATCCCACGTATTTTAGTGTTCTTATTTTTCTCTACCTTTTAAGCATTTCAGAATTTCTTTATTTTCTGAGTTTTAAAGTGTAATATTTCAGATTGAAGTTCTTTAAAGTTGGCGAACCTTCAACGAGATATCGTGGTAAACGAGACTTGGAATCTTTGGATCAGTTTGTACAAGAACAGCTTGGAACTGAACAAGTTTGTTATGATGATATTGTGCATTACTTGTCTCGATTGGATTTTGACACTGTTTTTGTTTGTGTTTGTTTTTTTAATTTAAAAAAGGTGACGTCTATACCGATCGAAGTACCGAAGCCTGAATACAATTTGGTCGAACTTGACGACAAGAACTTCCACGGTCATATTGCTTCTGGTTTACATTTTGTGAAATTCTTTACACCGTGGTGTCGACATTGTATCGAATTGGCCCCGATATGGAAAGCGTTGGCCGAGAGTTTTCAATACGACGGGTCTGTTTCTATTTCGAAGGTATTATTTAAACGCCCCTCGAACAGTAAAAATGCAAAATAAAGAAAAACTCGAATGTGATTTATGAACTAGAATTTGATCTCAGTTTTATAAGGATATTTTCACGCTGATATTTTTCAAATTAATTTTTTATGTGAGTTTGAAAATGACTCAACGATGTCTAGCATATGATATTTTTAAAATGTTTGTCAATAAAAAGTATATTATGACAGATATTAACATGAAAAATACCTTAAAGGGATTCAGCTATCTTTCTTGTTTCTGCTCTTAAAAGACAGAATAATTAGAGTCTCAGAATTAGTTATTCATAAATCATAATGATTAATTATTATTTCAGTATTTGCTAGCGTTTTTTTGGTTGTAACAATGTTTTTTAATACTTAATAGGTTGACTGTACTGTTCATAGTAATCTGTGTGACGAATTTAACGTCAAGGGGTATCCGACATTACTTTGGTTTGAAGATGGCAAACAGGTGAATTCAGTTATAACACGCTGCTGAAAAATATTGAGGGTGCAATAGCCACTGAAGTCTCGTAAAAACTCAAAAAAATTATGAAGATTTAAGAATTTTTAAAGCTAAGAAAAAAATGAATAAAAATCAAGTGTTGCCCTGAAAATGCTTCAGGAGTCATGGCATGACGTTTCAAGAATATTAAAACTCTAAAAAAAAAAAAAAAAAAAAAAAAAAAAAAAAAAAAAAAGAATAAAAGTAAATCGGGTCGAAATCGGCCAAAAACCCAAGTGTTTAAGTTCCCCAAAATGCCTCAAGCAGGCAGCTCCACTGGTGCCAGAAGTCCCAAATCATAGGCGTTAGGGGTAAATTGGGATTGAACAGTGGGAGGGCAAGAGTTGGGGGGCCAAGACCAAAAAGACCTAGTGTTGCATTGCATTTTGGGAAGTTCAAGTACTGAACTAAAAATGCTTCATGCTACCCAGCATGAACAACAAGAGATAAATTATCTGACAAATGTGTGAACTTGTAAACTGTTTTTATTGCAAGTTAAACTTCTAAAAAAAATTAGAAATTAATTCAGTTTTTTGGGGGTGGTGGCTGCCACCCTGCACGCCCCCTAATTTACGCTTATGTTCCAAATGCTTTACAAAGTATGCTAATTCAACAAAGTGGAAAACTAAAAAATAATGCAAAAAAAAAAACCGGCTAAAATTACATAAATGCCGCCGCCCCCCCCCCCCCCCCCTGAAAAAGATGGCCTTAAATGTTTTTAAACCTTCCCTTCTTATTTTTGTTTTAAGATTATCGAATATGACGGGGATGTTGACCACGAAAATCTTAAGGCATTTATTACAAAGATGAAAGGAGATCGGACAAAGAGTTTGGATCAGATGGATGATGGACGTATCCCTGATATGTCTGTTGTATGTTACTGATATATTTTTTTAAAAATGTCCAGTTACTAAAACTGTAGTTATATGTTATCACAAAGTCTCCTGTCATCCAATTAACGAGGGACAATTTCAAAAATGGAATTTCAACCGGAACAACATTTGTGAAGTTTTATGCACCATGGTAATTGATTCGATTTGCATATTTTCAAACAATTTCTCTTTTCTACAATTTTGAAATTCCAAAGGTGTTCTCACTGTAAGAGATTATCGCCTGTTTGGGACGAACTTTCGAAGAAGTTCTTGGGTTCTATCGAAGTGAGGATCGCGAAGGTCGATTGTACGGTAGAGAAAAACAAACAATTATGCAAAGAAAATGAGGTGAAACGAATTTTAATGTTTCTGACGAATATGTTAAGAATGATGTGATTTTTTTATTTCTCGTTTTATTTTAGGTCGAAGGTTATCCTTCTTTAATGTTGTTTAAGAATGGTGTGAAAGTCGAAGAATATGGTGGATCTCGAGATTTAGTCGCACTTCACCAGTTTGTTATGAGGAAAGTGAATCACGATGAGCTTTAACCTTTTTTTTAAATGGGTTAAGATTCAGACATGTCACAACCTGGTTTTTTTTTGAAAGCTCAAGTTTATTTTGTATTTATTAATTATTAATTTGTGTTAAAATGTGAAGGGAGTTGCACTTGGCCAAAGGGAGAGAGAGAGAGAGAGAGAAAGAAAAAGTACTGTTACTCTCATCATAGCTCATGTTTTTTTTTGCAAAATTGTGAGGGACGTTAGGAGCTGGCTCTTTTACTCTCGACTACCGCCACCTTAGATTTCAAGTTACATTTGTAATTCAGAGAACAACGACAACAAAAAAATATGAATTAAAATACGTTTTGTTTACAATTTCTGTAATAGACTAAAAGCTGGTTTCAACAAACGCCGGCTTTTAAAGCATTGTTGTCTATTTATGCAAGTTTTAAGAATGACTTGGAATTTATTCATCATGAACAATTTACGATACTTTCTTTTCTTCAATCATTTTTTTGTCATGCATCTTGCAGACATTGTTGACAATTCCCTGGATAAAAACGGTTAAATAGTTCCTAAAGTCAATTTAAGATTTATTACAACTAATTTTCAAAAAATAAATTTTAAATGTCTTATAAACAAAATTTTCTTCCACTGGATCACATAAGGGAATTTTCATGATATGATATCTTTAAAATAAATTGTTTATTGCAGTTTTAAAATAAACCAAATTTTATTGTTTTGTGACCGTTAGCAGACAATTTTTGTAATTTAATTTGCCCAGTTTCAAGTGAAAAAAGCGAATGTCGAATCTTTGAAATTGCCATAAACAATTTATTTTTAACGCCATCACTATGACCAGCAGGTGATTAATTTACTCTTCTAGTTGCTAAAGCACTTTCAATCTCTTCATATAATGTTCTTTCTTAAATATAAACATATTTTCAGATTTATAACAATTCCATATTTAAAATGCAAGCATAATACACAGAACATTAGTACCATAATCATATTAGAAATTACCATTTTGATTAATTAAATTACGATAAATGCCACTCCAGACATGAAATACTTATACGAAAAATATAGAAAGTAGGGCTTTAAATTAATCAGAAATATATAGTGCAATTTGCAACTCTTATTCCACTTAACTTTCACAAATACAATAGTTGTGTGCGTGCGGAGTGTCACAGTATTGTTGAATGTATTGCAAATTATAGTAATCATCAGCAAATTTCATAGCAAGGCATAACATTTTATTTGGGTCTGGTGGAACATCAGGTTTATGTAATGAATATTTGAGTTTACCACCTTCTAACCAACAGAAATTAGTTTCTCCAATCGGACGATAACCTCCGACATCAAATGTGCTATTCAAAGGATCAAATCTTGGATCAAGATTTCGTGCATAGATTAATGCTTGTGATATTGTTTTTACAGCTTCGATTGTCTTGATTGAAATCAGTGCCATATTATTTGTTTCACATTTTTTCTTGGAATGGTTCCACGTGCGGTGAATATTTCTAAATAGTTTCACAGTTTTCGGTTTTTCCGTTTCAGCTAAACTCGAAAATAAGAAGAGAAAAATTGTTTGTTTTTGGTTCTGATTTAAATAAAAAAAATTTTTTTTTGCATCTTCACTTACATTTATATTCAGGTTTGCACTGATCTACCTCGGTTTTATTTGGACGTTTTATATCAAATGCACGAGTTTCCACACTTTTTAGAGTTTCGATTTCTAAAAGAATAACAAGCAAATACAACAACGATTTATGTATAAATTAGTCTAAAAATAAACTGACTTTCTTGTTTGGCTTGTTTAGGTTTTGTAACTAGAAAGCAATTTCATGTAAATTTAAGTAAAAATATCGGAATTCTTGGAATCCTTAATTATATTAACAGATAAATTGATGAAGTTTTCATATAAAAAACGGTAAAATGATTTCAGAATTCTACCCGTTGTGTGTTTGTTTTTGTTAGTTGTGGCCACACATTTATATAAATATTATAGTAGGCCTACTCGTAGATTGTGGAAAATATTTATGAAGTATAAATAACAAAGATCTTTTAGTTTCATCTTATTTCTTAAAATAAATTGTGCTGCATAGATTTGTACAAAAAGAAAGCATTTTTAGATTATCACATGAAGTCATGACGTCACAACTCAACTGTGTCTTTCACTGCAGGTTTTTAAGTGTCTTACTCCAAATGTGCACTCTCCCATTTCAGTGTAATCAAATTGTATTTGAGTTCATTATATCCTTATGCACTTTTAACAGGTCCCCTTTTCAATAAGCGTATACGTGTAGATTGCAAACATACTGAGACAATATAAATATACCAGATCATTTTAATTTTTATATAAAAAAGGCTAAAGGCAATGTGAAAAAAGTCTTAAGTTCAGATTAATCTTAGGCTAGGCATGATGCATTGTACATATCTACCATACACATATAATTATTGTAAATTCATATTCCAAACTTCTTATATTGGATTCACTTCCTAATAAATATGTCTACCATCAAAATCAGTACTTATTTTCATTGATATCGGTAATGTAAACTTTCAAGACAAATTAGACACTTGATAAACCGCATTTAATTTGTTAGTTTGGTTTAGTTATATCTGTTATATTTGGTTTTTCAGTAGAGGTAGACAAATTGTCCATTTCGTGTCCAATTAGGCTACTTGTCGTAACATTTTCATTTGATGTGTTACCTAAATTAAAAAACACAAATGATTAAAACATATTTGCAATGGTTTTACACAGATGAACATTTTTTATGAATTGAAGTACCTGAATTATTAGCTGTGCCATCGTATAGAAGATCAGTTGATGTTAACTCCAGTATAGTAGCTTCAGATGCCGACAAAAAAAAATCATAAACAATGTTATATTAGTTTTAATTGTTCCATCAGCAATGTTGTGACTCCATTAGATGTTATACTTACAATTAGTAAGTGTTATCTCAGTAGTGATAGATTGTTGTGCTACAACAGAAACAGTGCCATTTGTAGTACCATTAGTATCAATACCACTAGTTTTATTGTCATTAGAAATTGTGGTGATTGCTACAGTTGTAGGAATTGCTGTAGTTGTTCCTAAACTTGTAGGAAGGATTTCATTTGTGGCAGCAATTGAACTCATTTTAATTGTAGTTGTAGGTGTTGACGTTTGTAAGGTTGTGGAAGTTGATTTGCCAAGAATATCCTTATCACTGTTACTGCTTTTATCATTATCAGCAACATTAGATGATATTGTCGAACAAGCTCCATCTAAAATTTTATAATGAAAGACATTTATACTCAGGGCTATCGGGCACATTTATTGTTGCAGTTCTGAACACGTTTTGCTTATTTGAGTTACAAACGAGTTTACAAAATTTGTATCATTAAATTATGAGCATGTGTCTACCTTTGCATGGTTCCTTAGATCCATCGTCAGTCACAGGTTCTTTAGAATCTTCAAAATAATCATTCCATTCATTTTCAACTACTTCACAAGGCATATTTCCTATATAAATATGTATAATCAACATAAAGAACAATATTCACTTCATTTCTTATTAAATTATTAGTTGTATTAAGTAAATACTATACCTTCATCAGCGTAGTCATAGTAAAAACATCGAATTCCACATATTTGAGGAAAATACCAGAATACTTTTTGACAATTTTCACACATAGGTTGTAGTTCTTTAAACAGACAAAAATACACCAGTAAAATGGGGAAAAACATATATCTAAACTCCATAGTTGTGTTTTTTTTTCTTTTGTTCTAACAACCAGAAAGAATATGAACACAACACACAATCAAATAATTTGTAATGGCAAACCTTTAATGGAAAGATGAAACTGTTTATCCGGTTATTTCCCATTGTCACTGATCAAAACAGTTCAGGTTAAAAAAAGGGGAAATCATTGATTGAGTGAAATTTTAGATGTTTGTTAAAAATATTTTAACATAAGCATATTTAAATAAAACTATTTCAACTATTAATAAAACTATTTTAATTATTTCAACTATTAACAAAACTATTTTTGACATTTTTTGTTGTGGAACCACATTTTATTAATATCTATAACCTATGTTGAATGGTGTATATATAATGTGTACACAACATATACGAGACACTTCCAATTTATTAAATCTTTATTTTTATTTTATAAAAAAAGCTAACTACACATTAATGAATGAATTAGAATCATAAATTGAAAATTAAAAAGAAGTCTGTAACTCTATGCTCAGTCTATATGCTCAGCTGAACCTCATCAGTGTAGTCAACTTTATATTTATATTCACTATTTTGAAGTTGTCAAGTTAGAATTCTCAACATTTGTTGCAGTTACATTAGTATCGTTTTTATTTGGTGTGTTGCCTAAATTAAAAAAATATGAACCAACAACATAAGATTACAGTGCTTCTTCACTAATATTTTATAAATTAAAATACCTAAATTTACAACTGTCAGGTTGTTTAAGAAAACAGGTGGCATTGGTACCAAAGATGTATCTTGATAAATGCAAAAATGAAAAAAAAAAAAAATAGAAATAATGTTATTTTCCGTCAACAAAGCCATTGAATAATTAGAATAAACCTGCATTATTTGACAGCTCGGGCCAAGGATGCCAAGCTAAAAACCCACAGTGGCTGGAATAAGGCTGGCTTTCATCACATGGCGGTTTTGCAGAAGTGGTAACTGGTGGTGGTGGTAATGTCGTCGGCTGTGCCACAGTTGTGAGAATAGTCGTAGTTGGTGCCAAAGTTGTCGCGATGGTTTCAGTTGTTGCAACAATTGTAGTATTCGGTTTATTCGTTTGTACAGTTGTGGAAGGATTGTTGTTATTGTTTTTCTCAATATCACCATCATTACGTGAACAATCCCCATCTAAAATAATACAATTTGTGTTTAAGCATTATTTAAAAAAAGTGTAAAATTTAACATAATCATATTTATAAAATGCAAATGAGTACATCAAATTTGAACATGTTCAAAATAATATCTGTCTACCTTTACATAACTCATTATATCCACTATCATCATTAGAATCACCAAAATAGTCATTCCATTGGTTTTCAGTCACATCACAATAAGGTCCATTCCCTATGTATAAGTATAAAATATCATCAACACACAACCAGTCCATTTAGTATCATTTATTTCATTTTTTCAAATTTTTGCTTAGTTTTCACACACACAAACACATATATGTCATACCTTCTCCATAAAAGTAGTCATAGTAAAAACATTGTATTCCACAAATTGTCGGAAAAAACCAATACGTTCTTTCGCAATTTTCATACATAGGTTGTAGTTTTGTAAACTGAGTAAAATACAAGAGTAAAATAGGCAGAAACATATTTCCAAACCCCATTGCTGTATTTAGTCAGGGGTTTATTTTAAACAAATAAAGAGTATGAAACATAAAGCAACAAGTGCTGTGAAACAATTTGAAATGGCAAACCTTTAACGGAAAGTTGAAACGAATTTTTATGTTTATTGCAAATTGTCATTTGATAAAGGTAGTTAGTTTAGTTCAACTTGTTCAAGAGAACCACTGAGTACCAACTGATTTTAAAAAATTAAAATAAAGGTAAATCACATTTCTAAAATTTCAGTTAAATAACTTTTAACTATTAATTTTCATGTTTATTTATTATTAGTAGTAAACCTGATGTTAGAAGTTGAAGTTTTTAGGTTTTTTGTTTTAATCTTTATACGTCATTTGTGTGCTTTTTTTTTAGCTTGCTTTAGATTTTTAAGCGGTCGTTGCTATCTGGTAAATCTGCTACAGTATTTGGCATAGTACTATAGCCTCCTCCTCTAAGATTAGACCCATCAAAGGCAAGCAACAAGGCGAAAGGGCTATACACAGAGGCTAGCAATAGGTCACATAGGTAATTTCTCCAAATATCTATTTTCTATTCCATACATACTGTATATCTATCGAACAGTGAGTGACGTGAGTTACAACAAACTTAAATACATGCTTGGATGCCACAATGGGTTTATGTCCAATTTTCATGCAGAATTTAGATAAATATTTTTGATTGTATATAATTTACATAGTATTTTGTGCATTTGTAACCCATGTTTGAGGGTATAGCAATTAGTTCAATTAAGTTTTATAAATTGTATGCTACCATTCATAGCCCCATTTATAAGAAACTTAAATTTTAGAGTTAAAAATATTTAAAACAACAACAACCTCTTTTAGAAATTGTCATATCAAGTTACAATGTCAACAAATTAACTTATTTTAAACATTAAGTAGTTTAAGTTGACTCACAATTTGTTATAAAATTTCAAATAAGATTAGCAATTTAACTGAACATTGCCAAACTCCCAATGGTCAGTAATATATTTTATTTTTAAAATAAAAAACTTTAACCTGCAAATTGCAATACCTTTTTAACCACAGTAAAGGAAATTATGACTAAATATTTCATTCAAAAACACTATTTTATTTCAATTATAAAACATAACAAACGATACAACTGTTTATCTGATAAGTACAAAATCATTTCTTATACTAATAGTGACATGAAAAAAAAAATCAATTCAATTGCTAAACAATACAATATTCGTAAAGAGTGAATGAAGAAGTGTTAATCCAGCCATAAGGTAGAAGAATCTCGATTTTTCACCTTCTAATTCACCATTACGAGCAAAAAGAACCTGTTAAATAATTAAATATACTGTAATATATTAATATTTCAGAAATGCCACAAAAATATTAGTTCATGTTAAAATAAGTTTACCAATAAAGTTTCCCACAAAACAAATGATAAATGAAGAAATCCAAGCATAAAATAAGCCACTCCAATATGACTCGCAACAAGACCACGATAAAGACCCAAAATAAATGTTATCTACATTTAGAAACAAATTTTAATTACACATCGACCACTATACTATGGTAATATACAAGAGCGAAAGCTCCATTATTAAAATGAACATAAATGACATCATCTGGGGCTGATCCACTCTATTGAAACGCTCCCTATGACGACATAATATCGCCGCTCACCTTTAGCTCACTTTCACGTAGGAGTAGAAGGAAAGCGCTCAATAAGTTTTAAGAATAAATTAGAGAGCGCTCAATGAGAGTTCGGAACAAATCAAAGAGCGCTCATTTAGAGATTACATAATGACATATTGTTCAAATGAGCGCTTTCGAAAGTGGTTCGTTTTTAACTAATTAATCAAAAAGTAAACAAAAAATAAACGTGAAATTACGGCATTTACCAATGACATCGCAGATACAGCTCCAACAAGCGCCACTTCAAAAAGGCCCTTCAACATAGAAATTAAAACAAAATAAATAACATTTTGCTATAATAGATATTTTTTGTAATCATTTCGTATTAATGACCCTGTTTCCATTGATAGAGGACGCTGAAAACGTAGAAAACGGCAACTGTGAATTCGGACTAGAAGGCGGCGGTTGAAATGTATTGTGACCTCCAACTTCGTGATAAACCAAATTAGACCGTTCGTCCATCCTCAAATACAAGCAGAAACTTAATTTCAAAGTCGATGGTTCATAGCAAAAACACAAACAGGATGAGCATGTGACTGTGAGGGTAACATTGTTCCAAGGTGACGATAACTCGAAAAAGAAGCCCCGCCCCAAAGGAGAGACACCATATTGGTACGTCACAGTACATTTATATTTCTATTTATTTAGGTTTTTCCCCGTTTAAAACAACGGTTTTGTGTTTTACTTGCGTATAATTTTCATATTTTATTTTTGAAAATCTTGTTTTATCATTAACGCAATCGTAAAACGCAAGATATACAAAAGTAAATCAGTTCCATATTAGAAAGAAACGCCAAAAGTGAGTGAAGGATCGTCTGCTTTTTGAGGCTGGAAAGACGACATCTTGTCAAGGAGCACGCCACAAAGGTGAATCTTGTGCTGTATGACTAGCTATTTTCAAGAGGGGCGACATTGACAGTGAATCTCGTATCTCCTGTAATCGTATCGCAACTGAAGCTATGAAGAACAGTTTGCGCCCTCTATTGGCGACACTTACTTGTGGCACGAAACGATCCATAGGAAGAGCCGTTAGTTGATTTACCTTTGTATATGTTTGTGGTCTTGGTAAAAAGCAATTGGCAAAATAACCTACACGTTTTCATGTCTTAAAATGGTTGCTAATGTTATAGTCACTAATAAAAATCAATTTTGGAACGTGCTATATTAGCTTTTATTTTACCTGTTACATTACATCACATACGTCATGTTCCACATTTAACCGCCGTATTAGGTGACAATATTAGCATAGCACAAGTTAAACGTCATCGATATAATTATATATTTACCTCTTGCCTTTTTTTTTCCATTTTTTCTAATGAAAATGATGCTAAATTCAAAGCTTGATATACAAAAATTATACAATTTCTTACCTATTTTACTTACAAACATAAGTTTCAAGAAAACAATTTTAAATACACATATATACATACATACATCAAATGCAAGCGCGCTTGTGCAACATAAAAACATAAACATTCAGAAACAAATATAAAAACAAATTCTTACCGTGGTCCTGTTGAGATCCTTCCTTCCTTCCTTCTGGTCCTCGCTGAAATCTGTCCCTAAAAAAGAAAAAGAAAAAAAGAACGGTGCTTGAAAAATTATTCATTTGAAGTAAATGGAACTATACTGGCCCGTGAGATTCTTGCGATGTCCATTCATCCATCCATCTTGGTTTCAGGGAATTCACTCCCTGTAGGTCCCTCCCAATGTAGGGGCGATCATGTCCTTCCATCCGTGTGGCCCACATATCTATTACAAAAAAAAGGAAAAAAAAAAAAAAAATGGTGCTTGAAAAATTATTCATTTGAAGTAAATGGAACAATACTGGCCCGTGAGACTCTTGCAATGTCCATCCATCCATCCATCCCATCCATCTTGCTTTAAGGGAATTCGCTCCCTGTAGGTCCCTCCTAATGTAGGGGCGGTCATGCCCTTCCATCAGTGTCGTCCACATATCTAATATGAAAAAAGGAAAAAGAAAAAAAAAAAAAGAACGGTGCTTGAAAAATTATTCATTGGAAGTAAATGGAACTATACTGGCCCGTGAGATTCTTGCGATGTCCAGCCAACCACGGGCACCAGTGTGGAAGGGGCAGTGGTCCACCAATCGTTCGATGCCTATTAGTTTTAAAATAAAATTTTGAGTTTTTCAACTCAACCAAACTCATTAACAAAAAAATAAACATCACAGGACGTCACAATTTAAGACAACACAGTATAGCACAGCGCAAGCATATATTATTTTATTTAGCATAAATCATGCTAATGGGCAAAATGTATTTAAAATTGAATAGATAAAATAACTAAAATAAAAGCTAAGAAACAACAACAATCCCCCCCCCCCCATGAAATCACTTTTTATTTAATACAAAATTAAAATTTTTATAATAATAATAAAAGAATAAAATATTGAAATCCAGATGAATGAATCTTCAAAGAACCACATTCATGTTTAATCTGAAAAATAAAATGAATTATTAAATTATTAAAATTATAATATTATTAAAATTATTAATTTATATTAATATTAATATATATTAATTATATATTAATATTAATATATATTAATATATTAATATTAACTATATTTATATAAAATTATTAAAATTATTAAATTATAAAATTCTTTTTCATTTTATATGTAATTTTGATTAGAAAAGCATTTAATTTTTTAAAAAAAATAGGTATACAATAAAAACAATACTGATATTAGTGAATAAATCGTTGTCTCCCCCTTCCTCCCTGGAAAAGCATTTTTTTTTTTAAAATAGGCCTACAATACGAACAATAGGCCTATTAATTAGTAAATGGCGGTCACGTTATATTTGAGATCTAATTGAGATCTGGCTCAATCGTATTCAATCGAATGGAAATGTTTAAATTAATTGAAATTTAATAGGAATGTAATAAACTACTACTAATAATATTAATTTTTTAAAGAAATAATCAAATAAATCGAAAATCTTTAATTTACCTTAAAAAACGCGGCATAAATTCACAGACAAAAAAACGTCCACCACAAAACAATTTTGAAGTTTGACCCTTAGACCAATTTAACCTTTGACCGGATGTTACACCTGTCAGCTATTCGAAATTTGTTTTTTAATTTATTTCAAAAATGGCGGCAAATTGACTTGGGTACATTGGGTATCATATATCTCTATTAGTTTTTTTGGAAAATGACACGTCAGATTATGCTCCGTTAATCAAAAAGGAAACCCTCTTCTCAATATAGAGGACACTGCTATCTGGAACATTGCGTTAATATTACATCAAATATATGAAGCTATAGTTGATATTAGCTTGGTGAACGTAAATGGCTATTTTCTGCTTAAACTTATATAGTTTAATACGCCATATTTGTTCACTATAATGTAACAATTTAATGCTTCAATAAGTTATTAAATGAGATGAACTCCTGCCTCAAAAGTTAATTTAATTATGTCGATATCGTAATGTTGTCACTTTTCACAACAGAAAAATCATTGAGTGTAAATTCTAGAATATTGTCCAGTTCTATTTTATTGTCCATTTTATCAATATTTTATTTTATTTTTTTCAAATATTTGATCTCAAAATTTTCTGTATTATGTTGCAATTTATTTTATGTTTCATAAAAAAAAACGAAATAAGAAATTTAAAAATCCCTACACAAACAGATTTATTCCCTAGTTTGGCGTCACTGCACTGTTAATGTTCATTTCGACCTTTTGTACCACGTGTTCAATGTGAATTTCATCATGGAGTCTTTGTCTAATGTTGTAAAAGTTTCCCTGCCAAATTATTTATCGTCTTTGCCAATTCCGAAAAGTATTGGCGGTATATTTAGACTATCAGGTAAGCATTCTTTGCTTTTTATGTAATTTGAGGTGCATGTCGTTCTTTTTTCTCGATACAATGAAGTAAAATTGCAATGAGTTTCAATTTGGCCGGAGGTGTGTTGTAATTAAAATCGGATGACTTTTAATTGTCTTATCGCTTCATCGCTCTTTTTTTCCCCTCGTTGTGTAATCTTATTTCTTATGTGATTTGATCTCTTTGTCCTTTACCGTCTTATCTTTTTCTTTACCCTATTAAGGCATTTGAAGTAATTGCAAAATGATTGGTGGCTGGGATCATAGATGTATTGATGGATGAGGAATTTATTAAAAAATAGTGGAAAAAATCAAGCACGTGCTAAAAAAACGCGTGCAGTTCATCACAGTTTACAATGAGGTCTAATACCTTATACAATCTAAGGCATTTTAAACGTTTTTAGTTCCTATTTTAATATACTTGGGGCTCGCGCCCTACAAACCCATTAGTAAGTTCTCTCCATGATCAGGGCCATGAATGTAGCACGTGCCAATTCGTTGTACGTGATGATGAGATAAACGCGTTTGAATTTAATGAAAAAAGTGGCTTTTTCTGCATAACAAATGTGTATTGCGATATGAAAAATAACCACTTCAAGGGAACAAATTGTAAATAAAGCGTTTTTTTCTGGTAATTTTGTGAATTATTATTTGTGTATAAAATAACAGGAAAATAAGGAAGTAATGAAGGTGCAATCCTCTAGTCTATTGAAATAATACCATATTTATATGGCATTTTATAAAGAGACCTGGAGTTTGTGGACTCTTGGCGTTGTCTGGAAATGTCCCCCGAATATCGTTATTTGTCACACTGGATTGCACATTTGCTTTGCAAAAAAAGTACACTTTTTATTTACAGAATTGTAATGCACGTATCTCGGCACGCATTGGTTACATTTTAGTGTAAGTTTTCTGTATATTTTCACGTTTTTTGCAGCCGTTTTATATTTATGTGGTTTATTATCTTTTTTTTAGTAAGTCTCCTTTACCTTTTTATAAGTTTCTAACTGTTTTCTGCTGTTTATTTCAGTTTTTTTTTTACATTTTTTTGGTCGTATTTCTGTGTTTTACGGAGGACACACTTTCAACTCAAAACGTTTTAAGATTCAAATCTATATATTGTTGAATTACGAGCTTTTTGAAACGTTTACGGGACAGTTGAGTCCTCCTGAAGAATCTCCCTCTCTTGAATAAGTCAAAACAGGACAAATATTAACACAGTTAAAACAGGCGTAAGGGGCTAAAATATTTCACGAACCCTTTAAGATGATGGTGATAAAGTGTGTAAACGCCCCTCGAAGTTTGAATTCTGGTTATTCAGTTTTTCATAAGCAAAGCTAAGAAGAACTTGAAAGTGTTTTAGAAACTAGAAGTTTAGCTGAATCACTTAAGGACAATTTCATTTTCATATCTTTCAAAATAAGCTTTTTTTAAAAATTTTTGGTCAATAAAATGTTTATTTTGAAAGATGCCAACATGAAAATATTACTAAGCGGTTCAGTTACCGTTCCAGTTTCTCTTAATACACTTTTCATATAATACACTAACAGTAAGACACATCAGCTTGTTCATGAAGCATCTTTTTAAAGCGACATTTTTGTTTTATTTTTCTGTTCTGTTTCTGAATCTAGTGACAGATTGGTTGCGTTTGGTTCCTTTAGTCGGAACGGTTTCTTTTGTATCATGGGCAACATACCAAAGTTTCTTTCCTAAACACGGAAGAGTGAACCTGACAATTGACAAAGAGAGCGACAAAATTGCTCACGCTTTTGACATCGAAGATCTCGGCAACAGAACGAGTTTCTGTCGTTGTTGGAGATCGAAAAAGGCAAATTTGAACGAAAGAAACACGAATCTTAAGAAAAATAAGAAAACGACTAGAAACAGGAATATTTAATTTAAAAAAATGATTTTCTTTTTTCTATTTTGGCAGTTTCCATATTGCGATGGGGCTCACAAAGACCACAATCTGGAAACTGGAGATAATGTTGGACCAGTGGTCATCAAACACAAAGAGTGATGATATTATATTCTGTTAATAAACAAATGATTAAATAATTAATTAACGGATGTTGTTAATTCATTATTACGAAATCTCTTCCTCCTTTCCTTTCTTCCTTTTTTTTGTAGAGCAATAATTAAAATTAAAAATAACTGTTATGTGGTTTCATTTAAAAGATGTTGTTGTTAGATTATTAAAAATTGGTTTTCCAAAGATTTAGCAGTTCGTTTGTTTTTGCATTTTTCGATTTTCTTTAAAATAAATGATTTGTTTTTGGTTCTAAATTTCAGATGATGCAAAATGACTTATTTAGATTTCCATAAAACAGTTTCATAAGTAAATTGATAGCGTTTTGAAAGTTAAATGTTGAAGTATTTAAGAAAATGGTTATTTTCTTAACGTTTATTTTTTAAGGATATCGACATGAAAATAATATAGGCCTATTATGTTTCTATTCAACATTTCAGGAAGAAAACTAAGGAAAAATTGAACATGTGTTAGAAACTAGAACGGTAACAAATTAAAAGCATCGTCTGCTCAAAGTGGGATCATTATCACTATATTATTATATATATATAATATCCCAGGTCTGTGTGGGTATCTATCTGTCTCTGAAGTAACGCTGTACAATCATTGAAGCATGTCGGAATTTAGATAAATTTGAATAAATGAACGGCTTTTTTTCTCAAGGTCAACTATATGTTGCACACTCCCCATCCAAGAACCCCATGATATTAAATTGAAGACGGGAAAGGATGGAAAGTGTAGAGAGGGGGGAGAGAGAGAGAAACATGGAGGGAGGAAAAAGGGGGAGTGGTGACTGAAATTGAAATGAAAGGAGTAAAAAAGGAACAAACGACGCGCATGCGCACAATTGCCTGTGAATTTTGCTCTCGTCATTTATGACGGGTTACGCGGCGGTTACCCCACTAGTTTACAAATAAAAGCTTAATTTAAGAAACATCAACAAAAAATACTTTTAAGTTATTGATAATTACCCTTCTAGTTTCTAAAACACTTCGAAATTTCTTCCGAAATGCAAAATTACCGGAGTTCGAGAGGCGTTTACACTTTAAAACCGGTAACTTCTTCTACTATTATAGTTTCTAAAACACTTTCAATTTCTATATGGTTAATGAAACCACTTTAATTTAAGGGAAGGAACTCTTGAGATGAACTCAAATGAGTTCTTAAAAAAATACAAAAAAACCTACAATACTGAGTTATTCAGTAAACACAATGAACACATTTGAAATAATTATTGCAAACTTAACATTCAAAATCGATCAATAAAAAAAACTGGAAATTCTCAACTCTAGAAACATTGGAACGATAAACTCTTTAAAACATAATTCTTAATTGAAAACATCTACCATATAGAAATAATGACGAATTGACTGAATTTCAATGGTCATTCTTGGGGAAACTGTGATCCCCTCTTTTTTTTGTAATGTGAGCTTAATGATCTTTGCTTGAGCTGTCACTCTTACATACTCAGCTCCGCCCTCCTTTTCTTGACACTGGCCAGAGATTGTGCATTTCTTGACCTTTTTGTACATGTGTGACGTCCATGTAGTTGCTTGGCAGCTCCATTTGTGGGGGTGTTGTTAAAGCTTTATTGAGATTTGTTTCACTAAACAACAGTCAACCAAAACTTTGTTTTTGTTTCCGATTTCTTCTTTTGCCATTGCAACGGACAGTGCAGCTTTTTTTTCTTTCCACGTTATTGTTTATATGATTTTAAACAGAACTTATACAATGATTTCTTCGGTTTTTTTTGCATAAATTTTCAAACAACCACAAGAAAAAGATAAAACTTCTAAGCTAAAGTTGTGAACAATTGTTTTGTTTTATTTTTCTCCTGACATTTTTAGTCGTTTTTCTTTAAATACGAATCGAAAGAATGGAAAACTCGGAAAGTGTTGTTGCAATTCCTTCGAGACCAATACATTCGGCCTCTTCTGGCCGACGAGCTTGGGAGGATCAAGAAGTAGACCACAACAATCATATGCTACAGCTAACTGATGATAATCACGACGTGGAAGCAATGCACGGAGAAGGACTAGGAGGAGGAGGAGGATCAACCGTTTCGAGGCATGCCGTGGTGGAAGATCTCGGAGGAACCACTGGAGATGAGAAGAAAGGATGTTGGGCCTCATTTTCAAGTTGTATCACAGGTATGTTATGAAGGTGAGGAAGATTTGACTGAAGGTTCTTTGGGTAATTGGAGTTTTTTGTTGTTGTTTTTCATAAAAGGTATTTGGACTACGAGACAGTTGGCAAACAGTAAAGACAGAGAGATTTATGTGAAAACAACAATCAGAGAATTGATTGTCTACATTATTTTTCTCTTTATTTTGTGTTTTTGTAAGTGTTTTTTTCTTTCATTTTAATTTTATCTTTCTACAAATTTTGTACGTTTTGTTTGATTTCAGCTTAAGATGGTGGGAGTTTGGGGGTATATTTTCTGTTACACATTGTTTCAAGGGTTGAAACCTTTTCTTTTTGTCAAAAACTTCACTGTACTTGTTCACCACCGTAAAATGTGTCCTTTATAAGTGGCACAGTGGCTCACTTGTACTTTTAATAAGGTTGAAATCTGCTAGCAGTGTCCTTGAAATAATAGGTAAATGGAGAAGAGTTATTGTGTCAGGTTGAAAATAATCAATTGCTACAATCAAAACTGTTTCTAAGGAGACGAGAATTTCTCTCTTTATGTTTCGGTATCTAAGAACTAGTTTTCAGATATTGATTTTCACTACTGAAACGGTTAATGAAAACAAATCAAGGTCGATTTTTTAACACTTTATACTATGGTATTCGTAACAGTGTGTGTATTATTTTCCGTGATATTTTATTGGTATTTACTTTTGTTGCTATGACCCACTGTCATGCGAAACACACACACAGTTGAATGTAAACTATGGAAACGCACGATGGACATAAAGACAAAACATTTATGCTCAGAACTGATAATCTTTTATTCTATAAAGCTTATTGTAACCCTGAATAGTACGTAATAATCCCCAAAGTGGGAAAAGTAGAAAGTTATAAGATTTTGGCTTTAATAATAAAAAAAAGTTTGATCGAACTTTTTCTATCTATGCCAGATATTTCAAAGCAAATTTGTAGTTCTTAAGCTCTGAATGTGACCACAATTTGCGTTCGAAATATTAGCCATTTGTTAAGTTAAATCCCTAAACTTTTTTCACAAGTTTTTGAAATTATTACCGTAAGATGATTTATGAACAGCGGATTTGGATCTCTTTTTTTTTTTTGCGTTTCGGGAGCAACGCTATGAATAAATTATAAAGTGTGTTAGAAACTAGAATGGTAGCTGAATCACTAAATAGTATTTTAATGTTGAAATCTTTCAAAATGATCTTTTTATAGACAAACATATAATCATAATATGATGATATGTTTGTCTATAAAAGGATCAACATATTGTTCGCTTAAAATTGGTTCGTTTTCAAACAGCCATAAAAAGCTAATTTCAAAAGATATCAACATGAAATTACCCTTTAGTGATTAAGTTATACTTCTAGTTTCGAAATCACTTTCAAGTTTTTCATAATTTTGCTCCTAAATAACCAGAGTTCAACGGGCTTTTTCAAGAGCTTAACATTTATCTATTTCAGTCGTATTCCTGTTAGGTATTTTTCGAAAAAGTTCTTGCAAAAATGAACACTGTAAATGGACACAAAGTAATACCCACACACGACACAGACACACACACATACACACAATAAACATTGATACAAACAAATTAAACATATGCTAAGTAATTATCATAAACACAAACACATATGGTAATAGAATATAATTATGTTTCTTTTTTAACTAACAAACAATGAGGTTGCTATGAGCGAAGGGAAGGTTGTCGCACGCACTGAATTCAACACAACACAACAATTATTTTTTTCTGTTTTTATTGAAACAAAATACTTTTAAATAAGCCCTGTGAGAAACAATAGCAACAACATTTGATCAAATAAAAGTTTTATATATTATTGTAATAATTAAATTATTGATGATGTATATTTAATTAAATTGCAGTAACGTTTGGAATGACAAGTTCCAATATGTACTACTTCACAAAAGTTCTGAATGATCTCTTCATCGGAACACCGTTTCAAGATAATCCAAAATACACTTTCAATGACATCGGAGAAGTCGAAGATGTCTGGGATGTACGTCTTATTAATTACATAACAATGAAAATCGTTTAACACGAAAAATCCCATAAGAAAAAACATATTTTCGATTGGGTTCTTTAGAATTTCATAAAAATTAATTTTTAACATGAAAAAAAATATTCCATTCTCGTTTCCGTTTCAAATTAAACGGTTTCTACTGTATATTGAAATGTTAGTTACACATTTGAACATAAAAATAATTTTTTACTTGTTATAGTACTTGGATACGGTGGCATTACCAAGTTTGTATCCAGAATCCTATTACAATGACATGGAAAGAAAAGACATGGATAAAAATATTCTCTATGAATGTAAACTACTGGGAACACCACGACTGCGTCAGATCCGTGTCCGAAACGATTCTTGTAACGTACCGGACGACTTCAAAAGGGCGATTACGGTCTGTTACGACGTTTACTCGCCGTACATCGAAGACAAGGAACCTTTTGGATTACAGAATACATCTGCGTACGACCACAACGTTATTAAATTATGTGGAATCAGGATCACGATTTAAATTTATTTTTTTATTGCTTAGCTGGACTTACCACTCAGCTTCTGATTTGGACGGATCAGATCACTGGGGATTGATTGCGACCTACAGTGGAGGTGGTTCCTACGAGGATCTCGGTGTGACTTTGGAGGAAGCTCAGTCGAGACTCGATACCTTGAAAGCGAATCTATGGCTCGACCGAGGAACGAGAGTGGTGTTGCTCGATTTTACGGTTTACAATGGCAATGTCAATCTTTTCTGTGTGATTAAGTAAGTGAAATAATTCTACGTTTTAATGTTTGACGCCGAACTCATTTAAGACGTTTGATAAACAGCTGATTTTTGAAAGTGCGTTAGGAGGTAGCATAGTAGCTGAATTACTTAATAGTATTTTCATGTTGATATCGTTTAAAATAAACTTTTTATAGACCAAGAATTATTAAAATATTATCGCTTCAAAGTACCATTTTCGAACTCGCATAAAAAGTTTATTTTAATATCGATAATTTTAGGGGACCGTTTACACTTTAAAACCAGCTTAATGTAATTTCTGTGTAATGTTTTCTTGAACTTGGTGCAGGGAAAACGACGCAAAACATTTTTGAAGCAACATTTTAAAAAGAATTTCAAGATTTATATTTTATTTATTATTATTAATTTTGTTGTTTCAGTTATTTTATTTTAGTTTTTTTTACAATAAACGTTTTTACGATAGTTTTTACGTATTATTTTACCAAGAAAAAGATTGAAAATTGGTAGAAAACAGCAGTTTAAAATCATAGAAACTTTTTTTCAAATATATTATCATAAAAAGTAATTAATATGCCTTGTAGTTTACACTTTTAATTTTAAATATGTCTGGAAATTCTCTCCCAAGTTGTTTTAAAAAAAGTGTTTTCATCATTTTTCTCTTCGACATGTTGGAAAATGATAATTAAAATCTTTCGTGCCGAGTGCATATAAAACTCTTGTCAACGAAATGGCATTTTTTTTTTTAAATTCAGGTTAGTCATGGAGTTTCCTGCGACAGGAGGCGTGATTCCATCTTATTCATTTCGAACCGTCAAACTTCTTCGTTACATTACCATTTTAGATTATTTTATTCTCGCTTGCGAATTGATCTTTTGCTTATTGATTCTCTATTATATCATCGAAGAAATATTAGAGGTATGGAATGAGAAATTGAAGAAAAACATCGTTAAAAATTGACACGCTGTTTCTCTTAATTATAGATTAAGAAAGTGAAGTGCCCTTATTTTAAAAGTGTTTGGAATCTACTCGACATTCTGGTCATTGTGGTGAGTTCCATTGTTTCGTGTTGAATTTTAACTGTTGTTTGGTTCTTTATTTCGTCTGATTTTGTTTTTTTTCTTCTTCTCCAGATCTCTTTAGTTTGTATCGGATTCAGTATTTACAGGACGATTAGTGTCGAACATCTCCTTCACGAACTCTTAACGAACCCTTATCATTTTCCAGACTTTGAATTTTTAGGATTCTATCAAACACAATACAATAATGCAGTTGCTTTGGCCGTGTTCTTTGCTTGGATCAAAGTAAGGAACAAAGTCTCGCAGTTACATTCTTAGCTGGATAAGTATTTAATAAATTATATAATCTTTATTTTATAGATTTTTAAATACATCAGCTTTAACAAAACAATGACACAGTTGTCATCGACTCTGTCGAAGGTAATTTCATCTAAATTTTAGAGGTTAACCTTTCAAAAGAAAGTAACTGCTTGCTTTTTTCAGTTACTTTTTGAAGTATTATGGTAGCGTTTTTATTGAGAAGAACTTAGAAGTGTGTTTGAAAGTTGAATAGGAAGTGACTTAAGTAGTAGTATTTTTAGGATGATATTTTTTTCAAAATAAGCTTTCGATGGCGCTACTGTTCTAATAATATAAAAATTGCACAGTTTTGATGGCTAATTTAGGAACAGAACATTTTAAAAACAAAATCTCAGTTTTTAAAATAAAAAAATAGTTTACTTTGAAAGATATGGTCATAAAAATGGCTACCATTCAATTATTTGACTTTTCAACATTTAAATATAGTTGCTTGACTGTAACTTGAAGCTTGTGACGACAGAAAGATGGCTAAAAAACATACAAATTGTGTCATTTTGTTTCGATTTGTTGAAAACATTTGCAAACTATCTTCTATCCGACAAAAATGACACAAGCCTGTGACCTCGCAAGCTGAAACTTACAGGATGGCGACTGTACAGTGTATGCTTTGACTTTCGTAGCTGCTGTAACACTGCTTTTAAATTAACTTTTTAATTAATTCTCTTTTTGGATTGTTAACGAGGTTACATTTTTTGTACTTCATTGTAGTGTGCTAAAGATGTGGCTGGTTTTGCGGTCATGTTCTTCATTGTATTCTTTGCTTTTGCACAACTTGGTTATTTGCTGTTTGGTACTCAGGTGGAAGGGTTTCGTGATTTTGCTACTTCAGTGTAAGCACTGTCACCTTAATTTATAAGATTAACACCCACACGTCACTAAGGCCGGACTCACGCGAACCACTTTGTGACGCCACAAAAAGTGGTCCTTTTTAGCAGACCACAGATTACATAAAAAGGTGTTCACACGAGCTATTTTGCTCAACAATTTCAATTAGAGGTTGAGTTCTGCCAAACGTGGCGGTCACCGCCTGTTTGTCTGCAGTGATCAACATTGAAGGGCAGGCCATAGTTTTTTATATTGCTTTTTTCAGATGAGCCACTAAGTGGTCTGTGTGAAGCTAGCCGCGTCAACCACGTTGTGGCAACACAGAGTGGTCCGTGTGAAGGTGGGCTAACTATTCTTGCAACAACACAATGAAAAACCTCGTCTTCATTTTCTAAAATAGGTTTACACTGTTGCGAGTTATTCTTGGAGACTTTGATTTTCATGCCATCGAACAGGCGAATAGATTATTGGGTCCGATCTTCTTCATTACTTACGTTTTCTTTGTGTTCTTCGTGTTGCTCGTAAGTCTCGATTAGCAACCGCTTGCGTGTGTCCACGCATCCATTTTTCATCTGTACTTTTAATCTTTATCTAGAATATGTTTTTGGCAATCATTAATGACACCTACTCAGAAGTTAAAGCAGAAATCGCTAAACAAAAGAATGAGTTTGAGATTGGAGATTACTTTCTTCGAGGTTACAATAACATCATGGGCAAAGTGGGTCGTAGGGATAAGATAATTGATATTCAAACGGCAATTAAGCTCGCCGATTCAAACTACGATGGATCTATGGGTTTCGACGAGATCAGAAAGCATTTGAAACAGTATAAATTGAAATCACTCGTTAGTTAAACTCTGTAGTTAAATTATTATAGGATGTCGTTTATGTTTTTTTTAGACGCAACTTTTCTGATTTGGAAATTGAAATGTTTTTCTCAAAATATGATAAAGATGCTAGTCGTGATTTAAGTGTCAAAGAAACAAAACTTATGTTAGCTGACTTAGAAGGAGAGAAAGTAAGAATACAAATAACCATTTGAACAAATCTTTGTGAACGGATACTGGTGTCGTTTTACTTTAAATTCGTAGATGGCACTGGAGGAGAAGCCGAGACCACCTTCCTCTCGTAGTATCTCGAGGCCACCGTCAACTATGAGTCAGTTTGTTAACGGAGTATCGTTTGAAGAGTTCAGCGTGTATGCTCCCTATTCACAACGTCTTAATTCATGCACTTTAGTTCATTTTGTTGTTCCTTTTTACAGACTGTCTCGGCGTGTCGACAGAATGGAGCATTCGATCGGAAGTATCGTGTGTAAGATTGATGCCGTTCTTGTACGATTAGAAAGTATGGAGAAATCCAAAGTGAAACGTCGCGAGACAATGAATAAAATTTTGGATACTATTGACGAGGTTTCGACACAATCTTATTCAGACATAAATTTAAGTTCGTTAACATTTTTATCGTTACATTTATGTAGAAGGAAGCTGGAGAACGAGGAAATTCTGCTCATATGGAGAATCTAGTCCGAGACGAATTAGAACACTGGGATGCTGGTTCGAGTGCTAGTTTGCCGAGAAATATTCCAAAGCCAGGTATATGCTTATTTCAAGTCATTCTTTGTATATATTATCGATTAATGCGGGTTTTTTTCTGCTTCTAGGACATTGAAGAGCGAATTTTATACGATTGGCATTTTAGCCAATGTGGATTTTTTTTACACATACAATCAGTACTTAATTTTTTGTGTTTTTACCACACGGATTTTTGTGTGCGGCAACACCACTGTATTAAGTCAAACCGACGTTAGAATTTGATGGCAACGGTTTTTTTTGGTAGTTCTTGTGTTACAGCAAAATCCAATCATTGCTTTTAAAAACAGGCAATTAATAACAGAGAATTACAAAAATTCTAGTCTATATATTACAAGAACGCGTCCTTTTGACCCACAAAGTTCTATGTACAGTCAAAGTTACCAAATCTGGCTCGAAGAAATACGGACTTCTGAATTTTGCGTTTTTTTTTTTAATTTTCGGTCACTTCAGAATGTTTTTCTCAATTATTTTTTAGTGTATTTTTATGGATGATTTTCAAGATTATTAAGCACACACTGTATTTTGTAGTGAATAAATATCATAATTTATATGTTCCTTTGTTCGTTATTCTTCCTTAAATTCGAATTTTGAAATTATCGCTCGAGAATCCAGAAAATCTGAAAAAATCCGGACCCTTTTAATCTCCAAACAAGTCCAGATTTTCGGACTTTTACTGTAGTTTGAAATTACGGCTCAATTTACTAAACTTGTCTTTGTAAAAGAAGCAATGATTGGGATTATCTTTTCTTTTTTTTTCCTTTTTGCAAAGTGCTGTTTTTTTTAAAGCAAGAATGCTTCGAAATGGTAAACCGTTAAGTGCCTTAAATAGTTTCAATGGTATCAATTTGTAGATGCAAAGTATCAAAAATGTTGTGTGTATGAATTGATTGCACTTTTCGATGTAAATAGAGGTGTTAAAATATCTTCGATTTTTATTCTCGACAATTTATTACGATCGATTACAAATGAAAAGTCAAGACAGTTTTGCTTTCTTTGCTTCGACAGGTTCAGTTTCGTCTTTCGCTGCTTCGACGGGTTCCGTTTTGTCTTTCACCGACGTTTTATGAGAAGGTTCTTCGTACATAACATTTCCCTTCATCAATCCTTCTTCGATCTTTACGAGTTTCAGAGTGAGACGTGGTCCCAATTCAACCAACCTTCAAACAAGATACTAGGTTTTATATAATGGTTTTAAAGTTTAGACGCGCAGACCACTTCACCTTATAGCACGTTTCTGCGTTATCTTTCTCCGTTTTCTTATCTTCCGTGTAAAATCAACTTCGTTATGTTCACCATCCAATTCAGCTTCACTGTCTGACAACATCCAACCTCTATAGAAAAGAAAACGAAACGAGTTAAGTCTTTTGATTTGGAAGAATCTAAAAGGAAACGAACTTCGTGATTATTTCGGTAACATCGCCAAACCGAGACAGATTCGGAACTTTTTTCTTAAGAAGTTTCTTCACACCTCTATTTAATCCACACGGAACGACCTTTATTGCGCTGAAAAACGTTAACGTAAAAAAGGAATTCACATCATAACGAATAATAAGAAAAAAAATACATCCACATTAGTCTTAAGAAAATAACTCAAAACTCACTAATGCCTGAATTCAATTATGTTCGATTCGGAATTGTAATTGAATAAAACGCAACGACGAACACGGTTAAGATTCACCTAAAAACGAAACGATATTATAAATTGACCGAAATAACGATCATATTTATCGTAATATATATGTGTACCGAATTGACGTTTATTGATGGAAACATGTTCTGTAACATGGTCGCCATCAGTTTGATGTGCATTCCTTCTCCGGAAAAGTTATTTAGAACCAAGAACGGATGATGAGAGAAGAGTTTCTCGGTAGAAACGGGTTTCTTTTGAGCAGCAGTAACATCATGAGCGAGTGAGAACTCGTTAATTCGAAACGTCAACGTGGGACCGCGAGGAAAACGGCAAATTCTGACAGTAGGCAACAATGACGACTTCGCGAACGATATCAGGTTAGTTACGTTGAGAAGTCCAGCGACCCCGATATAATCTTTAATCGTATTGTTCTTTGTCACCTAAAAATACATAAATATGTTTGTTTTTTTAAGAAAGGCCCATTCGTGTCGTTTTCGTAGACAGTTATACCTTTAACCTGGTTGCCGTGTACGGTTCCATAACCATTTTGAAGTCTCTTTTCAGTTGTAACAATAATTTTCCTACCACTCCTCGATGAACAACGAAAGTATGCGGTGCATTAATCACTTCTGAAGGCTCATTAAACGTAGGTTTTTTTCTCCGAGCATTTCTCGCTGCCTTTCCCTGAAAACAAATCGTTACCAATCCTAAACATCATCTAATAACAACCAATACGAGCGAATACCTTGCGTTTACGAGCCATTCCTGAAGATTCTTCTCAACCACAAGAAGTTAAGAACTCTTGTCTCTGAACCACGTGCTGTTTTCCAAGAGAGAAACAGTGCTGTCAACTTCAACGTCTTCAAAAAGAGACAGGCAAGTAAAGACAGGAACACGCAGACGTTTGCTCCGCCCCTTTAATGAGGACAGGCAACTTATAATTGGTTTGTTATGTGGTCTGACGTTCTTACTCCGCCCTTTTCAATTGGTTGAAATTTAGTCTGACGCTCATAAAAGGGCGGAGCAAACGTCTGCGTGTCCCTGTCTTCAAGAGTAAAAAAAAATACCCACAAACAAAGGGGGACGACACAATAGAACGAATCTCGTGCAGTACGGCAAGCCGTATTTCTTCTCATCCACATTTTATTTAATTTGAAGACCTCAACTTTATTCTGAGCATAGCCTCCTTATTCTTATTATTAGGATAAGGAGGCTATGGTATGGAACAGGCAAGTGTAGCCTGCATTAGCTTTTCGTTTGCTCCGCCCTAAGGATAGCCTCCTTAGGATAAGCAGGCTATGTTCCGAGTGTCGAGTACAACGTGATTAAATTAAAAAGTAAACACGCTTGCCGTGGATATGCTCTGCTGTGAATCTCGTACAGAATTTCTTTCTATGTCGTCCCCCTTGGAAAAAAGTATAGGGATCATTTAGAATACAAAAATTTGTAACATTGTTTATGTATTTATTTTTAATTAACTTTTTTTTTCAATTTCAGTGTCACTATTAAATTGAAAACTGTATTGTGATTGTTGTAATTTATTGTGATTACTAATTAATCCAGTAACTAAAATAGTAAAATAATTCCATATATAGTCTGATCGCGAAATGGATAGAAAGTACGTTTATGAAGGCATTCGTTATTTTAATAATAGAGCCTTATTGAATCTGTAATGAGACTTTTCATGGCGTTTTATTTACAAGAAATTCACAGGCAATTAGAAATCGGGACGAGCAGAAATTGGCTGCGCCCTTTTTATGACGATCGGCAACATCTAATTGGTTTGTTGTGTGGTTCGAAGTTAAAAAGGGCGGAACATGTGACGTCAGATTACATAACCAACCAATTAGAAGTTGCCGGTCGTCATAAAAAGGGCGGAGCGAACTTCTGCTCGTCCTGATTTCTAATTGCCTGTAAGCAATTCAATATGAAAATGCGCCATATTAGTACAACCAAAGTTAAGAAATTGCCTTCTAAATAATGACGTCATGCAATTATGTTTTTAGGTTAAAAATAGGTAACGCGCCATCTATGAGAAGAATTAGGAATTACAATTTGTAATTCCTTTTTTTTCTAACAAAATGGCGACTTCTGTGTCTTTGCCGGTGGATATGGAACTAAAAAGGGTATGTTTCTCTTGTTTGTAGAACAATTTAAATAAAAACTAGAATTATGCAAGGTAAAACGAAGTGTATTAATTCCATTGTTGTAACTTAAATGAAATTATGTAGTCAGTTAGGGCTGTCAAATGCGTAATTTACGTGGATACCGTAAAACGTCTCTTATCCGAACAATTGAATAATTTTCGAAGTGCATTGGTTTATAATTTCACTAAATTAATTTTATACATATATCGTCAACAGATGTTTATGTAATAGTTAAGAGAAGTGAGCAAAGTTGATCAATTTGTGATTTTTTTGCGGGTCATTTTATAAATTACGTTCGGATAATCGACGTTCATAGGGATTCCAGTGTTGCAAGCTACTCATTGTTGTGATTGTGTTTAAGGCATTTCAGGAACTTCAAGTAAAAATGATCGAAACGACTCAGAAGTTGAAAATTTCTGACATTCAGATAGAAGGTCTAAAACGTGGAGTCCAACATTCGAAGTTGACCGATCAAGAGATTTCTTCGTTGCCCGAAGATGTTCGAACGTTTGAAGGAGTCGGACGAATGTTTCTTTTGGCCGAACCGAAAGTGGTGAGATCGAATCTACAGAAAAAGATAAGTATGGCCGAGGAAAAGATCAAATCGTTGGAGGTAAGTTACGAATTAACAAATAAAAAAAAAGGTTAAAGTTGATTTGGTGGTTTCTTTTTTGTCTTTGTCTAGTCTAATAAGACGTACTTGGAAAAGAATATGAAAGAAAGCGAAGATAATTTACGGGAACTGATTGTCTCAAAACAAGCGAAATGAAGATATTTTTTTTTTATATTTAAGTTCGAATCTATTATGTAAGGCAAATAAAATATGTGATGTCTTTTTTGTGTGCTCTCGTTTATTGTTTTCTTTGATGTCGATTATTGTTTGATTTCTATTTTCATTGATATGTGAACATAGGTTTAAAGATTTTATCGGTGGCGCTGATCAAGCGCCAAATTGAACAAGCGCCAAATTGAACAAACGCCAAACTGAATAAACGCCAAATGGAACAAACGCCAAACTGAATAAACGCCAAATGGAACAAACGCCAAACTGAATAAAAGCCAAATGGAACAAACGCCAAACTGAAAAACCGCCAAAATGTGATACACATTGTTATGTTAGGTTAGGTTAGGATTGGTTAGGTTAGGTTTGGTTAGGTTAGGTTTGGTTAGGTTAGGTTTGGTTAGGTTTGGTTTGGTTAGGTTTGGTTAGGTTAGGTTAGAATTGGTTAGATTAGGTTAGGTTAGCTGTAAATCTGCACAGTCTGACGTCTATAAAAGCTCACAATATTTGGACCATCAGAATTTACAAAAAATCTGAATAACCGCCAAACTGAATAAACGACAAATGGAACAAACGCCAAACTGAATAAGCGCCAAATGGAAGAAACGCCAAACTGAATAAAAGCCAAAAATTTGGCGGTTATTCAGTTTGGCGTTTGTTCAATTTGGCGCTTATTCAGTTAGGCGTTTGTTCAATTTGGCGCTTATTCAGTCGCCCCATTTTATCATTTAGTTTTATAGAAACCGAATTCACATTTTTCAGTTATGTATGTGGCAGGGGGACAATTCCCAATCATAAACTACTGTCATTTAGACTAAAGTTCAGAGGTCGGATTGGATAGGGTTATTTATTTTATTGATTATTATCGCCTTGTGATGTTTTTCTCCTATTTATTGTAAGTAGCTTTTACATTTTTTTTTTTTTGCTAAAATGATCAAGTTCAGTTTTAGATAAAGTGATGACGTTATTATGGTAATGTTGATAAATTATATCTAAGCGTATTATGTTGTGCAGTCTATTCTTATTTTTTTTAACAGTGTTTATCGAAACTGATCGTGTTTGTCAATTTTTCTGTTATTCTTGAAACACTTCTATCACATTTTAATTATTGGTTTTTAAAAAAATTTGTTCACTTAAAACTGAATGCTTTTAAGTGTTAATTTTCAATTTCTTTCTGTTTTGGATTTAATGTAATATTGCTGATATTTTGCACAAATTGAATTTTATTTAGATGAGGCTAATTTGACGAGTCGCACACAATGAAGCAGTTGGTTACAACACCCTTTGGGTGGATTTTAGTTGTTTACTGCTTTTTGACTGTTTCACATGTCAATGGTAAGTTACCTTTTATGTAGAACGTGTTATATTTTTGTTATCTTTATGTGACTAATGCAGTGCATGAGACAATACAGATTAGTGACTTCAAAGTGACGTCACAGTAGTAGCCGTTTGTGACGTCAATGGACGTGACTATTCTGTAATGCCACATATTGATAGCCATAAGAATTTGAGATTACTAGTTACTTGTTCTCTTTCTGATGATTAATACTTATCAACTTACTACTATCAGTAATCAGTTTTTTTAAAAATATGGTTATTTTTTTAAATCAAATATTGTGACACCCTGTAGAAACAGAAGGTGAAACACTCAAGTCAAAAGTTTAGTCTTGACAGTATGGCACCCCTTGGTGCACAGATGTTCAGACTTGGGTGGCCCGAATTCTAGAGAATTCGTGGAACCAAGTCCGACCGTGAGAAAATTGGAAATAAGTCCCAAAAATATTTCTCCTTATGATTTAGTATCCCCGGCCCAGGGCACTGATTGGCCCAGTTGGTCAATCACTAAGCCCTGAGGTGACAGTTGCCACTCCCAGGAGACCGGACAAGTGAGCCTGAGACTTGAGTGTGAGGACAGTCAGAATCTAGAGTTTAACCGGATAAGTTCTGGACTAAATAGTCAGAAGAGAGAATTCAAACTAGTAAGTTGGAACTACTCAGAGTTCTAGAGAATTAAGTCTGACTTAGAGTAAAACAGTAATGTAAAGAGTGTTATCAATAATGTAATAACAAAGAGCTAGTAAAGAGACATTATAATACATAAGCGTGTGTAAGTGTTGTGTATTTGAACTATATTGGGTTTCTGTACTCCTAAAATAGAGGAGTATCCAGCAGAAGGCACTCAGACACAGCCTGAGTCCCTCTGCCTGGAGCCTCCAGCAATCCAACGAAAAGGACATAGAGTTACTTCGGCATCGTCACGCCCTATATCCAAAGATCCCTAGGAAAGACGGTCTTTTTGTGGGCCGTACCAGGCAAGGCAAGTAAATGTCGCGCCCGGTGAACCCAACCCCCAGAGGTTCAACAACAGTAGAGGCTGGTCCGCAGCAGGCGACAACAGAGTCGACCCCGGCACCACCGATTCATCAGAGGGAACAACGACGTCAACAACGAAGTTCCTCCTCACGAGTCGGTAAAGAGGGTGTCAAAGGAGGGCCAGTCACGTCACAATATTAATTTATTCATTTATAATGACGGTTCTAGATTTATTTTTTTAAAAGTATCACCACTGAAGATAATTATTTGTAGAATTAAGTTATCATTATGTGAAACGATTTTGAAAGGCATTAATATATAAATATATATACACACAAGAATTGTATACTCGAATATATTTCTAGTAAAAATGCCCAAATGTGTTTTTTGAATAATGTGTAGAATCCAGTGTTGGGGCAAATTACTTTTTTTTTAAATTATTACATTTACCAGTCAAACATGTGAAGAACTAATTACAATTTTATTTAAAGTTTAAAAAGAAATAAGTTACGAATATTCCTTTTCCCAAAGCATTTCAATGACACTCCAATTAAAAATCTGGTGACAAGAGAACAAATGGGCAAATTATCAATTGCAAAAACACAAATTCCAAAACTGAATGTCTCGTTATAAAGTTACGTCAGTCTCTTGACAAGTAATGTAATTGTTCCAAGTAATGTAATTTATTAGGAAAAATAGAAGAAAAAAAAACTTGAAAAAGTAATTTAAAGGAATTAAATTTTTCTTTAGAAAACGTTACAAATGACATTACAAAATTTCAAATGTTAAGGTGGTAAATTGTTAATTACTTGAAAAAGTAATTTAATTATAGTAATTCATTACTTTTGATAAAATACTTCCAACACTGGTAGAAACTCTCCAAGTTTTGTTATGTTAATAGTACCACAACTGTAAACAAATGGAGTACCGCTTGGATTTGTTATAAAATCCGTTACTTAATTTATTTTGTGTTTGTACAGTATACATGTATATTTTAGTATTAAATTCTGGATATATATTTATAAAGATGTGTATGCATATAAATTAATTTAATTATTAAGTTGGCAAGTAAATATGTAAGCGAAAAATTTAAGTTAATATAATTGTATGTTTATCTACAGGCGAAACATTCTTTGACTGTCACGGAGGCCCAATTATACAAGTGAATTGGAATGAATCATATCCAATAAGTATGATTATTTTTTAGTTTGTGTTTTAATGTCTGTCTTTTAAAACAGTTATTAGCTTTGAATTTTCATACATTTTATACTCGTATCTCCAATTCCAACATAAAATGTTAAATATTCTATAACAATGGCATATTTTAGGTGATCCGGTGTTCAATTGTAGTGTGAATTCGAGTTACGCATTAGAAATTACCAAAGGCAACATAGATAACTTACTTACTATACATAACGATGCTGGTTTTGGAGTCGCTTATTTTCAAAAAACACCTTCCTTCCAGGTTCGTCAGTATAAGTGTGCAGCTGTGCTGTGTTCATTGGTGTTTTGAAATATTTCTACGTTTTCATTCAAATTATTTTCAGGCGTATCCATTATTTGATTTATTTGTGAATGTGATAAATCCTCCTGAGGAATCTGATCCGGTAAATGGCCGAAATAGAACTGTTTAAAACAGTACAATAACTGTTGTTGCATTGATTTTTTCTTAGTTTTTTTTTTAGATTTGATTCTCTAAAGGTTTTATTATTGGCAATTTTTTTTAATATTCAGGTTGAAATCATGATTGTGAATGGTGGTGCTGACCTTCACTATCCAACCTTTAACATGTCAGTCATGGTAGTTGCTGTAAAAGAAGTACGTTTCCTAATAAAATAATAAAGTTGCACTGTTTTACAGCTGATTTGTTTTTGTTACCAAAAGAATATTTGGGATGATTCGATTGCAATGTTCTTTGTTACTGATGGTGATTCTACTGATGAATTCAATATAAAGTCTGTGAAATACTCTTTCAAGCTGCCTATGGTATGCAAAATTTTCAATGAAATTTGATGTTTAGGTGCACAGCCTATTGTTTATAGTTGTATATTTCAGAAATTATAAAAGCTGCTCATCCAATACTTATGAATCTATGATGGTTCTTAACAACATATTAAAATACTAGTAGGGTAACCCGTCACAAATGACGGGAGCGCACCATTCTAGAAAAAAACCGGTTCATTTATTTATTTAAATTTAAATAAATACCGACGTTCAACTGGTGAAAAATCGAACCCACCGTGGCATTTGCCTATGATAGTGACTCGGCGGGGCCACGTGCATTCAATTTTCCACAGTGGAAACAACGCATAACAGTCATCTGAATGTAAAATATTCAATTTTAAACAATTTAGCTTAGTTACTCTTTACACTTTGGTAATAGATTTTGACTTTTGTTTGTGACATGGTGTCTACGTGGATACTTATCTTTTGTTATTTTTATAGGGTGATTATAATGGCACATTTAATATGAGTTCAACAATTGTCGACAAAACTGCAGAAGTTAAGATTGGACTGCAGAAACAACTTGATTATAAAACAGCTCCGTTTTACACTTTGGTTATTGTAGCAGAAGTAAAGATTATATTTATGTTTTTTGTATACATATATTGTAATAGCACATAGTGAATAAGATGATTGATGAATGTTGCATGAATTTATTATAGGATGGTGGAGGCTTAGAAACAGAAGCAACACTTGGCGTGGTTGTCATACCGTAGATCAAGAGGACACAACTGCATAATTTACCAAAATTAAACCTTATGTGGAAATTCCAGAAGAGGCAAAAATTGTAAGCCATTAGGGCATGGTGAACGTAAGTTTAAAGATTGTATCGACACTTAGTTTTATAGAGACCGAATTCACATAATTAACTTATGTGAAAGTGTGGCCAAGCAAGGTTGTATTTAGAGGCTATTTTCTTAAAATGTCATTGCTTTCCAGTAAAGATCAATTGATCAATTATCAGAATGTTTGTGGTTTGAATAAAACAAATCTATTTGAATAAAATCAACTGCTAATTGATAAATTTGCCGTTTTTGCCGTTTGAATTTCCAAATTTATGTGACTGAATGATTTAGTTCATTTCATCTCAGTACATCTGCAATCAGTTCTAGAGCCATGTGGCAGGATGATCTACAATTCCCAATCATAAATGACTGTCCTTTAGACAAAGTTCAGACATCATTGTCAAATATTATCGTCTTAACAGAACTATCTGAAAGAAGAGACTAATTCCATAGTTGAAGTACATTTGGAAAAAAAGTACCAGAAATATGCTTCAGTTTAGCTCTAATTGGCTTTGGATGGCCATTTCTGATTAAGATACGATCTAGCACTACAATGTTTTTTTGCAGCTAGCAAATGTTCAAGAAGGACAAGGATTTGCTCAGCTCTACAGTTTGCCATTGATTCCCACTGTAATTAATCTAACGCCAAGTTGACTCTGTTAGAAAACCTGTATTTACCTTTAATTTCAGGTTTTAAATAAACTCTAAATGGATTTGAAATTGGTGAACAATCTTCTAATGAGGGTCTGTCAAGAGTAAAATAATAGACAGGTTGGATTGGATAGGGTTATTTATTTTTATTGATTGTTATCATTTTGTGATGCTTTTATCACATTTATTGCAAGTAACTTTTAATTTTTTTTTTGCTAAAATGTACAAGTTAAGTTGCAAGATAAAGTGATGACGTTATCATGGTAAGGTTGATAAATCATATCTATTATGTTGTGCAGTCTATCTTTCTACCGATTTTCTTTTCAAAGTATTTATCGAAACGGATCATGTTTGTCAAGTTTTCTGTTCTTCTCGAAACACTTCTATCACATTTTAACTATTAGTCAGCTTTTAAACATTTTTGTTCACTTAAAACTTGAATGCTTTTAAAAAGTAGCGTTAAGTGTTAATTTTCAGTTTTTTTCTAATGATTCTTGAGAATATCGCAAATCGGAATATTACAAGGAATTTTGGATTTAATATAAAACGGCGATCTCACTGGCTATTTTTACGACAAAATTCACTGCAATAAATTGTGATTACCACGACCTACTATTGCTGCTATTGCTCAATTTACAGACGTTCTTGCACACTGACTTGCAGGAAACGATTCAGGTCGGGGTTTTTTTAAGATTCTGTGCAATATTTGCAATTTCAAAATGGCGACAAGAGGAAAACACAATAGTGGTGAAAACTAGGAAACAAAAAAATGAGCTATAGCACTAATTTAGATATAACATTAAGCATTGCCTTGATGTGTTTTAGAAACTAGAAGAGTAACTGAATCATTTAAAGGCACTTTCATATTAATATAGAGTTTAAAAATAATTTTTTTATTACAGTTTCAAACTGAAATGAAAATGTGTCATTTAAGTCCTTTACGTGATTTCTTTCCTCTTCTAAATCACTTTCAGCTTCATTTAATTCGCTCATTTTTATTCAAAACAACTCAATTTTTTTACTTCAAATCACAGCTAAAATACACACACAATAAAACAGTAAAATTGCAAATAAGTATTGCCAGTGTGCAAAAAGAGCTTGCAGCTATTGCAAGAGACTTTGCACTTGATATTGCAAGCCTTTCAGAGCAATAACCTTGCAATGAATCTTGCTGTAAATAACCGAGGTGATCGCCGTTTAATATTTCGGATATTTTGCACACATTTAATTTTATTTAGACAAGGCTAATTTGACGAGTCGCACACAATGAAGCAGTTGGTTACAACACCCTTTGGGTGGATTTTAGTCGTCTGCTGCATTTTGGATGTTGTTTCACATGTCAATGGTATGTTACTTTTTACATAAAACCAGTTAAGCAATTGAGATTACTAGTTAGTTTGTTCAAGATGTATTCTTCACGCGAAGTATTATCTCTTTCTGATAATTATTACTTATCAACTTACCACTATCAGTAGGTAATAAATTTATATTTTTGACTGGACTGCTTTAAACCATATTCCATTTTTTAAATATGGTTATTTTTTAATAAAATACTAATTTATTCATTTGTAATGAAGGTTGTTGATTTATTTGACCTCTGAAGATAATCATTTTTAGAATGAAGTTATAATTTTGTTAATTTCTAGTTAAAATAGCCCAAATGTTTTTTTTGAATAATGTGTAGAAGCCAGTGTTGGGGCAAATTACTTTTTTTAAATTATTACATTTACCAGTCACCCTTGTGAAGAACTAATTAATTAAAGTTTAAAAAGAAATGAATTTCAAATACTCCTTTTCACAAAGCATTTCAATGTCTCCAGATAAAAAGTAGGTGACAAGAGAACACTTGTGGCATTAGCAAATTGCAAAAACACCAATTCCAAAACTGAATGTCGAATTTTTCGAAGAAAAATAGAAAAACAAAAGTAAAGCGAAAAAGTAACTATGACTTATTTCATTTTTCATTAGAAAAGGTTAGAAATTACAAATATTACAAAATACAAAGTTTCAAAAGTAACTGGTAAATTATTAATCACTTGAAAAAGTAATTTCATAAAAGTAATTCATTGATTTTGACAAAATACTTCCTAACACTAGTAGAAACTCTCCAAGTTTTATTTTGCTAATAGTATCATAACGATAAACATAAAGGGAGTACCGCTTGGATTGGTTGCGTAGTTATGATTGATTCTCGCATTGAGGCTTATTAGGATTGGAAATTAAACTGAGAGTTTTAGCATATTTTACAAAAATAAAATCCGTTTTATGTTCATACTATATATATTTGATTATTAAATTCTGGATATCTTTTAGATGTCTCTGCATACAAATTAATTTAATTAGTAAGTTGACAAGTATAGGCGAAAAATTTAAATTAATATAATTGTATGTTTATCTACAGGCGAAACATTCTTTGACTGTCACGGAGGCCCAATTATACAAGTGAATTGGAATGAATCATATCCAATAAGTATGATTACTTTTTAGTTTGTGTTTTAATGTCTGTCTTTTAAAACAGTTATTAGCTTTGAATTTAGATACATTTTATACTAGTATCTCCAATTCCAACATAAAATGTTAAATATTCTATAACAATGGCATATTTTAGGTGATCCGGTGTTCAATTGTAGTGTGAATTCGAGTTACGCATTAGAAATTACCAAAGGCAACATAGATAACTTACTTACTATACATAACGATGCTGGTTTTGGAGTCGCTTATTTTCAAAAAACACCTTCCTTCCAGGTTCGTCAGTATAAGTGTGTAGCTGTGCTGTTTTCATTGGTGTTTTAAAATATTTCTACGTTTTCATTCAAATTATTTTCAGGCGTATCCATTATTTGATATACTTGTGAATGTGATAAATCCTCCTGAAGGATCTGATCCGGTAAATGGCCTGTTTAAAACAGTACAATAACTGTTGTTGCATTGATTTTTTCTTAGTTTTTTTTTAGATTTGATTCCCTAAAGGTTTCTTATTGGCAATTTTTTTAATATTCAGGTTGAAATCATGATTGTGAATGGTGGTGCTGACCTTCACTATCCAACATTTAACATATCAGCCACGCAAGTTTCTGTAAAAGAGGTACGTTTTCTAATAAAATAATAAAGTTGCACTGTTTTACAGTTGTTTTTTGTTGTTACCAAAAGAATAATTGGGATAATTCGATTGCAATATTCTTTATTACTGATGGTGATTCTACTGATGAATTCAATATAAAGTCTGTGAGATACTCTTTCAAACTGCCTATGGTAAGCTTAAATACATTTTTAAAATTTGAAATTTAGAAATTATAAAAACTGCTTATCCAATACTTATGGTGGTTCTTATCAACATATTAAAATACTAGTGGGGTAACCCGTCATAAATGACGGGAGCAAAATTCACAGGCAATTGTGCGCATGCGCTTCGTTTTTTCCTTTTTTTACTCATTTCATTTCAATTTCAGTCACCCCCTCTCACTTTTTCCCCCTCCACGTTTCTCCCTCTCCCCACTCTCTACACTTTCCAACCTTTTCCCCTCTCCAATTTAATATCATGGGGTTCTTGGATGGGAAGGGTGCAACATATAGTTGACCTTGAGAAAAAAAAACAGTTCATTTATTCAAATTTATGTAAATTCCGATGTGCTTCAATTTTTGTATAGCGTTATCCCAGAAAGAGAGAAAGATATATACATGTAGAAAGACACACAGAGACACAGACCTGGCAAAATTATATATATATATATATATATAATTATATATATATTATATAATTATATATATATATATATATATATATATATATATATATATATATAATTATATAATATATATATATATATATATATATATATATATATATAAATATATATATATATATATATAATTATATATATATATATATATATATATATATATATATATATATAATATTTAGCCAGGTCTGTCCTTTTCATGTGAGTAACGTTTTAACCTTTGAACCACGTCGGAATTTATATACATTTAAATGAATAAATGAGCCGTTTTTTTTCTCAAGGTCAACTATATGTTGCGCCCTTCCCATCCAAGAACCCCATGATATTAAATTGGAGAGGGGAAAAGGTTGGAAAGTGTAGAGGGGGGAAAAGAGAAAAGTGGGAGGGGGTGACGGAAATTGAAATAAAAGGAGTACAAAAAGGAAAAAAACGACGCGCATGCGCACACCAGAGAAAATGAAACGCTCATTTTCTCTTTCAAATATAAAAAAGGGGAGGAGATAATAGTAGAAAAATTAAACTAGAATTTTTTTTGCGCCGCCCTTTTATGAATTGGGTTGTTGGGTTTGTTACGTGGTCTGACGGCATAAAAGGGCGGAGGAAAAGAAATTCTAATGCTGGGCACAATTTCCTGTGAATTTTGCTCCCGTCATTTATGACGGGTTACCCCACTAGTGTATATAATAGGTGTACTGGACAAAAGTGAAATAAATTTCTGGAGAATTAAAAAAGTTATTGAATTTTCAAAAAATAAGATTAAAAAACGTGTTTCTTTCAGATACAAATTACAATTTAAATGTCCGTTTATACATCAAAAGAACTTTTTTTTTTAAATCTATCCATATTTTTTTTTGTTTTTTGTGTAATTACTAGGGCTTAGATTTCTATGCAATATCAGGCAAGTTGTTCCGCAATCAGTTGTCCTTAGGCCAATTGTGAAATCCACAAAACAACCACCAATTATGGGGTTTCAATCAAATACACTTGTTAGAGGTTAGAACTCTAGCTGACAACTGATAGTAATCAGACATCTAGCCTCTAACCAGCCTTTTGATTAGAAAAGCTTAATTGAAGTTGATCTAATGATGATGCTTATTTCACAATTGGCCCTAGGACCACAAAAAAATTGCAAAAAAAATGTGTTATAAATGTAAAATATTCAATTTTAAAAGAATTAGCTGAGCCAACATAGTAATTTTTTTATCTAAAGGGTGATTACAATGGCACATTTAATATGAGTTCAACAATTGTCGACAAAACTGCAGAAGTTAAGATTGGACTGCAGAAACAACTTGACTACGAAACAGCTGTATTTTACACTCTGGTTATTGTAGCAGAAGTAAAGACTATATTTATGTTTTCTGATAAATAAATTGTAATGACATAAAGTGAGTAAGATGATTGATGAATGTTGCATGAATTTATTACAGGATGGTGGAGGCTTAGAAACAGAAGCAACACTTAATGTAAATGTCATAGATCAAGAGGACACACCTCCACAATTCACCAAAATTAAACCTTATGTGGAAATTCCAGAAGATGCAGAAATCGTATGCATATATACTGTATTAGGGCATGGTGTTGGAAAATTTGCAAGTGTCATTTTTAACCGAATGACAATGTTTCAAAATTATACCATTTGCCTTCATAATCTTATAAGTAATGAAATTGTATAACACAATTTTACTTGTGTTTTTCTTTTAAGGAAACCTCTGTTTTGCAAGTGGCAGCCATTGATGGTGACCGAGGAATCAATCATCCCATCAGATATGCCATTGAAGCTGGTAGTTCTACTTTTTAAGTTAATGTTGATTTGTGTTGCACGTTTTATGCAAAATATGCAAATGAAAAATAATAATGAACTTGAACTCTACTGTAAAGTAAAATTATTCTGCGTTTCAGAAGCCACATTAGGAATAAATTGAGGGTGTTTTCGAAGTTAGAAGCACAAATGAATCATGTTCAGCATTTTCATGTTGATATTTTTTAAAATAAGTTTTTAATGGCAACTTGAAATTTTTGAGTTTCATATTTTGCTTAAGCGGCGATCACACTTTTTTGTTTTTATCGCAAGTTTCCTTGTAAGAAATAAGTCAAATATTGCTGTAATTCTTGCCACAGTTTTTTTGCTAAAACCAAGATCAGCGTTTTCTGTAAGACGGTGTGCAAGAAACCACCTTAAGTCTTGCCAGAATATTATCACATTGGCAATTGCAATTAATTTAGTTACGCATTGGAGTGAATGTTGCTTTAAATATTTCTAATGTGATCGTCGCTTTAAAATTGGACTAAAAATCGAACATACCTACATCGTATATACGTTATTGAATTGCGCGTCTAGCTTTTAAAGCACATTGAAGTTTTATTCTGAAAATTCTTTTCATAATGCAGAGTATTCAAATTATTAGTAATATTTTGACATATTTAGACTATTTTTCTCTTCATAGGAAATGATGGCGCAGATTTTAAAATTGATGAAATTGATGGAACGATTTTTGTTGCTCATAAATTGGACGCAGACAATAAAAGTAGAACGTCTTTATACAATTTAAACATATCAGTAAGACTGTTTTTTTTTAATTTTTATTAAGAATGCAAATTTTATTTTAATGTTTGTCATTTTTTTTAAATGGCGACAGGCAACAAAACAAAATGTGAGCGATCCGTCCTCACCTTATGTAGCTTACACCACTAGTGTCATATCTGTTACGGACATCGACGATAATCCTCCCATCTTTACGAGTGATACGTACTTTGCTCAAATAGATGAGCTTTCGTCAGACGGTGATGCTGCACTGTTTGTTGGTAGAAAGTACATTACAGTCACCGATGCTGATCTCGTAAGTTTTCGTGCTGTATTAAAACGGACAGGCAGTGGTTATTTTTGGTCAGAACAAAATTCTACAAAACGTTTTTCAAACCATATCGTTTTGGTTTTGCATTTTCTGTTATGTCTTCTGATTAACACATATCTTGCACATTTTGCATCTTTTTGAGTTTATTTTCTATTTTCATAAAACCTACAATGTCTACAAATAATGTGCACATTTCTAAATTTTTATTTGCATAAAAGGTTTTTCCTGACTAATTATAGTACGATCCACAAAAATACTCATTGTAATATAGCAGTCAGAAAGAAAAACATTTTGTGTTCGAAAGATTTTTTCTACCAAAGAAAATGAGATATTTTAATCTTATTTTCATTTCATTTTTGTTCAGGGTGAAAATGCTCATTTCACTATGAAATTGAATGATGATTCTGGAATATTCATGATTGATCCCGGAGACGGTGAAAAACAGGAGACATTCTCCATCCTCGTTAAAAATAATGCCAATTTGAACTGTGACATTTTACAAGGAGTTAACATGACGGTGAATAAACGCAGTAATTTAACCATTATAAAAGAAAATGGGGTTCTATTTAAAATGTTTTATGAACAGCTGAATTTCAAACTCTGGTTATTCTGCGTCTCAAGAGCAAAGCTATAGAGAATTTGAAAGTGTAATAGAAACTAGAATGGTAGCTGAATCATTTAATAAAAATTCTCATATTGGTATCTTATAAAATAAACTTTTTTTATAGACACAACTAAAAATATTGTCTGCTTAAAGTTGTGTCATTTTCAAACTGACTTAAGAAGTTAAGTTAAAAGACATCAACAGGTAAATAGCCATAAGTGATTGAGTTACATGTACCTTAACAGTTTCTAAAACACTTTCAGTTTTTTTTAAATTTTACTCCTGAAAAACAAAATAGCTTGAGTTTGTGGCTCGTTTACATTTTAAACCAGTTTGATATGATTATGTTTTCTTATTTTTGACACGCGAGAAAGGTGGTGGTCACGGATGTGAATCAGCCCAGTTTTACGAATAAAGCTGTTGTATCTTTAACTATTAATGATGTCAACAACCATTGGCCTGAATTCGAAAAAACAAACTACGAAGTTGCAATTAATGAAACCACTGTGGCAGGTATATAATTTTTGTTAATTTAATTTAAAATTGTCAATGATGATGATTGAAAAAAAAATTATGCTCAGATGATTGATCAGGTATAGTATTTAACATAAAAATTACATTATATTTTGAGCTTACCACCATACAAAACCATATAAAATTCATATAAAACTATGACATTTTATTTAGAAGTTTTAAGCAAATTTACAGTGTCCTTGGAAATAGTATTTTTTTTAAAGGTCGAAATTGACCGTCGAATACATTCACAACAATTAATTTTAGTAGTCCTAATAGCTTAGGTGAAATCTCAGTTTTTACTTTACCAGGAACATCACTTAAAAACCAATAAAAGTTTATTTCAGTCAATTTTGTTGCCAAAGAGGCAAAGTTACTCAGTTTGACTCTATTATGACAAATATTTTTCGGCATATTTTATATGTTATTTGTGTAAAGCTATTTTTTTGCAATTGTAATTTAAATTATTTGCACAATAATTCTAAAATGATTTGTTTAATATCTCAGGAATTGATGTCTTGACAGTTACCGCAAAAGACAAAGACATAAACAAGAATTACAACCATGTTTATTATCGGTTTGATTACGCCGAAGCACCGATATTTGTCATTGGTCGTGACAATGGCATCATCGGTGTAGCTCCTGGTGTTACATTGGATCGAGATGTTCAAGCTAATTACACTCTAACGGTGAAGGCAGATGACGGAACGGTTCACGACGAGGCAACCAACGACACCTGTTATGTCTCGGTTGTTCTATTGGATGTGAATAACAAACCACCGACATTTATGGACGATGGAAAATTTGTAATGGAAATAGAAGAGAATACAGATAATGGTGGAAGGCCGATTTTTAGAGTGAATGCCACTGATCCAGACTTAAATCACATTCTGGAGTACAAGATTGATTACGGCTCAAGCAGAGCCTATGATAACAATGATAAAAATATTTCATTTGATCTGACAATATTTAAGATTGATAAAGATATTGGTGATATTAGTCTTAATCAGAAATTGGACAGAGAAGTGACCAAGGCCATAAACTTGGCTCTTGTCGTGACAGACATCAAAACAGAAGCTGGAATAGATCACTCAACAGGTAAATAAGTTGTGGCTCATCATTGTATTAATTTAACACAATTTAGACAAAAAATTACGTAATTGATGTAAACATATCTTAGCAGCAACTTTAAGAAAAAAATTCAAAATGTATTAAAAGTTAGAATAGTAGGTGAATTTCCTAATGTACTTAAATGATATTCTTGAAAATAATTTTTATGACAGTTTGAAAAACATCAAATTCTAACTTTAGTGAAAAATAATTTTTAAATTGTCATACATTTTTTTAAAATAACATAATTAAGATTACTTTTAAAATATTCATCTATAATTCTAGGGGGGGGGGGGGGGCGGGAGAGGGAACCGGAGGGCATGCTAAAAAATTTTATTTTTTCCTTTTCATGTTTTTTCTTTATTTTCCATGTTTTTTTTATTATTTTCCATGTTTTTTCATTATTTTCCATGTTTTTTCATTATTTTCCATGTTTTTTCATTATTTTCCATGTTTTTTCATTATTTTCCAAGTTTTTTCATTATTTTCCATGTTTTTTCATTATTTTCCATGTTTTTTCATTATTTTCCATGTTTTTTCATCATTTTTCATGTGTACATGTGCGTATGTACATGTGCATAACATGTAACAATGAAAGAAAGTTGGTTATTTCAAAATATGAAAGCATATAATTAAAGCAATGGAGGCTTATAGGGTTCCTTGAATCCCTTGTTTTAAACATACTATTTCCTTATTATTCAGTATGTTACACAACCAACTTCTCAATCTAAAAGTTAAATGTATCAGAAATTATAAATGCTAAACATTTAAATTTTCAGTTTATTGTTAGGAATATGTCGAAATGTACTTCTATATTATAGAAAATGAAATAAATTTCTAAAGAATTAAAATAGTTATTAATTTTTAAAAACCTACATTTAAATTATTTTTTTTCTAATGAAAACGGTCTTCTCAATTTATTTATTTATTTTTTTAAATTCTATAACTTATTTTAATTAAACTTAAATTTTTTAATTTTTATTTTTTTTAACTACATTTCCATATTATGTTAATAACCACCTTAAGTTTAAAATGTGTAGTTTTTATTGTTTCTGAGATATTCAACGTTAAAAATTACTGTACCACAAAAATCTACTTGATAATACCTGTAAATACAGTAGACTTGGTAATTGGTTCTGGATCTATCTTAAACTGTTATTTTATTGTTTATTTAAATATGTGTAGGTACTTTGATCATAAATATCGATGATGTTGACGACAATGCTCCAGTTTTTAGTCAAAACGAATATTTCGGATCCATTCAGGAAAACATGGAAAATGCTCAGATTTCTTTAAGGAATGGCACTGGTTTTCTTAAAATTACTGCAACTGATGCTGATGCAATTTATAACGTCATTACTCTAAATGTTATCTCTAATGATCACCCTGAATGTGTGGTTACAATTGACACTGACACAGGTAGAACAAAAATATTTGTTTGGTTTTTCTTTTAGTTGTATTTGAAGTTTGACATTTATGTATGTTAAAAACAGGTTTACTGACAGTGGGAAGTCAGGCGTTCGATTACGAAACATTTCACTTTGTGAACCTAATCGTTGAAGCAACAGACAACGGTGTTCCTCCTCTAACAGCAAATGTGTCTGTCAACATCAGTGTCATCGATCAAAACGATAACAGTCCAGTGTTTGAAAATACTACCTATACATTTTATCTACCTGAAAATAATTTCACATTTTGTAATGGAAGTGAAGTGAAAGCGGATGATGCTGATTCTGGACAGTATGGTGTTGTAACCTACCTAATAAGAGATTCGCAATTCTTGTTTTACGTCAACGTATCTGATACCACGGTAATTAGCAAATGTTACTTTTTTATTATTTCAAGACTGAAATAACTTAAATTAAGTAACCAGGGCTGCATAAAATTATGAATTTATTTGAAGAAAATCAGATTTATTTAATTTTAAATTAAAAGTTTTTAATTTAAATCAAAAAGTTCAAAACAATTATAAAAGTACTGTAATATTCCCAGAACCATCGCCCCAGTCATATTATAAAAGTTTTTAAATATATTGAGGTTCTTGTAGACAAAACGGCCGCTTCATAAAGGAATTTTTATAATTTTATAAAGGAACTTCTCAATAATAATAATAATAATAATAATAATAATAATAATAATAATAATAATAATAATAATAATAATAATAATAATAATAATAATAATAATAATAAAAGCTTTATTTCAGCTAAAACATATAGGTAAAAATTAGGTAAAAATATCTGCTTTTAAAAACGAGATTTGTAATTTTTAATTATTTCTGAAGGCATTTTTTAAAACTCCGTATTTAAGATTATTTCTTATAATGCAAAACTAAATTCAATATGTTGTTTGACAGCAAACTTAAGTATCGAATTTGTACCATTTATAGTTTTATACACCAATACCAGTAGGTACACTTCAGTAATATAAACTTGGGCATTTTCTTTTGAGACATATTGTATAATATTAAATTTAAAATTAGCCATTGTAATAAATACAATATAATATTAAAATAATAACATTTGTCCCAAAATTATACTTTATTTTTAAATAAATTAGTTACAGTACTCACCACCAATTATGAGTAAATATATTTTTTTTCTCATGATTCTACGATTTTTTTTTCTGAAAAAAAAAAATAAGTAAATCTGATTTTTCTATAAATCATTTTATTTAATGTGTTATTTTATATTATTTAACTTTATGTGTACCGGTACGTAATTTATTAAAATTTTAGTAATAATTTTTAGGGCGTTGTTGTTGTGACGGACACATTCGATTATGAAACAATTCAACATATCGAAGGAACAGTTTTTGGTTTTGACAATTATTTTTCAAAGGATGGTTCGGTTCACAACGTCGATAAAACACAAGTAAATGATTTTTTAATAAAAAAATAAACTAAGTTGATTTTTTTTAAATTTTAGTTAACATTTTTTTTAAGGTCATAATTGAAATCATCGATGAAAATGATAACTGGCCACAGTTTTTAAATTGGGATACGGTATTCAATATTCCAGAAGATGCTAATATTAATATTCCGATTGGTACCGTAAATGCCATAGATTATGACTTGTCACCAAAGTACAGCACTCTGAAATTTAAAAACCTAACCGGTAGACTTGACTAAAATTGTAGCTTATGTTTTTTTTTTTCAAATGATGATTAATGATTATACTGTATACCTTTGCAGATGTATTGTTTAGCATTAATACCGATTCTGGTCAACTGAGTATTGCATCTTCATTGATAGATCTTGTTGGACTTCACAGTGTATTCATTAAAGTGTGCGATACTGGAGAACCACCAAATGGACCCAATTGCAATGAGACTTATTACAATATTACAGTCACTGATGTTAACAATCATCCTCCAGAAATTGATTTTCCTTTAGAGAGTCAGACTACATCAATAGTTGAAGTATACTTTTAAATCTGCTTGTTTTAATTGTATTATTCTATTATAATTTAATAACTTTTTGATAGGGATTCATAAGTGATGAATTAGTGTATTACGTCAACTTTACTGACGATGACACTGATCTGAAAAACAAAGTGAGCGAATTTAACATGAGTGCAAAGTGCATCCAAGGTGGAACTGCTGGTTATGAGTCTTCGCTTTTTCATGTCGAAAGTTATGATATGTCCGGAGAAGTTCACGTTCAAGGCAATGTTTCAAGGGATATTTGTTTTGTTTATCAGGTCTAGCATTATTCTTTATATTGTTAAAATAGTTAGGAAAGAAATACTTTTATTTTCATTTTCGTTTTTTTCTACAAAATGCAGGAAAAACGAGGAGAACGCTTTATTGAAGAATCTAGTAAAATATTTTTAAGAATTATTCTAAACTAGAAGTGTACAGTTGCCTTACCATAAGATGAAGCTTATGACGTCAAATGGGTTAGACACAAAATTTAAAATTGTATCATTTATTCAGATGGAAAAGGAATGGCAACAAACTATCTCAACAGCTTAATAAATTTTAAAATTCTTTTAAGAGTTATTTCAAATAAACGTTGTTGTCGTTTTTTTCTGCACTTTGTCTAAAAAAGGGAACAAATAAAATGCTTTACCCTTTTTAATGATAGAAAATTAATGAGAAAACGACTAAATTAATTGCAGCTCGATTTATCAGCTCATAATTTAAATAATCCAACGATGCAATCTACTGTTCGCACTTGTTATGTGGTTATTCAGTCCAATCACCACCACGATCCTCAGTTTCCTCCAGGCGCACAGGTAACTTATATCTCGATAAACGTTTTTTGACATTTATAGTGAGTGGAAATTTACTATTGTAATAAATCATTTTAGTTCAAAGTAAGTTTTACGGAGGAACAGGAACCGGGAAGCCCAGTATATCTACCTGCCCAACCATACAGTCCAGATAGTGAAGGAACGGGAAACATTACAGTAGTTTATTGTTTTATTTTAGGTAAACATCATAAACTCGTCATTGAAACGATCGTGGGAACAATTTAACAGTATTCGTGTTTTATTTTAGGTGGTCCTTATGCCGACTATTTCGAAATAACCGATCACTTGCTGTGTAATTTCACAACAAAGAAAGTACTGGACAGAGAATCGATTCCATCTTTCGATGACATGCAAGTTATTCTGTTTGCATCCGAATCGAGCGTTACGCCTGAAAGAGACGATCATTACGACAGTAAAAACGCATCACAGCTTTTGGCTCATATAACATGTCTCGATATAAACGACAATCCACCTGTATTTAATCAAACGAAATTTTACGGTGGTGTTAGTAGTGATACCGTCATGGGAACTAATCTTATGAATCTTACGGTACGGACATGTGAATATTGCAATTTATGCAATTGCATTCAGAGCTGTAACTAGGGCAAGGCGAGCAAGGCACCTGCCTCGAGTGCATAGCTTTGGGCAAATAAATAAGAAGTGGAAAATAACTGGAACAAAGTGCAAAGTGTAAAGTTCAGAGGTGCAGAAAAAATCAATGCGTAAAATAACTTGGATGATAATACTAAGGGCGTGCCAGTTTTAATCTTGCCTAGGACTCAAAAGTAGCTAAAATAGTTACGGCGCTGATTGCATTATACGAATATCTGATTTTTAGAACTCTGGTTATTCCGTGGTTTCAAGGAGCAACATTAAAAAAAAACTTGAAATTGTTTCAGAAACTAGAAAGAAAGCTGAATCACTTAGACCCTTATAGTATTTTCACTTTGATATGGATAAAAATTAAAAATTATTGTCTGCTTAAAGTTGTGTCATGTTCAAACTTAACATATATCAGCAATATAAGGCGAAACGTTTGTAGAAAATGCACAAAACGTATAATAACAGTTCCAACCTGTTTTTGGCACACTATGGTACCATATGAGTCCCATACGTGCAATAATAATCACTCAACATAAAATAAAAATGTATGAATTGCATAATTTTTTTTTTAATTTGCATGAATTCGCATAATTTCTCTTATTTTTTTTAAAGAACACTTTTTTTTATCAGAAAAAAAAATTATAGTTTCTTAAACCAAAATCGTTTTGATTTATCATTTTTATTTTCACAAAATGATCTATTTGTTTTGCATATTTTGCATTTTTCTAAATTTTATTTCTTGCATTAAATGCATCATTTCTAAAACAATTTGCATATTTGTTGAATTTTTGTTTGCATGAAAGGTTTGACCTTAAATCATATTGAAAATACTCTTAAGTGATGGAGTTACCGTTCTAGTTTCTAAAACACTTTCAAAGTTTTCGTAATGCTGCTTTTGAAAGATAGAAGCATCATAATTCGAGAGGCGCTTACGTTTAAAACCAAATAAATCATTTGGAGAATACTTTTTTTTGTTTACATAGGCTTACGACGTAGACACTGTGGACGATGGACAACTTCGTTACTCTATCGTCGGTGTTCCAACGTTTCACGATAATGGCAATGCGGCCGGTATTGCAATGAACCCTTTCACAGTCAACGATGTTACCGGATACGTTGTTTTGAACTATAAGTTTTCGGACAATCAACACGGTTACATCGACTTAACCGTGCAAGTTGTCGATAGTAATGCCACTCATTCGGCACAATCAAAAGTTTCTGTAAGAACACACAAAAAAAAAAACATAATCGTAAATTTTTTTTAAAGATTTTACTCAAAATTGCAATTGTGTAAAAGTGCGTTTAGACTACTCGTGCTTGTACTCGTACTCGGGCTCGTTGAGGTCAGTGCCGCTGCGTGGGTATAAGGTGCCCTTGTGCAAACTCTCATAAAGGGGCCCTCAACAAGGAAAAGGGGGATTAGTACAGGGAGAGTGGCAGTCTTGCATATACACTGACATTATATACTAGCGTGCTATCTATGGGGTGCTAGGGTTTTTTGGGGGGCTTCTGGGACCAGTTGAGCACTCCTGAGCAGCGATACAAGTAGCACAAGCCAGGGGCTACTCTTGCTCCGCTTGGTGTTGATACAACAAAGAGGTGCTCATCAAGACTTGCAAGTTATTGGATGGGGACAAGCACAGTTTAGTTGATTCGCTGTACTCGTGGCGTCTCTGCCAAAAATAAGTGCATGATAATCAAACTTGCACTGGTAATCAAATCATTGGATCCGCATGAGCCAAAGCCTCTCGAGTAATTGAACTCTCAACCTTCAGTTGACAAGATCACGAGCCCAAGTCAGCTAAGCCAACAAGGGCACAAGCTCGATCCCGAGTACGAGTACGAGCGCGAGTAGTCTAAACGCACCCTAAGATCATTTTTTTTTTCAGGTTTACGTAGTAAGCAAGGATCAAAAACTTAGTTGTTTAGCTGAGTGCTCTCCAGATGTTTTCATTAGCTCATATTCCGACTCTTTTGCAGAGTATGTGCAGTTAAATTATTTGTTCGTTTTTAATGAAGCTACAAGGAATTCTTAATTGCTCATAATTGGTGTGTATTCATTTATGGTTATTAGAGATTTTACTAATGCTATCGGTGCAAGAGTTGTTTTGGATGTCGTACAGGTTCATGTGGACGAATCTGGTGCTAAATTAACTACTCTGTGAGTTATTAACTTTATGATACACTTGTATCGTATAATAATAATAATAATAATAATAATAATAAAAATAATAATAATAATAATAATAATGATAATAATAATAATTGAGACATTGTTTTATTGATAGGAGTGACGTTTACATACATTTGGTTAATGAAGATAAAAATACTGTCCTTGATGCAACTACAGCAGCTGAGTAAGTTTGAAAGAAGTTTTTTTTCTTCGAAAACAGAGAGAGAGAGAGTTGCTTTTGATTTTTTTTTACGGTTAAGTTTTTAAAGCAACTTGTAACGGTAACTAAAATAATACTGAGGTAACTCAAGTTAAAGGGTGGATAAAAATCATGATTTTTTAAAAACATTTTCCAAAATTCGGACCTTTTATGAATGCATGACAAAGTATCCAGTCTGTTTATTCACCTTTCAAGCACTTGATAATTTATTATGATAAAATTCATTTCATGAAAAAAAAAAGAAATTGATATTTCAAAACAATCTAAAACAATTTTCAAAATGTGATTTAAATTATTTCATTTTTATGGTGTTGCCAATTTTTTTTTTGTTAAATCATGAAGCAGCGCTTAAAAATCAAGCTAAAATACTTAAAATTGGCATAGAACAATATTTTTTATTGTAAATCTATGAAGAGTTTTGTTAAATTTAGCTTTTGCTTAAGCTTAGTTTTGATTTACACTATGTTTTAGAGTAAGTTCGTTTTACAGACTGTGAAGATTTTCATTTCGGTGTTTCTTTATTGATTGGGTTTGCGAGTATAATGCAGTTTATTTTTTCAGAACAAAAAAAAATGATTTCACTTAAAAAGTGACTTAATTAAATTATCAGCTTTGAAATGCCTTTCAATTCTAATTGAAATATTTATTTTCTCTAATAGCCTAATTGATTCTAAGAACAAAATTTTGATGGAGGATGTGTATCCAAAATATCATATTCTAAGAGTGACTGTAAGTTGATAATTGTTTATTTAATAATATTATAATAATGAATTGATGGGCCTGTATGATGCAATTTTAATTTTTTGAAGATTTCTCCTCCATTAATGAAGTTAATTTTCAATTTATAGCCTCCACAGGTCGATGAGAGCAACGTTGATACGAAATTCTTTGTGCTGGTCGCAATAGCTCTCGTACTCGCCGTTGTTCTAGCTCTAACATTATCCGTATGCGTTTATAAAGGATACAGGTATATGCCAAAGAGTGTTGTTGGCGTTTATAACATTACATAAATAACAATAAATAAGAAATCTATTTTATTATTATTGTTTATTTGCAGGTTAAAGCGTCAGTTGAAAGCAGCAACTGCTACGGCATTTGGCAAGAAGAAAATTTGTAATTTATTTTAGTTTACACATATTAATTAATAATTGATGTTTATTTCAAAGGCTCTCAACAATCGGGTCTGAATCGTGTCGAAGTTCCAAACACGAATAAGCACATGATCGAAGGTTCGAATCCCGTTTGGAATCTATCAAACGATGAGGAGGGCGTTATCAAGGGAAATTACGATGAAATCAGTGATACAAATTCACTGCAGGATATAGATAATGAGAATGAATTTAAGGGAGGTCAAAATAATCCGACTTTTGAAGATAGGATTGAAAATGTGTTTAGAAATGCCCTTCAAGATGGTGATGATCATGCGGTCGACAACGACAGTCTTTACTCTTATGCTTCAGAAAGAGAAATTCAAGATAGAAATTTATACAATGAAATCAATGATAATTTTAGTTATGGTCCTAAACTTATTGATCCACACATTCACACAAATAGTGAAAGTTCAGCTATTCAGAAATCGGGCATTCATTTTGTTTAATTAAATAAAGACAAAACTATTGGTTGGTTTTAAATTTGATTTACACTCGATTTTAATTGACTTATTAGTAAAATATACTAATGTATTTATTATTGTATATTATTTGTTGATTTATTTGTATTTTTATTTTCTTGGCAGTGAATTTCTTATTCGTATAATGTGTATGTAAACACATGCACTTTTGATAGAAAGCTGTATGTCCAGGTTGGCAGAAGGAAGAATCTGACACTAATCTAACCTGGGTTAGCTAAGGTCAGATACTTCCCACTATCGACATAGGTTATGGTTTATGAACAAATCATTTTTGAACTCCAAATATTGTGTCTTTCAGCCAATATTAATAGTAACTAGAAGGGTAACTCAATAACTTAAAGGTATTTTCATGTTGTTAGTTTTCAAAATAAACTTTTTATAGACAAAAATTGAAAAAAAAAATATTTTCTGCTTAAAGTTATGATATTTTCAAACTGACATAAAAAGTTTATTTTGAAACTTTTCAATTGCATGTTGATTCTAAAAAAACTGCACTATTTTCATTCATTTCAATTTTCACCAAGTAAAAGCTATTAATTATGACAATAGAAATTATATGTAAGAAAAAATAGTCTGTCATGAGCCATCTATAGAAAACACCTCAACAATGCCCACTCTGAATTGTCCTAATTTTCGAGGCGCGCATTGCACACAGGAAATGAAGACATTCTTTTCTTGCAGACTTCACTGGAAATGTATTGCAACCAAGAGTTCGGCCATTGCCAATCTTCCAGTTCATATGTGCGAAGGGCGTATGGGGATATATTGGGCAATCAATTGGGGGTATTTAAACGTAATAAGAGGCCAGTGGCTGCTAATCAAAAGCAAGATAAACTTATAAAGGTCAAGCAACTGCATGTTAGAGAAAAAAAAACGTCAAAACTGAGTGAAGAATCGACCGCTTTTTGAAGCTATAAAAGGAAGACATCCATTTTTGTGTGTTCAGTGAACCACATTGTAACTGAAGCACTAAGTTTGTGTCATTTATTGGCTGCACTCAGTTTTGGCACCAAATGCTCCATTAGAAAAGTGCGTAAGTTGGGTTAGCTCTATTTATCTTGATCAAAATATTACCTCTATTGAATATAAAATACTTATAATTATTATTAAAAAAAACATTTGGAAATTAAAATGAAATTTGAAAGCACCGGGAGCAGATTGCTTCCTGTGGTGATTGCCTTAAAATTTCATTGTTTTCCTTGGAGCAAACGGCTCCTGGCAGCTACCATTCATGCACTGAGATCAGTGGCATAGCTAGGTTTTTGGCGCCCTAGAGCAAAAATCTTCTGCACGTGCACTGTATTATTGAGCGTGTGCACGGTAGTATTGAGCGTGCGCACGGTAGTATTGAGCGTGTGCAGGGTAGTATTGAGCGTGTGCACGGTAGTATTGAGCGTGCACACGGTAGTATTGAGCGTGTGCACGGTAGTATTGAGCGTGCGCACAGTAGTATTGAGCGTGTGCAGGGTAGTATTGAGCGTGCGCACGGTAGTATTGAGCGTGCACACGGTAGTATTGAGCGTGCACACGGTAGTATTGAGCGTGCGCACGGTAGTATTGAGCGTGTGCAGGGTAGTATTGAGCGTGTGCAGGGTAGTATTGAGCGTGCGCACGGTAGTATTGAGCGTGCGCACGGTAGTATTGAGCGTGCGCACGGTAGTATTGAGCGTGCGCAGGGTAATATTGAGCGTGCGCACGGTAGTATTGAGCGTGCGCACGGTAGTATTGAGCGTGTGCAGGGTAATATTGAGCGTGCGCACGGTAGTATTGAGCGTGCGTACGGTAGTAAGCAGTTGGTACCATACTACGTAGTATGGAGCGTAAATTATTGTGTGAAATGTCCCCAACGGGCTTCCATAGAATTCGTACTTCCGTTGTTTTTAATGTCAGACGTTTTCTTCCTGTCAGATTGCGGTTCCATTTCTCTCTGAAAGTGGTTCATTTCTATCTTAAATATTATATTTCTAGTAAGAAAAACGTTCTATAATGTCTATTTTTCATGATACTATGCGTGAGATCTTAGAAGGTAAGTAGAAACAATCAGTTTAATACTTTAATTGCTAAAAAAGAGCTGCTTTTAGACGTGTTTTTTTAAATAAGGAAGCGATTGCAAAATATGCCAATTGTAAAATAGCACTACAGTAACTTCCGAAGCAACTTTATGATGAAGTTGAAAGTGTTTTTTTTAGAAACTAGAAGAATATCTCAAACATTTAGTGCTATTTTCATGTTGATATATTAAAAAGCTGAACTTGTTATAACAATTTGAAATTCGTTATTTTCATTTTTTAGTTCAAATTGGGGTTCAAAATGCAAGAAAGTCGTCTGCTAACGTTGAAAAGTGTCGCGAAAAGTTTATTTTGAAGTATATATCATTATATGAACATGTAATTTACTTTTAAGATGGTTTGTTATAAGCTGGTTTTTTTTTAAACTCTAATTATTCTGTCGTTCAGGGCAAAATTACGAGAAACTAGAAGGGACGTCACTCAATCACGTAATCACTGATATTTCAAAAGAAACTTTTTATAAACGGAAATTAAAAACCATCGCTTACTAAACGTCGTCTGCTTAATGTTTGGTCATTTTCAAACTCGCATAAAAAGCTTCTTTTGAAAGAATGAAAATGAAAATATCCTGAAGTGATTCTAGTTTCTAAAATACAATCAAGTTTCTCTTAATTTTGCACCTGAAAGACGGACATTTAAACATTAAAATTGCCTTAAGTGAGATTTTGTTACTCTTACAGTCTCTAAAACACTTGCAAATTTTGAAACGTGTTTCAATTAGCAGCTGGTAGCCTCGGAGATAAGGTTATGAGATCTCTAACCTCACCTTCGAGGTTAGCGGATGCTAATCGAAAGTCCTATCTCTAGTTTTTTTTTATTGTTGCTTCTAAAATGCACAATAACGAGAAAATTCTCGAGACTTAATCAGGTTAATCTCACAAGAGTCGCTTTTCGTTTCAGATGTTCAGAGGTTTCTAAACATCACTCTTCAAAAAGAACATCTTTCAGCCGGATCATTGTCGCACCGAGAGTCACTTCTGATGAAAATCCATCATCTGAGAACAGAGTATCCACAGTTACATCTTCAGTTGATCTTGGAGCCGTCGAATGATGGATCTATGTGCGAATCCTCCGCTGTCGAAACCACGAACAATCCACCTCCTTACATTGACATGCACGGAAACTCCGGTTCACTCAATATGGACACAGGTATCTATTTATTAGCTCGAAAAAACAGCAATGGATTGTTATGATTTCGTTTTACTTTTGTTAATTTATCAGAATACGTTTATTCTGATACGATGGTCGACGAGTACGAAGTATGCGACAGTACGAGAGAAGTCGGCTCGATGGACGGCGGATCAAATCAATGCAACAACAGCAGCAGCATTAGAGAAAGTAAAGTGTTGTCCGATGAAGGAGATTCGATCAGTGAGTGTAAGTACAAAGTCATAAGGTAACGGTTTATTCTTAAGGAGTTTATAATTACGACTCGGTGACTGATCGGAATGTTCGTACGACAAGCTACAATCTCTCTGAATTCGGCTTTTCTTGAAAATCTAGATAAAGAACACGAAATCCCTTCGATTCCTGCGAGTGACTCAACGAATTTTGTCAAATGTGGTTATTTGGAAAAGAAAGGAAAAGGTAAATTTGATTTTGTCAATCAGACGTGAATTACAGTTGATCGTTCTAACTTGAAATAATATCTATATGTTTTTTCTTTACGGCTTAATTTCGTTAACTGTGTTTGGATCCGAATATACCAAATGCTTTGAAATAGTTTAATGTTTCACGTTCGTTGCCGTGTGATTTTTTTTCTTTGTTGTCTTTATTGCTTGCGTTTGATGATTTGAGCAAAGCGAAGTCACGAAGCGAACGTAATGTGGAAACCGTTTAGGGTGGTTTTAAAGTGTAAACATCTCTCTTAACTCTTTCAGGTGCAAAATGAAGAGAAACTTTTGTTTGTTTTAGAAACTTGAAGGGTAGCTCAATCACTTTCATGTTGATATCTTTCAAAATAAGCTTTTTTTTGTGAGTTTGAAAATGATCCAACTGTAAGCAGACAAATGTTTTTTTTTTTTAAATTTTTGTCTGTAAAAATTTTATTTTGAAAGTTATCATTATGAAAATATTCCTTAAGTGATTGAGCTACCCTTCTAGTTTCTTACAAATCTGCTCTTCTGTAGGGCAGAATAATCAGTGATTGAAAATCGACTGATCATAGGGTGGCTTTCCATAGTTTGCAGCCATACAAATGTAACGTTCAATTCAAAGGCAGCATTAGAATATGTTCCTTGTCCTAATAATGCCCCTATGCATTTTTCTCCATGGACAACATCCTCTGGAAGTAAATTCAGTTGTGGAAGGACCCTGGAATTACATTGTTATTGTTAACGTTTGTTAGAAACTATTGGTTTAACCCTGTCACCAGTGTTCGAACCTAAACCCTGTCAAAGGGTCCTCAATGATGGAGGGGAATCTTGTTCTGATGGTCAAGTGTGCCATGAGTCATTTGGTTCAAGTCAATTGGGATGTTAGAAAGTTGCTTAAATGGCTCTACAGTAGCAACCAATTAGCGATTTAAAAGGTTATGAAAATACGTTTTTACCCGAAGGTCATATTAAGGAATGTTTCTTAAAGCTGAAAGATGTTCCTGCAGGAATAAAGGTAGATAGCAAAATTCCATAGAGATGTCAACGGTTCAGAACCGGTAGAACCGGTTCGCTAGTATAGGTCGAACTGATAAGAACTGGTTCCAAACCGAGTAGATTCGGTTTGGTTCTACCCTAATGTTCTGCGCAAATCTGCTATTGCATATGGGGAACCGGTTCGTTAAGATCCACGAACTGATAAGAACCTGTTTCCAAAAAATTGCGAACTGACTAAACCGGTTCCGAAGCGAGTAGAAACGGTTCGATTCTACCCATTGCCACCTTTAAAAATGAACCTTTTTGAGGTCAACCACATTTAATTAAACATGGGGTCAAGCAAACTAGCATAAGTCATAAGGGTATAAAATAAAAACTCCCTTGGATATTACAAGCGGATACTAACCATTGATACCAAGGGCCGCCGAGAGCGGCCCGGGCCCCGGGAAAACTAATTTCGGGCTACATGACAGAAAATAACACGAAAATATAAAATTTTAAAATATAAATTAAAACCATCAAAGACTTTTTAGTGTGCATAAAGTGTGCAGTCAGTTTCGGTTTGGGGTCCGGGACCTATAATCAATTATTACTAGTACCGTTTTTGACCGATTTTTTTTTAATTTAAAAAATTCTTGATTACGATTACCAATAAAGAGAATTATGCAACAAAATCACAAAAAATAAAATTGGATTGTGATTTGTAAACATGGGCGCCGGGAATTTGTCCTGACTCCCCCCCCCCTCGTCGGTCCTGTTGATAGCGGACCACAACATTAAAAAACGACAGTCTTGTTAAAGTGTCTGTAAGCTCTTACTTAGGAATTCGTGTAATTTTTTTTCCTCAATGCTGATAACAGATAACGAAGGTTCCGAATGTGATACTTGAGTTATGACACTTTTTAAATTTATTTTTTTATTTGATTAAACCTTTATTGAACTGATTGAACTTCAAACAGAGGAAAAAAAAACTGTGAATATAATTGTCAAACGTTAAAAGTTCATTTTTAGTCAAAGAAAATTATAAAAAAGCGTCAAAGTTGCAATCACTTGAAGCATGTTGACATTTCGAGGTTGACACTGATGAAATCTGATGAAAGTTTTTTTCTTCTCATCTCTTATTGATGTTTCTAGTAGTATAGTAGAGCTCTGGCTACATGTTTAAGCCAATATTGAACGAAATTTTTAGCTTGTTGACAATAGACTACTGTAGACAAAGAGCTTACGATGCCTGCTTACAAAGTGCTTACAATTTCTGCTTATGAAATGTTTGCTATTGTAAGCTTTTTTTGCTGCAGGCCTTCGTTACATACACTATTACGCTTGCACACCTTTACTTTTGACACTACTATTTGTAGAATCTGCTCAAAGCTGTTAACTTAATGGTGTAAACCTAAACACTAACATTTGCAGCCCAACAAGTTTTAAGTAGTGCAATAAACAGTAGAGAAGATTCTACCCTTTAGTATCTTTTTTCTTCTTCTCTAGATACGTAAATCTCTCTCTCTCTCTCTATATATATGTAATGTATGTAGTAAGAAGTATTTTTGTGGACGAGGTCACAAATGCACTTTCCATTACACAAAGGCCAATGGCTTGGACACATGATGCACTTTCGAGAATTGTCACCTTAATATTTGCTTCATATCATTTTGTGTAGTGTTTTTTTTTTTCTTCTTCTTTCAGCACCCCGTTTTACATAATTTGAACATAATGTTTGCTTGAAATCACTTTAGTTACAGTCACTTTAGTTTATTAAAAATACAGTATCTCACTTTAAAATTGCAACATAAGATTATCTACATTTACACACTCGGACACTTAGAGATACACGTTATTGCATTACATTAATTACTGAAAAGAATCAGCTTCATAATTAAGAGTTAGCAAAGTCTCATACGAAATTGTGTAATACGAAATATTATTGTTGCGGTTAAAATATTTAATTTCGTTTTTATTAGGATCTCGTTATGTTAGATGTAAAATGAAATGTTAAATCATTACTCTTATAAGGCGGTACAGGTAATCGTTTTCTCTAGTTTATACGATCGTAACGATTATATTTAATCCAATGTTTGTGACCTGTATGACACCAAGTACTCTATATTGCTACCTCAATTAAAATATACCTTACAGGGTTTGTGATTCCTTCATAAACGGTAACATTATTGGCATAATCGACAAAGTTATGGGCTTAATCGACAAAATTATTGGCTTTATTGATGGACAAAGTGGCGTCGCTTTCAATTTATTAGAAACAGGTGTGTTCTCGGAGTAAATTCGTTTGTGGGTGCGTATTTCGTTTAGAACGAAATTTCTCCATGAAATGGTTTGATAATGTGAAAGGGAACGTTTCATATGAGATTTTTTATTTGTAACCAAATGAAGCGTTGTAAATGACTTCAAAATACAAGTTTGCACAAATATATTTTACACGAAATTTCTCTGACTCTTATTTTGAATGCTTACAAAAATATGTTTAATTTTGTATCTGATAGATTGCGACGTTGCGTGTTGTGGTATTACTTAGAAGAAGAAAAAAAAGTTTATCTTTTGTTCATTGCTGTAATTAGGAAATCGAACTCAATTGTACCACTGTACGACATCAGTGATTTGTTTTCAATCTAATAATGGAGTAATTTGTGTGTTCATTTATATATCAATGATTGCACACACACACACACATATTGGTCATTCTTAATTGTTGAACAAAAGAGTACAGCAAGAATTCAATTCAACTCAGTACATATGTAACTAGCAGAAACATTTTAGGCAATGTTGTCTCGACAAACAGACTTGTTTGCTTCTTCAATGAAGAAGACCCATTATATATTACGTACCCAATACAAATGACAAATGTCCATTTTGTTTGAATGGGTCTTGCCGTAGTCTTTACGATGGATAAGTGTGTTGTCTATCGGAATTTCTTAAACCATCACTCACTTTCTTTTACCATATATACTGTTTTTTTTTTTTTACTTTCTCAATTTTTCTTCCATTTACTATGGCACCCTATTGTGGAAATGATACTTTGAACTACATGGCTTCATCATCCATAAGTAGTTGAATATTTGATGCACACCCTGTACACTTTTTTTCTGTGTGTGTGAAAGAAACCGTTTTGTTTCTGATGAGACTTGAAAATGATGTTTTATTCATGAATTTCGAGTGAATATTTAAATATATAATATTTCCATTGAGGTTTGAAATTACAGAGGAAAAAAAAGGACGAGAAAATAAGTTGCATAGATTTTTTTATCATGTTGAGATGTCGATTTTTTTTGTGTGTGTTAACAACAAAAATAGCATCTTATTAATTTTTGTTCAATACGAAAAATCACAAAAAACAATATCTTGAAAATTTTATTACATTATTAATAAATTTGTTTTTTATGAATTAATTTATTTTATTATTAATTTTTTTTCCAGATCGTTTGGGTGGTTGGCTTAATCTTTATCAAAAACGATTTGTTGCCTTAAAGGATAACATTTTGTTTCTTTATAATAAAAGTACGGACAAAAAGCCATATTGTATGTTACCTTTAAGTGGTTATGACATTTGCCAGTCGCCTCCAACGTTACGAGATGCTAACAAAAAAGAAGCATGTTTTGAACTCGTCGGACCTGGAAAGAAAACCTATCAGGTATTATTACAAAACAAAGGAGAGAAACACACATTGATTTTTTTTAGCATTTCTTTGCACAGCACTTAAAAAATTACAGTTTGAAACATGGCGAAAATAAAAACATCATTGCATACTTCGAGAAATGGGTTATTTTTGTTCAATTTTCATAGTATTGAAAAATTGAAAACAACTTCATAGAAGAAAAAAAAAATCGTTATTTATTTATCTTAGAATTGATTCTGAAACTTTTTTTTGTGCAATGAAGCACAAAAATGTGAAAAGTAATAATGATAATTGTTTTTCTAGACATTTAATTAAATTTCTTATTTCCTTGTTTTGGAGTTTTAAATTTTTTTGTTGTTGTTTATGAAGCTCTTAAATATTTTATCATTACAGTTATGATACATGATGTGGTATTGTGATGATGCTAATTTAATTTTATTGTAAAAAAAGGAAGAGAAAAAGGATGAAACTAAACGGAAATTAAGATTTTTTTGTTATTGTTGGGATTTTTTTTTTTTTTTTTACTTCTTGTTCTTTTGCGAAAGAAATTTGCAAAGTTTGCATTTTTTTTTGTTGATTAATATTTCTTTTATATAAATGTATGTATTTTACTCTTAGTTTGTTGCTGGAAATGGTAATGATGCGAAACAGTGGATCGAAGTCATACAAAAAGTAATTGCAAACATTCCTCGTGAAACACAAGTTACAATTTCAAGACCAACATCAACTCTTGGTACGATATGTTTCACTTAAGAACTTTTATTTCTCTGTTTGAAAACAGAAAATGAAAAAATCAATGACTTTATTACGATAAATGTTTTTTTTTTGTTTTGTTTTCTTTAAACAAAAGCTGTTTCGGAAAATAATTGTTCTGTTACGAACCACGACAACCACCACCACCACAACGATAAGTCAAGAGACGACATTTACGAAGTCGTGGAAGATGTATCGAACGAACATTCTCTGATAGAGGATGACCTTTACGGAGATGCTGATATTGAACCGATTGATAAAGTGGACAGTGGAATATCAGGTAACGGTCTAATAATAACAAACGTTGAGGATCCACTTGGTTGGTATGTCGGACTCTGGGATTGTATTTCGTCCTGTTCCGATGAACTCGACTTCAAAAGAGGTGATTTAATTCATATTCTCGACAAAGAGTATGATGATTATAAATGGTGGATTGGTGATCTCAATGGTCACGTTGGTCTCGTACCCAAAGATTATCTCATGAACGCATACGAACCCTTCGATATGAAAACAATCTAGAGAAAAAATTGCTTAATTATATATTGTGCGCATTTTTAATACTGTTGTGCCAACAAGCTGTAATTAGATAGCTTTTGTATGCGGCTTTTTTATGATTATATCCTCATTTGCTCGCTTTAGATGATTTTGAAAGATGATTATAGCTGATCGTGGTCATTGTAAACATTGTCGAAGTATCAAGTTGTTATTTGTTCCAATTCTAGTCTAATCTGCAAACATTCATTTGAGAGCAATGATTCTAAAAAGCTTTTATGTCCTCTCATCATTGATCTACATTTGACGTTTGCAGCCATGGAAAGCTTTCAAGTGAATTTGCATAAAGTCAGTGACATAATTATTATTTTTGGTGCTTGGGTCAAGGTGTCAAAAGCGCCTGATCCCAAAATATGAGCTTATACAGGGTTAAAGAATCCCTACATGGTGTCGCCTCTTCCAAGGGTCCTACCCAAAGAAGTTGGTCAACAAAAGTATTCAATATACTTTGCATTTTGATCAATTATTAGTAATTATATTGGTTTAGAGGTCCATCGACTCTTTTGTACTACTTTGTGCTGTCAATTTTGCACCCTCTCTGGCGCCCTAGTCATTTCTCCCTCGCTACGCCACATTAATGTGTGCAATATGTGGTCTTTGAAATCGCAGTCCACTTTTGTATTTTAAAATACACATCAGAGGATAAAAATACATGATTGAAATATATCATTTCATGACCTGGACGTCCCCCCCCCCCCCCCCCACCGTGTCGATTTCCTCAAAAATAATATTGTTCACTATTTAGATCGATGTACATGGCTTGTATCAAATAACTAAGAGATAAATAAAATTCTAAACAAGGGTTGTTATTTGCATACTGTTGAATTTCTATTGTGAATAATGAATAATAGGTGCAGCGTGTGAGCGCCGCCACGCTGATGCCGCGCAATAAGTTGAAAGAGCTTACACATAGGGAGTGGATCTATTCAGCCCCCTCTTGTTTTCTTTTGAAATGTGACATTAAGGGAGAATCGACATGGTGGGGGAAAACGTCTCAATCTAATTTCCTAATTCTATAATTAATCCACATTTAATTAATAGTCCGCACCAACGTTTTGTTCACAAGTGACAATTTTTGCGGATATCCGCATACATTTTGAAACTTCTTTATTCCATTCCATTCCATCTCTTTTTCATGTCAAAAAGTGAAATCAAACTGCATAGTTTATCTCTCCTTTCTTTTTGTTTAAGAAAGAAATGTTTACTTTTGAAATTATTAATAATTTTTATACTTTTTTTAATTTTTTATTATGCAAATGATACAGTATTTTATTCTGAAAAATACAGATTAAAAAAATACAAAAGTCACGATTATATTTATGATTTTTTTTACATAATGTAGACAATTAAAATATTATGAAATTAATAATTTATAATTCAATATTGTTGTACTATTAAAGCTTGACTCAAATGAAATTGGGAACTGATAAGGATTGTTATTCATCCTGAGATTTTTACTGATCTGAAGGAATAGGATGGATGGAGGGAGGGAGTAGGAATTGGGGAAAATGTGGTGGATGGAGCCGGTGAAATGATCACAGCTGATCAGCTTTGGAATTGTTCAGTTCGTACGGTTTTGTGTTTTGTCGTTTGCGCTCAGATACAGTTTTAAAGAGCTTCTCTTTTCTGTCTGTGTGTCTCTTTGATTCTGTGCTTTGAAGGAGGCGCGTACTGGGCTCGGTAAGAAAAAGGAGCAAGGAGGCGCTTTTTTTCATCAATCTTTCATCATCTGTGGTGCCCCACACACAGCATCCATCCATCCATTCTGCTACATCTTTGCGTATTTTTGTCTCGATTTAAAAGAGAGTAAGGAAGATAAAAAAAGTATTTCGTCCCCTTTCTGTTTATTTTTTGTTTGTATAGGATTAAAAAACGTGTTGAAGAGCGTTTTTTTCTTCTCTCTCTCGCAGCACTTCACTAAAGAATTGTTAACTGTATAAGTGTATATATTGTGTCATAAGAGAAAGGGGTTAAAACATTTTTAAAGCCGGTTGGTGTTTGGCGCGATATTTTTTTGGGGGGCGGGAGGAGTAGTAGTTTGTGTGTGGAATATTGTGGCGGTGGGGGGCGGTGACGGTGTTTTTGGTGTCGACGTTGAATGTTGGTTGATGCCGAACGTTTAGGTTCAAGTGCCGTGGCTGCAATTCAATGTAGGCTCGGTACAATGTGGCCTCCACGGTGGATCTCACGACTTATTGTGCGGCATAGCCGTCGTTCTTCAGCCTCTTGTACTTCGTGCGCTTTGCTTCTTGGTTACTTTTCTTTGCTTGGATTATTATCACTTCAACTGGTTGTAGTTAATTCCACAAACGATATAATATCAACGCCATCAGCAGGTAAATAAGAAGCAAAAGAAAAAAAAATTATGAATTCTAGTTTTTAAAACTACTTTTATGTGCAAATTAAATATGTTGATATAAAACTCACGCCATGTGTTATGATATGTCATAACACCACATGACGTGATTAAATATATTTCTAGTTCAGATTAAGTTTGGGCTGTGTATTAATTAACCTTGGTTGTGACATCGATTTCATGATATTTGTATAATATTTATGTCCTTGAACATTTAATTAGTTGTGTCCTGTTTGGAATAAAGTGTCATATTTTTTAATATTATTGCTAACCTCATGAACTTTAGTTAGGAATTTTCATGTAAAAGTTGATGAAATTAACAACTGAGAATATAACTGCTGAAAAAATAATTGGGTCTATTCACACTATAACAGATAGTAACCCGGTCGGGCTATGGTCCGTTCAAATTTTTCTATTGAAAAACATGATCTGAGTGTGAAAGCAGGCTTTCTAAATATATATGCCTCATCCTAAAGGTGGGCATACACGATTCGATTTATTGGAATCAACAGGAACCAACAAACCAAGACAAGAGGTTCAACTTGTTCAAATACATGGGCATACATAATATGGCCTTCCAACAAACCATTTGTCATCTAGCAGCTGAGTAAAAAATATCAAAAAATGTATGAATTTAAACCTTGATTTTTGATATTCTAATTTGTATTTGCTTTTGATTGGCTATAAGCCTTCAAACACTGTATTTTCTCGATTGAAGTAGAGCAGGGTCCTACTTTTGTTGGCTTTGTCGGATGTTGCAACCAACACAGTATCTCTTTTATTCAGACATACACGATCCAATTTGTTGGTTTCAACACTGTCGATTTCAATGATTCGAACCGTGATTGTATCATTTTTTCGTGATAAAAACAATAACATAAGAATGCAAGAGCCTTTTTGTTTAAATTGATAAAATATATTTTTTATTACTTCTATTCTGTCAGACTAAATGACATAATCCTAAACTTTATGGTAATTCCCAATGACGTGAGAAGCTTCTTTTTTAAGATGAGGCTGTTGTTATACATGTACATTGGATTTCAATTGAAAATCTCTAGTACGATATTTGACCGCACTTGACCGGAGCCTGCCCAAGTGTGCTATGAGCCGCGAAGGGATCTCCCACACACCAAATCTCAAATTTGTCTCATAGTGTACAGTATGTTGTCTGCAGAAAAGTCTGTGCGACAGAAACACAGATCACTTTCATGGCAGACCTTATCTGTGGAAGACTGTGACTTTGTCTGTGGGGGATCGTATCTACGGGATCTAATAGGAATCTGGAGGTATGTTCAGCATCTGAGAGTAGAGTTCTGGATGGTATATTTGCCTCATGGTAAGAAGAGGCTTATGACGTCAGAGGGATAGATGAAAAAATGTAGGCATGTATCATTTTGTCAGATGAAACTGTTGAAAGTGTTTGATATCATGCTTTTTCTATCAGACTAAGTGACACAGTCCGAAATTTGGGTTCAACGTCACAAGCATTTTCTTATGATGAGGCATGTGTACTGATTACATGTCTGGGTTTCTTAGGGACGTTTTGGGATGGGCAATTCTGTCCAGCACTAAAATTTCGTTTGTCCCGCCCTTTTATGACATCATACCAAGTAACAAACCAATTAGAAATTGATGGCTCTTATAAAAAGGCGGGACAAACGAGATTTTAGTGCTGTACTGAACTGCCTGTCGTTTTGGTGTCTTGGGTGAATTTGTGGTGGTATGTGGAATGTTTTGTGGGTGTCTTAGAGTGGAATTTTGAAGGTGGTCAGATATAGTTTTAGAGGTCGTGGTTGCTGTTACTGTGGCCACATTCTTTATTTTAACTTTTTATGTCTCAGAATTGTGTTTATATTCGTATTTAATTTGAACTTTGACGCTTTTCCTTTCTATAAGAATTCTAAAACTGTGATAATATCCTACTGTTATTATATAAAATTATAGCTTGGAAACAATGCATTGAAAGCAGTGATTTTTTTTTATTATAAAGTGGTACAGTGCTATAAAGTTTAACTGTTATGGTGACGTCTTTGATAACTTTTAATTACTTTATTAACAAATTGTTTGTAATATGGATAAAAGTAGCTTAAAAAACTGTTTAGTGTTCTTTTGGCGTTTTCTTTCTGCACCATTTCCAAAAATTGAAATAGAAAATGAAAGGGAATTTACTTTCTCTTTTACGTTGAATGTAGTGAACATTTCATTTAAATTCTACTGACTAACAGTGGTACATGAAATCACCAGTTTGTCATCAGTGTTTGAAAATTTGTGTCTGAAGAAGTCTCGGAGCTGACAGTAAACAGTAGTATATTCTAGTGTCTAACTACAAATTTGAAGAAACAATTTAGATTACTGATTTTTATAAAGTGTCCAGTCTTACTGTAAATCACATGAGAATTCATATCTTATTTCTCAAACAATTAACTTTACTTGCAAAGTGAAAACGTTCCTTAAAATTTGCTTTTTCCCCTCATCAGAAATGAAAAAAAAACAAACTTGAAATTCTTTTATAAACTAGAGCAGTAATGAATTGTTTTAACATTTTATTTTCACGCTCGTATATTTTAAAATAAGCTTTTTTTATTTCAGTTCAAGAATGATCCACATTTTTTATTTTCATTTTTGAGACTTTTAAATTATCATTAACAGTTTATTTTGAAAGTTATTAACACAAAAATACTCTTAATGGATCCATCGACAAATTTAGCTTGTAAAACATTTATAATTTAATTTTCTTAGATCTTAGCTACACTTAAAAGTTAAATGCATTTAAATAATAAACACGTTCTTACAGAGCCTTGACAAACAATACGTGGAATATTTAAGTATATTAAATTTGTATCTCAAATATAATGATGGGTTAGTATAATATAATAAAATATTGAGTCAGCATTTCAGTTTGTTCCAATATTAATTAATGAAGTCAATTTTATATGACCAGTTCATGTCCTTAACTGGACTTCGTATAATAGAACTAAACATAATTTAACTTGAATGCATTTAGCTCAAGTGTAGATAAGGTATTTGTGTTGGTTGCTTTCTGAAGCACAGAATAATCTGAGTTCAATTGCGGTGTTACTTCTTCATTTGCATATTTTACAATGGGTGCTTCTGAATTTATAATATTAATATTACATTTATTAGTAGCATAGAATTATATAGGCCTATAGAGAAAAGTGCAACTCAAAAACACAAACAACGTGAGAATTATTCTTCGCGCAGTGTTTGTTGGTGGTGTTTTGAGAAAAGGAGGAGGAGGAACACAGAATAAAAAACACCATATCAGAAACTAGTGTTGCTAATGGGATATTCATGTCAGGATTTTGGCTGCTTTCATCTTATATTATACAGGCGTTTACATATACAGTAGATCTAGACCGTGTGTGTGTATGTATATATACATGTGAGTGTCAGTATATTGAAACACATAGGGCCTACACATATAGATGATTCTTTTGCTTACCTTTCTACGAGATTTTCAAACGCAAATGCGTTTTATAAACGCATTTTCTGTTGACTTGTATTGATAGAAAGGGGCATGTACAGGTATACATAGGTCTTTTGTTTGTACACAGGGGATGTTGTGATGATGAGGGGGGGGGGGGGGGAAGGGTGAGGGTGCAACTGACATTTAGATGATAGACTACATGTAATTACACTTGAGCGTGTTTTGTGTGCTTGCTGCATATAATCGATTCTATCGTTTTGATTACATTATTTATATATGCATTGTATAACCATTTCGATATAAATTTTTATGAACAAAGAACATGAAAGGATATTAAAGGGATGGGCACTGAATTTTATGTTGCTGGTTAGCTTTTTATATGAGATTTATAACAATGATAAGAAACAAAAAAACCGTTTTTAGGAGCAGATTTTCAATGTTTTTGTGTGAAACTGGATGATCTAAGGAAAAAAAGAATGAATATTTTTATGATGGTATCTTTGGAAACAAATATTTTATGACATTTTGAACACTTTGAGCTATTTATAGTTTGTGAAAAATGAAAAATTCGGACTTGAAAAAAATGTAACATTGACGTCTTGACTGCAGTTTATAAAAAATGTTTCCAGATTTCGTAATTTTTTTCTTCAAAAATATGAATTTAATTAATTTTAATAATTATTATTAAAATAATTACATTAATTTGATTGACTCTTGTCTATTTTTAAGCCTCGTAAAGACCGGACGTTAATCGCCGAAAACATTGTCGAGAGCGATGTTTTCCGATGATTCTCGCCGTCTTTGCATATCCGGGTATCCGGCGGGTTCACACGAAAGGGTGTTGGGAAAACATCGCTCAGTTAGTACGTAGATGCGAATACAAATGTAACACTAACATCACCGGCGGTCAACAAATCCATTGACGCCAAACTGTGTCAAGTCGCTGGATACATCGCACCTAGGCAAGAAGAGTGGCACAGCTAAAAAAAACCCATTTTTGGGGGAAAATGAGTTTAAAGTTAAAAGCAGATTTGTGGCTTACGTTGATGGGCTTTTAACTATTCACAAATACATGTATCTGTTTATTTGGCTCCCCTGCAATAGATTGAGATAGAAAAAATGCAACTGTTTAAACTCATTTTCCCAAAAATGTCTTTTTTTAGTTTTGCCATTCTTTTTTCTGCGGTGTGACACGTTGTCTGGTGATTGTCGCCCGGTCTGTACTGTGCTATATCACCACTGTTCAGCCATTTTTAGATTTGACAATTTTTTTTAGATGGTAATAAGTTGCTAAAGAATATAAAAATGATAGTTTCAAGATTCAGAAAATTCGTCTTTTTTTGTAAAAAAACTTTATAACGATTATTTAGAAAAATATTTAGAAAAGCAGATTGTAAGCTGCGTGTACACATGGACTGAACTTACATTTGCTTTTATGGTTACCATTTGCAACACTTTTTTTTTGTATACTGTTCATGTTGCTAAATTGTGCAGTCGTGTTGCTCTCAATGTCTACACCGTGATGAATAACAGGAAATAATCGATTAATGGTCGGTTATTGCTTAATTACTTTTATAGTATTAATAAAAATGAGCAAAAAAAAATACCTCAAAATGGTTTCTAACTTTTCATAAAATATTCTCTGAAACACAGCATTGATTTGCAAACACAAACGCGCATAAGAGTTATAATGAGATTTCTCTGAGGGGCACTGGCCCACTTTGAAGAGTTTTCTTCCCTTTCCACACTTTTCGCTATCCTTTTCTTTCTTCACCTGTATTCCTTTAGGAAAATTGTTCATCTCTGGAGGATTTTTGACTGAGGATTTTTTGTGAAAATGATTATTATTATTAGACTTTAAATAAATAATTAGCTATATATGTAGAGGGAGAGAAAGAGAGAGAGAGAGATGAAAGATACTGCCATATTATGAGTCATTAATTAAACATTTCATTAAAAGTTGCATTCATAATTATAAAGCTGAGTCCTGTTAAAAAAATTGAGTAAAATGAGTAGGGCCTATCCATTGCAATGTCACTCTTTTCTAGTTCTTGAAGGCATTTTTCTAAAAGTAATGTGCACCTTATGAGCTACCTATGTGTGCGTATAATATATATATAGATGTACAGTATGTCTTAACGGTTAATAGTAGAAACCAATTATACTCTGGCTGGAAGGTTACTTTAGGAAATCTTAATTTCCGGAGTCTTGAAGAAATTTAAAAACTGACACTGTCTTGTATATTGCACTCAAACACTCTTCTTATTTTAAAAAGACTCTTCTCCCCATCTTATATAGTTAAGGCACAGGATATGGTAACCTCCTACAACAAACAATGGCCAAAAAAAAGTTTGCGTCTTTTGTATAGTATACTGAGTTAAATAGGTGTTCATTTATTCAATTTGCGCTCAACACTTTTTTCCTTTTAATGGGAAAATACTGTATTATGCATAAGTTAAAGTGGAAAATTAGTTATTCTGCACAATTTAGAGATACTGTACAAAACTACCAATTTGATACTAAATTTCCACAAATTAATAGTATTTTTAGTCAGTGTGCAGATTTTCTAAAACGACAAGTCAAACTATTTAAAGTTCCTCGATGATGAGTTTGTTTATTGATTGTGCGGATTTTCTATCGAATTGGTGGTTCTGTATATTAACTAGTCATTTTGTATATTAACTGATTTTCTACTTTGGCTGTAACATAGCTGCTCTTTAAAGAACTGCATTTAACAATAGGCATATTTTTCTATTTTCAGAATGTACATACAATGTTGAATGAATGCATTTGTTGGAAGAGTTGTGTGTGTGGTGACTGGGGGTGTTGTGTAGGTGGGGGTGATGTAAGCATTCATAAACACATGCTTTTTTGTATTGACCTCCCTCTTCTCTCTTAGTTCCCTTTACCCCCTCTTCATTTCTTATCATATATCTCGCAATTGTCAAGTTAAGGGGAGGGGGGGGGGGTTCATCTACTTCTGTTTGTGAGTTCGACGAATGACATTTGTGTTGATATTTTTCTAGAATGAGTGCAGAAGGTGAAGAATAGGGAGAAAAATGGAGAGAGAGAAAGAAAAAGGAACCACATGGTTTTGTTTTTGTGTGGATTAGAGAGGGTGAATATTAGAGATTATATTTTATAATGGGTGTTATTGATTATAATCTTCGCATCTAAATGTGAAGAGAGAAAAAAAAGAACACAGATCTGAAATATGAGCATCAAAAACACCCCCCAAAAAAGTTTTATCTTGAAAAAAGGGTTTCATATAAATATAAAATATTGATTTTTGAAACGGATTAAATACAATACCAATTGATTTTAATTTCTATTGACAGTGGTTTAACAATAATTCCAGGTGTATAAAATAAATCTGAACTTTTTTTAAGAAGCAATATTAAAGGCTCTTAAGAAACAAAGTTAATTATTTAATTTTATATAAATTATTTTTCAAATATTTCAGAAGGTGGCATTGGACAAACCAACAAATTATGAAGTTAAATAAAAGCGAGTAATAAAAATTACTGAAAAGTCCCAAAGTCATTAAAAACGTGACATATGAGCATGTCAAAGATGGCATAAACATACCTTTTTCAAAAAATTTAATGAAGCACATGCTAGGGTTTATTTTGCAATATAATGAATGGTACCCTATTATGGCGTTTAAACACTATAAATACATTAGTATAGTGATTGACATTATATACATGTAGTACATACACTTAGTTGCTTCAAAATTTCAGATATTCTTTCTCTAGTGTAGGGCTAATGCAAATAGTTCAGTTACTCTAATATACAACTTTTTTAATAATCATTTTCAATTCATGCAAGTTGCATGACGGGTTTATTAAATAAGTATGTAGTTAATTTTACTAGTAAAAATAGTTTATGTACATTATGTAAACCTGTGTTTGAATTTGAATTTTATACAGATTTGCATGTGAATCACATTAAATAAAAGTTCTGTTGAACTTTTGTCATTTTATATAATATGTGATGTTTTTGCTGGACATTTGTTGACTGAACTTTTTTTATAGTTTTATTTTCATCATCATCATCATCATCATCTTTACTTTCTGTCTCTCTCTCTCTCTTCATTATGAAATTCATGTTTGAATAATGCATGAAGTCGATAACCCTTGAATGGATTATTTACGAGGTTCATAAGGGAAAAAAAAAGGTTGGAGGGGAGAGGGAGGAGGAGGAAGTTTGGAAATGGGTGGAAGGAAATATGAATTCTAGTCTTTGACATACGATGAATATTAAAATGTAATGTTAGCTGTTCAGGGGTCTCCACTTGCACTTTAATGAGAGAAAAACGAACTCATCTTCGATTTTCAAAGATTAAACGACGCAGGAAATAAGAAAGTTGTGTGTGTATGTGAGGGGTAGGGAGAAAAGGAAGGGGTGTGTGTGTGTGGTGCAGAAGATGGGAAGAAAAGAGAAGAAATTGGAAGAACATTTTGCCAGGTCTACCCCTCTTTTTTCTTCTTACTACTTTTCTCTTTTCTGCATATATTTTACCCGATTGATGTCTAGAAAGAAGCTATAAAATGGAAGATAACAATGTTTTGATAAGAAAAAAGACTTAACTTGGAAAGAGTTTAGCCCCTATAGGGGTAAGATTTGTGCATAAGGGGGAATTTTTGAGTATATATATATATAAGAGAAAGTTGCAACTACCGAGGAGGATGAGGTGGAGGGGGAGGTCACACACACATACACACTTTATACTTACAATAATCGAAATCAGATTTTTTTTTCCTTCATTCTAAACTCTTTTTCTCAAATCCTTGGAATGTTTTATTTCCTTTACTAAAACAATCACATTTTGCAATTTACACTTAGCGCTTGTTTCTTTCACTTTTCTTCCCCCTTTTTTTCTACCCTTTTTTCTCTTTTAGCCTCTTTTCAATCTTACTTTATTATATTTCTTTTTTTCAATTGAAAGCAAATAAGTGAAATCACACAATGTTTTTAAAGTATGTCCATTTTAACTCAGTCTACGCTTCAACTTTTGAATTGTAGTTTTAAGTTTCTGATGAAGTTTCTAAACAATATGGAACAATGGCCAAAATTCAAGAAGAAACTTTCGCTCGAACTTTAATTTGAACCCTTAGAACGGGATTTTAACATAGAAAATCTTTGGTTTAATGTGTTTTTGAATAGAGTTTTTCGTTTGTCGTGGAATCTTCCACGGAGAGTTCAACTTGCCGAACTATTGATGACCTATTTAAGTGCTAAGGGTGGTATTCTTAGTGATTGCTTAGGCAAAGTTATAACTAAACTCATAGACTTATATAAAAGTTTGAGTTTAGCTCGAAATAAGGCTAAACAGTTATTAAGAATACCACCCTGCGTTTCTTTCTTGAGTTTTGTCCTAAAAGTGCAGCTTGAAGATGTGAAGGGTGGTCTTTGCAAATCATAGGACAAGGATCGAAATTCAAGAAAAAAACCTTTACTTTAAGGTTTAAAATGAACCCTCAAAACAAGAGTTCCAACATAGAAATTCTTGTTTTAATGAATGCTTTTGAACAAAGTTGTTCAGTGTTGTAACCCAATTGTTCAGTATTGGAACCCTTCTCAGAGAGTTGAAATGCTAAGTTTCTTTCTTGAATTTGATCCTAAGTTTTAAAATTTTGGATCTGAAGGGTTGTCTTGCGTATCATATTATGCTATTTCCATAGGCATATTCAACATTTACATGTATTTATTTTGAGACATGGCCTGCAGTTTTTTTTCTTTTATCTTTTTTGACATTGTGTGATTGTGGTACTACAGGGGTATAAATGAGCTAGGTCTTGGAGAAAAAAATGGAGAAAAGAGTCCTGAAGTTTGTATATTGTTTATCCCCTAGAGAAAACATGTTTCTGTTGATCATTAAGACAGATTTACATATGTGTAGCATGCATGAAAAAAAGAGGGAGGATTGTTGCAGGCTTGTTTTGTGTGCGACATTTAGCATTCTTGTTGCACAAGCTGATTAACGTTGACGTCAAAACACTAGTTTTAATGTTAATGTTTTGTAATCTTCATAGTATAAGATGACATATGGAAAAAGAGAGAAAAAGAGACAGTAAGATAGAGATAGAGACTATCTTAAGTAGACATTTTTTTTGGCAAGTTCAGTATTATAGTAAGAAAAATTTCAAGGAGGTCTTCAGTTTTTTTAAAAAAAAAATTGGATGTCTCATGTACATCTGGAGGTCTTTTCTTTCTCTAAACATGTGAATTGAATTTTCCTAATAGGATGGCCATGGATGCATTTTTCTCCATAGGTGTCTAATGTCTATAGACCTCCAGTCTCAGATTTCATTTTGTTGAAGAAGAAAAAAAACTAAAGAATAACTGTGAAAATGCATTTCCTATGAGTTTGTGTCACATTCATAGAGGTTTTGGGTTTGTCTCTTCTATATAGACATGTCCATTATAACAGGATAAAGGCAGAATATTTTTGCATTAGGCTTCGTGCTTTAACCCTTTAGGCACCGTGACATTATTTTGCCATGAAAATATGGATCTAAGGGGAGAAAAATGTTCAATATTTTAGTTTAATATGAAGACAGGTTTTCAAGCTAAGCTTTCTTATGGGCTTCTTATTTTCTCACATCTCTCCCTCTCTCTCTCTCTCTCTCTCTTCTGCCTTTAAACCTTTTTTTTCTCTTCATCTTAATGTGATGAGAATGATGATGATGATGATGATGATGGTGACAGTTTTCTTTCTCTTCTTCTTCTTCCTCTTCTGGTGTGTGGCCATCAACATTTTTCCTATGTCACATTTCATTCGCATTTCTTTCTGTCTCTATTACCTTCTTGAAATGTTCGTTAGGTTCATCTTCTTACCCTGTCATTTCTTGTCAATGTCTTTCTATGTTCCGCTTGTCTTTTTATATCCGCACCTTATCTTATTTTTTCTTAATTTTTCTAAGTTTCTTTTTTTTTTACCTCTCAAACATCGAAATTGTTCTTCTTTCTCGGAACTGTTGGATGGCTGTACTTTGTAATAACACTAAACATAAACATCCTTGCTGTGACACAAACAACATGCATATAACAGCCACAGTGTGCCATACAAACCCACATACCCAATATATAATATAATACACGGTGACACAGACCGATACACACTGCGACACTGTGCCATACAAACACACATATCCACTTAAAAAATATGTATATTCACAACGATACTGACGCATGATCCACATAGTACGCCTACACAAATAAACTCAACGCGCATTCTTCGAATCACAGTAATACAATCACATATACAATGCGACACTGTGACATACAAACACACATACGAACTTAAAATATGTATGTCCTCGTATTCATACGACGATACTGACACAATAGCCACACAATAAACCCACACAACACACATTCGATACACAGTGACACCAACACACATACTATGCAACACTATGATATACAAACAGACATACCCACTTAAAAATATGTAGGCCCTATACACAGAACGATACTGACACAACATCCACGTAGCAAGCTTACATAAACAACATACATACTTTAATACACAATGACACAAACTCATATACAATGCGACACTGTGATACATGAACACATATCCATGTATAATTAATACACACACATACACACCCACACACACACACATACACACCCACACATACACACCCACACACACACACAACTATACTGAAGGAAAATATACATAATAAGCCTACACAAATGAACCCAACACACATATACTTGGATACACAATGAAACAAAAATATTATAATGCGACACTGTGACAAAACACATATTGTTTATTTAAAGTTTTTTTTTTTATAAATTATAAAATAATTCTTAGACGTTGAAACTGCAGAATTAATATTAACAGAATGTATATGGTATTTATCATAAAATGATAATACTCATTTCACTCAGTTGTCTTATAGATAAATGTAGATTCGGCAAAGTTAATTATGGGATTTGTTCTATTGTGCGTGTAGTATACATTTAAAATTCAGGTTAACCGAATGGAATTCCTGTGTTGGTAATTACTAATTACCAAGAGTGTGTATGTGGAGGAGGGGGGTGGACGTGTCAAACACCAAAATTCATATAATCCTTAACATTTCATCTGATAAAAAAAATATACATGTATATAATAACATGCGATATTTTTAACCTATATACATATAATGACATGTTAAGGGTACATGGGCCTATTATACATTATTATTATTGTGTAAGCTTATATGTAATTGGTCTCTGGGTTGCGTTTGATGATTTGTAACGGTGAATGACTGCTTGTACTTTTAGATTTCATTCCAAATATTCTTTAGATGTAAAAGGATTAAGTTGACCTAACGCTGGTTTTTAAATTTCATCTAGACTTCTTTTTTAATGATGCTTCACTAGATATAAAATGTACGAGGGATAATATTGATATGTAAATGCTGGTTTACAGTATGTTGTGTGTTTCAGGAGTATACACATTGTCTTTATGTCTGTAAGACATTATGTGTGTCTCAGATACTTTTTGTATGTGTGTGTGTGTGTGTCAGAGGCTTTTTATGTGCATTGCATACATATGAATGCGATTTTGAGAATAAACTAGTGTGACTTTGCTATTCTGCTAGTTTTGTTTTGTAACCGTTTTTTTTACTGTTGCAATTTTTCACGCAAATTTGCTCATTGCTTATTCGTGTGTAAACGATCGGTGGTCCAGAATAATTGTCCCTTTGCTGAACGTTAATTAGGCCTCTCTACAACTATAATGCATCTAATAACCGAAAGGCGGGCTACAAATAAAATATAAAGTGTATATATATATATATATATATATATATATATATATATTTATCTAATATATACATACATACTGTATTGTACTGTATATATATATGGAGAGAGAGAGAGAGATGGAATAAGAACGTAAAAAGAACTCTTTTTCTCATACATTGCTTTTGTTTTAACATTTTCTATGGTGGGAATTTGACAAGCTTTTGTGTTTCTTTTTGTCTGTCTCTCTCTCTCTTATCTTTTAGTTCCATTTTTTTACAATAAAAGTAAGAATTTAGGTTATTCTAAACGGTATAATAAAAGTATTGAGCTTTGTGATGAAAATCTCAATTACAACAAATGTAAGTAGATACTATATGTTGAATTGTTATTATTACATTGAGAGAGCTGAGTTGAGTAATAATAAGCTCACCTGAAAACTTTTAAAACTATAAAATTGTCTTTATAGAGAGTTTAGTGTATATATTTATAGTTTTCTAGACTTTTGTATTGAATCATTTATTTTTAGATCACATCTTTTTTTTATATATGAATCTATCATAAATTCATATATAGCTGTCAGCATTTTCCTCTTGATTGGTTAACATATGGTAATTTTGTCTATTTTTTTTGGTATGTACATTTTGCCTATGCAAAACATAAAAAAAGGAAAGAACCATTACAAGTTTCATGAATTTGCAAACCAATTTCACTCAAATTTCTGAAAGAAAAAAAATGGTATATACATATACTGTATATAAGAGCAGTGTGTGTTATTTTTTGTTATTTTTTTGTCTCTTCTACCTTTTTTTCTTCTTCCTCATCTTCTTGAAGCCAGTCACATGTATATACAGTATGTACACATGAATTGGTACAAAGCATCATCTGGAATAATCATTTATTGATTATTTTTTCATTGCACCATATAGGGTCATATGTATTGGCAATTGTTATTGCTTTTTCTCTTTCTAGCCTCCTTTTATAAATAGGTTTTAGATCTAAACTATGGGTTTTTTTTATCCTAGTCATCATCATAACTAGTGGTTCATCCTTGGTCCGTTTTTTTTCTCTCTCTCTTTCTCGCTCTCTTCAATACAAGATAAATACCGGAAGTTGTGTAGTTAAAGGCGGGAAATGGCTCAATTTTGAACTGTCTAGACTTTGAAAAATATACATTTTAGACGTGCCATTATAATAAATTCAGATTAGGCCTTATACAAGTACAAATGAAAAAGAGATAATACAATTGTTATTGAGACTAACAGTTTTTTTTTATGTATGTATGTGTATGTGGTAGTTTTTTTTTGGTCTTCATTCAGTTCCTTAAATGATCTAAACTGATCGTAATCGAAGCGTGGAACTGTCTGATGGTGGTGGTGGTGGTGATAGTGTTGGTTGTGGTGATCCTTATGTATAACATAGGTCTCTTGACTTGACATAAAGGATTCCACATTTATGACATTGATACATTTTTTTGGAGCCTGTGTGATGATGAATAAATGTATTTCCGAATTTTTTTTGGCAGAACATGAAACTCATGTTCTACTGTATATATATAGTATATTCAGTATATGGTAGTGGAGGTTAGATGGGACTGTGATCATTGATCACTGATCAAGTGAGACTTTTGTTTTTATGCACTCTTGACATCACTAAATCAACGTGAACTCATGACAGAAATATATGCCACATACATACAGTACATACACATGGCAATGTTTCTGGAATGTCTCAAAATAAGACTAAAAAAAAGATACAAAGTGACATTTTCTTTTTTTTTATGCCGTGACAGTTAGGATGTTTCATTTTTACAATCATTTTTTTGTTGATGTTGTTTAGAATTTTAAAGCCTTTTTGAGTTTTTTTATTCGTCTTTCATTGGGTGGCAGTTTGTAATATATATATATAGAAAAACTTTTATTGATGACGATTATCAAAAGTATTGCTAAAAGGAATTTCACTTGGCAGTGAAGTGCTATAAAAGTTTTACTCAGATAGAAAGTAAAGTTGGGGTTGTTTGTGCTCACTTTGAGCTTCCAAATTCAAGTTTCGAGCTGTTTGTAAAATAAAGTGCGCAACTCACAACTTGCGTATTTACATTCTGGTAACACGCCGTTAGTTTTCAAGTGTGCACACTGTAAAAAGGTACACAACTATGGTCTGCTTTTGCCAGATAATTTGCTGTGTGCTTTGCACTCACGTAATGTCACCTCTCACTTTTCAACCAATAGAAGTGCTTACATATGCATCCTTATTAAAATGCATTGTCATTTCTTTCTTTTACTTGTAAAAAATCAAATGTAACAGATAAAAATATAACAAGCTTTCAGACTTTAGCTTTAAGTTATATGTTTAAGTTATATGTCAGTAAATTGTTACACAGCAGGTTAACTTGGATAATTTATCCAGCAATGTTATTTTGCGCCTCTTTATGTTAATAAACATCTGAAAAGCTGAATTTGCTGCATAAAAGCTTAGCTTTACGGTCACTGCAATGACAGTTGGTGTAGTTAATGTGCGAAGATTGTTCAGATGTTGTTAGTAGCTAGCAAAATTAAAAGAATTTATTTTCATGGCGGATATTTTTGAAAATGAATATTTTATGTTAATTTGAACAAAACACGAAACAGATTTGGTTATTTCATCTTTTCACTTCAAATTTGCCAAAAAAAAAAAAAAACGCTTGAAATGAAAAACGATAGTTGACATTTAAAAAAACTGACATAAAAAAGTTTGTTTTCAAAAAGGAATATAAAATACAGCGTTAGAAGTTTAAACGTTGCTTAGATCTAAAAGGCTGAATTACTTTCGTTTAGATTTTCTCTCAGATTTTGTGTTAAAAATGGTTTCTGTAAGTGTAAGGCTGAAAATGTATGCAAACACATTGATAACCTTTTGAACCTTTTCTGTCTTGTCCAGATGATACAAAATCTTTTAAGATTAAGGTTTCACCATAGATCTTGTATACATGTATGTGGTGCTAAAATGATTACATACATGGTGTAATTGCAATGTAATGTTGATTTATGTTGGACCCAGCATAAGTTTACACTCTGCATGCATTATAGCCCATCTAAAAACGAACGATTTTACGATGCTTTTGCCCCCTCCTCCTCTTCCTCCTCCTCCTCCTCCCATTCTTTAATTTAATGTATAGAGGTCTATCTGTAATGGATGTTTCTGCTTGTTTGCAAGACTTTCTAAAAGATTGAATGGAAGGAAGGAAGAGTTTTGAGTTGAAAAGAGGGTGGAAAAAGGATTTCTGAGGAGTTCTTAGGACCCATAAAGCCTATATTTCGTTTTTTTCTCCTTCTAGGTCTATATACTGTATATGTGTGATGTACTCAAGTGAAGATGGAACGTTTTAAGCGTTAATTTTGAACCTCAGTTTTTCACTAGGCTTTATCTAATGATAGAGATTCGTCAATAAAATTTTTTTGGTAATCCAGTTTAGTGTTTTTTTAATAAGAGCATTTGAAGAGTGTAACTTAAAGTACTTTAATGGGAGTAAGGAGGAAATAGGAGGACTGAACTTAGAATTGATCTTCGTAGAACTTAATATATGTATCAACATTTGTAGAACATTTTTGATTGTGTAATTATAGCATTTTGTACAGAGTGTAAATTTGAAATGCCACCATTTGGCAATATGTTTTCAGTATTTTATTTAGTGGTCATTATTACTCACTAAGTTATGTAGTAGTAATTATTAAGTATTTTAGTAGTTTTGCTTCACTTCACCACAAAAATATATAGCTTATTATTTCACTGTTTCAACTCTAAATCATCTCTTAACAATCATAAGTACATAACAGTAGTTTTTACGGGGGGGGGGGGGGGGCAGTTGCCCAGGTCTTGCCCTGTGCAGCAAATAGGTTAAAGCCGGCGGCACTGGTTGAAATTTTGTTTTATTTCAGTTGTGTGCAACATTATATAGAATCACATTGTACTGTGCATAAATTAAACTACTGTAATCAGATGCAAAACCCTAAAGTAGAAGAAAGTAATCTTATCTGTTTGAAAAAGCATAGCCTCTAAGTCTTGAGTTATAAAAAAAGATTGTAAGAAATTATTGTTTTGATTAAGAAAGGAGGGAAGGTTGTCTGGCATTTTATTTTTTCTTCATTTTTTTTTCTTCCTTCTTTCTGTTTTTTTTTTTATTAGAATTTATTTCATTCATCTGATGTCAGATGGTGTGAATTTGTAAGATTTCATGATGAATACTGATATTAGAAACACAAGCTTCTTTCCTCAGAGTTCTTTTCTATAGGTCAAACATGCACATATACATGTACAGTATATAGGTGAGTAAGAAAAAAAAAATAATGAGTAGGGCTTATCTGACTTGAGTTCTTGCATGTAATGAATAGGTTAGTTGTAAGGATAGGGGAGAGAGAGAGATATGGCACTGACTTGAGTGACTACCTTTTTTATTTTTTTTCCTCCTCTCTCTATTCATTGATGGTGTTTTTCACTGATGATAGGTGGCTACATATTGCAGACCCTAGCTACAACTACTATTACCACTAGTAGTGCATGTGTGTGTATGTGTGTTCATAAACACAATGTGTTTTGCTCATTCTACATTTCCCAAGAGCACGATTCTCAGCAAGAGATTTACTAAACTTCTAATTTGGAAAAGGAGAATGACTTTTCACAGTTCTATGGTACACTGTAGAAAATGCAACTAACAACTTGCATGCTTTAAACTAGTACTACTGCTACTATTGTAATGTTTGCATCTTTCTATATGTACTATATGCAAGCCCATTCTATGTTTGCTATAAACGTTATTTCTTTATTCCTTTTTCTATTTCTTTCTCTCTCTTTTTTTTTACAGTTTTATACATTGAACCAATTGCAACATTCAAATGAATTCCAGTCAAATTGCACATTGTATAATAATATATATATAAGTCTACATTGTTAGATCTAAATGAAGGCAAAATCAATGGCAAAAAAGGGTAAAAAGGTGTGTTTATTTTTGGAAGAAAAACAAAGAAACCTGTAAAAATAGGCTGCTTGAAGTTTTGTTGTGTTTATGGGTTGTCTGGATGGATGAGGTGGGGAAAATAGGGGCTATTTGGTTATGTGAAGTGGTAGTATAAGTTCACCATATGTTTAATATACATGGCTATTGGGCATTTGGGACATTAGGAAACTAAAACTTATTTTCCATTCTGTCTCTTTCTTTCTAACACATCATTCCTCAAATGTTGAGTACTTTCGATTTTTCTGTGGTGCCCTTATAAATATGATGAAAACTCTTATCTATCTGCAAAAAAGTAGAACATAGGATAAACACTTAAAAATGATAAAGTTGTTGTCTTAATATGTTGCAAAGTGATTTGACATATGGTTCTGGAAGGTTTTCTTTGTTGTTGTCATCCTTCACTCCATGAAGTTGTTGAAGTGACGCATTTGATTTCAGTAATCACAATTGCTTCAATGGACATCACATGGCAAAAAAAAAATTAATAATGAAAAAAAAAAGTAAGAGTATTGTTATTGTAAGAAAAAATACGTTCAATTGTATTGCACTATGACGATGACGACGGTGTGTGAGTTGTTGTTTCATCTTGTCACCGCTTTCTTTAAATAGATACGGCATTTTTTTTCTTCTTATTATTTATCAAGTCTTATAGAAGTTTTCTTCCAGTTGTATTCTTTCTTTTTGAATTCTACTTTTAATTCCACTCTTATGGAATAGTAGATATGTACATGAAGGCCTAAAGAAGAAGAAGAAGAAGAAGAAGAAAAAAAGATGTGTATTGATTGGAGCATCAACCACAATCTATAGTAATAGTTCGTTTGAGCAATTCCATGTTGGAAAGTGGTTCTTCTGCACACAAGTTGATAAGAGCCCCATGTATATATGTATAGTATAAGCGTCTACTGAGGCCTACAATATGGAAAAAGGAGGCGGAGGAGGTAGAAGATATTGCCTAAAGTTGACAAAACAAGCGGAGGATGTTGAAAGGGTATAGAAATACTTTTGGTAATCGGCTTAAAGCTTATATGTAGTCGGTATGTTTTCTCTTATGCTCAGGTAGTTTATAAAATGTGAGGTCTTGTTTGGAGAAAAACGAGGGTGGTTGATGGTGGTGGTGGTGATTGGTGCTTGTTGGTAGGAGGGAAAGTATTTTGACAACAACTGACCGTTTCTATGGGATTTTTATTAGAACAATATATATATATATATATATATATATATATATATATATATAGTGTTCAAAGTTTTTTGGAGCATATCATCTAGCACCAGAAAACTGTTTAGATAATAAGTGAGAAAGTGAAAATTTCTCATTGGGTTTTACTTCTATTAAATGTGTTAAGCCAACCAGATGCTGTGATGTTACTCTTGTGTTGAGATTGCCACAACTATACACAGTACAGTATGTTGTATATGGGTGTATGTGTGTGTGTATGTATGTATGTATGTATGTATGTATGTATGTATGTATGAATGTGTTTGCGTTTGTTGTGAGGGTGGAAGCTGTGGAAGGATAATCAAGAACACCAAATTAATTTCCATTTTGTGTTGAGGAAATATCGATCAACTGTTGATGCACTTAATAGTTTTTGAAACTTCTGTTGGTGCATTCTTCATCTTCTTTCACTTCTACAGTCATGGGTGTAGTTTATTATATTAAAGGTATAATATACACCTATATATATTTGTGTGTGTGTGTGTGGGGGGGGGGGGTGTTGGGGATGTGTGTATTAGAGACTTTATTCTAGACACAGAAAGTGTAGATGGAATTTCTTCATTAAAACAGAATGCCTCTCTCTCTCTCTCTCTCTCTCTCTCTCTCTCTCTCTCTCTCTCTCTCTCTCTCTTTCTCTTTGAACCATGCAATTTCACAACATACATCTTGAGTTTTCTATATATTTGTCCATTCATCATTTGTCTTTTTTGTTAAGACAAACACAAATATTAATTACCTGTTGTTAAAACTTGTTACCTTGATGAAAGACATGAGTACTTCATACTTTGGAAGTTATATTGCTATATACTATTTGTCAACTGAAGATTACTAGTTGGATTATTTAAAATAAGTTTTTTTCCAAGTTGTATTAAATCGGCACATGTGAAAACATGCAATAACAGAAGATCTACTTTTAGGGTAAAATAATAAAAGGGCATATCTATAATAATAAAAAAAGCTGGTGGGCCAGTGATTGACTCACCACGCACTTGTTGGACCAATCAGGATAATCATAAACGAAAACTAAACACTATTTCGTTGTGTTGCAAAGAATCTAGAAGGGTTATTGTTCCATCTCCTAGACAATTCTTTAAAAGAAAAGAATTTCCGGATGTTCTGCGTTTTGCCATTTCCTTCTCAAATATGAGACTATTTCGCAAACATGTATACATTATACGTAATACATATACACATTTTTTAAATTCTGACTTCGCACTGAAAGTTGTCATTTAATTGAATTTTCTCAAGAAAGCATGTGGATTAGTTGCTTGCTTTCTTGAGAAGGTTAGGTAAAGTTAGCATTGTTCTCGGACACTTTATTCTTTACGAATGTTGTTTCCGGACGCTACTTTTCAGTTTTCTTTACAGATAATAGATTTTTCTTTAGTTTCCGATTGCGCCCAGTGATAAGGTTGAATTAAATGAACGAACCAGTTATTTATCATGTCCAATTTGCTGATATATGGTCATAAAAGCAACTTCAGCTTTTCAGTGCAATGAATAAATTAACATTTATATTATTTAATGGTGATTAGAGCTAATAAATTAGAGAGGTTTTGCCATTTGCATTTAATTTTGATTATACGGGCACTTATGGTTTAAAAACATTGCTTCTAAAAGCAATATACGTTGTACAGGGTGTTTCGAAACGTGTGGATTTGGAAAGCGTTTCACGTTTTCGCTAAAGATTTCCAGTTGAAAACGAACGATTGTGATTCATTTTTTAAGAGATAATCTGTATTGTTTTTATAGATTTAAACTTTATAAATAAAATAAAACTTACTCTAAAGAAATTAATTTAATAATGGTGTCTGAGTGCATGATTGCATGAAAGTTATGTATATTTTTCGATTTAAGATTGTGTTTTAATATAAAAAAAAACCTATGAATGTCTTGAGAATGCGAGATTTTCTCAAGGAACTCCTAATCTGTGATATGAGTGTATTGCATTTTAAAGCAGCTTGAAAAACTATCAAATGAGAATTGTTATGATGTAGGGAGTTGGAGGGGGAGGGGTGAACACCATAGGTGGTACAAAATAGAGAAGTGAGGAAAGTAGTTTGAGGATTTTGGAGCCTGGATAGAGTGAAAGAGGGGGTGCATACTGCATGTATGTATAATTTAATGGATTCATGGAATATGTTTTGCCAATATTTTGTGTTAGAGCAGACGGCGCCGTAGTTTCTACATGTCTGTTATTTCCGCCCGAAACATCAAAAAATTGGTGAGATAGGAAGAAGCAAAAAGAGTTTAGTAGAGAAAAGGAGAGAGGGGATTGCTAGTGGCAAGACGTGTATAGAAACACTGACACATACACCCACACACAGTAGATGATGATACAGGAAGAGAGAACATATGCACATGTGACACACACACACACGGGAACAAAACACGGACAAACAGATATATACATCCATAGAATTTAGGAACGATACGCACAGAAATAAAGAGCGACACACTCAGAAAGAGAAGAGCAACATGCACTGAAAGTGAAGAGTGACACCTAGGGGAGACAGGTCTATCGGTCAATCGGGAATTTTTCCTATGGCCTGCTTATTTCATTTTAGGGCCAATTTTATGATGAAACTCGATAAAGTTTAAAAAAATCGCACAATTATAAGACGAGAAAGTTTTTTTTTTAATAACAGAAAATCCAGAAAACAGTAAAGATATTCTAAGAAAACATATTTTAAAAAGAAAAAAAGTAATTTGGATGATTTCAGAGTTGGGACAATGTTTTTTTTTTAAAAAAAAAACAGGTTTTCTCTCTACGCTCGCTAAACATTTGCGATATACTGTATAGCAGGAGAAATTGAAACATTTATTGTATGCAAAAATGGAAATAAAACCATATTTAATTTTGATATAAAAAACTACGCTTATATTTAATAGGGGTTGAGTTGTAGGCATTTTTGGAGTTTCTTACTTCTTAGGTCTGGGCAAATCATTTTTTCTTCTGCAAGCCGGCCTGCCCCTGGCGATACCTATATAAATTGAGGAGCGAAACGCACAGCAAAAGCAAAACACACGTTTTATTACCTACAGAAAGAAAACACACGCACACACATAGAAAAATAAACATGATTGTGCAGACAAACACACATATCGGAAAAAAAGGAACATTTACAGAAAGAGAACGCAGACAAATAAATGCACACATGCCAAAAAAAGATAGATAGACACATATATCTAGATTGGTTGCTAGAATTAAGTCAGATGAGTCTGCTGATGGAAAAAAGTGCATTGAGAAGGGAGTTTTGGGATTTAGAAAATTAAGGGGAAGGAGGAGGAGGAGGGGGAGGCCAAATGTAACTACCCATTTTGAATTAAAGTATCTATATGCAATATACATATATTTTTGGAAAAGGTTGGGTTGGCAAAGCAATACATAGATGATGCAACTTTGACAAATTATATATAATTCGATGTATATCGTAGTTTAGATAATACTGCTGAACCGCATAAAATCCCCCTCTTTACATGTAAAACAGTCGAACACTTGGTTGCATGTTCTATATTCCATATATACAAGTGTACAGTATATGTAAGTTCTAAAACCTATGTTATGTCAAAATTTTATATATATAAAATGTAATTGCCCATCTAGTGCTTAACTTTTGTATGACATGACACATGTCACTGAATAATTAAATGCAAACTGCACACAAAGGGTTTGATGAAAATAATCTATTTAGCTTTGAAATATAGAACGTATATATATATATATATATATATATATATATATATATATATATATATATATATATATATATATATATATATATATATATATATATATATATATATATATATATATATATATATATATATATATATATATATATATATATATATATATATATTTTTTTTTTCATTGTAGAAATTCATGCACCAATATGTCCGAGTATTTCTTTCAAATCTGGACACATGTTCTCTAGAGACATTTGTTATTTGTGTTGTATACGGCCCACGTTTATGATTTGTAGTGAAAGATTTTGGACTTGGTGCGTGACAAATTTATGGCTATATATGCCTTTACACACACTACATACATATATAGAGATACAGACACACAGAAGAAAACCGCTTTTTTTTAAAAAAAAAAAGTTATCGAGACCCATGCACACATGAAATTGACTTTGGTTTTACAGTTTTTGTAAAAAGGCCATAGGGTACAACGACATTGGCAAGCTTAATACATTTTCTTTTTCTGTATATCCATATCCCTTTTGGACAGTTTTCATTTTCTTGTCTACTTTTCTTTCTTTACTTAGGTAGACAAAGAGAATGGCTACAATTTTATTAAATTTATACGATGTCAAGATTTTTTTATGATAGAAATACAGGAAATCCGGAAATTTTCTGTTAAAATTTTCTAACAAAAATTTAAGAAGGAAACTTTATTGAACTAAACATTGACAACAAACGACATGCTGTATTTGACCAATTGATAGAAACATTTGTCATTGGGTGAAATTGGTAGCTTTTTTTGTCTAGAAAGTTCAAGTCTCATAATTATAGATTGTTTACGGAGGCGTGTACTGGCAATAAATGGGCTTAGGTTGCCAAATTGCAGGTTTGTGGTTCCAATGTGTAGACTTCATGAGTTAGGAAGATAAAAATGGTTGTTGCTGGCCTCTCAAAGGGATTTATTGGGCTGCAACGTTATGAGCAATTTTTTTTTAGTAAGTAGTTTTTACAGTATACCAATACCAACAATAGAATTTTTGATGTTCTTTTCTATTTTCCTGCCTATGTTTATATGTAATGCAGAAAATAGGTTTAAAAAGAAAAAGTTTGAAAAAGAACAATACCGGTATTAGAAAATGGGAAAAATGTACACTAGTATTATCTCAAAATATTTTATCCGTAGCAACGACGAGGGCTAGCTAGTAGGGGATTGTTATATATCACAGCAAGATTCTTTACTATGTTCTCTTGATTTAATTGCGATTGACAATTATTATATATATAATATCCCAGGTCTGTGTGAGTGTGTGTGTGTATGTGTGTAACATCGGAATTTATATAAATTTGAATAAATGAACTGCGTTTTTTTTCTCAAGGTCAACTATATGTTGCACCCTTCCCATTAAAGAACCCCATGATATTAAATTGGAGAGGGAAAAAGGTTGGAAAGTGTAGAAGGGGGAGAGAGAAACGTGGAGGGGAAAAAGTGGGAGGGGATGACTGAAATTGAAATGAAAGGAGTAAAAAAGGAACAAACGACGCGCATGCGCACACCAGAGAAAATGAAAAACTCATTTTCCCTTTCAAATATAAAAAAGGGGAGGGGATAATAGTAGCAAAATTAAACTAGAATTTATCACAGGCAATTGTGCCCAGCATTAGAATTTCTTTTGCTCAGCCCTTTTATGAACGTCATCAATTTCTAATAAATTGGTTTGTTACTTGGTCTGACGTCATAAAAGGGCGGAGGAAAAGAAATCCTAATGCTAGGCGCAATTACCTGTGAATTTTGCTCCCATCATTTATGACGGGTTTACCCCACTAGTTTATAATATTATTAGAAGAATTGCAGTTGTTAATTGTACACACTGTCTTGCACAAAATGCTGATCTTGCAAACTTTGAAAAAAAAAATTGTGCAATGAATTTTGTTGTAAAATATTAGCGGGTCTTTTATTAGTATTATGTTTTTTGTGTAGGGCTACTTTTAATGTGTTTTTAAACTTATTAAGAAAAAGCTGTAACAATAGAGTTTTAAAACTAGCTGAAATTGCAACCAACTAGTTTTAAATGTTGTCTTTAGTTTTTTTGTGTGTGTGTCTTTGAAAAAAAAAAAGATGGTACTTTCAAGCGTGTGACACAGATTTTCAAAGTGTTGAGATGTGTAGACTCTTTTAGAAACAATCACAGCCTCTTGATTGTTTTAGTCAGGTGATAATTGGTGGGGGTCCCTTTTTTCTTCTTTTGTTGAAGGCTTTTATTTTGTTTCATGATGTTCATCTTTACTTTTTTTTATTTAAGAAGAAACGTTTGAGATTTTTTTTCTCTCTCTCTCTTTTGTTTGTGTTTGTTATGTATACAAATGTACATTGTATATACCTGTACTGCAAGGATCGGCTTTTGTTTCTTGAAGGCTGTTTACATTTTTTTTTCTTCTCTTCACTCTTTCTTTCTTTCTACTATACTCTCAGCACTATGCTTGATTCGATTTGTAGGAGGATGGTATTATTTGAGAGTACCATACCCATACATAAGGCACACAATCCTAATGAATATTTAGAACACCCGTGTGGCCAACACGATGTCTTCAGAAAATAAGGCACGAAACTATGTTTGTTTGTGTGTTTTTTTTTACTCTTCAAGATAAACGTAACGCGATTGAAAATCCTCTTCTGAATTCAGTGAAGACAATAGATATGACTGAAGAAATTTTCTATTGTTTGAGTATATTGAAGGGGTTTTTTTTGTTGTTGTTGGTCTTATTGGTCTACATTTTGTCCACTTTAAACAGTTGTTACAATAAAAAAGAAACAGTATAAAACGATTTCATGCAAAGTGGACTGGACAGATAGAAAAATAGGGTTTTTTTTTTTGGGTCGGGCGAGAGTTTTTTTTCTTGAGTTTTTTTTTTATTCTTCTTCCTTTGGACGTTGTGTCCAAAGGAAGAATAAAAAAAAAACTTAAGTTGAAATATCCGTTTTACATGGTTTCACTTGAAGAAATAGGCTTTATATAAAATGTTGGGTATATTATATCATTATGTACGCCTACATACAATTTGTCCATTGGTCTCTTTTGATGTCTTGAAATGAATTTTTTTTATGTATAATTCAGACCATTTTTAGTGAACATTTCAGTGTCTTTTGGGAGACAACTAAGCATTTTTAGTGTATTGTGTGTGTTTGTGTCTGTGTTCTATAACTTCTAATGTTGTCTAACGGTGAAGTCTTCCGCTTTTAACGTTGTTTGCACAGATTACTGCAATTTTGTTCTTGAAGTACTCAGTTTAAGAAATACAAATGTTCATCTACATTTATACAAGTGTATAGGATTGTTGTATAAATATTTTTTTCTGTCTTGTAAAACTTCGAAAAAGAGAACAAAAAAAAAAAATAGGGTCTAAATCCTTCATTTGATTAAACATTCGAAGAAATATCCTCCAAAGGGACGTAACTACAGTATTTTCAATTATATTTCTGTAGACAAACTTGTTTTATTTGGGGAGATTCATTATTTTTAGGCATATTACTTAAGAAACATTTTTGGAATTAATTGACTTTTTAATAAATGAAAAAAGCGTTTGTATAAATCCCGTAAAGATTAAATACATTTGCCAATCAAATGATGTGACACATTTTTTATAGGGTCTTAATTGTATTTTCCCCCCTAAGTTATATGTGTATAGAAAAAGAGAACTTCACGATGTACAGATTTCAATTATAAAAAAATATAATATTTGGTTCCTAAGAACACATTCTATTATGATTAGATTGCTTGCAGCATTGTCGATCAGAAACGCACTTTACTTCTGAGTGCTTAAAGGCACTGAATTTACAATTAAAATACTTTCAAATGATTTATTCAATAAGAAAAGTTTTACCAACTGTATTTCCTGATATGTCAGAACTTTAAAACATTGGTTACAGTATGCCTAAGGTTGCCAGAGCATGAAAAATGTATCAGTACATTAATGCATATACTACATGGCTACATGCATATACTACATAGTAGTATGTAGTAGAGCTCTACTTTGTTTATTTGCCAACTCATGATAACTGGTTGGATTATTTAAATAGTTCTAAGTAAACCTTTTCAATATTCAGTTCTGATTGGCCATTGGGGTGTGGTAAGGCACTGTCTTATCTTTAGACCTGCCCGTTTTTTTTCCTGTGTGTTTGCATTTGTGCTTTTTTCTTACAAGTGTAAAAGAAACATTCTTCTATTTTTTTAAAAAAAAAATTCAATCAATAATTTCGAGTTGACAAATATGGTAGATATAAAATTGCGAAAAGTTTTAAAATTGAATTTTCGTTTGCATTACTTTTGCAATTTTCACAAAAATGCGTTTATTCCATTTCCATTGCAAATTCAAAATTGATAAAATTTACAATTGATAATGCAACTCAATTTATGTTTTTGCTAACTATTTCGGAGTTGTAAGCAAAAGTGACAATAAATTGATTACCAAAATGAATCTATGATGAATGAACCCATATAAGTTACTATATTATGAACGATAACACTATAGATAACATTCATAATCGATGATACTGTATGAAATGTTTATTATTATTGTAGCAGCTATTGCTACCACATATTAGGCATCGGTCGATCCACTATGTATGTTGCCTTCATTTCCTATAGAATGTCTGTCTTTTTTCACCAAAAAATGCCAACTATTTCCATTGGATAACTGTGGTAGTGCGTTATACATGTACAATAGTCGCAGCTAGTATAAGGCCCATTGCAGCAAATGGAGCGAGTTATCATTGTCCCAGTACCGTTAGTTATGGACAATTCATCTTGCCCATTTTATTGCTGCAAGGGGACTATTTTTTTCTTTGGTTTCAGGCAAAAAAAAGACTGTATGTATGTATGTATGTGAGTGCGGCACATGACAGACATTGTAATCGACATTGCTTGTTGCCATAGAAACCAATATCAAATCTTCTTCATTGTGTTTGGTATCTTTCCCTTTTTTATCCCTCACAATGTGTATATATACTAGGCCTCTATGAGTAGTGTTATAGCCATTATTTGGTGTATATTCAAGATATAACTGATGGAAGATATCATTTCTCGCCGATTTTCAAGCACAGATATAACCTTATTATGATTGCAAAAAAAGGGGATATTTTTTTTTGTTCTTTCTTCTTCTCTATCTATAATTTGTAGACATTTCATTTTTATTTATTTATTTATTTTTCGAATGATAATATCTAACTTCCGTTGACTCAGAAATACAGTATATACAGTATACTGTATATGCCCTATATACATTTTTAGGTTTTTAATGTAACCAAAAAAAATGAATTCAATTTTGTTATAAAGTCTATAGCCTTTGGCAAAAATATCAATTGTGGTACATTTTTTTTTATTTATTTACAAATGTTTCATTGGTTGTTGGGTAAACTGTTTGAGGGGTTGGTAAATTCACCAAATATGGATTTGGCATATACACACTGATCACATAGACACACACAACATACATAGGGGCCTACAGATGATAAATCACAAGTGTACATGTTGTGACACACACACACAAACAGATAGCTCAGATAAAACATATACGAAAACAGATAATACTTACTGTTAAAATATACATTAAACAGGTAACAAACACCGTGAAAACTTAGAAGAAACACACACACAAACAGATAATGCAGATAAAAGACACGCAAAAACTGATAAGAATACTGTTAAAATGTAGATTAAATAGGTAACACATAGCGAAAACTTAAAAGACATACACACAAACAGATAAGACACATGAAAACAGATAATAATCGAGTGAGAGAAGAATTACTCACGCTGAAAAAAACCACCAGATAATAGAAATAGAAATAAAAAAATTCTGTGTTCCTTTGCACTCAAAGATATAGGGTGCTTCTGGTAAATGCAGAACAAAATGATATTCAGTGAGTTTTTTTTTCAGCATGTGTGATTCTTCTTAGTTTTTTCAATTGTATGGATTCACGTTATGCGGAAACCTTCTTAACGAATGAGAATCTACCCGCATAAGTCAAGGACTTACTGGACTGTTCAAATATGGACAAAGCTGGTAACACACACGCATAACTTAAAAGACACACAGATAAAAGACACAAACAAACAGATAACACACGTCCCTATGCTTTACATGTATCTCACCTACGATATCGGTACTGAAAATTATTTTCGTTTTTCATCTTTTTTTTTATTTATTTATTAATATATCTGAATCTCCAAAATTTTTGTAATTTATCTACGGACAGTGTAATTTAAGTTTGAGAATATTTATTCACTTTGAAAATATTGCCTCAGTTTAACAAACGCAGTCTTCAAAGATTTTTGTTTAACTTGAAAATTTTGTTTTGTTTTTTTACCTTTGTAAAAATCTATTTTATGTTTGTTATTTAGACATGGTTATAGACATAATTTCATATTTAATTCCCATATGATTAAATTCTAATATGAAAGTTTATTGATTTAACATGATAAATTTGTAGTTGATAGTTTGCAATTTGCATTCGCTCGTTTTTCAATGCTTACAAAGATAGAAAAGGTCAAACATCTGTTAGTATAAAAACATGCTTTAGTAACTGTATTAGTGTCATTTTTAGGCCAACAGTAACCTTAAAGCGCGCACCTCCCCTGGAAGCGTGGCATAACTAAAATAAAAACACTTTTTGGGGAAAATGAGTTTAAAGTTGCATTTTTTTTCTTTCTATCTCAATCTATTGCATGGAAGCCAAATAAACCGATATTGTGAATAGTTAAAACGGTTTTTGCACTTGAAAGCTCTCACTCAGCAAAGTAAGCCATGAATCTTCTCTTAACTTTAAACTCATTTTCCTCCCAAAAGTATTTTTTTTAGTTGTCCCACTCTTCCAGCCGAGGTCCGAAGTGTGCGTGGCTGTGTGTGTGTGTGTGTGTGTGTCGTGATGCTAACATGTTATCCTAAGTTGTCAGCCCACATACAAATACACACACTCAATGTTGTTTTCATTGTACAATATAAAGAAACACATACCTACTTTTAAATTTCTTTCAACACAAACATTCACACTTATATACTGTTTTTTTTCTTCTTTTTCTTCTTCTTCTTCTTCTATTGAAATACAGCAAACATTCTTTGTATAGGCCTATATGGTATAGTCCTATATGTATATATATAACTGTTTGTGAAAACATTAGGGATGAATCAAGATAATATGAACCATGCTGATGTATCCCTGGGTGCTCGTTGTCATCGCATTGGCTCACTTCTTTCAACGGTGAGAGTGAGTGATCTCCAACCGCGTTTTCAGAAAGAGGAAAAAAAAACATTTCGGTTGTTTATACAATAGAATATATGTGCTTAACTTACAACAAACACAAACATGTTTAGGCCTACGTTTAGTTTTTCTTTTTTAATACGGAATATGGAAAACTGTACAATAATTACGTGAACATTTTTTATTCATTTGTAAATGCATGCATGGATTTCATTAAAAATTGATCACAGCTGTCAGGATGATGCTTTTCTGTTGGGGATGTGTTGGTATAACGTTTGTAGATGTATAGAGGAACATTTCAAAAAGGTGTTGCCTTTTTTTTTCTTCTTTTTTGGATTTTTGTTTTATATTAAGACTTGTTACACGACATTACTTATCGCGATAGAAGTGTCGATATATATCCTCCTACGCAGGCTCCACATTCGTTTATTTTTTAATTGTCAGTAAGGAATAGTGACGTCAAACTGAATGCACAGCCAACGCCGTGTATCTCAATGCATTTTGATGTGGCGTTATTTAACTTAGACGTAAGTTGGTAACTAGAGCTTTGTAAGCCTCTATAAAAGTGGGGCCACGGAGGAAGTTTTTTAAAAAAAAAAACGACACCAAATTTTTTTAAAACTTTTAAGCTTAGAGAATTATTGTAATAAAATCATTGTTTAAGTATAAATCTTGTTCAAGCAAAGACACTTTAATCTTGTCGGATAACAATTAAGCTAGAAATAATCTTTATCTACATGTTTTAATGTAGGAAGCATTAGAGTGGCCACACATGTGATTACAGCTTGACACGTTGGTGTCTGAGATAGGAATATGACTGGTGATTGTGATTAAACAGAGGGACGCAACAACACTTTTACTACACACAGACAAACATAATATACTGAAAGGGAGAACATATAACAAACACCTATTGAAAAAGACCAGACACACACACAAACTGTGATAACTGCATCACACAAAAATACACAACTTTTATATTTGACTGACACAATCACCAATAAAAGTTGTCTGTTTGAGTCAGCGTTACTTATCACACTTTTGTTATCTCTTTTTATAATTGTGTGTATTTTGCGTATATTTGTGCTGTTTTTTTTTTCTCTTCTCTTCTTCTTTTAAAAAAAGAACAAACTCTTGTTCTAAACAATGTCTACTATACTTTAGTAGCTAAGAGGTTGAAGGTGGTAGAACTAGATCTAATTAAAATTTCATTCCATTGTGACTAATTCAAATACAAATGATAGTGATGGTTGAATGCTTAGAATCCAAGTCTTGAAATGCACTTTACATTTGTCAGAAGTAACAACATGTATATATATATATATATATATATATATATATATATATATATATATATATATATATATATATATATATATATATATAAAGTAACTTTGATTTTTGTTGCTTCTAATGAACAAGGCAATAAAAGTTGCTGTTTTGTCTAATGGCAGCAGCACCGCCACCACCACCATCAATACCACTAGCTTGTACATTGTACAATGTATGTGTGGCCTATACATATAACCATATGTTTTTGAGGCTTGATTGGGCCTTCTATGGACATTGCAGCACTAACTAGAACCCTAGTGCAATCATGTTTAGATGTTATATGAAACCCTATCTTGAAGCTTATTGGACAAAGGAATCTTCATTTCATCGTCGTCATCTAAAGAGCAAATGATCTCTCTAAAGGATTTAGCTGGGATTTGTAACACACCTAAGCCAAGATGAAAGCTTTGAGTGGTCGTCTTTTCTTATGCTGTTTTCTGCTTCTACTTCTACTAGTATAGGCTTACTTAATGTCATTTCTCAATGCATGCCTTCACTGAAAGAAATTGGTTGGTGATACTAAAAAAAAGCGAAATGAACGATTAAGAGCAAAAGATGGGACAACTTGCCATTTGTTCTGCAAAATGCATGGGGATGATATGGGAAGAAGCATTTATCGACAACATTCTTCCATTTTTTTCTTTTTCTGAATTGCATTATATATCCTAGGTATAGATGGGGAAAAAACCTTTATGGTGTCTGCCTGTAGTGTCATATGTGTTAGTGTGTGTGTTTGTGTGATATAGGTATCTTATGTTACCATTCATTCCATCTCAATGCTCAATTCACAACAGTTGTTTTTTCTTCTTCTTTTCATATAAAATATTATAACATTTGATGTTTGTATCTTTGGTGAAAAAATATATTCAGAAGGATTTCAGCCTTGTTTTATTTTTTTTTGTTATTTTCTTGTTTCTTTGCTTCTATGTTTAATCAAATACATGGACTTGCATTACAGAATCTTAAACCGTTATTCCATTAATATAAAAGAATATATGATGGATATATATTGCAGAAAAATATATAAAAAAATAGAATAGTAAAGGGGGGGAGGGAGAAAGTAAGAGGAAAGAGCAAAAAAAAAAATAGGGATTGGAATAAAAAAGGCACCACCATCACCGCCACCAATTCATGAGTTTTTTTTTTCATATAAAATTCCACATGTCTGTAGGTGACACAGCTATATAATATCGACCATTGTGTGTGTATGTGTGTGGACAAGAATAATCAAATTTTGTCAGAATAGAATTGGAGGCGTGAGTAGCATTCAAAAATAAGGAAAAAAAAAAAGATATGCATCACAAAAGTAAAATTAGTTCATGCGTTAAATCATGAAATTCCATATGAGAGGGATGGAGAAGAGTAGAAAAAATAAAGAGATGAACATTTTAAACATAAAAATGGTAAAGGTACAGGACGTGCTACCAGTCAAAGTAAAAAATCAGTTATTCTATACAAATACTAGACAATGCTTAAAATCACCAATTTCAAAAGTAAATCTACATGTTTGATAGAGATTTTATTCTATGTGCACTGGGTGCAGTGACCTAAATCAAAAAGTCAATCTGGATAATTGCTTTTTTTTTTTTAGTGTTGACCCTGATGCACATTGTCAAGCAATGCAACAGCAATGTAAGATTGCTTTCTAGTTTCTACTGAATTAAGTGCAAAGTGTAGTAACTAAAATATCAACTATTGGGTGTACATGAGCAATGTAGTGCGATAATACATTGTTGCTACATTACTTCATGGTGTATGGCACTATTCATAAGAATCTTATGAGTATATGGGCAATCTGCACATTGCACTGAACTTTGTTAAACGAATTTCGTGTTAAAAGAATGAATTTGTATGCTATTCTAAGAGGCCGGACCAAAATGTATTTGGTATTATCCAATTTCTCATGTTCGGGTTGGATCACATATGCTGAAAAACCACCATAAAGTAGAGATAAAAATAAATTCTGTCTATCCTTGCACGCAAAGATTTGTGGCGCTTCTGGTATGTTTTTGTTTTTATAAATTGGGATTCAGTGGAAATTTTTTTCAGCTTGTGTGTACATTGGCTTGAAATTTTACAGAATGACTGATTTTAAACCTTTGATGGTATTATGTACCTACAGTATATATTGCATATGCTATTTCTATAAAAGGGACATTGAATGTATTGATGCAGAGGGACGGAATAGGGGGGAAAAAAAACTTGAGAAACCCTTAAAGGAAAAAAAAGTAGAATAGAGTCCGTTTATGCTCGTTTATGTTGAAGTAGCTTTGTTATATAAATGCTGTGTTCGACTCTTCGGTCCTCTTTTTTTCCGTCGATGATGATGATGGTGTATGTCTCTTGTATATTATAGGGGCCTATACACTTGTATTGTTATCTCCTAGATTCACTCTCTCTCTCTTCCTTTTCAGTTTATATTAAAGTTATACTCGAAGTTCCATTGTTATAAAGGGTTTGGACCGTGTACGTGCAGTTTCATTTATGTGGCTAGTTGATTTGCTATTGGGGGGGTTGAGGTGGGTTTTTTTTTGGGGGGGGAGATTGAGAAGGTTTGTAGAAGTTGAAAGACATGTCCTTAAGGAATCTAGTCATCTTATTTTCGAGAAAAAAAAAGTTCAGATAGATGATTGTGGTACGGCATTTTTCTTGTTGTTATTATGAAAGAAGAAGAAATTCAAAATATAAGTTTCTGGTATTGACTATTGAACCATATAAAAGTTAAATTTAACTTTTTTTTTTCTGTACGTTTGGAGCTTTTCCAAATTTATCTTTTATGTTTAACGGTTATAGAAGGTCTATAGATTTTGTCATCATCACAATTAAATTTAATGCAATGGGCACATTGATTTTTGTAATTTTATTTTGATCATACTTAATGTCTTCTCTTATATTGTGCCCTACATTTACGATTGATGATATTTGAGATATCTAATTAAATGATATACTTGGTTAATGGCGTACACATCGCATAATGTAATAATAATATAATCAGGTTGGAGAAAATGAGTTCATGTTTCTAAAAAGGACTACAGTGTGATGTGTGTCCTTTCATTCTAAGTTTGTGTGCATGTGTATATTTTGTGTGTTATGTGTATTACTGGGAGTTTGTGTGTAGTTTGAAGAAAAATGCGAATTTCTTTCTCTCTCTTTCTCTCTCGAAGGACATTTTTAAGTGAAGTATTTTTTTCTTCAAAACGTCACATGTCCAGTTACTCAATTTTTTGAGGAAAAGCAACAAAAAACCCCGAATATTTCTACATGTAAAAGATGTAGAAAACCTGAATTACTTGTTAACCACCTTAAATAACATTTTTAACATTCATTTAGACAGAGAAAAAAAAATGTAAAAAGGTTATTTTGATAAGACTTAAGATATTTATTTCAGAGTTTACATTTATCATTTATATTTTTTTACCTCCTGCATTTAAAAACATATATAAATGTACGAGCCGTACACACATGTTCATATAAAAATGTGTGTATTTTGTAAAAAGTTGAGTTACAGATGACTTGTGTTCTTCTCTAATGTTGAGAAATTCTCGGCCAACCGTAACGATGTAATTTATATGCCGTTCTTGATGTCAGCTCTGCAACCTAAAACACTCCTTTTGCTTTTGCTACTTTAATTATACCATTACGTGGTTTGATGGAATATCATCATCATCATCATCATCATCATCATCATCATCATCATCATCGTCGTCGTCGTCGTTGTGATCATCACCATTTACATCACCATAGAGTCTTTATATTTGAAGACGCACTGAAAGAAAAAAAGGGGAGGAAGGAAAGGGGAAATATCTTAAATTGAAACATGTTTATATCCATGAGAAAAAAAAGCAATACAGAATTGGGGTTTCTATTGAGTAATTTGTAGGTAAAAAAAAAACAATGTTGAACTTTTTTAAGAGAGACATTAGACAAGAGTAGCATAGCATGTAATTTAGATTAAAGTTTATCTTGTTTGTATGTTGAGCAAGCAGATGGATGGATGGATTTCTGTTTAAAGAGTTTAGAAATTTGTTGTTTTTCATTTATTTTCATATAAAATTAAGGAAGAAATTGAAGTTGCGTTTGAATGTAGAAGAGTTTAGGGACAGACTTATGGTTTCAAATTGATATTCCTTAAAAATAAATCTTATCACATATATAGTTTTTTATTGTCATTTTTGCACCAATTTGAAGTGAAATGCAGTATTTAAAAAAAATGAAATGTCAATTTATTTATAAATAAAAATATAAATTAAATTATCAGAAAAGTATATATTTTTTAGTAATATAAACCCTTTAAAGATAAAGTGGTGTAAGTCGTTTATACCAAGTTTTGAGATAGTTAAGTTTTGTAATATGAGCTAGCACTAATTTGCATGTGAATTATCTAGGAACTAGTGGGGTAACCCGTCATAAATGACGGGAGCAAAATTCACAGGCAATTGTGCCCAGCATTAGAATTTCTTTTCCTCCACCCTTTTATGCTGTCAGACCAAGTAACAAACCCAACAACCCAATTCATAAAAGGGCGGAGTTGTTGATCATGGGTTCAATCCCTTGCAGTGTGAATTATTATATATACAGTATATTAAGCCCCGTCTGTGTTTTTGTGTTTCTGTGTTTTTGTCTATGACTAACGCTGTACAAACAATTAAGGACAAAAACCTTGAACCACGTCGGAATTTATATAAATTTTATGATTAAATAAATGAAATGCTTTTTTTCTCTTCTCAAGGCCAACTATATGTTGCACTCTTCCCTTCCAAGAACCCCATGATATTAAATTAGAGAGGGGAAAAGGTTGGAAAGTATAGAGGGGAGAGAGAGAGAGAGAAACGTGGAGGGGGAAACTGAAATTGAAATGAAAGGAGTAAAAAAGGAACAAACGACGCGCATGCGCACACCAGAGAAAATGAAAAGCTCATTTTCTTTTTCAAATATAAAAAAGGAGGAAATAATAGTAGCAAAATTAAACTAGAATTTATCACACTCAATTGTGCCCAGCATTAGAACTTCTTTTGCTCCGCCCTTTTATGAACGTCATCAATTTCAAATTGGGTTTGTTACTTGGTCTGATGTCATAAAAGGGCGGAGGAAAAGAAATTGTAATGCTGGGCACAATTGCCGGTGAATTTTGCTCACGTCATTTATGACGGGTTACCCCACTAGTTTTCAAATATATTTCAGAAGGTGGTGGACAAACAAACAAACAAAAAAAGTTAAATAAAAGCGAGTAAAAAATATATCGTCTGCTTAAATGGGTAATTTTCAAACTCACATTTTATGTACATTATGTTGAAAAGCTACCAACATGAGATTACACTTAATTTATTAAGCCACTCTTCTAGTTTCCAAAACACATTTAAGTCTATTTTCATTTTGCATCTGAAAAGTAAAATATTCAAGAGTTTTAGAGTTAGAGGTGCTTAAACTTTAAAATCATCTTAGTTTTAATTTTGATTATTTAGCTTTCATTTTATAATGTTAAAATACAAAAAGTCCTTTAGACTTAATACAATTGGAAATATCAACTCATAAATCAACCTGACTGCAACTTTGACATTTTATTTTATTGTAGTTGATGTACAAAAAAAGTTATAATACATTTAAGGTAGCGCAAAATTCTGTCTCTTTCTCTCTCCCTCATTGTAGACCTATTACTTTCTAATACACTTTCGATTTTTTTAAAGTTGCTTCTAAAGCTTGTACTTTAAGAGTTTTTTGAACTGTTAAAGACCAGGTCACGAGCCTAAAAAAAGTATTACCAAAAGTGTTCAATGTTATGATCAGTTTTGAGGAGTGTTTCTGGTATGTTTTTTAGACTTCAGTGGATATTAGTATATATTGGGTGTATATTAGTATTCTTTGTTGCATTTGAGGATGAATACTTGGACAGGTCACCATCTTACAACCTGTTTGAAAATTAGATCTTAAGAATGCTGAGCACAGTTAGACACACATCTTTCAGTCTAGTGTACATCATCCTGCGAACCTAGGGTTAGATAAATCTTGTAACTAAGCTCATAAACACCTGTGAAAAGCAACGCAGAGACTTAAAGAACCAGTCACTGGCTTGAATCCACTTGATTCAGCTGAATATAAATCGACTAATGGGGGTCACTTGTAATCTTTACTTCCTTACGTTTTGATATAAGAGGTAAAAACATAGATTTGCTAAGGTTTAAGCAAGTACTATTAATTAATAACATCACAGTTTGGTTTTTCATATGTGCGCGCTCCCCTGTAGAAGGGCAATCACTGCTAACACATCTCGAAGCGGCAAACTTTTCTTATTGTAAACAGATAAAGAGATTATTAAACGTGTTATTTTTACTAATTATGAGTCCTTATGTTGTTTGCATTATTTACATATTGCATGCATGGAAATAAATAGAGAAATGAATTTTTTTCTTTCTTTCTTAAAGCTTTGAGCTTTTAGAATGAAGGAGAATTTTGTGGTTTCTTCAAGAATGAATTGCATTCTAATAAGAAGCTTTATTATGCCAGCTGAATTGCATAATGAAAATAGAGGAGAAAAAAATGTCGCTTATTAAACTGGATAAGCTTTACTTTATTAAATGAAAGAATAAAATTCGTGCGCGTGTTTTTCTTAACTCTGGTACGTGTGTTTGCATCTGATTATTAGATTATATGGAGATTTTTTGAAGATTAGTAATTTCTTGTAAGGAAAACTTGAATTGTCAGCATTTTGAATTTTTTTTGCAAACGATGCAATTATATTTGGTCATTGACTTGCATGATTACAAGTGCGTTGACGAGAAGAAATGCGAACTTAAAGACTCTTATTGAATTTCTTTTTTTATTTTAAATTATATATTAAAACAGATATAACTAAAATCGCAAACTGTGTTATAAAGTAGAGGAGAGTAAAAGAATAAAGTGAACCTTTTGGCGCAGTTTAAAAATGACTGAATTGACCAGTTTGTTTCCAATTGGCATTTTTGCTTTTCATTTGATTTTTGATTAAGAAAACAAGAAGCCATTAAACTTAAAATTTTTAAAGTTATCAGCATGAAAATATTTTTGAACAGTTTCTTTACTTTATTTATTGGTACTTTTAATTTTAAATACACTTTTAAATCTCGAATAATGAAATAATTGAAAACATTTTTTTGTCAGTACTTCTTGCAGTATTCAATCACAAGTACCTTATGTAGGTCGTAGCTACAAGAATAAGCTTGTATTTATAATTTGAAATATAGTAAAACAAGAAGAAAGACAAAAAACCATTTATAGCAAATCCGTTGAATATACAATTATATTGCCTGAGCTTGACATGTAGTGCCTATATATATATATATATATATTTTTTTTGTTTTCATTTGGTGCTTATCTATAAAGGCGTTATGTTATGTTTTTTATCTTGGAAACTTTTTTTTTTATGTCTATGTGATATTTAATGGTAAAGCAATTCTCCAGACTCTGAAGAAATCTCAATTTCTAAGCGTGTCCAGCAGATTTTTTTCTTCTTTCTTTCTTTCCATCTGTCTCTCTCTCTCTCTCTTTTCTTGGTCTTTATAATCTAAGTATCCATTTCATCTTTGCCGTCCTTCATTTCTGCTGATTCTTTGCTATATGCTTTCCGTCCACTTTTTTATGATAAGAAACAAATGCTGACGAAAAAAAATATGGGATTGATTCCATTGCAAAGATGAAGAAGAAGAAGAAGAAAAAAAAACACAGTCAAGAAGAAGAAAATCTTTTTGAGCTTATCCCTTTTCCCTCAATGCACATTTGGTGCATGCAACCCATCTTCAATATAGAATACATTGAGTGTTCTTTCTTTCTCTATATATGTATTTTTTTTTCTTCTGGTCCAGTCTCTGAGCAAAGAAAAAAAAAAGACATTGTCATCGTTAGAGATGCAACTAGTTTAGAAATCGTCGTTCTTCTCATAAAACTAATCCCAAAATTGTTTTGGCACTTTTCCACTGGCCCAAGTGCTCATATAGCATTTCTTTCTCTCTTTTTTTTTGTTGCTTGTCTTATCTGAAAGCATCGCTTGGGCTTTCCTCATTACGCCACCCATTTTTCAAATGTAGAATTGGGTGGAGGGGAATAGAGCTGTCAGCAATGTTAGCAACCAAAAAAAATATCTTGGCTCTTTCTTGGTTCTGATCTGGCTGATTGTTGCCTCTATCCAACAACCAACATCAGCACTACTACTACCACCACCACCAAACCAACCAACCAACCAACCAACACCACAGCCAATAGCAAACATCAACTTAAAATGCAACTCCATGTTTTGTGATGTCATGGCATTGTGTCCAAGAGAATTGGTTCTTACAATTGTCCAACTGAGAGAAAGATAGATAGATAGAGCGAGAGAAAGAGAAAAAAGAGATATGAGGAGAGAATGAGAGAGAGAGAGAGAGAGAGAGAGAGAGAGAGAATCGGAAACACGTCTGCATATATATGCAGCAGAAGTTCTATTTAGTTTTTATATATAGAAAATATTGAGAGGTGGTGGTTCAACTGACACCATGCACACACATAGACATATATATGGAGTTTCATATAGAGGAGGGGTGGGCAAACTTTTCTGTTTAAAGGGCCACATTTTTATTAACCAATATATGATGGGTGATGCAGGAAAAAACGAGTTTTGTTTAAAGGTGAATATCTAAAAAAAATTATAAAAGCAACAAATTTGAAAGTTCAGATAGATATTAAAGACATATCTAAATCCATTTGTATCAAATTTCAAAAATCTTTTTTTCAAAATTTGGTCAAAGTATTGAATTTTGAAAATGACATTTTAAAACAGTCGTTTTCATGTAAAGAAAATTTTAAAAAGGGCTAATGTATTGCAGTTTTATACAAATTAAATTAGCGACATTAAATTGAATATATTTTTAATTTCATAATATACAAAGGTTTTTTTTTAAAAAAAAAGTTAGGGTTAAATGTTATGAAAAATGGTGTAAATTCAAATGATGGGCCATAAAAAACAATATTGGGCCATAGTTTAAGCTAGGGTATCTAGTACAGTGCTTATACATGAGATGAGTATTGTGTAATATTTCATATGTATTGTATTACAATTGAAATGGTGTGAGATATATCGAAAGCCTCGGTTGGAAATCGCGTAGGGACTTTCGAAGATGAACAAAGTTTGGAGGCTATACCGAAAATGATATTTAGATATGCGGTCAAAAGAGCGAAAGAAAATGAAAAAAAAAGGTTGGAATAAAAGTGGAACGCTGCAGTTTAGTGAATATCGATTGAAAATGCAGAAAAAAGAGATGGAGAGAAAAACGAGAGATTCAGTCAACCATCGACTTTCCAGTCTAATACATGGACTTGTATAAGAAGCTTTTGAGTAAAAGGCATGTAGCCATTGATATATACAGTACAGTATATACTGTATATATATATATATTTATATATATATATATACAGAGAGAGAGAGAGAGACATCAACCATCACTAATCAAAAAAAAAACCAAAAGATAAAAAAGGAGGCCTCTTTTTTATACATGTTTAATATGTCTCCAATATATACATACTGTATATACTGTATATACAACATTGTATAAATTAGGTAGGCCTATCTATGCATTTTACGTTTGGTATTCTCTGTATTTGGTTATGATATTGGACAATTGCTATTGAGAATCTACTTGAAAGTCAATGAATTGCTTATCTATAAAACATATGACAGTACTTTTTTTTCTTCTTGCAATATAGGCAAAATTTACATTACTTCATGTCTAGATAATTATTGGTGGATTTTCTGGTTTTCCTCCCCCTCTTTCTCTCTTTAAATTGATTTTCTCTGTTGAAAATCTATTCTAAACCATTAAAGTATGTATGTGTTTACTTTCTGTAGTATTTTCTATGTTTGTATCTGCCCTTCAAGCTATTTATGTGTATGTAGGGCCTATATTTGTGACTGTGTTTAAATCTTATCTCTCTAATTTTTCAATGCGTATGTGTGCGTGCTTGAATCACAATGTACTAATATGGATGGCTTGTCATTTAACATTTGTAAATCCTACTTTACCAATTAAGTAAATGTATTAGTATAAATCGTATTTTTTTTTAGAAATGCTTACATAACATTTATTATTATTATTATTATCTATAGAAATATGTTAAAATATTACACCAATTATTGTAAAAGGAGAAGAAAAAAGATGCAAGAAAACATTTTCTTTTGTGTATTTTATAAATAAGTTTTTTTCTTTCTTCTTCTTCTTCTCAATGTATTTTATTGTGTTAGTTTTGAAGATGAAATGGCAGCTCAACAAATATTTAGACTATATAAATTATGAAGCAGTGACTTGTATGAGAAGACATACAAAACTATATGTGATTCTCTTATGAGACAGAAAAAGAGATAGAATTGAGATAGAAGAAGACCCCATAACAAGCTGTGCATGAGTGACTTAAGCATGCATGTCATAACCATATGGTTGTTGAAATTTTGTCTCTTTTTCTCATCCACTATATCATTGATGATGGGTCCCAAGTCTTACAAGAAGGAAGAACCAAGACACATACCAAAAAAAAATCTTTCCCTCATTCTTTTCTGAAAATGTGGTCACACTTTTTATCCAACCCATTTCATGGTGTACAGCAATTAAACTTAGATTTCAAAGCACATGTTTTTACTGAAGATGGGATCATAACATAACACACATGAACTTCCTATATGGCACAATAAAGACTCTTCTTGTCTAGTAGTACAGAAAAAAATGGCTTTTTATCTTTAGTATTTTTTGTTGCAAGAAACAAAAAGGGAAAGGGGGGGGGTAGATCAACGGTTAAGTTAAAAACAAAAATGTTTCTTTTTAGAACTCTATGTTACCCTATTATATCTCTATCTTGTTTTTTTAAAAAAAAGTTTTAACCCTCCTTTATATCTCACTCTCTATCTCCCATGTGTTTCATTGTAATTATTGGTAAAATGTAGATGTATAGGTAAAAGGGGATGATGTTAAAATTACATGGGTTAGACAACATGTTCTTTACTGTTTTCCACCCTACTTCATTATGTTGTACGAGTACAAACATTATACATGAGGGCAAATAAATTTTATGCAGTTTTGAGAGTATGATGAAAGTTTGCTGGAGGACTGCATCTCAAGTAAACAGACGGGGTCTCTCTCTCGCTCTCTCTATCTCTCTTTCTCTATATCTCTTCTCTCTCTCTCTATCTCTCTCTCTCTCTCTCTGTCTCTCTCTCTCTCTGTCTTGCTTTTTTGTGTGCTTGTTTTGCTTGGTATAAATTCTTATGTCACACAGAAAAGGTTTGAGCTTATGCCAATTACACCAAGTCATTCCAATGAATCTTTTTCCGGAGCCAAAACAAGTAATAAATCTAGTCAAAGTTAAATCGTTGACAAACTTCTTGATGAGAAAAGAGGAAAATAAAGGAAAAAAAAGTGTTTTCTTAGGAAAAAATATTTTGAAGTATATAAGCTTTTCTTTAAGACTTCTGCTTTAATAATGACACATGATTTTTTTTAAAAGGAAAAGAATCAGAAATAACAGAGGAAAAAAATAATCTTATTGAAGAGAGTTTTTAGCTTTTGTGTTTTACGAACAGATATACCAAATATATAAGATAAATAATCTTATAAAAAAAGTAAAGTATTAAACCCCCCCCCCCCCAAAAAAAATATAATAGAAAATGCGTAGTTTTCGTGTTCTTGAGTTTTCATTTCACTTCATGACAAAAAAAGTCGAAAACAATTGAGAATGTATGCATGAAGGGATTAAATAAACGTTTATTAGACCTATCTATCTCGTTGTTTGTTTGAAAATGCATGTGAAAAAAATCGGTTAGAATGTTTTGAATGGAATTTAAATAATAAACCGAATTTTTTTGTATTAAAATTTTAGATGATTTTTAATTATGAAATGTTTATGAGGGGGGTATATATTAAATGGTTTCAACTTTTAAATTATTTAACATCAAGCAGAGTACCACATAAGTATTTTTATATCATTCAAATGAAACACGTTTTTTTAATGTTGTATTCATTTTGGGGAAAAAAAAATATCACCACAGTTTTTTCAGCTTTCATAATGCTGAAAGCAAAAATTTTAAGTGCACCTCTAAAATTTATTTTTAATTATAAATTCATAAATAAAGCAAAAAAAAAAAAAATTCGTTTTTCAGTAGCATAACTTGGTTAGAGTCTTGAATTCAGATGTGAAACTGTATCGAACGAAATTTTTTTTTTATTGCAAGTGCATTTTTTTCTGGTTGCTTTACTAATTATTATAAAATCAATGAGTATTAATCAGACAATTTGATAATATTTTTTAAAATAAAAATAAGATTTGAAGGTGTCCTTTTGGAGACTGGTGCCAGGATGCAAACAGTTCGTATTGCTCCCCGTAGCTACAGTGCTGCATTAAAGCACTCATGCTGATTAACAAGTTAACATCATTTAATATTAACAATCAAGTAGTTACATGAAGATCATCCTTCCAAACCAGTACACAACAGCGTGTCCCAATTGATGGGGAATATCTTGGACTGGATTCGCTTCAAGTTGAAAAAAAACATCAAATTTAATTTGGTTTAAGAAATCCTGGCAAAAAAATTGTTTATTATGAAATAAGGAAAATTATGCAATTTTATGCAAATTTGGAATTTTTGATTGAACAGATTATTATTGCACATACTGTATGCCACTCATACTGTATAATGGTGTACACAAAAGGGATAGGCATTTTGTACGTTTTATACAGTTTACAAACAGGGTCAAGTTTTTATTTTGATCAGAAAAGAAAAACTCCGTTTGAACATTGGTCCTTGAAGACATTTTAACATATTCAAATTTATTTTTTTTTACTTTATTAAATATGGAACATTATGTATTCAGTTTGTAAACAGTTTGTATCTATAAATAAATATATTCTTAAAACTTTTATTTTCCTACTATATACTACGCTAGTAGTTTTTTTTTCAGAATTTAAATCCTCCTTTTGCATTAATATATATTTTGGAAGATGACTTTTTTATTATCTAAGCATTTCTTTACATGTTTTTATAAAATTGGCTTCTTTTTTTTCGACAAAAAAAAGGTAGAGAGATGGCATATGTTGAGAGATGTATCAAAAATGTTTTTCACTTTTTTGTTAGTGATTTTTTTTTCATCTCCTTTTTTTTCTGAAATCCTCTGAAGGAAAATAACAATTTATGTAAATGTGCATACGGTTTTCTTCGTATATATTTCTTTTTTTATATTTTCCACATACGTGAATCATATAGGACCTTCATAGATCAACTATCTGTATTTTTTTTACCAACACCAGAAAATGACTGTCAGACGCCTGCATAATTAACTACTTGGAGAGACGCATACACACACATCTCATTGATATGCAATTTGTACTCGATTTGCGTCTCTGTGCCTTCCAATCATTAATATGCAAATAAGACGCCATTTCCACACCTCTTTATGTCTGAGCTGTCATGTCTTTTTGAGCGCTTATATAATAAAAGCAGCTATAAATGTGTATATGTATAAAAATATTACTCACACACACACATAATATACACAATCATCAAATATAATATTGAACTTGTAGTTAATTAATGTAGACAATGGTACCATTATTTTTTTGTTATTTACTTAAATAAATGAAAAAACAAAATGAACTGCAATCAAGCTGTTTCTTGTTTGTTTTGTAAAAAACCCCGGCGCAAGTTTTGCGTGTGTATAAAAATTGTTGCTCAATTTGAACATTTTTTTATACACTGTTCCAAAAAAAAAAAAAAAAAAAGCAGTACAAATTATTTTAGGCTTAATATTAATCTGCTTATCAAAAGGGATTTTAATTCAAAATTTGTTCAAAAATTAATAAGATAATATAAAAATAATTCAATGATGATACACGTCAATTTTGACCATTATTGATTAATTTTTATTGAAAAAACAAAACAAAGTAGCCTATTTTGAAACAACCATACAACGTTTATTTTGAATGTTAATTCTATTAAATTAATATTAAATGATTTATTTGCTCTTAGAGTGTTTGAGAAATTCTAATTTTTTTCTGAAGAGCAAATATTATACGTTAGTTCGCCAGTATCTCTTAAAAATCTCATTACAAGATGTTCATCCTGAACGGTGGCAATCACTGCTAGCACATTGCCATGTTATTTCCATTCGACAGGACCATCCATAATAAGCTCCAAAAAGCTTAAAAAAAAGACTAAATTTTTTGGTACCAATTTAGTTACTATATAATTTTTTTTAAAAAAGCTTTATTTAGAACAGTGTTTTTTTATTCGAAATGAAAATATTTGGTATGCCATAAATGATTTAATGAGCTCTTAATGTAAATTTTAACATTTTTGTTTAGTCATTAGCCATTACTCATTACGTTAAAGCTTGACTGACTTTCTGACTAGCAGAACAACTATTTCCGTTTCCGTTCATCATGTTGTCTATAAATAGAAACAGTGTTTTTCTCCCCCCCCTCTTATTTCATTTATTTACAAAACAGCGAAGAAAATGAATGACAAAATAGGAAAAAAAGCACAGTTAGATAAATGGATACATCTAATGGAAAATTGGGATGAAAATGGAATGAGTGAGTGGATGGGGTGGGTTGGGGGGTTGTGGATACTGATCGATGCTTCATTTATTTCCCTATTGACTAAATAAATAAGAGAAACAGAGTAAGAGATTTATTCCAATTTATTTCACTTATTTACTTTTATATTTATCACAATTTGTGAATACATAATCTATTCAGTGTATAGAATATTCACGTCACAATAGATATATTTAAAAGTGTTGTGTGGGTGTGGGTAGATGTGTAATAGCAGCACATTCTAATTTTTTACATTTGTTACAACAGTTTCAAAAAAATAAAAGAATTACGTAACATTCTAAAAGCAATTGTTGTGTGTTAGCTACTAGAATAGTAGGTATTTTCTTGATGATATGTTTTGAAATAAACTTTTTTTTATCCCAATTTGAAAATCTCTTTGCACTAAACTTTGAAACACAAAAGACTAATTAAAAATATGGAAAATGTCATAAAAAGTTTTCATGTTCTTAAACATAGCGTATTTTAATTTATAAATATCATTTTCTCAGATTGCTCCTTTTTTGGCAAATGCAATACGTTTATATATATATTTTTTAAAAGCTTGTTCTTTTTAATGTAACTTATAATTTACTTTTAAACAACACCTTTAAAAAATGTTTCTTAATTTTAATAATGGATTAATCACTTTATATCAATTAATACTTAAAAAAAATTGTCTTATCTGACATTTCTAAAACACAACCACCTTAAGCATTGAGCTATAAAACAAACAAAAAACAAGAAGATTTTTTCACGGTGGCAAACCGAATGCATAATAAAATCTGTAATCTAATTATATTTAAGTAAAAGTAAGTGTTGCATTAATTTTTGTAAGTACATCTAAGATTTTTTTTTAAAAAAGCGCCTTGCTACAAGCCGACATTTTTCTTTACCAATTTAGATATCGAATATCAAAAAAAAAATGTATATAAGATGAAAAGATATATTCTTTAAAACATATGTAGGTGTATCTAACTAAGTCTATAATATATACAAACTATATATAGATCTTTATAATATATAATGGGTATAAGGAAGAAGATGTGCTTCTTCATGTAAAGCTTTAGGTAGAGCTTATGGACTTTTTGAGATCCCTTGAGACTACTTCGACTCAGTGATGAGTTTAAAGCATACGCCTATATATATATCTATATCTATATATATATAGATATATATAGGGAGAGAAAAGCCATCAACATGATAAACTAACATCCATCGATCGCCCCAAAAAAACGAAAAACTAATGTATAATAAGTCAACGTCAATCTGTGGTCGAATGTCTTGAATGAAGATCATAGTCGCTTTTGTAATAAAAAATAAGGGTCTTTTGTCTGAAGATGAGAATATGGCTTACTTAAAACCAAAACCTAGAATCACTTTTCGTGGAATGTATGAATATCTTTTCTAGCCATTAGCATTAAGACCTCCCGCCTACTAAAGGATTTTATAGGATGTAAGACTCCTTTAGTCCGTTTTATAGTAAAAATGCTGTCGATCGTGACCTGTTTATTTTACTTTAACCATATATTTTCTGAAGAAGTTCATGTTTTACAACACATTCCCATTGGTTTATTACTTTTATAAGGAGTCACATCAACAGTTAAAATAAAATAAATAAATTTTGTCTTATAATAGACATTGAAGGATCAAATCAGAAGTTCTAAAATTTGGACTTACTATAACAATGTTACCTAACCTTAACCTTAATCAATTGGTTTTATTTTTAAATTTAAGAGTGTGTTTTGCTGCAGAGTTTATTAAATTCTATTGGTTTACTAGCAATATAAAATCTATATTACTTGACGTCATAACATATTGAGTGCGACACTTACACATTGGATGTATGGGCCACATACTGTACACATACATACATTCTGTACATGTACAAGCATGCTGCCTGTGTTAGGCCTCTTTTGGCTATAGAGTGGGCAGCAAAGTAGAAATGACATTAGCTGTCGACATTATTGTGTATAGTGGCCATTATTTCGGAAAATGTTGACTATACTCATACAAAAAACCTATGGTGGGGGAAAGCTATAGGTGTTTTTTTTTTGTAGCTAGTTTTATTCTACACTGTATATATAAATGCTAGACCAGAAATTGTTTCTTTTATGGAGTCTGTAGTAAAAACAAAGTAGAAAAATGTTTATAAAGAGAAAAAGCTTTACTTTTTTTTTTACACTCTTTGCAATGATGATTGCAACATTCACTGGTATATGACACATACACCAGAACACGACACACATACCCAGTAATACACATCATACATGTACATTGCAAATGTTACAGGCCTAATATAAATGTGAAATGGGTTGAGGAGAAATGAGGGTTAGAGCCTTTTCATTTAGATTTAACAGAACGTGTAAATGCCAATCTTATTTTTTTTTTATTTTGGTATCGTAATCGCCCATCTTCATTATTAATCAGTTTTTTCTTCTCCGCCATAATAATGACATACACTATTATATTTTAATGTCATGTACTCTACATCTATATCTACTTGTATTGAGAAGCATATTATATAGAACCTACACATTACTAGATAATTAATTACAATATTAAATTGTCTATTAGAATAAATTGCTTTGAGTCCATTATTAAAGAATGTACACAGTATAATATTATAGACTGTAGGCCTTTACAAGTAATAATTACCTATCAATCACTTTTCGTAATTATTTTCAATACTCTATGATGACACGTGTTAACACTTATTTTTATTATGTCACATATTTAAAAAAAACGTTTATAATTTGCACTATAATGCAGGGGAGTGTATATGCCCTTCATAAACAGGTGTTCTTTTAAAATCTAAATGTTCTTTACAAATTACCAGTGTTTGCAATATACTGATATGAATAATCAGACTGTGACACACATTCCTACCAAGTAAATTCTTTTGTGTAATGTACGCGTATATATCTTTTTGTTTGCATTAGGCACTGACTGTGGAGAGGTCAGCCAAAACTATTTAAATTAAGTCTCTTAGTTAAATCCTTGTATTTAAGGCTCATTTGCATAAGGGCATTTCCAAAAAAAAAATATAGGCTGACATTTTAATAATATCTACAATTAGACATTTATTTTCTGTTTGTTGTTATTATTCTTTTAGCTGTTTTTTTTTGGAACTTATATTAGCACAACAATAACAATTTGCAAACTGTGTTTTAAGATAACGAATGTTCGTGTAGTATATGTACAATAGAAAGAGTGAGCAGTATAAAGAGAAGGAATCACACCATTTATGCTCTGAGGAATTTATCCACAACGACCCAAATTTGAATGTCATAAGGGAGGGGGGCCCTCTTTCAATCTTTCTCTCTCTCTCTCTCTCTCTAGCACAATGAATGTAGAGGTGAAGATGTTGGATGATGGCTACAATAGAAATACAGTATTATGTGTGGTTGTTGTTGTGTCTGTGTGCTCTTATAACTTTTCAATTGTTTTCTTAAGACTGTATGTTTGCCATTCTTTTTGATAAAAATGGCATAAGAGTTAAGCACCATGAAATAATGTCTTGTTGTCGACTTACTAATTAACATTTATTTACACTGTGAGAATGGATAAAAGGAATAAAAATGGAGGGAGAGACAGAGAAAAAGAAGAGGGCAAAATTTAATGATTGTTGTGAAATTAAAACCCCTCTGGCCTTGGACATTTGTAATGTGCCCTTTCATTATAAGATGATCAGACAGAAGACACCTTTTTAGTCCAGTCTGAAAAAAAGACCTTTGCATAAAACAATGTACATTGTATATTATTATATACATATGTGTGTATATAGTATAGACATAGATAGTGACGTGTTATGTCTATTAGGAAACAGACAGGAATTGTTGTCAAAAAATCGATATTAAAGATAGGACGAAAGATAAAAGAGAGAAAAAAGGAAGAATAAATGAGACACCACACATATATAGACAGAAGGAAGAAGATGCATGCACGCCACACTGGTTTCAAGAAACATTACTGGGAATGGAGGGAGGGAGTAGGATGGTTTGGTTTGGAAGGGAAAAGGGAAGAAGGAATGGTCGGTTGAAAGTTGAAAGCCAGCAAACCTTATCGTGGAGTTGTTGAAGTAAGAAAAAAAAAGAGGTTTTTATCTACGTGCCATGCAAATTACAGTGGGCGTTGGAACATGAAACGATAAAATTGCATCTGCATCGAAATAGGCTTTTAATTTTTACAAAAATGAAGCTTTGCGTCTCATCTTTATTCTTCTTCTTATTCTCTTATTCTCTCTGTGTTGTCTTTTCCTTTTGTGTAATATTTTTTCACCATAAAAATATCACAAAAGCTTCAATGCAAATGGCTGCATGTGTTGCTGACAGCTGAATTGAACATTTAAAGATGGCTGCCAGTCATTTTCACATAAATAATGTATTGTTTTCTAAAAGAATCGCACTTATTGAACAGCATTTGGACAAAACTTGTATTAATTCTGAGGATATTGATGTCATGCATTTTGCTTATAATATGTATGCTTGCGTGGTTGAAAACAACCAATGTAAAACAATATGTTGTTTAGGTAACTGCTGCTGGTAATTTTCAGCATGTAGGCCTATTATACTGTTTTGCATAAAGCTGCTTTTTTTATTAGTATTAATGTTAAAGCGAAGAATGAGAATGTGTTTATATGTGTATAAATACTAAGCAATTATCTTTTTTCAAGGCAAACAATGGGAATTGATAAGGATTAAGAAAAATGTTTTCATGTTAATTTGAAGATTTCAGCCTTTTTTTTTTGCCAAAATGCATCCATGCAATTGTTTGATTGATTGGATGGATAGGTTCTGTTTGGATATACACGTATATTATATAGAAGAATCTCTAGAAGTTTCATTCATCTTTTGATCACAATCTCTTGAATCTCCCCATATACAGTAGTGAAGCACTTTGCTGATAAAAGTAGTGAATATAGTATTAATCACATCATTTTTTTCGTTATTGATTGTTCAAGATGGGCTTTGTTGTTGCCTCCAGAGCGCTGTTTCTTAATTTAAATAAAGTGTACTTTGGGAATTTGAATCTTTTTGCGTGATCTACTGTGATAGCAAATGTGTGTTTTTTTTTTTTAAAAAAGTAGTTTCTAGTTATTAACCATAAAGCCTCTCACACAGGGACACTGTCTCAAAAGAGACATAAGCGTCTATTTCATTGTTTATTATGTAGTATAAATGAAATGCTATGCATACTAGATTTAGTTTCATAATAGAAGACGTGCCCATTCTGTTTTAAAGTGTGTCCTTGTATGATTGAGTAGCAATTAACAGATTATATCACATTTGCAATGCAAAGTGTTTCATAATCAATATAATGTAGGTGCTTTCTACATCGCATAATAAAACTAATTTGCAGTAATGAAACATATGAAAATATCAGCTGTCTATGAACAAACTCATTCACTACAGTAGATTTTATTGAAAAAATATTTTTTTAACAAGAAAATGAAACAAAAAACATGTTTTTTTTGTGATACTCGCTTTTATGAAAAAAGGTCTGAAAAAATAAAAAAAACGAAGTATAATTTGTTCTTGTCTTGTTGGTGTAGTGGTTAGTGTCTCAAAGAGCACGGTAGGGTTTTAAAAAATAACAATTAAAATCATTAGTTACTGAAGAACTAACTAATAGAAATCCTGGTGAATTAGAAGCAACAGGAAAAAAATGCGTTCTTTTGCGTCAGTAACTTTAAAATTGAAGACAAAATTACTAGTTTAAACTTTTAACATCTGAGTTCTAACCTCTAACCGGATTTCTCAAGTGTGATTATAATAACATTTTTTAAAAAAAACTTAAGACTTGCAAATCTAAAAAAAGGCAATATTTTAAGATACACAAATTGGCACCATCAATTGATAGTGTTCTATTGTACAAATTGGTACCTGAATACTAAGTTATTTAATGCAAAATGTGTTTTTTTTTTTGTTTTTTCATTTTGCAACAAGAATTGAATGAATTATTTTTTTTAATGGAACTTTTTCACACAATACAACTTACGAAGAAAGTGCTATTTTTCGTTGATTTTCTTGAAATGCTTTCATTTGTCCAATGATAACAATAAGAAACGTTTTTTGGAGGGTGGGACCCATATATATACTTGTATATACAGTAAAGGTTAGTCAACTGGTAATCGTAAAATCGATATTGGGAGGAGAATGACTTTGGAAAAGATGAAAGCTTATAGGAGGCTACTAAAGGAGTGAAAAGGGATGAGGGTTTTTTTTAAAGAAAAGATAGGAAAAAAAAAAGAGACAGAGAGAATCACACTGCGAAAAATAATTTTTTGGCCAAATTTTTCTTTACAATTCATCCATTGAATTCTATTGGCTCAACAATTACGCTTATGGAACATTGATATATGAACCTGTGTGTGTCTGTAGGCAACAGAAAGCTTCTATTGTCTGACTGTGATATTAAGGCGGTGGTTTTTTTTCTTCTTAGAAATTTCACTTCTCTATATGAACATAAAATTGAGAATAAAGAAATTCGTCTGTGATTATCAATAATGAAAGATTTTTCATATATATATATTTATTAGCTGTGCTTTTTTTCAAGTTTTTATTTTCCATTTCTGCATTTGTGTATTTTTCAACATTTTTTTTTCTTCTCATTTTAAAATAACCCACATATATGAGATGAGAAAGAGGCAATTCGAGTTATAATATTTTTTATGACTCAAAACGATTGCCATGGTAACAAGATCTACTGAGTATCATATTTGTCCTCTTCAAAATTGGTCACTCACAAATTCACTATAAAGGTGGCAAATATTGCTATCCACTTTGGAAGTAACTCCCTTTTTTTCTTTCTTTTTTTTTTCTGACAAGACTCAAACTGAAAATAAAGTATCATGGACGATGTGAGAATTGCTTTTGTGCAATTTAAAGAAAAAATTGTGATAGATTCTATTTTCAGAAATGACATGTCTTATACAGGGTGTATCTCAATTGTATTTTATTGTTTAAGATGGCTCACAAGTAAATTTACTAACACAATTAAGTGCGAACATTTTCAAGAAATTCCAAAAGAAACTAGAAACTAATATTTTAGTATCTAAATGTGCTTAAAGTATTTCCATGCAAGGAAATCAAGAATTTTAATTAATTGTAGTGATGCTTAATGAATCCGTGGATAAACGGATATCGGATATCTGTTTGAAAAAATAAACTTAACCCTGTGATATACAGTATTTTGAATACGGATATCATTTTTTTCACTTTTACACATTTAGCAAAGTATATATGCCTCGTATCAGCTTTTACGTCGAGTACGCAATTGTATTTTTTACTATTTAACCAAAGAGTGTTGATTTCAGTTTTCAAGTTGAAGTACATACAGTGCACGATTTTTTGTTGTTGATAAAACTCGATTTATTTAATTCATTATGCTAGGAATTAATTTGCCAAATGTAACAATTTATAATTCAATTTTTAAAGTAATTATCAGTTCATCTCATATAATTTGTAATTGAAAAGTAATTAAAATGAGTAACAACAATGAATTTCTTTTTAGAATTTAGTTTGTGTCACTTTTGTTACTTTGAACAGTGATTTGTTAAAATACTGATTTCATTTACATCGAATTGTTTTTTTTTTATAAAGTTTTCCGAAATTTCATTTAATATTGCGACTATTTAATATGGCAAATGGGATATCTGTGGCATCTCTAATAAACTGAAAATACTTTAGCATATTCATATACTGTTCTAGTTTCTAACAAACTAGATGATATGTCATTGGTAGCAAAGTAACAATTTGTAACTAAATATGGATGTTAACCACTGTAATAATTTTTTTTCGACAGTTCAATTATATAATAGGCTACCATCATCCATTGTGGAAATTCGAGTGCTCTACTTCAATTTGTATCTCAAGTGCTTATTATGGCAATATTCCATAAAAAAACGTGGTATTTGTGCTTCAACTTGAACCCTCTAATCAGGTTTTCAATGTAGAAAAAACTGTTCAAGAATAATGATTGAATAATACAGGTTTTTTTATAATAGAACCACTGTTAAGTGTGTTCAGATTGAAGTTCAAGTGCTAAGTTTAAGAGTAAAGGTCGTATTCCTAATGAGTGCTAACTGTAAGACAGTCAAATCTAGGGCTAAACGCATAAAATCTGACATTTTGAGTTTAGCATCTTTGACTATCTCTCAGTAAGGAATACCATCTTAAGTTACTTATGCTTAGTTAAAACTAAAAAGAAATCGTTTATTGCAACAAAAATTATGCTATTTTTTTCCTCTTAAGTTCTGAAACTTCATAATTTGTTTGTTTTGTTTGTAATTTTCAACATACTACGCTTCATGTGGCACTTTGTACACGATTCTTAGTTTTGAGCCTGAACTGCGTCTTTCTAGAATTTGGATAAAAGCCTTTAAGAAAAAGCTGTTGGATTCCACGACAGGCTTAGCCTTTAACCATAGATTAATAGAAAAGACTATGTTCTTAGTTTATGTACTAAATGTACAAAAGGTTCCTATTATGTCATAGTGTGTGTGTGTGTCCCCTCTTTTGGCTTACAGCTCTTTACTCTCTTTAATTAGTTTTTTATTTGAGTGGCGTACGTGCTCTGCTATCGGTAATTACCCATAGTGATACAATTCTCTGGCTAGTTTTAATTTGCAGAAACATGGGTCTTGGATGAAATAGTCTTTATGAGCACAGGAGGGGGAGAGGGGAAAAAATCTACGTGTATATATAAAGCACCCAAGTAACGTCCATTTATTTTCAAGATAATCATCCTTGACATTCCCACAGTCGACATAACACTTTGCTAAGTATAATGAACGCAATCATATATACAAAAGTAGCCCATACAGTGTGTATATATATATATATATATATATATATATATATATATATAATTTTTATCTATGTCCTGCAACAAACAAGGAAGGGGGAACAGTTGTAGTGAAGTGGGTGGCCATATGGTTCAAATATATAGAGTTCCATTGTTCTTTTGTTTTCTTGCTTAGAAAATACAATGGAAGTCTTGGATAATGGTGGAGGCATATATATGTATAGGAGTATACATATATATATATATAACATATAAAAGTAGTGGCATACCAAGACATGTTTAGATATATACCCTACGTGTTATTGCATGAGCCTATAGTATATAGTGAAATATTGGATATTCAACGGGGCATGATGGAAGTGATATGGCTCCACTCTTTTCAACATTTATGGAAGCCGGGTTTCGATAGGATTTTGAGGTGTATTTTGGTGTAGATTCATCTTTTCTATCTATATATCTATATAGTGGGAGAAATGCTATTGGGAAGAGGTTTATTCCTAACAGAAAAAGAGAGAGAGAAAGAGAGAGAGAGAGAAAGAGAGAGAAAGAAAGAGAGAGTGAGAGAGATAGGGGGGGTGGGAAAAATAAACAACAACTTGAAGAAGAGGAGTGGACATTTTATGTCGCTGGCACATCGTGAATGTTGAGTTTTGAAGGATTTATTCTGGGGAGAATAGCTTTCTTGCAAGTTTGTCTCTTTCTGTATACTTGTATATTATGCATATATTCTATGGTATATATTTTATTTTTTTTTGGTCACCATCATTCAGTAGCCTAATCCCTAGTTAAATTCGCTGAAATCTTTCACCTCGGTTACATATTTATGGTGTAGGACCTTCAAAACGTTTCCCATCTCATCTAAAAAGATTGGCAATTTTTTTTGAAGCAATGCAAAATCGTCTTAACTCTGGTTGTGGGTATGGACAAACTTGTAATGACCAAGGGCCAGGTATAACATTTTTAAAAATATTGCTGTGTTTATTATGGTGGTTTCAGAGTAAAGTACTTATGAAATTTTTTTACATTAAAAGTTGATATTAAAAAAAAGTAAATTATAATTAATTAAGATTATTTTCACTAGTTAATTATTTGATATGTGTTCCATCTCAAACGATTCCATTTCAAATAATTCCTCAAATTCAATCTCTGACGATGATATAGTAGGTAGGGCTCGGAATTTGATGCAATATCAACCGGAATGTTTCTCAATATGTGGCTTAAGTGCCAACTGTGAAGTGAAAATCTCGTTTAGATAACAAAAAATTGTTCCTTCTAATTAAAAAAACAATGGTTAGAGGCTAGAACTCTAATTGACAACTGATAGTAACCAGACATCTAGCCTCTCTAACCAATTTTTTTTATTAGAGAAAACATAATTGCAGTTGCTCGAATGTTAATGATAATTACTTCACAATTGGCACTTGGGCCACAAATTGAGAAACATTTCAGTTGATATTGCATCAAAATCCGAGCCCTACTCATAGGTAATGTGGTGACTCTAATGTAATCTTCAATTAGCTAGCCTCCACCTCCAACTGTCATTGTCGTTCGGAATGGAATTGTTTGCGATAGAATCGTTTCAGATGGGTATAGTCTTATTTGATTCTAAGATGTCAGGAGCCAGATTTGGTCCTCAGCTTTGTAGGTGTCCATGTCTGTTTTTTTAGTGTGACTTTGTGTCACACAAAATACAAATGCATCTGACATACTAGCAAACTTGAAAAGAAGATGAAGCAGAAGAAGAAAAAAAAAAAGGAAAATTAACAGTTGCTAGTTTCAAAGCAAAGGAAGCAAAGTAAGAATGTACAGAAAGTAAATCAATGAAATCACAATTTGTAATGAATCACAATAGAGCCTTGTTATGGTGAATTGTGTGTTTATTGTGAAGGCGACGTGATTATAAAAGGGAGGATGTTGCAACTACTACCATAGATGACGTTCTCTTCCGTACAAATAAAATATGAAGAAAAACCTCCCCGCAAAAAAAAAAGAACTTCTAAAAAAAATGGCAATGTAGAGTTTCATATGTGTGTATATAAGATAAGATAGTGTTAGTGTATGAACTTAATTTATTTTTGGGGTATACTAGTAAATGTTTTTGGTAAAAATAATGTGTTCAGTCTGAAAAGAAGTTTCTTTGTGCTTTTAAGATTTGAAAGTAAAAGAAAAGCTTCTTCTCAAGTAGGCTATTCTTGTACAGTATATAATAATAACAACATTCATACAAATTGACTTTGCACAACATTAACACACCATATGATTACATGCCAACTATTATTATCATCTCTTTCTATTGCTAGTGTTTTTGAAAAGTAGCAACCCCTTTCTTTCTTTCTATCTTTCTTTCTTTCTCTCTTTCTTATTACTTTCTGCCTTTCAGACCTTTCTTACTTCATCATCTTTTGGTCATCCATTTGGAAAGATTTCATCAAGTTTATATGCATTTATGTGGTTGCATTTATATAAGCAACCATGTGGCCAATTTAATTAACTGCTTTGCAATTAGGCTAGATGCAAAAATTGTTCAAGTCCCTTTGCAACACATCTGTTTCACTTTGTTTATTTCTATATCTAGTTAACGAGATAAAAATGAAATAATAAAAAAAAGATGGCATTGAAGAACACTGGCTTTAGCCGTACTTTAATTATACATGTAAGTTGTATTAGTTCCGCGTTTTTTTTTGTCATCAACACAAGTAGTGATGCATTATGTATGTGTGTGGCACCGAGAAGTAAAAATATAAATTTTTTTGGCTGAAAAGCACTAAGATTGAAATGCCACTTTAGGCCTAATGGTTATCATTGCATTGCATTAAGAAGCATTGATGCAAATAATTTGACAGCTACTAAGTTTCAACTTTAGATGCATATATGCATATATAACATCTACACATGCAGATAAATTTGCATACCATAGAAATGCACACATGCACAAAAAAGTGTGGGGAGGGGTGGGTGGCAAGAAGTTAAATGATACATGGCTTACTGTCTAGCTAACACTCTTGAAGGGGACACAACCATTGAATCTGTTGAAAAATCATAATGTTAGACTAATGCAACTGTAAGTAATGTTAATGCTACTTTTCTTAGTGTTCCTCTGGGTGTATTTTGAAGTCAGTGGCACGTGTTTCCTCTAACATATACCTATCCATGTTCATTATAGTACTACTTTGAGGTACTGGCAGTGTAGAGTGAAATGAAGTAATAGGTGTTGCATTACATTAAACTTTCTTATTGATCTATTTGACCTAATGTATTGAATATTATTCTTATGGAAGATGTTTTTAATCATTTTTAGATTTTGCATTCCAAACACCAAATGTTTGTTTGTCTGTCGTGTTGTTGAGGTAGTGTATTTTTCAGTTGTACGCCCCATTTGTAATTCTATATAGGTTCTATCGAAAAATCTCTACTCAAAACTCAATGAGTCCAACTTTCTAGATAAGAAATCTAGTTTTATATGTTTCTTTTTTGACAATTGTAGGTTTATTTTGTCTGTTTATTGTGGGCAGTATATAGTTGTGGCTAATGGAGAATGTGGACAAAATGCCTATGACTTAAATTCAGCAGGATAAAACTGGATTGAAGTTTAATACCACTTTTGCTCGGATCATATCAACTGAAATAGTTTTCTATGTTGAAATCTGGTTTTATTTTTAAATGGCGCCCCTTATCGAGCGATTTAGTGCTGAACAAGCATTTATGACTTTTGTGATAGCAAGGATACACCTTGTTGGTTAAAAAAATATATATCTTCTGGATTTTTTTTTGTTTTGGGCTATTTACTTTTGGGTTTTTTTATCTGTAGTTTGAATTACTACTAAAATGTCATTGTAGTAACTTCAAAAAACTAAAACAAGACAAAATTCTTAATTTTCTTATTTCTAGAAGACACGCACTAGACATTTTGAAAGGTTCCACATACAATTTTAGCTCAAAAGTCTCCAACGTCAGATTATAATTACAGTTCCTGTATAAATGCAGACACTCTACAAATGCATCAGGACTGGAATCTTAAAATGTTCACCATGGTGTAGTATAGTTGTGCAGTCAGGTGTTGTTTGTGTTCTCATCTTGGCGTTGTTGCAAAAAGTAAACCCCCAATGTAACACAGAAACACATCTCATCTAGAGCTGAAAAAAAAAGAAGCTAGAAATGTAGTTTCAGTGAATATGCTCCTGTGCACAAGTGATAAATGGGTAGCCATGAATAATGGGGAAAGAAGTGGATTGATGTTTTCACTGTTCGAAAGACTTGTGGTTGCATCTTTTGTGTAATAAAAAAGATGGGGTTAGTTTTCTAGCCATGTTTTTTTTCTCTCAAACTTGTTTTTTTTTAGTTTATTCTTTTTTCGCAATGCGAACAATGTTTTCTATTTGTATATAAATGCATTTTAAACATAACATACACAGTATCTATATATTGAAAAATAGAGATTGACACAGGTAGACCCTGTAAAGTATTTTGTGAAGCCAATTTGACGTTCTATTTATTTGCAACATTTGAAGAAAAGACGGGGTTGTTTAACTTATCTTGGTTTTGTGATACCTACATTTTGGAGCTAACGTTGTTGTTGTTGTGTATATAGATTTCAGCTTTAAAAATCCACAAAATATTAAGATGACACTAAATTGTACTAATTGAGGAATTAGTGAGTTAAATTTTACCTAGATTAGTGGCAAACATCCTAGTAATTCTTACAAAACTAGGGCTGTGGAGCCTATATACATTTTACTTTTATGTTTGCCGTTTCATGTTTACTTAGCAATTTTAAAAACTTACAAATGAAAATTTTATTCGACAATAAATTATTTCAAATTTAAATATAATTTTTATTCAGATTTGACTATGAATAAAAATTTAACTTATCAGTAGTTCAATTAATTAAAATAAAGCGTTATTGAATGAATAACAACTCAAGATTACTAGTTGAATTATTTAAATGTTGAGTACCCCAACCAGTAATAGTGACACAAGTAGTCAATCCTAGGCAAGCAGTAAAATATTTGATAAAAGCAAGTCACAGGGTTAAAGCAGCCTTTTGAAGAAATGGAAATGTTTGTTCGTGTTGTAAACATTTTGTGTTTGTCCTTTAATTATGGCGTCCATCTGACCAAAAGAAATTGTTTCTTTTAAAATGGGTGCCTGCCTGCTAATAAAATTTCTCTTATGCAAATCTGGCTATTTTTTTTTCTTTCTTTCCAATAATGAGTCGAGTAGCAATCACCGATAATAGTTGAGCAACAATTATCAGGCCTCAGCTTTCGCCATAATTAAGCTCTTTTTTAGAAAGCTCTTCTAAAAAGTAACATTACAACAGCAGTTGTATGCTGTCATGCATGGAGAATATGCTTACAAGGAAGGACTTCACTTATATACCTTATATGGACCATATAACTCGGTGAGATAAGTGTGTTTTGGCTTCTAACAATGTCTATTTAGAAGTGCGTTGTATTGCCTTTCTATTGTAACCATTTCATTCAGTTGGTTAAATTTAGTAGCAATGGCATTGTTTGTCTTTTTTTCTCAGTAAACACTTAATTGCCTATCATATGGATTTTTTTTATCAAAGAGAAAACTACTTTTGTTTGAGTTGAAATGAAAATCTAAAAATGTGATTGTTAAATTTAGTTTTAAAAGTATATTATTAAAATAAAAGCTATATAGGTTTATTACATTTTAATAAAATTAATAAAAAAAGATGATAGAAATGCAGTGCTCAAGGACCAAGATTTTTAGCTATGAAAGTTTGGAAAGTTCTCAATTATTGGATGCCTCCAACCAGTAGCAGCGTCCAACAACTAAAGTTGTGTTAAAATATTGGTAACATTGTGGGCAAACTAGGTTTTTTTGTTCTACAACAGCATCCTATATCAAACAACCTTTGATTAAGAATTACATTACCAAAATGTATATTGGTGGAAACAGTACAAGAAAACCGCAAGCATTATTTATACTAAGCTTCAATATGGGCGTCTAGGATTATAAGTGCTGTGACATAAATTGTTTGGTTAGCTTTAATTTGGGATTTATTTAGACTCTCAAAACACATTTTATGGACCAAAGATATCATTTTGGGTTTCTGGCATTCGTTCTACATATGCATGTCCTAAATTTCTAAACACATATTGTAGTTAACTAAGCTTAACTAGTAGCGTTATTTTGCATTCCACTATTATATATATGAAACAAATGTTTTTATGTTTACAGTGGAGCTCATCTAAATATAGTACCAACTTAATCCTGATTAGTAAAAATGCTGCCTCATAATCAAGATGAGAATTTCACGTGTGAATGGTTTTATTCAGACTCGTAGAAAAAAAAGCCTAAATGAAAAATCATAGTTTGATGTACGCTCGTATCTATGTATCTATGTTAATATTAGATGTTTGTGGTTCATAAGTGTAAAATAAGTTTAAATCTTTTAAGGTTTTAAGGTAATAATGTCTAATGGCTTTTATTTAAAAAAAAGGGTCTGTCATCTGGACAAATTTTAATAATCCAATGATGTTGAAACACACTGGATTATTCTTTTAGTATATGTATGTATGTATATACATATATACAACCCAAAACTGTCAACTCAAGATTGCAGGTTTGAGTTATGTAAATGAATAGCCTAATTTGTGAACGTTGTAATAATGCGTGCATTTCTAGTGCTCAGTTAATAAAAGGTATATATATCTGTATATCAATAAATGAAGGGCAAATAGATTACTGAACTAGTGGCCAATCACCGCACACCAACAACCAATGAAAACAACTTATAATAGGTATATCAAAAAGGCTCATTTAAATAGTACAACTGGGATTCTTGAGTTGATATTGAAACACCCAATCACTATGCATAGTGAGATAGATCTATAGCAAAAGGCTTTCTTTTCATAAAGGGACATTAAAAATTCAATATTTATATCTTCATTGAAGAAGTTTCTTTTAGTTTATGGAGTTGAGATAGGTTTCAGAGGTGTGTTTTCTTTCTCATATGTATTATATGTGTGTGTGTGTATTGCATTGTGGAGATAGGTTTATAGCATATCTTAAATTATAGGCTTAAATCTATTTTAACAAAAATTTTATAGGCCCTAGAGTGTGTCTAATTTTTGTGCAGAGAGAAATGGCAATTGCAATTGAGTAGTAAGGCTACATAGTTTCCTTTTTATTAGAGGCAGTAGGTTTTCTGACGTGGTTACAGTGTAAGGTTTGTATATACTATGGGGCAATACATACTTATATATACACTGCAATATTGTAATAAGACTATGGTTTTTTGAGACTCTTCTTATTCAAGTAGATTAAAGATGAAGAGTAACCAATATGCCTTATCATATAAGAAGACATATACTAAAGTAAAACTAGTTTCACGGGTCACGAATGTGTCATTCTTCGTATATATGAAATGGCTAATGCTTTATCTTTGTTCGTGCACTGAATTATAATAAAGCTTTTGCGCAAAAATTAAATGTAATTTCAGCTGCAAGCACTTTTATGATATTCCATTCTTTTTGTATGTGTAATTGTGTCCTATGCGTGTGTCTATGTGTATAATATACATGTAGCTCTAGATGATACAGATGCAAAGCAACATCTGCAAGCGATGACAGCCAACAATCTAGTTTATTGGAATGCATTTCTTTCTCTATTTCTATAGTATATAAATATGTGTAATAACTTGAATGTGACTATAAGGCCTATGACAATGCAATGTATATGCCTACTAATGGGTCTTATATAGGCTTATGAGATGGTTGCTGGGCGTTTTTCAAACATATTATCGATATATGTTTTATTTATTTACCCTTTTATGAATCATTTGTTTGCTAAAGGCTTATATTATATCGTGTGTGGTGTGCAGGTAATTTGCTCTCTGTTTTTAAAAGATGATTGATTATCTTAGAAACTTCAAAATCTACATATTTGAAATTTTAACTAGTTGTTGACAGCATACCAAAATATACTGTATTTCTATAAAATACTTAAACATATTTCTTACTAATCAATAAAATTATTAAATTTTGAAAATATTATTAAAAAATCGTTTTTCTGAGGATTGAGTGAAGTTTCACGTAGTGTGTGTGTCTGTTCTATTTTTACGTCAAAATGTAAATATCTTTGTTACATGTTTTAAAGAACTTTCTAAAATAACTAGTTTTAGTAAATAAGACACATTCTATTTATGGTCTGCTCCTCACTGTGTAAAATTTCGCTTAGTAGCTTAATTGATGCTTAAAAAGTGATTTTCAAAATTCAATAAATATGTTAATTTTTGTTCATTATGTTTTAGTTTTTTTAAACACCAAAATCTTGGTAACAATTTAGTGTCTAAAATTTCAAATATTTTATACAGTCGTTGATGAGAGATGTCTTTTTTTTTTAAATAAGACGCGTTTTACATGCGTCACTCAGTATGTGTGTGCATGCGGACAATATAAAATAAATAGATTCTACTGTATATTTGTCATAATAAAAAGCATGTGGGTGTTTTGAACCGAAGTCTTTATACTATCATTTGGCAATTATTTATGTATAAACTTAGCTCTGGGTTAGGCTTTATTGTGAATTTCCAAGGGGCAATTTAAAATCTATATTCATATTGTGCAATGTTGCGATTATAATAAGCAGAAGACCTTTAAAAAACAATTATCTTTTTGTTGCTTAGCATTTTTATACAGAGCAGTAGAAAGAATTACCTATTACGTTCTATGGATATGGTTACATTTAACCCAAAAGTTCATTTTCAAATATTCATCAGTTATTCATCAGATATTTTTTTTTGTATCTTAGTTTTAGGTGAGCTGTCTAGTCTGGAATATAATAATTCTAGGAATAATTCGGACTGTAATATTTTGCAGCTATCAAGAATCTTCCAAGGTGAGAGAGAGGCTTAGATGTAAGCCTACTGTAGTTGCCTAACCAGGATAACATAGATTTCAATTACAAATAGGCCCCATAGGCAATACATTGGTCTAACTTGCCAATGTATTAGAATCAAGTGACACTCAATTTCAACAGTTATGTTGTTTACAATCATGTACTGTAAGTTCCTAATATGCTGATAAAAAAATTAATTTACTACAGGCATACTGATTGTAACATGTAAAAAGTAAGTTCAAAAGATATGCCGCCATTAATTTGCTTGCTCATCCAAAGTTGTATAATCGAGTTATAATTGGAGCTTAAAATATACATGTGCACTTTGAAATTGCAAAATAAATAAGAAATACGACTGTTTTCGTAAACTCTTTTCTATATATATGCATAATAGGTCACATCCTATTTCTCAGCCCTTTTTATATTTTTCTTTCTGTCTTTCTTGCTTTCTTTCATTCTATTATGTGTAGGGGACCTATGTCTTCCAAACAACTGCACATTTGCTCTGCGGCTTTGAAGTAAATTGCATTTGCATAGACGCCTCCAATTAAATGCACTTCTGATTGTGATTAATTTGAGGCACACGTGTGAACAATGCATTATGTGTGTATGTGTCTACTTTTAATTGCAACGAACATTTGTTGACTAGTGAAAATTTTTCTTTCATCTTTTTTTTGTTTCCACTTCTGTGACTTTGAAACTGGTCTCACATATTTCATTTATTTTCATAATGTGGATCTTTATCTTCTGTCGTTTAGTAATTTTTAAGCCTTTTTTGTGGGTGTATACAATTTCTGAATTTCAAATTGGCTAGTGAAATGTGTTAGAAATAAAGTAAAAGAGAATACTCAAAGAAGAAATTGTTTTAAGACGTTGTGGAAATTTGTGTAGCCTTGGCTTTTGACCCTTTTTTTCGAATTTTAAAAATTCTTGAATCCTTCTGCTTTTCTTAGTTTTTTGGGACTTCTGGGGCCAGTTCAGGGCTCCTGTGGCATTTTTTAGAGCTTTTAGAGCATTCAAATATTTTTCGACAGTGCCACTACCTGTTTAACTACCATATAATGCAGTAGGCCTATGTCTCATAACCAACGCCCCCAATCTCATGTATTTTCAAAGTATAAAGAGTGGCGCAACTAAATCGTTTAAAATTAAATATTTTAGAATTTATAACATTTAAAACTTCAGTTGATTGTTAGTAAGTTAGTAACCTATCAAAATATGCGCTCGTAGTTAAACGATAAAAATGAAACAAATTTGCAAAGAATTAAATGTTATTGATTTTGAAAGCTGAAATTTTAATTTTAATCCTTCATTTTTTAGAAAATTCAATAATTTTTTCAACTGTCTTTCTAGTTCCTTTAGGAAAAGTCAGATTTCTTGTGAAAACAACATTGCATTAATTATATTATAGGAAGCCAATTGAAGGCCTGGTGTAGATTTCTCAGTGGAGAACAAATGTACTCGAGAGTCCAAATCAAATATTAATCAATATAATTAATGCTTAATAATTTGAAACAAACAGAGACCTGATCAATTATTTATTGCATTGTTGACCTATTTAGTATCAATTTCTGTTTAAAGAATTTTCTATATACAAATTAAAGATTTTGTTATTGAACTGCTTATCAATGGAAATTTAGCTACGAATGAATTGATGCTAATATGCTGCTGTGTCATATTGATGATTGCCGTTTCTATAGAAATAAATTGCGGATCCTAAAATCTTATTGACGCAGTTTATTGTAAAAACTAAAGACATCTATGAAGTATGAAGTACCAGAAGTATGACACAATTTCAAGGATGCTCAACTATTTTAATTATGAAATGCATGCCATATTTCCCTATATACATTATATACTGAGTAACACACTCACATACATTATATACGTTGCATATTATTAGTGTCCTATATTAGAGCGCATAAGCGTTACTTGTGTAATTATGTTTTAAAAGGGTGCATGAAAGAGAGGAAACTTAATCAATTTTCACTTGCCATACATATTATACACGGTTTTATATTGTATGTATGCGTTTTAGTTGTAGGGATTTTTTTTTTGGTATGTTAAATCTTGATGATGACACATGCTTAAGAATTATGCTTGAAATTTGAAAGGTGTAGCCTAGCATTTATTATTACGAACGGCACATTATTTTTACATTAATATGATACTTAATCAAATTTAATTCTAGTTTAAATAAATATCAAAACACGCTATATTATGTGTCCTATATATGTCTTAATACTGTTTTGAACTTTTTTTTCTCTCAATGTTACTGTTTTATATCAGCTAGGAAAAAGAGAGAAAGTTATTTTTAACTTGGCTTATGTTTCGTAATAAAATGAAACAAAATCAATGCAAAACAGTACAGTATTACGAAAAATTACAAGTAGGGGGTGGTACACAAGGATTGAAGGAGAAAGTCTAGCTTTCAGCTTTAATAGAAAAAAAAATTCATATGATAACAAATATTGATCTAATTCGACTTTATTTCAGTCATAAATTGGTTATTAGAATATACTGTATATATATAAAATACAGCATAATTATAACAAAAATACTTATATTACTTAAATTACTATATACATATATATATATATATATATATATATTAAATATATATATATATATATATATATATATATATATATATATTAAATATATATATATATATATATATATATATATATATATATATATATATATATATATATATATATATATATATATATATATATATATATGTATATAGTAATTTAAGTAATATAAGTATTTTTGTTATAATTATGCTGTATTTTATATATTTTTGACACCAGAAATTCATGTAGAAGTGGATTGCTATGACTTTATACTGCATTAACTTTGTTGGCTGTTTTTACGGTTTAGCATAATATTATTTACTTTAGCTGTCATAATAAATTATGGTTCTACAAAAACGACTTCTGTCATGTTGTGGTCATGCCACACATAAAAATGACCAAAGCAAACTCGTAAATTCATGTAGAAGAGAATCTACATTATATTTCTTGCTTACGTTTCATTGTTTTTTATTCATAAATCTACATGTATATTGTAGGTATGACAAGCAGCGAACAAATCCCTATGTTTTTTAAGCAGTTTTTTTAGCCTTGAATAATAATTTCTAGATTGAAAACATTCCTTGAGGCAATTTTTGCATATGTAATACATATGTAAAAGTTGAGTTTACGCAGTAACGCAGAACTTTTTTTTTATATATATAATTTATAAAGAAAAAGTTTGGTGTTAATTTTTCAGATAAGACAAGTCTCATTTTTAATTGAATTTATCAAGTGACCACAAACATATTTGATGGATATTACTACAGTAGTAGAGGTTAGTAGGTGGAATGTTTTTGGACATCTAACCCAACACAAGAGCATATAGGCGTGTTATACAGTGTAGAACCTTTAGTTTTATCAAATTAAGTTGTTTTCGAGTGTCAGCGTTGCAGAAACAGTTGATAAGCAATTTGCTTTTTGAATATTAAAAACATTTGTTTTATGGAGGGTCATATTTACACATGTAATAGGTTATAGTTAAAAAAGAGAGAGGTTGTGTCATTTTGTTATGATAGAGTTTGCAAAGATAGACAACGACGTGGTTCTTGAAAACATTTACTCAATTTGGCTCACATATCTATAAAGTGTGTGTACACACGCACGCACGCAGAAAGTGTAAGTGGTGCATATGTACTACATAATAGATGAACACCATTAGATTCATAATTATTGCCCATAACACTTGATGAGAGCAGTTCAGGCCATATATATATTTCATTTGAATTGCATTGCAAACATACATTGTAACACACTTCTTCATTGTAAGACTATACATTACATTTGCCTTATGCAAACACACTTTAACAGTGTCTTTCTCTCTACATGTATGTATTTATTAGTGCCATAGGAAGATATGGTAAGAGACTGTCGTACTACTGCATTATTATATTGTGTATCACTCCTACATACAATAAATACATGTGTATTTCATTTAGGAGCCTCCCAAATTTCTTTTAGTGCAATGTCATTTCATTTATGGCTATGTACTCTAGTTCTACAGTATATTAGAAAAAAAACTAAACTAATGTAGGGTAGTATATAAGACCCTACATGTGGAATATATGCCTATTTTTGTAAACATTTATTCTATGGAATTTACTGGGATTTTATGTTTTAAGCTCATTTTAGAAAGATTCATTCTGTGTATACATTTTTTTCTTCTGTTCATTTAATGACTATTACCGTACTTTTGTATTCATATACAGTATAATATAGCAGTATAATCTAGAGCTTTAATTATGTGTACCTTTATATATTGCTATTAAAATAAAGTTGCTATTATATACTCTATGTACTATATATTGTTTATGGATATCTATCTGAATTTAATTAGAAATATTAGCTCAGATCTGGTAGGTATAATTATGTTATAAAATGAAAGGTGGTTTCTGGAATGGCTGAGCAATATATTGCTCGTGAGCTCCTATTTTATATTGAAGCAGTTTTTGTTGTCACTTGTCCAGGATTGTTCTGTACTGCCTAGAATGACATCTTCGTCTTTGGCAGTAACTTTTCTGGACGGCAATTGTTTAGGAGACTTAAGAATATGCTATTGCATTTCAAAATAATGTACTGTAGTATGCTAGTAAGAAAAAGAAACCTAGAATTCTGTCTTTCTAAATAAAAGATATTCATTAGAACTTTGAGGGCATAGTTGTAATTTTAAAACTAATCACTTTCTAATTAGACACCTAGCCTCTAACTTGTCTTTTTGTATTTAAAAATGCAGACTTCTGGTTTCTCTGCTAATAAGAATTATGTAGTTGCTATCTGAAAAAATACCCACGATTTACAATATTTAAAAAGACTCATATTCTGGTAAAATATAAACATAATCACATGTTTTTGGTCCACGATTTATAATTTCATTAGGTGGCAACAACCTCTGTGATTGCAACAAATTAAAATTAAAAAGTTTTACATTATTGTGTATTTTTGCTTAAATTATCCGATTGTCCAAATTGCTATGTGTTGATAAATTTAAATTATTATGACATAGCTAGGTTTGCAGAAATGTAAGAGGGTCACACACAAAAAAAGAGAAAAGTCGTAACTTTTCAAGCAGTTGCTTCACAATCACCCTATAAAACGCGTTATAATAATAATAATAGTAATAGTAATAATAGTTATAATACTAGCAATAATATTAATGATAATAAAAATAATAATAATAATAATAATAATAATAATAATAATAATAATAATAATAATAATAATAATAATAATAATAATAATAATAATAATAATAATAATAATAATAATAATAATAAACACTCTCAACCAGATTTTTCTCCTTTTTTCATCTTTTGAAAAATGTTCCAGTTCCACTTTAAAGCACATTGTTTACATGGTTATTCCATTTTTCCTATCAAATTGACGACTAACATCTTCATCATTATTGACAAAATGTCAGCTTTACTTTGAGTCATTTTTCAGACTTTTATATATAGATTCTAATGGGTTAAATATTGACTTTTTAAAAAATTCTGTTTGAAGGTCTATGCATTATTCTCAATTGGGTGAGTTGCGTGTTGCAACTTAACCTCCTCCATTCATTGTTGGTAGAAATTGTTCAGCTGCATATAATATAAATATACTGTATATACATACATACATAACACATATACTCCTCCTAATGGCTAGTGCTTTTATGCTTACTATTCACACAAATTTCTATCAATAATGTGTTTCCATTATATGCATACACTGTGACACACATTCTTAATGTTATATGGATGGTTTTGGTGGGTCCTTCTGTTCTAAACCTATATAAAATACACATCCAGCTGCATTTTTTTTGGGTGTATGTGTGTTAGCAATGTTATAAGACCATTTTGGTTGATCTCATTCACACCCGACACATACAATTACTAATGCAAAGCTCGAAATTTCCATGCAATGGTATTCCATTAGCAGAGAGAAGTGCGCCATAGGGTCTTTGAAATCTTTAACGAAGACGCATGTGTACAATGTCTCGAAGGCACCCACCTCTTCCTTATTTTTTCATGTCTTGCCTTGTATTATATATACATGTATTTGAGAATGGAAAAAAAGGTGGAGGTGAAAAGAAAAGAAAAGGTTAAACGATTTCTAGTTAGAAACTGCTTCTGAGTTCTTCTGACAGTGGAGACGAATAACAACCTCAATATAAAAAAATCCTTATACAGTTTGTTCTAAAACAACTATTAGTATGCCAGACCTAACAAGATTTTTTTTTTCTCTTTTTTATTTTTACTTATACATGAAAGGCCAATGCAAAAGACACATTTCGAAGAAAAAAAAAGGGATAGCTTTCTGTAGAAAGATAGTATGGCACTGTGTGTGTGTGTTCTTGCATGTAAGGAAATGGAATTTGAAAGCTTGGATTAAATTCAGAGGTGAACAGACGCAAGCGTGATCCGAAAGTAAATATTATCAAGGTGGGCTATGAGCCTATGACTATGAGAAGAGACCCTTACCACAATATATATATATATATATGTTTGAGAGAAAAAGAGGAAATGGACGTGGGTATAAAAAGAAATGAAACAAAAATCAGTGCTCCATGTAAAGGCTCTTGAGTGTATATGTTTTTTCTCAATCTTTTTCTATTTTTTTTCAAACATGTGCAGTCGAGAGATAGATCAGGTCATCGGTGATAGATTAACTGTTTTTGGTCAATCAAGTGTTTTTTTAGCTGACGTAAGGATGACCTTTCACAATTCATTCAAAAAAGACCCCATGCAATGCAAAGACAAAAAACACCATAGCGCACTCACTAACTCCCAACATCCCTTTTTAAAGTGATGATAAAAAAGACAAGTTGTGGATGGAAACTTTACAATTGTTTGATCTCTGTTGGAAGTTTTCCAATATCAACTATTAGGTGCCCAATCTAAAAACCTGTCATTCATTTGTTTTTGGATTGCTCTCCTTTTGCTTTTATTGCGAGGCGTTTATTTGTTGGCTAGTGCGTGATACTGATAGGAAAAGGCCATGATGAGAAAGAACTTTGTGGTCAACATTCTATGGTTATCTAATGTCACCCTGCTATGATGTCTATCCAAATTAGTTTTTCTAAAAGTATACATGTTTCAGACAAAATGGAAAATGAACCATTCTTTAAAATTACCAGACAAAATAAAGTGCTAGGCAAAGTGTGCTGTTCATAAAGCAAACATTAAAACATTGTACATAAGCTATAAAAAGGTCTTTTATCTTAATCTTGTCAGACCTCTATTAGAAAATTGTTCACTAATTTAGAATCCATTTAGAGTGAGTTTTATAAATGAAATAGCAAAGGTAGGGCTTTCTGACAGTGTAACCCTCATGTTAGATGTACTACAAAGGGAATCATCAACAAACCATTGAACTGAACAACGCCTTGCCCTTCTTGAACATTGCATTGTTAGGTGGCATTCTTGCTAGAAATCTACTTATACGCTCGTAAGTAGAATTGGCTATACAAAGATAATTAAAGGATTAAAAGTCTTAACACATGCATATTTCAAGAGATTTTTTTTGCATGAAAAACATATTGTTTTATAGGATTCAGCTGCCTATCAGTTGTTGGGTTTATATTTTCCGGATTTGACCATGGCAACTTAGGGAGTTTGTTCAACTTTGGAGCCTTTGCCACATGTAGCTTCATGTGCCACAGTTGAGTGAAATCCATAGATAAAACAATTGTTATTTAATGCTAATTTCATTTTGAGCGGCAATCTCGATTCAATGATAAAGCACAGTGCACATGGACCTTCAAAGAAGATATTCAAAGTCTTATTTATAAAGAAAAATTAAAAGAACTTTGTTGGGAGGCTAGTAAATTGCGGTCATAATTCCAGTGTCCTACCTAGTGGAAATAATAGGATTTCACTCAATATGATGTTGAGATAATCTACTTTTAATTCTTTTATCTTCCTTTAGACAGCACATTTTGCGTATTGTCCCTTTGTTACAGGGATGTGTTGCTGCTGGCAGAGTAATTATTCAAATTGTTATAAAAATTCTACACATTACCTTGAGATGGATTCATATTACTCAATAATTGTTGTAAAGTGTAGTGTATTGCTACGGAACATGTTTTGTTGTTGAGCAGAGGTTGTTGAAACTAATAGAAAAAAAGTCACGGTTCGGGTCTTGCTAAGGTGCTGCTATTGGGTTGTGCTTATAGAATGTCATTTGATCAAGGTGATTTATTTATAATTTGCTACTGAGATACATCAGTATAACGAATGACATTTGAAATTGTTGAGTAAAATTTAGTGTGAACATTTTAACACGGACACTGTTAATTGGTGTTTTGTAATGCGAATCCACCTTAACATGTTATTATTTAAAGATTTATAAGAACATTGGTCGTTTTCATATTATGTAGTAATTGTTAAGAATGCCTGTTTCTTTATTTTAACAGTACATAACTGCTACAACATCAGGCAGATTGTTCTACTGATGATAGAAACTTAGTCTGTGTTATTCTTGTATATAGATGTCCATAATACATGGAAGTTAACATTGATGACAAAGCATGTTTTTTTTGCCTATGTTTACAATGTATACAAATATATAAAAGTACTGAGGCAGTTATGACATCTAATAAGGCTTATATGAAAGTAATCAATTCAATTATTTAGGCTGTTTGTTTATAAGAAGGTAAACATTGCTGAAATACAAGCAAGTTTTAGACATTTTTGTCATGGCCATGAAAAAAATTACAAAAGGAATTTCGTTCAGCCAAGCTATTTTTCATTTAAGCATAATTTCATGCGGTGTGCATTGTAGATAGAGTTGCAATCTACATTATAATTAATTTCTAACAGTATTAAATCATATTATTAAAATGTGAACAATGTCAAGAACAATAACAATAATATCATTGTAGATTCAAATTGAATATGGTAAGTTAGATGTTTGAAGAGAATGCAATTTTTGAAATCGTTGATTCTCTTTAAATGAACATATTTCGGAACTGGCACGTTCATTGTGTATATAAATTGTGAAAATGGTAATTGAAGAAATGCGTTTAATTGAATGATCATCTCCGGTGGCAAAATAACATTACATGGAAAACAAATCCGGAAGTTGTTTAACTGCATAGCCATCCGCATGGGAGTGAGTTTGTGTGTGTATGTTTCAGTCTGTTTTTCTGTTAATGATGAAAATGAACACATTTGTTAGGATTTCAAATAACACTATAAAAAGCTCTATATTGTGTGAAAATCAATATCCTATATAGACCTTCATGTTGTACAGTATGTGTAGGTGTAAAATGCAGGCCTACTTTGCGATTTGTAACCTTTCTTAATTTGGTAACAAAACACCCTTCTTAATAGGGTATGAGCTTGATGTTGAATCATTAAAAATACTTCTAAAAGTTAAAACAAATATCAGTCTTCTCTTATTTACTGTTGATTTTTTTTTTTGCAATTTATTTTGTTTTCTGAAATTTTGCTGTTTTTGTTGGTTTTTCAGCTAAAGTTCAACATGCAGAAAAAGGCATTTGAAAATAAAACTAAAATATAATTCGCCTAATTTAAATAATTCTATTGTAGATAACAATATTTATTTGTCGGAAGGTAGGCAGAAAATAAAACTAAACTTATTTTAACTTACATGCAGAAAAAAGGCAACTGAAAATACAACAAAAATAGATTTTGTCTAATTTTCATAATTTTCTATTCTATTTCATTCATTTTCTATTCTATTTATTTGACAGAAGGTTGACAAAAAATAGGGCTAAAATTGTTTCAGCTTTTTTCTATTCTGTTACGGGGAATTATTGCATTTTATCAGGAGGAATTATTTAAATACATCATTCCTTATGGCTTCTCCTATTATTTCTGTCCTCTTCTGTGGATGATATTTCTATGATTGCTGACTGTAGCATAGACAAAGCTAGTACTAAACTTAGGAACTTTTAATAAAATGTTTCAAATAAATGTTGATTAGGTTAGCTATAATTTTCACTTTTTTATTGAGAATTACAACCCTGAAAACCCAAAAGTGTCTTTGAAGTGTTTTCTATTGTGATGTGAGGAAAACTTCTTGAACGCGAAAGAAAACAAAAATGTAGAAAAACCTTCTATTTTGATTTTTGATTTATATTTCTATTTTCTGCTTATTTCACTCATATAGGAGCCAGACCTTTTAAAGTTTGATGTTCGTAAAGTATACAATATAATCACATGACTACCCATTCTGCCTCATTTCAATTGTCGTTCTTATATTTATATACATGTGCCTTTAAATATCTGAAAATTATACTATAAAAGGCAATTGTCATGTAGAGAAAGACGAAACATAAAATGATTGATTGTTTTTAGTTGATATTGGAGGGTTTTTTGTTGTTGTGTAGTATACATATAGACCTATAATACTCTATAATGCAATGTCTACTTTTATAAGATGCATGAATACATACATTGTATATGTATCTATGTTTTTTCTTCTTCCTTTTTTTTTTCTTTTGTGGATTGGTTGCCATTGCAATCAAAAGAAAAGAAAAATGATCTTCACATGGGGACCTGAATGTACCTTAAGCAACAGCAACACCAACTTTTTTGCATGATTGCTTTTACATGTACACATTTCATATACATCTATAAGAGGTTGGCTTACATTTTTTTTTTGGAAAACACACTTTTGTGGCACCAATTTGAACAAGTATTTTGTTGCGGTTTTACTGAAAGTTTTAACGCGAGCAAATTCCCTTAACAAAAAAAAAATGCTTCAATAAAAAGAAAACAAACAGAGTAGAAAAAGGAAACAAAAACAAGAGAAAAGCATAAAGGAAAAAGAACATAAAGCGGGAGGATGGACCACTTGAAAAATAATGTACAATGTACAAGCCACATTCCAACATGATGCAAACCAAGAGAAATTTTTGCCTCTAGTTATATATTTATAATCATCTTGGTCTATCATGGTTTAAGCCCCCACAGTCTTTTAGCTTTTTTTTCCCTAACATGCATAAACTAAATTCTATAACTGGCAAGGTTTTTATGGTTTTTTGGTTCTATTTGGAGCAAGCAATATTAAAGTATGAATATATATGTGTAACTTTTGAACTATGAAAAATAATAGTAAACAATGTTGTGACTGACACATTGGACGCTGTGGGCTTCCATTTATGGACAGTGTTTATTTTACATCTTGGATGATCATTCATACTGCTTATATAGCTTTGAACACAAGATTCCTGTTAAGGCTGGACCACATAAATGCTATGCGGAGCTTCTTCAATAGCTAAATAGCGAGTAGCACATATTCTAATGTAAAATAGTAGCTACAGTCGCTACTATAGTCGCGTCCTCTTTTCTCTTAATGATATGAACTAGTGTGACACGGACCCTTCTCGGCTTGATAGAATCTGCACTTTTTGGGTACTGTTAGAGTTATTCACTCATTCGGAAAGTGATTGGCTATAAGTCACTTATGCTATCTGGTCTGGGAGGACTAGACCAATATAATACCCTCCGACATCCTCACTAGATCTTAAAAGGACTTCTGCAGTTTTGAGGATTTTGTGTCATCTGTATTCCGTCTGGCTTGTGCCTGATTAGTCGCTTCTGAAGATTGGATTGACTGCTTTCCCTCACAGAGGTCAGGTTTGCACCTGATCGTTGTCTTGGAGAGATGATGGCTAGGTGAAAAGTACAATCGCGCGAAAATAAATAAAATTGAACAGCACTGTTTAGATTTAAAAATATAACTTGGTTTAATCCAGGTAGAAATATAAAATTCGAAATGATAAAATCTCTGCTTAAACACAACACACAAAATAAACGTATACAAAAACCGGAATAAATTCGGTGCACGAAGATACTTTAAAATACGAAAAAAACGATTCTTTATATACCCAGAAAACGAACAAAATATTAGTTGGCAGATTCTGAGGGTTCATTTGTGATTGGTTACTTAAAGGATTCTGGCCCAAATGGACCAATCAATAGATTGGGCCAGTTGGCCATTTTAAGTGAACTTAAAAACAAAATCGCATTTAAAACAAATAAACGCACCCAGGTGTAAGGGAACACAAAAATGCAAAAGGGTGCCTCATGCCTTATCACTAAGATCTGGGTAATATGGTACAACTAGTACCGTGTGACCCAGAAGCTAACGTTTACAGGGCCCAACGACGGCCCAACGGCGTAAAACACAAAAAAAACGTTAAGAAGCCCAAATCGTCTCACTAGTCATGTCTCATAATTGGCTAAATACGACGACTTCCGCCTGAAGTATATGGTGGTTGAGAAGAGTAGTATAGGAAAAGTCATTTCTGCACCACTTTTCTCCATAGACTACTATGGTGACCTCATTTCGAGCTCCACATTCCAATCTCCCATAGACTCTCATTGAGTCATTTCTGCACCACCCGTTTTAAAGTCATTTTAATGCTTCATCAGAGAGAAAAAACTTTGACCCAGTTTTCATAGAGGGAAAAAATAATAGTCAACAACATGTTTTTTTGTATTGCCTGTTGTTTTTAACTCATAATTTATTTCCTGCTTAAATTCTATAAAGAGAAATAACACAAAGCAAGGTTACTTGACCACTTATTTTTATACAATTTATGATTATAAAAAACCTGTTTGTTTACACATTTTCTGTACTGTAGTTTTTATGTATTGAAGGTAAGTCATTTAATTCCATCAGCTGAAATATAATATTGTATTCTTGTCTACAGCACTTTTTCCTCACTTGTTTTTTCATGCCTCATAGAATAACAATGAGTCATTTCTATGGCATGGCAATCAATGTCAACCAGTTTTCATGCAGTGTTTCACAAAATACTTAATTATGTATTCTTTTCATGAAAGGGAAAAAAGGATAGTCAAAAACACTTTTTGTATCTCCTGTTTTTAACTAATTTATTTCCTGCTTTTAAATAAATTCTATAGAGAAATAACAAAACAAGGTTACTTGGCCACTTATTTTTTATACATTTCATGGCCATAAAAACTTGTTTATTTGTTTCAGTTTATATTATCATTGTAAGTTTTGTATGAAAATAAAATGAGGAAACCTGATATGAATTTAAAATGAATGTTTAATGGCTTCTGTTTTTAGAGATGATGATTATCAATGTGTCTCAAACTTTTCATTATTATTTAAAGAAAAACCAGCTTCTTGTTTTGAAGTTTTAATCATATGTAGTCCAAGGTTGTTTTTTTTATTTTGTGATTAATTCGTGATTTTATATTGTATTTTGTTTTTTAAATTAATTTTAAAAACAGCCTTGGTATGTTATCTATTATTGAATTTTTTGGGGTTATGTGAAAAATGGTTTACTATAAAAGAAACCAATTTTCACTTATTTACAACACATTCATCTTTTCTAAAAATATGGAAGCACCACAAATGAAGACAAAGGAAGAAAAGAAAAAAGGTAAATATATATTTTTAAAAATAAACAATCATTTTTGTAATGTTTTTTTCTTATTTTTTTTTCTTTCTAGGTGAAGCAAAGATATTCATCAACGATGGCCACCAGCTGCCTACAATCAGTCAGCTAGAGGAAGCTGCTCAAGAAATGAGGCAACGGCTTGAGGACATCGAGGATTTCATTGAAGAAAGCGAGGAATCACATAAAATGGATGTTGATGATGGAGAAAAAGACATCAACGATATCAAAGACCCGGATGATGCGGATAAAGCCACCATTGATGGGATGAATCCTTTAGAACTTGATGGTGAGGATTGGGAGTTGGAGACGTATTCGAAGGAGGAAATTGCAGCAATGGAGGAGGCTGCAAAAATGGCCGAAGTGGCCAAAAAAATAGCTCAGCAAGAGTGGAGGGAGAAAATTCGTCAACAGGATAAGCTGTGGATAGCTTTTCACAATGCAAAAATTTAATCGTTTTTTTTATTTTGTGTAATGTTTTTAATATTTTTAGCTATTGTGTTTATTTTTTTATTTTTTTGTTTTGCTTTTAATTGGTGTTTTATGAATAAAATGTTTTAAAAGTTTTTTTGGTTTTGGTATTCTTTGTTATTTTTCTTTTAGTTCTTTTAAAGTTTTTAGACTTCAGGGTTTTAATTCTTTTTTTTTCATTTTTAGTTTTTTAAAGTTTTTAAGTTTTTTTTAGTTTTGTTAATAATTTTTTATTTTACTTTTAGCTATTTTAAAGTTTTTAGGTTTTATGTTTTTTAAATTGTTTTTTTTCATTTTTAGTTTTTTAAGTTTTTCAAGTTTTGTTTTTTAATTGGTTTTTATGAATAAAATGTTTAAAAGTTTTTTGGTTTTGGTATTCTTTGTTATTTTTCTTTTAGTTCTTTTAAAGTTTTTAGACTTCAGGTTTTTAATTCTTTTTTCATTTTTAGTTTTTTAGTTTTTCAAGTTTTGTTTTTTTAATTGGTTTTTATGAATAAAATGTTTAAAAGTTTTTTTTGGTTTTGGTATTCTTTGTTATTTTTCTTTTAGTTCTTTTAAAGTTTTTAGACTTCAGGTTTTTAATTCTTTTTTCATTTTTAGTTTTTAAAGTTTTTAAGCTTTTTTTTTTTTTTTTTTTTTTTTTTTTTTGTTTTGTTTTGTTTTGTTAATAATTTTTTATTTTACTTTTAGCTATTTTAAAGTTATTAGGTTTTATGTTTTTTAAATTGTTTTTTCATTTTTAGTTTTTTAGTTTTTCAAGTTTTGTTTTTTAATTGGTTTTTATGAATAAAATGTTTAAAAGTTTTTTAAGTTTTGTTTTTTTTAATTGGTTTTATGAATAAAATATTCAAAAGTTTTTTTGTAGTTTTTTTTTCACTGTTTAGTTTTTTGGTTTTTAAAAGTTTTTTAAATACTTTATAAATAGTATGTGTTACAAGAGCTAACTAAAGCTATTCATAAGATTGGCTATTTTACATTTTTTTTTGTTTCCATATTGATGCATTCTATAGCCTTGTTCTGTTTTCTATATTTTGTATAACCTTGTTCTATTTTCTATATTTTGTATTGATGTCTTTCATAACCTTGAATTACTTCTTATTATTGGTGGTTTGTTTTTAATAGCTGAGTCTTCATTGGTCAATCTTTTTCATCAGGATAGCTAGTTGAGTATAAAAAGATTAAAATTTTATCATAGAATTCACATATCATCTTTTATTCTGAAAGCTTCACAGCAAAGACTGTCTATTGACATTTGGTCATCTTGCTTTTTACAAAAATCAACACTTCAGAAATTTTTTTACTGTGACTGCTGTTAAAATCAACACTCCACAACATTTTTTTAACTGTGACTACTGTTAAAATCAACACTTCAGAAATTTATTTGCTGTGGCTACTGTTCAAATCAACACAAATTCTTTCTTTTGTGCTGGTTGCTGTTATTTTTGCCATCTCTTCTATATTCTGTGTAAGACAGTGTTCGTCAAAACCTGATCATCTATAACATCAAAAACAACTTAACACAATGCAGGATAATCACGAGATCATTGGTGAGCATGGATTTTTTATCATAAAAGCCATATAGCTGATAATAGACATTTCACAAATCCTTTCTACTTTTCTACTATTTTTATTTGATGGGGAATTTGCCTTTCTGATAGTTAAAACATACACATTTTCAAATTTCATAAAGTAGTCAATATCGCTTCTTAGAAAAAATTCTGAAAACATATTGATAGACTTGACGGTAGAATCTGCAGTAACTGGCCGAAAAACAAAAAGGAAAACCGCACCAAAATCTGAAGTTGCAAAACGTCCAGCGAAGGCAATCGGCGAGGCGGGGCCATCTTCAGCTGTAGCGGAAGACACGATCAAAGAATGGTTTGGACGTCACCTCAGTAAATCGGAGGAAAAGAACACTTTACCAGATTTCAAAGTTCATGAAACTATCCCCGTCGAGGACAACTGGAAACTACGTATTCTCGAAAGTAATGAGAATTGGTTCATCGACATCCGTAAATATAGCATAGAAAATAAATTTACTAAAGGGGCTTGTATTCCAGTTCATATTTACCCCCAGTTAATCACCAAACTTAATCAAGTTCCTACTGTTTTGGGTAAATTGGGATTTGATTTTGAAAAATGAGCTGTTTCATATGTGGGGATCCAGATAGCTCCATGGAGCATTTTCTCAATGCCCATGTTATTGGACCTATCAAAGAAAAATGTAATCTCTGCAATTCACAATTTAATACTAAAACGGAATGGTTGGTCCATTTAAATAACACTCACGAAATATTTTTACCAGATTCTTTTATCATACATAAAACGGGATTTGGGAGTGTATTAGTTACCTTAAAACACATGAATGGGAATAATATTCAGGATCCAAGGGACTATTTTCAACACGTCTATAATGATGTTACGAATTTGTTAGAGGGATGGTCTAATAAAATGAGATTTAAATTTCAATTATGTTTACGCATTCATTTTATGAAGCCAAAAATCATTTATGAAAACAATGAGTCAATAATGACTTACGAAACCAATGATTCTTATTTTTGTAGTAATATGAAACTTATTATGCATCATTCAGAAATAAAACAGTACTTGCGAGAATGTGAAATGCAAATCTTAGGCGCAATAGAAGCTTTCATTAATAGAGGTTCGGGTTGGGTGATCGATTCCATCGAAGATGTAGAAATCAAAATTGGTAAATACAGACCGTATAAAGGGGGATGTTCGGGAAAACTTCCCGTTTCATTAAAAAATAAGAAATCTATTTTAAATATCGCATCTAAAGATGCCAAATGTTTTTTATGGTGTATATTAGCTCATTTACATCCGGTCACGAGAGACAACCATCCAAATAGATTGAGCCACTATAAGAAATTAGAAGGTTCTCTGGATACATCCATGCTTGAATATCCCGTTGGTTTAAGCCAAATTTCAAAATTCGAAATTGCGAATAATCTCAAAATTAACGTTTTCGGTTACGATAAATTTGTGGTTCCTCTTCAGTTAAGCAATTCCAACTCAAATAGAGAAATAAATCTTCTTCTTCATGACAGGCACTACTTTCTCATTCGAAATATTGCTCGATTAATGGGACGTGATGGTTTAAACAAAAAATTTTTTTGCTTACGATGCTGCCAAGGGTTTAAAGTCGAAAGCGCTTTAGAAAGGCATCGTCCCATGTGTGAAGAGCATAAAACGGCCAAAATTCGGTTACCCAGCAAAGAGGATTGTGTTTTAAAGTTTAACGAGTTTCATAAAGCCTTGCGGTGCCCTTACGTAGCTTATTTTGATTTCGAAAGTCTCATCCAAAAAGTCAGTGGCCCAACTCAAAATCCGAGTACCTCCTATACCAAAACCATCCAAAAACACGAAGCTTGCTCGTATTCTTACGTTATCGTTGATTATCACGGTAAGGTTGTAGCTCACGAATGTAAAAGGTCCCAAGATCCTGCGTATGAGCTTGTCATGACGTTAAGAGACAAAGCCAGTGCATTGCTGAAATCAGCCCCAATAGAGCCTATGATCATGACGAACGAAGATGAGGAAAATTTCCAGAAAACCACACACTGTTACGCTTGTCATACGGAGTTCAATGAGTTTATAACGGGCAAAGTAAGAGATCATGACCACCATCTTCCGGGAAACAATTACAGGGGTGCAGCGTGCTTCAGTTGTAATGCAACCTTGCGTGACCGCTCTTACTTGCCATGTTTCGCTCATTGTTTACGTTCGTATGATGAGCATTTTATCGTTAAAGCCCTATCTAGGATTAAAACGGAAAAGCCCATTAACATTATTCCATTAAATATTGAGCGCTATACGAGTTTCATCGTCGATGATCTCGTGTTTCTAGATAGTTTTCAATTCTTGTCCGCTCCACTCGCAACCCTCGCTCAAAATCTTTCTAAAGAGAAATTTAATTGCGTTTCGTGGTTTTTCGAGGACCCTTCAAAAATTGATCTCATGACGCAAAAAGGACATTTTCCTTATGAATACTTGGACAGTCACTCAAAATTTGACGCAGTAGGCATTCCGGATAAAGCTTGTTTCAACAATACCCTGAATGAAGAAGTGATCTCTGATAAAGATTACGAGCACGTGAAAAAGGTATGGGAGACGTTCGGTTGTGAAACATTAGGCGATTACCACGATATTTACTTAAGAAGCGATTGTCTCATTTTGGCGGATGTTTTCGAAAATTTCCGAACTATTTCTTTTAAAAGTTTTGGACTAGATCCCGCGCATTATTTCACTTTGCCCATGTATGCATGGTCCGCCGCTTTGAAATACACAGAAGTTGAGTTGGAATTACTTACGGATTATGATATGCACTTATTTATCGAAAAAGGTATTCGCGGAGGTGTTTCTGTTGCCAGCCACAGATACGCAAAAGCGAACAATCCCTATCTAAATGATTACGATCCATCTAAGCCTAAATCTTATTTAGCCTATTGGGACTACAATTCCTTGTATGCTACGGCGATGTGCGAGCCCATGCCCATGAAAGATTTTTGTTGGTTAGATGAAAATGAGATCAAAACTTTTGACATCCATTCCATAAATCCAGATGACAAAGAGGGATACATATTAGAAGTGGATCTCGATTATCCCCTTGATTTACATTTTGATCATAGTGACTACCCTCTTTGTCCAGAAAGGCTCGATATTCACCTCGATATGCTATCTCCTTATGCTAAAGACCTTCTAAAAAAAGTAAAAGGAAAAGAACCCAAAAACTACAAGACGAAAAAACTCGCACCAAATCTTTATCATAAAAAACATTACGTGATTCATGTTAGAAATTTACAATGCTACTTAAACCTGGGGATGAAATTAATCAAAATTCATCGTGTTCTTTCTTTTACCCAAGGTAAGTGGTTAAAGCCCTATATAGAATTTAACATTGCCATGCGTAAACTAGCAAAAGATGATTTCGAAAAAGACTTTTTCAAATTAATGAACAATGCCGTTTTCGGGAAAACGATGGAAAATCAAAGAAAAAAAATGAATGCCGAACTCGTTAATGAAAAAGAACGGTGTCTAAAATTACTCAGTCGCGCAAATTTAGACTCATTTCACATTATCGATAAGAATCTCACTGTTTTTAAAATGAAAAAATGGTCCATTTATTTTAACAAACCATTGTATACGGGTTTTACTGTGCTAGAAATATCGAAGTTGTTCATGTATGAATTTTATTATTATGTTCTGAAATCAAATTATCCCGGAAATAGATTGAAATTGTTGTATACCGATACGGATAGTTTCATTATGCATATTCAAACGAAAGATTTGTACCATGACATGCAGCGTTACCAATACCATTTGGATACGAGTGACTATCCAAAAAGTCACTTTCTGCACTCTCTTAAAAACAAAAAAGTTATGGGAAAATTTAAAGATGAAATGAATGGTGAACCTATTTCGGAATTTGTGGCCCTAAAATCTAAAATGTATTCTATACTGTTAAATAGCCATAAGTATAAATGTAAAGCTAAAGGTATTAAGAAACAGATCGTTAAATCTCACTTCAATCATGATATGTACATTGAATCTTTGCATCAGTCTATTCCGAATAGGGTGATTCAACGGCAAATCATGTCTAAAATGCACGATATTTACACTCTAGAAGTGAACAAAATCAGTCTTACCGCATTCGATGATAAACGTTATATTGAGAATGACGGAATTACTACCCTCGCTTATGGCTATTTTTCAATTTAAACAAAATTTAGATAAAATCATTTGTTGTTCATTATAGAACCTACCATAATGGTTAAGAGATTAAGCGATGCATGTGTCATCCCGAAGAAAATGAATATGGGTGATGCCGGATATGATCTGTATTCTGCGGTGAACTGCACTATTAAACCTGGAGATAGAATGCTCTGTGCGACAGACTTATCCATGGCTATACCGTATAATTCCTATGGAAGAATCGCACCAAGATCGGGCCCCGCGCTTCATTTTGGAATCGATGTTTTGGCCGGTGTCATTGATTCCAGCTACAGGGGAGCTATTAATGTTCTGTTAATAAATTTCGGAACCTATGATTTTTCTATTAAAAAAGGGGATAGAATTGCGCAAATCATTTTTGAAAAAATATACCCCGATGTGGAATTTACAGAGTGCGATGTTGAACTCCCTCCAAGCACCCGTGGTGAGCTTGGGTTTGGCTCTACGGGAAAATAAGTATTTACTCGATGTAGTCCTATAAATGTTTATTCACGATTGTATACATCCCATAATGTTACATATACCCATTTTAATATATTTACTTTATATAAATAATATAATAATACATGTATTGAAAAGGTAAAGGGTAAATAAAAATGTAATTAAAAAGCATACAGTGGTAAATATTTTTTTAGATTATAATTAATAAATGCGTGAACAATTTTATCATTTCGCAAATAATTATGTCGATGAAACGTAGAAACGATACTTT